>JAXCHO010000053.1:4740000-6027500 GCA_036630365.1 Acanthiza pusilla
AGCTTAACACCTCTAAAAGACAGACTATGATTCAAATTTAATCACCCTGACTATAACCAAATATCTCTATGAATTATGCAAAAGGGAAATACTTCTCCTGTGTTGACATCCATTAGCCGGGAAACTACAAATCTAGTGACAAAATCTAGTGACAAAAATCCTAAAGTAAAATCTGAGAACTGCACAGTTCAGGCTGAGAAGTGTATGTACCTCAGTATAGGGAGAATTGAGGAAAACTAATGACCCTGTGCAAGAGTGATTCCCCCATTGTGTCACCCAGTGCACACATACAGCACACTGACCTGTGCTAATGTGGTACCTCAAGCTGCATCATGATCTTAGCACATCTCATAGATCAATGTTTGTTCATGCAGCATTATTTCTTCTGTCACCTCTGGTTTCCTGAGAGACTCTGTCCTCTTCCTCCTCAGGGACTCCACAATCTTAGCTTCCTAACATTTTGTGCCACCATTACATCATCAGGAGGAATTCATTTTAATAAGCAGTGAAATGAGCTAAAGGTTTTCAAAAATGTCTGGCAATCGCTTGCCCATAATTTTTCTCTCTTTACTCTCAAGAATATAATTTATGATTCCTGGATTAGTAGGATCTCTTCTATATTCTTTCAGATACTGGTAACTGGGCCAGTTTCTTCTGATGAGTAAAGGAGCTGAACAGGACTTAAAGATGAATGGAATGCTACCCTTGAGCTCTTTTGAAATCCCACTCTGAGTTGCATGAACATTGTACATGAAGCACATTGATCAGCTATAATTGCCCCAGCTATTTTTTTAATCATCAATAGCTGAAAATAGTTACAATCAACCTTTGTGTGGTCTAGTGAAACAGAAATATGTAAAACCGTTGATAATGATAGTGAATAGAAGACACTTCCCAAATGTTAGGAAAATGTTCCATTTAAAAAGTTTTTGGAATTATTTATTTTTGATTGAAAAAAAATACTCTATCTAAGCCAAAACTCGTTTCTCTTGATGCATTCTGTGAATTAACTAACAAACAAGAAAAGATGAACTGCAATTGTTTTTTCTTCATTCAGTGAAATGAGTTTGACATGGTTTCTGTGTTATTTGTAGATAACTGCCAACAAAAAGAATTGTTTGAAAGTAAATTTGTGCTCACAATAAGAGCAATCCCACACAAAGCAGGCACCAAAACTAAAATACAGATGAGAGTTCACTGAAGTGAGGCCACCAGCAATTAATGTCCAGAACACAAAACAAAAAACAGTTTAAAATCAGTAAGCTGCCCAGCTTAATGAATAAATCCCCTCCAAGAAGAGTTATCATAAAGAAATGTGAATGACTAAAAAGCAGTGAGGCATTCAACATTATTCTAATAGTAAATGTCACAAATTTATGAACAGTCTCATGCGATTAAGTTTTCTGAAACAGCAAGACCATATTCATGAAATAGCAGTTCTATATGTCATAGTTGAGTTATAAATATTAATATTTTTATAATAATTTTAATTCAAAATATGCAAATAATTCTGTCTGTGAGAACGGAAAATAAGACACAATCATTTCACTCGATATACTATACACTATACTTGCTCCAATACAGAATGGCAAAGAGCAGGGAAAGAGGGAGAGGGAGAGCTGGTCATTAATGTACTATGTGAGAAGTTCTGTTGCATAAGTTTGCTTCAGATGGGTGAAAACCATGCATGCTTGACCAGGTTATATGGGAGATGGTACCTAGGGAGAAAGATGGTGGAAACTGGAGGAGTTTTACTTTGAATATTGGGCAAAAGCAGGCACTGATGGCCTCCGCACTAGTAAGACAAAAACTTTTTTTGGCAGATCTCTAGGAACTAAAAACTTTACTGCCAAAAAATAAAAGGTGAATAAACATTTATGAATGGAATTGTGATTCACAATTTTGGTTCTGATGCCTAGTTCAACTTGGATCCCTTCACAGGTACTAAAGATCTTTCTGAGAAAGCAAACCAACAGAGGACTTGAATCCAGGTGTGCCAAACAAATGTTAACCACCGGCTCAACCTTCCTGATCTTAGAGGGCCAAAGATAGACTTCTATTTTAGTCCTACATTAAGTAATAGCATGAAAATGGGGGCACCTTCTGGAATGCTGAGTTTAATGCGGACATTTAAGGAAGGAGCATATTCAAGTTGATGTCAAATGTTCAGACTCAGTCCCTTTTTTTTCACTATTTTTGTTTTCTTTGAAAGAACATTAAATGCTTCAACCTTAGCTCCCCCATCTTCAGAATGAATTTAGAAATCTCTTAAAGAACCCTAAAAATTGTCATTATTTATAAAATAATAGAGGTTCAAAAGTATCATTCAAGGTGTGTTCATTTTTTTAAAGTATTTTTGGAAAATGGAAATGGCTCTATTAAATTTTGTAGTGAGTTTCAGCATAAGAGACAATCTCCTTATGAATATATAATTTACTTTTTGAACAACAAGATTATATGTTTATTAACATACTTCTCTAGCTATTCAGTAATATCCACATAGATATGCCAGAAAATACCACATGGGAATTTTACTCTCAATCTAAGATATTATTTAGTCCTTGAGCAGTCAAGGGTTGGCGTAGCACATGTAAAAAGTTATTTTTCCTGAAAGAGCTTGCAAAGAAATGGTAGGGCTCTAATTTAGCAAAAAGAAGCACAAATATCACATCTTCTTCTGTTATGTCTGTATTGTCAATAGTATAATAATATACCTGTACTGTCAATAAAACAAAGAACAAATTAATTAGATTTTAATTGCTAATGATGATTGGAGAATGTAACAATCTTTTGACTTCACAAAAATGGGGCTATCATACAAGTGCTATGAACCACCATTCGTCTTCTTTACTTGCTTATACAGTGATTGTGATTGCACACTGGCATGCTTGAGAACCAGTTATCACAAATATAACACATTACTGAGAACCAACTGTGCTCATTACTCTGCCAGAGTATTTCTCTTGAAGTGCTCAAATGTCAGGGTGAGGTAATGAAACACTCAATGCTTGAGGTAACTTTAGTTCAACAGAGAAAGCAACATTTATTTTTTTTTTAACCCTGTGAAAAATATTTTATTGGCAAAGAAATTATTAATATTTCAAGTCAAACTTCAGGATGGAAAGGATGAGAGGTATCCAGATTTCAGTTATTCTGAAGTCTTACAGAAATGTCCAGGTAATCAGATGCCTATGCACTTTTTAAAAATGCATCCTACACACCAAGAGATTTTGTCTATCTGAAGCCTTTTATCATCATAACTATGCAGAATTGCATCCTCTTCTGATGCAGATATATATAATATCCACAATAATGTCACCAGACTTTTATTTTGCTAGAGGGTACTCATGGGTAACACAATGAGGGCTCCCACCTACCTGAGGAGAATGGGTTTTTTGTTTTGCAAAGACCACATCAAAACCAACGGCAGGAAGAACATGTCTTCAAGAAGGTTTGCTTCTCCTTTCCTCTCTCCTTAGTCAGACAAATATCACAAAGTAAAAAAAAATCTATATAGAGAGAGTCAAGATATCTAAATTTACCTTGACATCCTGACTGGTTTATGACCTAACTCTACACCTTGTGAATATAGTGCCACTGCCCAAGAGATGGCTGCCCAAATGTCTTAACTTTATAACAATTTAGCAGTTGGTGGCACAGTTAATTTCATTGTAAAAATAACTCCATTGGATAATACATATATAAAAAACCTATGTTTTGCATAATAATTACATTGCACCAAAAAAGAGGAAAAAAATAAATCCTTGCTTTTATTATTTCAAACTTCATCTTTCTATGGCCCAATCGTTTGAGCTCTGTATACCACATGACCCACCATGACACTATTTACCTCTAAGAGAAACTGATGAGGAGCCAGTTGACTTCTCATTCTCTCAATTAAGCAACTTAGATTTTTATTTCAAATTTTCAACTTGCAGAAAGCCTGGAAGTTCAATTGAGTGAAAACCTGAAATGGTGAGGGCCAGAATACCATCCCAGGATTATTCACAGTCTTTCATCATTCTTTTTGCAAGTGCACATACAGTGTGCGACAGCATAGGAGAAATTGTAAGTTTTAGACCTTCAGACTGACAATTTTGTCACAGCATAACAGCCACGTTTGAAATCATCACTTACACTTTTTCTGCTATTTCTACAAGTTAATAAGGACACAGCAAAAAGTAAGCTGACAGGAGAAATAGAAGAGGTTTTCAATGGGAGGGATGGGCAAGAAAACCCAAGGCTGATGCATTAGTGGGTGATGGCAGCACACTTGGAAAAAGGCGGCCTGAAGCTTGGGTCTGGAGCTATGGCGTGCTTCACAAGTCAGGAAGTTTGCTGGGCCTCTAACCTGAGAAGAAAATTAACCTTCTCTGGCCATCTGGTCTGTCTGTAGAATGGCAATGTTCTTGTCAGGTGTGTAGTTGGAGAGCATCTTCATTCAGAGTGGAGAACTTTAGGTTCCCAGAGTTCACTGCAGTCTAAATCCCAGCCCACCACTGTCGTCCTGCAGTGATTCCCACCCCTTGTCCTATGTTCACCATGTAAAAAATTCTGTATTTGCTTTTTGTGAAAGCTGTTTTGGTATCCAGGTTCTCTGTTTCTCTGTGTCTTTTCTTTTAGTCAAAGCAATTCTATTTGCTTTTCAGTATCTAGAGGTAAAAGCTTAATCCCCAAGGAAACATATGGTACACATTTCCAGCAAGTGCAGTATACAGTTATTTGTGAAATAGTCAGGAGTTATTTTATAAATGTCTTCAGAAACACAAGGTTTTTCAGCTGATCAGGATGTTTTCCTATTTAAACATTGATTTAAAGCCTTGCCAAGTATATCAGGAAGTCAAGAGAGAAATTTCACAGTGCACAGAAAAGCAGCTGTTTTTTCCCCCTCAAGTCTTGGCAATTTAACCAAATGTTTTTTTCAACAACAGCAACAACAAGCAAGGTAAACAAAATTGTTTCATTACAGTATAGAGACAAATTAGCTTTTGCAAAAGGTTTCCAGAAGGAGATGAGTGTGCACTGAGTTGGTATTTTTCCCTGTGAAGGGTGTGAGAGGACATATAAATTTAATCACACATTTCTCTTCAAGACCATTTTAGTATGTGAGGGGACAAAATATCCTGAGCAGCTGCTCTAAGATTCCTAAAGGATTCCCAAGCAAAACTTTTCCAACACTAGCTAAAAATAATTTAAAATATCACTGAAAATATTTGAACTTTGGCTTCTCACATGAAAACTGCTTTAATGTAACACCATGCTGTGAAATCTGAACCTAATATAAGTGCATTTAAAACAAAACAGAATTTCTTTTTCTTTTATACAAAAGGTAAACAGTTTAATTCTTCATAAAAATTAACAGCACCTTGTGCTGTAGTCTTTACAATAACTTCAGCTGAATATCGTTCAGTCTTTCTTGCAGCTACCGGTTTTGGAATGAAGACCCACTCAATTCAGCCATATTTATTTTTTAGTCAGATGTCTTTACCCTTTTTTTTTATTTCCACAAACACCTGCAGTGAGAGCACCCATTTTCTCAATATGAGCAATTACAATTATGCACTAAGAAAGCACTGCCTTCTATAGAGATTTTTACTGTTCTTCCATTTAAAACTTGCACTGGCAAGGAAGCAGAAAAGGTAATGTAAGACACAGGTTTCCAAACAGAAGCCACTCGGAGAAAATAACATAATAATCCAGGGCTTCAGAACTAACACTGATTATGTGAGTTCCGTGACATTTTCATAATTCAGGTCTGACTAGCAATTCAATAATATGAATCTGTGCAAACCCTTTTACAGCAAAGGAGCCTCATGTAAGGGTACAGAGACAGGACACCCATCTTTCATATCCCAGAAGCTCACTTGTCTCAAGGCTTCCCTTTGTCTGTCTTCTCTATATGGGCAAACCTAGTCTATTAGTATTACCTACTAAAATGATGGCACTGTTTAAAAGCCCTTTTAACAAAAAAATGTACTTGCCTAATCCGCTTAAGCAAAGTGTATGGAACAGCAATAGCAAGAACTTGTGTCCAAGTGCCTTGAAATGTACACGATATGTAGAAGCCTTTAAAATATTTCAGTCTTCTCTGCTGATGTAGACAAAGGCGGAAAAAAAAGCAAGCATATGAATTTATAGTCCCAGCAATTCCTGAAACTTTTGTTTGTTTCACTTGGGCCAACCAAACACTTTCCAGCAGAATAGGAAGAGGTGTTTCCCAATGGTAGCCACAAGCATGATTGTATTTGTACATATACAAGCAAAAAACTAACTGTTGCCTAGAAAAAAAGAAAAGAATATAAATATTCCACACTTTTTTTTTTTTTTAATTGGCCTATTTATATTTGTTGAAAGATGTATCTGTGGGTATACTTATGAAAGATTTGAAGAAGGTGGCTTGGCAGTTCATTCAGCAGCTAGACTCTGGGAAAGAGCAGCAGTGCTTGAATCTCTGCCCACAAAGCAAATTCAGCGCACACAAATTTCACACACCATAACCAGCATGCACTTTCACAAAAAGGAAGCAGTGTTTATGTTTACCCCATCTCTCCCGTGTGCTCAGAAGACGAGTGGAGGTGTGTGTAGTGTGGTCGTGGTGGGCTCCAGGTCTGCAGGTTCTGTCTGCACCCAGCCCGGTGAAACTGCCAGCACGCTGAGCAAGCCATGTATCTTATTTATCCTTCCGTTTGCACTTCTGCATCCAGCAGAGAAAATACCTTTCCCTGAGGCCAAACAGAATCATGCACTGATGAAATCATTGTCTCTTTGCTCCAAGACTGATGAACCCCCTGACTCTGAGTGTGTGAGTAGGCTGTGCTCCCCACCACACCAGCACTGAGCAAGCCAAAACCAGTGCTGGCCCGAGGAGGAGCATGAAGCCAAGAAGCAGCCATCCTCTGAGCCTGGGAGTGTACTGCACAGCAAGGCTTCAGACCACTAGATAGAGAGCTGGCAGGCCTCAAAGCCCTGGCTTTCATTCCCTGCTCCCAACTGCTGCCACAGATGTCCAGACTTTATTACAGAGATGAGTTTGGATGCCTGCAGGAACAGCTGGAAGTGGGAAGCAAGAGCCAGACTAATTGGCTCCAGTGCAGGACACAGCTAATCTGAAAAAGGAAGCAAGAGGAAAGAACAGGAGGTGTCTTCAGAGGCTGCAGTCACTAGCGAAACAGTTAAAATCATTAAACGCTTCCCTAATTTTGCTTCTCCCTTTAGAAAACTGCAATGGATGCCACAAGACCATGTCTGGAGGTTCTCTGTGACCAGAGCTAGGGAGGGCCCAATGCACACTACACGAAAGTGGTCTTTTCATGGGGAAATGAGGCACCCTGGGTTAAAAGTTGCATCAGAAATTAGCACTCCCAGTGGGACGAATGCCCTGATGAAGTTTCAATTTCAGCCAAGAGACAATCCACAAGTTTATTCAGGAACATGCACCATGCCTTACAGCATATTATGAACATACAACTATGGGAGGGTGTAGCAGATCTTTGAAAAAAACAAAACCCACAGCATCACAGTAAAAGAATGCTCTGATATATGTGCTCTAATATGTGTGCTTCTAATATGGGCAAACCCAACTACTCTAAAGGTATATCCAAATACAATGCTTGGGAGTTAAAAAATCTGATGAAAAGGCACAAGCAGCTGGCTGCTTAACACGAACAGTCTGAAGACTCAGCTGTACCATAACAAGAGCAAGACCTCTGATCTGCCACACAGTACACAGACCCATTTTTGCTGTTACCCGGTAAAATCTTGCATACAGAGCACTATCACTTAAATAATCTAAAATTAAGTAGTAAAAACCATTGCCAAGAGATAAGTTGCGCTCAGACTGCATGCAGGACTTGTGAGTACTTTCTAGTACCTAAGGCAGTGTGGTCCTAGGAAGAATGCCAAGATGCAGTACAAGTGCATAGCACACACATTACCAAACCCTCTGTGGAAGAAAAAAACCAAAACAGGAGCACAGACTGAGAATCCACTATGGTACACCCTGAGGAGATGTCTGGCTTGGTTAAGCAGCAACAAATATATCAGCTTGTCATTACAGAGGGAGCAGTCAGAAGATAGCCAGCCAATAAATGATTTCTGCAAGGACAACCAGCAGCTTACGAGGAAAAAAAAGGACAAGTAATGCTGTGTCAAGATTCAGAGGATATAAGTCACAATTTTAAGTATATTTAGGGTAAGAGCAAATAGCTTTGACCTGTGTAAAATGTATTGTAAGCCTACTGAAAATCCATTTGAGACCAGAGCTACTATAATTTCCTTACAACTGGCTGATCATTTGTTTCACATACAACAAATCCACTTTTCCTGCCTACTACATTAACTACTACAGCTCTACCTACTGTTCTCTCACCTTCACCATATATCTCTGTTGATTGGGCTAATTAAATACTGTTTCTCTCCTCTGAAGTAAACACCAATCTGTGATTATTTTACAGATTCATTAAATTTTGACAATTTCATCAATATTTGACTTCTGTGAGTTCTCTCACTGTTTGGAACTCCCTTCCCCTACAACTGCTTCCAAAAATTCCTGAGTCTCTTAGCTGTCACTTTCATTTTAATTAGACATTTAAAGTCCGGGAAATGTGCTAATATATCTTATTTATCATGACTAAAATTATGATCTAGAAACATATTGAATCAACTATTCTAGTAGTATAATTCATTTTTGTAATAAGAAAAAACAACTATAATTTATAAACAACCACTGTGTATCACAGATCACAATTTTCTAGTCTTGTAAGTAGACATCTTCAAAATAGTTTCTGATGATTGAAACTAAAGGAATTATGGTTCCATTTTTTAGTTAGTTCCAACATAATTTTAGCATCAATGAAAGTTTAAATTCCCTATCTACTGTTTGTGAAACATTTTGCAGCCTCTGACCATTCACTCTTGAAATTGCTTCCAAATTAAAACTATCATTTTCAAGTAACATAAAAAGTGAAGTCCAACATTTCTATGCCTTTACTGTTAAAGTAGTTACTAATCATTGCTCAGAATGTAAATTACATGCGTCATACCAGTATTGTCAGAAGACTGCATTCTTTGACAAGGAAACTAACAAAGCAGCACTTGTTTCTAGACCAGCATGACTCTCAAAGGAATCCTGTACTAAGTTCCTCACCGAACTTGTATAAGAAATTGCAATAATTTTAAAAGAAAAATTGAACAGTTATAGACTGGTACCTAAAAACAAGAAACAAAAAATTAGTGACAAATAAATAAAATTTTCAAAGACGGGAAGTCAATCAAGCCCAGGTCATCACACATTTGAACATCTTGCCACTTTCTTGTATAGTTCATTCTGATTTTTCCTTTGAGAACTCGGACGACATGGAAGAGGAGTCCATTTTGAAGGAGTTAGTCTGTGAGAGTTAGTCTTTCTACCATGGGAAGCAGAAGAATGAAGTAAGCAGGATAAGGTCAACACATTAACATTTACATGAATTCAGATCCCATATAGCTTTAATCCTCTTCAGTGACAGGCAAACCATCAGAGAGGAGGAAATGAGACTTCAACATTAATTCAAAATGCCTGGTTTAACCTTTAGAAAATAATTCAATTTTCTCTTCCTTTCCCTTTCCTGTTCTCCTTTCCATACACCACAAAGGCACTTTTCTGTTTCTTCAAAATTAACTATGTCTTTTTCAAGCTTTCATTTAAATTTGGAGAAACTGTCCATGCACACTTTATGAGACCTAAAGTATACATGTGGGACTTAAACTCTTTCAAACTCTTTGTGCCTCATTCCTGTAGACTTAACTGAACTAACAAAGAAGATTGAGTCAGGATTAGCTTCTATTCACCCAAAATAGCAGTGGACAAATGTTAGCAGTCACTCCCTGGGAGTTCCAGGTGAACTTTGCAGTAACAAATCAGCCAAAGCCAGACAAATAAGACTAAAGTTACAATGAAGGGCACTCACCAATTATTTCAGACAGAGGAATAAAGAATCGTTCTAATGAAAGAGAGCAAAGCCAGGGAGTGGAGAAGGGAGCAGTGTTAGAGAATCCAAAGTCTTAAGAAAATAGGACTTAAAATTATTTTAAAACAGTGAGAAGACTAAAGCTTTAGAAAATGGGGGGTGTTTGTATGGTTCCTTGGGGCTATGTAGTGCAATATTTGTTCTTTCTGCTGGAGTCCTGGTTTCCCCAGGCAGGTGAGCAGCAGCTTGCAGTGTCCAGGAAACTGCAGCTGGGAGAAGGATCAGTTTAAGCAAATCTGGCTGTCCTAGATCAGCAGAATCAAAATGAACTAACACAGTGTCTTTGTCTCAGGCACGTCATTAAAGATGGTAAAATATAGTGGCCCAAAGAACTGAACATACTCAGACCCAGACCCAAATAGATGGAAGCCAGCTTATCTTGCTGAGAGACAAGTCTGTAAAGACTGAAATTTTCTCTATACAGTGATGTTTTATTTCTAACCACATCAGCTTAAGTTCTTCTTTCTGGAAAGGTTTTCTCTTTGCCATCATGTAGGTTAGTGTGAAAGTGTGTATGCATCTGCATCACTCTCATAAACAAATCTTAATAACTTCAAAACAGCAGAACTTTTGTTAAAGACAAATGTCTGTTATTTCTCTTTTGATAAGGTGCTGCAATAGTACATAGACACAAAATGAGGATAGCCAGTCCCTGCATAGGATGAGACACAGGAATATTGCTGAAGTTAGGCACTTGCAGGAGAAGTGTTCTCATACTCCAGGTAATGTGGAATGTTTGTTATGTGAAGCAGGACTGAAGAAATGTTTCTTAAACTCAAAGGTGCATGCCAAAAACCAAAAACCAATCACAGATTCCATTTCTTGATGAATAGATAAAAATAGAAGTTTATTCCACTTAACATATATATATTAAAAAAAAAAAAAAAAAAAATAAATAAACCAAAAAAAAACAACCAAAGGAGAAAAACAAAGCCTGAAGCAAAGCAATCTTTCTTATTTTTCTTTCTTCCATTGTCACTATGGTCAAAAAAGTACCATTCTTCTCATTTCTTGTCTGGCACTGACTTTATTTTAAATACAACCCAGTAGAGTACTCAGTTGCCAAATTGCTGCATTTTTAAACATTCTAAATAGGACATTAGTTCTTAGCATGAATGTTTTGAAATCTGATCAACAAGCCGTTTCTCAATACATTAGGCAAAGCAAGCAAAATTAGGCTGTTTTTTGTCAGGTACTTAGCTCAAATCCCTTAATAATGTGTTTGAGTGCAGAAACCATTAATAAATGCATAATTCCCTAAGACAGGCTTGATTAATTAAGTCATATGTGTATCCTTCTAATTAAAAAAAGAACATTAGGCAGATGAGTGGAATTTCTGAGTACAAAATTCAAAGGCTGTTTAGCTTTTATTTGAACAACGAAAGAAAAGCTGCTCGTTAATATAGCTGCCAAAAAACCAGCAAGAGTGCTGACACAAACCCCCCAAACTCTGACTTGTTCAAAACAGCTAAGTATTTACTCGCTCATTTGTAGTCCAATTTTTAATCAGGTAGCTGCTTGATTAATCCAGGCAGTTCAAATTACAAAGGCAGCTGGTGCTAATATACACATAACTAAATGATATGTTGGTTGCATTTCTTCCAGTAAATTGTTCAAAACCAAAGACTCATAGGTTTTCAAACTCTCAGGAAGAGCTATTTTATGAAAAAATGACAGCCTAATGGTTGACCCCAGACTCTTCCCAAGCATGTACTTTACTGTTTTGTGGACTGCAAATTTTGGTATGATAACACCATAATTTGCAGCAACACTGAAGCAATAACTGTATTTAAATGCATAGCTTTTCATGTAAAACAATTAGTTTTTTGAGGTTCCTTGCTAAAACAAGTAAACAAAAATGGAAAGAGCAGAAAACATAATGTTATGAGACATAACAGGAACATAAAAAATTATGCTTAGCTAACAGATACTGTTAAGCATAACAATTTTGCCAAGGTGATTTTTGAGGATGAGCAGGATTGATAACAGTCAGCACAATCTGGTATAAAAATGCTACTAAGCCAAATGCAGGCCCAAAAAGGTTTTAGTCTTAGAAACAGAAACCTGTTGAGGATAAATGGTAAAGTTAATGGCCTGTGGGTGGGCAAACCTGGTACTTGTCAAGTACAGATAACAGACTGATCTGCAGGGTTAGTCCCAGCTGGGGAAAGGACTCCACTGCTTTGAGTAGGGGGTTTGAACTATATGAACTTCAGAGATCATTCTGTGACACTGGCCCTTGAAGCACTGACCTACTTACAGGAACACATGTCCTGTGGCTGTTGAATCACAGGGGAGTTGTTTGACTATGATGAGAAAACAACCAGGTGTCTAAGAGCAAGAGGGAAAACAATAGGCAACAATGACTGAGGAGCAGAGACTGATAGATTTTATCTAGATTTGACAAAATACACTGCATCCATAGGACAGGATGGAGAGGGGAAAGCAAAAATAAAGGTGCAGAAGTGATTTGAGTAAGGTTTATCAGCATACCAAGAAACATTATTTGGACCTAACAGAGCTGGCAAAGAGAGCTTGAATCTGATGGCCTGAAAGAAGCAGAAAGTCAGATCCAGTTATAAATCCACTGAATTGGTTTCTCCAAAAATAACCAGGGATTCAAAGGGATGAAGTATTTTAATTCTTCAGCTGCCATACCTTAAACCATCAACATAAGCAAGGTTCCCAAATAACAAGCAAAGCTGATGAGCGTAAAGCCAGCCACAAGGCTGCTGTATGCAGTCCTGTTTGGTTGGTGCAGCTAGATTTCCAGTGCAGGCCTTATGCTAGGCAATTACGTAATTCCCAACACGAGTGACAAGACTGAAGGAAGGCCCCCCGTGACTGCTAGCTTTTCCCCTGTGTCCTCCTCTGAAAGTGAGTCGGCTGCAACTGCTGAGAGAGCGCTAAAGCTTAGACAGACAGGCTGAGTCTGCAGCTATGAGGAAGACAATACATTACTGCCACACAATGAGTGTAAGATGACTTGCTGTGTCGGACATTTAAAAGAGGTTACATAAGGGCACAATTGTTGTGCAATCTGGAATGTGACTTTGAATCAAGCAGGAATCTACTTTATTAGACAAGTAAGAATTGCATACAGCTTATCATCCGAGTTCAAACTCCCTGAGTTGGAAGTCTGAGATCTCCCCACAGAGAGAGATGCTTAAGTTCCTCTATCCAAAAACATATACAGCACTGCACTTGACCTTGTCTGCTTTTGCCATAACATATATTCAGGCATTTACCAAAGCTCTGCCTAGTAGACTGATACAAGGATACCACTCTTCAAAAAATCTGGTAACAAAGCCTTAACAAGATATGCACCATAAGAAAACAAATCCTGCTACTAAAAGGTCGGAGAATTACAAGGGAATCTACAGAGACAAGATGCTGGAATTGAGCAAAAAGAATATGTACAGTAAAATGCTTAAATCAGGAGGGAGTGTTGTTACAAGAATCAGACTTGAAAGCAGCTTGCCTGTTGATATGGTCAATAAATATGAAAGGAATGACAGAGAAAACAAACATAATCAGTCTAAATTTAAGTGTTTAATAGTAACTCCTGTTAAAAAACAGGCCCCAGCTTGTCCTCAGCTGGAAACAAGGAAAAGAAAATAAAGTTTCCATGTTCTAGAGGGGTTTGAGTTTAATGGAATTAATTTTTAACATGGGAGGAACTAATATTTATCCTACAAATCAACCACCTTTTTCTTCAGCTTTTCTTTCCAACACAACTCAAACACTCAGTGTTTTCCTGAACTGTAATTAAATCCCTGCACTAATTTCTTCCTGTGAGAAAACTGTCTTCTTTCTAGTGTTTAGATGCAAGCCTAGTGTCTGCTGTTGTTCTAAGCCCTTCAGATCGTTCCTGTGCTATCCACCATCTCCCATGGCCTTTGTCAGCTGCCCTCCTGGAAGAGTTGCCAAGCTCAGTACACTCCCAGGAAGTTACAGCCCCTCTCATCTCCCTCTCACCAAATTCTTCCTTTCCTTTCCTTTCCTTTCCTTTCCTTTCCTTTCCTTTCCTTTCCTTTCCTTTCCTTTCCTTTCCTTTCCTTTCCTTTCCTTTCCTTTCCTTTCCTTTCCTTTCCTTTCCTTTCCTTTCCTTTCCTTTCCTTTCCTTTCCTTTCCTTTCCTTTCCTTTCCTTTCCTTTCCTTTCCTTTCCTTTCCTTTCCTTTCCTTTCCTTTCCTTTCCTTTCCTTTCCTTTCCTTTCCTTTCCTTTCCTTTCCTTTCCTTTCCTTTCCTTTCCTTTCCTTTCCTTTCCTTTCCTTTCCTTTCCTTTCCTTTCCTTTCCTTTCCTTTCCTTTCCTTTCCTTTCCTTTCCTTTCCTTTCCTTTCCTTTCCTTTCCTTTCCTTTCCTTTCCTTTCCTTTCCTTTCCTTTCCTTTCCTTTCCTTTCCTTTCCTTTCCTTTCCTCTCTCTACTGTTCCATCCACAGCCTCATCAAAAGCCTATGTATTTTGTTTGAGGTTGTGGTGTTTTAATTTTTATTGTTTTGCTCTTTGGAGAAAAAGTTCCAGCATCATTTTCAGACATGCTTCATATCGTACACATGAAAATAAAAGCTAGAATGGTCTGGAACCAGTCAGTTTGACTGATGAGGCTATTTCTGATTTAGGTGATCTCAGAATGTGAAGTCACACTGATTTACAAATAGAAATCAAAATCAGACCTTCCTCTGCAGACAGGCTTTGAGAAATCTCCAGTAGATGGATTTTTGTCGATGTTGCTAGCTTTCCTCAAGTGTTTGTTTTCTGCTGTTGCATGCCCTTGGCTCGTGGCTGGCAACACACTAGAGCGCAAGTCTATCCCCTGAAGATCAGCATTCCATCATAGCTTATCTTTCCTTAGGACTCAGGTCAGATTAATATCTAGGTCCACATGATTTAATCTTCTAAGGTCCAACATCATATCATACTAATAAAAAAATAATTTTTAAAAAAATTGTTGCTATACAGAAGTTGTCCTCTCTATCAAAAACCTACTTCCCTTCATTATTTCTCTTACTGTCTTCTGGATCAGAAAGCTAAGAAACTTGGACAATTCAGGAACATATTTTACAAGTAAGCACTCATTTTTCCTCTCTGATTTGTTTTTTTCTTTTGGGGTTTTTTGGGTTTTTTTTGTGTTGGGTTTTTGTTTGTTTGTTTTTTGGTTTTTGTTGGGTTGGGTTTTTTTGGGCTATTTTGTTTGGTTTTTTTTTTTGGTTGGGGGTTTTTTGTTTGTTTGGTAGGTTTTTTTATTATTATTATTATTAGTTTTGGGGGGGGTTTGTTGGTTGTTCCTTTTTGCAATATCTCTGCTTTGTAGAAAATGCTTACAGTCCAAGCATATATTCCAGGACACCAAAATTACTCATTTTCTCCTTCCCTATATAAATAAGTCTTTCCTATATATGCAAACCAGCATTTAGACTGGATGTGCTGACAGGCTTCAAAACAAAAGGAGAAAATATTTGTCAGTTTTTGACTTCACGACGAAGAGCATCTCGTTCTTTGCAGGACATCATTCTGGTGAACCTCAGGGACAGACAACTGAGCATGGATATCCAGAGACAAGTTTCTTCAACAATTACGTTTTCTTCCCTTGTACACAGTCCCAGTGTTATTAAATGTTTGCAGACCATTCACTGCAGGAGACAAGGGCACAGCCAATTCAGACCGAAGACTGAAACAGGGATAAACACTGAAATTCTGGAACCCACCTAACAGCCAAGGGTCTGGAGCCAGGGCCAGAATACAAGCCAAGGTTGAAGCCAAAGACAGGAACCAAACAAGCTGCCAAGAGGCAGGAACCAGAGCCAGGATGTGATCCAAGGGTTGTAAGCCAGAGCCAAGATACCAGTCAAAGGTCAGGAACAGATGCCAGGGACTTGGATCAACAACCCGCTTCGACCGTTCAACAGCTGAAGAGAAAATACAGACACCAATTTAACGCCCAGCAACTAACTACATGGGATGGCCACACATGTGACTGGGCTGCTGAAAAGCATCAGCCCTCCCTCACCCAATAATTTGTAACAGGCTCCAGCTAGCACTGAGCTCAGGCCAAAGCCAGCAGTTCAGACTCAAATAAATTGAAAACTATTGCATCACAGCGAAGTGATGGGGTATGAGCTAAGGTCTGAAAGTGGCACCATATTTTCCTTGCTCCCAGAGGCTTGAATCAGCCTGATAACATGGTTCTTTACACATACCACATGCATGTGGTACTGTATCCTTGTATCTTTGGCAGGGTGGGCTGGAGCATCCACTACTGCCAGCATGCAACAGGAAATGGGATAGCTAGGTGACTGAAGTGGAGATTGGAGCATAGAAAAGTTACAAGTACAAAACTTCTTTTGAGGAGAGTTCTATCAACAAAGGTATAAAACAGATATTCCACTAAAGCCAGATGCCACTCTGTCCCCTTTATCAATGAGCAGGCTGTCATACTCGTTGAGACAAAAATTTAGGAGAAAAGACAATGTGTAAATACATCTTTGGGCACAGACACTGACAAATAGCCACAGCATCATAACTAATTCAGTTTCTCCTATAAAGTCTGAAAAGTCTTAAATGAGAATTAGAAGATTCAGAAATCAGGAGAAGAGCATGAAATGCCTTATCACAATCTTTGGCTAACTGGAGGAAAGGAAAACCAGTAATTGCATGCAAGCTGTAGATGTAAGAGGGCTTATCTAACCAGTAAGCTAATAAGCCCAAGTGGTGGAGGAATGAACTAAGACAGATAATCCGAGCCCACTGCACTGATGCATCCAAAGCTCATTCAATTAGAATTAGAAGCATTGATAAAATAGTATTGTCTAATTTGCCCTGATTAAACACTTGGCATTTCCCCAAACTTCATCCCCTCTGTATCATGTTTGAAATAAGTTTTAATGAGATACATATATTTTTCCTTTAAATTATCGTTCAATTTTTATTTCTCCAGATGCAAAATTACTGGCTTTGTAGCAAGAAACAGGCTGTATATTTCAGCATCCAACATCATCAGGAGTCATGGTCTTCATACTCTTCAACATTTATTTTAAACAACCTGCTGACCCAAGTCAGGTAAATAAATTATGAAAGTAGAAGATGATGCTTTCACTCCATTTTCTTTACAGAAGTTTGTAAATGTATGAAAAGGTGAGTTTGGTTTAGAGCTTTTAGTAGCTTCTGTAGCTCCTTAGGCAGGAGGATGAGAAGCAGGGCTGTGCACTGGGATTAATAAAAAAGGTGAGTAATTTTGTATATCTGACATGACCTTCTTTGTCCTTGACAATACATATGATGACCCTACCTTGTCAGATGATTTCATCAAATTAAAATTTAACTACAGACATACTTCTAAGAGTGTGCATAAATGATTATTTAATGCAAAGAAAAAAGAGGAGGGCAAAAATGAAGAGGAAAGACATTTTGTTCAGCTTTGTTTGTAAAGAATCATGTTGCCAAAACACAAATGATCTTGCTTTCTAGATATAATAAGTTTGTTATATTATTATTATTTCCCTTTGCCAGAATCTCCATAGATACATCTATTTCTAAATAAATTTTAAAAGTTGATTTTTATTTTTTTTAATAGAAAGTTATTTTTAAAAAACATTGGCATTTCTGCAGAACTGCAAAATCTGTACCTTGATATTTAAGACTATCTTAATTTCCCTTGGACTGGGAGAGTGGGACATGAGTCCATAGTGCCAATGAACTAGATATTGAAGCCTCGGGCTAAGAGAAAGGGAAATCAAAATAATAAAAATGTATAGACTGATCCAGGAAAATCTCGTTGCTAATTTAGTGAGATCGAGAAATAATAGACTTCAATGAGTCTAGAACTTGTTCCATTTTATTTAGCTTTAAGAGTACCACAATATCATTTTTGAAAAGGTAGGATAACAAAAAAAATGTAGAATGATATATGTTTTATAAACATTTTGAAGTATGTTAGAGAAGCTTCAGGCTTTCACGTGTCTGTCCTCACCAGAAAACCAGCACATACTCTAAGAAAAGTTTCCTCAGTGAAGAGATTGCAGAGAGATTTCTAGCTAAAAAAGTGGGGAGATAGAGGGCAGAGGGGAAAGAGACATCCTTTCTCTGATTTTTTTTTTTTTATTTTGTGAGGCTGTGGGGAGGAGATGGATGCAATACTACTCTCCAGAGAAGCAATGTTGCTCGGGTACCATTACTGAAGCCTTGAAGGTCTATATCTTTCTAGTTAAATACTGAAAAATATCTACTATCAGTAGTGGTAATATCAAAAATGATCAAGCATTTGTTGCATAGGTGTCAAGCATCTCCTGAACAGCACTCTTAAAACTTTACATGTGATTTTTTTGCAGAAATATCTACACATTGATAGGGACAAGTCCTGTGGAGTGCTAATACACTTTAGAACAGCTAGAAAGGATTTACTTAGGCCACCCATAAAGCGAAAAAGAGTAAAAGTGGCTTTTAGCTTGTCATTTAGCCTGAGGTCTAAAAATACTTTGTGACAAGGTTATGACACATGTCCTACAAGTAGAAGCTCACTTCTCTACAGGGGAAGTACCTGGCTGCCATTAAAGCTGGATGGGTTGTTAACAACACAGGTGGCCCTGTAATTTCACAGCTGCCTGGAGGGTTCATCAGGTATCTCTTCATTTAAACATCAGCAAGTGCCTGGAGGCAAAACCATATGGGATGAAAAGGGCTCTCCCAGTAAAGTAATTTCTTACTTGTAAATCCTACTAATTTATGACCCTGTGTTAATTCCTCGAGCTCTTTGAAGAACTATTACATAAATCTTTTTAACTGCATTATCATCTCTTGCACACAAATCATAATTTATTCTAAGGACTTCAAAGGTCATCAGTTATCCTGGCTGCAGCTCCAGCCTGACATGGCAATCCATTAAAGGCAGAGAGACTTTTACCAACAAAGTTTTTCACTTTAAATTGCCAGATGACTGAAACTGTTAAGAGGTCACTTTCAGACAAATAGTCATCATATTTTTATCATCTTTAAAACCCTCTGTTAAAGTGTCTAGTCTATTCAGACACCAGTCATCTTCCTCATGGCCTCTATTATTCCAGAATTATTCAACATCCTCATTATGATATGTTAATGTATATTTGACCTTGATGAGTTCCATCTTCAGTATTATCCCAAACAAACTCTTAGAAGGGAGACTACACATCAGAGAATAAGCTTCTGCTTTGTAAATATTCAGAAGAAAGGCACCCTTTTCAAAGTATTTCAAGCAATATTTCTTTGGTGTTTAAAAAAAATCTGCCTGCTTCATATCTGTTTATACCTCTGGTTTGAATATGCTCTCTGTATCAAAAGCGTAAAATGTCTGTAAAAATATTTTGAGTGTTTTGGATGGAAAGTCCAAAAAGCACCTCCAGAAGAACTGGAAAAATATAACCATAAAAGAAAAAAAAAAGTAAGACCCAACAAAAATAACAACAAAAACCAACCAAAAAACTCAAAACCAAACCAACAAAAAACCCAAAAAAACCAACCAAACAAAAAAAACCCCACAAACACAAAAAAAACAAAAAAACAAACAAAAAGACAAAACCCCAACAAATTAAAAAGGCTTGAAAGCAAATCAAACAAAGAGGGATTTACCAAATGGAAAAGGCAGCTGTAATGGCTGAACTATTTTTATCAGTATTCTAACAAATAACACCTCCTGTGCTTTAAATATTTAATGTGAAATCCATGGATTTATATAGCTTACAAAATGCCAGAGGCTTATTATCTTTACAGATTGCATGACAGGAATATTCATATAATTTGATTCCACTTTTTAAGACAACAGGAATTCCTCCAGGTGCTAATGGTAGATAACTTGTGTGCTGCTTCAATAATCTACTAATTATAGAATCCCTCAGGTAGAACAATGTCATTAATCTGATTAAATTATTTATATTTCTGGAAAGCAAAATCTTATTAGGTCCTTGGCATTTGACTGTGTATATTATGCAGCTGTGTTTGCAGTTTATGCTGTGGAGGAAAAAGATCTATATTTTACCGAACCGTCAACATAGCTGGAAAAGGACCAGAGTCTGTTATATCCTAACTTACATTGCCACTCATAAATTCTGGGGCAAACTCTGTATTGCACAGGTTGTCCATTTAGAGGACTATAACACTTCTGAGAATGAAGGTTTGTTGTAGGCATTTATTAGGCACCTTGTCTTCTCAAGAGCAATATAACAACAGATATGGATAGATTCACATCTACCCACTCCATGGTAAGCGTGTTAACACCAGTGAAATTATCAGACACTCTAATGTAAGATCAGAATCAAACCAACTGCCAGAATTAAAGTGAGGGTTGTTTTCTACTAAATATAGCAGGACCAACAAAAGCAACATATGTTTGCTGAAAGCACAGTTTGATCCCACTTCAGTAGCTTTGATTTTAAAACACGAGGGAGTGTGGGGGATTGAGAGCTGGTATTAACTTGTAACTTAGCACATAATAATGGCACTAAAACTAGATTCATTTTAAGTTAGAAAAACACAGAAATTTTGATTAGTTCCTGCAGCACATAAGATACTTTCTGCAGCAAGCATCATCACATCACATGGGATAGATTATGTGGGTTTTTTTAGAGAAGCAAAATTTCCTCTGTCATCACTGTACACCATTGTGCAGTATATCTAACTTCTATTCTGCCACATGCCTCCATTTGAAACATCTTCCTATATTTGCATGACAATTAGACAAGTGTAACCAACATAAATATGTTCCCATAGTAAAGAGTAAAAACAACAGTAGATTTTTAGTAATTTAAATATTAATATATTTAGAGATTTCTTAAAGATGCGATTTGGTGTTGCACCTGTTTTAGCTGCTATATCAGACAACTTACATGTACAATAATTTACTGAATCATATAAAGCTGTCTCAGTAGGTCATTATTCTGCTAACGTTTATTTACAGTCAGCATAAATTCACATCCATTTACAACTACAAATAGGCTTAAATGCTAGCAGTATCCCCTCATGCAAAAGATTGCTGTGCTGATTTTATGAAAAACAACTCATATGATCATTTATCTTCTTGCCCTTCTAAACTTCTAGAATGTTTAAGTACAAAGTAAACTACATAGAAAAAGTTGAGAACACCAGTGTCCCATTTGGTGCATATTAAAATATATGATCTACTGGTTCCTTCTTGTTTTAAAAATATATGAATTTTACATTTCAGATTTTGACAAGAAATTCAGTTTTGATGTTTGAAGTAACTTATAGAGTACATAGTGTATGTAGGCAGCTACTCTAAATATCATAAAGCATTATTATAAAGCATTACAAGTCCTAACATTACTGAATAAAATGAGAGGGTTTTATTCCTTTATATGAATTACCAAGGATTCCTTCGAGTGCATTACTGTCCATCTATCTATCAAATCCCCTGAAAAGGGATTAGAAGGAGCAGCTTCACATATTCAGCTGACTCTTCTAGCAAAAAATAGTTTCAGTTTGTGAGTCATCTCACTTTCTGGCAATGATAACCCCCCCAAAAGCGATAACATATTTCACCTCGGTACTACGCAAATCTGGTCCTATAAAATGTAGGATGTTCATCACAGTGAAAGTGAGAAAGAAGAGTCCTCTTCACACTCCTATAGCAGCTCCTGCAATGTATCATAGCAAAAATTCCGTTTGCATAAAACACAGTCTCTCTCTCAGGCCAAATTCTCTGCTAGTTGATCTGGCGGAATAGAACTGAAATTAAATAGCCATCAACCATTTTTACCATAAGAAAGTTCAGTGCTCCTTTTATCAACAGGTTCCTGATGTGCCTCTTGAGAACAGACCTTCCCAGGGGAAGTGGGTTTGCGTGGCACAGATCTGAATGACAGCACACGCCTGCTGATTATCACCATGTTGGTAGACTTCCTTAAAGTCACTTAAGTGAAATAAATGCCCATTTTTTCAGACATGTCCACTTGAATGATTGCCAGAGGAAATTTACAAGCCATCCTGAAGAATGCTAAAGTGATGATTCTTCCATCTGTGTTAAATCACAGGGGTACTAATCACGCTTCCACAATCAGTTCACTGCTCAGTTAGACAACGTGCTCAAGGTTTGATGCTTTCTTATGCTTAAGGAAGTCCTCTGAAAAGAATGAGTTATGTAGATACAAGCACACCTTTCTTGCGACCATCCTCACTCTTCCTCAGCCCAAGAAGGTCTGATTCATGTTTGCTAGATAGGGCAAGTGTCTGCTAAATAGCCAAGTTTATAGAGAAGAGGAAAAGAATGCAATATCTCACCTTCAAGTCTGAAGATCTCATTTTCTCCTTCTCTACAGCTACTGTGGCATTATGGCATTATTCAGCATATATAATGTTTCTGCAAAGTCTATTATTTGGAGTGGTAAAAATCTAAGTGGGTTGAAAAACAACAAGATTATTCTAGGCTGAATGAGCAGTAAAGGCCTATTAAAAGCTCTGTGTTGAAGGATTATAGAGTTTGCTCTAGAAGATACTCTGATTTGTTTTCCTAGGTACACGAGCCATCAAATCCCAAAACAATGTCTTTTTTTCACATCTAAGATGTTATATCACACATCAGAAGACAAATCTAGATTCAGAAGGCAGTAGAAACAGCACTGATTCCTATACCTGTTAGTGGGAAGGAGAAGATGATAAGAAATTACAGGATCAGCTGTAGGTGATGCTGCCACATTATTCATAGTTCTCAGAGCAAAGAGGTTTTTGGCTTCAGCTATCATGCCGTCTCATCCAATGTCAGTAGCTCTCTTTCAGTTTTTTGTAAGAAAGATAATGAACTTCACCAGGAAGGTAACTACAAGAACCCTGTTATTTAAAAAATTCCACTTAAAAATTAGATTTGCTTTTGCCTACAAGAAGGATCATTTCTACTTATCGTCAAAAAATAGAAAACTAGTCATAGAAATTTTAAAATATTTAATTAATATAAAATGTTCTTTTTCTTTCACTACAGTTTAAATAGGTCCTGAGTTCTCATCCATGTGTACTCCATTACTGGAAGTTAAACTGCAAAAACCAGACCAACAGTTCTCACCTGAACACAAATAGAAATACTACTAGAGTAAACATAGGGCACAAAAAACTGATGGAATGCAAGACAGAATAGCACAAAAAAAGAGTAACAGATAATCTATTGTTGTAAATTGCAGAAATTTCTCTGGCTCCAGTACACTACAATGGCTTGCACACATGAGAGCTCTCCTGGGATGAGAGACAGGGAAGAGGGATTGGACAGAACAGTATGTTGCAACACCTTATCAAAACTGGATTTCAGGTGAAACCTCAAGTGAGAGATCTTTGATCTTCAGATTATCCAAGAAGAGAGCTCAGTGGTGGTGGCTACAGAGGTGAGCAATCAAAAACATCTGCCAGCCATTACTGCAGAAATATCCTTTTGCAGTATTACATGTCTACTCACAAAGGGTGTTATAGTTGCATTGTTTGTATGAGGATAAAGATTACTTTTTTTTAGTATTTTTACTACTTTTTTCTGTAACACAATGTACTTCATTATTGCATTATTTTTTGGTGGATTAAATAATTGTGTGTGCTTATAGAGGATATATAGAGCTGTGAATTTTTTAAAATAACTATTCTTGCAGCATCAGAGACAGCTACAATACTTGCACCTCTTACTCATTAAAAATTATAACCTAGGTACAAAATCATTCATATTTCAGTCACTGAAAAAAAATTTAAAATCTGATTCTCAGAATTCAAATATGCTCAGGAAAGTCTGGTGCCTCCAGCAAAATTATATCTGATGTCCTTTATAAGATTTAACAACAAATATCTGCAAGTGTGAATGAATGCATTAGATGTCTGACTGTTCTTTTTGCCTCCATAATTCTTAAGACTTCTTTTCCATCCAGTAAAACTATTGTATCAGCATCACAATGTTGTGGTGGCTGAAACCATCTCAGAGAAGCCATGAGGTTCCCACAGCAGCAGCAAACTGGTAGGACAGCTCTGTGGTGTGAAATACCCTCTGAGTGTTGGGTAAATGGTCTCTCCCTAAGGTGATGTTAATCTTCTTATGTTGATTGGCCTTGACCTGGTCCCTGACTCCTCCCTTCCCTTCCTCTCATTGTTTCTCATTGTATCACACACTCCACCCCTCCCTTTTTCCCATTGGTTGTCATTGTATTTCCCCGCCTCCTCTCTAACCTCCCCACTGGACCTTGACCCCTATATCTGTAGTCATGTAGACTGACCCTTCCTCTTGCACTGATGGATTCCCTTCATGGAATAAATCCCTGGAATATATCCACGCGTCTGGACCCTCTGAAGTTCTGAATCTCTGGTAAACGCTGAGCTTATCAAAGGCTCTGGGGGGGTGTGTGTGTGTCTGCACTACCCATCAGCATGGGTGATAGAAAAGGTACCTGCACGGTGTCAGAGGCATTGGCCAAAAGGGTCTGTCTGGGAATTGAGACCCTCTCAGAACATGCAGGAGACCACATCTCACCCCACCACCGCCCCCACGTTATCACTCGGATTCACTCTTGGCTTTGTGTGAGTTTTTTAATCCCTAATGGATATTGTCCCTCCATCTACTTAATTCTCCTGAATAAACTGGTATGAAATTCAATAAAAAGCCAAACACTGATAGCCCTAATTAAAGAAAGCTGTCATCTCAGGTACCTATAGCCTATTACCTAAGTATCCACCAGATTATAAATTCAATCACCATTTACAATAAAATCACTATATCCCAGAACTACAGAATCATGTAATTCAGAGACAATGCATCACAATATAAACTGTAAGTTTTCTTATGTATGGTGAATAAGAGAGGGGCATTTGATTTAGTTCTAAAAACTCATCTCAAACTTAGAATTTTATTGCTTGGTTTAGTCCTCACATGCTAGATGAATCCAATGATTACTAGGTTTTGGGAAAAGAGGAACTACTCAGCCACATCAACCAAAGGAAAAAGATAATTTTGAAGCAGTAAGAATATGGACTATGTATATTCTTATATCTCTAGCTTTCATGGTTGAATGATCAACTATTTATAAACATTGTCTTTTCTCAGAATGCCCTCAGCAACACATAAATATATTTTTGATGTTATAATTCGTTTTTGGTGCTTCAGATGATTCAGCAATCCTCCAAGACACAATCCTTCTTGTGTCATTCAGAAATACCCATCAGTACATACATGCAACATAGAACTATTCAGGTTAGAAGAGACCTTTAAGTTTGTCATGTTCAAGCATTACACCAGCACTACCAAGTCCACCACTAAATCATGTCCCTGAGCACCTTGTCTATATGTCATTTAAATACCTTCAGGGACCATGACTTAGCCACCTACCTGAGCAGCCTGTTCTGTTGCTTGACAACCATTTCTGGGAAGGATTTTTCCTGATATCCAATTTAAATCTTCCCTGGGGCAACTTGAGGGCATTATCTCTCATCTAGTTGCTTCCTTTTTGGGAGTAGAGACCAGCTGCCACCTCACTACACCCTCCTTTCAGGTAGTTTTAGAGAGCAATAAAGTCTCCTGTCAGTCTCCTTTTCTCCAGACAAAACAGTCCCAGCTCCCTCAGACACTCCTCCTACGACTTGTGCTCCAGACCCTTCCCCAGCTCTGTTACTCTGCTCCGGACACACTTCAGCACCTCGACGTCTTTCCTGTCATGAGGGGCACTGAAGTGGGTGCAGGATTCAAGGTGTGGCCTCACCAGTGCCGAGTACAGAGTGACTTTCCTAGTCCTTTCCTAGTCCTGCTAGTTACATACTTTTTAAAACAAACCAGGATGCCACTGGACTTCTCAGCCACCTGGGCATGTACGGGATCACATTCAGGATCATCCCCAGCTCCTTTTCCCCCAGGCAGTTTTCCAGCCACTCTGCCCCCCAGGTTTGTAGGGTTGCCTGGGGCTGTTAAGAATCAAGTGCAGGATCAGGCACTTGCCCTGCTGAACCTCACACTGTTGTTCTCAGCCTCAGTCCAGATCCCTCTGCAGAGCCTTCCTGCCCTACAGCAGATCAACACTCCCACCCAACTTGGTGTCATCTTCAACCTGACTGAAGGAGCACTCATCCGAGTTGTGGATAAAGATACTAAACAGAATTGGTCCCAGCACTGAGCTCTGGGGAACCCCACTGGTAACAGGCTGCCAAATGGATGCAGCACCATTCACCAATCCTCTCTGTGCCAGTCCATGCAGACAGTTTTTAATTCGGTGAAGAGTACACTGGTCTAAGCCATGAGCAGCCAGTTTCTCCAGGAGAATGCTGTGGAAAACAGTATCAAAGTCTTTACTGAAGTCCCTGTAGACACACCCACAGCTGTTCCCTCATCTAGTGAGCAAATCATATGGACATAAAAGATCAGGTTTGTCAAACTGGACCTGCCTTTCACAAAGCCCTGCTGGTGGGGCCTGATCCCCTGGTTGTCCCACATGTGACCCATGATTCCATTCAGGATGATTTGCTCCACCACCTTCCCTGGCACTGACAGACTGACAGGCAGGTAGTTCCCTGGATCCACCTTCTGGCCCTTCTTTTGCATGTGGGTAAGACTGGCCAACTTCCACTCAAACTGAGATCTCCCCACACAGCTGGGACTGCGGATAAATGATGGAGCATGGCTCAGTGAGCCCTTTCATCAGCACCCTCAGTACACTCAGGTGGATGTATTCAGGTGCCATTGATTTGGGTGTGTGTAAGTGGGCAAGGAGGTCACTGTTCATTTCCTCCTGGATTATGGGGTCTTCATTTTGCTCCCCATCCCCGTCTTCCAGCTCAGGGGGCTGGGTCAGCTAACTCCTACAGACTGAGGCAAAGAAAGCATTACAAGCCTTAGGCTTTTCCCCGCCTGTAGTCACTACATTGGCATGGTATTTCTACATGGCATCCTGTAAAAGTTGAGCACCCTGTGCTACAAACACAAAGGCTACACCTTGCTGCATGAGTTATTTTCTGGTACTTCAACTGAAGTGAAGAAGCATAAATAAGGATAGCAAATGAAGCTCAGGTAAGAAGTGAGGTTTAATTCTCTGACATTAGTCCCCAAGGATGCATTATCACCATTTAAAATAAGTGTAATTAATTCTAATTCTAATCCTGCTCAGAATTTGCATATCAGGGATAGACTTAAATCTTTTCTAGAAAAATGTAACATGCCATGAATCTTTTGGTCACTTTATGTCTAGTATTCATCACATTTGCATGCATTATTTATCAGGAGTATCTGCACTATTTGGAATCATTTCTGAATGAAGACTGTATGGTAGGTCTAGTTCAGAAATTTCCTGATTAATTTTCTTCTCCATAAACCACCAAAAGATCTAGAAGTTTTCTTGCCACTTATTAAAACTGGTGGCCATTTCTGTACACTTCTCAACATCCACCCACAGGGCTGGAGCACGGACCCCCTGAATTCTCACTGAATCCACTGACCAAAATCAGCAACAAGCCATTTTGAAGATTGCATGGCTGGTCTGCACAGCCTGCAGTGGCCAAGGACATCCCTTACCACTTGCCACAGATCAAGAGTTCTGTATAAACTGTCCAACCAGGACCACAAACATTTTATGACACCACAGGAACTGAAGGCAGACAAAAACTGTGGTCAAGCGGATAATTTAGAAGGTAGGCGATCTCAGTCCATTTGATACAGAATTTTCTGAAGTAGAGGCACCAGCTGTATTATAAGATATTTACTTTTTCTTTCTATAGGAAATTTTGGAATTTCTACTTATTTCAGAAAGCTAGAATTTTGACTTTTGGACCAGCATTACCATCTTATGTCTGAAGTAGACAAATCATCATCATAAGAAAAGGAGCAACATCATATTTTCTGTGCAATTCACCTTCCTGTATTCTCCCACGGATACACTTGATCTTCTCAACATTAGAATTTTAATGCAGTGGTTTTTTACCATATTCTTTACTTCCTTGTAAAGGCTACCTGAATGGTGAAGGCAGCTAAGAGATGAGTAGGCCCTTGATGCAAGGGAGAACTGGGACCTTTTGATCTGTCACCCTGCGTGAGTGTGAATGCAGAGGCAGATTTTGCCCAGGCCAGTCGGCTCAAGGAAGGCCAGCAGCAGCACCAGCTGCAGCTCAGGCAGTCAGCACTGGCTCCGCCAGCAACATCATCACAACCAGAGGTGGATCTGCAGATGATTTGCCAAGCTCAGCTCTCAGAAGAAGGAAACACCTAGCTCATCTGGCTGAACTACTGATTCCCCCTTGGCTCCCTTGGGGAGTAGAGGGCACCCCTCCTCGAGGCTTCCCAGAGCTGCTCACAAGGAACTGATGCAATCTGTGTGCTATCCTTGAGAAAGGGTGTTTTTGGCAGCAGTCAGCTCATGGATGGGGTCACTTCACTGTGAGGCAAAGACACCCAGTTACATACTCTAATACCAGTTTGTTTCCTGCAAAAGAAAATCTCTGTACTGTTCCACTGCTTCTGTCCATTGCGCATCCAAGAGGGGACGAGAGAGCTGCCAGCTGGCACTATGCTGATTTACATCCAGTGGTGGACAACAGTGGAGAGATGAGAAGATTCAGGGCCAGCTAGATTCAGTCACAAGATAATTTTGGTGTTTATGATCATATGTCTGTGATGGGCATTACTCAGAAGTAAAAGCAGTGCCAAAAGGAAAGAGATCAAGATTATTGCAAAGCCCCAAAAAATAAAAATAAATCCAAGTTTTGGGAGGGAGATGCACACATTTCATCCTTGCCTAGACATGACTCACCAGTACTCTCCTCTCCATGCAGCCTGAGGAGCTGCCCCAGTGCTTCCCTCCCTCTCCCTCACTTACAAGCCATGTTAGCCATGGATTTACAGCTTTATCATTTTCTCTGCATCCAGACGGGTGTATCATGCATAGAAATTCAAGAACCACTGTTAAATAACCATTTGTCAGCAAATCAGGATGCAATCAGATTAGCTTTCACTGCCTGACCTTACAGCCACACTACACACCACTTAGGAACGCTGCTTTATTTTCATCATAGCATTGATGCAAAAAGGAATTATTATAACAATTTTAAAGAGGCGCAGAGTGATTAAGATGTTTATTCAGAGTCAGCAGTGGAGTCCAGAGCCAAAGTCATAAAACTTAAAATCCCACAATTTGAAAAATACAGAGTCATACATCATCTATCTCCTTGATTACTCTAATGCTACATGAGAGGGTTTCTGTGGATGGTCATGTTCCACTGCTTATTTCAAAACTCAATGACCACTTCCCAGATTTGCAAATAATGGAATAAGAGAAGGGAGACATTATAGAACAATTTTGTCTTTAAGCTTAAGAACAGCATGTAGATTAATTGCACAATAAAACTTCAGGGGATTATACAAACAAGTACCACATCATATACATTACAACAGAAAAGAAAATAGCCTAATACAAAGGAAAGTCCTTTAGAAGCACAGCTACGGTTACAGAACTACAAATAAATTAATTTAGAATTATCTATTGGAAAGATTTTGGTCACCCTGGACATAGCTTTCTAGGGGTGTCTTCATGCTCCTCTAGCCTTTAAAAGTGAGTGTATTCTCACTGCTTCAAAATCCCCCACCTCTCACTCCTGCCCTTAACAATTCCTGCTGTTCTGTAAGACATTCCCCAGATCAGAAAAACAAGATACCAACTCACTGTACAACTTCCCTCACTTTCAAGGGGCTAAACTTTTGCTTTGTTTCAATGTAACAAGTACTTTGGAATATTATCAAAAGTTTCCACCATTTTAAATTGTTGAATAGCCACATGAGAGAAAACTATAATCTTTTGATTATTTACAAATTCTTTCTGCCCCTCTGCTCTGCTGACACCACACCTGGAGTGCTGCATCTACCTCTGGGGTCCTCAGCACAGGAAGGACACGGACCTGCTGGAATGAGTCCAGAGGAGGCCGCCAAGATGGTTAGAAGGATGGAGGACCTCTCCTATGAGGAAAGGCTGATACAATTGGGATTGTTCAGCCTGGAGAAAAGAAGACTTCAGGGCTACCTAATTGTGGCCTAACAGTGCCAAGGAAGCTGGACAGGGGCTTTTTGCAAGAGCATGTAGTGAACAGAATAAGGAGGAATGGCTTCAAACTGAAAGCGAGTAGGTTTAGATCACATATTAGGAACAAATTCTTTACTGTGAGGGTGGTGAAGCGTAGGAAGAGGTTGCCCAAAGAAGCTGTGGATGTCTCATCCCTTGAAGTGTTCAAGGCCAGGCTGGATGGAGTTTTGAGCAACTTGGTCTGGTGGAAAGTGCCAATACCTGTGGCAAGGGGGCTGGAACTAGATAACCTTTAAGGTCCCTTTCAACCTAAGACATTACATAATTCTATGATAAAAATAAGTAAATTACACTGATAGATCTGTCATTTTTATGTACTTACTATTGCACTTGGTTTGCATTATAAGGAGATATTTCATTTACACATTTCGTTACAGTGAATAGTGTCACTGTTGGGTGAACTTTAATGCTGAGAGTTTAGCCTGGCTGATCTCTAGTGATTCATGGAGATAAGCTGATTATAACTTCAATAAGGAAACCATATATCACACAAAGCAACAAAAACCAAAGGAAGATGTAGCTGGAATGTCAGGGAAAATTGCTCTAAGTATACAGAGTAACTGCGTTACATACTTCAGAGGAACAAAAAACAGCGAAGGAAAATAACTCTCCTCTATTAAAAACCCCTACCATTTTAGGGATATTTTCAGGGGTTAAGAGCTAGAAAAAATTTTAAAAAAAGAAAGAAAAGATAGACAGAAAGAAAAGAGAGAGAGATAAATAATCTGTATTTCAAGGCTAAGCGAAATTTTGGCAAATAGGAGAAAAATTCATTACCTCTCTCCCTGCTTCTTTGCAGTTATTCTCTGTGTAGACAACTTTTAACTGTTTGTGGTCTGGAACCCAGAAATCTTTCTCTATGTCTAAATATCCGCAGAGAAAAACAGTTTCTGGAAAAATACTTCACAACAGAATAGCCTAGAAAGAACAATGGAAAGGATACCATAATCACGGTCCTTTTAATGAGGCTTCTTATATTGTTCTTTCTGGGAGATGAAAATATCAATGTATGAAATTTATGATCGAAAAAGAATCTCTCTTTCTGCGGAGTTCCACTGTTCCGAAGGACCCCCACATGCCCCACATGGTAAAACTTACGAATCCCCAGTATAAGATTTCTTCTTTGGCTGTGTGAAAGAGCTTTCTCTGTACTCTTTTCCAGCAGTTATGCACAAACCATGTTTTAACCTCCAAACCCATCATAGTATAGCTGAGACCCAACCTCGTGGTTTGCAGACTGCTCACACACCTGTTGTCTTTTGCTTTTCTCTCGCTGTCCATGCTTGTTCTGCAGCTGCACGATTTTACCACCACCTCAAGCACCTTTTACTGTCTGTCAGGCAGAGGCCTTTCAGCTTCTTGGAGTCAGTAGCACTAGCAAGGTACTTGTTTGTTCAGTGATTCCTCAGGACGTGGTTGGCATCATGCACTTTCTTTGTTTTAACATCTTCCACATGGAAATCCCATAGGCAAAAGTCGTTTGAATATGATGCCGTTTCTCTTTTACTGTCTCTCTCATTTTTAAATCAAAATTCCAAAATCCCTACAAATGTCATTGTTTTCACTTGGTACTGATGGGGACACCTTTCAGCACTGTTGTGTACAGAACTTCCCACTCAAACCAAAAAAGGACATCACTTCATTCTGATAACATGTCAGCTGAAGAACAGCTTTCTCTTCCTCCCTCAGATTGGCTTCCTCCTCACATGGAGACTTCTTGTGTCCATGACACAGACTTATCAGGAAAATCTCATGACAAAGGACACTCACAAATGAAGATGTGCCAATGCATGCATCTTGGAGCTTGGGTATTAGCTTACTTCTTTTCCCATGGGGAGATTAACCTATTCTTACCCTACAATTTCCTTTACTTTGTCCAGAGAATAAGAAACGGTTGCAGATCTGAAACATATGCATAACATTTCTCCCCTAACCTCTTTTAAAATAAACATTCATCATTTAATCTTGAACCTTTTATTAACATTTTAATTTTTCAGGTAAAAACAGCCTGAGATGCTCAGGTAAAAGCAGACTGAGATGTTGCAACCATAGACCTCAGATGTCCTCAGGAAATTCAAAGTGCTTTAGCTAAGCTGTTCTCAGTTTCAGTATCGTGGGTGTTTGGAATTAGCACTTGTCACATTTATCTTATGTTAGAGTGGTTACAAATGCATCACTGAAACCACGACATTTTAACAAGCTGCCAGCAGAGATTAGTGCTACCTAGCTTTTACATGGCATTTTAGATGTGAATCTCAAGCTCAATACAGAAGATGGTAAGCAACATGTCATTAAGCAGACAAATAACAGTGAGAGACAGTGCAGCGAGAGGCTGCTCGGGAAAGCAGTTCCTGGCCACTTAAACAGGGGTCAGTAACATCCTGAGCCACAGCAGTCTCTCCCTGCCTGCCAGCAAAACTTGAGAAACAACTTGGAGACATGTGTCCAAAGAGTAGGGTTTCCATGCCATGTAAATCTTGAAATTTTGTTGCTGCGAAAGGCTAAGGGGAAGGCACAAGGCTCCTTGCAAGACTTCATTTCCACAGGCTGGCCATCTCCTAAAATGTTTTCTCAGTTGCTTTTTCACCAGGAGTGCTTTTTCCGTTCTAGCACACTCCAGTGCCATATTTTGAGACTCTATTCAAACCAGATCCTACTGCTAAAACCACTTGAAACCTTCCCAATTTATACTTGAAAAGCAAAGAAAGACTCTAATCAAAACATGCTTCCATATGAAAATGTCAGTAACCATCTAAAACTGCAATGTATTTCTTTAGCAGATGATTAAAAACAAACGGGCTCTTAGCCAATCCCTCTACACTGCTGTGCTATACCATATCTTCCTTCAATAAAGAGCACTGAAGCTTTTCTTGCTAGTCACACCGTCTCTAGTATTGATAAAAAACAGGTTAAGCAGCTGACAGAGAAAAAGAAAAGAATGCGTTCAAACATCCTTTTGATAGAATAAAACAAAGGTAGTTTATGCCAGTTTAGAAATCAGGCAGCAAAAATAACAAACTCCAAGTTTTTAAAAGCTAACAGTATCATAAATATATTTATTTAGAAATATCCACTGGAGAAGTCTTTGGCTTGAATACACAAAATTCCAACTACATTTTTCATGAAAGAAATCTGTGAAGCAGAGCTGGATATCCAAACCTGAATTTCTTGGCTACTTGCAGCAGGAAGTAAATGCATAACATGCATGGAGGACCATGCTTAAGCATTTCTGAATCTCTGACATATAGGAGACAATTCAAAAGGCATCTCAGAGAGGACCGCAGCACGGTCTAACATTTTTACATCTGTGTGTGCCTCAGCACCACATCTTCTGTCTCAGTGACAATTAAACATTTGCCAAGGTTGGCTACGGGGTCAGTGTGACCCACGATAGGCTTTCTGTTGTTTATCCTCTCTCAGTCTTTTTCAACACTTTGAAGAGTGGATTCATGCTGCCTCAGCCATATAATATGGTTTAAAAATAACTGGAATGAGAATAAATTTTAATTTGTATACCTCAAATACGGCACTCAGAATGAAAACCCTTTGAGGTCTACTTTTGAATTGTTGGACTTGCATGGCAACATCAGAGCTCAAAACAGGGCTCAGGTTTGCCGCTTAAAATTATTCAATTATGAAGAAAGGAGCAAGATGGAGACAAACTTTCAAAGAACAAAAATAAAGTTCTAAAACTACGTTACATAATGATATACGTGGGGTTTCTAGTTGGAAGATTTCATGTTCATATTCTTTTAGTAGATAAATCTGCCCAGTTAGCCCATGTTCTCTTGTGATGCATTACATATATTCAGAGTGGTATTCCCTCCAGCATCCCCACAGTGAAATCCAGTAAGGAATTCTGAGCACTAGGAAGAAGAGGAGCCTGAGGACACAAAAGACTGCAGCATGTGGGAACAGAAGGAGTTATATTTTCAACAACAAAAATAGATTTTCTGTGGAAAAGGTAATATGATACATTAAAAAAACCCCAGATTTTCAATTAGCCTTAGTTACAAACAACAACCTCCTTTTTATTGGTAGAGGGCCAGCAGATAGTCTAACTGAATTTCTGTAATTAATCATTATAACAACGAATAACAAATTATCTAGTTAGATAGTAATATAGAAGCAATACACGCTTCTAAAGGAATTACTTTGCAAATGAGCAAATTAATGTATTTCTTGTACTACAGTTTTCAATTTGCTGGCCTGACAAATAATGCATGCTGAAAGAAAATTATGAATTTTAATGTCCAAGTAATTCTGTCACAACATTGATATTTAATGTATATACACACAAGAGCACAGAAGAAGTGGAATCATTCACTAAATCACACTTATATTCAAAGACAGAGTATTCGGTGTGTTATATAAAGCACTAGCTGTAAAAAAAGTAGTAAAGATACCTATTGATATATCTATCCCTGCATTGGTTAAGTTTATGCATTTGTTGCTGGATGAAGGGCTTTATATTTTGATTTAATAATATAATTTTTTTTTTCAAAAGTAAGAAACTTGCAATAATACCATCGTTTTTGGCTAAGAAAGGAACTCTGTATTGTCTAGAGGAAGAGCTGAAAATAAACAAAAGATGAAAGAAAGAATGTGATATTTGAAACCCTTGATGGTACATAAGGGGGTATTCAAATCATCCCACTCAACTTTATTTTTTTAAAAACAGGGAATGGAAAAAACAACACAAGTATTCACAAGGACAGTATAGGACTATTTATTTCAGCAAACACGGGCATTCACAGCCATCTTATTCCCCGAGCCAATATTTGGAGAACACTGTATTTTAGAAGCAGTTTCTAAAGCCCCCTACATCTTAGCAAGACAGAAGAGGGTAGGGAAATTTCAGTCACTATTATGACCCACATAAAAGAAATACAGTAAGTAAAATTACTAGAATGATACTCCAGGGATTACTATACTGAATAGATGTTAGATTTTTTCTTTTTTTTCTTAGAGGACGAGGGTTAAGAAAAAGTGATTTCAGGCCCACAGGATAACATGCATACTACTCTCTCATTTACAAGCTTCATTTTTGGTTCTGTGCCCTAAATCCTATTCTATAGATATGCTCAGTTTTTCATTCCTGGTTTCTTCATAATCTCAAGGCTGCTTTCCTCCTTCTCAGTTTTTTACTTATCAGTTTCTTCAAATCTTATTAGAGATGATTAGAAAGAAATTATTTTTCTGTTGAACTAAAAGTTGGAAACATTGTTCCATAGAGAGATGACAAATTTACTTTCCACCACAAAGGAAAAAAAAGGATTAAATTAAAACATAATTATGTGCACTTTGTTTGCCAAAAATAGCTTTTTTCCTGTGCTTTCTTTACAAAAACATTCAGCGCATGCTTTCCATTGAAGTGTAGCCTTTCAAATAACAAAAAATTCAATCATTTCCTACCAATCCTAAAAAGTCTCAATGGGCTAGAGAGTAAAAAAAAAGAGGATAACACAAATCCCACAAAAAACACTCATCAAAAATTTGTGTTAATGAAAACATAACCATCTAAAAGTGCAAAGTAGCCAGCATCACTCTCCTTCAGTTTCTCCCCGCTACCTGCATGAAGAAACCTCATCCTCTGTCGAGTGTCTTTTCTTCTTCTCCGTCTCCCTGCCCACTGTCTTTCTTTCCCAGAGCCACAGTTCTCCCTCAAACCTGTTTAAAAAGCTTGGGGTAGGCTGCAGGGAGTCACATCTGGGGCTCACTGTCTCCAGAAACATAGCTAAGATGACGCCAAGCCTCTTTCTTGGTCAAAATTATTTTCAAAGCCGTTAACTTTTAGCTGGAAATGAGGATGGTGGCTACAATAAGAGTGGTCCTTTATTCACATGTCCCCCCTTTTTAAGCCCTAACCCAACCCTGTGAAGGGATGCATATGGGGAAGGAAGCTTTATGCCACATGCCTGTGCTCTCTGGCTATGCAGTGGCTCAAAGCCAAAGCAATCACCAAAATGAGAAGACTTTGTATTTTGGCTTTCTGGCCTCTGGGAAGGGGGGTTCAGCAGGACTCTGGTCATTTCCATGTCCCCTGCTCCTTGGTAATTTTCTGGCAAGCTTTTCCTATTGGCAGAAGAGTAGTTTCTACATCCTGGAACTTCCTCCTCTTCCTTCACCTCCTATTGTAGCAGTAGTCACATAACAAGCATGCTAAAAACAATTTTCAGATTAGGAAGAGTTAATCAAAGTATTTGCACAGTCCACATTCCTGTTGATGCCTGGAATAGCATCCTCCTAGCTTGCTTTCAGATATTAATAAATACAGCCCATCAGATAATTTCTGCATTGGTTGTAACAATGAAATTTTAATATGTATTTTCATTATTTTTTAAAAAATCCTACATATTTCTGGCATTATTTAGCCTTGGTTTTGTCAAATGCACCTAAAATAACATACGCAATCCCTATTATATCCTTGTTCCCCAATTATTACATATTTAATTGACAATAACTTATCTTGCCTTTTGCCTTATGTTATCTTCAAAGTGCAGTAGAGTTGCAATTAGCAAAAACTTGTGAAAGCAGAGCCATACCCATTCAGCTTTGGAAAAAACAGAGTTAAAGTTTTAGTGATGTGATTCAGCTTCCTTTCTGGAGGCTGACAGCTGTGTAAGATGCCTTTCAACACAGTGAGAACAAGGATTTCCCCTCCTCACTCGTACTGAGTAACCTGGAGATGTAATTTATGATGGATTCACACACAAAATGGTCAGTGGTTCAGTACAAACCAAACATAAGCAGACACATTTCTAAACCCATCCGTCATGCTGCTTACACAATCTGTTGATCCATTGAACAAATATATGTTGAAAGATTAGGCAGGAGTTGACTGCCATTCAGTAAAATAAATGTAGACTAGACTCATTTTCTGCCTGACTTAACACTTAAGGATTTGTATTAAAGGGGAGGGGGAGGGAATTCCAGCCACCTAGATTTTTGGAATGAGATTACCCTTCCAAGGACCTCACACAGAGGTCCCTACCAGCCCTCTTTCACATACTGAATCATCTGTTTTTTGAATAAAATTGCTAGGCAAGTGAACTGGTACTCAACGAGCACTAATTCTGCCTGTTCAGGGTTTTTTCTTTTGGCAGAAGAGAAAAAAGGCAGAAGAGAAAAAAAGCAGAAGGATGAAGTTGTATGGGGTACAGTTGTAAGTTAAAAGCACTGGCCGTGCTGTCATGGTCTTTGTTATGCTGTTGTTTCACAATAGTGTTGCAGGCTATCGAGCCAGAGAGAAAACTGAAGATCATTAAGTGGGCAAAAGCACTCATGCTGCCTAGGGCCATCCCCTGGCATGCACTAAACCCAGTATTTACTCAGCTTCTTTTTGGTGACAGTCCCTCTAAAAGCACCAGCTTTCCTAGAAGCAGACTCCTTGGGTTTTGTCAGAAAAATTCTTCACGAAAAACCATGGTGATTTTTGGAAATTGTGTCCAAAAACTGTGGTTAAATCATGATTTGTTGAGATTAGGAGTAGCACCTAGAGGGAAATGAGCTTGTTTGTGACTCGGGTTTCCCAGGAGATTTGGGAAATACTGGCATCCTCAGCAAAAAAGGCAGTTTAGGTGGGTGAGCTGACAAGAGCTCCAAACAGGCTTAAACCACCTCAGGTAATCCATCATCACAAAACACTACCTTCTCTGACAAACATACAAAAAAAAAATCAAAAAAGAAGAAAAATCCTAATGTTTTACACAGCTCTGAGATGCACTTTTGAATATTTCTGGCAGGCTTCAACAGACCTCCGACGAAAAATTGAAAATAAAATAGATACAGTTGTTTTCTTAGGCAGACATGCCTTTTAGAAACATGGCAGAGAAAAATGTGATAAAATTCCAGATTCACTGCAGTCAATGACAATATTTCTGCAAGTTTGAATGTATGCATGTTTTCAAAACTTTACCAAAAAGACCTCCATCTTTCCATTGTGTGTCTGAAGTTTGAATCTCACATGCTTCTGGGAATGTGTCTTACTGTTATAATTCCAGCAAGCTCTACGAGGTATCTGTCTTATGGTTCTAGGTCTCCTGGCAGCATCTCAGAGCCTTCTATCCCATGATACCTGAAATGCACTTGGAAAGACTTTGGTACAGGTGACAATTTTCTAAGAGTCTTGATTCTAATCTCTAACTCTTGCTGCATTTCTCACACAAGACAAAATTGGTCAGGCCGGATATGAATATCATTACACAACCCCTTGTCCTGCAATACTCTCTTGGACCAACAGTGGCATGTTCCTTTGAGTGTTTGGCTACCTCACAAATAAGAACAAACACCTGGCAAGCATCAGTGCTTGTTTCTCTGGCATTATAAAAAAGCTACTCCCTCAGTTTATTGTCTTTTTTTTTTCCAATCAGAAAAACACTGTGCTTAACCTAGGCTACCACTCCACCTTTCTGCCAGTTTAATCTACTCTAAAGCAGATCCTGTAGTCTTTAGCACAGGATGCCTTTTTGGTTTGCTTGTTTCAACAAGTGGAGCCAACAATGAAATGCTGATTCCTACTGGACACTACTTCAATACCAAAAGCAGCATGTCAGCAAAATAAGGACGCCCATTGTACCAGGTACAGCAAACACAGTCCAAACATTACTACGGCTGATTGAAACTTACTGATTCATGTGCAAACACTAGTCCCTGAATATTAAAGTTCAAGTTCACTGCAGGATTGGAAGCATCTTAGAAAACAGAAAAGGTTTTGCTGAGTAATCACCTAATACATATGATAAAAAACCCAAGCATACTCATGCATCAGAGCCAGTGATTGGATATTTTAATGGGGTTTGTTATCCACATGGAATTTTTTTCCTTCACTATTAGTAGGTATTAGAGTTTCTTTAAGGATTTAATTCCACCAGAATTAATTTGTATAAAAACATTTTATTTAGTTTCTCAGAATTACTTCAGTTTTAGCCTATTTTGATTAAACAACAAAATAAGAACCTCTGTCCCAAAATTTTGGGCACTTTTGGCAAATTTTTGAAATAAATTAGGAAAAAAGTTCAAAATAATAAAAATATATAGGAAGAAACAGTCTGGAAGCAGAGATTAAGAAATACATCATATTTAAGACCAATGTTTCTTATTCACTAACTAACCCAGCCATGACAGGAACAAGGCAGAGACATTGGCTGATTACAATTACAGCTCCATGTTATTCAAACATCTAGACTAATCCCAGAGAAAATACAATGTAATAGCTATCTCTAGATACCCTAAGCCAGTAATTCAGTGTCGTACAGTGCTGTACTTAAAAAAAAAATAGAAAGGGGAAACAAAAACCAGAGGAGAAAAAGAGAGGGGAAGAAAGAAAAAGAATAGTTCAAAATCCTTCAAAAATGAAATAATCAGGCACTTGAGATTAGTTTGGCAGACCCACGCTTTTTAACCTAGCTGCTAAAATTATACTAGAAAAGAAAGCTACAATATGGTTCTAATGAATTCACTGGAGACAGTTTGCATTTTAAAGAAAACATAAACTTGACCATCTGGATTAAGTTACAGCAGATTGCTGAGTATTTTTCTTCCTCCAGTCCCACGAATATGACTAGCAACATCATATTTGGCACAGCAGTAATCTGTGATAGGCTCCATGGCTCTTTTGAAAGCCTGCTGATACCTGATCCAAAATTGTGTAATTGAATGGTAATCGTCATGACAAATGACAGACAAGGAAAGCCTCACTTAGTAGTTTCCTTTCCTTAATACAGTCACTGCCATTGCTCTTTCTTTTCATGATGTCATAACATATACTCAGCAAATAGCATCTACAGACACCCAAGTCAGTGTATCAGATCATTAGTTTCTAAAATGAGTATTTTACACACATGCACATACACAAAGAAAAATTACTATCTGCCCATACAATCTGTTATTCATGAGCTCCTAGGAGTGCGAAATATGCATAATTCAGATTAACTTCTTTGAATTTATTACACTTTCTCCACTCTCCTCAAGATAGATAGATGTTCCACTTTTTATCCCTACTCACCTGAAAGGAGGAGCAGATGAGCTATACTTGTTATATTAGGATTAACAAACAACAGAGAAACCAACAAATAAAAGTACACAGCACGTAAGAAATGCTGAGTTAGAAGAAAGGGCTCAACAGCTACTGAAGTAGCCCAGTTCTCCATTCAGCATAGTGTACTTGCTCTTCAAAAAGCAAAACAAAATTATATACAACTGATATGCAGGTCAGGCTCGCCTCTGTAAAAACTCCTGGTTTTTCTGCCCTGGAACTTGGAGATGAATTTTCCAGCTGCTAAACCAAAGAATTTTACAACCAGTTCCTTACACAAAGACTGATGTTTCAAACACGCTTAAATTAAACTTTCAAGGATAACAAAAAGAAATCCTGTTTGAAGTGCAGGAAGTTGAGACTCAGAGTTTTTCTCAAAGAGGGCATCCCATAGTGTGTTAAAATACCTGACCCAGCAAAAAGTGAGCAGTAGCAAGAAGAATGTATTTATAATGTCTTGAGAACACAGAACAAACAAGTCACCCCTGATTTCTGTTTGCACTGTAGTGAACCTTGAATATCCTGGAGTAATTTGTTCACCTGTGTCTTCAAGCCACATTATGCACTGTGTTTTATCTGGTAGACCACATTTTATATTACCACCTATATCCTCACACAGTTTTTGTTCTATGCTTATTACATTGGAGAAGCAGTGTTTCTGCATCACAAGAACTTTATCTTACACTTGAAAACTAGCAAACATAATCTGTGCATCTCAATGTCATAGTAGAGTACGTGGTGTCTACTCGGACAAGATCACATTGATTTTACAATAGCTGAAGCTACAAATAACTGAATAAGGAGTAGAAAATAAGCTCTCTTAGGATCTCCTCTGGTCCATCATGCTGCGTCTGGACACGTGCATATCTGACAGCAGCAGCAGTAGAGCTGAATACTCCCAAGTCTTCTCCAGCAAGCATGCCCAGAAGAAGATGGGCATTAAAAAGTTGCTGTCCTTTTGAATCCACACTTTATCGTCTCTAGCCAAGCTCATTCCAGCATTCCACATTCATTCTAATGTTCCTGTGACTGCTCAAGTTATACAGAGACCTTTTAGGACAACTTGACCACAATAAGAGATTTCTAGTGCTATTGCAGTTCACCTGAGAATAAGTCTTTCTCCATAAAGTCAGTGTTGCATGCAAGTGCTGTGTCTGAAGTCAAGGTAAAGTCATCTCTACTGCTGCATGGGAGGGAATGCTTTATATACAGAAGAGTTTTAACAGTTCTCAAGGATGGAAACCACAATGGCATTTTCAGGATAAAAATTCCTTCTTCATATAAGGAAAGGGGAAAAAAACATTACACGATTTTACAGCCCACTCAGGACTGAGTCATAACAATGGAGGAGTTAAAATTATCTCTTTTTTTTCCCTACTTGGGAGAAATAACAGTCCACAAATCATTTTGTCCCATCAAACTATTTCTGCCAGACAGGACAAGACACAGCTCTCTGGTCTGCCCAACAAAGGGAAAAGAGGCAAAAACCCTTATTCCAACAGCATCACAAAAAATCTTAAAAACAAAACAAAATAAAACAAAACAAAACCAAAAAACCCCCCAAACAAAAAAAAAAACCAAACAACAAAAAACAAACAAACAAAAAAACACCCCCCAAAAAACCAAAAAACCCAAACCCAAAAAACATGCAAAAAACCCTCCACAAAAATCAGAGAAGCCATCATGAAAATAGCTAGGCATGCTGTCCAAAAAAGATGTGGTATTCCTGTTCTCAGCAAAATCCACTGGACAGGTCCTAAGCAACTCAACTTGCCCTTGAAAATGAGCTAGCAGGAGGTGAGAAGTCTTTGAGACAAACATCAGCATAATGATTATGTTTCCTCCTTGGTTTTATTGCAGTAATGAATAGAGACTGTATAGCGCAAGAACAAGATATGAAGGTAGAGGCCCACACTAAATAAATGAGGTAGTTCTATGGAACAAATATAAGAGAATTGGCTGAAAATTAACTAGATTTTAGCAAAGACTGGCATAGATGTATAATAGAGGAGATCTATAGTGGCTGTGAATGTGCCATCCTCGCCTTGGTGGTGCAAGTAGGTCTAAAGAGAAAGGCTTTTTTCCAGTCAGTGGCTGGTTTTGGTTGTGGTGGTTTTGTTGTGGGATTTTTCCCAATAAGTTTCCCTCTGGATGCTTGAATTGGAGACAACCTCCATCCACCCACAGCAGGAAATCAAGCACATATTCATTGCTCAAAATGACATTCATTGCAAAGCTAGCAGAAATAACAAAAAAGCTCCTTCTGCCAGTACAACTAGATACTAACCACTGTGGCCTCCTAAGCTGCCAACACCCAGCAGATTGAGATTTAAAACAATTTCTAACTAGTTTCATCTAAAGAGGTTAGTCCTGATTTACCCATTCATGCAGAATAATCCAGGAGCCCAACCCTCTCACCACACAAGTTCCTCGGGACTGGATAAGAAATGGATATTTTTGCTTGGTGCAACCCCAAGACAAACAAAAACCAAGCAAGAAAAGAAAGAGCATAAGAGTTACAGATGTTAGGAAGGTCTTTCAAATCTCCACTAAGAGACAACGAAAAAAGGAAATGTTTCCTTTAAAAGGACACAGAAAATAAATCGGTGAAAGTAAGATCAAATTAAAGCTGTTCTTCTAGAAGGGAAAACTTGATTGCTGTGGGATACTCAGACAATTGCTCAGAGCTGAAGCTGCTCTTATTGTTTAATTTCTGTTTTCTTTCATTTTGATTTTGTAATATGAATTTCTTCACATTGACATAGCAGCAAGTTGCCTCCCAAGGAGCTGGACAGACAGTCAAATAGCTGGCAATGTTTCACTTTTGATTGAATGCCTTGCTCAAGGCATATTTTCAGGCTTTGGATGAAAGCATGGGAAATTGCTATTATAAGTCTTAGGCTTTTAAAGCAGTGTAGTGCAGAAGACACTGCTATAGTACATATTGTGGAGCATTTCAAAGCAAAACAGCAGAACACTATTCTGTCACTACATATGAGAATAACAACTCACATAAATATAAAACCCACTTTCACAGATTTCTATGGTAGCAGTCCTAGAAAAGCAACAATGATTTTGAACAAAACCTGCAATTTTCTGTGTTATTTGCCAGATTTCAAAGAATTAGAGAGCAAAAAATTTTCGGAAAGACTACCAAAGGATTTTATTTTCTTTTGTAGGTAAATGGTATACAATGTTCAGCACTTTGTGACTTAGGCTTGTATTAATTTCAAAACGGGAGCTTATATTGTCACATTATAGTTATATCATGCTAAAAAAGGCAGAGGCTTCACTGGGCAAATACCTCATCTGTTTTCTGCGCTATATTCAGGTTCCAAAGTCTCCAGCTTGACTGATCAAGAGTTAATAATCAACATATTTGCTCTGGGAATTTTCAATCTTTTCTGGATGTTGTGTTCCTGAACAGGAAGGTGAAATTCCTTACAAGTAAGACATTTTCCTGGGAACAGAGAGAAGGACTTCTGATGGTCCTTATATACAGCCTATTTTCATTAGAAGAGCTGCAAGCAAGGTATCTCAAATGAGAATGCTGAGGTCTCTGCCAAAACAAATTATACTTTAACCCAGTTTGTAGCCATTGCCTGGTTAGATAAGACCATTTCTCAGGAACTTTCCAAACATGCAGATTAACATTTGCTTGGTTGTTTGCTCTTCCACTGCCTTTTTTCCTGAGATTACTAAGAAAAACTCAGACCAACCAACAGCATGTTCCAGCGTTGCTGTATTTGGTTCAACACAAATTGACAAATTGGTTTCAACTCAAATATTCCACCCAGACACCTTCAATCAAGTAGAGTCTTGGCTTACCTTTTTGGTGTTGCATCTCCATTGCTGCTCAAGTGTGCTATTTCCAATGTATCTCCATCTTTTCTGTAAATGGAAAAGTCTTCCCTGCTGACAGAAGAACAATATTCTTTTTCAATCCAATCTACAGTCACCTTCCTTTCCAGTAAACAAGCCCCAGATAAAATCCTTCACCCTGGCTGGAGAAAGGCAGCAGAGCCAGGGTGTGCAATTCCTTCCCCTCAGATGCTTCTGATCTGCGGCAGAGCAGCTTGCTGCAGGGAGGTGAGGGAGATGAGAAGTTCACTGTTAAAGTAGTGGATACTCCCCAGGTGGAAGCAGCCATGACAAGCCAAAGACTTGGTGCCACCCCACAAACCCCTTTGTTCCAGATCACTTTCTTCACTTGTCCCTGGACCATCTTGGACAAGCCCAGACCCCAGAAAATAACTTGGTGATGGGGCTGTAAATTATTCATCTAGAAATGTTTTGGCTTATCCTCATCCACAAGAGATTAATGCAAAATCTTTTGATCCCAATTTCCCACTGCTGACACTCTCCTCCCTTAAATTTTTCCTGGCAACCCTTCTCCCAACAGGCCTCAAACACTGGTCCTGCTCCCACACCTCCCCATCCCTCGGCTCCTTGCCCAGCACTCAGCCCCAGCCCTTTCCCCAGCAGCACCGGCGGAGGTGCAAGACGGACGCCAAACTACAGCTACCACCTTGTGTGCACACTGCTCCTTACATTTCCCCACCTCAACTTTACTAGGGTTCCACCAGAACACGGTGCCTGTGTGCCTCCAAACCCTTGCTAGCCCTCTCTTGGAGGCCACTTGTCTCTCTCAGCTCACAGTCGAGTACTAATTAAAACTTAGTCAAAAGGGAGGCTTTGCTCTTCATCTTCATTTGTCCCACTCCATTTTAACCTAACCCCACACCATCCCAGCACAAGAAACCTTTAGAAGGGCTGTAGTTATCCTACATGCCTTCTTAGTTCCTTTTTACAGTAGAAAGATGAATCTTTAATAGAATATAAAATAAAAACTTTGAAGTATTTCATAGAAATAAAAGCTTTTTTGCTAAAGAGACCGAGACATTTCAGATTTTGTTTCACAGTGTTAAGAGTCTTAAGAGAAAATGGTGGGGACTCAGTTTACTCTCATCTGGAGTATCAGACAGGTATGGTGCAGGAGAAAGGATATTTTCATAGAGTCGAGGAATACTCAGATCAACTGTTTCATAAAAATTAAACACCCAATAGAAGCCATTGATGGAGAATTTGAAAAAGGTTGTGATTTTTTTTAATGAATGACCATGAATATGATTCTGGGTACAATGAATAATTAACAAAAAATCATGGTTAAAAAATTTTGCTGGGGCTAGAAAAAAATTGCACTAGCAAAAAATTAAATGTTCACCAGCATACTGCAGTAAATTAGAACCATTTTATGGGTCTGCGCTTGGAATATTAGAAATTTGAACAGAAATTGGTAAAAAAAGCTGCATTTTCCTAGTGTGGCAAGTGAGAAGTGTTACCCAGGAAGGCATAATTTAAAAAGTAATAAAAACAGCCTGATAAAGGAACTTGGATTTTATTTTTATGATGTGCTATTGGCTGTATTTATGTATTATGAAAAACATGGTCTGACCAAGTCAGACTGACCAGAGCACAGTTTGACAACAAACTCTCTTTGAACTAACTACAGAAAACGCAAGCAAGCACAGTTTAGTGTGCTGTCTTTTGCTAGAGCTCATCAACTGTACAGGATAAAGGGTGCTATTTATGGTTTGTACATCTTTTCCAGTCAGTAAGTTGGCTGAGAACTGGGAGTTGTTTTTTCCCCCCCCACCAATCCTCTCTTAAACCATCCAACTACCCAGAGCAGCTTTTGGTGTGCTTTAAGTCCCTCACAACCCATTCTGAATTTGGTTCTTTCCATAAGAAAGCAAGAGCTTGCAGCTTTGAATTTATGAAAAGAAAGCTTCTGCTTTTCATACAGAATGATTTGCTACCTCTTTGCTCTGCACAGAATAATAGGCCTGGCCTCATTAAAGCCAGAGTATGCATGCAGGTAACAGCACTCATAGAGCCATCAGCCAGAAGAAATGAAATTCTGAATACTATATCATCCAATTTAGTTTGTCTGTTTGTTACAAGAGAAGGCAAATTCAGTGATTAGCAGGGCAGATTTTCTGTATACTTTAAATAGGGCAGATTTTCTGTGTCCTCTAAATGTTCTTTGCTCATCCAATTTATATATTGAACTATACAAAAAAACCAGTTTTTTACTAAATGGTAAGGTTTATTTTGAGAATGCAATTAGTATGTAATACCTTGGAAGATGAACAGCTATTGTAAATACAGAATAAAGGCTCAAGCACCACAGCTCTTCTGTTCCTGTATTTGTGTTTTACAAGAAAAGACACACAGCACCAAACTGTATAACTTCCATAAAAGGTGCTACAACTAATTTAGAAAGACAATTCCTCAATGGATTAGCATTTCAGACTGACATATGTGTGCATTCATGATCACAAGAATTCAAAACAGTGGTCCAGAGAGCCCCACAATATGAAGTTCTCTTAATCCCCTTCAGCTGTGCTTTGAACTATGCTCAATACCTTTTTTGCCATGCTGCCCTATACTCTGCTCCTCTGCCTCAGCTCCATAAGACAGGCCACTAATTTTCGCTAATCAGCTGTGTGAGTGTCCGTAAGCCCTGTTAGCTCATTTACAGCAGTGGACACTAATACAACAGGAAACGAACCTATTGGTTTCACTTAGATCCCTGGGCAGCTGCCAGTTACCAAGAGACCTCGGCTGAGTTTGAAAACAGCAACGCTCTTGATTGCAAAATTACTTTGTCCCTGCTGCTGCTGCCCTCCTCATACTCACTTCTGATCAATACCCCATTCTGATTCACAACCACATCTTCCTTAGGAGGCCTTGAATCAACTAAGTACAATTGCAAGCTCAAAGAAAATGCTAGCATTTATTTTTATGTTGTGAACTAACTCTACATATCCCCTCTCTCAGGATCCACAGAAAAGTTGAGTCTTTTATTGAAAGGCCCTATAAAACTTAGGTAAAGTACAAAATTAGAAAGGTAGCTCTAGTAGAAATGACAGAGGATGAAACTCATTGCATGTCACACCATAAAGAACACATGGGAACTGATTTAAACATGACAGAAGTGAGGTTCCTAGCAGCAAGGAATTTAATGTTAAAAATCTATGAATCTACAATATGTATATCCCATGACTTTTTTGCAGTTTACAGTTACAGAACAAATCAGTTCCATTTCACTGTAACTGTTCCAAAATCAAATGCGTAATAAGGATATACAATTAGAATGAAACAGTCAAAAAGTTGTTCCTAGTCTGACCAATACTCGACCGAGCAGAGGCACCTATTAATTTTTTTTTTTTGAGATTAGCTTCATAAATTACCTTTTGGCTTTGTCACTAAACCTTTGAATTGCATATGTACTAACATCATTTAAATACGTAGTGGGTTGCGCCCATCTGTACAATGAAATTTCTGTTTAAGGCTCTAACATCTCCTCTCCCACCCTCCAATGGTAATGAGCTGAGGGGCAGCAAAACCTACCACTAATGCTTAAGCTTCCTGGAACAGGCTGACTACAAGCATTGCTAGGATAATAATTCCTTCCCTCCTTCAACCACACATAATACAGTCTTTATTCAGCAAAGTCGTTTCACACCATGCCAAAGGTCAGCTTTTGCTGTATTAATAGCTGCTCTGGGAGGATCAGTGTTGTGCTATCCTACATTTTTTCCAGGGCCTGGAGATGCAATTTCCTACAATCTGCAGGCAATTTCCCACCAATTTTCTTGGGGAGCTAATAGGCTGTGACAGGAGATGGAGCTAGCAAGCAGCAGGCGGCTTCAGAAAAGACAAATTGCATCTCTGCCACCTAACTGGGCAATCTAGAAAGACAGAGTTTATAGCTTTGTAGTGTTATTGGGCCCCATGCTAACAGCAAATCGTTCAAGCTGCTATCTGAATTTCATATTCTTTTCCTTCTGAATTGTTATCACCACATATCACTTTGTTGCACTTTTTCTACAAATGACAGACACAGATCATGTGTGATTACTATTTTAACTGCCTTTTAACTAGACAAGCCCTGCTAAATGCTATTCACATCAGAAACAGAGAAACATACAGCGTCTCTGTTAAACAGTGATATTTTGATTATTTTCATATTTGTTAAGGTACAAAGCAGACACCTATTAGGGATTAACTTGTAAGTTAAATTCAAATGAATCAGACAGTGCAAACTATGGGAACATTAAAAATGTGAGTACACCCACTGTGGTAAGAAAGTCCCATTGATCATATATAGTACAAAATGAAAGCAATAAAAAAATCCCAAATATAACTGGTAAATTCTCCCTCTACTCTAAGATATTTCAAAACCTAAGAAATTAACCTGAAGTCAAATCAGTTCAAAACCATCCATGCAACCATTTACCTTCCAGGTTTAAAATTATTTAAAATTAGTAATTCTTGTAAAGCTCTAAGAATGTATTATCATATCCATTTTGATAGAAATCAAACTGATTTAAAGCTGCTAACCCCACCTAAGATTAGAAAAAATTTAATGGACTAAAGAAAATTATTCAAAGGCACATAGCACTAGCAACTATTGCAAGTGGTATCTGTCACTGTACTTCCCCTTACTGTTACAGCTAACCCAGGGGATAAATACTGTAAACACATTCTATTACAGAACCCTGTATATCTGTATGTTTTTTTTCAAAATATAGAAGACCAAATTTCTGAAGGCATGGAGGTTATTAAAAACAATTAACAATAGTAGTGAAATTATTATAATTAGCAAAATTTGCAAGGTTAATATTTTTCCCCTTCCCTCTGCCCAAGAATAAATTAGGTATAGTAAAAACAATCCCATCTAAATTATTGCTGTCCACTGGGAGACAAAATTAGTACTGAGATGTATAAAATTTTACTATAATTCAACCCTAAGGATTTTTTTTAATTACTTAAGTAATGAAAAAATGTAAAATTACAGTGAACAAAGTGTTGAAATATTCTAACATGCATTTTGAAACTCTCACATTTAAACCACTTGTCATTAATATCCCCATTTCATATTCGTGGTTTTTAATAAGTTACAGCTAGATAAAATACTGAAGAACCAGGAAGAATTATAAATAGAATACCAGGTCAATAACTTGTACTCAACAAAGAAGAGTGTCTACATAAACAAATAAAAAAAGCTATGAAAACCATTCAAAATCCAGAAGTATTTCTTTAAACAGATTCACTGATAAAAATACAAGAGTATCAAGACTTGAAAATCTTGACATTTGACAAATGAAAATTAATGGTTTATCTATACAAGTCTATAAACTTCTTGAAGTACACATTCAAAAATTCAATTATATCATATATTTGTGAATATTCACTTAACTGCTGTCAGAAATACACATCTCACATAATTAACAATTAGAAAGACAGAGAAAGTTAGAAGCATTATGTATGTATAACTCATTAAAACATCTCTAGAGGTCTAATGTATATTCAGGAGGAAACACAAGGGAGCACAGTAGTAAACTGATTTCTGTATGAAAAAGGAAACTTATTCCAGTAAGTAAATTCAATGTGGCCACAAAAGTTGAATCACTCCAAAGTTTTGTTGCATGCATGGCATGCTAAGCAAATACCAGGCTGACATTAAGGACATTTACATACTTAACAGCAGTGTTCAGCTGATTCATCAACAACTGGAAAATATTTTGAATTTGCAAAGCCATCGGGTTGTATATTTACTTGAAATTTAATTTTTAAAAATATCAGGTCCAACTGCAAAAAAAAAACCAAAAACCCAACTGGCTTTTTTTTTAGGAATAAAGGGAATCTTCGTTGCTCTGCAAAATATCGTGCTACAGCAAACCACAAAATAAGAGTTATTAGCTTACCATAACTGCAGCCAATTTTTAGAGTAAGGGGGTAATCCACTATAGATTACTGAAGGAAGTGTGACAAAGACTATGAAATGAGCAGATGAATTTTATTTTAAACAAATTAGGCTCACTACCAGGGAAGTAACAAGTGATTTCTAAGTTTCCCAATGCTCTGGGTTAACTTTCATTTATGACCCCTTCATTCTGCTTATTAATTTCTTTAAACTGCCATTAAAATCAGTGCTCAAAGGGAAAACAGCATTTATTGTTTGCAGTTACAAGCTATCATCTCCATTTTCTATGTTAATGACAGAGTATACAAAAGGGATAATGATAACAGTATGTTTGATTACTTAGTCTCCAGACTACGTGTTATCTTCACCTCAAACTCATTTTTGGCAGAAAACAGATAGAAACCGGGTTTGAGAGATACTATACCTTTGTACAGTGAACATAGCAAAGGCAATCCTTGCCAAACTGTACACAATAGAACTGTCAAGTGTTCCTTGCAGCATCTCTTCTATGAATCAACACAACCTTACAAAAATATGGCCAAAATCAGATGTGCAGTTTTAGGAGAGGAAAGATCTCATAACTTTAAGTTTTACCTCAGAGACAACCACAGAATTTCTCTATGAACAGTCAACTACACCAAACCAGGAGTTACATAAATAATAAAAGCACGAGGACAGAATAATGCACTTATCTCTGAGTGCTTGCTTTAGTAAGGGAAATCATTACTACAGACACTGCTCAATATAATCTATGCAGCTATCTACTAAAATATTCAATCAGATTTTCCTGTATTCTATGTATCATCAACAGGCTTATTAGCAACTAAGTTCTTAGCAGTGCATAGCAGACCATAGAGCCAGAAAGGACATAGACTGCTGTTCAGCTTCTAGGAGTGAACTGTGGGAGCCAGATCTAAGAAATATGGGGGGCAAAAAAGACCAAACCAAAACCAAAACAACCCTACCCCTACCCCAAAAAAACCTCGTCAGATTTGAAAATGATGACTAACATTTGTCACCACAACAGAAATTTTTTGGTATTCATGTTTGCGAGTAGCACTTTAGCCTCAAAGAAACAGAAATTCAGCTCTCTTAAGAATTAATGTATCACAGAAGCAGTAGGCTCTTTGTTTTGAGATACAGCATCTTCAACAATATTCTGCCCTCTGAAGATTAACATTGTTCTGATTTTCCTTCATGTTTTCTTGTCGTATTTAACATTATGCCAGAAGAAAAAAAGAAATAAATCAACACAAAGAAATCCAAACCAAAACAAAAATACCCCAAGCCCACCCATGTGCTTAAAGTGTGTTCAAAAAACAGTTTTTGCTGGTTTAGAAAATGTTTAAGTGAGTGTTTGAGTTCTTCTATATAGCTGAGCAGAAATTCTGGGTAAATTTCTCACAAATGTCAGTAAGCTAGACCCATAGGGCAGATTTTTCAAGCACCCAGTTCTTACATGTCTGGTTTCCCTAACAAAATCTACCAAACTGCACTAAGCACTTAAGCTGCAATGGGACATTTGGGAGCATGTTGCTGAAAATGGGATTATCAATTGATTGGAAGCAGATCTTGAGCTACAGAAATAAAAGGTTGAGAACTGACTGTGATTTAACTTAGATGATTAGATGTTTATGGATGTCAAAGAAATGTCCACTTCCAGTTCAAATATACAACTCAAGTGCTCTTGAAAAACTATGCAGAAACATTTGAACAACTTTACAGAGAAACAGAAGTCAGTGATGTTGATCACTGAAATCTCATTCTAGGTGAATTTTGTAGATTGCATGTTAGATTACACCTGAAATGTATGTGTCTCTATGTTCTCATTTTCCCTTGTCCAGCAGTGTGACCAGGTGGCCAAGGGTGTCTTGGCTTGTGTCAGCAATAATGTGGCCAGCAGGACTAGGGAGGGGATTTTCCCTGTCCTCATCACTGGTAAGGCTGCACCTCAAACCCTGTGTTCAGTTTCAGGCCCCTCACAACAACGACATTGAGGCATGTCCAGAAAAGGGCAATGGAGCTGGTGAAGGGTCTGGAGCACAAGTCTTTGAAGGAGTGGCTGAGGGAGCTGGGACTGTTTAGCCTCAAGAAAAAGCTCAGGGGAGACACCTCATAACTCCCTGCAACTCCTGAAATGAGCTTATAGCAAGGTGGGTGTCAGTCAGCCTCTCCTCTCAGCCACAGGACAAGAGGACATAGCTTCAAGCTGAGCCAGGGGCAGTTCAGGTTGGACATCAGGAAGAATTTTCTCATGGAAAAGTTGTAAAGATTGGTGCAGGTTGCCCAGGGAGGTGGTGGAGTCACCATTCCCAGAGGTGCTCAAGAAATGACTGGATGCAGCGCATAATGCCATGGTTTAGTTGACATGTGATGTTCGGTCAAAGGTTAGAGTAGATGATCTTGGAAGGCTTTTCCAACCTAAGTGATTCTGTGATTCTGTCAGTGTATTTCCTGCCATGAACTCTGTCATTCTGGTGTTTGTCAGGTTCTATTCTGAGTTGCTTCACCTTCCCCATTACATAATAAAGTATCTCTGTCTGGCAGGACACCATGAATGAAGTCTTACATAGACCTACATTCTCAAATTCTTTCTGTGTACTTGTAGTAGGAGAAAAAAATAAAATCCTTCAAGGAGACAGCAGAGTTGGAGCCAATCCAGATTCTCTGGGGAAGTGATTTAAGGGGTAAACACTTTTATCAGTAGTGCGAAATCAGAAGTCATTACTCCTCCTTAGCCCAAAAACTTAAAAATCCACCTTTTGTAATTAACAGAATGGTGGAATTTCCCCATCAACTCAAAATTGCACCAATATAATAGAAAATATGAAAGACTATTCTCACTAGACTACATAAATGCATGGGTCCATAAGTGGGCCAGACATTCCACAAAAATACAAACAAACAAAAAACCCTAGTAAAAATTAAAACACCAAAACAAAAAATCAGTTTGTCAGTCTGAGTTAAAGTTCACTGAGTAACTTAGAAGCTTCTGAAAATTCTACTTGCATCATCAATGCAAAAATGTGACCCAAAACTTTTGATCAATCATTCATACACAGAAGTATGTATGAGACTAGATGACAGATTCTACATTGATAATTATATAAAAATAACTCTTGTTTCAACAGTATGTGAAATTCATATTCATTTAGTGCTCCCTCTTTCCTTTAAAGGAACAAAAACTTATGAATGCCAGATGAATTAGAAAGAAGTAACGTAGATGAAAACTCTCTCTTAGGTACCAGTGGCTTTTGTGGACTGACTCAGGGAACAATCATTGCTTGGAATTATAATCAAAAAGAATGAGTCTGACACACTAACAAATGCATTGTGTGGAATGATATCACGAACTTCTGCACAATTGATTTATGAAGGGTTATGCCAAGTGCACATATAGAAAATATACATATTAAAGCTGGCAAAGGATTTTGTTCAGTTGAATTGGTATTACCACAAATCCCCTCTTCATCACTTATTGTTTGCACTGACATCCAAAATGTCTTTTGTAAGGACTCCCTGCTTCTATCCAGCACGAGCATTTGCCAGAGTGCCATTCAGACATCTCTGAATACTCAGGGCCACCCAGCACACAAAGACTGTCCCAAAAAGGGCCTAACCAAAGGAATCTTTTAGGACTGCAATTAAATTGACCGCCCCAAAAAATTAATTACCTACATGATAGTTGCTGGTGTACTTCTTTTTCCCATGTGGTTTTCCCAGTGCCTTTTCTGTTACTGCTGCTCTTGGTTAGTCTGTTTCTTCATTCAATATGCAATTATTTCTACCCACTACTTTACACAAGGCTACGAGAACTTACACAGAAGTTTTAAGCTCCACAGGTTTTAAATCTCGTAGGTAATTGCATAGAAAGACATGCTAGGAGCTGAGCGAATCTATCTCTTCATTAAAAATTACATCTGCAGGTAGAATATGCTTTACTGTCTGACAAATGAAAAATCCCATGATGTTTCATAAACATTAGTGAAATCTGAAACAACTAAATGAGAGAATACTCATCAACAAGTATGGATGATGCAGCCACAAGTTTTCAGATGCATCCACTAATTTTCAGACCCAAGGCTTAAAGTAAATATGAGGGGAAAAAAAGAATTAATTTCCTAATTAAAATAAAGAAATATATGGTACAAATATGATTAAATTCATTCACATGCATAAATTTCTGATTCCATAACTGCTCTGACACACTGTGCATTCTAGAAGCCACGAAAACAAGGTATTTTATAGTTTTCCCAACACTATCATTTTGAACCTCCTTATTGCCAAGAATGTGATCTTACTAGCAAGCACTATGTCACAACATACAGCAGACCTATTATACTTGTGGGTTTTTTAAAATTTATATGGGTGTGTCAGAACACTTGCATTCTTGGTTCCTCTGATATTGACTTTAGAGAACAGCAAAAAAATACCTATAAAGTAAAAGCCAAGGTGATAGCAGTTTGGCAAAAATCTAAAAGATCCTATCTACAGCAAATTTGCCAGTGCTGCTAAAGTCAATGGTCACTGGAAGAGACAGATGTTCTGAGGAACTTCAATATGAAAAGTGTAAAAATCAAGTAATGTAGTAAATACACTTGTTTTAAAACTTTCCCTTTTAAAAATGGCATAGCATTTCCCAGTATTTCAATGTAGCAAAAATAGCTAATTCTTTGAAAAACCTGATGATTCTGCTTTTTGCCTCACTGCATCTGAGAGCAACATGACCAGCACCTAAACTGCACTCTCTTTTTCATACAGATACAAATTAACAACAAAGCAATCAACAAATATATATACGGATACATATGGATAGAACACTAATTTTAAATGTCTAGGAGACCAGATTATCCTGCATGGTTAACATTTTACATTCCAAATGCAATGTTAATACATTAAGGCTATTACAATTCTAGATGCTATAAAATGGTTTCAGTAGAATGGTCATGTAAATTGAAAACAAAACCTGTGTCTCTTCAGTGTAGAAACTGAGCTAAAACTTGCCCCCAGATGAAAAATTCCTTATCCAACCAATGCATCTGTCAGTCAAGCTTGTTTCTTCCTAGCTACATGTCTTTGAAAGAGCAGGGACATAAGCCATTGTCAAATGCTAGCAAAATGAGAAAGCAGCTCTTCTGTCTGCCAGTTTGTGTAATCTGAATTAGTCGTTCAAAGTTATTCTTCTGTTCATCTGTACTCTCCATTAGCAACAGAAATTCTAACCAAATTAAAGAGTGTAGGAAATGTACAGCCCTCACCAGTGCAATAGCAAGGTCTGCTGTCTAGCTCACAGTGGCAGAACACATTAAACTGAAATAACATAGTTGAGTAAAATGAACACATTCTCTTCTTATCCATTGCTCTTGAGCACACCAAGAAAACTTGAAGATGCATAGCTTTGGTAACTGGCTGCTTAGCATGGCTCTTCACAGATGTCACACATTGATGTGACAGTGGAAAGGACTCAAAGATTGCTCTGCATGAATACATAGAGCCTACAGGCCTGCGTAACACGGGACACTCAGGAAAATTAATTCTAATTAATTTGCAGAGTGGATTAGTTAAAAATCAAAATATTCCTTTGTCAATATTTTCACAAGAAATTAAGAAGCAAGTTTAACTTAGTTTAGGTTAATTTACTTCACTTGCAACCCTGCAAGTATTTAACATCTTTAAGCAATCCCCTGTAAAACTCACACTTTTGGTAATTTAGTTAAATTTACCTGAGTATCTAAGTACAGACAAGACTTTAAAAAGGAAATAGTCATTAATTACCACTTCTCTGTCAAACATGAAGGATGTAACTTATCTAATCACAGACATCCTCAGTTAACAAATAAAGGCTCTGATGTACTTCATTGAAATGCAGTCTCATATGAATTCTGTTCAGCTGGGGGAAAAAGGACAGGGAAGTCACCTCCTCTTCTAGAGAAATGACCAAATGAGTTATGATCAGGCACAAATTACTCTAACTGCCAAAGAACATATACATGGGACATTAGAATAAACTTAAACTGCACAGCGTTATGAAATGTTCAATTTTTATATTTACACTATAATTAGTACAAAACTGCCTTTTAAGTTTTCTGTAGAACAAGACAATATCTACTGGACTTGATACCCTAGTATGTCAAATCAACTACTTTGAAATATGATAAAGGAATCTAAGAATAGTTATAAAGAATAAGACACCATTTTCAAACTATACATAGTGTTTGCTTTTGCTTCTAAAAAGGTACTTATATCCCCAAAAGGTTTTTAATTTTAAATAAGCAGGGCAGGCAGGGAGGGGGCAAGGGGGAAGACTGGTTGTTGGTACTAAAGCCTTTACTGTAGTAAACTAAATATATTTACAATTTATACAAATGTTTGACCTTCAACAAAAATACAAAAACATATCACAAGATGCAAAACCAGGTAACAAGTTCATCTGAGACACTGCTGCTCTACACAGGACAGAATGCAATTTGAACTGCAAGGAACAGAAAGGTATTTATCCCCCATATTCAGGCAATGAGAACAATTTGTATGAGGTCACAAAGAAAGAAAAAAATAAAAGGCTCCAACATTCTTCAGTAGACTTGGCTTTTAAAAATTATGCCAAAAACCTAGGCTACATATGTCCATCTTGCTTCTGTGTTCCGTCTGGTCCACGTAGCCAATACTTGGTTGCTGGATGTTGCCTTCTATTCTGAAAAAATCGGAGTAATTTCATGGCAAGGTCTGGAACCTCAACACCTTTGTTCCTTTCAAAAATTCAAAACCTTTCTACTTCTACAATTAAGAACAATTTTGGCCCAGTTCAACTTCTAAAAGAATATCCCCATCATATTTTTCAGTAGATAACTTCATAGACTGTAGCCTTTTTGTCTCCAGAGCCAGTGACTATGTACTTATCATCCACAGAGATGTCACAGCTAAGCACTGATGAAGATTCTTTGGACTAGAAGAAAAATAGAAATATATTATGTCATTTTTAAAAAGTCTGTTACCCTCTTCTCAGCATCCCATTTTGGGTAGATCACATATTTGAAGGTAGATTTGAGTCCACTCTTGGGACTTTGAATGTTTTATTCTTTTCATTCAAAGCAACATCATCCTCACCTGGAAGATGCTGGCTCCATAAGGAGTTCTCCACGCATTAAGAAGGTTATCTTTCCCAGTACTCACAAACCATTTACCTAGAACACAAACCAGAAGGATTACAAAACCATGAAAGAGACATCTGGCAAATTTTGGGTTTTCAATTCACATCAATGAAACCTGTTAACTAATTACTCTTATAAAAGCTCTCACTTCTAATCAACACAGTACTTTTGCTTACAATCAATGTGGACACTCATGCTTTTGCAGTGTGTTGCATACTAGGAAATCCCTAAACTCTTCAAACAGAAAAGCTTTTTACACATGAATCAATCCTCACAGCAGCCTCTAGACAAACAGATGGTTGTTTGTAGATAAGTGCATTTGAATTCATAAAGCAGGGATATTTATGCATTACTAGAGAAAGTGAGATGTAATAACTAATGACTATGAAAAAACTAATCAGCAAAACACGAATTAAGAGCCCTGACCTCCAGCTCTATGTTCAGGGCAACTTACCACAGTAAGCAAACTTGAGTGACAATACGCAACTCTCATGAAGGTGCAGTTGATACTTGTCTGGTTTATTTACATGTAGCACTTCCACATTGCTGCTCTCCATTCCTACAGCTAGCCATTCGCCAGTAGGACAATAACCAAGCGAAAATATCTGGAAATTAAATCATATTTACACCTTTTAATTTTTTCCTACAGACCACCTTTTCTGCAGTTAAAATTATTTGGGAGAGGGAGACAGAGAGAGATAAGGGCAAGTTCACATAGTTCAATAGTAAAATTGCAGTTCAAAATTCGAGTAACTAAATAACCCTTGTTTTTACCTATTAATTTAGAAAAATAAGAAAAGAAAGTAGTGTCAGGCTATCATTTCCTTCTGTAATGTAAGCCCATAAGAAAGCTTCAAAATATTGTGTTGTGAGCAGCCAAAAGAAGAGAGGGAACAATCTGCCAGTTCTACTGGGCTAAATAACTCACCTTTCATTCTAAGGCTTTCCTTCTCACCCCACACATTTCCCCAAGCTATAGGAAAGTCCAGTTACCTGTGATGTGAAGTCATGCTGCTGTAGTTGTCTCCCTTCTCTCAAGTCCCAGGATCTGACAGTGTTATCCAAACCTCCTGTCCAGAGCTTGGTACCATCATTAGAAATGTCAATACAGCTGGCTCCATCTGTGTGGCCCTGGAATTGCCTGATAAAACAAACCAGATTGAATAATGATTTCCTGCCAGAGCTCAAGGTAAACACTGTTGTGGTGTTAGTTTTGGACTCTGTACATGTGTGTCATCTCTTCTGTGTCTGCCGATGAAAAAGAATCAGCCCCTCCTTCTCACTGAGCGCTAAATACCAGTATTATAAAAATATTTTCCAGGTGCTAGAAGAATGAATTGCATCATGGCTAGAGGAATAAAGTCAAATATTTCCTATCAGGTTTTGAAAAGAAAAAAACGAAACAAAACAAACAAAACAGAATAAAGCAAATCAAAACACCACCACAAAAACCATCCCCCCAAAAAAACCCACAACAACAACAACAACAAAAAAAACCCTTGTGAGACTATTAAAGCACAGTAACTATAGCTAAAACCACTAAGGATAACTCAGATTAAATTAAAGAGGCACAAAACTTCCAGTTTCAGAAAACAGTTTCTGTATTTTTCTTTGGCTGCAAGTCAAGAAGATAAATAACAAGCAGATATACTAATAGAAAGGGATCCAGACAGAGAACCAGAGAGTTAAACACAAGCATTGCTGAGTCACAAAGTTACATTCTCTGTGGCAGGAGATTAGAAAAATCTAAATGGTGCAGTTTGTTTTATAACCTTCTCATTAGCAACTCTCAGCTTTCAGCAACCAGAAGGTCATCTCAAGTTTTTCCTAATCCTTTGGCAAATGCATTCTGAGGCTTCTGCATTTTTCATCAGCAATTAGCTTTAGCAAAGGCCTATGCCTCAATGTGAAAGGTGGAGGGCAGGTGGGGAAAAGACAACTAGCTTGGGAACGAAGGGTATGAATAACAAAGAGCTGCCACAGAAAGGTCATGCGGCACATTTTGTTTTAGTAGCTCTGGTCTCAAAATTCCATGTGTTATCAATCAGTAAGATCAGCCAGCAAGTGGTGGGAACACATACAGCAAACATTTAAAAAGGAAGACGTTCATAGATGCCACAGAGTGCACCTTTACAGGGACTAAGCACACACATGACAAACTGAAAACTTTATATAACTAAAGCTGTATTTATTGACCTAAAATTTCAGCAGAAAGCAAAATTTGCATGCACATTAATATGACTCTCTGCATGTATTTTTCAGCTAATTATGGATACACAGGATGTTTAATTGACACAGAGCAGACTAAGCATATTCTTTAGGTTTTGTGTTCAGAACTTTTAAGGTATTACAGCCTTTCCCAAATTAGACTCTTTCGTCTCAAAACATTGTAAGCCACTACTTTGGTAAGCATAAACTAAAATTTATGTTATAGTAAGCCCCTGCGCCTTCCTAAAGAACGGAGAGTATCCACACTTTCAACCACTTTTGTAAGATTAATTTTACGACTTACCATCACTAAATAAGAACCAAAAATAGTCTTTATTACTTAACAAGGTTTAAGACAAAGGAAAAGAACAAACCTCAGAGCACTCCCTAAAAGGCATGTTCAGTCTATACCAATAACAAACCAGCAGGAATACTGCTTGTAGAAACTTGCAGACCAATCCCAAATAACAGAAACCCACAGGAGCTTCTACACTGACTACAGTAGGTAATGGATCAACCCATTGGGCCCCAAAAGCACTTCTTCAAAGAGTAGGCTGAAGCTACCAAAACTAGTTTCTACCTAACTTGGGTGTAAACCATTTCTTTGAATAAATGACACCATTTACTTTGCTGTCATGATCCCTGTTCAGGAAGATAAATATTGATGTAGCTGTCCAAAGAGTATCTTCTATTAAAATTTTCAATGAAGAAGTAATGACTCACCTGACCAACGTCTGATTGTGCAGATCCCACACTGCAATGTTCCCATCACTGCAGCAGGAAAAGCACACCTTGGAATCAGGGCTGATAGCCAGAGCATAGCAGGCAGGCGCTGAGGATGTCAGCTCTGCTTTTATCCGAGGAGTTGGAGCTGCCAGGTCCCATATGGATAACGTGCTGGCTTCCCCGCCAACTATGAGGGTGCATCCATCGGGCAGCAATTTACAGGAGCGGATGTAGTTATCTCTGTTCTGTACAACACAAATCACCTCAGTTACGTGCCTGCCAGTAATGACCACTAATATGATTTTGACTGCATCAAAGTTTCAAACAGTTTGTTATTTTTTCCATTACCAAAGTACTGAAGAGGAACCAGCAGATTCTAAAAGGTTTGAAACACCTACTTCTCATCACTAATTAGAAACTGCAGCTGCAGAAATTAAAACTGCAGACTCCTGTTGCCACAGTCTACTCTGTTTCAAACCTGACGAATGGCAAGTTTTCTATCTCATTACACAAAAAACAGAGCCAAAGTAAGCTTGCTTTTCTGCAAATGTTCTCCATCAGTGAAGGTCACCAACAATAGAAATATTAAAGCAAATGACCTTTCATTTGGCATTTAACAACCCCATATGAAAATGTCGTTCTAGTCTCATGCCCTTCAGATTTTTGAATTTTTCTTTCAAATACTATTTTGCATTCACAATATTAAAGTTAAAAGATTAGAGATTCTTGTATTAGTCCTGTATTTATGTTGGTCCTTTGTTGTTCAACATGACTTATTGTGCTTATTAATCTCTCATTTGTGATACTATTGTTGATTGAGAGGTATTGTGGGGGAGTTAGCAACAGAAGACATTTCTACCTTTTGTTATTACAACCTTGCTTGATTGGCAAGAGTTTTTTACAAAATTGATGGTTAAAATCTGTAACTCAAGACATTGAAAAAACCACTGCAAGGAGTACTTATCAGCATTCCAATTATGATTTTTTTTGTTTTTTTTTTAATTTGCAGCAAAGGAACAGTAGGTAGAGCAGTGGAAATTTTGTCTTAATCAGTCATTACTACTCCATAACTAAAATGAAGGCTCGGCAGCCAGACAGATACCTGCCACAGAACAGAATACATATTCAACTGTGCTGTTACTACTAGGCAATTACAAAATGATAGCAATAAAGAAAGGATAAAGGGCAAAAAACGCAAAAAACCCACCACATTTAATTGGATCAACACTGAAGCTAGAATTTTCATTCACAGTACATATTGCTATGCTTGACAACATTAAGCCTTCTCAGTTAACAATGCACGAACCCCTACGCTGCTTCTAGTGAGAAACATCTTCTACTGAGATATTACCTTATTCAAATTAGCTTTTCAGCTACCTATACTATTGCACGCAGTCCCTTTTGTATCTTGCACATGTGAAAACAACCAGCCTTTATGTATAACTGATGGATCATGAACAAAAACCATAGCAAGACTTAAAAGTGACCTTTGGTACCATCTCACATTATTTCAGTATGTGGTTGCTACCATCTTACAAAAAATGTGAGTTTCGCTCCTTTTGTGAGCAAAAGACCTAGGAAGGTTCTCTGCAGCCCTGTATAAGACAAGCTACATTCCTTTTAAACTCACGCGCAAAAATCATCAGTATAGCTAGAACAGGAAAAAAAATCAGGTACACTTCTATTAAAAAATTGGATCTAATCTGTTATTTGACCCTTAGTGATGATACTTATCACCGAACAAACCAGCGTTATTCTCTGAAATACTGTTATGTATGGGAAAAAAAAAAAAAGAGCACCAGGAAACAGATCTGCCTGTTATTTCCTTTTAGTATGAACAAAATTCAAATAAGGACAGCTATTTTTTTTTTTTTTAGCGCCTAAGGAGTGCTAGCATTGTGCATAAATTCCTGTTCACGTACCAGACAGTCCAGCTGAGAGACAGGGCTCTTGTTGCCCGGCTGACTGATGTCCCAGACCTTGACACAGCCCTTCCCACCCGTGTACACGTGTCTCGTGGGGTTGCTGATGGTAACTGCACACACGACCTCCCCGTGGTTCAGGGTGTTGATCTGACGGGCATGGCGAGGGATTCCTGGACCGATGAGGGCATCAGGAGGGAAAGGAACTGGCTGCATCTGACCATCTGCAGTAACATGAAAGGAGTAGGCTCTTTTGGGGAAAGGAAAGAAGAAAGAAGACAAAACAATTTTAAAAATCAGCCATTACAGAGCTGCAATGCAAGAAAAACACAGTATTTTTAAGTCCAATTCTTTGACAACCATCTCACGAAAATCAGAGTGAGTGTCAAGTAATACAGGCACATGAAACCTCAGAAGAAGACAAGGACTCACAATAGAAATTTTCCACTTGCCTCAACTGAAGTATTTGTGTAGCGGGGAAGCAGGTTAAATTCTACCCTTAACTCTACACACCAAGGTCATGGCTACTATCCCTCAGCCACCTGGATAATCAAATGATCTTTAACCCCTGGTTTCTAGCTAGCAGCTCCAAGCCTCCACACCACAAGTCCTACAGCAGCAGTCCCTCACCAGGCACTACTCTTCCATCCTTCCATGAGACTTGCACCTGTTGCCTCACAATACCACAAGCCCAAGTTTTGCTTGATTCCTGCACCTCATCTTTAACATCACCACTGGCTGTACTCTTACACCTTCTCTTTCTAGCTGGTTGGTATTTTCAACAGAAAAGAGAAACACAGAGTGGTTGCACACACATTTCATCAGAAAGCTGATATCATCTTCTCATAATTATGTTTTCTTGAATAAGTACATTGGAAAACCTCACTTTAGGAAGGCTCAGTTTTCCAGGTACTTTTGGCACTTGTAAAACACCTTTCATTTGTATTCATTGCACGATTTCAAGTTTACGGAAGCTGAGGGTTGAGGAAGTGATATTCTAGCACTGAAAAAAACCACTCCTCCTTGCGGAAAGTACATGAAATTATTTTTTCATGGTCACTGAAAAGTTTAAAGTGAGCTCTACTAAAGGACAAGTGCACAAACACCAACTAATAAAGGTGCAGGGGCAGTTCTTTGTTTGCTTATTTTCAATAATAATGAAAATACTACAGTAAAAGGCTGGGTTTTGTTCTACTAGTGAGCTCCTTTTCTGCTACTTCTGTTTTAAGTGCATCCATAGCTCATGCTTTTGATGCTGTTGTTACGCTAATAGCATCCTTCACAAGGCCAAAGTGGATAAAAAATTGTGAGATATGAGTATTCTTTTTTTTACTAATAAGATGCCCTCGCCCTACTGAAATACTTTTTTTTCTAGTTTATTCTTTTGTCCAGAATTCTCCTTTCTTTTCCAAACCTCCTTTCTTCCTCAGAAATCTTCAATCACCATAGCTCAACTATTAGTATCATATCTGTTTTCCAAGAGCCCAACAACAGATTCTGTTCTGAGTAATAAGCTAGTATTTTCAAAGTATCTTATTACATGTTCCCAAGTATCAGACAGTTTGAAATGAAGGAACAAGAAAGATGCCTGGTTCTGTAACAGACATCACAAAACAACTGCGTCTGCTCTGCTCCTGGGCATAAGATATTCCCCTGGAAAAGCATGAGAAGAGGACAGATGAAAGAAGTCTACAGCTCTTTCATACAGAAAGTACCAGTGGAAACAGTCAACCCATGAAATATCACAGTTTTCTCTTAAGTGAAAGGTAAAAACAGGTTAAGAGTAACTGCTATTAAACAGAGAAGAAATTAATAATGCATATTTATGTAATTCCTGTACTCATTCGTATTTCATGGTTGGACATATGAGCAGAAAGTTTGCTTAGAGAATACACAGAAATAGAGGATGAGAAAGTGCAAAGATGACAGATCTTTTTTGTCATAGAAATGTCAGGAATGGGAAACGTAACATAAGAAAGGAAATGCAAAGTCCACTCCCTTACATGTACACAAGGCACACAGTATATCAAATATATTGCGTCCCATGGGAGCCTTTCTGGCTTTTTGTTTGAAGAATTACAGTCATGATAAAGGCTTAGCTAGAAATCCATTCCTGTCTGTGAGGTAGAATAGAGACAAGACTGTCCCAAAGTAGCTATTCACTAAACAGATCAGACACAGGATGGGAGAAGAAGCAGAATAGGAGTGGCAACAAGACTGCTTGAGGCTGAACAACTGCTCAGGTTCATCTACAGAATTCAACTAAAGAGTCAGGGCATTTAAGACACTGAAAAGCTTGGCCCCATCCTGGGCTCCAGATCAAAGTCAGCTGCAGAATATTTGTTAGCAGTAAGAGTACACAGAACTGTACAACTTTGAAGTTGCAGCCCGCCCTTGCTTTTATCGTGGACTGAAGCAAAACAATTAAGCAAGTATTAGGCAATTTTTTCCAGCAAGTTCAAGATGAATAATCTACTCGTCCATGACTTCTTTTTTTATTTGAAGGCTACAGCTTAAATGTTCTGTTCAATTCAAAATACCTGAATAATTAGTGTTTTGAAGTGCTTAGGTGCATACACAGAGCTTCTCAGTTCTCGCTGAGATGGGTTGTGAGGAAAACAATAGAAACATTTTTCAAGCATTTCATGTTTACTGTAGAACTGCAATGACTCTAACACTTTGAAATATCAGAGGCCTACCCAGTGTATTTTTAATCATGTAGAATTTTATCAGTGTGCCTATGTTTAAAGTGAGGCTATACTGATCATAGAAGCAGTCAACTCTTTTTTAGCATTTGCTTCTAAGACTAGTTGATCAGGGCTCAGAATGACTGAGTCTGACGGCCTAATAAACAGACCAGCTACACTTTCTTACAAGCCAAGACAGCTTTTTCTACAGTGCAAGTTATCTGCAATCCACTGTAGAAAGAAATGGCTACACTTTGCCAAATCCCTCTGCCAAGACAAGCACGTAGAACAGTAAATGTTCCTGTTTGCTTGCAGATATGTGGCATGCAATGCTAACATCACCGCTGCCAGCACAGTTATGGTATGGTAGTCTAGTGACTTGGACCTGTTATGTATTGCGGTACAACTTTTGTTACACAATACCTTTTAACCTTGAAAAAACTTGCCTCATTTCCCAGACTGACACTCCTGACATTCCCTAGACAAGGAAAGTGTCTGTCTCCAGAAGAGCACAGTCCTGGAGGCAGCAGTGCAAATTACTTATTTGCAGCTCAGTCGCTGCTGCTCTTGGCTTCCCCTTCATCAGGTCACCGTGACAGAGGGCCTACACTGCTACTTCTAGGAAGGACTGTACTTACAGCAGTACACCTACAGAAGACTCAATTTTTAATGCACTAGACATATTCACAGACCTCTGTTCTCAAAAATGACAAGAATTTTCATTGTCTAACCCCAAAAGAGTAACAAAAGAGTCAGTAGCAAAATCTGGCAAATTCTCGAGTTCCCTAAAGCTCTGGATTTCTTAACAGGCACCATTTGACCGCCCACTTTTCTTTTAGAATTGACTATGTATGCAAGAAAGTGCTGTTTAGTCTCACAACTAGCACAGATTTGTGTCTCACTCAGAGCAGTCTGCCTCTATGAAAGATTGCTATCCAATCATGGATTCCATGATTATCCCTCTTTGGTCAAGTGACTGTTAGCATTACAAGTTTCCTTCCTTGTGTTGGGCTAACAACCACAGCAAACAAAGACAATTATCTTATACAAATGCAATCAAAATTTAACATAAAACAAGCTAAGTACATATCAACTAATATGTAAATATACACTTTTAATTAATTGAATATTATGAAAGGAACAACCACAAGACAAACTTCTGTGCCTTTTACTCAGAAGAGTTCTGGGAAATGGTATACTGTCACTTATATTATTTCTGAATAATGGAAATATTCTTCTGAACCACTGCATCCAAAGACTTCCCCTCATGTGTGTCAAAGCAGTACTGAGAACCTGCAGAGTTTCTATGCACAGCAACATGATAAGTGATACTAATACAAACCAGCTTCTCAGCTTAAATCTCCAATTTCCAGATAAGTATATAGCAAGTAAGTATCATCTGACATGCTGAGAAGAATTCAGGATAATTAATTCACTACCCAAGAATATAGCAAATTAACTACCTGCCAACTACTCTAAGTATTCAGATTGATATAAAAATGCACACAATTCCAGCCTACTGGTACTATGCAAAGTACTAAAGACTATGCAAAGTAAAAAAAAAAAGTTATTAAAGCAACACAACGAAAACTTACAGTCCGGGGCATAGTTAAATGCATCAAAACAAAAGAGTTCAGGACTCAGACAGCACATGTTTATGTCCAAGTAGATTTTTAACAGGCTACCAATCTTTCTAACAAGCTGGTCATTAACATATCTCAGAACATACAAGGATTAAAAAATCTGGGTGCTATGAGAAGTGTCTGTCCTTTAGAAAGAAGGGTATTTAATTTTCTGCTGGATGAAAAGACAGTACAAACATAATCATTGATAAAAAATGTGCAGGCTTAAGCAAGCACATGAGTGGGGATTCAATAGTTCAGTTCAAAAATTCTCTGTACCACTTGTAACAAGACTCACTAAAACTTCACATCTAATAAAACTAATTCAATGTGACACCATATCTGCACTCAAGGAAAAGGCTGACTTTGAAAATAAACAAGTGTACTCCACCAGTTTGCATGATTATATCTGCTCTGTATAGAAAATACAGGAGAAAAAACCTAAAGTAGGTGAGATACTCAAAAATGCTGCAGATAGCAGAGAGCATCTAGCCAATCAAGACTAAAACATGAAATCCTTCTATTGATGTCAATGGGAAGATAACAGACGAGTTTATGTAATTTTAGGCTTGCCTCACTAAGATAAGCAAAGAAGTAATTTTAAAGCACACATACAAGTAACATGACCACAAAAACCCCAAACATTGCAAAACATATATAAATCAAGTGGAGACTAGGGAATATGTATCAAAGTAGACAGTACATGAAGCAATGTGAATAAAGTGGTAAAAACTTTACACAAACCTGAACAACCCCCACACATCTTCCCCCTCCCTGACAGTAATTTACCTAAATTATCAGGATATAAAATAGAGCAGCATACATATCCTGTCTTTTTGTCTTGAACAGTGTAACAACTAGAAGTCAGACACTGAAAATTTCTGATTAAACAAAAATAGGTTTCGATAGCCTACAATATAAAATATTGCAAGGCATTAATAATGAAAGAAGTCTTTGAAGGCTTATGAATACATTTGTTTAAAAGTAAAGTCTTACTGCCACTAGATTATACGATTTTCAAAAGCATTTTATTTAAGCATGCCAAATTCTATTAAAGTCAGCAAGAACGAGACTGAGTTTTACAAACAAAGCCTGATCCTTACTGCACTAAATTTAAATACACCACCATTTTATACACACCACCAACTCATTGAGCCCTCACTTCAGTAATCTTGTCAACACATCACCAACTTTAAGTAAAACCAAGATTTAAGAGGTTTCTCACACTGCCAACAGATAGCTAAGTCTGTTCTCAGAAGCACGGTGGAGAACAACAAAAACACATTCAGGATGGCTTTCCAAATTAAGTCTGCTGCTTTCCTATTGTTCAAGGAAAAGTTGGGAAGAAAATATACATTTTTTTGCCTGTAATCTGGTATCCTTTCAAGGATATTTGCAAGACAGACATTACAATGTGTCACTAGTCATTAACAGGAGTCCAGAATGAAAGCAAACAGAAATTTGTGAGTACACGACTTTCACCACAGCCTGTCTGATAACTTAGACAGCATTCTAAAGTAATAGTTTCTAAGTGTTTCCCGAAACTGCAAAAGGAAAAATTAAACTTCGATTGGTAAATAGATATTATGTAACATGAACATCCTGCACAGAAAGTGCAAAGTGTTAAGTGAGTTTCAAAATTATCTAAGTCCCTAGGTAAAGAAAACTACTCTAATTGCAAGTTCCTGTTGAAAGAGAAGTCAGGACTGACTGCCAAGCGTGAACAAAGAAGAGGTTCTAACAGCGTGTTGAAAAACCTGTTAGAATTCTCTCTGTCTCATTCTCTCCAGAAAAACAGCTGAGTTAAATTTGCCCTGTTAGTGCCTGCATAGACTACTTGTCCAGAAATACCTAAAAAATAACTGCATATTTTCAGCGGTCACACATGCTCATGAGCCTACTGCACTGGTTAAGTTCAGAGTCAATGGTCTATCAAAAGCAAATTACTGAAACATTTCATGCATTCTGCTGAACTTATTTTATTGCAACCTCAGTAACTCACAGCATCACAGAAGTATTTTATTTAACAACTGCTTCATCAATAACCAAAACTTTTAAATTAAAAAAACGTTTTGTAGAAAACTCCTTTACATCTATACATCACCTGCTCCACAACTGCTTCATCATCCTTTTGCTCTCCAGCTGCAGTCACACAGAAGTTCTAAACAGTTTGATCCATTATGCAAGGTGTGCATATTCTGTTGCTAAAGTAACTGCTTCAGACACCCCCTGTCATCAGTTGCAGACTCCCATGACTGATAAAACAAGAGCCAGACAAGGAGTCTGCAAGTTTGCACTAAATATTTGTCCTCAGTGTAGTGCAAATTTTAGTTTCAATATATCTTTATCTAACCCATTTTACCACTATCTACCATTTAGTTTGTAGTCCCCTTAACCTCCACAGAAAGGATGAAATAAAAAAACTTTAAAGTATACCTTCAACAACTTTTCTTTGGAAATAGGTATATACACACCTATTTTGGGATATGACAACTACCATTTGAGAACTTTTATCCTGCAGGTTTCACCTGGAGAGTCTAAAACACCCTCTTAAAAACAACTGGACACAATCCCCTTTGAAATCCCTTTTCATTGACACAATATAACTTCATTCCCTCTAGATATTGCCCATATTACCAAAATGTTAAAAGTTACTTACGGTTTTCCCCCAGGAATCCCGGCTAGATTTGGAGGAATTCCAGGTACTCTCATGTGAGGAGGAGGATCAAACCCAACCTGACAACAAAAGGCGAATTAATCTCACACTTGGAATTTCTCATCAATTTCTCAGCAGGCCTCTTTTCTCCACACCCAAGATATTATGCATTTAACCAAGAGGTGGCTTTTACCCACAGTATCAGACAAGTGCATGACCCTCCATTGGGGGGCAAAACCCAAACATTTTCCCTGAGATTACTTCTGACAGAAGCACTCATATATGAACAGAAATTCTGGACCAAAAAGACCTAGTTTTTCTTCTGAACATTATGCTAGAGTTAATACTGTTATTGCTTTAAAAGGAGGGTACATGCTATTTAAAATTTGCACATTTTCACATAACAGCCCTGTTTCCCAGTTTGAGAAAAGTGGTCATATGAACAATAATGAGAAGTTGACAAAAAAATCCATTGTTGCAAATTTACAAGTAGATAAGTTTGTCTATGCAGAAAGCTGCCATCAAGTGCATGTTTGCAGAATCAGGCCCCTAGGTTATTTTGTGTGACAGCCACTATAACTATCAGGCTTCATTTACTTACTACACCCACAACAGCAACTATTCTTAACACACCTGATCTCAGAGCTCCAAAATAGGCACTGACCAACTTCTCAGGCTGATTTTCACAAAAAACCCAACAAAATACAGGGACAGAGGCACAGATAAAAAGACATTTATATGCTTCAAGATTAATTTGCTATGTTTGTATGGAATACAAAGGTGGTCCAGCAACAAAAAACCAGATGTCCAGAGCTACAGTGAAATACTTTGTGTCTACCAAAACTATGTCTGCATTTACAGCACAAAATATTTTTTGTATTTATTCATCAGTTAAAACACTGATGAAGGTGAAGAAGAAAAAGAAAACATACATTATACACTGAGATTCTTTGTTTTCAAGGTGCAAATGTGTTTCTTCAGCCACACAGCTAAGCAAAGCACGCAGTGAAGCCGTCAAGCTTCTGGCGCTGTTATGAGTTGGTAATTCTGCAGTGCTAAATGAAGCATGTAGCTTTTCTCAGTGAACCACAACTCACAGGACTGAGATTGCATGCAACGTATGGCCTACCATAGGAGATCTTCCATAGGCAACCACAGCAGCTGCAGCAGCAGCAGCACTCATCTGGGGTGACATATTGTGCAGACTGGCATAGGCTGCCCCTGGACTGGTTAACTCTCCGTTCATGCCAGCATGAGGTACCATTCCAAATGGAGCAGGGTAGGGTCCTGGTACTGCCAACGGTGTCCGCAAACCTGCAGCTACAGAATAAAGAAATTAAGTGGGTTTATTTATGTATCCCTGCATAGAAGGAAGAAAGCAGCCCTTCCCCCGCCCCCAACACCTCTCCTTCCCCTCTCACATACACACACAGTCAAGAAACATTGCCATAATCTGTCAGTACCACCAGCTCTTTTCAGTGTAAATAAGATCTACTGAAGTCTGAACTTGCTGATTACTTTTAGCAATCTCTTCTAGCATTACCTATTTCCATTTCTGTAATATTCCCCTGTTTACATTAATCTCTTCTTTGCCAAATTAAGCAGTAAAGCTGACAGACATGGTTTACACAGCTCATGTCTGAAGCAACTGTGTGTACCAGCCTGAATAGCAAAAGTAAACTTCCCCCGGCATTTGTCAAGCTGTGACTGCAGCAAATATTAGTAGACTCAGACAAAGACTGTAGAAGGGATTGCATGCAGAGTAAGTACCAGAAACGTCTGAGAAGTCCTTTTATATTGAATTCAGTCTCTGGATTATTTGCAAAAAAGATAAAGACAAAAGTAAACAAAAAAGACTAAGAGATAGAAAGATATTCAAAGTCTTGATAATCCAAACATCTGCTTCTCATCAAGCCCTCTCTCGATATCAAGAACAAAGCAATATATTTAGTTAACAGTCACAAAGAACTACATGTGTAAAAAAAGATTAATTTTGGAACCATAAAAACACATGAGGTAATGCATTTACCAGCTTGGTTAACCAGAGGGTCCATTGTTGGAGGTTTGCCAAGGCCTGGACGAAGTCCTGGAGTTGCACTAGTGCCTGGGGTTGGCACATCACCTCGAGGAGTTGGTGTGCTGGATTTCAGAACAGGCGTGCTGGCTTTTTCATGCTGGTATCATTAAACAAATTAAATGAGTATTATTTTTAATCCAGGCCATATTATACAATTTATCACAACAGCAGCTGGGATGCTGGGCACCCACTACCTAGTCCCTCAGCCAATTTTCATAAATCCACACAATGCTAACAACATTAACTTGTGAGAGAGAAATGCTGACCTTTCTGATTGCTGCCAAAATTAAAATAAGAAACATAGAAAGTTATTTTTCCTCTTCTACTGACATAAAAAAAGAAATGCCTGAGCTCATTTTTTTTGTTCACAAAAATACAGTATGTATTACCAATGTATTTTAGCTCAAAATCATTAATATCTCAATTATTATTGGACCCACCAAATCTAACTAGAAAAACAACACACCACTATAGTTGATAGTATCAAAAAACCATGACACAAAAATTACAGAGAATCAGATCAAATTATTAGTTATACTGAAGGAAAAAGTTTTCAAGGAATAGCAGCTTATTTAGAAGAATTTAACAAAAGCCTGAAGAACTTCTTATTGACTGTATACAAGCCACATTAAACCAAAAGTTATTGCTCTTAAAAAAAACCCCAAACTAAGGCTTAAATAACTCTTGTTCTCTTTAATAAATCTGCAACTCATTTGACAGAAATATAGGAAACACAAGAAATCAAAGCAGAAAATATTTCTGAGGAGGAAAGCTCAATAATACTTTAAAGATCTGGAAAAACAGCAGCCAATTTCAGCTTCTAATGTTTACTGCCAGGTAATTTTTGGCACAAGATATTGCTGAAGAATGGAGAGTTATATTTTACATAAAAGGAAGGCTATCTGGACCGCAGACTACTACCTACCAGACTCATTTCTTTGGATTTGAGGGAAGTGGAACTTCCTGAAGAGGCTGTAGATGCTGGACTGCTGGAGGCATCCTTCTTCAGTAGGCGGGTTTTATCTATACCGTTTTCACGTGGTGAATGAGTGGGACTTGCCCTCGGGGAAGAAGGATCCTAAAACAATGGGAAGGGAAGAACAGTGCAGAACTGTGTCATAAACTGGTACACAAACACCATGAGGAGTCTATGGGAAAAAAAACAAAACTAGAAGAATTTAAGCAGTACGTGCAAATGACATTTTTTTATCTCTATAGAAAAAAAGCTGAAATCCCTTCATCAGTCTAGAGATGTAAGTAAAGTCATATAGTAAGCACTCTGTTTTTATTTTACACTACATGTAATCATAAATTGTTTCCAAGCACAGAGCTTGCAAAGCATACCTAAGTACAAACTAAAGCAGATGCAGAAAACGTGGTAGGTAAGAGCAAGGAAGACCAACAGTAACTGCAGCAACTTGACACTGTTTTTATCATGTACGTTCTCCATGCTCTGCTAGTCACAAACATTTCAATAACTTTTTAGGTGATAAAGACCTTGCTCATCTCTACCTTCAGAAGAAGAGATAGACACATGCCTTCACATATTTCACAGAATATTTTATGTTGGAAGAGACCCACAAGGATCATCAAGTCCAACTATTAAGTGAATGGCCTATACAGGAATATTTACATGCCATAATAGCTGTCACTTTTTTGCTAAACACGATCTGTAATTGCCTTGCCACTTATATCTACAGGAAAACTGAAATCACCTCTCAGGTAATTATTTTTCTCTGTTCCAGAGGCACTCTCTGCATTTACTTTAACTTGAAATAGCCAGCCCCATGAGTTACAATGCTATCAGAGCTTTGCAGGTTCTCCATGCTCCCTTGGCTCATAAGAATAGCACCAGGGAGAAATCACACCTCACAAAAGGCCACTAAGTCTACTGACCGATTATTAAGCAGTTTCATTGTAAGCCAACCTTCTGAAAGGATTACTAAAATCACTAGTTGGATACCCATTTTTCTACTTGTCTGACATCATTTGGGCACCTGGAGCTACTGAGGGCACTTCTCTACCTGCTTCTCTCCCTCTACTCTTCCCAGAGCCGCAGAACCTCACTGCCATGTTGAGGCTTCCTAAATCTCCATCTCGTATGAAATAAAAGATGAAGAAAAGGGAATACCCATGCCTTCACCTTGATGCCATTGCCAAATCTCAGCCCTGGAGGAAAAAAGTGTCTACAATCTCTGGAAAATCTTGTAAACAAACTTCATTCTAAAAAAAATAACATTTCTGGAAAATTCGGTCTTTAACATAGGCCGTTAAAATACAAGCAATTTTTAGAGAAATGTTTTTAACAACAATCCTAGTACTAAACACAACATTAGATAATGTCTTCCCTTTTCATTTGAAGACAGTAGTTTGAAAACCTCAGCCTTACACATGTACTTCACCACAACCCTCTACACCACAGAGCAGCTGTGAAGTGTCAAAACAGTAACTGCAGAGGGAACAGACCTGGACAAAGCAGCAGAAGGAAAAACCGAGAAGGCAGCCAGATAAAGCTCAGAGGAAGACATAGTAACTGCAATACTAATAAAAAGGAGAAGCTGTGAATATTTTAACATATCCACACAGACGATTATTTTTTTTTCTAGCATCTAAATGCACTTTTCCTTTAACCTTTGGGCAAATGTCAAGACTACAAAAATGAAAAAAGTTACCTCATTGGATACATCTACAACCAAGTTATCGTCACTCTTGTCCCCATCACTGTCCTATTAAAAATAAATAAATATAGTGTTCATTTCAATTAGTACAATAAGAGCCCAGAGAGAAAGACTACGCATCTACTCAAACATTTTTTGTTTTTCCTAAACAAAAAACAAACAGCCTTTCATTAACTTATTAGCAATAGGGAGAACAATTGAAAGAGAAACACAACACCTTATTTCTGCCACAATAGGTAAAAAACAAGTAAGGTAGAACTAGTTGAAACATGGCAATCTCACCATCACTGCAAGATGGTTCAAAACCCCTCCTTATTACCATCATAAATAGTGTTACCACTACTCCTAAAAGACAAAGGTACTCTGCTCATTCAGTAGTTTTGTGTTATTTTAGAGAAAGTACTGCTTGTGCATACCTGGAAAAACAGATCTCAGGAAAATGAAGCTTTTTGGAATGTTTGATGAATCACCTTCCTCTAAGTAAGGGTACCATTTTTCCCCTTTTCCAGAAAGGCAAGTTTTGAAATAAAAAGTTCTGGGGAAGAACAAACTTCAGAAATGCCAAGGCATTTCAACATTTCTGCCCAAGAAAACCAAAATACTTGGACATTCCTTAACAGAAATGTTCTACGGCAGCTTGTCAAGCTGCATTTTGACTGCTTCACGCAGACCTATGTTCACCTGAGCTGTTCTACTAAGGATTGCTGTTACTCTATTGCCTCCTGGTCCCTCTCCAATAGAGGCCAGGATGCCCCAGTAGACACATTATACGATGCACAGAGTTCTAGTGATTTCCACAGCACAACAAAGTGGTTCAATCGGAAAGTGAGTCCTGACTCAAAACCAAACAAAAAAAATAAGTGAATGTCAAAACTTTGAATTTTTGTGGGAACAAGTTTGACATTTCCAATAAAAGTACTTTTAGTTTAAAAGTTTCTATGCAAAACAAACCAGACATGCAAGATTGCTCAACTGTCCCCCATCTCTTCCTTTCAAAGTGCCTGAGCTTTACATGTCACACCAGGTCCTTCCTTTCATTTGAGGCCACACTTTAAAAAAAAATAAAACAAAACCACCCAAAACCAACAAAAAAAAAAAAAAAAAAAAAAAAAAAAACCACAAACAAAAACAAAACAAAAACAAAAACAAAAACAAACAAAAAAAACCCCCAACCAACCAAAAAAACCCCACCCCTAAAAAATTCACTTAAAAAAACCCCCACAAACCAACAAGTAGTTTCAACCCTTCTGTTAACAGCTGAATTTTGCTACAAGAAATACCAGAAAATTGTTAGTGATTCAAGAGTGCCACTGGAGACAGAATGGTCACTCTATTTGCTACTCAGAATGCTATCCAACCAACAGGTACATACAAATGAAAAGAAAGCTTTAGCTCCAGTTATCTGCCACCTCTTGAGAGGCACCCAGAGTGCTAGAACAGGTAAGAATACACTTGAGAATGTGGGAGAACAGTAGATGGGATGCCTGTTTGCCAGAAATACCACGCTGGAGGAGGGCAAAATTAATTGCAAAGCAATGCTTAAGTGAACTCCACTGACTTTGTTATCTTAATAATCAGAAATTTCCTGGGATTATCAAAGGCATCTCCTCTAAGTGCTACTAATATCAGAAGATTCTCCTCACTAATAAAGCCACACACTGAAACTACCTAAGTATGAATATGAAAATTAGCCAAAGTCAAAAAATAAAAACAGGGAAAAAAATTCATTTTGCATTCTCCTTCCAAAAGCAACAGGTCATACAATTTTGAGAAAGGAAGCACTTCCTTGACCCTACAAGGGCCTCATCTAAAATGAGCTCAAAATCAGCAGCTCTGTATTTGCACAATTGGTGGACCTTAAAAAAAAAAAAAAAATATTAGAATAAATCTGGAACTTTCAAATATCCTTGCTTTGCTCCATTTTTTATTTTGATGTTGCCTTTAGCTGTAAAATCAATTTCAAATGAACAGTGGGCAGAAACACATTTAAAATGTGGATTAAAACAAACTACTTCTACTCTGCAATAACATCCTTTACATTTCTTTACAGTAGAAACCCAAGAAAAAACAGCAAGTTAAGCTTTTTCTTCCTTTTTACATCAAGTGTAGCTTGAGACTGTTTAATCTTCAAATATTTAAAACGAAAAATGCCAATAGAATATTAGACCCTTAAAGCTGAGGGAGTAACATGGGGAAGTTTGCCAAACCCTTCTGTAATCAAAACATTATTATTAGAAAGTGGTGGAAATACAACTTGTGAAACCATTAACAGCACTAAAATATCCAATAGCTGCTCAAATATTTTCTCCAAGAGGAGAGAAATTAAAATTACCCTACCAAATACTGAGAAAATAAAGTGGCATGTAATTTTCTCTTGTGTTTCAGTAACCAAGAAGTAATTAGTGACCTGAATCACAGACACCAGACAATTTGCCATGTTATCGCTATGTCAAAGTACAGTATGTTCTGTTAAGATTTAAATTTTACTTTTCAGCACTCTTTCTCACACCAGTCCTAGTCTCCTAGGCCTGTTCAAGTACCATCCTGTGACTTGAAAGCCTGTGTGAACCTTCTGAGGGTCACATACACTGTTGTACTGTCTCTTTGAAACCAAGTGACAAGCAAGCTAGTAAAAAATGCAGAACACAAAATTGTGAACTTTCAATATTTCAATTTGCTTTCTGCTGAAGTTTGCCAAGCAAACTTTAGTAATTTAATACAGACCGACAGCACAGGCAATTTGCAATGGCAACTATAACTCAGCATGGTAATATCCATTAAAATTTATCATTAAATTTATCATTAAAATTTACCAAACCCCTCTCAATAACAAAATACTCCATTTCAAACAAACCTGCAGTTTCTAGAGCAGTCCAGAAAGAATGCAACTCAAACTCTCAGGAACGCCCCAGAACACATGTGAACCCCAAATAGCTACTCCTATTGAGGACTATTACTTAACAATATCCCGAACTACTGAGTCACTACTCTTCTCACAGCTTGAATAATGGTCTCTCTGGCACATATATTCATGTACTACTTCAGCCATAGGAAAGTTGCCTTGTTATTCACAGCTCTTTTACTCCTCACACAAGCACAGTATGTGCAAATAAATTAATCATTTCTTTGACACAGATTTGCTTACATAGTGGCTGGAATCCTTATCATCCACCTTTCTCTTTTTGATGTCATTGGCATATTCAGGGCCATTCCTGCGTTTATCTGTGCTTCGAAGACTGTCCGGGACTAACAGAGAATTACTCTGTAAAAACAGAAAACAAGGTCAATCAAAAATTCCTTTTAGGATTCCTTCATATATTCTTAAAAACTCAAATTGATGTGATAGATGCTTTAGAAATATGATACCTACTTAGTCTTTAATTCAATTTAATTCAAAACAAAGTCCTCCAGGCAAGAATATACAGCTTCACACATTCTAAGAAGCTTGGCTTTTCATTGTTCAACTTCTCAAAAGTTTAGTTCACTTGTCAGTCACCATCTATTTAACTAATTAATTCAACTGAATTTATTGTTTAGGAGAAGCAGGCTTGCTGTTTATTCATGAGCAAGTAACAACTATTTTATTATTTTTTAAATATTCAGATTCCATATAATAAAAGAGATTTACTACACATACTCTGATTGATTAGTCACTTTTAGAATATCATAAATAGATGAGGCTTTGGTATATCTACACCGGCAGGTATGGACAGATAAATAGCAGTTCGCCTTTAATGCTTAAAGTAACAAGTATTTGCTATATATGGTTACGCAGTAATCAATTGTTAGCTGGAGTAAACTCCAATTTGATTCTTCAACAAATGTATTGCAAACAAAGATCAAATATTTTTACTTCGAACATAACATTCACTACTAGTGTGAAATTAAGGCTAAAGTGTTGTTTAATCAGACTTGATCTGAAAAACTGAGGCCAACACACACACACAAAAGACAAAAGCAAAGACTAATCTTTTCCTCAAACTACAGGGACTGATTTCATTCATGCTAAGTTATGCTAAGTACAAACTGTTGACCCAAAGAGCATTTTAGACATTTTTCAGTCACATGACAATTTGACATGCCTGTGATTCCCGATTCCCATCTCCATCTCAGTTCCAACTAAAGCATTAAAATGTGTTACAATGAGTTCTTTTAAGTGCAGGATTAGCATATGCAAGAGGGCAATTTGTTCACTGATGTGTTAATGCTGTGAACAATACTGAATGAGTTGAGAAAAAAATCTCCTTTCACAAAGACCTGGTAAGCCCAGATCCTAAAAGCCAAGTACATGCTTAGATAAATAAATATAGGCACATAAATATATAAGTAAACATGAATTCACATCCACACATGTATCTCTCTCAAGAGAAAAGTCTAATACCGACATGTACTTCAGTGTAAGCCCTCAAAGGACACATTTAGATCTACCCAAGAGACAGAGATATTTACTCGTAATATATCATAAACATGTACTAATAGCCAGTGAACTGTGCACTGAATAGCCTCCCCTTTAAAACTTGAAGACATCAAGGTAGTTTTGCTCAGACACAAATGTTTAGCCCCAAGGAGAAGGACAACGAAACAGGGTACATAAGGCAATCTGAATCCTCTTTTTCCTAATTCAGAAGCTGCATTTTAAAGCCAACTCTAAGCTCTTTTATTCATGACTATTCAAGCTAAACAAATGCCAAAGGGCTTACATAAAGCATATAGGAGGGTCTATTGAAATTCAGTATAAAGAAGCTCAAAATAATGTCTTTACCGAAATGTTTTGTAGCTAAAAGGTGGGCTTGTTGGATCATTGAACTAATTGCCTTGACAAATACAGTCGGAATTTAACCCCTTATCTCCTCCCAGATGCACACAAATTCTGGGATTCACTAGTCTGAAAACCACTAAAACCCGTTTTCAACATTTAATATTAAATCCATTATGTTTGTAGCAGTAGAAACATCTTAAGAAGCAAGATGTCAATTCAAACTTGACCAGAGATGTTTTCCTCTTAAGAAGGAAAATCTTTTAGTTAAGAGATATCTTCCTTAAAAAAAAAATTAAAAATACCTATTTTACTACTTAAGAATTTAGAATAAAACAATTAAAGCAAATGCAGTAAAGAAAATAAACTCAGTTCCTCGTTTAATTTTCTAAAAAAAGTGTGAACAGCAGAAAGGTGGCAAAGGGGCAACAGCTGTAAAAAATTTAGCAACTGTGCTATTTGGAGTTACAGCTTGCAAATTTTGGCAACCTATAGGTTTAACTACAATGGCTGATTTTGGTATTCTTTTTTAATGCAGTCTACCTAGACAATGCTGACAATATTTTATACTGTTTGTCTTGCAGAATTTCGAAACTGTGAAACATACCTAGGAAATCCCCGCTCCCACTGTGTTCTAAACGCCAAACAAAGATTATTAGATTTATTTTTTCTTAAAAAGACTGATGATTTCTCACACAAACATGCAATTATATCAAAAGCCAATTCTGCAAAACATATCCCCTATGGTCATATTTACACCACGTTTCTGTAACTTACCACATTAATTTAAAACACTGTTCTCTGGGATCAGAACATCCACGCTAGAGCAGGAGAGCAGCTAATTTTCCAGTATCTACACCAGAAGCTGCAAATAAGATTGTGTTGTTTTTATGGCAAAATCTATCGGTAAACTCGAAAATTAAGAAGGTCCTGCTTTGTCTCCTATAGGAGCTCAAGAAAGTTCTAACAACTGTGACTAGAATCAGGTAGAGAAAAAAAGGCTTGCTGCTATAAGCTACTACCATAATTTAAGCTACCAAATATGTAAGATTTCATTCAACAATGTGAAAATATGAATCTTTTAAAGCAGTGCAAATGGTAAACCCAGAACACTGAAGAACAAATTAAATAAATGAAAATACAAACAAAAACTGGTAAAGAGGATCATATAAGCCTTGGGCTATTGATATCTCTCACCCATGTAATGTTAAGATTCAGGGAACAGTGAGGACAGCATACTAAAAGCCACCTTTCCTTATTTCAGCTCTGGTAGAGTTTATATTTGCACTATGTCCACTATCAAACAAGGCCAGCCAGAAGACTGCAGCAACAGCTTCACAATATTAGTATCTGTATCTTCTCTTTAGGAGAGTATTCTGTTTAGTTCTTCTAACTACAGGTCTACTAACAGGTCGACTAACAACTGACTTATTTGCAAAAGTAGGACAAGAATTTATATTTTGGCTATAGTATTTTTTTAATAACTCTACAGAAATTTTCAAATGGGACTGATCTTCAATAATAATCAGTTCATGTAAAAAGGGCAGAAAGACACATACATGCATAGTTGATATCTTAAAGTGAAACTGCATGCCATCAATTTTTATTTTGTCTTAATTTCAAAAGATTAGATACATAATTGAAGATATTCCTTGCTTTCATACTTAGGAGTTCAGTTTATTAAGGACTATCAATGCAACATTTGCAAATCATGAACCTCAGATCAGAGGAATTGGTCAAAACCAGCTTTATGCGTTTTCCTCTTCTTTTGATAATTTGCTTTATACACGTGAATCAATGTACGTATACACACTTATTTTCTTCAAGTAAGTCCCAAAAGAAAATAAAAAGGTTAATTTAGCACTGCTTCCTGTCAGAATTACCAGACTGCATAAAGGCTGTATAACAGGCAACTTGTGATCCTAAAGCAATGCTGCTGCCAGCAAGTTAAATACTGAAACCACCAGAAGGCAAATGTGAAACAAAAACCTAGTCATGATGCACAGAAAGAAGGCAGGTTCCCCACTAGGAATATAATGCACATTATTCAAATACACTTCTTTGACTGCCATACTGTTCCCCACAGGAACCACTTCCAAACCTCAAGTATGTGTGCCAGAGGTAAAGGCTGCGAACACATAGTATCTCATTTAGCCCCACTCATAATACAGCACAGACAATTCATACAGAATAGTACACACAGAACTGACAATTGACTTTATGCTGATCGTTACAGCAATTAAATAACAACATTTACACTGCATCTGTGCCCATGGCTCAACTACACCTGGTCCCAATTAAACTCTTCCCTAGTGCTCAGCTCCTTAGCCCTCTCACTCCCCTCTCCCCCAAAGGTGTGCACACGCATAGGCTTGCTCTGTGCTTGCTCATTCCCTGACTCACCGTATCCATGCCAAGGACAGCCACCAGCTATCACAGCCAGTTACCACAGCTGACAGCTCGGGCTTGCCTGCATTGCTCAGCAGAGCCTCTGTGTTTATTTAACCACACACAGGACGTCTGCCCTGCCACTGCACCACACACAAGCGCTATCCACAGACATGCACACATGGATAGAACAGGTGCAATTCCCTGAGAAGGCAAAACAGGATCAAGCCTAACAACTACACCAAAACCGTCAGTTGTTCATCATCAGCGCTCACCGACAGGAATACAGTAGATGCTGGAAGATGGGCTTTGATATCCCCCAAAAAGGCAAAAGAAGGCTGCACTCAAAACTGTTCTACTCCAGAATCATTAGCTTCAATGTGTTCAATATACTTATTGCAAACACACAAGTCAACAACCCAAAAGATGACTTATAAAGTCAGTACGTTTTGTGTCAAATTCCTGGTCATGGAAAGCTCCTTGACTTCACCTTCTTTTCAACAACCATTTTAAGTTATATTGATTTTACAATCAGAAGACATTAACAAGGAATAATACTTCTGTTGATTTCAGTATTTTCGACCTAATGCTTGTCAAAATCAGGGTATCCACAAAAAATTATGCCAGACCACCCCAATCCCTTTGTCCTCCACCTTTTACTGCCTTCTATCAGCTACAAACTAAACTGCAATGTAGCAACACACAGCTCTTATATATGAGTAACCTCTGCTGAAGCTTATTTGTGGTTTGGAGCCATTCTTTCTTCACAAAGTCCAAGAAACATACTTGTGCTATACTGATCAGTGCCCTACACTTTCATATAACAACTTGTATGATTTTCCTGCCCCATTTAAAAGAATTAAAACACAAAAAACAGCTTGCACATAATATCATCCAGAAAGTAGAACTCAATTTTTCATGCCCCCCTTCTCCAAGACTGGGAGATGAAGAATAGTACAGAGAACTCAGGACAAAAAATATTTTTCTACTGTAGGAAAACAGCATTTGTTGTACAAAACAATAGCAACATTTAGGCTTAACAATGAAGGAAAAAAGAAAAAAGGTGAAATTTACAAATACACCCTAGGCTTTAGAAAATAAGCTCAGTATTTTTCAGGAGGACAAAAGATAAACATCAACTAACATAAATCCTAAGCACACAATTAAGTAAGATTTCACTGTCTACAAATTATTACTGTTAGAACAGAGTGCATCAAAACATTTGCATTTCTGTGCTGTCCAAACAGGATACTAGAACAGTGGGAAGACAAGGGATAAATGAACACCCATGATGAGTTTGAAAAATGTTGCCAGTATGTTTCCTAAAAAAAAAGTGGACATAAAGTTATTTTGTACTGACATCTCTCAAAGCTTTCAGTTTCAGTTGCAAAACTTGCTCCCTTTGCCTGGCTTTACTACCTGCAGCCAGACTGTGCCACATTAGTAGGGATGTCTGCATTTGCAGAATAATATGACCCAGTTTAAGATGGTTAGCAATAAATCAGCCCAAACTCACCAGCCATTACTCATGTAGTCCCACAATTTAAATCTAACAAAATAATTTAAGCATTCATGTAGTAAGTGTACTATTATTACTAACCTATATATTACACAAACATGAATTTACCAAAAAACTCTTTTTCATTTTACTGTTTGGAACTTGAGCTAATACATAAAAGAAGAAAGTAGCCCTTGCTATTTAGATACAGCAAAAGTAGTTAAACTGGACAAAATAAAAAATAATAAAACCACATATTTATATTAATTTATAAATACAAGAATTGCACTACTTTTGGTGTATTTCTAAACATACAATACATAAAAGCTCATGACCATTTATTTATCTAAGGAGACATTAAAAAAAAAAAAAAACCAAATCTAATTTAAAAATAAATATGCTCACAATATGCTGTAACTCAAAATTATGTTACAGAAACTCAATATAAAACCAAATAGCCAGCCACCAAATTCTAATTTTTCAAACTTTCACATTTAAAGCTGTTAGATTCTATTGATAGTGCTCAAAGGTCATGCTAGACATATTAGATGGAAATCATACTGTAGAGCTGCACAGTAATACCAAACATCATGGTGAATTTAGGTAACTTACAAACAGCATGGGGTTTGGTGTCTTGGATAACAAAAGCATGCCTGTCAGGATTTTTGGCAGCACCATTACTTTTCAAATGTTACTCTGAAAATCAAACTGATTTTGATATTATAAAGTCATTTCAACCACACATAAGAACCAAACAGACCTGCTGCTATGCCTTGTGTACTTGAGATCCATTTCATATTATCGTCAAAAATAAATTTTACATTAAAAAAAATCCATTAAAAATACAGCAGAATTAGAGAAATTTGAAGAGTACATAATTCCTAGCTGATCATTTTAGCCACAGAGTTGAATTTAACTATCTCTTGAATCATAATTCTTTCATTGAAGGTATCATTTACTGTTAAGTCAAGATTTTAATGTAATACTGGATTTAAACAATTTTAAATTCAAGTTCATCTGTATTCAGCTATTAAAATTTAAGTCAGCTATGAAGTATTATCCTACACTGAGAACAAAAAGAAACCAGAATGACCATAGTGTAGTATCCAGAACTCAATATATCCACATGGCAAAATTCCTTTATGATATAAAACCTCAGATTATTTACAAGTTAATTAGTGATAAATCCAGAATACAAACAAGTCTGCTTCAGGTAATAACCAAGCAGTCATTGGCTAGAACAGAAGCAACTGCAGCAACAATTTTACATAGTTAAATTAAATAAAATTTATATCTATAGTAAACTAAGCAAGTGATCCTGTAACTCTCCCACATTACAAAAACCAGGGTTAATTTTGACAGTTTTCCTTCCACAAGCAAGAACTATTCTCTGCTACAGGATGAATTCAGAATCCAAATTTCACAACACTAAGTATCTAATTTTAAACCCTTGACAAAATTATATGATGGACAGGGCAGGGGAAGCTGGGACCAGGGCAAGGACAGGAAACAACAACCAAATCAAAACACAGAGCCATCACTAACTTCTTGTCTTTTCTAATTGAGGAAAGGAACCAAACAGAACCCAAATTCACCTATGACATAAACACAGAATTAGCTTTGTTAATTGAATTAACATTAAGTTGCATATGAGCATGTCTAACAGATTAATACAGCAATATCACTCAAAACAAAACACCACGAAAAGCTGCAACGAAGTAGTTCTTAAGAGGGCTTTTCAGATAAGACCAATTCTATTACAGCTTATGTCTACAGGGAAAAAAGTATCACTGTAGAAGTTACACCTAAAGCACAAATTAAGCAGTAATGACATTAGTATGTCTTAAACAGATGCATTTAAAAAACCCTTAAGGCCAAACACCATCCTGACACTTTTAAAATTCTCACATTTAAATTTCTCACCTGTTCTCCAACTCTAATTCCTGAAAATCCTAGAGGGGAAAGAAGTCTTAACTCTGGACAGTATCTTTACTGTATTTGCAATTGCAGCTGATTTGCAGCTTCATCTCCCCTTTCTGCTGCCCATAAGCAGACTAAAATTCATGTTTGTCTAAAAACATTCTGCTCAGAAACAAAACTCTTTCATATAGTCCATCAAACGAATCATCTGGCACCCTGCATAAACCAAGACATATCTTAACAGAAAACACATATGCCTAGTATCATGAAAACAACAAAAAGGAAGACAAAACAGACAAACAGCACAACATCTGATTATTACATTATTGGAAATGGAAACAGCAGGAATGTTGGTACTTACTGTGCCTGGCTCTCTGTCTGCTCCCGCAGTTACCAAGAAATGGACAGACATGCCCGTTCAGACACAGAGGCAAGAACAGAAATAAAAAAGGGGGGAAAAAATTAGAACACAAGCCACAAACAGTTTTAAAATGGCTTTTATTTATATAAGTCATTGCACATTCCTAATACAGTGATTTCCTGAAAATTACAGTATTTTGTAAACATGATTTACAGTTTAACCATACACAAAGCCTAGTTTTATTTCATGACAGAATAAATTATTTTCTTTTCAAAAATTAGTCAAGTGCAATTTTGCCCAATATTTAACTGAGTACTAGAATTTAAGCTTATGAAACTAAAGCAACAGATGCAATTATCTAAATCTTTTGTTTGAACACATTCACTTCAAAATTTAACTTCTTTTTCCCCCTACCTTCCCACCCACCCATTTAACAACATTACTTTCTTTGAAAAAATCACCATTAGGCAGTTTAACAATTTTCCACAATATGGTGCAGGCCACTGCTATTACAACTAAGCATTAACCAGGATGTCAAAAAGCCCTGCAAAGTATAGAGCAGGTGACACCTAGTGATCCCCTTTTAAAATATTGAAAAATTCCAAGCTGAATTTTGCTTCAGTGGTATATATGTAGACATTTTAAAGTTTGCCAGCAGTTTTTTCTCATTCTATATAACTTGAACTCTTTAGAGATGCACATAACTTGAAGCAATGCGCAAATTTGGCAATGTCCTAATCAGGCCTGCCATGCCTCTCACCTCTGTGGTGGTCTGCATCGTGATGCTTCTTGTCATCTTTTATTGCCAAGTGAGACTGCCCACCCAAAGCACTAGAAAGGGCAAGAAGGCCAGCGCTGCTTCCAAGTGGAGGGATTCCTGGAGGCTGAAGTCCTGATGGATGCGGCGTTAGAGGCACTGGAGGTCCATGGCCATGGGAGAGATGCTGAGCCTGCAACTGCTGCTGCTGTTCCAGCGGTATCATCATCCCCAGAAGAACAATGTATAGCACATAGTTTGGGAAGGATAAGGCAGAAGTTTGGTTAATTATCAAGAATCAATAGTGGATTTTGACATTTATTTGTATCTTCTTAATCTAGCCTCCCCCTTTTAACCCACCATATACTTCATTATATCCTTGTATCATGCTGCCTGTGGCAACTCTGCTCACGTCCCCTTACCCAAAAAGGCTAGCTGGATACTTATTTTACAGCCTGTGGAGTAAGTTCAACAACTATAGGTTGTTTTGGGCAGCTACTGCACACCCCAGCATCACTGGCAACAAAGAACAGCAGCTGAAGACTCAAACACCTCTCCCATTTTATAGAAATGCTTATCACTGCTCTGGGAAAAAAAAGTTTCAGTGGCAAGATTGATTTAAACTCACATCCCTCTCTTCCCCAATTTGGAAACAGCAAGTATATTTATATTCTGAATATTAAAAAATGTAAAATATATGCTGAAATTCATATTTAGTGGAGTGAAATTTGCATTTTATTCTAGCTAAGGTTTTTAGGGGAAAGAGAGGGAATTATTCATGACCTAGCATAGTGTTTAGGAACCAGCTTTGAGCTTAAAATCCAGATAGAAGGGAATTCTTAACAAAAAACATGGTATTAATGAATTAAATACCTCCACCTGTCTTTAAAGGAACTTGCAACATCAAAATCATAATGAATAGACATACAACCCTGTAACCAATCTTCTAAAATAACCTATAAGCAATTTTAGAAACAGAGTTTTTACAATAGAATGTCTTCCCCATAGTTTAAACAATAAGATATTTTCTAGTTAAAACTGTCATGATTTTATTTGTGTTTACCAAGTTCAGCTATCAATTTAATTTGTCCAAAATGCTCAGCACAGGGTTGTTTTTTTTTTTAATGAAGCTTCAAAAGAATCTTTATCTTAGTCATAGCTCCCATAACCTGCTGGTTAACAGATTTTCTGTCTCTCTCTCCTGCTTCCTTGTATCTGGGCATATGAACAGAAGACAGAACAATCCTCTACACCCTGGCCACTCTCCACTATCCCCCTGCTCAAGGCAGATACCTGGGAAAAGCTGGAGTACCATCCAATTCATGGGATCAAAAAGGAGACAGATCAACACATGTCTGAGCAGGATGAACACAAGTTTGACCAGGTGAATGCTAGCAGTCCTGCAAGAGCAGGCAAAATTGTTACAGTAGCTGCTGACAGCTACTGAAATAATACCTAGACTGCAGCTTACAATATTTCACCCATTACTCGAAAAAAAAACTGAACTCAAAATTATGCAGGAATATTTTATCTGTTTCCACAGGTGTGAAAACTTTTCAAGACAAACTGTCAACAATACCTGTGTAACACCTACTGGCATATGAATTTATTTATTACTATTTATTTATATTTATATAACTACTGCACTCCTACACATTTACTTCTCATAACCCCATTCCAAGACATGCCTTGAACTGATTATAAAATTATGCAGCCACGGACTGACGTTCAAGAACTCCGGACTTTCTAATTTTTCACTTTTCTGCTGTCCCAACTGTCATGCCGCAATCATTTACTTATTTTGATATACAAGACAAATCTTTAAATTTACCATAATCCATTTAGTCAATTCTATAAAGCCACGCATTTACCAAATCTTTCCCACACCATGTATCAGGAATTTATTTTCAAGTGCTGTATAAAAAGCCTCATTAGTCTACACTTCAATACATACATCTGATCATCACTCTTTTTAGTAGCTTTAGAAAACAAGGTAAAAGAAGGTACATATATTCCCCTAATTTAATATGTTTACAACAACATAAAAGGTAACATTTCCAAGGAAGCATTAAGAATTGTTCTTATTTTAAGTATTTTAACTGAAAAACTATCAGTAAAGAGCACTGTAAAGTCTGACAGGACTGCAGGGGTTTGGTTTGTGGTTTTTGGTTTTGGTTTTTTGGATTCAGTCTCTAAAGAACAATAAGACATCCCTCTTCTCCCAGACTTTATCAAGACTTCAGTAGTTTCTAGCACATTTCCTCAAAACAGGAGATAATCTGATATTTTGGTAACTTCTCTCAGAGATGGTAACTTAGTCATCTCCTTCCTCACTGACCACTTCTGCCAGGTCAGTCATCTGCACTGTAGCTCTGAGAGAACATGAATCAGCAGTGCCTGTGCAGCATTGCTGGCATTTGTCTTACTTGTCCCCAACTGCACTATCACCCTACATTAACTAATTTTGGTGTGCAATTGCCTAAGAATAAAAAGTTATTTACTCCTTCCAAACTGGTTTCATGGAGAAAAGCCTCCTCCCTTCTCCAGCAGTAAACTCAAATTAGCTTCCTTTTCAGTGTGACCATGGGAAGGCAAAAAAGGGGAACAGAAGTTAAATTGTTTCCATTCTTGTCCCTACTCTTCAGGAAGTGTATGAAGATAACCCTAATTCATCTCTCTCCTGCTTGGTTTAATTATCAAACAAGTTAATCCACTTGATTTCAGGAAGCACAGGTCAACATTCTAAGAAATGTTAGGGGCACGTCACCTGCCATTTCCTTGGCTCTGGTTTGTAACCTACATGCCGTGCATTTTAAAAGTCTGAGAAACAAGGAACAAATTAATGCTCTAGGAGAGGTGCTGAAGCTGAGAGCAGGAGGGCTGTGTCCTTGTGTTCTCTGGGGGTACTGCACACAGGCAGTGGGGAGCAATGGCCAGGGTAAGGTGCGGTATGAGAGGTGAAAGTGCATTGCAAAGCTGCTCTGCACGTCTTTGTAGCTTTGCAAATGGTTACTTAGGGACATGGTACATAAAGATCCATAAATATGGCACTACATGAAACTGATTTGAGACAGAAATCCTGATCATGGTCTTTAAGCCACCAAAGTTATATCATGATTTCACATTTATTATCTGAGGTTCACTGCTGTTTAGGACTTCAGTATACTGATTTGTGCCCATATATTACTTATTCATAATAGGTTTAAATTTCTCCTTAAGAGATGAGGAATCATCCATAAAGATGATCCTTTCTAGAAGTTTATATTATTTTCATTTAAAAAACTTAATTTTTTAAAAGCATATTGTATTGTCTTTGTAGAAGGGGTAAAAGGAGTATTTGCTGCACACAAAGGAAGAAACTAAAGAGCAGGGAGAGGGATAACAGCAACGCTCACCAGATGCATTTAGAAGCTAAACATTTGCCATGGTAGATCCTACAAACAATTATGTTATGCATATAATCACTTTCCCATCACTTCAAAGACACTAATGCCTGCTCTGTAACCTTTTAAGAGCTTAGCAGCAGTGAGATATAAAACTGAGTAGGTTGGCAGCAGTATCATGGTCTACTAGGCATGTTCATTAGCAGTTAATTAAAAACTAGACATCTGCCATAAGAAATGTGCTCAAAAAAGGATGAGTAACAGGTCTGCCTTAGTACCAATTATTATCATTACTTGCAGAGCAAAGGCTGTGTCCACTTTCAGAGGAAAGTGGGAAGGTAGAGTGCAATGATGCATACTTAAGTGACTGCACTAAGATAATTAGCCACAGTAGTGATTTTAAAGACATGAGTAGTTCACCCACCATTTTGTTGCAAAGCCATAAGTTCTTCATATTTGCAAAAGGAGAAAAAGAATTACAAACTCATATTACTGTGCTGTTTAAATGTAGGTTTTATTGCCTCAGATTTTTATTTCCCAGCATCTTCATAACCAAACCATAAAAACCCAAACCTCAGCATATGAAAACCAGCATATGTATCTCTGAGCAAGCACCTCCTAACAATTTTAAAGGCAGTGCAGCTTTTTATCTCCAACATCCTAGGCAAAGTTCAGCTCTAAAGATATCTTAATCAGGACTCAAAATTTGGAATTATATTTTCAATCTCTGGCAAAGACCTCCAAAAACAGAGTCAGTATGTCTTTGTGAAACAGACTTCCTAGAATTAAACAATGGCAAGTCTCCTTCAGGCTCCTTGCTCATAAAGATAGAGCACAAGCTCCTACAATTCCACTACTTGGACCTTAAAGCAGCTCTGTTGAGCTCATAAACACCTAATTTTACTTTTTTTACTTAAGTATCTGGTATGCAATTCCTATCATTAAATAGAGCATTCCTCTGTTCTTAAACAGAACAGATGTGTAATGTACTCTTCAGTATCTATTGAAAAGCACCAAATTAAGAATTCAGATGTGATTGTAAATGAACAGCGGAAAAAAGGTTTTGCCTAGCCCCAAACTACGATAGCTGTCTTCTCTTGTGCTCTTCAAAATAAACACTTGGAAGCAGAAAATTTTTTAAAAAATCTTATCAGCACTAGCATCAGTAATACTATCAAGGGATTCCCCCAAGCTCCATAGAGGTGTTCTGAAAAAAATATCTGTGAAGTACATAAGCCATTTAGAGACCTAAAATGTAAAGGACACTCTTTCATATCAACTTCTGTACAATAGAAGAAATGTGATTTTGTTCAACTCAAGCAGACAGAAAGACATGAACTGTGTTCAGTTTCATTTTCATATTCACCTCCTCTCTAAAGGGACATCTTCAGATTGTGCACTTCCTTCCTTAATAGCAGAATGAAGGGAGAGCCTTCATCAAATGTCTGTGGCCAACAAACACAAGAGGGCCACTGTCTGAGCACATAGTTGATCAAGGCATAACATTTTCCCTCATTGTTTAGAAATATTCTTAAAACCATCTTTGCAAATATGACCTTTCAAAAAAGGAAGTAACTCAAGACTATGCTCCTGTCACATGCCATTCTTTCCCTCATCCTAAAAAACCTTGCACGCGCAATCCACAGTACCAGCAGTCAAATCTGGAAGGAGGAAACTCATTAGGCAGTCTAAGCCATTAATTAATATTCGCATTTAAATTTCTGTAAGTACTTTCCAAAGAGTATTTCGACTATAGGGAAGAACATATTGCAGGACAACAAACAACCTCCTGGAGGAATATATTCACATTCTTCTACAAAAGTGACTGTATCCATGGACATAGGAACAGCAATAGATACCATCTATTTAAGACTCCTGTAATGTCTTTGAGACGGTCCCTCAAAAAATTCTTGCCACTCAAAGAGATAAGGCATTGAGGGATGGATTATGGATGACCGAATCTGAAGAGTCAATGAAACTCAACCCAAAGAGTCAATGGCTTCACATCTCTGGGAAAACCAGTAACTAGTGGTGTTCCTCAGAAGTCCAAGATGTGACCAACACTACTCAACATCTTCTTCAATGACACCACTAATGCGACTGACTGCATCCTCCACAAGTTTGCAGACACCATCAAGCTGCGCAATGAAATTGATTCTACTTAAGGGAAGGCACATGGATTGAGATGGACTTTGACAGGCCTGAGAAGTGCGCCCATGTGTATTCTCATGATGTTCAACAAGGCCAAATGCAAGGTCTGGCATGTGAGCTGTGGTAATTCCTAGACTGGGGGATGTCAAGAGCCTGAGAACGGTCCTGCTGAAAAGGACTGGGGGGTGCTAGAAGATAAATCATTGGATCATTGCATCTGCAGTCCAGAAAGCCAACTGGATCCTTGGCTGCATCAAAAGAATTTGGCCAGCAGGCCAAAGGAAGTGATTCTGCCCCATTTCTTCCCTCTGCATCGTGTGTTGCCTTTTCCTGGTCCTAGAATTATGAGCCAGACATGGTTAAGGGATAAAAAGATTTTATACCTCAGTATAGGTATAAAAAGTATAGGATCCTAGGTGCACAACTCTTCAAGGTGGAACATGCCTAGAACATACCTGTGTAACACATATACAATTTTTATAGACCTTGCAAATTAGCATATTTGACAAGGATCCCCCAAATGAGACGCTTAATAAAATGGCCTGATATTCCCTTACTCTAAAGAATTCCCCCCCAGATGAGGCTTCAACCCAGTTTACAAAGTAAGTTCCAGAGAGAAGGTTTCAATCAAGGTTTCAACCTCAGTTTCTTAAGATAGCATAAGGCTCACTGGCCTCCTACTGAGGATGTTTGGTCTCCCTGCCTAGAAGAACCCCAGAACTAAGCTATAATATCAGACTACAAAAATTAAAAACATGTAGGCTAAGGATACAGAATATATATATAAAAGGTATATAAAAGAAAAAGTCAAAAATCATCAGGCATCATTGAGATGTCTACCTGGAGTACCATACCCTGCTCTGGGGTCCACAGCGCAACAAAGATATTAACCTGCTAGAGCAGGTTCAGCAAAGGCCCACAGAAATTATCAGAGAGGACTGGAACACTTTTCCAAAGAAAATAAGACAAAGTTGGGGTTGCTCAGCCTGAAGGCTCCAGGGACACCTTACTGTGATATTTATATACAAAATGTGTCAGTAAGAAAATGGAAAGAAATTTTTACCAAGGCCTGTAGCTACAGGACAAGGGGCTGTGGTTTAGATTGGACATAACGACAAAACATTTTACAATGTGGGTGGTGAGACACTGGATGCCCTATCCCTGAAAGTGCTCAAAGTCAGGTTGGATTGGGTTTTGAGCAACCTGGTCTAGTGGAAGGTGACCCTGCACATAGCAGAGGGGTTGGGCTTGATCTTTGAAGGTTTCTTCCAATCCAAACCTTTCTATCCTAGGTGAATAGATTTATTTATGAAATACCAAATATGCATTGCTTACTGCTCCATTTCCCAATTTTGCTCTGGCAGTAGCTGTCATGTTTCCTTCTCAGTGCTTCGAGATGTTTCCTTTTTCCTTGATAACATCACTACACGAAGTGTGTTAACAGTCCCCACAAAACAGCTCCTTCTGACCTATTTCAACCCTAATCTTCAGTTGCACTGCAGCAATTTGCAGAACTAAGGTCTGAGTTTGCTTTCTTTTCCTGACAGCACACAACTGGGAGGAGTGGTTGATATACCAGACAGCCGCACTAATGTTCACAGGGACCTCAGCAGGCTGGGAAAATAGACCCACGAGAATCTCAAAAAGTTCAATAAGAGGAAATGCAGTATTGTATACCAGGAGAAACAATCCCATGTACTGACACATGATGGTGTCCACACAGCAAAAAAGCAGCTTTGCAGAAAACGTCCTTCCATACCAAACTGCGTGCGAGCCAGCAGCAAGGTTCCCTTGTGGCAAAGCAGGTCAATGGCATCCTGAGCTGAATTAGACAAAGTACTGCCAGCAGGTTTAGGGAGGGGATCCTTCTTCTCTACTTATCACCATTGAAACTACAGATGGATTACTATGTTCAGTTCTGGATTTCTTCTTACAAGAGACATAGACAAAGTGGAGAGCATCCAACAATATGCCTAGAGATGGCTAAACAGTCCTTGTATGACATACTCCAGGTCCTATCTTTATACCCCATCACTGCATGGCCCAATGACAAAACAAGAGGCAATGGCTGCAGACTGAAATACAGGAAGCTCATCCTGAATGTCAGAACACACTCGTTTTTGATTGAGCCCTTGCACAGGCTGCCCAGGAAGCTCTGGAGTTTCCACCTTTGAAGATACTCAAAAGCCGTATGGACATGGCCAGCATAACTGGTTCTAGGAGGTCCTGTTTGAGCAGGGGCAAGTAGATCAGATGGCCTCCAGTGGTCCCTTTCAACCCTACCAATTTAAGAGTTCTCACACTGCAGAATCACAGAACGCCTCAAACTACAAAGGGCACCAGTGGGTCATCTGGTCATCGCAGAACACATGGCACAGGATTGAATCCAGGCAGTTCTTGAGTATCTCCAGTGAGGGAGACTTCAAGACCTCTCTGGACAATCTGTTCCAGGGCTTGGTCACCTGCACAGTAAAGAAGTTCTTCCTCATGTTCAGGTGGAACTTCCTGTGCATCAGTTTGTGCCCATTGCCTCTTGTCCTACTGCTCCCCAGAACCACTGAGCAGAGCCTGGACCCGTCCTCTTGGCACCCTCCCTTCAGATACTGATAGACACTGCTGAGGTCCCCTCTCAGTCATCTCTTCTCAAGGCTGAACAGCCTTGGGACTGTTAGCCTCTCCTCATCAGAGAGATACTCCAGTTCCTTAATCACCTTTGCAGCCCTCGTGTTAGCAACAGGCCTGCCACTAGACCCTGTGCCAATTCTTACTGCTTACTCTTGCATCCCTGTTTAAACAAGTTTTTGAAAAATTACTCAGGTACTACTGTAAATTCTTAGTTTTCTAACTATTTCCTTTGAAATATCTGTTTATTTTGGTCAATTTGGCTTCCTTGCTTCCTCATCTTCCAAATCCTTTATTCTGACAGAAAGCAAGCCACATTATACCACGGTAAACAAACTTTAAAGTGCCCACCACTGCATGTCTAGCTAATGAGCCAAGCATGTGGTTTCGTAGAAGTTGTTTGAAAACTATCCTTATGTGAACAAGCCACAGTCCTAATGTGGGAAGAGAGTGTCCCTTCCGAAACAAAGAATAGTGTCTTCAGCAAGCCTCTTCCATCTAATAAACCACATGAAATGTCATTGTACTACAGAAATTTAAGTCCATAAAAGGACAATATTGGCAAAAGCTATTCAAAACCATATAGCTCACACACACAGAATTTGTGTGGCAGTGGCATGATTATCTAAAGACCCAAGTGTCTCATGGGTAAAAGCCTGTTCCTTTTTCATGCTTTATTAAAGATGACATATAGGGTAGCATCTTGGGGTCTTAACACTAATTTTCCACTCCCACAAAAAAAAAAGCAAATAAAACCCCACAACTTTACTGGGAAGAGAATTTATGTCAGAAAGCAAATATCCAAGTCAGGAAGAACATACAAGTTAACTCAAGTTTGTTAAGTTTCTGAACAGTAAGCTCTTCGAAGTTTTTCCCATTTCCTGTGTTTGCTTGTTCAGACAACATAAACCACACTAATAAGTATCAATTGCACAACAACTTTTTTTAAGCAGGAAAGGGTTGCCTTTCATAAAACAGAAGAACCGATGCTATACTGGGATAAAGGCAGCTTGCCACACACATTCCCCAAACAGCCCTTTTTTCACAAATTAATTTCAGCTCTGAGGTAACTGAAATAAGGCAGAGAAGTTGTATTTCAGTGCTACACTGATACAGTGATTCTAAGTACACTAAGCCCTTGTGTCACTTTAACTATTAAAAGACAAAAAATCAGACACAGAAGGTCCAGTAACAAAGTAATCCATGAAGTTACTTCAACCCAACACAAGGTATAGTGGGAAGCCTGACATTAATCCTGTACCCCAAGATTCAAAATACGCCCCATATTGTTTAATTTCGTCAGCAGTGACTCAGACAGAGGGATAGAAGCCTCCTCAGCAGGTCACTGATGACACAGTGCTGGGAGCAGTGGCCAACATCCCAAAGGGCTGTGCAGCTCTTCAGAAGGGAGGGCCTCAGCAGAGTGGAGAGATGGGCAGAGAGGAATGATCTGAAATTCAACAAAGGCAAAAGCAGGGTCCTGCACTGGGGAGGAATAACCCCAGGCACCAGCACAGGCTGGGGCTGATCTGCTGGGAAGCAGCTCTGAGGAGAAGGAGCTGGGGGTCCTGGTGGACAACAAGCTGTCTCTGAGCCAGCAGTGTGCCCTGGTGGCCAAGAAGGCCGATGGTGTCCTGGGGTGCATTAGGAAGAGCACTGCCAGCAGGTCAAGGGAGGTGATCCTGACCCTCTATTCACCCTAGTGAAGCCTTCACCTAGTGAAGTCATTAAGGTGATTAGGGAAATGGAGCACCTCTGTTACAAGGAAAGGCTGACAGAGCTGAGCCTCTTCAGCCTCAAGAAAAGATGACTGAGGGGACCTCATTAATGTCAGGATGTATCTGAACTGAGGATGCCAAGAGGATGGATCCAGCCTCTGCTCCGTAGTTCCAGGGAGCAATAGGATAAGGCACAATGGGCACAGGAAGTTCCACCTGAACATGAGGAAGAACTTCTTTACTATGTGGGTGACCATGCATTTGAACAGGTTGCCCAGAGAGGTTCTGGAGTCTCCCTGAATGGAGATATTCAAGAACCATCTGGATATAATCCTGTGCCATGTGCTCTGGGATGACCTGGCTTGAGCAGGGAGGCTGGACCAGATGTCCCCCTGCGCCCCCTTCTAACCTTACCCACTATTTGATTCTCATTCTGTACATGCATTCCTTTGATTGTATTCTAAAGTATTTTCCATTTTTTATGAGAAATTTTGATTTTTTTTTCCAATGAGAAATAAAGTAAAAAAAAAAAAAAAAAAGGTAGTTTTCCAACACCCTTGGGCTGCTATTAATTACATGGCCAGTACCAGTACACAAAGTACCTTTGCTGAATCACAAGATCCCATTTTTAAAATTTTATTACTGTAGGTAGTTTTACACGTACAGGACAGAGGAACAGGTCTTCGATGCTTCCCAATATAATTCAAAAAGCATTTAAAAATTAATATTCAAGGGTAGCTTATTAACCATTGATTAGTTTCCACACTACCACTATACATCACAAGGGAGAAAGGACTCCTATCTTAGCACAAATCTGAGCAGCAACTCTTATCTTTGCTGTGCCTTCCTGTCTTACTGTAAACAGCTAGGTTTCACTGCTTTTCCTTCTGGCATCTTTGAGAGCAAGCCCAGGCACCAGAATTAGAAAGATAAGAGATAATACACTTCAGATCACATTTGTAAACAGTTAAGTGACAGATGTGGGGGACCCCACCCAAGTAATTTGTCACCGCACCCAGTGAATAAGCCCATCAGCTGTTTTTCCATTAAACTGATCAGCGATTAACTATTTAACAAATTTTTTGCAATAATTCTTAAATGGCAAGATTTCTAACATCCCATTAACATAGAGGGAATAATTACATAGCACTGCCAGCATGACTGGTGCTTTCACCGGGGTAGGTCTGCACTAGCAGCCTCTCTCTGCTGTGGAGCCTCCGTAGATCATCCCACCCCATGCAGGCAGAGCCCGGCAGCGAGGATGCAGGGCATCGCTAGCAGATGGAATTTTTCCAGTTCAGTGACATCTTCTCCCCAAGGTGCACTAACACTCCGCTGGTATAGCTGCACCCACACAAAGGCTTCTGCCGACAGAAAAGGGTTTTCTTCCTTCCTCGGTGCTTTTAGACACTGCAAGTCAACCTAAAACTCTGTAGGTTGTACCACACTCAGACCCACTGAAGCATGAGTAAAGCTTGTATCAGCAGCTATACTGGCAACACAACAAGCAGCCCACAAACCAAAGAAACCCTTTGCTAGTGTAGCCTTTTGCGTATGTACAAACACCCCACATTTTATATGATATAGACACAATATTTTACATCTTAATATGTCACTAATATATTGCTACATATGGCATATACTATATATTATACCTACTGTTACATATACATACATATACATATATGTACAACTGTTTATACTTCTACATAAAAATACAGATCTTCGGTGTGATTGTACATATAGTTATCCTTCTAAAAATTCCAGGGCTTCCTGTATTCCAGGGCTGGCCTAAGACCAGTCCTGTCTCAAACACTTCATAGCAAAAAAAAAAAAAAAAAAAAAAAAAAATCAGAAGACAATGTTTTTGAGGTATAAGTTGTATAAATTGTATAAATTATGCTATTTGGCCTTTTTTTAACTTATGCAAAATTATGTTGGTTTTTTTCTTATCTTACTAAATTCTGAAGAAATAAGGGATAAATAGCAAAGCAAAAGGCAACCAGGAGACAAAGACTGCAACAACAGAGGAGCCAGAGAACCCTTTGTAAAGCATAGATACCACAGGACAGGAGGGGTAGAGTCAGAGCCACCACAGCAAAAATTATCCTTGTTTGGGAAAACATGTTTCCACCAAAGGACTTCCCAGACTCTAAATGAAAGTAAAAAATTCAGAAACACAGTCACAGAAGGTGACCTTAAAATCTCCTGGTCCAGACAAGACAAAGGCTGGTTTTCTGAAAGCATGACATTCTTCTATCACTGTCAGTCTAAGTCAGTTCAAGAACAAAGCTTTTCTTTAGTTTTAGACAAGTACATATGGCCTTTCCAGAAGACTCAGATGCAAGCCTGAACTCTCTAGAATGAAGCTGTCAGCACACACTGCTTCTGGTCTGCAGAAACTGCCAGCACGTTCCATTTCTGCGGCAACCATAAATTCCTGCTATTACTCACCTTCTAACCTCAAATCTATGTATTTGCCTTTTTAGCTACTGTTAGCATACCACCACCATCCAACAACACTTCAAAAGCATGCTTCTGCTGCACAGCTGCCAAAAACAACTAGTTCAAGCATGCACCAATTTGGAAATGACTTACAGATATTACTCTAGAGGGTTTTACTACTGACGTATGATTATCTTAAAAAGTATTTATTTTCCTTCCAGGCTCTCTTAATCTCCAGAAATTTAACTGTTGCTGAACATGATAAAAATTATTAAGTAGCAAGGCTTTTTTGTAAATTAAAATCCAGAAATAAGGTAGAGGATTTGAAATTATACTTACTACCCTTTTGTCCCTGCTGCTATTAACTACAAAAACATTTCAGAGACATCAACAAATGAAAAATATGACAGTCATAAGTATTACAGCTATCTTTATTTACTGTTCCAAGCCAAGACCAGAATCTTGTAGGTTTCCTCTATATTCCATAACAACTTTGGCACACCAAACAATAACCACTTCTGAACATGCATTTGAGCACTTTTGCTAATTCTTGCTTTTACTTCTTCATGACTGCAGCTTGTAAGTATTCAATTTGAAGAGCCAGTTATTCAGCACCTTTATAAACAGTACTGGACACTGTTTCAGGCATTTAAGTACTAATTTCAGACAACTAACTATTATACAAGACAGCAACCTTGGCAGTTCAGCAAGTACTCCGAAAAATTAAAAATAATGCCGTTACTAGATAACAGGAATTCTGCGAATGAAACAAACTCTTATGCATATTGAAGAGTCACACGAAGATGCTGCAAAACCTGTGTCTTTGTCATGCCTTTACTATTTCCTAAAGCTACTCTAACTGCCTATGCCAGCCTCTCTCTATGCGAGAATAAGGAAAGCAAGCCTCTTGTCTAGTCCTCCCACACAGTCCCCATCCCAACAGTTGCCCTTCCCCCATGAAAAACATAGCAAGCAGGTTGTTGTTTTCTTGTCCATTTCCAATGTTTAGTATTTATAGTACTTGTTTCCACTCTATCTTCCTCCACCTGCATCTTCCTCTGCACCTTCATACTCTCAGTGGCTCCATCTTTGGCACTGGCACCTAGTTAGAGGCATCCTTTGTCTGAAAAGTCCACATCACTCCCATCCACACAGTGGAAATTAGTTCACCTCAGTTTATCAGTGTTTCCTTCCCAAAATCTGTATGGTTCATTCTTTGCACCTCTCTCTTACTGCAAAGTAGGCCAACTTAGAGATCTACATCATTCAACAAACTCCAACAACTCTCTCTACTCCTACTCACATTGGGACGGGACAACTCCATAAACATAACCATCCTTCATCCTTACTTAACTAACTTCTTCCTATTTCATTTCTCCTCATATGCAATCTAAGCAGAATTTTTCTTCTGTCTGGACTGAACAATTCACCTCTCCCATACAGCTCCTTCCCCCTCCAAACCTACTATATTTTCAACTACTTTCCAGACAAGTACTGAAAGTTACGTCACATTTTTATCTCAGCCTACTGACTCTTCATCTACTCCAACTCCCCCACATATCTCACTAAGGGTGAACACAAAGCAGATATTTGTAAGAGAGAAAATTATGTCCATCTCTTCATTTTGTCTACTTTTACTTAAAAACCTCATTTTTATGAATATTGTCCACTTTATCACTATCTTTAAATGTGTTAAGCTATTCCGCCTATACACTTGAATAAAGAGAGGTGAGTTGAATCACTTTCTAAAGGAAGTAATCCTTTCCTCTACAATTAAATAACTTACCCTCTGTGCTAATTACATATATGAATACATAGACATACACCTCCAACCACATTCTGCAAATCCTTACTTTCAACTGTACTATTCCAGCATTTTTATCCAGTCCCTTATATTCCACCAAAACTATTCTTTCCAAACCAATCTAACAGAATCATTTGGAGCCAAGTTCCCAAAATTAATCAATCAACTCTTCGGTATCAAATATTCCCTGCTTCTATCTAACCCTGAAACCACATGTTCCATTGATTTCTTTTGTTCATTATCACCACACATGTTTTGCCAAACTTACAAGTCACCTTTGCTGCAAAACAGACCAGTCTGGAGCTCTACACCACTCGATGTGTGCATGCCATATCCTCAACACCTGCTCAGTAAAAAATAATCTAGCAAGTGGTATCAATGCACACTTGGTACCTCACATGTTACCTCTTCAGAATCTACCTTGTCTCTGCTTTCACACTTGCAGCTACATATCTTCAGGTTTTAGCACTAACTAACAATATTTTTGTTCAACTATCATCCTTCCACTCCTTTTCTGAAAGCTCTTGGCTTCACAAAATTGTAACCATATACTTGATCTCACCTTTGACTTGTAGTTTAGATATTCGATCTAGATGACAGCCCCCTGAAGTTCTTTTGTTTTTCTTTTTAGCTAAGATCCTAGGTGAAGCTTTTCCCATTGAATTGGAGGCCAGACAAAGGAGGTCTGGCCTGCAATTCAATTGACTTTTGGATGCAATTCTGCCCTCTCCAGAATCACTGAGAATACCCTCTTCTGCAGAAATTGTCTTGTTTAGATACTGCCTTCCTCTATATTGCTGCTCCAAGAGTCTTCACTTCCCCATCAGTCCACAGAGCACACGTGTGGGGGTGGAGTGTCAAGCGGAAACCGAGTTTGGTTAACACCATTCTTTCATATTTTACACACCTTCTACCAGATTCTCTCTTTTGAGTAGGTCAGGTTACCAATACACATCAATAACACTTTCGTATTTTTCATCCAAGCTTAGTGGCACTAACAGTAAAAATCTGACCATGGTCTGGGGACTCGTATTTTGAGAATACCGACTACCCTGATGACAAATACCTCCCTGTGTTGCTATCTATTTTAAACTTGCAAACCAAGTCAGGAGCCTTTGCATTCTAAAAGCAGCTACCATGACAGAATCGTAGGATATAACTAAGGTTTCTATGTATTCTAAAATATGAAGAATAATGCAGGATTGTTGCAATGCAATAGAGCTCCTATTGCCAGAGTTCAGTAATTTAGGCTTGGGGTTAGGTAGTTTATGTTAAAAATAAGGAGAGTGTCTTACGCTTACTAGATCCCATTTTATTTAATTTAAAAGAACTAGGCAATTTCCCCTCCCTCAGCACATAATGCAGATCATGGCTGAGAAGGATCTAAAGTAATGCTACAGCTGCTTAGCTCTTCCCTTGCACTAAATTCTGCATTCATTTCTGCTCTAGTCTGTATTTCTATTTTATAATGAAACATACAGCCTAGTTATTTATAGGCTTTCTAAGGATTAACTACACACTCATAAGAATAAAACCTCAAGAGGTTAACCTCATCCTCTTAAGCTTCACACACTACAATCCCAGAGATAGCTGGCAACCACAGCCAAGAGAGAAAAAATAATCCCACATCTTGCTAATCCTTTAGCCAATCACCTCATGCAACAGTGGAGAGGCCTCTTCGAGGCCAACAACTCAATCTGTCTCAGGAACACTGTCAGTCCAAAAGATGCATATTTCACAGAATCATTAGCAACCCACCTCAAAAGGCAAAATAAGACATACCTGGCTTCTCAGTGGTATGCTGAAATCCTGCATCAAAAATGCAGTGCTAAAGCGACTTTCCACTTTGGCTGCTTATATTTCTCATGGAGATATTTGCATTTTCGAGTTTATTGATTAGAAAGTAAGTCTAATCTTGCATTATTCATACCTAGACATACCAAGTTAACTGTCACTTACACTTCCTAACATGAACCCGTTATTTTCTAGACATATCTCAAGAAAACACCCCCACAAAAAACCAAGCAAACAATGAAACAAAACACAAACAAACCCCAAACCACCCACAAAGAAGCCAAAACAACCCTTCAAGTTAAACCACAATAGTCTACCTAATTCTTTCATACCATGATCTAGATTCTTCCTTAACCCCAGAAGCGGACACTGCCTGCACCTGCAGCAATACCAAGGACTTAATGGGTGCACTTACCCTTTTAGTCAAAGGTTTCTGCTTTATTCATTATTTATCTAGCAAAATTGCTACTTCATTCAACTCTAATATAATAAATATTTTTAAAAATATTTTAAAATGCTATTTAAAAAAAAAAAATGGAAGGAGATTGATTAGCCACACACTGCTACCCCACGGCTGAAAGTCAAAGCCTTCAAGAACACACAGAATAAGTGTAAGGCCAGAAGTATGACTGTTAATAACCAAACATCATCCAGGGTTTTTTCCTGAAGTAAGAATTTTTAATCAACACAGAGGATTAGCACTGCTTGCAAGCTCACTGAGTCCAACTATATTACTTTTTTTTAAAAAGTGTCAATTTATTCATTCTGTTTTGTACATGCTTAATATACACCTATTCCAAAGCCTGGCTTTTGATTTGCTAGGCAAATTCTCTGAAAAATCCCAGTCCTGTGAGACTATAAGTCTCCATCCTCATAGTCTGTCCTCTAATAGGCTTTCATCTTTCAACTGGAAATAAAAAGTATAAAATCTAGTTCAAAATAATTTTGTATTTCAAAACATTATTCCCAGTAATTAAAAAGCCTTTGTTCCCTTCCAGAATTCACATACTGCACAGCAGTAACAGGACTTGCACTAACTGCAGGAAGTCAGTTGGGAAACTCTTGAATCATCTGGTGTCAGGAAACAATGGTCCTTAAGGACAGAAAGGAATGAGAGGAAAAATGGCAAATCCTGACAAAAATGCAGAATTTTGCTTAGTCAAGAGAAACCAGGCAAGTTAATACCAGCTAGGAAAATGAAATTACCCTCCTATCCTCAAGATTTATTGTATGCATGTATCTTAGGTAACGTAACTCCAGAGGTCACTCAACCACATCTTCTACTGTTACAGACTCATCCAGCCGATTTGCATCCTGAAAAGAAGTTTGATGATCTTTCATGCTCATAATAGGTGTCTAAACCGTTAAATTACTATATCTTTTCTTATCTTGAAAGACACTGCACTTTAGCAGCACGGCCCTTCCATTGTTCTTTACACTAAGTCGGGTCCCTGAACAATGCTGACAGCTGCTATCAAACTGTGCCATGCTCACCCTCAGTGCAGCTGCCGCTTGTAGGAACAGACAGGCTTCTGATGTGTCCTCCCCTCTGGGGAAAGGGCTTGACACCCTGAGTGCTCAGTGAGGGGGGGCAAAGGTCCACTGAATTGTCAACCTGATTTTATGCTATTCAGATTTTCCAGGACATACACCATCCCTTCCAAACAAAACCAAGCATATGTCAGAGCATGAAACTTATTGTGCAGCACAAGGTAACTATTGATTAATAAGACTGTAAAGATCACTGGGACATACATCTAATTTTGGCATTATGTAATTGCATGCATCTACGTGGTCAAACAAATTTTGTGCCCAGCATGTTAATTTCCGCACTCACAGTTTTGGATTTGTATGGCATCATTCAGAAGCCTTTCATAACACCACAGGAAAGTATTTCTTTGTTAATTTAAAAATGAAAAAGGTAGAGGCTTCTATTCCTGCTTCCAAAGAGCTTCCCTCCCCACTCCCCAAAAAACTTCAGAAGTTCTCAATTGCATTTGGCACTTGTAGATCCTATGGCTTTTAAAAGACTGGATTATGCAGATTTTAAAAAGAACTAGATGTCATGCTTTAGATAGCAAAATTTGGTTTGTCTAAGTAGCACTATTTTAAGGCAAGAATGTTTTAAAATATATTAAAATATGTTTCCTTTTACTGCATAAACTCTTCTTTAAAACTATTTCATTAGAGGGGTTTTCCATTCCTTTTTCATCCTTAAGAAGTAATTTGTTTTTAAAAATGCAAGAAAATACAGTTCTCTAATCTTTGCTAATCGAATACCACAAATGTACATGTGGTGTATTTCAAAGATCAAATCAGGTATTCATAAACTAATTCATTGCACAAGCAAAGCATAGAGGAGATTCTGACAAATACAGATGTAATTGTGTGGGTTTCTAAGATGTGATTAGCAAATCAACTAAGTAACAGTCAAAATTTGATACGAAGGAAAAACAGCACAGATTTGAAGGGGGGGTATGTTTATGCAAAGCTAATCTGTCAAGTGTAATAAAGCAGCTTGAATAAAATTTAAGCTGAAAATCCACTGAAGCTCCCCATTTCAGGGAGGAAAAGCTATTAAAAGGAAATGAAGGTCACCCTCCCAGTTTATTTCACCTAATTGACTGCCAATAGCTTACCACAGGCAAACCGACTGCAGATCTGCAATTGAGAAACTGATGAAAGGAGCATTTTCAAGCTGAGGCTCATTCTTTTAATCCTCCCTCACTCCTATTTTTTTTTTCCCATCTCCAGTTGGGATGTAATTTTAAGCACAGATGGATTAACTGGTTCCATTGTCTGTAGACGTCATTGGACTATGGCACTGTTAATCCGTACAGCAGCATGTCTAATTATCATTACAAAGTGTCTGAGGGAACTATAAAGACCAGCAGGGCATCTTCTCACAAGCAATTAACATAAATTGATAAATGAGTAATTTGAATCCGCTCAAGGCGCTCACATATGAATAAAATCAGAAAGGACAGGTTCTTGTTTCGGCTACTTCTTTCATTTAGTCAGAAGGGCAGAAAACATGAGAAATATTCCAGACTTAGTGGCAGGGGAAATGAACTCATACAGTGGAAGGAATGTATGGTTCAAAAAGTTCATTAATACAAAGCAAATGACTTGTGATTGACAAGCAGTCACAAGCAAGTAGTATTAACTTTTTTAGCATATTTAAAAGCACATTCTTGGTGAAAGGCTATTAGAACACTGTGTCAGACAATTAATACTACTTCAAAAGCAAGTGAAGTTTCTATTCAGTAGCTTGCTAATTTAAAATTCATGAAAGACTCACAAGAAAGGGAAAGAAAGAAGAATGAATAGTTGTATAAGCTCCAAGAACTCAAGTGTCACAAAAAGCATGAGGAAAAAAGTATCTAGCTCAACTGACATACAATACCCATAAATAAACAAGCAACTCTCCTAATAATTATATTTCTTGCAGGAAAAGTTTTGTTACATGCAGCACTGCTGGACAAAACGATGTTCTGACAAAGTAAACTATTACCTTTATCCCTGCTAAAATCTGTGTGAAGTGCAAACACTTCAGCAAGACTGCACATCAAAACAGTGTTACATATCAAAACATTAGATTTATTTTAAAAACAGCAAAGCAGTAAGATATGAAAGCAAGTTATACACACTGTAGGAGGTAGACCTGGAAGGCCACGTACCCCGATGATGGCATTCAGTTCAGCCATGGTCACTTGTTTGGCACGTTCTACAGCTTGAGCCACTTGTTGCTGATGCTGTTAAAAGAAGAAGGGGTATAGGGAGGAATTTGGTGTTAAGGTACTGACCACACCATATCAAACCAGGATCACAAATACTCAAATAACCAGTTTGTCTGCAGAAAACCACACTACCCACTGCAAGACATCTCATGCAGGTAAAAGGTAACAATGCCCTATTTTTCACTTGTCCAAAAGGAAAGAAAGGCCCTGAAGACAGCCAGCTCATCTCTTCTCCAACAACACTTCATTATTAATTTTCTGGCAAATTAATAATTATTTTTAATTGAGTTGACAGGACAATAATGTCAACCATATACTAGTGTCAGCTTTAACATTTACAGACTCTGCGCCCATGTAGCAAAACCAACTGAAATTTCAAACAGGGAAGACTGCTTCACTGAAATCAAGAATTACAAATTCTCTTTGTAAAACTGCAGAGTTTGAGAAAAACAACTTCAAAATGTAACAGCAGCTTCCCACAGCATACAAAAATCACAGTCATTCAGACCAAATGTAGATTTACAACCTAAAACAGTGCTCTGCATATGAGCTAAATACTCACCTTTGATATAAATTATGTAGAGAACACAAGCATGTTTATTTCACTGGACCTACATTTGACAACTGAATATCTAATAAGCAATCATCATGATTAGAAATGAAAGCATTTTCTTGTATTGCTACTATTTTACAGACTCCCACTCTCCTCAGGCAATGAATGAGGCTGAGCCGCTGTCACTAGTTTGAACTCAGATTTGTTAGCTCAAATTAGCAGGGGGTTTGCACACTTCAGCTATAACAGATGTTCCTTACACTTGTGTATTGTGATAAAATTAACATCTTAAAACTAGCTAATTTGCAAACAGAAAAACAACATAATTGCACTTTAACAGCTGAACAGTTTTACTTACTTCCTGAGACAAAAATGGGATGACTTGTGCACAAATTGTGTTCAATCTCTTGGCGATTTCTGTCTACAGAGGAAAAGTATTTTGATTAAAAACTGCATTTTAGTAGGTTTGACATATATGAACTAGCATACAGGATTACATTAAGTTCAGGCAGTGGAGAAAGTAACAAAAATAAAATACCCATTTTTCATACTACTGCAAATATAAATACTTTATATATAAGCCTAGATGAAGAAAGAGATTTAGTTAGCTACTCTAGGACATCTGCTGTGTCTAAAGCACCTAATCTGTATACACATTTAGGCACAAATCTGGTCCTTGTATATAGTTCATTAACAAGCAGAGCACTTTTGAAATCCATTTACTCCATGATAAAGCCTTTTAAAAGGTAGATTTATTATTACTCAAATTATCAAGCAGCATAACATGAAGGTAACAGGCATAGAAGAAAAATGCTTCTTTCATGATCAATTATATCTGCATATTAGAAGGCAAAACTAGTTTTACCGACAGAAATGCACCATCAGGAGTACAAAAGAAGTACCAAAACAGATGTAAGGAAGAATGGAGACAAAAAGTACAGACTTCTAAAATCCATATTGAAAGAGAATTAAAATAATGCAAGCATGGAAAAGAATCAGATCACAAAATGTGATAGCCTATAACAGCAAATTTGTGAAACCATGAGCAGCAGGACAACAAGGTTAGGAACCAGCAAAGAACAGAACAATCCTTCAGAGAAATCAACAGATTTCTCCTTCAGAGAAATCCAACCAGAGAAATTACAGCAGGACAAAGTTTGAGCCCCACATTTCAACAGCTTTATGTATCTTGTACTTCTGTATCTCCCATTCTTGCATGTCAACTTAAACACTGGATTCCTAGTAGGGTAAAGGGATCTTTTTCTCTCATTACTCAGTGTTACCTGTGTTTACAGCTTTTCAGACCTATACATCAGCCTGTAAATCAGAATCAACATTAAGGTACCTATACAACACCCTCAAATTTCCTTAAAAACAGCTATTTCAGTCACTGTAGTACAGTTGTACAAAACCAAAATCAGCATCCAGACAAGAACACAGTCTATGTAAAAGACACTGAACAGCTCATGTCAGTCTCTGTCATACAATTAAGCCCTAAAGATATTTTTTTGGTTAGTTTGGGTTTTTTAAGACAGAAGAAACAAGGCGTCACTACTGAGAATCATTAGGCCTTCTACAAAATGACACATATTAAACCTGAGCAAAGATAAACTCACTTAAATAAGTCAGACCAAAACCATTAACTCTTCTGCCAAGCCGTTTCCTGAACCTTCCCATAATTCTGAGGTTTTTTAAGAAGACACTGTGGTATGTTGATCCTTATACATCAGTCACACAATAATTGGGATACAAAATCCACCCTTTACTTTTATGTCTCAGCAGACAGGTGATTTGGGATCTAAACACAATTATCAAGCTTTAACACCTTTCCCAACCTCTGACAGACACTGCAAAAATACATGATATCACCTATATTTGTACAAGAGTACATCTCCCTGACGTGAAGCACTCCACTGACCAAAGCCTGATATTGGACACATCTGCTCTATAAAGTTTTGCCGAAGCTTCCAAAGAAGTTCTAGGATGGTTTCTTCCTAGGATAAAAAGGTTTTCCTTAACTAAGGGCAATGAAATGACAGGTGCTTTACGGGAAATCCTTACTCCCTGCAGCAAGGTGAACACATCTCTATTCTCAAATGAAACAGCTGTCATTTCACGGAGTGCCACAGTGGTCTTTTCCGTTCTGTTTGGGCCACAACCATAAAATAGCCATAATTCCATGCTTAGCCTTTAGTACTAGTACTACATTCATCAAAGCTAAGTCAGTACATGGAAGTTACCTGCTTAACTATTACTGGTTATCAGACTTAACTATTACCAAATCTGTTGGTATTTCTCTGTTAAAGGAAAAAAAGAAAACCAAACAGATATACTAAAGGGCATTTTTCCATTTACGTAGTATATCTCTCCAGCGAGCAGGGTACACTAGCTGTGGAGAGGTGGTCTGTTACACAGAAATCCATTTGGCTGATGTTTAGCTAAGACATTTAGGATCCAAGGAGCTAATTGCCCTAGGCCAGTGGGATTACCTTTGGTTTTCAGGACACAAGCCAGTATGAATCATAGCAGGTGACAAGAGGGGATAGAGAAAGAATAAAGTAAGAAACTCACTTGGTGTCTACTGAAAAGTTCTTTGGCCTGTATGGCCTACACAAAAGCTCCCTACTCTGAGGCAAGTCCCTATTGCTGCTACAAGGAACCAAAATGCAACCCTGCTTTTAGTAGTCTGTAAAACATGCAAGTGGTCCACATTATTAGATTCTTCTGCCCAAGTCCCAAGAATCTCAGCTACATTGTAATAATAATGGACAAAAGAATGCAACATCACAAGAATCATGTGATAATTATCAGCTCTAACACAGGTCAGTTAGATTTTTTTCTTTACTTTCTAAAACAGAGGACATAATCAACTTTGCCCCTTTCCACACCAGTCTTCCTTTAAAATTACTGCCTTAGTATCACACCTGGCTCAATATCAGAAAAGGGAAAAAAAAAAAAAAGTGAGCTCTTCTTAGTTTGTCTTTACCAAAGCTGGGCATCATTGATGATTATATATGAACAGCAACCTTAATTCAACTACAGTGCTAGGTAAACTTAAATGTACATGCTGCAAAATAAGTTTATTTGGAGATTTTTTTGCTGTTGTTACAAGCACCAAGACATCTACACTGGAAACTGAAATGCCTATTCTATTCATCATCGTAGGAAATGTCAACTTGCATTTCCAATTACAAGGCAGTTTGCCTAACAGTTATTTCACACATGTTTAAAGTACTTAAAATTATTTAACTACTATGCAATTTCATGCACCTCCCATTTTCTTCCCTCAAATATTAAGCAAAAAATATTTTTATTCACAAACACACTAAAAAGTATTTTTGTTGTCCAGCAAGTTGTGAAAGTTATATTTTAATGCGTAATTCTGTAATTTTAATGTAATTTTGTCAATCAAGGGTTGCAAGAGGTTGCTTTCAGAATTGTGAAAAAAGGAGATTTGTTACTTCACATACAAATGCAACTGCTCAATAGACAACATGCATTTGCTTTTTAACGTGAAATACCCTTGAGCATACATGTGCGCATGCCTGTGACTCTGTACACATTCATTCTGGAAAGCAAAACCCCTTTCTGAAGGAGTCAAGGACAGTTTCATTAATCAAGACTAGACATCAGTAACTGGTGTCATTAGAGTAAGCCCCAAGACCTGGAGTTCATGAATTTGAAAGTCTTAAAATAATGGTACTTATCTCCTGTTTCTAGAGGCTTTCGAATATAACATAACTATGACCTAACTGCTGATCTTGAGAAATATAGAGAGGTCCTAAGGATGAACAAACAAAGGAAACTTTGCAGAAAGCTGGTCAAACACAGACATACACAACTAATTGCCCATGTTCTTGGCTCCTTGGTAAAGCAGACTACAGAAGCCTGCATCTCGCATGAAAGTCCACTGAGCTCTATGGCAGCTCTTAGCAAAGCATCTGAAGTGCCCTTAATTGTTTGTGTTCTTAATGCAGAGCCTCTTGAATACATTCATTTTTAATAGAGAACTTGAGTGTGAGGCCCATCAAAGAATAACAAAACTACATCATTCATTGGTTCTTGCTGCTGTAATGATTGTCTTTTGATTTATTTGCAAATGACTAGCTTGTCAGACCCCTGACTGAAGTGCTACCCTCCTTTCTGAAGTATCATTAATAATTAACATGAAGGAATTCAGCTGCATTTTGTAAAATTAAGTTGAGCTGATGGGTTTTTCTCTTCACTTGTATAATTTTTTTGCCTCTGTTCCATTTAGTTAAGGACTTAAATGTTTTGACCTAACCATTGCCAAACTCAAGTGCTTATACTTAAGTTTGTCTTGCTCACTTGTTAAAGTGAATTCTTAACATAATGACAAAGAACAAAGCAGCCAGACTAGTTACCAAATATAATACTCATTTAAATAAGGCATTTTACTAAGGGCTTAAGAAAGCTTGTTTGTAGAATAAATTTTTTTTCCTTCTGCATTGTTAGAAAAAAGCATTGAACTGTTTTCCTTTACAATAGTCTAATCCAGATAATTTTGCATTTTGATAGCCTGTACTTTCCAAAGCACCATGTAAGGTATCATACTTAAATCACCACAATTTCTTGAAAACTACAGATTTTTGCAACGGCATGAAAAGGAAGTATAATACAAGTATCCAAATTCTATTTCACAGCATAACAAAGACCCATGTGTATTTTAGTACTAATGCAAGAAGCCCTAGCTTACAGGAACCAGCATTTTAATTTCTGAGTGAAGAACACAGACTCCCTCTGAGAAGAATTAGCTAATCACCTTTCAGGTTCAGATGTTTCAACAGAAATACTTTTTGTTTTGCTTTAACCAGTGTTTACCAATACATACCCCAGCAGCAATCTGAGCTATAGCATCCACAGTGATTTAAGGCAAAAATTACATCTTAGAACACATTAGTTCTAGCAATCAGTTTTGCTGCAACAGCTGCTCTATTACTATTGCTGAAACTCCTCAAAGCTGTCCAGATTTTATTTTACAAAGCAATGCTTAGCTAAAAATGTCCATTTTATGTCAGAAGCTTGTTAGTCTTTCTTGCACTGAACTTCCAGTATCACAAAGTTAGACCAGATCTTAAGGCACTCTACCACCACTTGTGAAGGATGGGTTTATCTATTCTCGTTTATTACATTTTTATTTATTATTTTGATCCAATTTTGCAAATCAAATTCATAATTAAATTGAAAAGAATACAGCTTACAGACACGACTAAAAGTAAAGCAAAAAACCCCTAAGTTCTCATAACACCAAAGAAGCATGTCCTAATTCCCTCCCTTCAAGCAAAAGAATCAGAGAATCAGCTCTTATTGCACAGAAAAGAGTATACTGTTAAAACACATTCACAAAAGCTTTAGAAGGTAATTCTTAAGCACTCTGCCTCTGCTTACACTTTCAAGACACAGAAAGCCAAGTGCAACACTGAACTCCTCCTGGAAGGACAAAATGGACTTCCTGCCATTTACAGCATGTAACACAGTAATCCACTGGGAGTAAAGGTCAATGTTGCACTTTTGGTCATTACTGAATCATTTGAGATTATCTGTGGTGGGGATGAGAAGAAAATCGAAGCCTATGAGAATGCTGCAAATGGCTTGACCTCAGCCCAATTTTCATCTCCATCTGTCTATAAGGCATGTGAATAAAAGCCCTCCTTATGGGACATGCTTGACCTTTTTTTTTAATCCCTGCTGCAAGCCAGAACTCATTCAAATACCCAAAGACTTGTGAAATGCAGCAAGAAACTGCATGTGTAGATTTTATTCTTGTGCTGAAGTTTAAGTATCCATTTAGTGTTTTAATTTTTCCAACAGGATCACTGAAACAAGCAGTGCACTTACATGACAAAGCTTTTATTCTTTTTGTGATCAAGATCTTCAAAAACAACAGAAAGCACACACATTCACAGAGCAATTACAGAAACAGAAGTAATTGACTGTGCTTAGCTCTCTGCATGCTTTGATAGTACTAGCTGTAGCAAGACTAGCACCTCCAAAAATTTGTTGCTAAGAATTCAGGGGATGAGGGGATGTTGGAGTTATAATTAAATCTCAAAACTTAAACACTCAAAACCTTCAAATGATTAAGGCTAGCATTCTGTGAACTTTGCTGTTCATGAGTTATTGAATCCAGGTTGAGCACAGAGATATGCATATATTATGAATGCCCTTTTATTTAAAATTAATACACTACATTCCATTTTGCCAATGGCTGCAAAAGAAAAAAAAAAAAGGCAACACGCCATTTAAAAGTTTAGGCCCCCACAGTATATCAATGTCAAACAACAGCGTGTCAAGCTAAGATTCAATTCAGGTAAGTGCCACTGCCAAATTTTCTTGTTCCCAGACGTGCTTTAAGATTATTTTATTGCTTAAAATTTAATTTGTTCCAACTTGCGTTTCCATGACAACGTTGGCTAACCCTGCAAATCATTTGGGTAATTGGATATCTTATCTTTCTATTGCTCTCAAATCCAATGATTCTGGAAGAACTGCAGCAGCCAATCAAATTTACAGGCCTCCTGAGTAATAGACTTGCACAAGTAGCCACATCCATCTCCCCTTTACTGCCGTATTAACCAACATGTGACAAACTGCGGAAGTTGGCCTTCCAACTGTATTTTAAATTATAAACACTGTCATCACTAATATTCTCACCAATAGGAAGGAATGGGAAGGTTTATTCTCAACAGATACTTGATATTCAATCTGACAAGAAGCAACGGGTAGCCTTCATTTCAGCAACAGGAATAATCTTTGTATTTTGGGCATAAACTTCAGTTTAGCATGACGTATAGCTAACAAATACAGCTCTTCCTCCGCTCCACATTTGTACCACTCATTTTAATTGTGTGATCAGTCACCCACAAGATGATGATATTAAAATCCCAGACGACTGGTATGATGATATTAAAATCCCAGAAGACTGGCATGAAAAATCCTTAGCAATGAAAAAACCCAAAACACCACCATATCGCAAGTGGGAGTGGGAAAAGGAAGAAGAAATATTAACAGAATAAAAACTCAAAACGATAAAGCCACAGAATTTTAGATAGTTTCCAAAGTGAAATTAGTGTGCTTTAATTCAGTACCTAAACTACATTTATCTGAATCCTCTTAGAAGTTCACTTAAATTACAGAGAGGTCACATTAATTTAAACATAAGCTACATATGATGCACAAGACAACAGCTACACTTGCCAAATATCTACTACAGATTTGGATTCCATTCAAGTGTAAAGTGACTGGATATATTTCAGATGTCTAATTCCAATGCTTCATAATAATAGAGAGGCTGTAACTCTCAATGAACCACTGTACACAACTGCCCATCCCATTTACAGCTGTAAATCCTGTTGAAACAAAGCCAACTGGCAACAAAGAAGCTGTTGTCAGAATGTCGAAGTGCTCCTTTCACATATCTTCACTATGTCAAGACTCTTCTTAAACTTGGCTAAAGAGGGCAGTTACCACATTTCTCCTTTAATCTAACTTCGCCCATCTTGCTTAAGCACTCACAAGTACAAAAGGTGCGTTTATCTAAATTTCAGTTCCATTGTTTGGTTTCCAAGCCTAAGCTAACCTTAAATACACACAGAAGTATTTAAATCTCTGAAGTGAGCACACAGCTTTGTTTTACTTTCAAGCTGTTTTCCAGGACACAGAGTTCCCACTTTCATTTAGATTCCAAGAGATGCTGATCGAGTCAAAGGCTGACTACAATCCAGAAGAGGTCTTTGCCACCTCTGCCTCCAGGGGCACAGTTTCTTTGAACCATACTGGAGACATCTAGAGGCCTGCCAAACATCTCAACAACTAGTCAGGCAGAAAACGTTACTATAATACAAAGTGGGAAAGGGCCAGCTTAGTAGACCACTACCGCAGTGAGCTAAATAAATGCACAGGAGGCATCCGTCCAGTAGGAGAACCAAGATGGGAGCAGAGGTTTTCAGGAGAAACATAAGTTTTCAATGTTTTCCCTCTACTCATCAGACTATACTCTAATGAGCTGTTATGGTGCTCTAGAAGCTGTATGGTCTCCAAAATTATCCAGCATGCTTTGCACTATTACCTTTAAGGTCAGTTAGAACTTAATTTACTTGGGACAACTGAGCAACGCTGCACTACACAGTAACAAGGAGACCAAAAGAATAGAAAGAAAAAAGAGGCATAAAAAGCGGCATATCTGTAACTGCAACACTCCTACCAGGAAAGAGGCCCAGAGGCTCTTCATTTAGTTTAAATGTTATTATAAATAATGTTATTTTAAAACTACTTGCTATTTTGCTCTCACTCCCATAAGCCACATTGGAATTTCTGCAAATTTCTTTTCAGTACTTGTCACACTGAGCCACTTGATTGGGACAGCAGTAGAAAGCCAGAGCTCTTACACAGCTAGAGAAGTACATGGAATAACAGAGCTTCTAAAAATTAGAGCATAAGGTTCCTCAAACAAAGCACAGACATTTACAGTATGCAAGTCAATAACAACACTCCCAGGATTCTGTCCTTATCAATATTCAAGTAAGACTGTAACCAGTAGAACCTGGACTTTACCAGAACAATGGGCATGCCATCCAACAGGATTAAGGGTCTGAAATAGTGGGGGGGACGACGACGACAAAACCACAACGCTACAACCAGACTTTTGAAATAACTACCAAACTAAGCTTACCAAGTAAGTCACATGTACTATTCTACATTAAATGTAGTTTTGCCATTTTAAAATACTTAGTATATTCACAGCTCAGTTTCAAAAATCTCTTGAGTCAGAAAAACAATTTAAACACTTATTCATATCAATGCTTCAGGTGCCATCAGGTGACTCACTAATGAATAACAAGTTAAGAGGATTGACAACTCCTTTGTTAGTAACTAGCAGAACTACCCACCACACAGGTTTGGCAAGAAAGGTGAAAATAATGGATATTTTCACTGCGTGGGGAAAAAAGGTTCACAAATCTTTCAGCAAAACTTTGGGAACATGACAGTAAATTCCCTACCCATTTTATTATTTTTTTATATATGTTCTATTGCTTACAGAATAGAAACTATAGTAAAGAGACCATCTAGACTGCATTCTAATACATAAAGCTGATTGAAACTGTCCAAATAGAAACAAATTTGACTAGGACTGCAATCACTGCAGAGTTTATAATGAAGGGAAAGGAAAGAAGAAAGGAAGAATGAAAATGGAGTAAAACTTCAGAAAAGCACATGCCAACAGGTAAGGTCGGCTTTATGAGACCTGCTACTGACGAGGGAGAACAAACACATTGTGAGAGAGATGGCATTTTCTTTTTGAAACAATAATAATGACATGGATGACAGTTAATAGATCTAAGCATGGAGGTGGAAGGGAGACAGGAAAAATGGGAAGGATGGAATTGCACCAGAAGACTAAATCCCAGATTCTTCACGGGCAGGAAAGATCCTTCACAAACAGGACAGCATACATGAAGTGGAAACTAAATCCAGTGAGGCGGTATAAACATATATAGCACAAGCACGTGTATGTCAGTAGTAAGAAACAGCTGAAGTAAAGCTTCTGCTTAGAGATTGGAATAGTCAGAGGTTTGATCCCCTCATTTAGAAAAGGAAAGATATGGTCAAGGGACATCAAGAAGGCCAGAAAGTCCATGCTTTTTTGCACGCATCTCAACTATACTAGAATCATTACAGATCATTTATTATAAATTACTATTTATGTAAGGTCAACACTGCAGCTCAAACAGCAAAGAAATATGTGAGAGAGCTCCAAGTAAAATATCTTCATATTGCCTAGGTCTAATGAAATACAAAAAGCACATTAGCAAAGACTGAGCAGCTAATGGACACCTTGCAGAACCTCGAAAGTCAAGTGGATAGGAAACAATGAAAGGACAGTGCCTAACAAAACAAAGCAAATGAAAGAACGAAGACACTCCAGCTTTATTACTATTCCTTAAATTTAGGCATTAAAAAGCCTCTTGTCAATAAAAAAATTAAGTTAAACAGATATAAACCACAGCTCAGAAGTATTTTTCAGGAGAAAACATCAGAATTATGCAAAGCCCAAAAAGGTAAAATAATTACAGCTAAGAGACACAGATGTTAACATCTTTGCTAAGAATCTGACACTTGTAGCACTGTTAGGAACAACATAAGCAGCACAGCACAGCAAAAACTTCATGGGAACAAGGACAAAACTGTTCAATTATTAAAACATGTATGGATAAATTCTTCTTTTATTTTTTGCAAACTAAGAAGATCTGCATTCATGATAGGTCCAGTATTTTTTTTTTTCAGTATTTCCCACTAACAAGCAAAGATCTCTTCATTTACCCTAATCCTCAATTTGCAGAGAGTTTCAAGCTGAGAAAGACAGAATATGCTGGAGAATAGCTTCAGAACTCACTTTACAGTGAATGGAAAAATGGACTGAAAAGTAAAAAGAAGGACAGGGATAAAGGCCCATAGCATGCCTAGACAGGAACATAAAAGAAAAGGAAATAATGGGCTTTAGGAAGGAATCTCTTGGTCACAGAGGATCAGAAGTTGAACATAAGTCAATAGCATGCCGTTGCAAAAAAGGCCGCCACCGCAGTAAGCCGTATACTAAGTAAACCTTCTGTGCTACTCAGCACGGCATTTCCTCCCCTGGAGTACTGCACTGTACTTCAGCTGGGCAATGCCATTCAGAGAATGAACACTCAGCTTTAGAGGTATGCAGCGTGGCTATGGAAGGCAGGGGAACGATTTTTTCTCCTTATTCAGGGTGAAGAAAATGCATAGTAAAGAGCTGAAATGGCAATGGAAAAGACTGAAATCGTAACTGAAGAAGCACTTCAACAGCAAGGACATAAAAGCAATCTGCTACCTGAAGAGCTTGAGGGTTGCCACTACTGTTGAAGTCTTTGCTAACAGATGGAACAAGCACCTAACAGCAATGACACTGGTATAGCTGATCCTCCTCGGAGGACACAGGGAGGCACTGCATCCCTGCTAGTGATGTGACTCTACAGTTCATATTTCAGTTTAAAGAAACAACCCAAAAGCTTTCCATAGGTCTTGTTGAAGATGTCGCATTTGCTTAACTGACAATTCATATTCACCATTTGAGGCCACAGACAGCTAATCTAGTTTACTGTCTGAAAAGTAATGGTTGGTAATCTTGTAACTAGTCACAACAACAGAAATTCAGAACGATCTTATGCCCTTACACCTTGAAGGGCCATAAATGATTTATCTTTTTAAAAATTAAAAAAAAAACCAAAACCGCAAAAAAACCCAAAAAACCCAAACTTCCTTGTAAATAGAAATTGTTGGGGCAAAAGTACAAAGGAAGGATTGTTTTTCCCAAGAAGAGTGTAAGTAATTTTCCGCAAGATAGCGTAAGATTTCCATTCCTTTCCCTCAGTAACTTAATTCAAACTTCCATACTTAGAATTGAGATCACCATGTCTTGAAGCAGAAAGCACAGCATTTCAAGGGGTTTAGAACACTTAAAAAACAAATTCATAAACAGGCAAATTTTCACATATCATAAAACCCACCCAGTTTCAGATGTCCTTTCTTTTTCTTGAGCTAACAAAAGCAGGTTCTCATAGACTTAATACCTAATCAAGATGCAGCTGAACAAGCATACCCATTCTTGCTCCCCTTCTCCAAAACTGAAAGCTATCTTTTGTTTTTGCTTGCTAATCCATAGAAGCTTTTAAAATGGCACAAATAGAGATGGCAGCATTTTGTTCTCTAAATCAATTTTATCCTCAGCCATCAACTAGATGTTCCAGCACACAGAAAGATCAGTCCTTCCCTTCTAATTCAAAAATCCATACTACCATTGCCCTTGCAAACTGCTAAACAAGCAGTATCGGCAATGCACTTGTGTTCTGTAATATATTTACAGCAAATCCCAACGCTTGCCTCCAAATGCAGTTTTCTATTGTGTCTGTTCTTGTCAATACCCTGACTGGTCACCTTACAAGTAAGTTGCTTTGATCAACTGTTTACACAAGCATCAAAAAGCTTCAAGAGGAAGAAAAAAAGACCAAACAGAAAAAAAAAAAAAAAAGACATCCATGTTGCTGAGGGAGGGGGACAAAAAAAAAAAACCCCAAAAAACCCAAAAACAACCAAAAACCCAAACCAACTAAGAAGTCTTTCACCAAAACACAAATTAAATTCATTTTCTGTTTTGTTATCACACAGCCAAAAATGCTAGCTAGCTCTTCACATCTTGTAAGTACAAAACACTTTCAGATAGGCAGCCCTGACAAAGGTTACCTCACATCCCTCAAACAACTTTAATCTGTAATTGAATCGTCAGTGCTAATTTGTTCACAAAGGAAAAATGTTCTGTAGAATGTAAAGAAAAGGTGGGAGCAATTTAGCCAATTCCCAGTTAGTGGCTAGACAGTCTAAAATATTCTGCAATTTCTCATTAGCCACAGAGTGTTATCATTATAAAGAAGTTCAGGGATACTCACCAAACACATTAATTTCCTGAGGCTTGCTAACAACTGAAATAACAGTCAACACTTAAACCTAAAAAACCCCAAACAGCCCACCCTGGTACTGTCAAGATTCATATAAACCTATGGAAACAATACTGAAATCTCTAACTTGGAAATATAATCACAATATTTTTAAGTGAAATTGGAATGGAAAAAGGCTTCTAGCATTATTTCACAGGGTTGTAGTATTTTAAGTTTTTGTTTTGTAGGGGTTTTTTGTTGTTGTTTGTGTAGTACTAGGGCTTCTTTTTTACAAGAGACAACCTCAGGAAATAACCGATTTTTAAGTCTAACCTGATTTAACTAGAGTTCAGTTAAGATTAAACTCAATTTCAGCAAGCTCTAATCTACTTTTCAATCACCTCCAGCTCTATGCCAGAAACAGTTCAGTGGTGGAGTTTCACAGGGGCTTTTGCTGCAATCTGTTTTACTAATATGATCAGCAGCCCAGCCTGGAAAAGACAGCAAGCAGTGAGCAAGAAAACTTGCTCCATAAAAGAATTAGAAAGAAAGTAAATACAAAGGCTGTAAGGAAAAAAGAAATAAAATATTTTATTCCATAAGAAAGTAAAAGCAATGGCTAAAGAACTGGAAAGAAATCTTACAAGAGTAAGTGGGCAATGAAAACAGTTGTATATGAATGAAATTTACACACACTGGGAGTAGACATCCCTAACCATGTAAAATGATGGCTACTGAGCTTACAGTTATCATTCATGAGCAAGAACTCAAATGTGAAAGGAGCCTCCAGCAGTTCAGCATTTTATGGAAGTCAAAAGCAAAAACTTGGAAACTTAACTGAAGAAGAAAAGAAATAAAAATTAAGGAAACAAAAAACATCCAGAAAACAGAAGGTGGCAATACAAATCTCTGGTTCACCTGCATCCTGAGAACTGAATATAGTTCTAGTTTCCTTATTTCAAAAAGTTAAGTTAAAAATTAAAAAGGTTGAGTGAAAAGTAAGGAAAATGATACAAGAAAGCTACACAACTGTTTAAGCTGGAACTGTCCAACCTGAAAACAAGTCAACACATATGGGCTGCAAGAGATATGACATTTTAACTCCATTGAAAATGCAGCTAGGCCACAACAGCTTCTGTCCTGAGAAGCAGGAGCCTTCAAATACAGCAGAAACCAGGTTCAAAGCAAACAAAGGTTGGGGGTTGTCCTACATCAGGGACAGCCTTCTCCCTACAACAGCACAGCAGTGGTGGAAACACATTAGAAAGCAGTTCTGCAGAGGAGGGCTCTGGAGAACAAGTTAAATATGCATCGGCCCCACACTCACATGCTGATGAAGGCTGCACCTCATATGAGGCCACAGGAGAACGACTGCAACCAACTGGCTGATTGAAGTAATTCCCCTTTCTATTCCCCTTGTTTGGCAAGAAGGAAGATGTTGCTAAACTGGAGCAAGTCACTAAGTGTCACCAGTAAGACAATCAGGCAACCAGAGCACACATCATAACAGAGAGAAAATAGATTAACTTCAAGAAGCAGGGGATTAATAACAGATGAGACCTCACTGCTGACAAAGAAATTATTACGGAGAGGACTACGTCAGCTACTTCTTAGAGGTGCATAATAGAAGAACAAATGGTCCCCAGTGCAGAAAGGTAAACTCCCAGCTGGTGAAGGATAAAATTCTTCACAATAAGGGCAGGTCAAACACTAGAAAGTGTTGCCCTGACATGTCATGCAGTATTACCTCCAGAAAACTATTTTAAGGAGAAATTTGATACTTACAAGAACACAGGTTGCAAATTCAGCTTTGCTATGGGATCGACTTGCAAGAACTTTAAAAGCCATAGCCTACAAATAATCATAAGGACTAATCCATTAAACTAGCTGTTTTGACATATAAAAGCTGACCAAATTCTCCCTGCCTTTGTTTTTCCTGTTTCGGAAGGGAACTATGTGAGCAACTATTGCTCAAATACCTACACTCAAGAATCCAACTACGAAGCGTGATGCAGAAGGTGAAAATAGTAATGTTTGACATAATTGCCATTAGATACCCCTAAATCTTACCCCAAGTGGAAAGGTAATTTCATTAGCTCTATTCAAAGCTGTTACTGTTTTTAAAGTAGGTACTGTGCAGTCCTCTGATAAGTGCCAGTTGACCCAAAATTGGTTTCAAAGGCTTTTACCGTATGCCAATGGTGATCTATCAAACCTAAAGGATCCTAATCTTCCATTTTGCACAGGAGACACTGCAATTTTAGCACTTTGCTGCAGCAAACGTTTAAGTAGGGAGGGAAGAAAGGCAATTCAAATACTCAGCTTGATTCGGTATAACAACAGGAGGAAAACCATTAAGCCTTCCCCACAGAATCTGTTGTGACAAAAGGATATTACACATTTACAAAGCATCTTCCCTCTTATTCTTCCCCCTACCCCAAAAGGTACCAGGACTATTTTTTTCTTCCCTCCAATAGAACAGATACATAAAGGACACCAGCAGATACCGGGCAATGCAAGCTCCAGCAATGCAAGGAAAGTTTAACAATGTAGCTGGTAGGAATAGTGTTCCTCTCTCCACCCTGTGAGGAACCTGAAATATGGTAGGCTAAGTCTAAAATGAGAGATGATCAGGCACTCTTTAACATATGTACAGTGTTTACACTGTGACACACTTCCAAATTAAGTTCTATATGGAGCTGACATAATAGATGGTATCTGACAACATGGTTATGAGAAAGCCACATGGAGATGTACTTCATAGCACCCTGAATCTGTCAGATAACTCCTTCACAATGCTGCCCTCGAGTTCGAAACATGGTTTAAAAGTCGTGAAAGTTGAGGTCATTACTCTAGTCTTTTCTCCCCTTAACTGGCAACTGTATTTGTGGTTGAAATGACTAGACTGCTGACACAACTGTACTCATTTAGAAACTTATTTGTAGAATAAGTACAGTTTTTTGAGTGAAAAATACTGTGTCACAATCAATGCTGCCACTTGCTCTTTAAAATAAAAACAGTTTCTGCATGTCTTTAGTGGCTGTGCCAACTGTAAAATGCTCTTGAAACATTCACTGCACACCACCAAAACCTTAAGGAGATTTTCATTCCAATAATTAAAATGTAGGAAAAAAAGAAAAAAATTAATTTATCTTTAAATCCCTTTCAACAGCACAGCCATCCTACTCAGGAGCTGTAGAGAGCTAACTAAGCTCCTTAATTCCCTCCTGTTTAACCCACTCCTGAAGACTGATGTTCTAATGAGATATCATTAGAAGATTTTGTCCTTTGCTGTAAAGCATTAGAAATTATTCCACCATACATTCCAGGATAAAATGGACATGTAATTCTTGTACAACTGGTTAACACAACGCAGCTTTGGAGCTTGTATACTTTTCTACAACAGGCAAGGTACTGAACGACAGGTTTGCCTCCAGGCAGGTCACAGAGATCAAAAAGACCCACCCAAAGAGCATGAAACCTTGCCATAACTTTTGGGATAGCAGAAACCCAGACAGTGTAGTAGTTTATAAGTCTAGCACTTGGTTCAGCACTGACAAACTTTTTACTTTGGCTGCTTGCCAATGAACAAAAGATAATCTTGTGCCTAGACATTAAATCTAGACATTAAATGCACAGGAAACCTTATCTTCTGACTTATGACAGAAGATGACAAGCAGAGCTGGTGAAAATAAAGACACACTGCCCGAGGAGCCAAGGGCACCACCTCTAAGTACAGCAGGATTTTTAACACCCAACCAATTCTTCCTCTTGGCACTAGCAGTTGATTCATCTACTTTGCCAGCCACAGATGTCACACTGGGGAAAATCTCACTTGGACAGTATAACACAGAAAAGAAACTTAAGACCACACAATGTTCTTATTCATTCTGTCTTGCCACATAGGAAAACAACATCTAAATCAACTTCATCAACCTACACAAATCCTCAGGTGGTTGTTCCTGTTTTAGGAATGCAAAATATTTTTGGTAACTATTCACCTTAAAATAATTTCTAAGAACATGGTATAAGTGTCTACATAAAACATATTCTTAAAAAAATATTTGCAACTCTTTAATTAAAGAAGTTTAAAAAACTATGCTGAAAAAGAAGGAAACAAACAAACAAAACCAAATCTAAAGCAAACAAACAAATGTGTCAAAAGGATTATTTCCTGACCACTGTTCAGCCAACAGGTTGAAATGCAGCAGCACCTTGATTTAAGCACACATCACACAATTAAACACTGCAAAGTGCCAACGCCAGATTTGTGAGGGAAGCCTTACCATGGCCATTTCTGGACTTAAATGCAACATATTTAAGTGGAAAGCTCTGCCAGTACAGCTGTTTGTGTATGCAAAGTTCACCTCAGTTAAGTTCATTTATAACAACATTCAAGTCTTGACTAACTTTATTTTAGTTAAATTATAATAGATTAATAAATTAAATGAAGACAGAACTACTGACACATACCAGTGCAAGAACTCAGCCTCATTGCAGGCTAACTGCAAGTATTCTGTTTTATCTAAGTGACTGGACCTTAACAGTGATGTACACACCACAGTCCATAAATAAGCTCTGCTGCAGTGTAATTTTGTTTTTCAAACAGCAGCCCAAGCAGTCTGAAGAGTTTCACACAGAGCAAGTACAGCATCCAAACAGGAGGAAGACCTTAAAAATGTTAAAGCTTGTTCACTGGAAAGTTCCCCCATCACTGCATTTTCCAGTAACAAAGATGTTGTCAAAAATGACAATTTTTCGTGTCCCCTGATGATGCCTTGCTAGCATTTGGTTATAAGCCATAAAGCAGGAATAATTTCAGCCTGTCAGGAGTCTAGCTAATGCCCAGTTTCCCCCTAGAGAGAATTCCTGTCAAACGTAATGAGAGCTCCAAAGGCCCTTTCTACAACATAATGAGCACTTAGGCCATGCTGGTGATCAGCCAGCAAAAAGCATCAATTTGAGCCTGGCTACACCCTTGGGGGTAGACGTCACCAGTTAATAAGAATTATGATTACTATCTGTCAAAAGCCTCCTCAGAACTTATCGTTAACAGTGGAAATTCAGAAGAATGTCATTGTTAGGCTTTTCTTTTTTGCTTCCTGTAATCTAAGGCCACCTACATACTGAACTGCAACACCATTTGGCATCCTCACTGCAGGCATCTAAATCAATAGTCTTTAACATGAAGGTGCTACTTTTACCAGAAATTAGAATTACTTAACATGTAAAAGCATAGTATCTGAGACTCACATCCAGAGAAATGTATTTACGCCTTCAAAAGCCTATTCTTTTCTTAACAGCACGCACAGAGCAAGTGTGCACTACTCTCCCCAGCTACAACTAACACAGATATAATGCTCTGTCATAAATCTTAAAAGCTTCCGAAGTATCACTGCCTACTGGGTATGTAATTCTAATTGCCATAGTACAGAACACTAAACCTTTATACACATGTTAAGGTCAAAGTGGAAACCTTAGTTCTCACACACTTTAATCCTGGGGGTTTAATTGATTTTATCTAAAGCTAATTCCTAGTACATTGAAGGAAATCACACATTCTCTTCAAAGATCTCCTGAAAATAACATCCATGTTGCAGCAAATGAGCTTCCTATAGAGATGCTGGCTTCCTCACAGTTTACAGTATGCCAAGAAGTTGTTAAAGAGAAAAAAATCCAAGGGAAAAAAAATCTCGAAATTGCAAAGCTAGGAAAGTCACCTCACAGAAAAATTGACAATCTCCTAAAACACAAGCCACAAGAAAATTAGTTAAGCTACAGTACAGAACCAAGTACAACACTAAGCTTGCTGTTCCACCTAGTTATTTGCTGCATTATTTTTAAAAAAAAAAAAAGTTTGTCATAATGCTACTTCTTTTAATGGCATTTTGAATTGAAACAAGTATACCTCCAAAACCTGAAAGAACACCTACCAAGATTTGTAGAATGAAGTTATCATGAAATTACAATGCCACCTTACAAAATATCATATTTTTGGGGGAAAACAAAACAAACAAGAACAACAAAAAAAAAAATCAAAGAGTTCAGAGTTACAAAAGCAAAATTCAACTCCATAATTCACTTGCTTAATGAATGTCTTTGAATATACTGAAGATCTGAAGCCTGAACTAATCAATTTCTTCGCTGTGCCCTAGCCGGTCAGCCATGCTCTTTAATTTAATGAAACAAGAATTTTAGATGAAATAGCACATACACATCAAGAAAGAATTGTATTGTTGCACTTTGAAATGTGTCCAACTGTGCAACTTCATCTAATGATAATTTTTTTAAGAGGCCATCGATTTCTGAAAGACTTATTGTACTAGCATCTTGATGAAAAAGTGAATGTCAGCATATCTACAGAATACTTACACCCTGCCATTAATGCTTTATTTGGCAGACAATGACTACTCAATTGAGGGTCCTCTGGGCTGTGCAATCATTTAGCTTTTCTTCTCTTATGAGGTCCTTAGTGTCTTGTTCCAGTTCAATACTCTTTTTATTCACCATTATAGTGGCCATAAGTGTGAATTTTATGGGAACTTGCAAACTCATAGTCATAACTAGAGCTTTCCAAGTCACTAATCTCTCATACCTTTATAAGGCAAGGATTTGAGTAGCTATGACTGCATATGCTACACAGACGTAAAATCAGTTCTACGTGTCAGAGGCTCTACGAGTAACACAGCAAAAAAACAAACGAAAAGAAAACCAACTCAAAAATCCCCAAACTTGTAAAGTATTGAATTACATTTTAAAAACAACAGATACAAGACCTTTCCTATTTATGCCAAAGTCTTTTTAGGACCAAAAAGGCCTTGCTGCTTAATTTAATCTACACCTCATTTGACAGGAGGTAGGCAAAGGTCTACTAATCAGGCTACAAATCAGGCTATTGATTCAGACAGCAAACAGTCATCTGAACATAAACAGCATGGCTACATTTAAATGCACCAGACAGACTGCGGATTTTGTGGCTTAGAAAACAAAATGTCTTACCTGTTTGTGCATTTCAATGTTTAATCCATATGACATTTCATAGTACTGCAAATAAATGAGCATACATTATTTTTTTAAGTTAACTTACATTGAGGATTTATTTATTGAAATAAGGATAAAAACTAATATACTTACCATTACATAATGCCTCTGCATTTCCGTCTTTTCACTTGCCAGTTTCTCACATTCCAATTTAAGGCTACAAAATAGATCATGTAATTAATGTAACATCATGCTTAAATGTAATGTCATTTTTTGACATCTACCCACCCTATTTGTATTTTGACAGAAGCTGCTAATTAAAAATCCTCATAAACTAACTCACAGTACAGAGAGAAAAACTTAATTCGTACTTCAAATAAAAAGGCTGAAGAGGAAATTTAAAGAACATTTCATGGGTGCTGCATCAGGCCCAAACTGCCTCCAGAACCTAAATATGTCTATTTTTCATGTTTTAACAAAGATCTGCTATTATGTGCTACAACTTAAAAGTTAGAATAGGATGTGAATTTGTCCAAAGTACTTCTCAGTAGTTAAACAGATAAGAGAGGCATGTCTTTCCAAACAGCATTTAGTAAATTACTGCCAAGTAACATCATTCACATTACAATTACAACTGGACTATATTTCTTATCTTAAATACACTCTAGCAAATGTTATCTTGCCCAGTACTAGAAAACTGGTAACTCTATCATTTACTAGCAAGTTTCTTTTCCATTTTTTTTCATAAACAAAAATAAGTTGCATTTGGCAGTTGCACATCTCATCATAAACAGTGGTATAATTCTGACTACTTTCACTGAGAGCCCCAACATTCCCTTTGTTTTCTATTAATCTGATTATTTTTAATGATACTTGTGAGCATCCTGTGGAACATCAGAATGCAAGCAGCGTTTTTCACTTACAACTATGATACCGAATGTTTAGAGTTTCCATTGTATTTCTTAAGCAATAAGCGGCTTACCCAAGTTAATGATTTCTGATCAGACTAGAGTATCATAGGCAAAGGAAGTGTAACAAAAACCAAGCGATTTCTAACTGGGAAACCTGTAAAGCTTTTACTTCTCTCCAAATATTCCAGGTGCACATAAGTACAAAATTAAGGAAGATTAATGCTCCTTAACACCAGTTGCCCAGGGCAACAAAGAACTTGTACCCTAAATCTCTGAAAGGACCTCAGAAGCAAGCGCACACCCACAAAGAACTTCTGAAGGGCAGCACAGAAACAAGGAGCACATCCCAGAGCTTCCATAGATTCTGGTAAACTTTGTGTTACTACTCCAAATACTTGTGTGCTTTAACGGTCCTCCCTGGTTCCTAACCACAGGACGCTGGCCTTTTATTAATTTTTGCAATAACACCACACACAAATGGGCAAAACACGAGAAGGAGCCTCCTAAACGCGCTGTGCCACAGAATTTGCGCAGGTTTTCTCTCTAGCCGTACTGAAATGATCCCTTCGTATAAGGCCCCTAAGAAACACCGTATTTTTTCAAAAGCACACAGGTGCCGAACGCTCCAGCTTCGACACCACCACCCTTCCGCAGCGGCCGCGGGAGCACGGGCCCTGCGCGCCCCGTCCAGCCGGTACCCTCCGCCCCGCGGCGGACCGGGGCTGCCCGCGCTCCCCGCACCGGCCCGTCGGGGTCCCTCGGCGGGGCTCTGCCGCGACGCCGCACGCCACCGCCTGGACGCGCCCGTTCGGTGCAGCCCCCCGCGCCCGGCCGGGGACCAGGCGGTAGCCCCTGGGCCCGGGACGGCCCGCCGGCGCTCACCTGTGGTACTGCGCCTGGAGGAACTGGAACTCTTCCTTGATGCGGTCCAGAGACTCCGGGATGGTGAATTTGAAAGGCTGGCCCGCAGCCTGGTGCGGGGTCTGGCGCGGTGGCGGCACGGGAGAGAGATGCACGTTCAGACACAGCGCGGCCGCCCCGCGGGGAAGAGGAGGCGGCTCTGCCCATCGCGGCTGGGCCGGAGGAATGGAGAGAGCGCCCGGCCCGGTCCGCCCCCGCCCCGGGGCGCTGCGCACTTGTTACCCACCTTCCCGTCCCTCATCTGCGGTGGGGCCGAGGTTAACCGCGCTCCGGCTCCGACCCACCCGCTCCTGCCGCCGCCGTCTACACGAAAGCGGGGCGTGCCGGCTCCACCCCGCCGACCCCCGCCGCGGAGACACAGCCAGCCCCATTCCGGGCGCTGTGTTCGGCGGATGCTGCCTGGCCCGGCGGTGACCCCCCGCCGTCATTCCCAAAGCAAATAAGTTGTCCACACAACAAAAAGTAGAGGGGGCCGCTCCAGCAGGCAGGATAAGCCCGCTCCACCCCGGAGGGAATGAACTTGTGAGGGCGCCTTCCTCTCCCTCCCCCCGCCCCAGCCGAGCAAAGGAGCTCCGGAGCGCCCAGCCCTCGCCCCGCGCCCCGCGCCCGCGGAGCGGCGGCCCAAGCCGTACTTACGGGGTGCCGGCTCTGGGGGAACATGGCTCCGGCCGCGGCGGGTCTCCCTCGCAGCGCGGTTGTCGCGGCGAGACTCCCCGCCCTGCCCCGGCTTCACACCCTGTGCGCCAAGGGGACAGGAGCGGCGACACCCGCCGGCCGCCTTTTCTCCGCCGCCGCGGGCAGGAGCGGGGCGAGGCGCGGCTCAGTGCCCCCGCCGCGGGGACATCCCCCAGCCGCGGCGTCCTTTGTTGCTGTCGTTCCGGGAAGGGATGAAGGTGGCCGGGAAAGGCGGACGAGCCGCGCTCGGGTCGGTCACCACCGCTCCGCGCTCCTTCGGCGGCGCTGCGACCGGCGGGCGGCGCCCGCAACGCCCGGGCGCGGCGGGACGGGACCCGACGGGGCGCAGAGGGGAGGCAACAGCCGCCCCTCAGCGGCAGTGAATAATCCCCTTCACGGACTCGCAAGTGGTCGATGCGATTGTAAGGCCGGAAACCCCGAGCGGAGGCGGCTCCTCTCTCCTCTTCTGCCCCTTGTCAAAAAGGGAAAATCCAGCCTTGAGGAAGCGGGACGCAGTGTCAGCGGCGGGACCGTCGCAAGCCGAGGGAGCGAGAGAAAGTCTTCAGGGAGGAACGCGCTGCTCCCAGGCGTCGGCGCAGGGGCCAAATCCCCGGCAAGACACAGAGCGATGAACAAGGGAGGAAGGCAGGAAGAGGAGGAAGGAGGCGGGCGGGGGCTCTCGCACAGCCGTCCCCGATCGGAGCAGCTCCAATAGCACATGCACGAAACGCTGGAGGGCAGAGGAAAGGGTACCACACACGCAGCAGAGGCTCTTCCGTTAGTTGCAGAGAAGTCCCTCGGACAAAAGGAAAGCAAACCCCTCAAGATGCTCGCTAGCCTTAGCGTCCAAACAACCAGCCGCGTTGGGGAAGATTTAAAAAAAAAAAAAAAAAAAGAAAGAAAACCAAGAAAAAAAAACCCAAACAAAGAAACAAACCCAAATACGAAAGAGTCCGTATCGGGTTTAAATCAGACGGGAAGCTCCTTCGTGCAACGGCACCACTACAGCCTCCTCCAGGCGGGCGCGCATCTGGGAGCTGCGCGCCTCACCAGAGCCCTTCGAGCGCGATATATCGCGGCGACATTAGCAGCAGCATCATCCTCATCCTCGCTCCCCTCCGCGGTGACCCGCTGTTCCTCGCCGACTTGGGATAAAGTTCTCCCCGGTTGAAAAATCCGAACCGGAGAGGACGGGAACACCACGGGCTCCCTTTCCAGCGTCCCCTCCGCGCCGGCCAAGGGCAAGGGGAAGCCGAGGCGGCGGCCTGGCGGGCGGCGCTCAGCGGGACCGGAGCGCGGCCGTGGCCGAGCTGGACACGCCGAGCTCGCCCGCGCCGCTTACATTAGCACGCGGTTTCACACTCCGCCGGCTAACCAGCCGTGCGGCCCCGCCCACGCCGCCGCGCGGGGGGTCGACCGCCCAATTGCCGGCGCCGCCGCCAACGTGGGCCCGTGACGCGCCACGGCGCCGCAGGCCAATGGCGAGAGCTGGAATCGCACCGCCTCCCGGCTTTCGCTGGGAAGCGTTTTGTGGCGGAGCGGCGGGAGCGCTCCGAGCTGGCCAATGGGAGGGCGCGGGGCTCGCGGCGCCGCGGGGGGCGGGGAAGGTCGGCGGGAAGGAGAGCGGGGAGGCCGAGCTGTCCATCAAAGTAACGTGGGGCGCGCGCGGGGGTGGGGCTGTGGGAGCCTGCGCGCAGCGCCTGCGCGCGGCCCGCCTCTGCCGGAGCCGCGGGCGCGGAGCCGCCCCGCCCCGCCCCGCGCGGTGCCGGGTGTGCGGGCCGCTTCCCGACCGAGCGACAGCGGCCCGGGCAGAGCGGCAGCGCCCCGGGACAGACAGCGCCCCGGGACAGCGCCCCCGGGACAGCCTGCACCGCTCCGCACCGCGCTGCCCCTGCGGCTCAGGCACACGGCCCCGCCTCGTTCGCCAAGCGACGGCGGCGGTGCCGTGGCACCTGCTGACAATGCGCCACGGAAAACGCCGAAAAGGAAGGATAAACCTTCCCGCGTGTTTGCGGGGCTCAGGGCACGCCGGCTGCTGTGTTGGTTGGAATGACCGTCAGATCGGGTGGAAGTTGTTCTTTGGGGAAAACGGGCTTCTTTTTAAGAGGGGCTTGATAGAGGAAAGCTGTCAAGAACTTTGGTTTGTAGGCCCCCGTGAGATAGATGAGGTCAAACAAATTCCACAGACTGTGTGTGCTTGCTGAGGAGATGACAAATGGTGACATAGCTTGCTGTGGGAAGTAAACTTCAAAACATATCCTCTATTAGCAAGCACCTTATTCATAGCAGAATTCCACAATGAAGTGTGAAATACCGGTACCTTGGGACTTAAAACAGTGCCTTAAGACACACTTGTGCTGTCAGTATATACCTATGTGCTACCTAAAAAGAGGTCTTAGAATGTTGAATGCCATTATTTAAACACTTTAAAGGTGATGTTATAACCTTCATTTTCTTCCAATTCCCCGCTAATGTTTGCTAGATACAGATTACTTCCTTAGAAGTGCATTGTACTTCATCTTGTACCCTAAAGAAAGGGCAGGCTTTGTTAAAATTTGGTAGGAAATTTGATGTTTTGCAATATCAAGGTAAAGCTTTATTCATTCAGAGTGATGATTTCCGGGTATTATTCCCAGAATATTCCATATTCCCAGTCTTACCTAAAGAAAAAAAGTTGCCTCTGTCTTCTTCAGGGAAAAGTTTGGACTTTATTCCACGACTTCAGAGTTTTGTCAGCACTGATACATCTATGTCTCTGTGCATATATCTGTGTACATGTATATGTGTACGTGTAATGGTGTCTGTACCTCTTGGTGTACATACGTAACTGTTTTTCTGTTTATGTACATGATGCATATGTGCATACAACCTTGGAAACACATAAATAAATATGTGGGCTTGTAATGGTTTTTAAGAGATGAGACAAAATATCCTTGATAGTGAGCTTTGGTAGATTGTGGTTCCCAGGACAGGAGTGTAAACTTGTCTGGTGTTCTGCCTGCATAAGCAAAGCTCAAAATCTTGCATTCTGTTCCCAGCTCTTCCCTTGTTTTGGACAAGCCAACTCACTGCTCTGTTCATGGCAATGGAAAGCTTAATTACTTAATGCTTATTAAAGTACTTAGATCTTCAGATGAAAGATGCCATAAAAATGCAAACTATGATTATATACTTTGTGTGTGTACTTAGTAGCTATGGAGTCTATAATAATATAACACTTACCTAACTTTCATTGTACTTTGCTTAACCTGCTGGCACAAGTTGTTAATGAGATATTGACAGATATGACATTAAAACAACACTGTGTTTTGGAACATAAACAAAAGGGGTTTGGGGTTTTTTCTAATTGCTCACCTACATGAAAGTTGAAATGTCTTGTTACCTGTATTTGTCAACATTAAAATGTCCAAGGCATGTTTTAACAGAAAGAGAAAAGCTCTATTTTCCTGGTTTTTATTAGCAAGTGCATTTAACCTACTTAGATTCTGGAATCAGACACTTAAGGGCATTTTGAATCTTATCCATTATATTTGAGATAGAAGAGCTGTACAAGCAGGAGCAGAATCAAATATGATGGTTCTTTTTCAAATGAAAGCCACTGACATTACATAGCAGGAATAATAACCAACGTGATCTGATATTTAACTAATTTATACTGCATCATCGTTGGCTCATTAGAGCATAAAAAAATTCTTTTTGTTGGATGGGTATAAAACTGGATTAATTCCAGGAAACTGAACATTCTCATTCCATGGCAATACTCACTATTTACACCACAGAAAGGCAGCAAAATACGGCTAAGCGTGTTGTATTCAACTAGGTAGCGTTTTATACCAGATTATTATGCCACAATGCTGCGTATACTCTACACAATTCTCAAACTGGATTAAAAATAATTGGTTTTAAATCTCTCATATTTTAAAAATAAAAATATTTCCTTCAGTATTAACCCTCCCCAACTGTTCTGTCTGATAATCCGTTTGACTCTGTTGTTTGAAATGAGTTGTTTTCTACTCTAAGAATTTAGTGTAGGCTTCCTGCCTCATAGCAAGGGGCCTAGTCCTAAATTGTCTACGTTCCGAAAACTCACACTGGAAATAGCTGGAGCTTTGACTGAAAAAAAAAAAGCACTTTTGGGTCAAAAATGTAGGTTAAATATACTGAAAGGGTTTCATATGTAGCATCCATTCTTCAGGGAAACAACATATTGTATGATGTTCTATTTATGCACCGTTTGGTTTTTTTTCCCTTCACTGTTCACAGTACCATTTACAAGCAATATTTTTTAACTTTGTGCAAAAAGTTTAAAAACTGTCACTTAAAACAAAAAAAAGAGATTATGTTAATCACTAGGAGTTAGCTGCAGGTGAGCAGTAAATTTAACAAATGTGTGATTTGTCCCACTCTTCTACTCTCTATGTAGTGAGAGCAAGTCAATGGAGGAAGCAATTCTAGAGTTCAATAGAGTTTATGGTTTTAGAGGTTTAGATAGGGAGATCATTGGATTTTCAACTGAAAGAGAAACATGCATGTGTGCTTGGGTGTGGGGGTTGTTCTGTTTTGTTTTGTTGGTTTTAGGGTTTGTTTGGTTTGGTTTTTTTTAAAATGCCAGCATGGTGAAGATGAAATAGAGAAAAAAAATAGTACCTGAATCATACAGTACGTGTGGTATAGTAGTGATTGTCTATAGAGTTGAAATAATAATTATTATTATAAGGGCGAGGAAAACAATATCACTTTTTAAATATGTATTTATTTATTAAGTGCAAATGATGTGAGCAGGGTAAAGCAATTACATTTCTAATTATTTGCTGTCTTTTGGCTAATTGCCATTGCATAACCTCTTTGTAATTTGATTTCTTTTTAATTAGTAGCTTTGCTTGTAGGCAAGAATGTTCAAAAAGTTGCACTAGGTCATTTTACCATCATGACTGTATTCACTTCCCCCATTCCTTCACCCTTAAAAAATCCCTGAACTGAATGAAAAAAAAAACAAGTCAGTAGCAGATCGTGCAGCAGTAAAACCTCAAATAGAATCAGATCCAAAAAATCCCTTTTGGTTTCACACAATATGGTAAAATTAGAGATTGCAGGAAACCAAAAAAAATTAAACTGGGAACATTTGAAAAGAAATGACCAGGCTTTATGAAAATGACACATTGACTGGCCAGTGTGTTTTTTTTATCGACAATTTCTTTGTTGAGCCATAGATCAAAGAAACCTGCATATGTTTTCATTTTGTTCTAAGTCTAACTAGAAAATTACATCCAGATGTTTAATAGGCATTCTGTTGGTTTTCTGCATTGATTAGATATGTTGGTACTGTTTGCTTACAAGTGTAGCCGGATCATTAGCTAATGCAAAGATATGTTTGTAGCGAGTTGCTAATTAGGTCTTTTGGAAGCTCTCCATACTAAGGAACAATTTGTACAGTGGCCAGAAAAACTTGCGGTACTTGAGAAGTCGCTTTCCCTTCTGTGTCTGGGAAAAAACAGTCAGTCGCTTTCCCTAATCTTCTTTTGCCTACAGGGATTGCAGCTTGATCCCAGTGGGTTGAAGTGCAAATAAATTAGGAAGAGACCACACACGTGCACGTGCGTGCGCGCGCGCGCACACACACACACATTCCCCCCTCCGCCCCCAATCTGCTCCTTCAGTCAAAATTCAGTTGTACAATCTTACAAAAAGCTAGCCAAAATGGAGTGCTTAAAACTAAAATGTGTTAAATTCTCAACACTCATGTTATCAAATACACAGCATTTTTGAGCATACTTTAGAGACAGATGGGGAAGCCCTTTATGATAAATGAGTGTACTTGAATTCATTACTGTGGTGCTTATAATTAAAGTAGCTCTTTCTCAACTTCACTACTGCAGGGTACTTCAAGACAAAGCTTAGGGAAAGTGTATACATGCATGACAGAGGGGTGAAAGAGGCACAGGAGAACTTTAATCATCTGTGTTTTGTTAAGTCCAGAAAGAGGTCAGATGTATTACCTGTTTACAATATTGACAGAGAAATTGTCGTAGACTTCTTGGCTCTGGCCTGATAACCTTCTAGGTGCAATGTCACCTTTCAAAGGATGCTTGACAATGTCAATGACCTTTCTAATAAAGACCACTTGCCATTGTATCACACTTCAGCCTGTAGCAGGATGAGGCCTCCATTGCAGGAGGTGGCAGCTAAAGGAGCAATGTGTGTATATTTTGTACAGTAAACGAGAGCGCATGATCATACGAGCTCCCTGATCCTGTCATCAAACACGTGACAAAGTTTTACTCCTGGAAATAGTCCCTTTGAAGTTCATGACAATACTTGCTTGAAAAAGGATATCTTTGTGTCAGACTTCACCAGATCAGGGCCATGCATACAGAATGGTAGGCTGTGTGTGACATACATATGCAAAACACATGTGTTTCTACCAATGACGCCATGCAACTGCAGAAGTTTTATCCTGTTTTTCGGGAGCTACCTGAAAGGGAAGATTGCCACAAAGGTGCAGTTAATCATTGCACTTCAGTAGACTAGTGGTACACTATTTTTCCTTGCCTGGTAAAATGCTAAAACTCTTCCATTCCATTTTAGTTTTATATATATTGTAGAATTTTTGTTTGCCCTAAGCTGTCAAAAACATTGGAAAGAGTCTACAGATCACCAAAGACCCTTAGACTTAAAACCGCAGGGGAAATAGCATTGAGACAGCTGGTCTTGTGGAAATGATGCTTTGAAAACATTTGTTGAAATGGCTGAAGGAACTTTCATTGTACAAAGAAAGGGATTCTCTGAGAGGGAGAGGTGGTTCCAAGTGCACTGGCGTTTCACAATTAGGAACAACAACTTGCTTGCTCCTGCTAAGGTACATGAAGCCCTATCTTTTAGTCTTGTATCTGTTCTCTGTGTATGAAAGTAGCAGCCTTTAGGAACGGCTAAAGTACAGATGTGATACTGAACTATTGTGTGCGGGACCATGGCGCTCTATCAGCCAATGGGAAGCAGATTCAACTGAAAGTCGGCTGGAGTTTGGCAGCTGTTTCTCTCTGTCATACTTCTGCCTCTCATTCCTTAAGAAGAGGTTCTTGCCTATGCTGAGGTTATAAACACCATGTGAGCTGTTCTTATACCAACCTTCTGCTGCAGACCTCAGATTTCAGTCTGGTAGAGTCCAGATGAGAGCAGATTGTCCGGTTCTGCTGTCTCTTCATAATGCAGGCGCTGTAAATTGCTGGCCTGCTACAGCTGCGACATCTGTGGATGCTCTTACAGCTCTGGTGGCAAAAAGGCATTAAGTCTGTTTCCAACTTTCCCCATGCCCTAAAAGCTCTGGGCTTCCATATTCTTGATGGAATGGAATTAACCAATATGTCTTTAGAACCCAATGGGAAGCGGAGAAATTATGTAAAAGCAGTTGTTGTTGGACAAGGATAGTGATGGGGAGGAGAACAGGGGTGAGGAATTAAACAGGGAGGGAACATTTCAGTACTGGTGTGATGCAATTCTTGACAAATGTGGACATTTCCTTAGTAAAACACCATAGAACTACAGGCAAGATTGTAAACAGTAGCTGTTGCTCACAACATGAAAAGAAAACAATTAGTTATCTGAGTCATTCAGCACTGTCCACTTCTGTGTTTTTCTACTTATGCTGCCCTTCCACTACATTCAATACAGGTGTCTCAGTTTATATCCTGAAGGACTAACATGTAATGATAACTGTGATTATTAACAGAGTATATAAATTTCCCATAATATGAAATAATAAATTCCACCATTTGACATACACATAGAATTGTCACTAATACGTATCATCTACTCAGTCGTCAAGTGAACATCCACGTGAAGAATCCAATTAAAAAGGCATGTCATTCATCTGTCCATGTATTCTGATACACTGGCATGCTCATGATCAACGGCATCACCCAGTAGAAAATTGCTACAAAGGAAAGGAAAAATAGATCCATCCTGTTCAATTCAACTTAGATATTACTGCTTCTAAAATACCAATATACCTGCTGTTGCAGGAAACCACATCATTATTACACAGACAGTAGAATAACCATGCTTAGTAGTCCAAATATCTGAATATTTAGCAGCTAGAAGGCATGATGAGAGTTAATAATAATACTGCTTGTTCAGGAAAGAGCAGCCAAAGTCACTAAAAGGGTGTTTATGTGAAAACAAGAAAGCTAGTGAGTATAGTATAGCTGGGATGTTGAACATTTCTTTGGTGTAGAGGGGATGGTGGGGGCAGGGAGGGGTTGTGTTTTTGTTGTTTTGGGTCTTTGTTGCTTTTTTGGTGTTGTTTGGTTGAGTTTGTGTGTATCTTTTGCACAAGAATGATTTTCCATCTATCCACCTGAGCTCAAAAGCAATGAAAAGTATGCACATATCCATAACTCAACATTATAAATTCAAGAGTTGATAGTAAGACATATTCTACCCAGCCACTCACATTTTCTGCTGTAGTTTTACTGTCTGTTAATGTGCTTATGCATGCTCAGGTGCTCAGCTGTTGGAGTTAAGTAGCATCCATGCAGAAGAAAGTCTCTATGCAACGTGACCCTAGAGCATAACTCAGGAGAACGTCTATGCCCTAAAACTGGCAGTAGATTGTACTTTGGGAGCAGACTGGATCTCATAAGTGAAACCATTACATCTTCATTAATTTTGCAATAAAATGATTTGCAAATCTCACCCATATAAACTCCAAAAAGCAGAGAATAAGGAACACAAGGCATACAGGAATACAGGTGACCATGCACCATATAGCATTATTATATATTGAAGTAAATATTCTTATATTGCCCATATTTTGGTTTTTAATAAAGTATTCCACTTAAATGAAAGAGATATGTGATTAATCTTCCGAAGGTGGAACAATATGAGATCACTTTTATCAGTTCTTTTCATATCTACAAGTGAAATGTCTCCTGTCCTGTCCTGTCCTGTCCTGTGTGTCTTTTCCTGTCCTGTCCTGTCCTGTCCTGTGTGTCCTGCCCTCTCCTCTCCTCTCCTCTCCTCTCCTCTCCTCTCCTCTCCTCTCCTCTCCTCTCCTCTCCTCTCCTCTCCTCTCCTCTCCTCTCCTCTCCTCTCCTCTCCTCTCCTCTCCTCTCCTCTCCTCTCCTCTCCTCTCCTCTCCTCTCCTCTCCTCTCCTCTCCTCTCCTCTCCTCTCCTCTCCTCTCCTCTCCTCTCCTCTCCTCTCCTCTCCTCTCCTCTCCTCTCCTCTCCTCTCCTCTCCTCTCCTCTCCTCTCCTCTCCTCTCCTCTCCTCTCCTCTCCTCTCCTCTCCTCTCCTCTCCTCTCCTCTCCTCTCCTCTCCTCTCCTCTCATCTTTTCACCTCCTTTTTTTTCTTTCCCTTAGATTTTTCTTTAGCTCAACAAATCTGAGAAATATTTCTCTAGCAAAAGGAAGACGTGGGTAAACATTTAGGGATATTTTCTATACGCATTTTGCATGGCAAATTCTACAGTCTTGCAGATCAATTCAGAAAACGGCATTTCATTTTCAAGAGAAATGTACTACCTGAAGTGAAGAGCAGTCACCTCAATGCAGCTCCTCTAAAAGAGCAGAGGTATTTAGTTCATTTAATTAATGTGATAAAGCTTAGTCCATTTTGGCTTTATTTACATAATTTTATTGGGAGCTTGATTTCGCCTGTGTTTCTTATAAATTCTGATGTGTCTGAATGTATATAGATACCTGAATGCCTATTTCAAGTTTTTGTGTAAGTAAGTAGATATTTTTATTTTGAAATCACACCTAGTTTGAATTAGAGCATTGTACAATTTCTTTCCTTAAATTATCTATTCCACCAAGGGAAAAAAGAAAGCAAATAAATGTATGGAGAAAAATAATCACAGGCAATTGTTGAATTTTAGGTCTGTCTTAGTCTGAGATACTCTGGGAAACGTCTATGTTGTAAAGGATTTTTCTTTAAGTGGTTCACATAGGGCTCCTGCTGAACTGGTCAGATGGTACAGACAAGGTCCCACATGTTTTTAAATAAGTTTTGAGTTTTGGTTATTTCTCTCTGAACTAGCCAACCAAACCACAAGACAACTTCTGAATTCTCAGTTGAGCAAAACTCTGCATAAGCAAATTGCTCAACAAAGCCTGGCACGTTTTGCCCCTGTGTTTGAGCACAATAGGAAAGAGAAGCATGTTTACTTCTATCCCAATTTACTTCTATCGCAAGCTGTTGAACACCTCACAGAAGACCCTGGGAGTGTAACAGGTTGTCTACAGAGTGTTGCACCAGGATGGTTTTCTTCTAATGGTTTCCCTTGAATGTGGGCTGCCAGCTTCAGCACAGCCATAAACCTCATTTCCTTTTCTCTGCGTGATACCTTATCCTACCTTGTTTAATAGCACAAGTCAAGTGGATGTGTGTCTCCATCCATTTGAGTTATAAAGCAGGAGAGACTCTCCATGAATGAGGTGCAGGGCTAGCTATAGGTCTCTATGCATTCAACGGGTCCCATTCACTTCTCTCTATGTAGTAAAACATACTGAGTGATCTAAAATATATTGAGAGTTTTCTATTTCCTCAGAGACAAAAGCAACCATCCAGAATCACCTATGTTAACCTAATTATCAAACACAGCTTTCTTCTCAAGAAACCTGAGCAGTTGTGGAAATAGTGCTGTGTAGAATTTTACTGTAGGGCATATTTGTCCCTCTTTGCCCACTCTTTCTTATTTTAAGGTCTTTCATAATTTTGTTGCTCTGCATTAATATCTTCTTTTGACTGTGAAGAACATGTGGGACTGCTTTACTTATTTGCACAAGGAAGTGCTAGAATGTAGTTTACAGTAGAATACAGTATAGAAAATATTTTATAAGCAGCTCTTGAGTGCAGAAAAAAAATTCTTTCTCAAGGTATCCTTCTGTCCCTCATTTTTGTTTGTTTTTTCATTTGTTTTGGTTTCTCATTTAGTCATTTGAATTTTTTATTCCACAGAGTTTTTAACTTCTAGTGGGAATGTAGCAGAACTTTAAAAATAGAAATCTTCAAATTAATCACCTTATTGATAGTGCCCTGAACTTTGTCATATCATTGCAAGACATCTACAGTAAATCTCCACTGAAAATGAAGAAAATATTTATTGGCATAATAAGTATTTGAAAAGCATGGAAGAGTGGAAAATAGAGTTTAGTTTATCTTTACGTGCTGCTTTAAATATTTGCTTTGTTGTATTATTATTTTTTTCATTGAAAACGTTTGACAAACCATTACACAGTGGCTTGGGCCTAGTTAGATTTTTTTTCATGAGTGGGAGATTATTACAGAAAACAGGGCTACTAGCATCTGGCCCAAGCCAGGAAGAGTCTTCCTTTTTAGAAGGCAGCCTGCCTTAAGCCTCTGACTCAACTCTGTCTTCTATCTAGTATGTGACTGTTAGTTGCTCACTTATGAATAAGATATGTCAATGTGTTAATTGAATGAAAAAGTGAATATTAATACTTTTCCAAATCTTCTGGAAAAGTATATTTTATAAATATCCTGTACATATGAAATAATAGTAAAATGTATAAATGTTATTCACAGCTTTCTCTTGCATCAGCTGAGCAGAAAGGGAAACTCACAGGTATATTTAGGGCACTAAGTGTGGTATATACAAAATTATAGATAAGACACAAAATATTGTATGATACAGGGTATAATTTTGTTTCTTGATTGTTCTGAAAAAACGATTTGTTTTTCTTCAGTAAATCAGAAAATTGTTTATGCATATACATATCTACATACGTACATATATATACACATCCATACATGTAATTACATCAATGTATACATAAACGTGTACATATAGAATAGCATGAGGAAGGAACTGATCTGTTTAATTCCCAGGAAGGCCATTCAGTGAACCTGAAGGGTAGGGAAGACAACCTGATCCACAGGTGCTAAGCTTTCAGTTTATGCCATGATCCATTGAAGTCAAACCAAAGTAGCATCACTTTTTTTTCCTTTTCCAATTTGCAAATGATTATTCAACATTAATATGGTCTGATTAAAAATGTCCCATTTAAGAGCATCAGATGCCAGGGAATGCTGTTGTCTTCTGCTTTCAGCATTTTAGATCTTCTGTTCTTCAGTATAAATGGTAAACTGCAGGTGGCACCTAAAAAATAATGTTAGAACACACTGAAAGTATTGGCATGACATTGATAAATGCAAACAGTGTGCCTGAAGTAAAATCACCTTAATTTAGATCTTCTGTTTGCACATATGTATGCCTGTGAAAACAGACGTATTAATGTAGCTTTACTACAAAATTAATACATGGAGAATAAGAAAAGATAATGCTGTAATTGAGAGTCCAAAAGACCTTAGCTTTTTAATCATATGATCAGAAAGTGGTGGAACATTTTTCTTGCCGTTTGAATTCCTAGTTGTTTTTTTTTCAAAAATTTTATACAAAAATAAGGCAAAATTTATTTCTTACTTTTATTAAAAGTCAGATTTTATTAAATGCAAGCTCAGTTGTAAAAGTGACACTGTATTACGTGATTCAAAGTTGTGCTTTAGGCTTTTTTTGTGGATTTTTTCCTTACAAGTCACTCTGTCCATTTCTGAGGTTCAGAAATTCAGGTGGGTTTTAGCACCTGTGTTTTTAAATATGAGACTCTCCTTCCACTTTTTCTCTTCCTCCGTATTATCAAGCCTGCATGCTCACATGCAATCACACAAACAAATACATCACTAATCAAAAGATGCTTTATGATTATGGAGATGCAAAGCCACTGGGATTTGTGATCAATTTATGCAGAATAGAAGAAATTATAAAAAGATTTTGGTTGTGTTTTGTTGAAAGGATTTTCTAGTTGATATTTATACTTCATCCTTTAGCTTATTATGTGGGAAGTTGACTGATGTTTTACTTTCATAGATAGGATGCAAAGAAGCTGTGAACTTGTCTTAATCCTTGTGTCTGGTTAAAGCACAGAAAGAGAATAGATATACCTTTGGTCTATGTACAAAGGATAAACTGTGAGACCATGTCAATATCTTACGTGGGATTCACACTGGGTCTGGTCACCAGCACCACAGCACAGTCAGTACCAGACTGAGATTTTCGCTCAGTGAAGAATGACATGTTGGAGCTCATATAGGATGGTGATATGTCTGTATTTTTTCTTTTAATTTAAAACTCTCCAATACTGTTTTTAGAATACATGATATTCTATTCTACACACCGTTTTCTCTTTTCCCATTTGCATTAACCCTGCTGCCTACTTACTGGTGAGAGGGGGAAACGATGTGTTTTTCAAGGCTGCAGAAAGTCATGGCAGGACATACTCAGAAGTTACATCTTCCTCTGCAGCTGCTGTACAACGAAATGAAAGAGTCAGTGGTTCACTGAGGGAATCTAAAAACTTCCGCTTTGATGTAATCCTCAGGTTTTATGAAAGAACACTGAAGCCAATCAATTCAGGTACTCCTACACCACTTCTTATGTATAGTGATGTTGGTTTGGTCCCACAAAATAATCACTGGTTGGCTTGTTTTTGTATTTTTTTTAACATACCAAGTAACACCCTCAGGTTTCAGGGTAAAACCAGCCACAAATATGAAACCCGGTTTCATCCAGTCTTGCAATTCCAGATTGGAAAAAAAGAATTGGCTTGATGTCTATCCCATTAACTTTAAAGGGAAGTCAGAATGTTTCTGTGAAGCAAAGAATAAATTAGTCAAATAACTTTTTTCATTATATTAAAAGTATTCTAATTCAAAATTTTGTTTAGTCAGTCTGGATCAAAGTGTCTGTTGTTGTGTTACCACTTGAAACTAATCTTTTACATAAATTTCCTGAACATTCTTGTGTCAGAGGTGTTTTAAGAAAATGCATGTAGTCAAGTGGAGTTGTTTTTTTGTTGCAAGTAGGTTGGGCCCAGTTCTTTCTCTCGTTTTTGTAAACCCAACCTTTTATCCATGGGTATCTGAAGGACTGAGGGGGTTCCGTCACTGAGGATAGGGCTGATTATGTGTCTAGTGATTGTTTCCAGTTCAGTAAGAACTTAAAGATCAAGCTACAGATCACTGCTAAAAGACCTCTCCTTTTAGTTCAAAAGGAAGAAGTCTGTAGTTTGTAAATTAAGTATCAGGGTTCCATAGGTGTTGAAGGTTATTAAAGGGAAGTAGTCACAAAAACAAGGTTGGGGTTTATACCTACTGATTTTTTTTCCCCAAAAAGAAACCTCATAGAATTTAGATTTATGGCTGTATCTCTTTAGGCTAGAATACAATAAAAATGTTGGCTAAAAAACCCTGAGTACTTCTTCTAAGGAATTTTTTTAATAACTCCTTTGGAGTATTTTGTAAAGAGTGTAGGTTTTAACTTCAATTACCTGATTTTTGTGAGATCTTTGTAGGAACATATTTATATTTTAATTTCCTGTTACCAAAGATGTGTTTTTAAAGGGCTAAAACACAAGGGGGTTGTGTTAAGGGATTCTCCACAAATCCTATTTAAGATTCTGCTTCAAAATATAGGGTCTATGCTCATATCAGTTGTGGAAAAGAAGATTTAGGATGGAAATGGAAGCATGCTAAAATGCAGTAAATAGTCACAAACCTGCTTTGCAGAAGTTAACCACTTCTAGGTCACTCCCAGTGTCCATGCTATCTCATTTAGAGCTTATTAACCATGTACTGGGTATTTTGGTGGAAACTGGTCCTTGATGCACTTCTGCAAGGAAAAAAATACTCTCTGATTGCTTGTAATTTTGCAGTACACTGACTTCCCTTTTGGAGTAAGGGTGAAGTAGTTCAACCCATTGCAATGGGGAACTTGCTTTAATAGCCACAAAACAACCTTGAAGAACTGAAGGAATATGATTGGTGCTAATGGTATATTAAAATAATTTTCAAAGAGCACACTCAGACCTCCACTGGAAAAAAACAACTGTCAAAACATTGAATTTTTCATTTAGTTGAATTTTTCATTTGGCATTTATAACTGCTGACACACAGGAATAGCAACCATACTTTATTGATCAATGCAAACTGCTAGAACAGCACTAGCACAACAGGATAATGTGCCAACATGAGAGAGGACCAACAGCAGCCATTGGAAGCACTGTCTTACCCCTCCACAAAATATAGGGATGGCCGGTAGGTACAGAATCAAGTGGAGAAGCTTGCTTTTTCAAAAGAGAGGAGTCTCAACATTCCTCTTAATGGAACACTGCCAGTGGTTCCATTCTCCTTGTGTCAAGGGGGTTGTTATTATCAGATACTTTCACCTGTTAACTGCATAGCGGTGCTTTTGACGTGGAACAGTTCTGTGCAGGTTCCTCTGTACTACCCCAATTTCCATTTGCTTCATGAAAAATTTGGGGTGTGTAGTCAGATGTAACCACAGAGATACCTTTTGGTTATTTGTTTTTGTCAAATATTAAGATTTTAGCCAGAAATTCATGACAGAAAAGAGGTGCAACTGAAAAAAAATAGTAAGAAGCATTTGGTGTATCCAAAGTTTTAGCAACTAAGCCAATACGAGAAGAAAGAACTCCAAGCAACATGGATCACGGCTTTGTGCTCTTAAACATGTACATCTAACAGAGCTGCAGTAATTCCAAAGGGAAGGAACCACATCTGCAGACAAACAGATTTCATGCTAGCCACCACATGCTGCATTGATAATGTGTGGTCGTAAGCCATGTCTTCTTTCTGGTGGAGTTTCTCCTAATCTTTAGCCAAAAACAACTTGAAAACAATCTTTTGCTGGAAGTCATAGCAGTCTGGGGAATATAAGCAGACATTTCTATACACAGTGCATGGTTTAGTTTATGTATACTAAAAAGCTCTGTTTTATCTACCCTTAAGTGATAAAAACTGTGGAAAGTACTAAAAAAATCAATTAATCTACATTTTAAATCAAATATATGTTGAGCTTTCTCATAAACAGCAAGTCACAGGCATTTCTACATGTTTATACATATGTTTGAAATAATAATGCCCATTTAATGTGATGCTCTTTATGCTGTAGTACAGCTCCTACATTATTTACAAAAGTAACTTCTGGTATTTTCTTTTTTCATAGTATCCATTTTATAAGTCTTGACTCAGGTTTCTCAGACCTGTGATTCTTAGTGAGAATTAATAAGCATTTCTTAAATGAGAACGTAAGACAGTGGCTGCAAGTTGCTGTTATATGGTAGAAGTCTCAATTATCTTTGACTTCTACAATACTCTATCTACCAAGATACTCCTTTGAACCTCTACCAGATGTCCTTCTTCATTTAGATTTTAACATCTGAAACAGTGTACTGAGGAAAAGCAAAGGTGTATTCTGTCCTAAGAAAGTCTGACTGTTTCTAATGGGCAAAACCCCCTCCCTGTCAATCACATACGATATTTCCTTAGGACTGAGACTTTTTATAGTAATCTTGACTGGCATTAGTAGATTGGTCAACAAATGGTCATAGCTTTCTGTATTCAACAATCTTGACTGTACTTCCTGATGTATTATTGCTGCTAACTTACATTTACTTCCTTGCCTTGCAAAAATCAACTATTTTCACTCTATTAAAAAAAAAGAAAAAGAAAAAACAAACAAAAAAAAGAAAGACACAAACTCCTAAACAAAATCTCAACCAACCAATCAAAAAAGCAAGAACAAAGCCATCAAAAACCAACACAATAGTTGGTTAAAGAAATGCAAGTGCGTCCAAATTAATGAGATATTGAAGTTCTACATCTTGTAAAGTCATGGCTTCTTTATAACATGTTCCCACTATACCTACCAGCAGATATGCTCATAAGGAAGTTGAAAGCACTTACAATTGAAAAATTATTTTTAAAAGTATCTCTTTTCCTAAAGGAAAAAAAAAATTATTAAAATGGTATGGTAAACTTTTCACAAATTTTTATATTCCCTTGAGTTATCTGCAGTTCATTGCATGTGAGCATCATTGATGCACATCGATATGAAGAAATGCCCAGGAATTACATAGGAGTACAGAAAAGCTGCAATTTCTTCTATGCAGTAGCCCAAGAAAGGCATTAACTGCTCGAAGATCTACAGCATTTAATGGGCTAAGTCTTCTGGAAATAAATATTTTGATTGGAAACATATGTTACTTCTATATCTTCCATATTTGCTTGAAGAATTTTTTGCCATTGTTCAAGATTTCCAGTTGAAAATATTCTCTTGCTTGAAACTTGAAAATATAAGTCCATTTATTATTATTTTTATTATTATTGGTAATAGTAGTAGTAGTAGTAGTAGTAGTAGTAGTATAGGAAGGAAGCATTAGAAAGCAACAAAAGAGTAAAGTAAGGTATTTCTGAGAGAGCAGACCATGCTTCTTTTGTAGCATGCTTCATTCCTGCCTAGTAAATGAGGGAAAGGCTGTGGATGTAGTCTACCTGGACTTCCGTAAAGCCTTCAGTTCTGCGTCCCACAGTATTCTCCTGGAGAACAGGCAGCCCATGTCTTGGATGAGTGCACTCTTTGCTGGTTAAAAACAGACTGGGTGGCTGGGCCGAAAGTGCTGGTGAATGGAGTTATATCAGCTGGCAGCCGGTCACTACTGGGGATCTCCAGGGCTCAGTGTTGAAGCCAGTTTTAATATCTTTATTGATGATCTGAACAAGGGCACCAAGGGTACTCTCAGTCCATTTGCAGATGGCAACAAATGGGAGAAGACTGATCTGCCAGAGGGTCAGAAGGCTCTACAGGGGATCTGGACAGGCTGGATCAGTGGGCCAAGGACAATGGTATGAGGTTCAATAAAGCAAAAGGCCTGCTCCTTCACTTTGGTCACAAGCATACTTCTCAATCCTAGTCCTTTCCCCTCAGAGGCAGATCTCTGTGAGAATTTCAAAGCAGAGACTGTCAAGAAAGAGAGCTGTGAAAAACAAAAAGCATTCCCAAAATCCGTAGATAGCTGGTGGCTGAATAGGCAAGGCGAGGCACATGTCTGTAGGCCTTCCCTGTTAGATGGAAACATCCTCTTAAGGAGATTTAGAAGGGTTTGTGCACAGAGGGCAGGCAAGTCCCAAACACAGACTGTGTGGGCAGGTCCCAAAAAGTAGAAATACAGCAGGAAAATTTCAGGTCCCTCATCAAAATAAAAAGTAATTGATAAGTTTCTTATAGTGCTAGGGAATATTTAGGAGCAGTATGTACTCAGGCGCATGGCTGGCAGAAAAACAGCCTTGGTTTCTTGGGGTAGATCTGTAGGATTGGATCTACTGACCAAGGTGATGAAGTGGCATCTCATTCAGTTTGCAGATGACACCAAATCAGGCGGGAGTATTGATCTGCTGGAGGAAGGAAGGCTCTAGAGGACAGAATGGATCCATGGGCTGAGGCCAATGATATGATGTTCCTAGATTGTATCTGACATAGTGTGGGCATCAGGACTAGCGAAAGGTTCATCCCCTTTTACTCTGCACTGGTGAGGCCTCGCCTAGAATCCTTTGTCCAGTTCTGGGCCCCTCACAAGAAGAAAGACACTGAGGAGCTGGAGCATGTCCAGAGAAGGGCAATGGAGCTGGTGAAGTGTCTGGAGCACAAGACTTATAACTATGCAAAATTGCATATTTGGAGGTTTTGTGCCGGAAATTTCTGGCCCAAACTGCTGGTCAGTGCAAGGAAAATCATTATATCTCAATTAAAAGATAAATGTCCACAAGTAGGCAAACAGGCAGTTATTTGCTACTGCGAAACCTGGAGCATGTTCCATTCGTTTTTTACTAGTCGCTTGCCTATAAGAATCTGTTTTTAACTAGATTGTCAACTTTTATCCTTTATTTGTGGAATGTGTGATTTGATGTTTAAATAGAATATTTTCTTTCAGATTTTCAGATGGTGATAACTAGGGTATAATTTATCTTATTAATCCTTTCAGGTTGCCTTGTTTACATGACTAATGTTCCTGCATCATGCATGTCTGATGCCAACCCATGGCTCTGTTGTCTCTTTTTCTTCTCAACTAAGCTTATAATCAACAAAGAGCTCTTCTGTCTTTTCAATCTTGCATTTCACCTTACATGCCATTCAACTTTTAGAGGGTGTGTGAAACTCATTTGGAAACAAAGTAGTAATTCATGTTTACCACTGAGAGAAACAATTACCTGTCTCTCATTTCCAGTAATCCCCTTCTATGAGTAAACACTGTTTTTAAAAAACCCTGCCTTCATACAAAAAGAATTAACTTCCTTGCTGCTCAAAGCTTTTTATTAGTAGTAATATCTCTCTGTTTGTATTTGTTGTAAGATTCATCCCAGAGGAGGAGGGGGAGGGGAGGGAAGGGGAGAGTAAGGCAAGGGGGGGGCGGGGGGGCAGAGGAGGGAATAAGAAACTTCAGTGGTGCTCAGGGAAATGACTAAAAATGGTAGGTGAATATGGCAGAAAGGGACTGCCTGGATCACTGCTTCCATTTGTGCCACACAGTAAAAGAACCTTACATGAATAATACGATTAAATCGTCTGTCTTGAGAATTCTGTATTTAATAGTTAAATAAACTGCCCACGTGCATCTTTCAGTTCTGAGTATCACTTTTACAGTATGTGGCTTCATTATCTTACATTACAGTAGAGTTTTGGTTGATCCTTAACATAAGTTCAATTTACTGAAAGAAAAGGAAAGTCTTTGCATCTGGGAAGTCTGGAAGATCAATCAATTTATTATAAAAATTTAATAAATAAAAGGTTTTGTATGAACCTTGTATTTACCTTAGATACTTTTCCTAATAATATTTTTGAAAATACTTTTCTTTTAAATATTGTGACTCAATTTTGAATTCTGTTTGGAAATAATTACTAAAGCATCTTTGCCTATTTCAATTGCATGGAACATATTTTTCATGGGTTTGAGGCTGCCTGTTTTAATTTACACTTTCGTATTTTAATTCATGAAGTTGAAAATATTGTGGGCATTGCAACGTGCCTCACTATTGGCTTCTCTTGTTGTCTTCTAAAAATAGAAATTTTTTTAATACTGTAAAAGTAATACATTCTTATATGGATGATTGACATTTTGTGCTACAAAATCTATGTTCATATGATTGTGCTTTTATGTGCCTTTCACAGAAACTAATTAATGTCTCCTTTTTGTACTGAACTGATGTGAGGCTTGGGATACTTTTGTGATAAACACAACACCATCAAGAAAAACTCTTCCTGCCTCAGAGACTCACAATCCAGAATTAGACTTTACATTCATCTCCCTGGAAGATGGTTTCTAACAAAAGTAAATAAAATCTGATCAGTGTGAAAGATGCAGTGTAGGAAAAAGGAAAGGTAGTCTTGCCTGAAGCATCTTTCCATGAACTGCACAAACCAAATGCATGCCAAAATTCCATATCCTGCTGTCAGGGACCATTCAGCAATGCACATAATGAAGAAATGCTGGGTAAGCTCTTTACTGGAATTGAAAACACAGTTGACATCCAGATCAACTATTATTATGAGATCCAGTGGCAAAACATAAAGTGTGTAGTCATAATATAGTTAGGAGGTTATCTTTAATAGACTTTATGGAGGAGTGCAATTATTTTTAAATAGGAAAGGAGTAGGAGAGGAAAAGAAATTCTGAATTATTCTTATGTCTACTTTGACTTTGCCTTTTGATGATTTTACATTAGTTGGTCAGCTACTGCATGGGGACTAAAGCTGTGCCTATCTCAAGGTCGCTGTTTTTTAACACCAGCTTTTACTGCAGCAAATGCAGTGTTGGAAGTTAAAGGCCTATACAGTCAAACATCTGATGAATATCTGAAGAGTATAATAAATTACTCTTTCCATAATTCCCTTTTATCTGCAGATGTGTGCTTTTGCATTGTTTGGCCTAGAAGATCTAGTTTAAGAATGTTAAGGAGATTTTTCTCTTGTGTAGTTTCGGTTTGTCTCAGTGCATAGAAGGAAAGTAGTTCTCTAATTTTCATGTTGTTTAAAGCAACTTTTGAAAATGACTTTATGTTAGAGAATATGTGAGGGTAGTCTCATGGAAGACATACAGAGCAAACTCCTTTGTTTCTTTTCCATAGTAAACACCCAGTCTGAGTAGTGTTATTATAAGGGCATTCTGGCAATGAGCGGGAGACTGAACATCATAATTTTCCTTTCTGTTTGTATGTCAGCCTATCAGGGTCATGTCAGCGACAGTGCTTTTCTTACTCTATGACATGTTCCGAGGAGGAGTGGCAAATGGAAATACTGCTCTGAATCAGAAAGCTGGCACCTGGGAATAAATTTCTGGCTGATACTAGATATTTTTTATGATTTTCTGCAGGCACGGAGACTTTTCAATAGAGGGACAAAATTTAAATGTCATTGCATACACCCCTTCAATTTTGTCACCACCCACTTTCTTGTGAAAAAATGTCATTGATCCGCCTATGGAAAGTGACAACAATTAAAATTACTTTTAAACATAGTAACAGTATTAGATATGAGACTAGCAGTCCATAGTTAAAATGCACTGTTTCTTTTCTGCGTAGAACACTGTTACACTGTACCAGGGCTGCCAGATGGTTATTTTTCACTATGACAAGGCTAATCTTGGCTTTGTGCAATGTAGTGCTTGGTGCTAAGAGGAAGGCCACAGTTACAGGGATTTTGAAGAATGTAGGGAGCAGGATGATTTAAAGGGCCTTCTGAGTTTAAAAATTGTTCCGATATTTTTCAATTACACTTTCCACCATTTCAAGTGAAATTGAAGCCTTACTCATACTGCAGTGTGATCCCCTGTTGAATTGAGGCCTGAGCTGAGGCCATGGTTCATGTGGGGATTTAGGACTTTTGACAGCCCTTGGGCTTAAGCACTTCGTCAATATGCAATTTTGTGTTATGCATTCAAGCTACTGGTACAACACAGGTGAAAGGTGAGGTCCATGGAGAGCCCTAGAGAGAAAACAGAGCTGCCTGAACCTGGATATACGGAAATTTCAGGACAGTTGATGTCTTAATTTCTATTTCAGTCCACTGTGTAGGTTTGGGATTGAGGGGCTATATTTCTCGCAAGGAGCACCTACACCCACAGGTCAGGACATTAACCTTTTCCTTAGACAGCTGGGAAAACCAGAGTCTCTTAAGTGCATTGAAGAAAGAGAGGAGAAAGACTAGAATTCCATTCCCTGTTTTTCCAGCATAGCACTGTTTCTGTTGAGCACCAGTTGTTGGAGTTTCAAATCTATTCTCATTTGAGGATACTCTATGTTTTCCTTTTTTGCTTCAGCATACCTAAAATGACACAATGTTCACAGGTCATATGGTAGGAAGGAACATCTTTTTTTCCTTGTCAAGCATTAAGTTATGAGGCTTCGCACAGTGTGTATATTAAGCAATTATAAATAATTAAAACAGCCATGTACTTCAGGATTAATGAGGGACACTCTCATGCTTTCAGTGAGAAGCTTGACTAGAAGCTTCTTTACTTTTTTGGACAAACAGAATTTCCACTTTAATGTTGCTATAATGTTGCTTTCAAGTATAATTCTTATCTATATTTCATTCTACCTTGCCATTCTCAGAGTGGATTAAAAAAAGATCCTAGCTACATTTCAACCCTTGTAAGTATTTCTGCATCTTCTGATGAAATACTATTTCATAACCACAGCAGCATTTCTCGGAACATGCACCTTGCCCTTTCACAAATAAGAATATATTTCACAAGTCTGTTCTTGTTCACATAGGGTCTGGCCAACAAATGAACTGTGATGGTGAGTTGATCCTGTCTACCATATTATTAGCAAGTTTTTATTTTGAAAATAGATTTTGTTATAGGCCGACTCATAAAACTTTGATGAGGAATCCTGTCTAATGTCCACATTTTCTGGATAGAGACTGGTGCCTCAGATCTTCCAGGACTTCACTAACAGTAACTGTGGGCACCCAATTACAAAGGTAATGATGGAAATACTCTCCTCCAAAAAACATTGTTCAACTTGCTTAATATGCTAGTTTATATTTTTCATGACTACAGCATGAACCAAGCAGTAGGTCTACTTGTTAAAACAAGGAAGTACATACTGAAATCAAATTAAGTGTAAGACGCATTGTATCACTGATTTCTATGGGGTTGTACTAGGGCTGCATTTGCCCTGACTGTGGAAACTTCCTGTGAATCATTAAGGCACTGAAGGAAAGCGATAGTTTTAAATCAACTTTGTCCTACAAACTGCATTTAAGTGATATCATTGCAATTAGTCAAAAATAGTTCCTCCTTTTTCCTCTTGAAAGCATATTGCCAGCATTATAAAAATTAGTTTTGTGAGCTTTTATATACTCCAAGTATTTTATAATATTTTCTTAGAACAAGAAACTGAAATGCCATCTGGTTTCACCAGTCTTGGCTAAATATCAATGATTTAGAGGTTTTGTGACATTTCTTTATAAATTATATACTGATAAAATGCTTCCACAGAAGTAATCACGCAGGACTTCTGATCCCATGACTGCCTTTTTCCACACTTCAACTTTAAACTGGCTGTGTACTTGTCGTATTACAACAGCCCTGCACCATGCAGTCCCTTAAAATTGATATATCTTATTTGTCTCTGTAATGGTTTAAGAATGGTATTCCCACTGAAATCATGCATCGTTCGATCTCTCTCCCCCTTTCCTTTTCTCCTTCCCCCTGTGGCACGCTGAAGAGGAGAACTGGAGACACAAAAGGTAAAGATCATAGGTTGAGATAGGACCAATTTACTGGAAACAGCAATGAGATAAGAAAGTGAGCAGTAACAGAAACAAAATCAATAATGAAGTCAACAGTATACAGAAAAGATTTGTGTGTGATTGCTTGGAACCAGGGCCATCCCAGTGCTCCCTTCACCATGCCTACTCAACCAGAGGGATCCTTCTCCCTGGAAGAGATTCTCTTTCCCTGGCAATAACATGTGGTGGTATAGATAAACCTCGTGGCCCCAGCTCCTCCAGGGAGAGAGGAGTGATGAAAGCTGCCTACCAACTTATCTGAGTAGTGAGGAAGGGCACAACGTAGAGTCTCCTGAGTAATATTAGAGATGGAATTGATGGTGACACTCTAATTCAGAATGAAAATTCACTCCTGGAAATTTCCATTTATAAGGCAACCTCCTCAGAAGCCTGTAAATTCAGTTTGCATGCCACTTTGTGCCAAAGGGATGCCAGAACTGGTGTGGCTCTTTTTTCCATTGTTAGTTTGCAAGTACAGGCCTGAAAGCAAGAATTCAAAGATGTAATAAAAGAAAAGAGCTTTGTTTCCAGAAAAATTCAAGATAATTCCATGAAAGAATAAAGATTTTTATTCAGAGGTGGTTAAACTGCCAATGAGCTCCTAGCTAAAATCCAGACAGAAGTACTGTCAGCATCGACCTTGGATCAGAAGATTAACTTTAATGACAAACTATTGTTCTGAATTTGTGCATTTACCAGCCAATCCTATTAAAAAGCGTTATATTACAAAGTCCATGTTTGCTTAGACCGGCATCTCTTAGTATGTGGGATTTGCCTACTTTTTTTTTGCTTGATAATTTTTTGTGGCAAATCTTTTTAACTAGTGTTAGTGTCTGTGCTTGTATAGTGTCCATGAGTATACATTTCTAGTTGTATCCTGCTTTATAAGTTACTTAAAGTTTTGTGTCTTTTGAAATGGAGTTCCTGCTTCTTTGGTTATCACTGTAAAGTCTAGGGCATACATAAATATGTTAGGATACAAAGAAGGAATTTTAGTAAGTTTTAAAAATTATATTATTTAAAAATAATACTATTATGTTTTCAGGTATCTCTGTTGTTTTACATGCAATTTTTTGCTTAAATCATGTAATATTATGACAGTTTCTTCCCACCACCCATCTCTTTAGGTAACAATATGCTAAAAGAAACACTGAGTCCATTTTCAAAGGGATAAAAACTGCACAGACATCTGAAAAACATTTTTAGTATTCCAAGTCTGAACTGAACAAGTTCTTTTAAATGCTTCATTATACTTGTTCTGACAGTCATTCACCAAAATACCATATGTTGCCAATAAATAAGCCTTCACTAGATAGCCATTGTCCCCTACAACAGACATAAGCACTTGTTAATTAAACCTAATTAAGCCAATAGCATACATAGTAGAAACACATGCGGACTAATTTGCTAGCCAAAATTGACTTGGGCAAGTCTTCAGCTTTTGGCAGATAGCTGACATCTCAAAGCCATGTGCATTAAGAAAAAAAAAAAGTCAGGCTATTTGGGAAGAAGGATGTGAAAAAGGTTTGTGTACGCGGACACAACCTTCATGTCTTTACGGATGTAAGTCTAATTTTTTCTGTGGCCTGAGAGCCAGCAACAGATCCAATTCAGAGAATTCAGTCTTAGAAAGTGCCTCAGAGAAAAGGGAAGTCACTTCTTCACCACTTTTTTTATGACTATGGGGAAGAAACCTCAGTGGGTGTATGACCAGAAGTACTGTGCCATTGCAAACTAACAGCCATGTTGTAATTCCCAGTGAGATGTCAAAAGCTGGTTTACTAAAAGAACTACACACCAAATACTGTAACCCATTCAGAGAATACAGAGAGTTTTTATAAAACCATATGCACTTGGTTCACAGGTGTCTGTGTGATTTCAAGATCACTAGCAGGTCTCTTTAATTTTTTTCATAATTACATTAATACTGTAGGATTTGTATCACCCTTCAATACATTAGCAGGCTAATTTGACATGAGAAGCAGCAGGGGAACAATGCATAAAGCTATGTCACAGCTGTCATTTTGCTTTAGAGTTAACACACCGTTGACTCAAATATGACTCCACTTTATACTTGTTTTAATTCCTCCAACACGCTATTCACCATTTCAGCTGCCTGGTGAATGTCTTATTCACCCAGGTATTTCAGCTAGTACTTTTGCAGAATGTCTGCCTGAGCTCTGTCATCTGGGGCTGTCAGTGCAGAGAAGACACCAGAAGACACTGCAGGCAGCAGTGGAAAGGCTGCCTGAAGTGATAGGGCACATTTAGTGTTTAGAGTCTTAGTGGCTTATTTTCTTTATTGATAAAGCTGCCTGATGGTTGCCATGAAGCAGTGTTTTTTCCTAAGTATACAGTGTTCAAAAGAGTGCAGTAGACTTAGGTTTTCATGAGGTTATGTTATAATTTTTAAATAATTTTTATTTTGACTTGCAAATTTACATGCCACACCTGCTGCTTTTTAGAAGCTGTGAGCAGCAATGTACCATGAGCAAGCTGAGGACATAACTTTTAATGCAAGAGATAGTAATGAAACAGAATTAGGAACATTGACATGAAAAATATGACTCTGTATTGCCACTACCCATGATTGCAGTTTCCTATCTAGAAGTAAATTTTTATAATATAAATTGTTAATGAGACTGAAGAAGAGTAATGTGATTATGCATCTTCTGATATCATAGCTACCTTAATCTTTCTGTGTGTATTCATTCACTTTTCCAATATCTTGTACGATTTAAGCCTAATTCAATAAAATGAAGGCTTTTTTTCCCATTTTTTTTAATTCAAAGCAAAATTTAATTCAGATGTCTTATATGCGGCCTAATATTTGTATGAAATATCCTGGGTTTATGAATATTATATTAGGAACATTTATTAGTTGACAATTTCAATTAGCCTATATTTACATATGCAATATTAAGCCACAAAATTGCATAAGTTTCCAATTACTATAAAAGGACTAAAATTATTTACAATGTTTAAAGTAACAGCAGGGAAGTTATTGCATTGGAATAATGGGACAAAGAAACTTCTGCAATAGCTATGGATTCCTTAGAGGTCTGATTTACATGTAATTTCCTTCACTCAAGAATCAGAAAAATATTGCAGTGATTTAAAGTTTAGAATATGGTGCCAAGAGATGATGAAGTTGTGACCAGATGCTGAATTTGATCACAATACCACCTCATACAGAGTGACAGAAGTTTGCAGAAAAGTGTGCGAGCAATTCTTCCTACTGAAAATAATTTGAATTATTTTCCTTCCACATACAAAAGGCAGATTACAACAGATCCAGGTATTTCTGCAGTTCTTGTCTAGAACTTTATGAGCCACTAAATGCATGAATATACTGCAGGATAAGGGAATTAATAATATTTCTTTACCGCTCTTGATTTTTGAGAAGCAGCAAATCAAATAACTTTTCCAAACCACATATTTTTCCTCTGGTATAATTTGAATAGAGGTAAGGACAAGCTTAATATGACAAAATATGCATTTAAGTGTAGGAAAACCATTAGTACTTGCTGTTTTCTGGGGTTTTTTTCCTCACAAGGGTAACTGCGAAATAAATCCTTAGCCCTAGGTGTCATGTTTTCTACAGATTATAGCAAACCAGCATTTGACATGGATGATCTGAAAGAGATGTTTGTTTATAGAATTAGTAGCTAGTTACAGAAGATTGTGGTATGTAATATTGTGGAAATAGGCATTCAAGAAAGTTGTGTCCCTCAGTTTTTCTAATAACTCTTCCTTGAAAATTTCTCTCATTTAATTCATCACTTAACTGTACATTATATGCTTACACAAACTATTTGAAAACAAAATTTCTTTATTTGAAATTATTTTAAAAATAGGCTGCATTAACTTGTATAAAGGCTCTGTGTGTCTTGTGCAAATTATGTGTATGACTAAGTTAATGAATACAGAAACTTGGCTTGCAAAAAGAACAGGTTTTGGTTTTGGAGTTTGCAGATACAAAGTATGATTAAAACGATATAAATTTTACTAACTTCTGAAGAACTTTTACAATATGTGCTCACACAAAATAATTTCTTACAAACAGATGAAGGTGAAATACAGTGGCCTTTATTGGGCCACTAAAGTAATGTCCATTGCAAATCTCTGATGGATAAAATTGGATTCACATTAAAATAGAGGGTTTTTCATTTTGAATATAAAGATTATTCATAGAATGACCACAGATTTCCTCAGAAAATATCCTTATTTTCAGGTCAAAATAACCATTCAGTAGAAACCATTGTAAAGACAACGTACATAAACATATGGATGGATAACCAGGGGAATAGAGCCTAATCTGAATATTGTAGCACCCCAGATCCTAATCTTTTTTTCTTCAGATTTTCAGTTCATTAATGTTCATATAATTTCTATTTTTCATTCCTAGATGAAGGCAAAAAGAAGTCAAAACTTTAAAATTCTTGTGGGAATTATCTTCCTAGCACCATGCAGAAATTATGCTATTCTTCATAAGAAGTTTCATCACTTTTCTTGAGAAATAGAAGGGATTTTCTCAGATTAGCTATTGAATTTTTTCAGGTTTTCATACTCAAGGATGCTTTATCAGCCTTTTTTCATAATTGTCTACCTAAGGATGGTAAAAATATCACTTCCATATGATTAAATTTAGTTTGGGTAAAACAGCTTGGTCTCCGTGCTTGTCAGAAGTTTCATCCTTAAAATAGGGTACTAGCCTTTATTTCATAGATGCTTGTAAAAAGTCTCTTTTGGTCACTAAATCTTTGAAGATTTTTAAGAAATGCTAATAGATCTTTGTACGATGCATGTGAAAATTATTCACCTAGTAAAGCCCTTTGAGCCCTAGAATGCTCCTTTGAGAAGAAGTTTAAAAGGGCTGGTGATAGAATCAAGCACAATAATTTAAGTACAGTCAGTCTTTAATTATTTCTTTCCCAAGATGAAAATATAGTCACCCATAAAGTCTGTGATTTCTAAATGATTGAGTCAGTACAGAAAAAGGCAGCATCTGTATGGTAGGGTTGGGGAAGAAGGCGGGACTAAGGGCATGAACTATCAGATAAATTAATTTTGCTTAACAACACTGTTTTATCATCAGTTTGTTTTTGGACCTGTGATGACTCATAAAATTATACCAGGATAATCAAGAACCTGATTTGACATGACATCCCTGATTACTGTGGCTAGAATAGCAAATAGCTTTCTGAAGAAGATCATCTTAATTGCAGGCTTTCTGTTACCAGTTACTTGCAACAAATCTCTTAACCATTTTAACATCTTGCTTTGGTAGGAAGGTCAACTTTCTGACTTCCAGAAATAGGAATTTTACAAGTAGGTGAATACTGAGATCTGTTTCCTTTCCAAATTAGGAAAATGTTACTATCTTACTGTGCTGCTGAAGCTGATCAAGGAAAGACAGATACAGTATTTAACGTAATACATTTCTTTAATCATTACAGTTTCAGTAACTGGCAGCAATCCTTGAACCAGACTGATAAAGTCTTATGTATTGCAAAGCCATATTTTAAAGAAGTTTTTTCGAGTATTACTACACTGAAGAAAACCAGCGTCCTTTTGACTATGACATACTCTATGACACATAGTAATAATTGCTGATAAAAGTAATGCAACTGGATACAGTTAGTATAGAGAGAAATTATTTCAATGCATTGCACAGTATGCAATGGAACTTTCAAATTCTATGGGTCTGGCTGGGATGGAGTTAACTTTCTTGTTAGCAAGCATTATGGTGCTGTATTTTGGATTTATGACTAACTAACTGTTAGGATTGTTTGGATTTATGCCTAACACTGTTGATAACATACCAATCTTTTGTCTATTACAAAATAGTCCTTGCACAATGTAAAGGCTTTGTCTTTTTTTTCTTTCTCTAACTCCACAGTGAGTAAGATGAGGTCAAGCAAGAAATTAGAAATGGTCACAGTCAGGCCGGCTGACCCAAATTGGCCAAAGGGGTATTCCATAGCATGCATTGTCATGCTCAGCAATAAAGCTGGTGTAGCAGAAGAAAGTGCTGTTTTGGGGGTTTTATGTTTTCTGGGATACCTGCTGCTCAGGGAGTGGCTGTGCATCAGTCTCCTTGTGGGAGGTGGTGATTACCTTTGCATCACTTGTTTTTTATCTTTCTTTCATTTATTAAACTTTTTTTTTCCTCAGCCCATGAATTTTCTTGATTTTGCTCTTTGCACTGTTTCCCTTGGCCTGCTGCACAGTGAGCAGCGAGTGAGTGTGGGTGCTTTGCTGCCACAGAATTATACCTGCAGCCCACCACAGAATTATACCTGCAAAACAGTCTTCTTGCACTCTGAGTGGCATGTGTTTTTATTGGAGAAATAGCAAATGTTTGTCTTTTGAAAATGTGCAATGTGCTTCTGTCATAAGTCATGGCACATGGAGATTATCTGACTCTCAAATGTGAGCCTGTGTGGCTTCTCCCCAAACCTCATACACACAAACATATATATGTATCTTCAAACAAACTGTTTTGTCATACTGCTTGTAATTCCAACATCCCTGCCTCCAAATTTCATTAGAAATGAAGGAGATTCTGGGCCTGCAAGAGTAACCCTTAATCCTGTGAGTACCTCAACTGATGCAAACTTACCCACTAAAAATCTATGAAACCGGATTAAGAATTACTGGGTCTTTCTTTTTTTTTTTGTCTTGAATTCTGACTTTTTTTTTTTTAAATTAATAAATTGACACCAGAATACTTCCCCATATCTAAGAAAACTCATATGTATTTTCCCTGACATCAGGAAGTGTTCTAATCATGAAGAGCATTTATTGGATTTAGAGATTTTATTCGCCATAACTAGTTTGCTGTGTTTTGTTTGGCACAACACCCTTGGTGTGGTGGCTCTGTGGTTGAATTCTGGAGACTTTGTGCAACAAGATCCCCGCTTAATGATTTAGTCTGGAGATATTTCAAAAACAGATAAAATGTGATGCACTTTCATTTTAAAGTCTTCTTTTCCAATTTGTAGCTTTTATTTGGGAAGTTGTTTGGTTGTTTTTTTTTTTTTTAATAACACAGTAAGCCCTTTTACATATGAATAGCAGCAGTCTGCTAGGAATGAAGGCTTTCTTGTAATATTTGATTACAAGAATGTGTTTACGTCTTCTTGTAACAGTTTTTGATGTTCAAGTGTACTCTAACTGGGGACACTGGAGAGTAGCAACAATTTTTGCCAGTTGTGAAGACTGAGAATTTGGGAGTGTGTAAGCACACTAGGATGATTTGTAGATTTTCTTTTACATTGAGTGATGCAAGCAAGCACCAAGAGAAAGATGCAGCTCACCTAGATGCCTTACAGTGCAAGTGTCTAATCTTAGCTGTGAACTGCTGAAGGACAATGGAGTGAAGTTGGAACTTCTAAAATATGAGCCATCTAAAATATTGCCAAAAAAATTGCTTTAGAGTGAAAGGAATGGCATTCTAGAGTTGCCGTTCTGTGCTGTCTCTATTGAAAGCACAGGAAACTAACCTATCTGTAGACATGCTGGAGAGAGTAATTTCATCACTGCAAGATCCCAGTAGGATATGGTTGTTTCTACCATATTTTTAGGTATCTAGACACCCTTAAAAAGTCTGGTCTACAATTCCCAAGTAATTTGCTTAAATAACTGAACAGGCATTAGACTAGCACCCAAGTACCATGATTTCTGTCCTTTAAAAGACTAAAGGAGTTGGGACTTGTCAACCAGGTAAATGCTTCAGTTGAGAACACTGGAGCTCATTGTCCTCAAGAGTGGAAGATAGTTGATAAAAATGAAAATATAACCTAACAGAACATAGTACACTGGGTGTCCAAGCCTGGTCTGGAACAAAAGACTTGAAAAGTAGTGGCATAGCTCATGGTTTTCTCAAATACTCAGCGTTAAGTCCTAAATACAATTCACTACCATTTCTGATATGAACAGAGGTGGTTCTTTGAATTTAGGTTTTAGTTACTCATTGCATAATTACCATGTGTGTTCTTTGAAAGTGCCTATTTGGTAACCTTGAAAGGAGGAAATATCTTATGATGCCAGTACTGTATTTTTAAAACTAAAACAATTGACAAAGAAGCCTAGTGTTCTGAAGAAAATCTGTTTTCCAAAGGTTTCATGATACTTTACATTATAAAAAATGTATTTTTACTGATACAGAACATGAAATATTGTTGGGTTTTATGGCCTATTACTTTCATATGGAGGCTTATAGGAAAGAGGAAGAATCAGATGCCCTGCCTCTTAATTTGAATGTTAAGGTTGTGATAAGGATACAGTTATGACACAGTAGTTAGTTCACTGGAAGTTTCTAAATTTCAGTGATTTGAATGTGAATAAGTATAGAGAAAAACAGAAAAATATGTGCCCTTCTTGTAGTTTTAGGGCAAAATGTCTCTGCACCTTACAATCCTTAAGTAGAAAGGTATGTAAGTGCCATCAAAAGTGCGTTATGCCAACATAGCACAGCGTAATATCTTGGAAGATAACTTGCTTATCAACAGGCTGAGCTGCAAAGTAGTGATGGCACTGCATCTGTTCAGTTCCAGCTATAATATCCCCACATGATACTGCTTCATATTTTGCAGTTCATGATTTGCCCTATCCATTCCAATATGCTGGTGTGCAGCTGTAGGTGGAGGACAGAAATCTTCTGGATATAGTCAGTATAGCTGGATAAATATCTAACACCTCTGCACTTGGTTCTCATACCTTTTTCATCCTTAGCTGTCTTAATTGCCTTCAGCTGGTCATTAAACAACCATGACTGACATCTGCTATCTGTGGTTTTCTCTTTGCCTTCATCTTATACAAAAAAATATATAATTTGGCTTTGTTTAGGGTTCTATTTATTTTTAATGTACCCATATAAACATTTGTTTTTTTAGTGCAATAAAAGTAATTGGTCTTGGATGTAAGAGCAGAAAATGGTAAAAAATGTGAAGGCTCTTAGTTTCCTTTCCTGTCCTTACACTACTTTATACAAAGAACATTTCTATAACGACTAATAGGCTTTAAAGTTGCATTGTTTCAGAGTACTGGTTGTCATTCATGGTCTTTATCCAGGCATATTTCTCTTAGATACAAAGAGACTGTGCAATGAATGTGATAGAGGTGTAAACATTTATCTTTTCTCCACATTTTCTGATAAATCAGCTTTATGAGTAGAGTATGTTTGTTATCTTTTTGTCAGCCTGTGCAGCTAAGTATGCTTTATTGGGCAGATTTACCCATAGACTGATATCTTTAACCTTGGTATAATTTTGGAGCGTAATGCTCCAAGTAACAGTTGGCTCTCACACTAAGGCAAAATTTTGGATCTTCCTTCATCCCATTTGAAGTAAGCCAAGAGGGAAACCAGCTACAGGCAAGCATCCATTCCCATTACTGTCCTTCATGGGAATACCAAACAAGATTTGATTACTATGATTCTGAAAGACATAAAAGTGACATAAGCATGCAGTCATGCTGCATCAAACAACTACAAACATAGTGGTAAGAATCAACATTTATGGCTCCCTGGAATTTTTGAAAGACAAAAGCTAAACCCCAAAATGACCACACAGAGCTCAATTTCTGGAATGTAAAATAGATGGGTTATTTAAAAAAAAAAAAAAAAAAACCAAAAAACCACCAAAGTGCGGATAGGAAAATAACCCATAAAGTTATAGTACTTCTGAATTAGTCAAAATGTTTTGTGTATAAAATATAAACGTAGAAGAGGTTCAGTTCTGCAAGGAAGCATGGAAGTGATGTGAACAACAGGTCAAGCTTTAATTCTTGAGGTCTCCAAGCTTCCTGCTGAGCTGCTGGCTTTTCTCAGGCTTCCAGGCTCTGGTTTTGCAATACTACAAGGTTCACAAATCAAGCTGTCTCTAGAACCACAGTCCAGCACCTTAGGGGAAAATGGTACGACAGGTATACTTCTCAAACTCATTGGGCTTTCGGCTTTAAAGAACTACAACAGCTGTAATGGCAGGAGAAGAAATAGCTTTGTAAAGGTGTGCTATTACATCAGAAGTTCATTAAAATTAACTTCTGTACTTCCTGTGACAGAAGAAAGTCTCAGTCAAATAAGGGTTTTGAAAACTGTTTTGTTGGAAAATGCTAAGCCAGTATCATGAAAGCCTGGCAGTCATACAACAATATTTTCCAGAATTATTTTCCAAGTTTAGTGGCCTTTTTGTGGTTATTTGGATGAAGAGGGATAATGAAAAGAGTTTTTCATTTGGTCATGTACACAAGTCAGCCCTATTAACTGCTGAATTTTGAAAAATCCAGTTGCCAAATGAAACGACATTTCTGGAAGATTTTTAGGAGTAAATGGTATAAATCAACATTAAATCCCAGTGAACTCCAAGCACAACATAACAGAATTAATCCCCCTATCAGAGCATCTGCATAGAATATCATTTCTATAAATATTGCTTAATTGCTAGGAAAATATTTCCATCTAAATTAATTTAAGAGGGTACACTGGTTTTCGTTTCTTCCTTGGACTGATTTCCAGAAATCATCCATGATCAGCACACAATAGTTTTGAATTACTGTTGTTGATTTTCAAATGATCAACACACCACAAATCTAACCAAAGTTGTCCATGACTTTGCCATCATCACTGTTTAATATGAAAGTTAAGTAAATACAGAGTAAAGAAGTATCTGGAGGCTGGTGATTACTACTGAGCAAAAACCAGAAGTTAAAGGCCCCATTACATTAACCGGAGAAAAAACATTGTTCATAGGAGGAAAGAGCTTCCATATTTATCAAAGAATACTCCATGTATAGGGGATTTTTCCATTTATTGCCATAATTTTAAAAGTTCACGCAAACTCAACTATACATATGTAGCCTTCAAGCCTTTCTTAATGCTTCTTGATTGAACTTTAGATAGAATAATTTGCAATTGACTTTAAATCCTTTATGGAGGTACTTTGAGTAGTCTTTATATGCAAGGTACTTTTTAAAGTAAGAGACTAATTGAATTGTATTTGAAGATTGTAACTATAGTTGATTTAAAAAATTTTATTTCAAATATGTTAGCTGAAAATGAACTGCAGCTTCGATAATTTTAGGATTTCTAATTGATCTAAGATCTGAGCAGTATGAGATACCTTGTTTAGACATCCATTCTTGTTTATAGCCCTGCTGTAGAGTAACCTGAAGTGTTAAGAAATCCAGCAAGGAACTTTCTGACAGTAGATAACTGCTTTCCAAAGGAACCATGAAATTAATAGCTACATTTACAATTGGTACTATTTAGAACCTGTATTACAAAGCCAGGCTACATAATTCGATAAATATATTGGCAGAAAAACCAACAATCAGTCACCTTCCATGTCTCTTTAAACTCTAACGAAACTGTTGAAATCACATATTTCAGGTGAATCTAATTTGGTATGTATGTTTGCACTGTTAATACTTTTTGTTTACTGTATAGGAGTCTTCACAGCTGTGTAAAAGGACTTAATGAACTTAATTTTGAGATGGTGGATAAATGTTAAACTTGGTCAATGATATGCCAAAGGCATTGTCCACATGAGCTGGCTGCACAGCAAAACTGGCAGATTTTTAAAGGCTTCTTCATGGGTCTAAAGAGCCTGGTTCCCATCTCTAACTAGTGAACTGCTTCAGCTGTACACGTCTATGGGGAATGATAGAATTCATCTAAGCATCTTCAAAGAGGTAGCTGATGTCATCACAAAACCTCTCTCAATAATTTTTGACCAGTGCTGAGAATCTGGAGAGGTTCCAGATGACTGGAAGCTGAGGAATGTTGTCCCAGTTTTCAAGAAGGGCAAGACGGAAGACCCCAGAAACTCCAGGGCTGTCAGTCTCACTTCAGTGCCTGATAAAGTTATGGAGAAGATTATTCTTGGAAATATTGAAAACACTGAAAGGTAATGCAGTCATCAGTCACAGTCAGCACAACAGGACTGGAAGTGACCCTGAGCAAGTTCACAGATGATACAGAATTGGGAGGAGCTGTTGACTCCCTCAAGGGCAGGGAGGCCCTGCAGAGAGACCCCAACAAATCAGGGGTCTGGGCAATCACCAACCATGTGAAGTTCAACAGGAGAAAGTGCTGGATTCTGCACCTGGGATGGAGCAACCCTGGATGTATGGACAGCCTGAGAAGGAGATGCTGGAGAGCAGTGCCATGGAAAGGGACCTGGGGGTCCTGGTCAGTGACAGGATATGAGTCAGAATGACTCAGATATGAGCCATGAACTGAGTCAGCAGAGCCCTGGCAGCCAGGAGGGTCACCCTTGTCCTGGGGGGCATCAGGCACAACATCGCCAGCCAGGCAAGGGAGGGGACTGTCCTGCTCTGCTCTGCTCTGCTCTGCTCTGCTCTGCTCTGCTCTGCTCTGCTCTGCTTTGCTCTGCTCTGCTCTGCACTGGGGCAGTCTCAAAGCAGGGGCTGGTGACAGCTTTGGCTGTCACAATATAAGAAAGATGTTAAATGGTTAGAGAACAACCAAAGGACGGCAATGAAGATGGTGAAGGACCTTGAGGGGAAGCTGTATGAAGAGCAGCTGAGGTCACTTGGTCTGTTCAGCCTGGAGAAGAGGAGACTGAGGACAGTGCAGTTACAATTTCCTTGTCAAGTATAAAGGAAGGGCAGACACTGATCTGTGTTGACCAATGACAGGACCTGAGGGAATGGCCTTGAAGTTGTGTCAGGGGAGGTTTAGGATGGATGTTAGAAAAAGGATCTTCACCCAGAGGGTGTTTGGGCACTGGAACAGCTCCCCAGGGAAGTAGTCACAGCAACAGCTTGACAGAGTTCAAGAAGTGTTTGGACAATGCTCTTAGGCACTTCGTGTGACTCTTGGGGATGTCCTGTGCAGGGCTGGGAGTTGGACTCAATGGTCCTTGTGGGTCTTTATCAATTCAGCTTATGTTATTCTGTTTAGAGTCAGCCCAAATGTTAATGGCTGTGATTCTACTTCTGGTACATGGAAAGTAGAAGTAAAACTCTTATTTGTCTGGAGGACTGTGACATGGAAAGGTGTAAGGGCTAAACAAATCTCACACTGGATTCATTCTGGAGATGCTTTTGCTCTTGAATTTCAAAAGAGTAACCTTGATTCTCCTGTCAGCATCAAGGCATCCCATCTGCTCATCCATTCACTGTTAGCAGCTATCTGCAATGGGAAGTTAAAATACCATGCCAGTCTGTGTTATGTTGCTACCTGCCTAATTTCATGCCAAAAGCAAACTCAGGGATTTTTACAGGGACAAAATAGTGCAACTGCTGCAGCAACCACATGTTTTCTATCATAGAGGGGAAAAAAATAAGGTCAGTGTGGGCTTGAAGGGTTGTAAAGCTTTAGTCTGCCTGAATTATTTTATGCTCGTGAAAGTTAAGCAGATGAGAAACACATTAAATAAGATGACAGAATTTAGATTATACCTCCTCCCCTTCTCGTGCCCCTTCCAAGTCCTTAGCTCAGTGGATGAATTCCTCCCCCCATTCCTTTTTCCTTTTTTTTTTTTTTTCAATTTGTTAAGATGCTGAAATCTGCTTTGTGTGATTTATGAAGGAACTTGAAGCGATTAGTTTCACAGTGCATGAAAATTCCTCAGGTTCAGAGGGATGTCCAATCTGTTACACCGCGAGCCGTTGACTGGATGAGAACATGAGCAGCTCGGAGCCATAAGGAGATTGTGTTGAGTTATTAAACACTTGTGGTAAAGCTGCTTATTGTTAATTCCCCAATGTCCTGCTGAAGTGATCGGATAAGATCAGATCGGATTAGATCAAAGAGCCTGGGAACCAGCCTTTCGAGCAGATTCATTTAATCAATAAAGAGGGTCTCCAAAGAGAGAGAGAGGCAGTACCAGGATCACGAGAGATTAGAGTAGGGAAAACAAGAAACAACAGATTATTTTCCTCTTATTTTTAAAATGTAATTCTGTAAGCCAAAGCATGCTTTTGTGTGTGTATGTGTGTGTGTGTGCAAAAAACAGCCAAAAGGGATATAAGTGCTCCCTTAAAACTTCATTACCAAGCAGACAGTTTTAAATGAAGTATTTTGCAATACAGTAATACTTAATAAGTCAAGAGACTGTAAAAGTATTATTAAAGCAATCAGTACCATGAAATACCTACTGTGAAAAAAGAACCATTAACAGCATTTCAGCAGAAGCAATTTTTGCTTTAATGATTCCTTAAGAATAGGGGATTCTGGGTGGGTTAATCGGCACAATTTCTGATCTTTCTTTCATCTAAAAGAAAAAAATGGGAGCAAAACCCGATAACACCACCACCACCAACCCCCACCCACCAGTATCGCATCAAGATCAGAATGTATTAAATTAATAACACTGGCAGATGTTGTGGAATGTGCATTGTTATAATACATGTAATTACAGTACAACTGCTGCTGTTAATGCTTGTACAGTGAATAGACTTGTGTATAAGTACTGGCAAAACCTTGCTAAATCTCTACTAAAAGCTAGAAGCTGTTAGTAAACGTTTAGAAAGTTAACCCACAGAAGGAGAAAAAAAAAAGGAAAACATAAAGAACAAGGAATCGTTGGTTCTAATGAAACAATGGTATAACTCCTTTCCATTTCTAGAGTAGCAGAATTTGGCCCAAAATAATTTGGAGGGACACACCGCCTTCAACGATTATTAGCCCTAATTGCATAATAAAAAATTACATCCATTTTTACAGGTTGTAATTTATACTCAGAGTCAGATAAGGATACATATCTATAAACCCCTTCTATAAAATGTAATTTTCTATCTAGATAGGCTGATGACTTTAGGCCCTGCACACCTTTAGAAATTGTTAATTACTATGGGACGGTTTAACACTATTTTCCAAATCAGCATGCATGCATAAAATGACTGCAATCTAATTTGACATATTATTAGTGATGATTATTGTCATAGATAAATTAGATTGAACAGAAAATAACCTTCATCCTTAGCATGTTTTAGCTCTCAGAATTAATGTGATTTGGTGAACACATATAAATAAAAGTCTGATGAGTCCCTGCTGACTGCAGGGCCTGCTGGTACTGAAGTGTATCAATTTCATGCAGATGATGAATTCCTTAAGCATTCAATGATAATCATGCTTGATTTGACAAGACTTTCTCATGCTATTTTAGGGCCTTAATTTTCTGTGAAGTTCTGTCAAGTGTTCATCAAGCACCCACTTATCTCCCTATCTTATTGGCAGCCAATCCAAAGGTTGCCTACCAGTGCCGCTACTGGTCCCAGCCCATTAATATTCCTGCCACGTGACTGTCCACGGAGAGAAGCCAATCAATGGCTGATTAACATTCAGGTCACATGATGCCCAAGGAGAGTAAATGAGTTACACAGTAAGACATCAAACAAATTTTCATCTTGAAAGAGTGATTGCTTTTTCTGCTGCTGTGATGTTTGTCAAATTCGCTCTAGCCTTGTCCAATTAAGCTCCATGAGCTGAATGACTAATGAAGAGAAGGGAACGCTGTGCCAGCATGACAGCTATGAGAAGTATCACTGAATAAGAGCTGCTGAAGAAATTTTTTTAAATTAAAAAAAAAAAAAAATTAAAAAAAGGGAAAGAAAATGATTGAAAAATCATGTCTGGATAACTGGTGTAATTGCTTTCAAATTTCAGATGCTGTTTAGAAGTCTCTAGTGAAAAATATAAATTGCATCTTGCTGTATAGGACATTTGTTTTCTGTCTAACTTTACAATGGAAAATGAGCTTGCATTTTCTCATAATAAAATTATTTTTGAGATTTTGAACAAATATACATTAACTGGATTATTTCCAGCAAATGTGCTAATGAACTTTCACAGGCTGCTAGAGACATACTGATAACAGAAGATCCCACTTTTAAGCATCAGACAGCATGGATTAAAAAAACCCCTTATTTTATGAAACTGAAAGGAAAAAAGGGAAAAAGGAAGATATTTAGCAGATGAAGTGGAGGAGGGAAGAAAGTATACTCTCTGGATTTTAGAACGAAGTAGCTTTACAGGACATTGAAATATTGTGTGAGATTCTTAAATAATGTGGCACAACTCTTTTTGCATCATTTGAGGAGCTGATATTGTGTAGAGTTATTATTTTGTTTATATCACTGCTATATATTTGTTGTTAAATTAAAACTGCTCAAGGAAACAAAAATAATCATTTGAATAGAATTATAATCCTGTATAGCAGAAAGCTTTTAAAGTGGATCTCTTAAACTACATTCTGGGACATCATTGAAAGTCTATTTAGTCAGAAAGTCAAAAATTGCATTTTAGTGCTGATACTGTACTAAATTCTGATGATGTGTTTGGAGTAGGGACCCTATGACTAATAAAGCTTTCATCCAGTCACTGAAAGAAGTTACAGTCACCTAATGGATTACTGAAGATATGAAAGAGTGTCAGATCCTACTTATTAAGTTCTAGCATGAAATTAGTTATATTCCCAAGGCATTCTGAAGCAATATTTTCAAGTTGGCTTAATAAGGGTTTTAGAGCATGCCAATTAACTGGCAGCTGAAATAAACAGTAGTTGGAGGCATAAGACAGTGTTTATATCTGCAAAACTAATAACATTTTAAATGGGACTCCTTGGTATGGTGGCTCAAGGTGCTGGAAGGAGGCAAGATGTGGAACATATTGTATTCAAAAGACTGTAAGTCAATTCTCAGCACTGCTAGTCAAGGATGGAGACTACAAATAGAGAAGCAATGAATTTCTGAGAGTCTGTGAGAAGGGAGGCAAGGAGGCAGGGGGCTAGCACTTCACTGATGGTAGAAAAGGGGTGTCAAGTGGATACTGCTGAGGAAACCTGTGGTGAGTGATTTGACCTAGTGCCTGGCTTTAAGGCATCACCACAAAGGCACATGATGCAAGGGACTGCAAAGGGACCAGGGCAGAAAAGGGAGGAACTCGTGGAAACAGCGATATGGCATACTGCTTTTGTGAGGCATTGTTTGTAGTAAAGTAGCACTGTAAACTTCAGAGCTCAGTACTGCCTCGACATGAAATATTAGCTGTTAGATTACTGTTTTACTTGTTTCTACTGCAGCCATACCACAGAGAATTCATCGGCTCTGAACCATTAGCTGCTCAAACGTTAACAAAGCAAAAAATGGTGAATATTGTTATAAGCAACACCACTTGCTGAAACATTTAAATCAACAGTGGAGAAGGTGTCTAACTTTCTGTCAGTCACATTAGGTGGTTATGAATAAAAGAGTATTCTACTTTCTGCATAACTTTGCATAATTAATAGTTTTTCATGCAAACTATTGTTTGCCTTAATTGTTGTTTCAACAGCTGTTTTCATTAAATTGTAAAGCTCTTTGTGTCTAATCCTTTGAGCTGCACTATTGATAACAAGAACGCACTGGAGCTAGCTTTAGAGGAAGAGAGTCCCTGCCAAGCTGGAAAGCAGTCATGAAGTTACTTGAGAAATAAGGCCCTACAGTGGGACTGGTTGTGTAGCTAATCCATTAGTCTTTTCAAAAGGACCTTGCTCTACGCCCTTATGGCTAAATTGACCCAACAACCTATCAATGCCTTTATTTGCTGAGTGGTTGTCCATGAAAGGTCTCCGTGCTGGATCCAAGCTGTAATCAAAGCCTCCATCAGTACCAGGGCCCTGATGACACAAATGGCCAAACTTTCAACGAGGCTGGCTGGCTTCCAGCCACGCCATTTTAAAGATACAAAGAGGCTGTGTTGTGCTGTGGAATTCATTTTCTTGTTTACTTCCTACAGAAACAAGAGCATAATCAGCACTCAGTGCATCGGATCAGACCGCTGAGTTGTTGACAGAAGCTTGGAGAGGCTTGCCAGCTTTCCACATGAAACACTGGCTTTCTTCTAATACACCCCCCACCGTCTGTGGCCCTGCCAATTGTAGCACATCAGAGCAACCATTGAGATAATGACCGTGAAGTCTCATGATACACTTTGATGAAGTGTAACATTTTTTAAAGGATTTTTGTCTGTGCCAAAATGATAGAGACAGCTGACTAAAAATCACCCCATCAAAATCAAGGCTGATGAACAGCAGGCAAAGACATGTGCTTCCACAGAGAAAAGGGAGGAGAATTTACAGCCAAAAACTCTCAATGACTATGTGCACCACAGATTCCTTTATTTTGCTTTTAAATGATCCTTTGTTTCAAATGAATGTATGTAACTTTGCCAAGAGAGCAATTTCCCCAAATATTTTTTTTTTATTCTGCATCAAAAAATGATTCAGCATTTAGCATTTATAATGTTAAATAAATACCTTTTCTATACAAGCTAACTTTGTTTCTTAACATTATTTTTTTGCAAACTTTCAAAGTAATGTTTTGAAATAGCTGTGACTTAAAACCTTCTCAACCATTTTAAAATTGTCTGGTGGCTACGCATTGAACCAACTCAGCTTATGGTAAAACAATTGGAGATGTGTTTTCCAAGCAAACCACAGGGAAAAGAAACAGCAAGACGGTCGCTTAAACTTTTACCCTGCTTGCTTCAGCAGTCCAATATTTTTTGTAACAGGAAATTCATTACTAGCAATGGATTCATTGATACACACCAGTGCTAAGGAGCCTGGTTCAGGAGGTTAGAGAAAATCTGCAGAATTTCTTGAACTGGCCATTTACTATGGAACTAGACCACCCCACTGTGCTGATGGAAGTGTGGTTAGGACGTCTTTGAGCTGAATCAATTTGAGTTGGAATTTTCCCAGTGTATCACAGTTACATAAACACCTGTGCAAAATATCTTTGAGCTGAATTAATGTCATAGGGGTACCAGGGTTGGTGGGGGGGGGAAAGGAGAGAAATGGAGCAGGAAAGGGAAAGCTGTTTTCAGTACTTTTCAACATTTCTTGCTTGCAAAAAGTGGGTCTGGAGGACTGCGTTTTAGACTTTCTTTACTGTAACCAATACAAGAGCTCACGTGTGTCTATTTTTCTGTCTCCTCAGTACTGTAAGCCTAGAACAATTCTTTTTAAAGTCTCTTTTTTCCTCTTTTCTGTATTAGTATTAAATTATATTTTTTTTCCAAGCTTGAATTTACACAGTGTGCTGGAGATATACAGTGGCAAAGAAGGATGCAGTAGTCTTCTGGAATAGATCAAAAGTGCTGGCAAGAGAACAAAAGTACAAACTTCACTTTGAACCCAGGTACACAGCATGTTGCAACCAACGGTGTTATAAGTGTGCAGAATTCAATGCTTTCCACAAGATAGATGTAGAATACACATAGGATTTTTTGCTTCAGTTTGCATCCCGTGTCTGGCTTTGAATAAAGAGGAAGAATTTGGAAAAGAAAAAAATGGAGACGGGAACTATTTTGCAGTGGGGATTCATGGACGTTTCAGCAGTCCTGTCTACTTTCCTAGAAATGCTTAGTTAAAGGCGGAGGCAGTGCAAAACACTTCTGTGCAAAAGGATACTTCTTTCTATTACGACTCAGCCTCTGTAGTAGAGTAAGAAAAATACTGGCACTTTGTTTTCTCTGGAGATTGCTCTTTGCTCTGCTGTCTTGATATAAAATAAGATAGACAGTATGTGGTTGCTTTCCGTATCTAAAGAAAAAATGGATCAAACTTCAGCAGGTTCCGTGTGGTTTGTATACAACAAAAACAGGTAGAAGTCTCACTTTATTAGCCTTCCTGCCAACAAATACAAAGCAGTTAAAAATTGCCAAGTGGTGACACAGACTCGATTGATGCACTTGTAGGATTGAGCCTCTCTTTCTCTAAGTTTAAAAACGAGTTTTTCATACCTCTACTTCACTTACAAGCAGGGCCTAGGTTGTGCCTCACAGCAGGGATGTGCATTGTCCTTCCATGAACACACAGGATCATAGAATCATAGAATCATTTGGGTGGGGTTCATCTAGTCTGACCGCCCTGCAATGAGCAGGGACATGTTCAACTTGGTCAGGTTGCTCAGAGCCTCATCCAACCCAGACATGAATGTTTCAGGGGATGGAGCATCCATCCCCTCTCTGGGAAGCCTGTGCCAGTTTCACCACCCTCATTGTAAAAAACTTCTTCCTTACATCTATCCTGAATTTACCCTCTTTTAGTTTAAATCCGTTGCCTCTAGCCCTATCAAACAGGTCCTGCTAAAAATTCTGTTCCCATCTTCCTTTTAATATCCTTTAAGTACTGAAAGGCTGCGAAGGGTCTGTCTGGAGCCTTTTCATCTCCAGGCTGAACAATTCCAGCTCTCCCAGCCTATCTTCATAGGAGAGGTGCTCCAGCCACATAATCCTCTTCATGGCACTTGTCTAGACTCAGTCCAACAGGTCCCTGTCCTTCCTGCACTGGGCCCCCAGAGCTGATGCAGTGTTCCAGGTGGGTCTCACCAGAGCAGAGCAGAGGGGCAGAATTCCTTTCCTTGTTGAAGGATCCACCTCTTGAGCTTTTTCAAGTCCCCCTCTGGAATGGCATCCTGTCCTTCATGAGTGTCAATTACGTGACTTAACTTGATGTCATTTATAAACTGCTGAGGGTACACTCAATCCCACTGTTTATATCACTGATGAAGCTATTAAGCAGATATTAAGATATTCCCAGTACACCACTGGACACTGATCAGTGGGATATTAAGCCATTGACTCTCTGGATGTGACAATGCAACCTATCCCTCATCCAACAAACAGTTCATCAGTCAAATCCACCTCTCTCCAATTTAGAGAGAAGGATGTTGTAGCAGACCATGTCAAAGGTCATACATCAGTGAATGCTGGGAAGACACTGCCTGAAACCCTTTCCAGTTCTTGGGTGTTTTAGCATGAATAACTGTTTAAGAAGCCCATCTAGTCATGTTTGCTGTTAACTTGGGGAATGTTCTGTACACCAGTGCAGGCATCCAAGCACAAGCTGCAGTCATAAATGAGCAGAGTGCAAAGGTACCTCCACCCTCTTGACTTCTCAGAGGCAGAAGTCGTGCAAGCTTTCACCGCCACATCCCAAATGCCTTGCCATCTGTTAACAGCAACAGGTCTTTTGACATTAGTATCACACTTGAAACACTGCATCTGTGGTGTGATGGCCAAATTTTCAATAATGTGGTTTAGCGATGCCTACAGTAAAAGCACTTTCCTATCCTACAGAAAAAGCTAGAGGAGGCAAAGAAGTGAATCCACCACTTGAGAAAGTGCTGGGATTGCACAGGCTGTGTGTGTGTGTGTGTGTGTGTGTGTGTGTGTGTGTGTGTGTGTACAGGAGTGAACCAAGGACTATTCATAGAGGTTGAGAGTGTTATTTCCCATCTCCTTCCTGTTTTTTGAAAAAATGTCCTGAGAGTATTAATTTTGGAAAGCAGTTCAAACAATGAGGTTATTCAAGCTGGCCTTATTTTTGCTGGCTGGTGAATGCCAGCACATATGAAATAGGTAAACTTCCAGCAGCCTGGATGGGAATCAAAATAATTTGAACACTTAAGAGATTTGTACCTTAGAGGTAAAGGTTGTCATCCTCCCATGTCCATTTTCATTCACATATCATAAAACTGGGTAGGAAAGGGAGGACTGGCTTAGGCAGTTTCGCATCTCTGAGTGGGCATCTGTCAGTGATAAGCAATTTTGATGGAACTTTGCTGCAGGGAATATTCAACAGTAATATATTCCTAGCTGTACCAGTGAATTTATTCATTATGAATGCCAGCATGAGAAAGCTGAATGAAGTCAAGGGAAATGAAGAAAAGGTTGTGGGGAAAAGATAATGAAAGGAAGAGGCGGAGGGTGGGGGGGAAAAACAGTTAGCAATGTAGGCACATATGTTTCAAAGCTTCTCAGATTTCCTGAAACTGAGCCTAACTGAAATGAGTAATAGTTAGAATTCAAACACAATATCATGACAATCCAGGCATTTTGGAAACCACTTCCCCACAGAGTCTTAAGAACTGCTTGTTGTTGTGGATATGGTTGGAGGAACTAACATCTGTTGTATTCACCCAAAGCCATGTATATGATTTCATTTTTCCTCCTGTCTTTTAATGATGAAGATTTTACTCTTTTTTTTGTTGTTTTGTTTCATTTTCTTATGTTTTGACTTGTAGAATCAGAGTACACCAAGCAAAAAAAAAAAAAAAAAAAATTTGAAGGCATTTGTTTTTTTCTAGTTTTCTTCGTATAGAAATTTCACAAATTAGAAGAAATTCAAATTCTTGAGAGAAAAATAATTAAGTAATATTAAGTGCTTCCTACAAAAAACACTGTCATTCTAGCATATGGTCTAAAGTTAGTTGTGAAGCCAATTGCGTTATGTGCCTATGAGTATACACCTAAACCACGAAAATCTTAACATTAAATGAAACAGAAATATCAATGTGAAAATTGTTAATTTTTCACATATATTGTTATTTATATTTGTATTAATTTATCAATTTTTATGTGTGGCAGCAATGAGTAATTGGAAAGAATTCAATGTTAACAACAAGTCAAGTAGCAAATTCATATTTGTTGCATGAAAATAAAAATTATTTTAAGAAAATCAGAAAAATCTATGCTACCATATTCAAAGAGGGGAACAAAATGTCTTCTTCTACCTTTCCCATCCCACCACATGCAATTATTTTCCAAACACAATATTGGGCTATTAAAAATACAGTATTATAGAAAACAATATAGTTTTAGTGATAAGTTCTTTTTATTTATCTTGCAATATACACAAAACCTGATGATGTAAAATACAACCAACATAGAGTAATGAAGAAAACTTTAATGGTTTTTTCCTGCCTTAGAGGCAGACCCTGTTAAAGTTGTAGTAACCCAACCTTGTCTTACAGTCTAACTTCTTATGAAGTACATAGAACATTTTAAAGCTAAGTAATGTCATTATTGTAATATTATGTAATATTATGCCATTAATATTTTAAAAACCCCAAAAACCAGAGGTCTGCAAAATCAAATTGTTTTAATCACAGATTAAAACACAGGATGGGGATATAACTACTCCACTCCTTTCCCCTTCCTACAGCATACAGCATTCCCCCATTCAAATGTGTATATTTAAGCAATGCTGCAAACTTGTAAACACCTTTGTCTACTCAAATTCTATCCCTCAAGTATACAGTCAAACATCGTTTAGGTGCATACAAGTAATGGGTCTGTAAGGACAAACTTTTTGAATAAATGGAAATTAACATAGATATATATACACACATGACAGCCGTGGTTGTTGGGTTTACGAACAATATAATCCATCTGATCCCAGTACTTTTCATTCTTATTAAAGAAGTTTGACTCTCTAGAAAATGAGGTCCCTTTCCCATGCTTTTTTTCAGATGATGTAGTGATATTTGAAGAAGAATGAGGAGGAAGTATTTAGACATCTTTTGCATGAATTCTATTTACATATAAAAAATGTATATCAAAGGATGACACTAAAGCCGTAACTAGCCAATCCTTTCTGCATCATCTAAAAGTAAAAATTTTACTGAGATGTAGGTTCATACATCTTTCACCAGACTATTGGGATCTATAACCGATCTAAACAGTCATCATGGGACTTCCCTAGACACTGTCAGTGTCTTGGATCTTGTGTTTAGTGACAGGGGGAGTGGCGCATTTTTAATTTTGTTCACTTAGTCTTACATCACTATTTATAATTTTAATATTTTTTGTAGTTAAATTGGAGGTCTTAACAAAGGCAAATGCACTTTCATTGAGAGAAAACCAAAAGCTTCATCTCCCTGATTAAAGGAAGTTTTACTGGTGGGAAGTGGAGCTTTTAGCAAGAGCTTTTTTGCAAGACAACATTTATAACAAATCATCCAATTGCATACCTAGGAGTAGTGGCTCTTGGCTGAATGCAACAAACAGGCTGTTGTGATCCAAAGAGAGATTACGTTTCATATATACTAAAAACTCCCTTAAGATACAGTGAGAAAGATTATTTGCTCTTGTACTCATTGCACTGAAAGATTTTTAGCTGCTAGGAAAGAAATGGATTTTTCCCTCTTGCTCTGTTTTATTTTTTTTTAAGAATTATTTTTTTCAGAAGGACTGCAGGCCTCTGGCAAATTCTGAGTTTTAAAATACAGTGTCAGTAAATTAAATTCGGAGCCCATTGAAGTCAGCTGAGTTTTACCATTGAAATCTGCAGAGACAGGATTTTGCCTACTGTTTGGAAAACATTGCTTGCAGCAATCAGATAGCAACCATTGCTGACACCCAGCAGAGAAAACACTAACTACTCAACTGCCAGTAGCACTCAACTGTTGCTTCTTCTCCCTGTGCAGGCACTAGGGTTATGTGACCAAAACCAGGCAAGTGCTTAGAAATAATCAGTGCTCAAATTAGCAGAAATCATATGGCCAAGCCCCTTCTCAGCTTTAAGTTAAGGGCCACTACTTCCTTGTATTTTCTCCTTCAGTCTGTTGCCTTAAACTGGACAATGACAATCTATTCAACACAGGATAGTAGGGCTTAAAAGTCTCAGGAGAGATTTCAAATATCTACTGATAAGTTGAAAACAATGAACATTCTTGTGTAAAGTTATGTGGACATGGTCCTGGTTTTGGGACACACAACCAGATAGATTAGCTTTGATGGGATAGTTCAAACACTTACAAAAAATCCATCTTAGTGAGATTCCTTTATTGCCATTAAAGGAAATGCACAAAATCCAGATAATTTCACTTCCCCTTACAGTACCACAACTAGAAAACACAAAAAGTTGTTAAACAGAGATTCAGGCTTAGGATGGTGTCAAAACTGAGGTTTGTTTACGATACTTATTTACCTTCTTCTTTGAACTATGCCTACTCCTTGGCTCAGGCAAAACATCTGGTCTCTGTTTCTACTGCGCTGTGGCCTCTAGGGGCTAGTAGCATTTTTTTAGATCATGTTCTATGTGTTGAAAGTATTTTGTGAGAGAACAATTGAAAAGATTTAGTGAGAGGTCTTTTAAGATTACTGAATTTAGGGATGCTTATCCATAACCCTCAAATTAACAATGCTGCTGTTCTCTGCATTATTTGTCCTTGAGAAATCCTATATACACTTTGGTTGCTGTAAGAGCTAAAGATACACAGAAGCACCACTGCAAAGACAGAGACACATTTTTACAAGGCAGTCCTCTATTTTAAAGAGTTCTATGTGTTGTGTGAAGTGATTATTTAGAGATTCTGTGAACCCTGAAGTAAAATGACAAAAACTTGGTTCTCCTTCAGGAAGTTATGTTAAATTTCAATGGCTACATCTGAATTCAGAGCCTTCACTAAAAAAAACTGTATATGATTTCAGTGAATGAAAATAATATTCTAAATTTTAAATCAGTATCCAAACCTGATTTATGAAAATATGTTTTTCTTCACAGCTCAGGGACCCTGATACCATTGTGAGCCGCTCCTTTTTCTTATTTTTTTCCTGTTTATTTTCTAGTTAAAAACCTTGTAGAATTAAGAAAGCTGTATTAGTCCATGTGTGCAAATGTGTATCTGTGTGAGTACAGGGACAGGTAAATAACTCTGGCAATGGTCACGGCTTTAAAGCAAAGAGAATTTTGAAGTAATCAAACTGTGGAAGTTCTGAATCTTCATCTCATAGTTAATTTGACAATGGAAATGTTATTCTTTAATATGGGCTGCCCTGTCTGCATGAAGACAACTGTGTCTGTGAAACAACATTTTCAGTCACCCCTTGTTTAGATCTTCACTGAATCTATCTAGCAGATTAGACTGATCATTTCAGCTGTGGATTGATTACACAGCTGGACAATATATTAAAATTTAGTAAAGACACCTGTCTTACTGTCATTCAGTTAACAGCAAAACTATCACTTTTTTCACAGGAACTGGACAATAATTTTACTCTTTATACTGTGATTAATCTGATGTTAGGTGCTGTGCTCTGAGAAAAATCCACTATTTATTTACCTTAGACTTAATTTTCCAGTGTTTCATAACCTTTCATTAAATCCCATGCATTTTTCTCATCTTTTGCCTTGTTCTAATCACATATAAATTGGTACAGTGCAGTGTTTGTCTTGCTAACTGCTACTCACTCAACAGAAATTAAGTGATTGCTTTTCTTTGTGATTTGTAAGCTCTTCGAGGCATAATTTTGCTTTCTGCCACCCATATTCATTTGTTAACATAGCTCCTTTTGTAGAATGACTCTTGATTTAGAAATTCCCAATTAGAAAATGTGTATCCCCACTTTATCTTGCATGCAAATGTGGAGTGACTAATGTGCTGAAATCCTGGAGTCAGGTTATATAATTTATTAATCTATAATGACACTATTCATCTAGATCAGGAGAGAGGTAGAGAATATTTCTGTTGACTCAGACCTTTGACCACTGGCAAACAGTATTCTATAGATTGTCTTCTGTCAAAGCATCACATTTAGCAATGGGGCTCAGCATCTTCTGTCTTCAAATCTAATGTGACTTTTTTTTGCCAGAGGCCCAAAAAGTCCTGTTCTTTCCTTGGATATGTACTCTACTGATACATCACAGTTTAGCAGAAAAATCTTGGCAGGGCATTTATCAACAGTTCTATGAATACATGTCAGGCCAGATGGAACTATAGCCAATTGGTTTAAACCATCAAAAAGGTCATTATTCTGCATCTCCATTAAAAAAACTTGGCCCATGACACCAACTGCATAAAGGGCTGAGGACTGGGTAAAAAATGAAAGAACTAAAAGAACTATAACTGTTATTCTCTCAATTGCATGCTTTTACATATTGGCACGAGAACTTTCCTTTTGGTAGTGTTCATTATTCTATGTGTGAAAAGAATCTTATATTCTCTGGAACTGATTCTTTTAATTTCCCATCATCTCATCTTTGTGCATGTTAGATATTATTTTGCTCGGGTAGCTTGAGGCAGGTTTCAAAATGAGGGATGGATATTAACAAATTCAAGACTCCAATACCTGCTTTCATTGAAGGTTCATTCTGAAGGGAAAGAGAACTAAGCTAATGCAAACAGCTTTACCTCAAGCATCATCCTAGGTTTGGGAGACTGGGTAAGAAAGGCCGTTTCTTTTGCACCTAATTTTCTGGGACGGAAGTTTAATTTGGAAAAGGAACTTAAGTGGAATCTACTATTTTGCTTCTCCTTTGCATGGAGAACAGAAACCATCAGACCAGAGGAGGCTAGTCTTCTTTCTTGGTTTTGATTTTGTCTTAGTTTTTATTTTCTTTGTTTTGGTTTGGTTCTTGGAGGTTTTTGGTTTGTTTTTTTTGTGTGTGTGTGTTTGGTTTTTATTGTTGTTATTGTTGTTTTTATTTTTGTTTTCTTTTGTATTTTGTATCTTTAATTTTGCAGTAGTTGCACAATTACAGATATTGAGAGGGGACAAACAGGCTAGATGAATGGGATTACTTCTCTGGAAGCATGTTAGGGGGCATAGTGTCTGAGAAAGTTTTAGAGAAGCACAGGTGGAGGAACACCAGTATTCATGGAGCTGAGCAACTGAGCATGCTCTTTGTGGTGGTTCCAGAAGCCCAAGCAGAGTACTCTGAGATAACTGGCTGTATTTTCCTGGCTATCTTGATTGTGAACAAGGACTTAGAACAGAAAGTCTGGCCACTCTATCTTTTTCCCATGAAACAGGACTAAAAGTTGACTACATGAAGCTTTTCTCTAAACAGCACAACACGCGGAGATTTGAGGCACTTGAAATTAATCTGGTAACACTGGCAGAGGACACAACATTTTAGTTCCCATAAATCCCGTATTTTGCTAGACTTTTTCCGTATTTCTCCTTCTTAAATGTTAGTTTGCCATTAGAGCAAATCGTATATTCAAGACAGTTGAAATGAAGTATTTAATTACTTTTTGCTGCATTACATATTTTGTTATTTCATAAAATACCTTTTACTAGTATTTGAAATAATAAATTTAGGAAGGGGAACACTGACTACAGGTTTTCCTCCTATACTAACCTACAAGCTTCTTATTTAGGAAATCTAGTCTGAGTTTGAATGTTTCAACAGGACTGTGTTATTATATTTTGCCAGTCATTTGTCTAATAGTTACTAACTTAGTGAAATCATTATCAGCCCAGCAAACCAAGTTCAAACAAAGGGAACTGCTCCATCTAGAGTTCCATCTTGCACATAAGCTTATTAAATATTTTAATCAATAATTTCACTCGCTGTCATGGCCTCTAGCATTAACTTTCTCTGACTTTGTTATTTCAAAAATTTAGGAATAATGAATCTGCCAACGACCTTAAAAACTGTGGTTCATGTGATTTGGTGATCTCAAAATAATTATAAATATCTGAGGGAAAGGTATGCATATAACAAAAGATAACTAATTTTGCAATGGTGTACCACATGAAAAGATATTTTACAGAGATGAAGTGCTCAGATTCTGATTTAAAACCTGCAGATGATATTCCTGTGATTATTATTCCTGTGATGATTATTCTGGTAATTTTATCAAAGTTAGTCTAAATCCAGTGCAAATTTCTGCAAATACTTATTTCATAAGTAAATTCTAGTGGGAATTAATTCCACAGCATATAAAGGTATCATCAAAACTACACTGAAATATATATATATATATATAACTTGCTTTTAATTTACTCAGAGTTCTTTAGGTTTTGTATTAACATAAAATATCATTCCTGTATTGGCCTTCTCCTCATTTGCTTTATTCTACTCAGCATATCTAAATATCTTTCTCACTAATTTATATCATTTCCAAATTGAAACAACAGCAAACAATTCTTTTTAGATTTTTGCTCTCACTGCACCTCTCCTCGATATGTCTTTATGTTCCCTTTTTTTCAAGTATGTTTTTTCAAATAAGATAGTTAAAACTGAAAGCATTCACTAAGGTGAGAAAATTGGTAATTGCATTAGTCAAATCTTGTGCATCTAGGCAATACATCAAGGCAATAACTGTGGAATATGCCTTTGTACAACTCAAAAAACTAGTAGGTAAAAAGATCTCTCTAGAGAAAAATCACATAAGAATATGTCAGTATTTAGTACATGTTGAGAAGTGAGGGGTGGGAAAATGCGAGGCTCTTGCCAGCCAAGCCATGACAGCCACCTTTCTGCCTGCTCTCAGCCCGTGCCAACAAGACCTGGCCTAAGCTGATTTAGCCCAGCCAAGCTGAACTGAATTACTCTGCAGCTGCAAAGAGCTATCTGTGTGTGAGCAGTAACCACAGAGCAGCTACAAATGAGAGCTTGTTTGCATTTGTCGATCTCACGGCTAAGCACAGCAAAGGCAACTTCTTTGCTGAGTCAGCTCGCCTGTCCTGAGCGTTGCTCTGCTCTCGCCAGACTGGTGTTGCTGACCCTGGTTTAGAGATCACTTCTACCATAATGCCACACAGCAGCTCCCCAAATCCTACATCTCCTGATCTGACCACACTACTTTATTTGCTTTTATCACAGTGTGACTGGGGTTAAGGATGGAGCTCTGAGTCCATGCTGCAGGTGGGAAATAGTCTTAGCAATATCCAGAAATAAAGCAGAAAAAGACTATGTAAACTGTCCGCTGTGGAATAGTAGATGAACCAAAAAATACACCTACTGGAATAAATCTTCTAAATTTAAGGGCCATGATGTTCAAGCAGAGAATATCAGAACGTCTGTTAATTTTTCTAAATGCCCAAGTCCTGATGCAATTCAAAGCTATTATTCTGAAACAATGTACACGGTGTTATTCACAACAAAGAGATCTCATCTTGGATTTGTAGACTCTTGGAAAGATATACACACGATATATAATTAAAAGTGGCACTGCATTTCTTACACTTTTTAATCTTCTTAATTCAATTCAATGACTTGGATATGGATGCCTGTGTGCTGGTTTTAACAGCAGCAGGAAATCAAACTCCAAATAAACCATTCCCCTTGCCCTACCCCTTCTGGTGAGGGAGGGACAAAAAAGCAGAGACTATAGGTTGAGATAACAATTTACTAAAAGTGCAAAACAATGGAATAAGACACAAACAATTACAGCATCAATATTAACAGAAGAAAGTATATATATATATAAAAGGCATTTTACCTTCAAAAAGGCATTCACCAGTGGGAACAAAACCGAGATGGCTGACAGTCCCTTCAGGTCACGTCCATGCGGTTTCCCCAGACAGAGGCACTGTGGCGCCCACACAGTCTAAACTCCTAAACTCTGTAATCCCCCTCCATACCCACTAAATGTTGGCTGTCCCATTCCTTGAAGTGCTCAAGGCTGGGTCGGATGGGTCTCTGAGAGACCTGACTTAGTGAAAGGTGTTCCTGCCCACAGCAAGCCTGATGGAGCTAGATGATCTTTAAGGTCCCTTCTAAAGCAAACCATCCCATGATTTCATGTTTCTATGAATTATACTCCAGGCAAGCAATTATCTGACCAATCTTTACAATCTTTCCAAAAACAAAATTAAAAATGCCTTAAGCTTTGCTTCTCTCTGTCAGGGTCATTGGCTAGTAAAACAGCGTGTAGACTAATCAAGATAAAATGGCAAAGACTCAACCAAAGCCAAAATATGCAGGTTGTTCTTCAACGGAATATTTATCTGGTAATGATAGCCTATCTATTTTATATGCTGAGTAAAAATCAAGTATCTAATTTCAGTATGCATTTTCTAATGCAAGAGTAGGTATGTGGGGATTCCAGAGGAATTAAGAAAAAAAAAAATCCACCCTACCCCTGTTTAATTCTATGTTAAAAAAAAAAAAAAAAAAAAAAAAAAAAAAAAAGTGGAATGTTCATGTTTTTCTTGGAATTATTCTATTATGGATATCTCTTAACATTTTCACAAAGGAAAGTGAAAGTCAGTAACCAGGAACAAGTAGGAAAAATTAATGTGACGGTTTAACAGGACTTACAGAACAAGTGGCACTTAGGTGCCCAGGCAAATAGTAATAGCCTGAATTTATTTATTTTCTTCTTTTAAACTTATTTTACTCTACACTAGATCAAAATACTGCCTGGAAAAATGCCAGCCTATGGTCTTTTACAGATAATGTCATTGTTGTTTCAAAGAACTTTCACAATAAAACATGAACTTTATCTTCAGTGAGCCTGCTTGCATCATATTTGCCTCATGGAGTAGCTCCACAAGTGAATAAAAGCACTCACACACGAACCCCAATTTATTGCCAAAACTGTTCTGAGGAACCCAGCTGGCAGACTGGGCTTCTTTAAAGAATGAAACAGAAAGGTTCATGTAAGAATCACATAGGTACAAAAGTATCTCTGAGAAGTTGCTTGCAGTTATTGTAAAGTATGCCTGGTTTCCTGGTTCAGAGACAGGGTCCAGGTGAGGCTCAGACCTCATTGTCCCTCTGGGAGAGTGATGCTTCCCCTGAAAATAAGTTGGAAGGCTTTTGAGAGTTCAAACAGACTGGAAGCTGACCTACCAGTTAAAATTTCTAGTTTATAAAGAGCACTTAAGGCTTATCTTAACTCTGAAATACATCCACTTCAACCATCCTATCATTCCACGAAGCATCTACTTCAACTTGACACTGGGATAGATACAGGGCACATTTTAAAGTGACACTTTTCAGTAGTTTAGTTCTAAATAAAGTCATTATTATGCGCAGTGAACCCAGGAGGGAAGTTCACTGTAATTTGATCCTCCTCTACTAATTGAATTCTTTTTTTTTCAACTGTTCATTTAATCTTTGATACTTATTTTGACATTACTAGTGGGTGGGGGCTGTAGCACTCTCCCTGCTCGGGGCCAAGTAAGCCTTTCAAAGATATTTTACAGTCACTAGCACATTCTCTAGCAATAGCCAATAAATATACATAAAAAGAAGTGGCAATAAGCCTGAGGGAATACAGGCATGGGCTGTATTTAATCTCTGGGTCACAAGTTCCCCACCCTTCTGGTTTATGGTAGAGGAAGAATTATTGATGATTGCTACTGATTGGGCTACTAAATCTACAAATGAATCCCACTTTGAAATCCACTTAGTATTCTGTAGACAGGCACACTTAAGAAAACAAAACTTATAAATACAATGAAGGAAATGTACAAGAGATTAATGTATCCACACTGGGAAGCTGCAGTGGAATTATCAGATCACTTGCATGGGAGTGCTCATCTGCTGAAAGGTGGGAGGGCTCTGCAGAGGAATCTGGATAGGCTGGATTGATGGGCCAAGACCAATGATATGAGGTACAACAAGACAAAGTGCTTGGTCCTGCCCTTGGGTCACAAAAACCCCATACAGCTCGACAGGCTGGGGGCAGAGTGCTGGAAAGATGCCTGGAGGAAGAGGACCTGGGGGTGGTGGCCGATAGCAGCTGAACATGAGCCAGCTGTGCCCAGCTGGCCAAGAAGGCCAATAGCACCCTGGCTTATGTCAGAAACAGTGCAGCCATGAAGACCAGATTGTCCCCCTGTACTCAGCATGGGTGAGGCACACCCCAAATCCTGTGCTCAGTTCTGGGCCCCTCAATTTGAGAAACACAATGAAGTGCTAGAGTGTGTCCAGAAAAAGGCAACAGAGCTGTTTGAGGGTCTGGAGCACAACTCATATGGGGAATAGCTGAGGGAGGTGGTGGTATTCAGCTTGGAGAAAAGAAGACTGAGGGGAGAGACCGTTTTGCTTTTTACAAGTACCTGAAAGGAGGGTGTACCAAGGTAGGGATCAACCTCTTCTCCCAGGCAACCAGTGACAGGAAAAGAGGAAATGGCATCATTCTGTGCCTGGGGGGGTTTAGGTTGGATATCAGGAAGAATTTCTTCACAGAAAGAGTGGTTAAGGATTGCAATGGGCTTTCCCAGGAGAGGTTAGAATTACCATCCCTGGAAGTGTTCAAGAAAGGACTGGACACACTACTTAGTGCTATGATTTAGTTGACATGGTGGCGTTTGGTCAAGGGTTGGACTCAATGATCTCGAAGGTATTTTCCAACCTTAATGATTCTATGATTCTATAATAATATTCCACTTCCATATGATAAAGAGAAAAATAATTTGCTGGATGTGTGACCAGATACTGTTTTAAAAAATGTGACTGGCAATAAAGAAAACAGAAGTTTTCAGTGAAAGGAGTATGTATTTGCCTCTGATGACACCAATACTGTATCCGTTATAGGGTGTCATTGGGAGCACCCTGAGCCTCTCGTGGTTTGCAGAAACCTCTTGCTGTGCTAGCTCTGGTGAGCTACTACATACCTGTGGTTTTGCTCATGTGGCTTTGCCTTGCAAGGCTGCAGGTTATGTTTGTGAGGCATTACCAGCTCCTTGCTAATGTATCAGGAGGTCATCATGTTATCGCTGGTGCTGAAATACACGACAGTTCTTTTAAACACCAGATTCATATATAATGCTAAAAATACCTGCTACCTTATAAATGTGGCTCAGAAATATAGCAAGTTACTAGCCTTCTAGTTTATGGACAAAAGTTCAAATAGGTAATGTTAGAAGTTACAAGTAAAAAAATAAGGAAAGGTGTCCAAAAAGTTATTTATAAACCTTAGGATTTTTAAGTAGAATTTATTTTGGGGTGTCCTAAGAGAGGGGTAAGCAATACAAAAGGGAGCACTATTGAATTCATTGTAATTATGGATTCATTTCCTTGCATAATGGTTGATGACTTTCTTCTTTTTTACATAAATGAATTTCTGGGATTTTCAAGGCAATTTACTCGCGTATGGATTGAAAGGAAATGTGTGTCAGTCTCACCCTTTGAGCAAGGATAACAAATAACCTACTACCAACATTTTGCACACCCTGTCACATTTTTAGAATTTGTTCCATGCTGATGTACAGTTGCATTTATTCACCCTAACTTACAGCATCTGTTGCATATACCAAGTTTTACATTTAGGTGTCCACAGCCCAAGACTGCCAGTCTTTGAACAGCCTCTCTACTTTAAAAGAAGACTGATGAAAATGTGTTCAAGCAATTAGCAGGACTCTCTATTCATAGTGTCAGCAACATCAATTTTCTCGTTGCTAGTAGAAAAACTGAGTTTGATGTAAACTGAACAGGAATTGTGACTGCTCAGCCTTGCGCTTAATGGACCTTAAGAGTATTATTAATATAACCTTGGCATATGCATCAAAGTCCCTGTGCAAGGCAACTGTGAATACAGTACTAGATTTAAATAAATGTCATACTTCCCAATGTCAGTTAATCACTTTGCAGTTCCTTGCATTTCTGCCTACTGTAATGTGTTTCAGCAACAGCTAAAATTATAAATTCATGCCTCCCACCTTTTATTTGAAATATGTCAGACATATTGTAGGCCTTCTTGAGTTTGAAACTGTGGTATAATCATCTCACACAAACTAGTCTGAGTCATTTGTACTGTTCAGGAAAAACAAACACATGTATTGATGTAGCATGTTTAAAACATTTTAACTTGTCATCTTAAAGCAAATTATAGCAATTGCTTTCCAAGGAAATAATGAAAAATTATTTAAAAAAGAAAAAAAAAAATCAAACAGCAAACCAACTGCAAAAGATATTTGTTGGACAAGGAGAACAATGTAGAATTTGATCTCACAAAAATGACACAACAGTGCTCCTGGGAGGCCAGCTGACATGACTTCAAAAGTGTCAAGCCTGTAATATTAGATTTTAGAGCATCTGTATAATTCCAAGCAGAATACCTGTTTAATCAAATATTTCACTCTTGGTATCCAGATCAATCAGCTGAAAATTAAGGATGAGTTTGTATTGGGTTTGCATGGCCAAGCTTTGGTAATGGCAGGACTACAGGGATAGCTTCTGTGAGAAGCTGCCAAAATCTTCATCCATGTCTGGCAGAGCCAACCCTGGCAGCTTCAAAGATGGACATTCCCCAGGCAAACCCGGGCCAAATCAGAAATGGTGGAAACACTTCTGTGGTAATACATTAAAGAAAAACAACCAAAAAGAACCCATTATAGCTCAGATGTGATTGTGCCCAGAGAAGAATGGGGTGAGAAGAACAGCTCTGCGGACACCAAGGTCAGTGAAGGAAGAACTGAGATTCCCCTGCAGCCTGTGGTGCAGACCATGGTGAGACAGCTGTGCCCCTGCAGCTCATGGAGGTCCACAGGAATGCAGAGATCCACCTACAGCCTGTAGAGGAGACCCATGCCAGAGCAAGTGAATGCCTGAGAGGAGTCTGTGAGCTTGTGGGAGACTTGTTCTGGAGCAGGCTCTTGGTTAGGACCTGCAGACCTGTGGAGAGAGGAGCTCACGCTGGAGCAGGTAGGACCTGTAATCCTGTGGGTGACCCACACTGGAGCAACCTGTTCTTGGTCCTTGAAGGACTGCAACCTGCGGAAGAGTGACCCATGTTGAAGTAAAGAAGTTCATGAAGAGCTGTTGCCCATTGGGCGGACTCACATCGGAGTTCATTGAGGACTGTCTCCTGTGGGAGGGACCCCACAGTGGACAGGGGAAGGACTCCTCTCCCTGAGCATTGGGAGAAACAACATGTGATGAACTGACCATAACCCCCATTTCCTACCTCCCTGCACCACTGGGTGGAGGAGGTAGAGCTGAGAAGGAGGCAGGGGTCAGGGAAATGTGTTTTTAGGGTCTTATTTTACTTCTCATTATCCTTCTCTGATATTGTTAGTAATAAATTAAATTAATATCTCTAATTCCAGCCTGCTTTGTCTGTGATGGTATTTGGTGAGTGATCTCTCCCAGCCCTTAACTCATGGACCGTTTGTTTTCTCTCTCCTGTCCAGCTGGGGGGAGGGATAGAGAGGCTTTGGTGGGTGCCTGGAATCCAGCCAGGGTCAAAACATTACTGCCTCTTTAACCCATCTATTGCTAATGTTTCACGTTGACAACATTCTGAACCAAACCATTCAGAAGTTTGTCTGGATAACTGAAGTATTAATCTGAATTCAGGTCAAAGTGACAATGCTTTTGCCTGCTATTGTCTGTCTAGTCTACCATGCCTTTAATGGGGTGTGAGAGAAGGTAAATTCATAGCTCCAAAGAAATGAAAATATTACTTCCCAGCTCCCCATAAGGAGAGTGATTGTGAAAGGTCTGGTCTCCACAGAGGTCAGCAGTTTAAAATACAAGTGGTATCCACCTGGAACAATATGTCATTTTAACTTTTGGTTATGGGATCAGAAATAGGAAGACCAAAAGCTGATATAGTTGTGTTTTTTCCACTCAGTCTTGATATTGCTCCTATCCTCCTTTCAAAGAACATTTACTATCATTTCACTGGAGTTTGACACAAATTAGTGCATGAGAGAGCTCTCACCTCCAGCAAAAAAAGGCCTGTCCTAATCCTCTTTATTCCTATCAGAACAACAAGTTTTGATTTGTAGGGAACTTGTCTGGGGCAGGCAAAATTTCATGTCTTCCAGCGTATTGAAAAATATGCAATGTCTTCTCTTTTTCTGGGGAGAGAATTGAGATAGTTACAACTCAAAATAACAAAGTGATGATTCTTCAGGAAAAATCCTCTCTAAACAATGAATTTATGGTAGAAAATATTGAAAGAAATATGTCAAACACACACACAGAGTTATAAGCACAAGAAAGTGTGACAAAATCATCACCAGCCAGCATTCAGAGGGCCTAAAAAGTTGTTTGCCACTAAAATGAGTATCTGTCATCTCAGGTTTGATGACTTACAAACTAAGAAACTGTTTCTGGGCCAATCTGCCACATTAATCTTGCCCCTGCTTTCCTCCATTCACTGCTGAGTAATAAAGTATACATATCCTTTTTATCTGTACAGTTTTGTAAATCAAGCTAGAATCCAAATTTGCTCATATGAGCAGATTTCAGCTTCTGCATTGTAATTCCAGGGGATCTCAGCATCCATATCTGTAAAAAAAAAATAAAAAAAAAAAATCATGTGAGCAAAACCGTGCCCTCTTTTTGCTATATAAATGGCAACTTTCATTCTCTTTTTTCTTCTTCTTCTTTTTTCCCTTTGCCTGTTACAAGTAGACAAAGCTCTTTTTCAACAATTCTTGCATGTTTATGACAGATAAAAACTGTGATGAGACATGGTGAATGATTCCACTGAATTTTGATCTGATCTGATCTTTTCTTGTATAAGAAATGAACTGTAATCAGAAAACAGAAAATGATGCTTCTTTAAAAGATTTTCTTCCTTGAAAAATGTTTCTATACATGAAGAGCATAAATATAAAATAACAAGATATGAACTTTCAGTCACAAGGTTCTTTTTCTCTCTTATTTATTATGATTTGAAGCCATTATTAACAGCATATATGAAGTGTGTGGCAATTTCTTCCTTGTAGAAGTCGTAACAATTTTATGCTCTGATTATTAGTGACAGACAGAATCACAGAATCTGTCAGGTTAGAAGGGATCATCTGGTCCAGCCTCCCTTCTCAAACAGGGTCATCCTAGAGCACATGGCACAGGGTGTCCAGGCAGTTCTTGAGTATCTCCCATGAGGGACGCTCCACAACCTCTCTGGACAATCTGTTCCAGTGCTCAGTCACCTGCACAGTAAGGGAGTTCTTCCTCATCTTCAGGTGGAACTTCCTGTGCATCAGTTTGTGCCCATTGCCTCTTGTCCTATTGCTCGGCACCAACAAGAAGAGGACCATCCCTTCAGATTTGGCTTACATTGACAAGATCTTATCTTCTCAGTCTTATCTTCTCCAGGTTGAGCAGGCCCAGCTCCCTCAGACGTTCCTTGTACTTGAGCAACTCTTGACCTCCAATCATCTTTGTAGACACCCACTGGACTCTCTCCAGGAGCTCCATGTCTCTCTTGTCCTGAGGAGCCCAGAACTGGACATGGAACTCCAGATGTGCCTCACCAGGGCTGAGGAGAGGGTCAGGATCACCTCCCTTGCCCTGCTGACAGTGCTCTTCCTAATGCGCTCCAGTTCACCATTGGCTTTGGCCACCAGGGCACACTGCTGGCTCAGGGACAGCTTGTTGTCCACCAGGACCCCCAGCTCTTTCTCCGCAGAGCTGCTTCCCAGCAGATTAGCCCCAGCCTGTGCTGGTGCCTGGGGTTATTCCTCCCCAGTGCAGGACCCTGTATTCAGCTTGGCTGAATTTCAGACAATTCCTCTCTACCCATCTCTCCACTCTGCTGAGGCCCTTCTGAAGGGCTGCACAGCCCTCTGGGGTGCTGGCCATTGTTCTCAGCTCTGTGTCATCAGTGACCTGCTGAGGAGGCATCTGACCCTCTATCCAAGTAAGTGATGAGTAAGTGAAACAATATTGGTCCCAGTATAGAACCTATGGGGGACACCACCCATGTCAGGAAGTGACAGACTTCCAACTAGACCTTGTGCCACTGATTAAGATCCTTTGAGATCTACCATTCCACCAGTCCTCAATTCATCTTATTGTCCATTCATCCAGGCCACACTTCCTGAGCTTGCCTATGAGCATATATTGTCAAAACACTTGCTGGAGTGCAGGTACACAACCATCCAGGTAGTTGCATCATTGTAGAATGCAATCAGATTGGTGACACACACAGCGAAATAAAGTTTGATGGAAGGTATCACATAGCCAACAGCAATTTTATAGTCAGTGAAATCAAATGACATTAAGCAAAATTTGCTTGTACTTCAATTTTGCATTTGACTTGCTATCATTTTTTCCCCCATTTGCTTTTTTAATCAAAATATTCATGTTTGAAGTAGGTCTGTGATGCAGGCACATAAAAATAGATTAAAAGCAGTATTCAAAATTATAGTTTAAGTGGACCTTAAGGTTCTTGATACTTCTAGTACATTTTTTGTTAACTGTTCTCTATGGGTTTCTTGTCTTGCTGCTAACCACTTTGTAGCAATGCTCAGTACATTTAGCTATAGTATTACATTCCTCTGGTCTTAAATATAATTTAAAAAAACAACCTGGGTGAAACCTCTGCACATTGCTGTCTTGGATACGCAACAAAATAATTTAAACACTGATATAGCAGCAGAACAATTAATGAAGTGGTATCCAATAATGTCATAGACACAGAGGAGGAAATGAAGCTGCAAAACTTACTACACCATTGGTCAAACATTCTTGCAGTCAGAAATTCGTGTATGTGACCCATGGTAATGGATATTTTGCTATTTTATTTCAGTATCTGGGTTATAAGAGCTTTGTATAAATGGTATCCCTGTAAAAAGAGCAATGAACTTCAGGTTATCCTGCACAGCTTAAATATATTTCCTTTAACTCTGTTTTTATGGTAATTCTGAGCTTCTATACTAAACCCTTAACATGCCATGTCAATTGAGACCTAGAAAAATATAGAAATAGGTTTTACATGCTCTTTGAGCATAACCACTCCCTAAATCTGTGACATATATGGAATTGTTGTTTTTGATGTGTATATTGATAAGCATGTATTTTATACATTTTAACAGCCCACAGACCAAACACAATAGCATATGCATATAAGTAATAGTATAATACTTAATAGAATTGTACATAGTTATGTATTACATATGTATAATTCAGCAAAATGAATATATTGTAGAAATTTTAGAGGACAAGAAAGATTATGTCATACTTTTTATACTTTCTCTTCAACATCCTTTGGGTATTCAAAACTAAGGAGCAACTGTAGACTTTGTTCCAAAGGGTAACATCATCTCTGTGAATGTCCAAAGGCTTTTTTTTACCTCGCAACTACTCGTAGACATGAAACTATTAAACTCAGAGAATGATAGACAGGGAAAATCAGGGCAAAAGAAAAATAAAAGAAGCAGTTAATATTAACAGTCTACAGAACATGAACAAGTAAGGAAAAAAAATGAATCCCAATATCAGAAGTGGAAGAGAAGTCAGAGAGAGGGAAAATCAATGAGAACTATTATGTCCTTGATTATTTTGTTTCCAGTTATTCCTTAAGTAACCCAAATTCTGGGAAACATATGAAACCATTTAAAGTAGAACTTGAAAACTGCCAGAGATTTAGTGACTTCAGTTCTCATACAAATCCTTTACTCACTGCATTGAGAATCGTGTCAGAAAAATATAAGCATAATAAAAGCACACTTCTGCCCACTAGCTGGAACTTTTAGCTCTTGACCCACTTCCTTGAATGAGCTGTAACAGGAGAAAGAGTGAGACTTTTCCATTCACTTTGAAGAAAACATATACTTCTATGGAGTTCAGTGACCTAAAAGTGTTTCTCTTTGAAAACTGGCAACCCTAAACCACAATCTGATGTAAAACCCACTCATTGCGTATAGAAATCAACCCCTCCTTATTCTCAAACTTTTAAAGCTTTTCTTTTTCATTTACCTGTTCAGTACAGAACATCTATTTTTCCTTCACTATAATGTTGATGCCTAAAAGACAGGCTACCTGAAACAGAGGCCAAGACAAATCAGGAGCATAAAAAGCAGACAAATTTATTCAAGGCCTGCAAAGACCTTGAAAGTACATCTGGGCAAACAAAGTCCCCTGTCGAGGATGACACCCAAAATGGACGCAGGATCACGAGCCCTTCACCTCTTATAAGCTCTGTCCCATTAGCATATTGGCGCTTAATTCTCCAATCTCCCCCTTACGTGATGATGTTCACCACCCCAGGCCTGCTGCCCCATCTCACAGTGTTTTGCATATTTTCAGGCCCTAAGGCAATGAATATGTCCTTGAATCTGTATTCAAAGCCTTGTTTTGGCTAAAGGTGCTGGGAACAGAGGATTTTAGCACTTTGTAAGAAGCACAGAACTACAGCAAGTTACAGATACTTGAAGAGTAAAAAAACTAGAAATAATTAAGGCATCAGTGTGACTTGGGACATAAATGTGGCTCACAAGGAGTTTCACACTTTGACTAAAGCTAAGCATGAACTATTGTTTTTTAAAAATTACTAATGCTGGGACAGCTGCTATTTCTCCTTGAACCAACAGGATGTATCCAGATTTTGTAACGTGTTCATTCTCAGTGTTCTCATGGGAAATGGAAAATATTACTATGATCTGTGTGACAAAGGAGCACTTCTGAAATACTCAAAACAACATTATCTAGTAGATGAAGAGTTGGAAAACATTTGGTTCAGAGTGCATGCATAAAACAAATATGATAATTTTCATATTAATGATAACTTTTAAAAACGTATTGCAGGAGAAATATGTAATTTCCATATTAACCACTACAGAAAATTTTGACAAAAAAATTCCTAGAGAAACCTTTGTCAGAATGCTTTAAGGGAATGGATTGCTGTGGATTCCCAGAAGTACTGCATCAGAATTCTATTTCAAGGTAAACCATAAAAACAGATAACTTATTTGCCTGAGAAATGTCTTGGTTTAACACTCTGAATTTGTAATTTCCATATTAATTTTGCAATGACTTATTTTTAAAATGTAAAATACATGAACTCCAAGAAATCAGCATCAAAACACAGTATTTTCAAAAACGTGAAATAAGATGAAGGGGTTTTTTTGTTTAATTTCAAAGATAGAAGGGAACATTTTTTCTTAGCTAGGAAATTTTAATTGTCTTGTTTCCATAAGAACACCAGGTTTTTAAATCTAAATTTGTTTACCAAACAAATCTCCCAAGCTCTCATCGATCCTATTAACAATCGAGGAAATATGAGGGACATGTTTAATTGTTGCAGCTGTTTGTTTGCTATTTACTGTTTTGATTTGTGTATATATGTTTTAATGGATGACAATGACAGAGGTGGAGGGAACCTGGGAAGATCCACACCAAAAAGTCTCTACTGAAGCTCACCACCAGACCCCAAATATGTGAAAAATAATGTAAAGCACTGGAGAAGGTAAAAAAAGTGAAAGACTTTGTTATCCCATTGTCGAGTACATTATACCTCACCTGTCACACTCAGCAGAGCTCAAGAGAGCCTCAGGAGGGTGACAAGCTCTCCCTTATACACACATAGTTTTCACCTCTGGTGGGTAGAAATTGGTGTGAAAATTTCCAATGTTCATGTTCAATGAATGCCTCTGTTACACATTTGGTAGCATTCTCCACCTTCAGTACACTTCCTAAACACCAACGCTATATGTGAATATAGTGCACTGCTTGCACAAACATTTCCTCCCATCCAATAAAAACACATTTCAATTGTTTTGGTGCATGAAGAGGATCTGTAGTGAAATTGCTCCCTCAGATCCAACTGCGTGAATTTATTGTCTTCACTAAAGTTTCCACGGTTTTATACCTAAAGAAAAAATACAATCTGTTATATTTCTACCTTTGCATATTTATTTAAAGCAGACTTGAGTGAACTCCAGTTCCAGTGCAATTACATTCTGTACATCTAATAGTAGGCCTGTTTCAAGCTCAGCTAGCATTATTTCACAGAGTACCAAGGCTCCACCAAACTGAACTTGTTATAAAAAAACATTTTAATGTCAACATTCCCAAAAGCATTCCCTAAAAAATAAGACTTGTTTAAAATTTCCATTTGTTCTGTAATGTTCTTTAATTTTATTCCATTTAGCAAGTATAAGCAATGAGCAGGAGTATATTTGCAAGGTATCTTTTAGTTTTCAGTCTTCAAAAAAAAGTCTTATGCTGCATGTCTGGAGAAGCTCAACAAAGCTGGTGTAGGGTCTAGAGTAAACCCTAGGAGGAGCAGCTGGGGAAGCTGGGGATGGTTATTGGCCAGGTATTGGCCTCTCCTCCCACTCAACTAGTGACAGAACAAGTGGAAATGGACTCAGCCTACACTGAGGGCGGTTCAGACTGGACATCAGGCATTTTTTTTCACTGAAAGGGTGGTCAAGCATTAGAATGGCCTTTCCAGGGAGCTGATGGAGTCAGCATCCCTGGAAAGGTTCAAGAAATGACTGGACATGGCACTTGGTGATATGGTTTAATTGGTGTGCTGGTGTTTGGTCAAAGGTTGGACTTTGAGATCTTGGAGGTCTTTTCCAACCTTAATTATGCTATGATTTTGATTTTCTTATATAAAGCTGTTTTGACATTTTTCTGTCTAAGGCTCTAATTGACATTGTAAAAGATTAAAGGAGATTGGGGATCTGATCCTTCTGAAATTGAAGTGCAAGTATAATTCTGAGCACTTGTTTAGCTCCTTCAAAGTTAGTAACACTCTTACAAGAAAATAGCATTAATATGTATAAAGAACATAATTACAGAATTTTAAGCAGAAACACAACTCCATATGCTATAAAATCATAGAGAAAGTGACTGAAAAATCTCCAGTTTTTCTCCTGGGACAAAAGAGAACCAAGACAATACACTTCTCAATGCCAATTCTGCTCTGTCAGTACTGTGGTACTCCCAAAATTTCCATAGAACAAACAGTGTTTTAGCAGGAATTGGACAATGTACCTTAAAATAAAATGGTGTGTGAGTTGGGGTCCTGAGATCTAATCTTCTTCTGCTATGATAATATCACTTCTGCTTTCTTTGCTTCTCTTAATAAAAGCCACTTGTGATCAGTGACTCCCTTGAAATCAATTGATATAAACACATTATTTTAGATGGGTAGTATGTAAAGGTAGCACCATTCCACTGTGTAGCACAGCAAACTGAAATCTCTGCAAAAGGAATAACCATAATATATAGTTAATTGAAAGTGCTGTAGAAGCTACTTATGAACTTAAATTTGCCAGAAAAATAAAATTCAAAAAATTAATTAAAATAAAGTTTTGACAGAATTATTGACTTTATTTAAAGTAGCAAATTATATTTTTTACTAAATAAATAAATAAATCCTTTAGTAAAGAAGAATTAAACCCAATGAATGTTAATCTTCATAATTTTCAAATAAGACTTTTCAGTATCCTTCCCACTTATCAGACATCAATAATACCATCTGGATAAAGGACATATAGAATTTGGAAAAAAAAGAAAAAGCTTTTTAAAAAGAGAAAGAGTAAGAGAGGCAGAGATAAAAGTAGGAAGAGACTTTGCTAGTAGCATCTTTTTTTTGGAGGAGTAACTGCCAAAGTAAATAATTTTGCACATGCACAGATACTCAGAAATGCATATGCATTATGTGTATACATGCAGTTTGAAAAGTCTTATACAATATGCGTTTATAATATGCCAAATACAGCACACTATTCAGAAATTCATTAGGTCCTTTGAAAAAATAAGTAAAAAATTTCAGCACAAGTTTGAAGGTAAAAGTTGTTTTGATATAATGATGATATAATATACTGTGCGAACTTCATAAAAGGAAAATGTTTTGTGCCATTAAAAACACATAATTTACATTTAATCAAATCTATATGACTATACTATTTTCTTCATTTATTTAAAAGGAATGTATATACAATTTGTTTTATCTAGGTTTTTTGATTAAAAAAATGAAAAAGGGTAAGTAGAAAATCTTTGAAATTCAAGGATCACTGATTGGTCTTCATATTGATATTTTTCTATTGATGTCAAATGTGTTCATAAAAAAAATTAATTGCACATTTAAATGTGTTTAAAGTTGTCCAAAAGAAAACCTGTTCTATGCTGTCAAAAAGCTCTTGTGTCAACAATGTTGGTACTGACAAGGAATGGAAAATTTTATCTGTTCCATATACTCTCACATGCTAACTAATCTTGATACATATTCACAGGGGATTAAAAATGCATTAAGTCTCAATCAATAAAGATAGGACTGCTAAATTCTTATTTCTTATTTTATGAACTATCTTCTTATTGCTGCATAATTATTTGTATTTTTCTTTGAAATTTGTGTTTTTAATGAAGTAAGGGAATAATGTTTCAAAGGTCCTAAATGACTATGAAATTAACATATGATTTTTTAACATTAATGGAAGATGACTGATGGGGAAAAAAATATCTTGTAAGCAGATTCACACTCAATATTTCCCAAAAGTCTAGCTTTTCCTGAAGATCCAGCTGTACATTCTAGGAACAGCTAACGGAACTGCTGAACACAGCCCCATTTTCTATGTATTTAATAACCCCCACCAATATTAGTGGTTAAAAAAAATCATTAAGAGTGTAAAGTCAATCACACAGCAATGCTGTCCCAGATTTAGAACTGAATATGCAATCCTTACCTGCTTTAAACTCCTAATATAAGAGTTAGGCTTTTTCATGGTGTAGCAAACCTTTTTCAATCCCAGATTCAAGTAACTGCCCCAAAAAGCAGACAATGGAGCATCTCAAATGAAAGCTTAATCATTCTTTTAAGGCAAAAAGACACTATCTATGCTCTGAAATAATGCAAATGTCTGAACTTCTTTCAGAGAAACAATGAGAAATAAACTAGAGAGAACAGTTTGCAATGGAAATTCAGTTTGTAAAATTTCAGCCCGCATGGTTAGGTTTTAACAAATGTATAAGCAAATGAGAAAAGCTCAGTAATGAGAATTTATGGACAATTTTATCTATAAAGCATAGTGTTTTCAATCCCATAAGTTAAGCTTCTGAAATAAATGCACGTGGGATCAAGATTTTATTTTAAATCTATTATAAACGGAAATTTGTCTTCAACTCTTTCTTCGGGGCAACAGGACTTTTATGAACTTTATTTAGAAGATATGCATTATCCAAGTCTAAGTGTGTAAATATTACCAAAAATTTCTGTAAGGTTAAAATCCAAGCTGTGATAAATCTGACTTCTGCAATATTTTTTCCTTCTGTAACATGTCAGATCACCAAGGCCAGCTAATTCTTTTTTTCTCAAGTTTCATGTGTTTTCCATCTAAGAAAGCAAAAGAAAGTTGTGTTTGTTTCACTTTGACTTGGACCTCTTGCTGAAGGTACAATTGTACTATTTACTTCTGAGTGTAAATTGCAGAACAAGAGATCCATTAATTTGAGTAAAGAAACATAAATCCTATATAAAAAGTAAAACTTACATTGCATTAACAGAGGAATAGCTGAGCTCTCTCTGTTGTAAGTATTGAATATCACTTCCTTCAATCCCTGTCTGAGGACAGTAAAGGTATTACCCATGCTTTCATGATATTGGCCACTGTGCTTTTGTCTGCTGGCTCTCTGTTTTGCTGTCACCTGACATTTTTTGCAGACTATGTGAGAGTATGAAGCATATTTTCAATATCTGTAGAAAGAGAGCTGGTCTATCCTCAAATTTGCTATTTCCACATCCATAAATTTAATGCTAAACCACTTAAGTATTTTCTGGAGTCCTGAGAGGAAAGCTCAAGTGGAAAGTTTTTTCCTCGTTTTACTTACTGGATGTAAATGCCTTCTTACCCCACTTCCAAATGAGCAGTGCCTCTGAACAGGACTGTAATTATTCTAATTATCTCAGCGGTGAATGTCTGATTTGTGCTACTTGTCTTTTTGTTATCTTATTAACTTCTCTTTATATATTTAAAGAATAAAATTAAAAATCCCAGAGGGAATTCATGCATCTGGGACAACAATCCAAGAGAGACAGGATGAATCTCCTTATGGGGATCTATTTCTTTCCCTTGAGCACAGAGAAGTCTAAAAGTTTTAAACTGCTACAGAGATCAAGGGACAGGAGACAAACAGTTTTCTAGGAGAGCCTTTTATTGGTAAAATTTTAAAAGATCCAGAGTTGCATTTAAGTGTTTTAGGTCTTTGCAATCAGATTTCTATATTCCATACGTTTCATGGATCAAAGCTTACTTACAGTGATTTGGGGTTTTTTTGGTTGGTTGTTTGGTTTGGTTTTTGTTTGTTTGTTTGTTCATTTGTTTTAATTGTCCAAAGCTATAACCTTATTTTCATTATATAGTGTATGATCCATAAGTAACCATCCTTTGGTACCTGATTGAAAGGTAATTCTTTCTGTAGATTTCCAAGACAAATAACTATACTTCAGTTACCATCTTTCAACAGGATTTTTTCAGAAATCGCTTTATGTTAGAAGTCACAGAGTTACCTGGGCTTGTTTTCCCTCAGCATCCAGATAAATCAGCAAAGAAGCCCAACAATCTTTCTGTCAGTTAATTTATAACTTATTTCTGCCTCTGTTCAGACAGAAGATCTGTAGTGATGTATTCTTCAACATTCTGGGAAATTATGTGTCTGTCTGAGACAGCTGGATATTAGCTACTGTAAGCAGAAATAAATATGGAATAGCCCATCTGCAAAAGTTATTCATAACTTTGCTCTCTAAGGAGATCATTGGTTAATTTAGGTGAGAGGTGAGCAATTGTTTTGCAGAATGTGATAGTTTTCTGCCTAAAAACATAGTCCTAGTGAAGTCAAAATATTCTGATGGAGAAAATTTTTGGTTTATTAAAAAAATTGTTTCCATTTTTTCCATTTTTATAATGTCAGAAAATGTGGTTTTCTTACTGTAACTGAGTTAATTCAGACTTTATAATTTTGTTTCCTGATGTTTTTAGTCTTATACTACAATTTTTCATATATCTAGATAGTTTAACATCAGACATAGATTTTGTGATGCTTGGCATTATGAATACTTCCTACTAAAATTTTTCAGAATACCCATTCAAGGAAAATTTTAACATGTTTGTTTGCTCCAATTCAGATCTTTAAGAAACACATATGCTTAAATCACACAGGATTGGAATTCTGAGTAAAGAAGTAGAAAAGAAATTCTAAGAATTAGAAAATATAAGATAAAGGACAAATGCTCCCATAATCTGAGTTTGTAATGCATCCAACTAATAAAACAGAATTAAGATTATGTTCTAATCTTCAGATCTTCAGTCTCTCCTTATAGTACCCTCTTATGCTGAATTATTGTATTCTTTTGAGGGAGTTTTACACTTCAGTTTGCAGCTATACTTATTTTTATTTAAAGATATACCACTTAGAATTAAGTCCATCATTATCAGAATTCCTATGTGTCTCAACTGATATAAAGTCCTACTGCTACAATCAGCTAAAAAATAAATACACACACAAATGAGTGCAGTAGTAGTTCAAGAATTAAGCATAAATACCTATTCCCACATATAAATATTTTTTAATATACAAAAAATAGAAATATTTTAATGTAAAAATGTTTAAGAAATAAAAATGACTGTGAACTGACTGGGAAATTGAGTAAGTTTTGGGTTAAATTCATAAAGAGACCAATATTGAGGAGAGATGGATTATTTCTAACTGATATGAATATTTCATTGAGTATTTTTGGAAGATATCACTTCCATAAAGTTGTATACTGAACAAGTGAAATCCAACTGTTTTGAACTGACAGTAATCTATAGGATTTTTGTAAAAATCATAAAAACCACTGTCTTTCTATGGCCAGTTTCACTCACAGTTGTTTCAGTAAAGTGTAAATATGTGTCATAAACACCACCACATTTCAATTACCCTAGTTTTTATCTATTGCATTTAAGGACCAAAACGTCTGTATAGAACACTGAACTCCAATTTTTTAAACTTCATGGAATAAATTAAAATGTAGAAGATGTCTAAATTAAAGGTGATTTCATTTCTTACTGAAATTTTCTTGCTCACCATTTGTCTTTCCTTCATTATTCCTGCCTGTGTGCACATGGAAATAACTGGAAAAATTCTTTAAAAGTACACTTTGTGGTTTGTAAATGCATCTTGCCAGCTTTGAGCCTGTCTGTTCGTCCCAAACTTCTCTATGCCAGTTCAACAATCATCTCCTGCCAGATTTGGCTTTCAAAATCAACATATTTTGTATATGACATATGTTTGAAATTAGCACAAAATGCAGCCAAGAACTGGAAATTAACAAGGAAAAAAGTTATTTTAGCAAACATTTGAGAGCCAGGAAATACTTCGTTGGCTTAAAACATTAGGACAGGTTATTGTCCATTAAATTAAATAAATTCAATCTGTAGCATACAAATTGTCATCACCACACCGTCTGTTTTGTTATACATGCATCATTTCTTCCCTCTTTCACATGCACATTTGATATCTGTGTGTACATTTGTAGCTATAGACGAAGAAAAGCATCACATATGAGTCATGTTAAAAGTGGCTGTAAAGTCTTGAAAATCTTGCAGCACTGTCAGAGCCAAAAAATTTCTGCTTCTCATTAAGAACTGGCATATTGTTCTTGTCACACATATGCAGTAAGCACGCCGCTATGGTCACTGGGCTCTAATCTTTGTTGCTGCTGCTCATTTGGAAACAAAACAGCATTTTCTTTTGTTTGTGCAAGACCCCTGGGCATAAAACCTTGGATACATCTTCTCCAGCTTGGCTGCAAATAATATTATATGCCAAGGATGCTGTCATCTCCTGAATGGCCGCAGCCATTGGGACCTCCTTGGGACCACAGCTAGAGGAGAAATGGGGTGTGTAGCAGGATATTGCCTCTGCATCCTGAGTACCATGAATGGGGCAGAAGAGGATCATGACTAGTGACACACCCAGAGCACTGAAGCCCACACTGATGGGCTGGCAGCACCTTCTAAACAGCTTGACCAAGTCTTCTGCTCTTTGCAGTAGTGGGTTTATTGTTATTTGGGGAATATGTGTAAAAGAGTAGCCTTCTGTAGTGAATGTATGCTTGAAAAACTGCTTAAAGATTCACTATCTTTGGTAATGGCAAAAGGCAGAGTTTAATATATTGTGAAAACACAACTTTAACAGATTTTGACTGAAAGGTTCACTCTATTGTTTATGTCAAAAATGGAGCATACATAAAAAAATCTGATTAGAATCAACTAAGAATGATTGACATCGAGACAGGTGCTGCAAAAGGGTGCAGTGGATATGGATGCAAAAATATAAGGGTACAAAAGGGTTTAGCAACACCATCATTAACTAATTTAATAGTTCCAAAGTGATTCAACAGGACTTACTACAGTTATGACAACGACTTAATGATACATTCACAGTGACAACAATCATGCCACAATCAAGTCACACACAGAGGCACAAAAATATATTCCTCAGTATGTGTATGCGTGTAATGGCACCCATCAAAAATTTCCCTGAGATTCAGTGATGCACTCATGTCAAATCTCTTGATGTTTTTCCACAGGTGTGGGTTGTGCCTGAAAGATACAGCCTAGGTGTCGCTGTCTGCAGTGGTCTTTCAGGTATCACAAACAGGAATGCTGACCTCCAAGAATCATCCCACTTGGAGTTACTCTGCAGCCACGGCAGCCCAGGAAAACTCAAAGGGCTTCGCTTAAGACCGCTCTTCACGGAGTCACAAGGTCATTGGCTTTGGTCACCCATAAGTTTCTATCCTTGCCATATCCCAAGTTAATATCTACTGGAGGCTTGGGTTTTTTTGCAAATAATCTAGTGACAATGGTACCATTTCACTTGGACTATGATTCAGGTAAATGATTTACCAAGACTGAGTAAACTGCTTATCCTTTGGTCCCCACCTTGCTCAGGTGGCTGCTGCAGTCAGAATTGTTCCCACCTTTGTCATGCAAAAATTCTTGGCACAGGAAAGAACTACTCAGTTTGTTCAGTCAAGGCTTTTCAGGAGCTATTGAGGTTGTAGAGCAGGCTTGAGGAGGAGGGGAAGAGGATGCACCACCATAATCTACCCCATGACTAAAGCTGGTCCATAGAATTCCATGCAGTGATGATGTGGTCTCCTCTTCCCTCTGTGATAATAAACACATTAATGCCATATTACAGTTGTAATTCTAGGGAAATTTTAGGTTAGGATGCCTAATTGTGTAGATTTTGTTAAACACAACTGAGTTGTGTAACATATGTGAGTAGGTCCTTGGAACAGTCCATCTGCCTAAAAATTCTTCACATTCTAACATAGAGAATAATGTCAAATAGCAAGCATGCTCCACTGGTCTCTTCCAAGCCTAGATATTCTGTGATTCTGTGAAAAATTTAAGGCTATATTACTAGGCATTTCAAGTTTGGTGACTCAACTAAATTAAATGGACCTGCATTGGTTTGCATCACAAGAAGTTGCACCTGGCACATTCTGAATTAAATTAAATTCAAATCTTTACCACCATATTCCAATGAATGCTCTGCTTCAGTGTCCTCCCTTGTTAATAATGGTTTAGAGTATAAAATTTATAAGTTCACAAAAAAGTGACAACAAAAGATCCCACAACCTTATAGAAGAGCACAAAATATTCTTTAGTTAAATTTGTTTGTTTTCCCCAATGCCAAGTATATGTTTTAAGGCACCAAATAAATACATGTACAGAATACAGTCCTACTGACTTTGTGGGGGATGAAGAACAATGTAAATTTTGAATTTATGCATCTCAACAACCAAGTGCCTCCAGTATTATTAAAAGCAAACTCTTTTTATTAAAATAAGATCAGCTGATAGATGGTGGGAGACTAATCACTCCTTCATAAAAAATTGGAAGAAGTCCCAGAGTCTATGAATTACATCAACACAAAAAAGTTAAATCTTTGGACAAAATGTCAAGAACTGGAGGCAGTGACAGGGTAAATCCAGCTCTATTTGTCTACACAAGCGTCTGCAAAATGTACAATTAGCCTCTGCTCTTCCATTACATACATATTATCAGCTACAAAGTGTTGATACAGTTATTAGATTTAACTGTAATAGGAAAAATAGTTGTATCAATTATTGTATGTTATGGAAACATTTACTCTATAATCTTTTTCAAATCTTTTTTAGAGGTTTGCCTTGGAGATGAAGCTGTGCCAGCTTTGGTCCTGTTTTTCAATGTGTGTAGATGAATCATTGTGTGGTTTCTGTTTGTTGGGTATTTTTTAATTAAGGGTTTGTGCTTATCTACTTCATATGAAATACTTTTTGGATAAATCCTTTACTTACATGGGATTAACCCATCCATTAGCTACAATCAATACTAGCTGGGTTTCACACTTTGGTCAGAAAGAACAAGTCAGCTCATATTAAAACCAGGTTGCAAAATGCATTCTCTACCATGACCCCACAGTACTATGTATCCTAGATATGGATGATACAAATTGTGTTAGAAACACTACCCAGGTCTTACAAAACAACAAAAAGGTCTTAATACATTTAAGGGATGCGAAGACTAGAGTCTGAATAAATATAATCTTGATTTTTTAAAATTTAAACAGTAAATTTAGCAACAGCTATGTCTTATTTTCAGAGAGTATATAGACATTGTGAATTTTCCTAATGCAATGCAGTGGTTTCTAATACATTATGCAAACTCATGTTTACTTCACTTCCTGAACTCACATGGCATGCTGAATTTTTGGCTTCAATTCATTGAACTCCTATTTCTACTTAGAAAGATTTATCTTTTCATATGGAGTCTTAATCAAGACAAATTCTACCACAGCAGTTGCCACACAATTTTCTCCATGTGCTATGTATTTAGTTCACCCAGAGCCTACTTCAAAGAACTATAATTTGAGCATTACATCACTTCTGTCATTCTGGAATTATCTGAGGCCTGGTTTATTTCCATTTCTTTTCCTCCCAGCCCCACTAACTTATTAATACATAGGAGAGTGCATGTGTCTGTTTTATGCTCTGATTACCATCTTGCTTGCACTGCTGGTTTTGCATATACAGTAAATTCTAAGAAGATGGGCTTAGCAAAATGTGAAAATCAGAATGACAGTGCAGGAGATGTTTGGATAGATTCATAAGAAATAGTCAGATTTATTGGCTCCCCAATATTTCTTGTATTGAATTTATTTAAATCTGTGACTCATATATCACTTATGACATAGTGACAAGCAGTTTATGAATCAGCCAGTCTGCTATCAACAAACTGTTATGAGCTCGTTATCAAGCTGATTTGGGGGCACACCAAACAGACTCCAGCTGGATTGCACAGAGTGGTTTAAATGTTGTCCAAAGTCTCTGTTAAAATGTTTTTGAAGGGGCTGTTCGCCCTCTGATTCACAGCTGAATAGTGGGCAGAGTTTTTATGTTGTTTATTGTTTGTTTGTTTTTTCCTGAAACAGAAATCTCAGAAAGTGGGGGGAAAAAAAAAAAAGTGGATACTCCATTTCTGGCTCACTCATAGAAGCCTTCACTATACTGAGGATATTTGCACCCAATGGAGTAATTACCCTGCCCACACAGACGCAAGTGTCTGGGATGGAACTACTGCAATCTGTGCATTAAGGACTGCAATGCAGCACTAGGGTGCTCCTGATGGCCCATCATATTCCAGTATTTACAGTCTATCTGCATGCCTGTTTTTCTCAAACAAGCATGAGTCTCTCTGATGGGATTTGAGAGCAGAAGAGATCAAATACTTACAATTGCACAAAACATATTTTAGCATAAGAGGATCTCAGACAGAAAATTCAACACATTTGAGTACATGACAATGGCAGTCCTTTGCAAGGGCTGCAGGGCACTGTTGATAAGGTATAGAGCAGCTGAAAACAGGGCTTGTGGGCAGTTGTTTGCTTCATGGCCTGTAACACATGAAGTCTCACTACCCTTATGCAAAGAAACATAGACCAAACCCAAGTCAGCATTATTGTCTGAGTGGCAATTTCATTCCAATGAACATTCTAGAAAGGCAGCTTCTGATACTTTTTTAAAATCTCAGATGTATCAAGAATTTCTTGAAATTAAAATATGGTCTAAGTTGTCAAGGAGTCGCAGCCCAAGGGTAGCTGTACTGAGCCTAATTGAGATAGTACTCTCTGTGGCACAATTCAGGGCAGTATCAGCCTTGGAAAAGGTACAGCTTATCTCTAGGCATGCTAGGGAGCATTATCAGCGCAGCTGCTCTGAGACACACTTCTCCCAGTTTGACTACCTCTGATGTGGTACATCACTAGGCAAGACATGGGAAGCCAGATTTTCTAAAGTATATAAGTACCTATGGTACCAAATAGGATTTCCCAAAGTTTCCTTAGACTCCCAACGGCATTAAAAGTACTTAGGCACTTGTTAAACTCCCGATAAGAGACAACCTGTGTCTTAGGTCTTAGGCTGCTTTGTACCTTTGAAAGTCAAGTCCTTCTTTTTGTTTCTGCTAATCCTTTCACATGGGAACACAATATTTAAATATCACAAACACATATAGTCAGAATTAATTAATTTTTGTAACAAGCTTTTCAAAGATTAAGTAGTCTCTGGCCAACAGACATAATGTTGAGGTTCCTAGTACTCAAATAATTGGACTGACTTCTGACCTCAGCCAATGCTGATTGTCTGCAATGTTTCTTTTTGTTACGTGCACCAACAACACAGTAATTTTATCAAATTCCCACCCAATTTTGAAAAACCTCATTCCAAGACTACAGAAAAATTATGATCAAAGGATTTAAATGTCTTGAGCGGTACTATTTGCTGTGACAGTTTAATCAAAGAAGGTGCCTGAAATACGAACACAGCCATTACAGGAGACTTGTTACTGTCCTGCTCCACTTTTTTTGCTATTCTGTTGTGCCCCTTCAAATACATTGCCTTTCCTCTCCTCACGAACCTGCCAGCATTAGAGACCTTTGGGAGATTTCTGTAGTTCTGACAAAAGGGAGCAAGAGCTTAACCCATAATAAAAAAGCACAGCTAACACCTTCACTTTCTGGAAGTGCATTCTGAAGCGAATTCTTAACTTTAATTGGCTCAATTTCAAACACAAATCCATATTCAGTTCCTCCCTATCCACTGCTCTGTTTCCTCAGTTGTGGCAGGATGGAAGATACATCTGTGATCTCTCTTCTTAGACACCTCTTTCAAGTCACAGACCAGTACATTTCCCTGGAATCCCACTACTCATCTGGCGCTTTTTTTTTTTTTTTTTTTTTTTTTTTTTTTTTTTTTTAGTAAGTAGGAAAAAAGCCACTTTGAGTTTTGGGGCAGCCTGTATGGTAGCTGGAAGAATGGAAGACAGTTGAAATTATTTTATTAATAGAAACAGGAGAAAAAGCATTGACCCATTTAAGACATCTCAATTTAGAGGGTGCAAATTTAATTCCTTTTTGAGACTAGGATGAACTTCAGACTTCTTCTGCCTCATAAATAATAAAATACTAGCCTATGAAACAACCAAACAGTGGGTTGAACTGTCCTCTGACTGTCTTCCTCAGCATATCTCAATCCTGATCCTTACATTGACTTGTCAAGCTGCTTTCACACAGCAGACATTTTGATCATCTGGTCCTGAATACCTCTGTGATGGAGCACTAAGTGATAATCAGATGCCTGAAGGTTTCAACATCAGCTAAAAAGGGAGAACAACCACACATCTTTGTTACTTTGTTGTTCTAGCTTTTAGCTATACTATCTGGTCCCCATCCAAATACACTCCTTGAATTTATGTCCCTTCATCTCACTGGAAATCCTCAGATCCTGGATTCCTCAAGTCCTGCTCCAATTATTCTCAAGGGATACTGTACACTTTGTAGGCTTAGGCAATGGCTATCCTATCAGGGCTAAAAGTGCTGCATCAAAAGATAATGGTCTGTGATGGGAAAGAGAAAAGAACAGCAACTGGAGAACTGCCTCAGGGTAATTTCCAGGAAATGCATTTAAAAGAAAACCTAAACAAACAAACAACAAAGAATGCCTTCTTAAAAAGTTGAAACTCTTGAAATACCTCAGTGGGATGAAGGAATTCAGGGTGAGGATCTTAACTCCCTAATAAGCTAAATGTGAAGAAAATGTGTTTCACTAGTCAAAATTTCTACAGCTCTAAAAGGAAAATCCTAATAGAAGTGAGATAAATAGTGCTTATGTGGAGGTATCGGCTCTTTATATACTAGCTAAATTAACACCAGCTAGACTGGCAGCTTTCCCAGATCAAAGGCTGCTAATAGCATACTCTATTCCTTTAACCAATGTATTTTTTTATTTTTAAGTTATCCACTGTGCACTGATGTGCAAAAGAAACACATAAATTCCTAATAAAAAATGCCTGATATTATCTAATGAGTGGAAGCTAGAGGTCATCTTGACAATGCAATATTTAATAGAAGTCTTAAAGTACTGAACTAAATAAATATCCTTTATTATAGTAACCTCATGACCATATATATTTTTAATTGCTGGAATAAATAATTTCTGCTCAGATGGTTTAAAAAGATATGTTAAGACTTTTCTAGGTTTATTACTTAGTGCAAGTGCTGATGTGCAAACTGCGAGACTCTGAAGCTCATGCATAATCAATAATGCATCTAGATGCTCTCTGAGTTCAATTGTAGTATCTATTAGACCTAGACTCCCAATACCTTGCCTTGAAACAATTATTCAGGCATACCAGGGCAAGCTGTGCTACATTAACTTCTTTCTGGTACTAGCAGAAAGGAAATACTGCTTGCAGTATAGGTACTGTGCAGTACTTTGTCCCCTTTAATGAAATGACCAACTGAATTGTTATTAATTGGTAGCAATATTTCTATACACTTCTTCATGTTTATACAACATTTATATTTACCAAATTGTTTACAATTTGTTTTATTAAATTTAAAATTTATTTTGTCTCCAATCTTTTTTTTTTTCTCTTTAGAGGCATTTGCAAAATAGAGAATATTCTGTACCAAGAAAGTCACTGCATGCTTTGTGTGGCTCAGACATTTCTTCTCTCTTTTTATGTCTTTATTCAATTTGCATCTATATTTAAGAAGAGAGGATGATCAAACTAATGTTTGTTGTCATTCCAGACATGTATTGAAGAGAAAGGATAGCTTTTTGAAATCAATAGAAAAATTTCTACCCTTTGGGTCTAGCATAAAGAGACAAAGAGGATTCACAAAGCAGTTGTTAGCTTTCGGCAACTGTATAACAAATGTAGACCTTTGGGCTGCTATTCACCTTTTGTGAGTGGAAAAGTATCCTGAAAATGATGAAGGGAAGTAAATGGGAATGATAAATTTAGATTTTAAACACCAGAGTAATTCAAGTATTATGAGGCCATCTGCATATTCCCAGAGTTATACAAATATAGCTAAGGGCAGAATAGGGCTTATGATTTTTTTAAATGTTGCAGTACTGTATCTTCTTCTCAGTCAATGAACAGTCAATTGACAATCACTCTGGACTGGTTTCTTTCAGTTAAGCGCTTTCAATGACCTCATGTTCACACCAATCACTCACTAGTTATCCAGTCTGAAAAGTCAATATAGTTTTCAAAAGATGACAGATCCATGTTCTCCTCTTTCTCCATTACAGAAAATTCATTTAAGCGTACTGGGAGTATTGTGCACTATCACATCTGCAATAGTTAAACTAAAAGCTGAAGGTCAATCTGCCAAGCACCTTACATCGAAGTCAGCCTTATTCCTGAGAGGTCACAGTGCTCATTGTCATGGTGATGTTTGCAATGAAAGAAACCTCTATGTTGATTCTTTCATTCTATTCCTATATTTAGGATGGAGGCTGCAAAACCTAATTTCAGACTGAGCTAATTCTTAATCTAGCAATGAGTAGAGGCATAAACCAGTACTGAAACATGCATAAATTATTCTACAATAAATTGCAATGATCTGGGCATAGCTATTAAGATAATGATGCATAAAACAACTACTGTAAATTATCCAGTGATATATAAGACTCTTAGGTGACAAGCCTCTGACTGTAACACACTGAATTTAAGCATAATGTCACTGTTCTACAGCAGTATATTTCAAACCTACTTCAAATTTATTTGATTTTTTCTATTTTTTCCCCAGTGTATTTTTATAGTGACTTCTTCCTAATCAAACCAAATTTACAATCATAACTCATGTCTGCTCTAAGAAATTGTTTGTATCTGGTTCTACCTTCTGTGGTTTTTTAATTGTTTCTTCAGCACTTCCTACAGAGAATGCTTCTCATCCCTTCTACAATGGACAATGGGAACAGCATACAATGCGTGGTCTCTGTCTTTTCTTACTTCTCCACCTGGGGTACACACAAACATAAATTCACCTATAATCTCTATGCCAGTACCTCAAATATCCATTTCTCCTCCAATATGTGTACTGGTAACCTTCCTTGATCAGGTATTGCCTTAAAACTGCACATGTCTTAATCATCTCCCATCTCTGATCTTGCTTTCCATTATTTGTGATTATCTCCATCCACCTTGCAGCCTGCTGGGGTCTTTTGCAATTACAGAGATTCTCATAACTAAACTCTGTTTCAGTTTTGTTACATTCTTGCAGGAAACACCTAAAAACCCTCATATTTTTGCTCCACAGTTCTATTTTCAACACCATTCAAACTCTTCTTGATCTCAGAAACAACATGATGGCCTTGATGAACGCAATATTGTCATTCCTGTGGATATTTGACAAATTGCTGTGCAGTTAGTTTTCTCATCACAGCAAACACTCTTTTCGTCTTTATCTGATCTTCTCGTTATTTTTCCTGTAGTTTCATTTTTAAGACTTGTAAGACTTGGTTCCCACTTACGTATTTTCTTTCCTTTAATATGAATCAATTAAGTTGCTTGTTTGATCTGCCTGTAATATTAGCCTTTCTGTTGTTCTTTTTTGATTTTCATAATAAAATAAAAAAAAAAACAAACATTTCTTCAGTACTGGGTCAAATAAAACATGTTAGACTATTGTCTCCTGGAAACATAATAAATATATTAATATGTATAGATATATTTCAATGGATGCAATCAGACATTTTTTCACTTCTTCTTCAAGGGGAAAAAAGCCCACAACATTCACAACATTTTATTTACATGTTGCAGAGTGCAAGAATTTTGCAAGTTAAATATTTACTGCCTTTTATTGGCTAATGGAAATTATTATTGCAGTGTGTACCAGATAGTTAGTGGTAATTCTTAAGATAAACTGCTAGAAAGAGCAAGAAAATAACCTCCTAACTGTGCTCTAAGATGGTTTGAAAACCTTTGCTATGTCCAGCTAAAATCAATGGGTACCTTCTCTTCTACCTGACTCTAACAAAAGTACCAGGTAGAAAAATATATTTTTTAAACTAAACCATTTTTGTTTACTTTTTTTACAGGGAAAATTCAATAGATGGCTTCTACTGAAATAAAAACAAACAAAAAAACCCCAACAACAAAGTCAATCGGAAAGCAGGATTATTGACCCCTTCATGATGTCAACATTTTCATTGTTTTATTGTTTAGGCTGAACCAATCAAAGGAAGTTCTACTTGTGCGAGTAGGCATGAATTTCTTGAGGCAAATATACATATATATATTTTCAGGTTGAGGGTTTTTTTTCAGAATCTAGCAAAAATGACAAAAATCTGTGAAGTATTACAAGTTGAGAATAACATGAATAATTACCTCCTATCTTCTGGATTAGGCAGCACTGTTTCTTGAGCCCAAATTCTCTGAAACTTTCTTCCAGTTATAAGCTGTAATGAGCCTAATCATTGTGGGAAGTCAAACAGCTTTTTCTGATGTCTTGCTGTTGTAATAGCTACTTCAGAATGCTTTATTTTTATGGATTCATTCTATTTCTGTGAATAAGAATTATAATCGTATGGCAACTGAAGTTAACAACCAATTTTTGTGAATATTCCTAAATAGGTTCTCAATTAAGTACTAGTTGAATACCAGAGTTGATAAAGTGAAATCTTCCCACATAATAGAGCACATGTTGCACATAGTTCAGTTGAAGCTGCAGGATACCTGCTGCTGTGAGTCATGTAATGGTGCTCTTTCTTTCCTAACTCATATTTTTGAGATAGTGTACTGTGCTTAATTTGACCCAAAAATGATACAGGTTTAGTACTTAATCAGAAAGAAGGCTGCTTGGTTGTTGTTGGATTTTTGGGTTTTCTACCACAGGGAGACTTAAAAATTGCATTTAATCACACCTGCTGACTCCACTAATTGGTACATCTTCTTGCATAGTAGCATTCTGGGATGCATATGTTTGCATGTAATTTTGATTGTAAGATCTTAGTAATGTATCTGGTGGGTTTCAATAATTCCTATGAACTGCAAAAACGTAAGTCAAACCCAAATACTTTTTGGGGGGGAGGAGACAAAAAGATAATATCTTTGAATTGGGACTATATGATATTCTGCTAACAGAATCTCACCAGCTGTACTTGTGTACAGATCTGAGCTTTTATTGTGTAAGTTGGGCTAAGCAAGCCCAGTAAAAATCAAATATAAAACTACGTTAACACTTGTAGCCAAACCTATTAAAATTAGCTAACCAAATTATATTAAATCATCCATCTGTTTGTTACATTATCCTGACAATAATCGTGGTAAACCAAATTTACTGGCTGTGTTTTATAGAGTGTGCTCTCTATAATCTTAGTTTTTAATTTCCAGACTCTAACTTATGGTTATTTGTACTGTGTTATTTTATTTACACAGATACTTTTTTTTTACCATTACATATTTCATAATCAAGTTATTAGTTCTAAGATGACTTCTAAACAGCCAGAATGATGTGGTAATTATCCTTTTAATCAGGATATCCATTTATATATTTATTTTGTGGTAAACAATTATAAACTGTAAGCCTTCTTTAGTTTCTTTTGGCCCTCTCTATAAGAGGAAAAATATGACCTTGTCCAGGCTGTGCACATTGCCTTGAAACATGAAGACCCAGATTCACAAAAGAAGACTTGTCAATTAAATGTTTGTCCCTCCATTTTTCCCCTTTAATTGCTCAGTTCAAGGAGTCATAAAATCAGCCATCTACATACTGCATAAAACATATGGGGAAAGTCAGATCCCTAGAGTGTTGTCTATTAAGATGGTTGTTAATACGTGGAAATACATGAAGCAGAGCTCACAGGGAAATTACCTGAGGTTTATTGTATTCCCCTGTTCCAGAGAGGCTGCACAATACCTGTATTCACAGGCTGAAGCTGCTCATGACATTCATCCTGGAAACAGGATGGAACCAGGAATGGCTGGAAATGGAAGTGTTCCACTTTTTGCACTGAAAAGACAGCAGCAGCAGTGGTAGTGGTTGATGTACTAGGAAGTGAAAAATGTGGCTTCAAGACTTCCTTCAGCCTGAAGCCTTTCAAAGCACATTTCTTGCATCCTAGAAAGGTGCCTAACATTATTCTGTGGCCTACATGAATGGAAGACACCTTCCATCTCTTCTGCAGAAGTTAAAAAACAGTGGCAATGCAGCTTTCAGGGAATCACAAAGGCTGAGAACATAGGGAGATCTGTTTCTCTGAGGAGACATTTTCCATAAGATATGAGCACCCTTAGTTTCTAGTCCTGGCTTTAGGGATTGCTTACGCATCCTGCATTAAAGAGTCATACAATAGGATAAGAAGAAATGCTTTAGGAAAAGAGATAAAAGCCAACGAAACTCAAAGAAGCATATACCCTCACAGGCACCTAAGTGCTTGGGTAAAGCTTTATAGGTAACACACAAGGACTTGGAAATTTCCTTTGGTTGCACTTAAGGCACTTACATCTTTTAGTTCTCTATTCAGGACCTAATGGACATGATTGAGCAATTTATGAAAACACTTACATAAATAGCCTGTAGAACAGCGTTTATATAACAGAGATTAATGCCAAATCCCAAATGATTCTCCTATAAACAGAGGGGGAAAAATTCTTCAAAACAAAAAAGAATGGTTGAGTTTTATTTCAAGCTCCTACTATCAAGCTTCAACTCTTTTGAATATAGCAGCAGATTCCACTGGAAAAAAGATGTCCTGGAGCTCAGCAAGGTATTGTCCCTGTGTGCTGAAAGACAAGATGTTAGGGAAGAATACCAGCCTGATTGAACAGAGAGATTTGGCTTGAACTCAGAGAAAAACACAGAGCATCACCTTTGGAAGAAGGGGCAGGCAACTTAGGAGTACCACAAAGAACAAAAGGAGGGTTAAGGAGAATCTCCTTCCTTTATTGAATGCAGAGGGTATCACAGTGACAAAGGATGAGGAAAAGGCTGATGTGCTTAAAGCTTTTTATGTCTCAGTCTTTAAGAGAAAGGTGGGTTGTCCTCAGGGTACTAAGCCACCTGAGCTGGAAAAGAGGGATGAGGAGCCAAAGGAAATCCCCATAATCCAAGAGGAAATGGTCAGTGACCTGCTACACCACTTAGACACAAACAAGTCTCAAAAGCTGAACAAGATCTACCTAAGGGTACTGAGGGAGATGGTGAATGTGCTCAACAAGCCATTTTCTGTCATTTATCAGCAGTCCTGGATAATTGGGATGTTCTAGTTGACTGGAAGTTGGTAAATGTGACCCCCCATCTACAGCAGAGATTGTAAGAAGGATCCAGGGAACTACAGGCCTGTCAATCTGACCTCGGTTCTGCGACAGGTCATGGAGCAGATCACCATCACACCCTTGCATAGCAGGCCCAGGATAGCCACAGGATCAGGCCCTGCCAGCAGGGGTTTGTGAAAGCCATGTCCTGCTTGATCAACCTTATCTCCTGTGACAAGCTGACCTGTCCCTGGCTGAGGGGAAGGCGGTAGATGTTGCTTACCTGGACTTCTCTAAAACCTTTGACTCTGCCCTCCAAATACTCTCCTGGAGACACTCTTTCTGTCACTTGGACAGGTGTGCCCCCAGCTGGGTAGAAATCTGTCTGTAGTGCAGGGTGTGGAGAGTGTTGGTGAATGGAGTTATATTCCACAGGTGTCCAGTCAACAGCAGGGTTCCCCAGGGCTCAGTGATGGGGGCAGTCTTGTCTAGATCTTTATTAACAACTTGGATGTAAGGGTGACTGGGTTACCCCTCAGTACATAACACCAAACCGGGTGGGAGAGATGGTCTGCTGGAGGGTAGGAAGTCTCTGCAGAGGAATCTGGACACACCGGATTTATGGGCTGAGGTGAGCAATATGAGATTCTTAAAGTGAAGTGCTGGGTCCTGCCTTTGCATCACGACAGCTCCATTCACTGCAGACTTGGGGCAGGGAGGCTGGAAGGCTGCTCCATAGGAAAGGGCCTTGGGGCGCTGGTCCACAGTAACTGAGCATAAGCCACTCTTTCTTTACCAAGAGGGTGATAAAACCAAGGAACAGGCTTCCTGGAGAGGTGGCTGATACCTAAAGCCAGTGTCTAAGAGATATTTGGACAATACCTTTAATATTGTGGTTTAACTTTTGTTCAGCCCCAAAGTGGCCAGGCAGGAGGACTAGATGGTCCTATCTAAATGTGCTATTCTGTTTTATTCAGAAAACATATCTCATTTAGAAGTGTGTGATAGAAGTAAAATGCAAACATCATAGAAGTAATCAAATCAGTCTTCTAAAAATATTTACACCTCGAAAGCGTCAATATTTTTAAGGACTGTGGATGTAAATTTGGTAAAGTGAAAAGGAATGGATGAGTGTCAGCCCTCCTGAGCATGCCTTCTATTTGTCTCCATCTATCAATCATTTCATAATGCCTTCATCCTGTGTTTGGCATCACATTGGGAAGACACAGCATCCCAGAGCTCCTGTAGCAGTGCATGAGACTGGCTCCAAAATGGAAGAAAAACCTGCATAATACTCCAACTAGTTAAAAATATTTACAGGCCTGAAGGGAGAATTACAATAATCTGATTTTCTAAAGAAATTTTCTGTTCATTGTCCCTGTAACTTGTGCTTAATCCCAAAATATTTCAGAAAGGTGGTAGTTTGGTATCAGAATTTCAGATGGTAAAAATTTACTATTGAACAAGTTGTTCAAATGGTTTATTACTAATAAAACAAAAATAACTGCATTTAAAAAATCAAAATTGCATTTAAAGAGTTGCTTATTATTAATTTCCCTGCCTTTGTTATCCAATAATTAGGATTCTGTGGCTTGTCCTGGTAAAATGCAGGGGCATTCGCTGTCAGAGAAGTGGTAATATGTAGATATATTGATGATAATGAAGACACTTCTCAAAGTTCTTTAGATAAATGTAGCACATGGAGTGTCCTAGCTGTCTTTCAGTAGACTAGTTTTCTATTCCAAAAGCTTTCTATGGCTCTTTCTAAGATAATTTCCAATGTCTTAATGTTCTGTTTTCAAGCAGAGTTGTCAGTATTATTCCCTATAGCACAGTGAAGACTTCATACCATGGCCGTATTCTGTATGGTAATTGTCTATATATCTGGGAAGACTCTTTCGTAGATGTATAGACTGAAAAGCTCATGTTTATTTGATTATTTGTAGGAAGCCATTCCAGTGTAATGCACTACATGGTACAATCTCTCATCTAGTAATCACAGTCTACATTTTTTCTTTGTACATTGCATGACCTTGCATTTGGCAATGCTCAGCCTCATGTTGATCAAATGAACCAGCTTCACTATATGAATCAGATCAGCCTGGTTTATAACTGACCTATGACCATTGTAACTTCTCTCTCCACCAGTTTTTGTATTATCTGCACATTTTACAAGCAATGCTTCCATATTTTATTCCAGTTCATTTACAAAGGTATTGTAGATCAATGGGGCGAGGACAGATTCTTGAATATCTGAACTAGAAGAAACCTCCACAGGAAGATGAGTCTTCATTTATGGGTTACATTTTGTGGTCTATGGGTTAGCCAAATTTTAATCCCTTTAATACAGGGATTATTGTATTTTGTGATTGCATTGATTTTGTGAGTGCTTTTTTTCTCTCCCCCATTACACTGTGGAGTCAATTCAAATATCACACAGAAGTCTATTCCTCAGCACATTATCAGTATTGACTGAGTGCTAGGTTTTTAACAGGACAATTTTTAAGAAGTATCATATTGGATAATTAGAAAGGTAATAGGAGAACACACACCATGTTTCTCATGCTTACTTAGATGGCTGCTTGTGGGGGTTTTTTATTAGTTTTCTTCCAGCTCTTTGGTGGTTGCTGTGTTTTTGATCCAGTGACCACTGAAACAAAATACATGGTTGACATGTCTCTTTCTGAAACATTACAGCCATTCTTATTAATTATGCAAAAGGTCTTATCTTTACTCTTTGTATTTCATATCAATATTCCCTCACGGTTACTCTGAATCAATATCAGTGATAAACAAATAAAACCTTGAATTATTAAACTGGTGGAGTACGGTTGGGAAGAAAGACCAGAACATTATCTATATTTTTGAGAAACCTATCTTTTGACTTCTGATGTGTAGGTTTCATAGAACATTAAATAATTCTTGTTAATTCAAGCTGCTCAGAAAGTAATGTTCTCAGCTGGGAAACAATGTACCTAACACCTTCAATAATCTTGTACAGCTTTTGCTCCATCAGTCTTCCCGATCTAGAAATTCTAAATGTTTTCTGCTGCACCATGAATTCTATAAAAATGAATACCAATATATATGAGATCCTTCCCAATTCCATAACTAAGACAGATATTTTTACAGTGTTTACCTTTTAAAATAACATTCTACCTTTTTAAACTTCTTAGGATTTTTCAATTTTGTAAATAAACATTATTAAGAAACTCAAACCTCTGACATATAACAAAATAATTTTGGTATGATACATCAATCTGCTTCTTTTTCTGAAAGCAGGAAAAATATTTACTGAACACTTGCACCTTCTAAGCCTCATGAGTAATTTTCTCTTGCATTTCTCTTGTGTTATGCTTCTTCCAATCTTCAATTTCACCAGTTTTGGATAGATTTTTCTGAAGGACTGCATGTCTTCTGTATTACTGGTCATACATTGCCAGCAAATGCATTGGTTTTCTGTGTCAATTGTTTGCTTTTGCAAGCTTTCTGTCTTGTCCTCAGTATTTTTGACATCTCACTGAATATCTGCAAAGGGAATTTAAAGAACTCATTCAGAGCATATAAAGTAAATATTTATATTTTTACAAGAAGAGGGCCTTAACTTTGATTCAGTCTATTTATGCAGTTATCTAATAATGCTATGTTGAAAAGAAGGTTTTTCCAAAAAGAACAGTAATGTTATTCTACTTTGGCTCTCTTCATTGCTGTCTCAAGATATAAAATTGGTAAATCTTTACATAAACTGGAAGATAGACAAGTAAATGTTTTTATTTTTATTATCAGCAGATAGATGGAACATACCTACTATTTTCTCCTACTCTCTACAGTGAACTATTTCATTAAATATTTCAAGCAGATTATGGACAGGTAGAAACTCTTTCATGTGACTACAAAAACTGGGGCATCTTAATATATTTGCTGTTAATTCTTGCACTTTATTTTAAAAAATATTAAATATTTTAGGCATAATGGCCTGCATATATATGTTATTTTCTGTGTACAAACAGGAAGAAAGAAGAGTTTGATATATTTTATATATTTTTGTTGAAATACTTTCACTGTACATATTTGTGACTTTTTATCAAAAGTACTGTGGGGTTTGGGGGGTTTAGAGGAGTGGATTTTTATTTTTCTTACTAGTGTTGGTTCTTATTGCATTCATTCCATGTGAGATAACTGCACACATTGTGCAGAAATCCACTTTTTCATTTTTGTCTATGAACAGTGAGTTATGATTTATGATGGGCAATTTAATGCTTTTGGTAAAAAGTAGATAAAGAACTAATTTGAATCCCTGGGAAAACACAAAATTACTCCTTGTAAGACCTTCGCATTTACAGTAATGTCATGATATGAAGTCATAGCGTCAAATTTACATTGGAGAAATTGATTATAACTCTGCTGATGTCTGTGTAACAGCTCTGAATTACATCAGTTCTGAGCTATGCTTTCTAATGCACCTAAGTGTATTTTATTTGGTGAATGGTTTATTTGTCAAAACGTGAGCTGGCTTGGAATTTTTCAGAAATCTGGTGAAAAATTCTGACTAAAAACTGTCAAAATGTTTAATTTAGTACCTTCAGGTAAGAAAGTTTGGTACTTTTAGAAGTTAGGCCTGTGAGAAAGGTAGGCACAAGTTCTATCTTGGTCATTGGATGACCTATTCCTCTCTTGGCCTATTAAGTGAGTGGCAAGGATGGTTTTCTGGAAATCAGAAAAGGTTTGAAATCTATCTCAGGTGGTACCAAGGAATGGCTTTGAACCAAAATCTTTTCCATCTCAGGAGGCTATTGTATACCTGGGTAATTGATACTTGATGCAGGTTTATTGCAACATTTTCATTGCAGATGTTCCTGTTTAGGGGCAAAATAAGAACATTAAGCTTAATCCGCTGACTACTTGAAACTGAAGAGATACAGTGATACAGCTCCCAGGTTAATGTTGCTACTGTTGAGATTTAACTTACTCTGTGATGGGATTCTCTCAGGTTGTCCTTCTGAGGCTGTATCATGACCTACTGATGCCTACAGCTAAAAGTCACAAAAGTATTTCCAATGTTTCTCTGTGTTGTAACCAACAGCCTCTCAAATGGAGTTCTGATAAATGCAAGGGAAAGATGCTACTGTACTGTTCTACAAACATTTTTCAAGTTGCTGCAAAATGGAGTAGCATTGAAAATTCAGTAATGATTTTTCTATTCTCTCTAGCCTTGGTAGGAAAGGTATGCTGTGAACACAGCATTTTATAAAAGCTCCACATCTCTTTATAACAAATTTATATTCCCTACACATCAAATTTAAAATACAAGCAAACCTGAATTTCCAAAAAGACCAGAAATAACCCCCCAAATTTATATTAATAAGTACATTTTAGTCAGTTCAGGTATATATACCCAGCATCAGTGAATCAGAAAGACGAGAACACTTATTTCACATTTTACCTCCAAAATCCCCTTTTTTTCCCCCCCTCAGATTACCAAAACACAAGGAAAATTCAGTTCTCAGGATTGTCCATGAGCCAAATTAGAGAGTCTTTACTTTACTTATTACTTGTATATCTTATTATCCAGCTGGTTTATGACAGATTAAAATAGTCACTATTCTCTACGTAGAGATCCCAGCTGCAGCCAGACTGCAATTGCTTTAACTTTTCGACACAATATATGATCTTCACAAACAAACATAAATACAGAATTAGACCTCTATTCTACCAGCTACTTTAGGATCACTCAAAGACAAAAAATCCTCCACATTTGAGCTAAATAAATAACTGAAGCCTTTGAAATGTGATATATACTGGGAGTACTGGCTGCCTAAGGTTTTGCAAGCTACTCTGAAAGGCACCTATTCAGTATTTTTGTTACAGGCTGAGGACAACTAGAGTTGTTCAGTGTCTGCTTTGGTGAGCAACTCACAGCTTTGCCTGCTAATTATTTTAATAATACACCAGTGTTTTAAATATTTTAGATTGTTTCTAATTTAGAAAGTGAGTACAATTTAATAATTAATGAAGCATTATAGGTGATAGAAGCAAGAGATATTGAAACAGCATTCCACTGTCCAAACAGTGTTTTCTTATTGAAGAAGGTATTTTCAGGTTTGAATGTTAACACCACCTCATCACTTTTGTTTTTCTTTCAAATACTTTAGTATATTCAAACCATCAGGAATAAAATGATTGAAGTCACTACAAAGGATTACAGTAGAGGAGTCTAGAAAGCACATTGGAAATATATTGGAAATTTCCAAGAAATCCTATCTGTTCACTTTGAAATTACACTAATTATGAAAACATGGTAGTGAATTTAGAGTAAAATATTTGTGTTTGGAGAGTGAATAAGGAACAATGCATTGTCATTTGAAATGCCTATTAGTCCTTCCTTTTGAATTTGTCTGGGAACACTACTGTCAGAAATGGCAGAATTAGGTCCTTGAGGCCAGAACTACAGTGCATGTATGTATGCTATTATAACAGAAAAACTCTTTCTGAAAGATGAACAGTATGTCATGTATATATGACACAATATCCATAGAAAATTTCAAATTATTTAATGATTGAGATCCTGGTTCTAGACTCAAAATTAAATCAGTTTGAAATTAAAATACATTTTTCACTGGAATCAAAGCTAGGCCAGGCTATTGAATATTGGCAAGCTTCCAGAAAAACTTCCCATTTCCTTATATTAGCCCTCTGTAGACAATTTTATTAAATGGTTAAGTCAGATGATCTCTTTTATCTTAAGCTTCCATTGATTAAAGAAGTGAGCACTACTGAGTATCCTCCAGAAGCCTTGGTTATGAAGATTGAAGTATGAAAATTATAGAAGTTCTACTTTTAGTTAGATAACACTGATGAGTGGCTGACTTTATGGCTGTTAATATATATACATTAACAATGTAGCATTGTGAGTACCTTATTGAAAAGAATTAGCCTTTGGGAGGGAAAAGGATTCTAGTCCCTGAGTCTTGATACCTCAGAACGCAAGAGTAAGTTAAAGAAGTCTGGTTAAACTGATATACAAAACTGTAACATTCCTACTTCTACTTGCTCAATCGGTGTGGAAAGAAATTCTCATTTTTATTTTGTAGATCTTATATCGTGACTACACTTGTGCAGAAGAAGGAGCTTCATGGCACTTTGTAATATATTGTGTTTCCGTACATGAGAGTCTAATTATGCCTATGACAGCACATAATGCTTCAGTGACTATCTTAATAATTCTAATTACAGAAAATTTTTCTTGAAACTTGGAAGGAAAAGGTCTGTTCCACTGACTAGGAAACAGTCAACATATAAACATCAAAATATGTCTGACACTGATCTTTATCTCTGGTGAATTATCTTAGTCATTTTGGAATCAGTGGAAAATGGCAATTTCAAATAATCATGAATTTATCCTGAACTTCCAAGATACAAGCCAGCATTCCAGAAGCTAGTGACAACATGTCATGAAGTCATCCTCAGGACCCAAATATCAGAAAGAAATTACTACTCTTTTCAATCCTTAAAGGACTTCATCAGGAGTACTGTATCCAAATGTATGAGAAATGTTGAAAAACTGAAAAGTCCAAAGGAGGGCAACCAAGAAGATTAGGAAGCTGAAGCACAAAACATAAAAGAAGAGGCTAAGGGAGTGAGTACATGTAGATCCAAGAGGAGAAAGCTAAGGGTATCAATTTGCCATCATGAATTAAAATAAGAGGTTATGGTGAAAATGGAGCCAGGTCTCCAGCAGAAGGTCGAAAGACAATGGTAACAACTTGCAACAAGAGAAATACCAGCCAAACCTACAGAAAAGATATTCATAATGAGGGTGGTAATGCACTGGGACATGCTGCCAAGAGAACTTGTTAAATCTCCGTCTCTGCACATATTCACAACTCTCCTGGACAGGTCTTGAGTAAATTCATCTAAATTTAAGGTAACCCTGCTGTGAGAAGGGGATGAAACTAGATAATTACTGGAAATTGCTCCAAATCGAAATTATTCTGTGGTGCAACAATTCTATTCATTTTTATCTTCAGTTAGAATTTGTAAAATATTTTTGCTGTGTCAGTGGTACCTGGGTTATAGAAGCTGAATTCTGCAAGCTTAGTTTTACATTTTGAAAAAAATTTCACAGTATACTGAAATAAGCCGGCAATGTTCCTACTGCTAGATAAAATGGAAATCTACCAAACGAAGATGAAAAATAAAAGAAAAGTAATGCTGAATTTGGTGGGGATTTTTACTTTCTTAATTCTTATTGAGTAGCACTGCGGGAGGTGTTGTATTATTGTCAAGAATCAGCAGACAAAGATGGAACAGAATGGGGGAAACAAGAATATAATGCAATTTTTTGGCAAAAGTGATCCCCTTGATCTCTGGTAAACTGCAATGTTGGAAAAGTATTCTTAAAAAAACAAAGTGGGAGCTGATTTACACTTGGAACACACAATACCAAAAGGTTTTTAAGTGCTCATTCAAAATGAATAAGTATTTTTGTTTTGTATGAATCTACATTTCTATTTTTAGGCTGGAAGTGAGAAAAAGTTTTCAGAGTAACGTTGAAGCAGTACATAGCAGCTAGCATCAAACCATCTGAACAAGCAATTGGAGATGCGGCTTAACCTCAAAGATCTTTCCCAGGTTTCACAGGAGAAATATTACTTCTCCTTTGCTGTTCATATATAAGTTCATATGGTACTGCAAAACTGGAGCATCAGCGACCAAATCAGGCATACTCAGAAGTCATAAAAGTTTTTAAAGGGAAAGGTACACATATATAGACATACTCAAAATCATCACAAGGCAATTCTTTCAAGAATACAGTAACATTTTCGTTAGAACCTAACTTCAGAAGTCTGGGGTCTGGTTTCCACAACAACTCGGTGGAAACATTTTAATAATGTTATTAAAGGTTGCGGGATGTAAGCCATTGCTAAATGAAATATAATCTTGTTTTTCTGAAAACTTTATTCAAAAATGGCTAATAATTCATACCAAAAACTCAATTTCCAGAGTGAACATTTTGTCCATATTTCACCCCATTCCCTGAAGAACTAAGAATCTTCTGTTAAGTCTCTCTGCATCTACTTCTGGGTATTTCCTCAAATATTTCACGGAGAAAACTCAAAAAAAAAAGGGGTGGATTTTTTTCCCCACTTGAGAATATGAATGTGTTATTTTAGACTCAAATTCTGGGCCTAGTGCTGAAGGCTTTTTTTACAGAAAAGAACAGCTTTTTTTCTATCCAGTTTCCAGGACAGAAGACCTAGAAGATGATGTCACGTAATATTTCCTAACCTCTCTAGTCTGACTACCTTTTTCCTGAAGAGGCACCAGAGAAGCTTGTGATCTCCACAGAGTAACAGGTTAGCTCACACATGGCCCTCAAAGAGAAGGAACTGCAGAAGATGAAAGACAAGCTCATGAAGTTGAAAAGCCTTATCCCTGCTTTGCATCTCATTTTCTGAAGTTTTTAGGCAGTATTGATGCCAGGCTTGAGGAGAAAAAGGAGGGATGTTTTATCCCTTTCTAACTCAGCTTTTTTGAGTGGAAGTTAGCCAGGGAGACCACTAAGTGATAAAACTATCACTTTTAATCCTGATACAGCCACTATTTTACCATTATCTCACCTCAGGGAAGAACAGATCTCTGACTTATTTCCAGGAAGACCGCCACTCTTGAGATACGAATAAATTTCAACTGGCAAGGAGTCTGATCCAGACCACAAAACTGCAGCCAAGATCCTTGTTCACTGAGTTCCAAACCCAGGACTTGGCCAGGGTGTTTAATACTGGAAGGAAAACCTGCAGAGCAAAGTGTTTTACAAAGTTACACAGATCCACACCGCTGAAGTCCAGCCGCAGCTCTATGGTCCAGTGTTCAGGACGGGAAGTGGGACTGAAGGCTGAAGCCAAACTGGAACTGGCAGCCAGAAGGAAATGAATCTAGGAAAATAATGCTTTTTTCAACACTAAGAGAAGAAAAATATTGGACCTTTAAAATTACCTCTTTAAGGTAGAGGTGTTAAGTACCTCCAATACCATGAAGAAGGAAAGCTGAAAAAAGAAAATAGGAAGTGCTCCAGATTAATTTCCTTCAGGAAGTGTATCAGGAAAAAACACAGATCCTTTAGCGAACAGAAAGAGAAATTGATTAACAAAGGAAATTATTCTTTTAAGAGCCTGAGAAATATAGAGATGAAATGAGACACCTGTAAAAGTGGAATTACTCTGAAAAGTATATCAAATTGGTTACGTAGAAACACATCCCTTTGTTTTGGTTTCCCTGACTCTTCATAGCTGAAAACAAAATTAATATTTTAATTTCATTTTCTGTCAAAAATTGCAGCACTGAAGGAAACAAAGGTTAGGACAACATGAAAAGAGAAGTTACCCAAATGGAGCTGTAACTACAGTTTTAAAACTACAGTAGATTCTGGCTTGATGAGCGGTTCTCCATGCCAGAACACTGAAGAACAGGCAGATAGGCAGATGAAACTTTGGTAGTGAGTACTGCGTGTTTAACACAACCTACTGAGTGCAGGCAAAACAAAAAAGTGCAAATATTGTCACAGGGAGAAAAGGTGATCCAGGCAAGTATGGTCCAATTTCCCTGGAGCCCTGATTTCAGTGCTCATTTTCTGGCTTGAATGGACCTAAAACAAATTTTGAAGGAAAGAGTTAAAGCAGAAGTGAAGTGCTGGTACTTTGATTCAGAGTATTTAAATACTCTTTTATTTTATACTAAATATTTATTACAGTGAAGAATATGAAACAGATAAAATTACGTATCTCATCTAAAAAGGTGAAGAAATAGGTTTCACAGAAGATTTAAGCAGATGAAAATACATATATATAAAATGGAAAAAAAGACGTCTGATTATCTGAGTTCCTGACCCTACAGGGCAAGATCAATACATAAATTGTGAAAACCTCATTAAGGTAACTATAAAATAGCAAATTCTAGGAAATTTCCAAAGGTGAGTTTTGATAACAAATGGAAATTAAAAAATAAACATTCCTAAAATAAAGTATAGATAATATAGGTGAGGTGTATTTCTGACACACTTGGGGTCAGGGAATTTCCTGCTTGTAAAGGAGCTTTGTTAATTAATGCTGGCCACCAAACGGTGTCTGTTTCACACAGAGCCCTGCCTGTGTGAATTACCAGGTCTATTAATAAGCCCTGGAGCTAAATAAATTGTGTTCTCTATGAGTTTTTGAATTATCCAGGTTGTGTTTCAGTCTGTGGGAATGGTCTTTCTTTATGGATCTTCAAGAATCACCCACCCACCAAACAACTGAAGGATTCCTAAGGCCACATCCAGAAAGGTTTTAAAAAAATCAAAAAACCATTAATCATCTCCAAACACAAATCATAAAGTTTAAGGAATAGGTGGTCAGAAATAAGAGAGCATGCATGTGTCTGTTATCTGAAATAAATCCAAAGTTTTTGTTCATTCTGAAGTATCTAGCTGCTGCTCCACAGGTGTGTAAGCTGATGATCCATCTCTCAAGCACACTCCAATAGTTAGTGTTCATTCATGAAGGAGAATCTAATTTTAAGAGATTTCTGTTATACCCTAAACACTTTGTGAAGTATTCAGATTCAAATCTGCCAATACTCAGAGGCTTTCTTAATGATACCAAATCAAAAGGCAATTTAGACACTTCTTGATTCCTAATGACTGGCTGCTCCCACCTTCTCTCAATATGTTAACAGCAGGCAGCTGTCATCACCTGTGTGTGTGGTAATCAATGTCTGCTGTTAATAGCAGGCAGCTATTCTTGAGCACAGCTGAATCACGACCAAGTAATTAACTGAACCTAAGAAATAATTTTTTGGTCAATATGGCAGCAGGCTCAAATTCCTAAAGATTTCCTAATGCTTTTTCAGCACAATGAAGCTTTTATTCCATAGCAATATTCTACTTAACTCTCAGAGTTAATACGGTGACAAAACTGAGATTCTTGCAAGTAGTTCATTTTTCCACAGACCTAAACAATGAACCACCCGGTAATATCACTAAGACTGGGACAAGTTTTTCAGGTTAACTTCACTTTGATCCTACCTTTTGAGAGGTCCAGTGTAGGAAGGCAAGTAAAGTCTTTTGAACTTTCTGAAAGAGAAATCACAAGAAGATGGGATCTTAGTCATTATATTATTTACTTCTGAAACAGGAGATTATGCTATTCACAAATATTTTGCAACAATCTCATGTGTTCAGCCCATATATAGTGGCACAGAGGAAAATGGAATAGATTATCCTAAACAGAAAAATTGTTGTAGGGCAAACTGTTGGGGAAACAGACCTGAGAGTGAGGTACCAGGCAGTAACGACTAAAAAAAATGAAACTTTATTATATTTACAACGGGATTTTATAATAATTATATGAAATAACATTGATTTGTAATAATTTTAAATACTACCATAACCAAAGAGATAATATCAGTTAAAGTCCAGTGTAAGGATAATAAACTATTTTTTGTTAGAAGAGGAAGAACAAGTAACAGGAAATGGTGGACCAACAACCCAACAGAGCCTAAATGGAAGGAACAAGTGGATTTTCACCTTTCAGGAGCAAGATGTTACTTATATCATACTCAAAGAATAATTTGAGTTGGAAAGAACCTCTGAAGGTCATCTAGTCCAACCCCCTTGCAATGAACAAGAAAATCAACTAGATCAAGTTGCTTGGAGCCCTGCCCAACCTAACTGCGAGTGTTTCCAGGGACAGGGCATTAACCATCTCTCTGGGAAACCTGTGACAATGTTTCACAACCTCATAATAAAAATTTATTCCTTGTATTTAGTCTGAATCTATCCCCTTTTAGTTTGCAACTGTTACCCTTTATCCCATCTCTATAGGACTTAATAAAAACTCTGTCCCTATCTTTCTTATAAGCTCCTTTTAAGTAAGGAAGGAAGGTCCCCCTAGCGCCTTCTTTTCTCCCACCTGAACAACTCCAACAGTCTTAGTCCCTGTCACAGGAGAGACATTATACACATCTGATAATTTCTGCAGCCCCCCCGTACCCAATTCAACAAGTCTGTCTCTTTAATGCGCTGGGAACTCCCGAGCTGGATGCAGGGCTGAGCTCTCACCTGAGCAGAGCAGAGGGGCAGAATCCCCTCCCTGGCCCTGCTGCCCACGCTGCTCTGGATGCAGCCCAGGACACGTTTGGCTTTCTGGGCTGGGAGTGCTCATGGCTGGGTCATGTCCAGCCTCTCACCCACAGCACCCCCAAGTCCTTCTCCCCAGGGCTGCTCTCAATCCCTTAATCCCCCAACCTGGATTGATACTATAGGTTTTACCAATCGAGGTGTACCATCTTGCACTTGTCCTTGTTGAACCTCATAAGGGTCCCATGGGCCCACGCCTCAAACTTGTTCAGTTCCCTCTGGATGGCAAGCCCATCTCTCAGTCATGCCAATTGCATCACTCAGCATAATGTCTTCATACCCCTGCAAGCCCTTTTCCATCTCTAGAATAAGCAAAACACATGGGTTATGAAACTTCATAGAAAAGAACCATGTTCTAGTATATACTACATATATATTTGAGGTAACTATGGCCATGTGTTCAATCAAATGTGCCAATATTTCCAAGAAGCCACAAGAAGCACTCCTGGAGCTCGATATGAAGGAAAAGGAAATGCAACATCAATCATTTTGGTTGGAATGGACAGAAATCAATTAATGGAATCACAGAGCTATAAAATCATTAAGGTTGGAAAAGACCTCCAAAATCATTGACCCTTTGGCCAAACATCACCATGTCAACTAGACCATGGCACCAAGTGCCATGTTCTGTCATTTCTTGAACATCTCCAGGGATAATGGTTCTACCACCTCCCTGGGTAGTCTATTTCAATGTTTAACAACACCTTCCATGAAGAAATTCTTCCTGTTGTACAGCCTGAAATTCCTCTGGCACAGCCTGAGTCTACATCCTCTCATCCTGCCACTTAGTGCCTGGGAGAACAGGCCAACCCCCACCTGGCTACAGACTCCTTTCAGGCCCTTGTAGAGAGCAATAAGGTCTCCCCTGAACCTCCTTTTCTCCAGGCTAAACAATGCCAGCTCCCTCAGTTGCTTTTTGGAAGACTTGTGCACCAGCTACCTTGTCCTTCTCTGGACTTACTCCAGCACCTCAGCCTCTTTCCTGTAGTGAGTGAGGAGCCCAGAGCTGAGCACAGGATTCAAAGTGCAGCCTCACCAGTGCAGAGAATAGAGGGACAATCCCTTCCAGAACCCTGCTGGCCACACTATTGCTGATACAAGCCAGCATGCCATTGACCTTCTTGGCCCCCTGGGTACACGCTGGCTCGTGTTCAGCTGCTGTCAACCAACAGCCCCAGGCCCTTTTTGGCTGGGCAGCTTTCGGGCCTCTCTGCCCCAAGTCTGTAGCAAATGGGGCTGTTGTGACCCAAGAGCAGGATGCATTACGTTGACAACTATTTGGCAGTTGTTGTTGTGGCAGACTTTGTGCCAACGTTGTGGTAGACTTCTTCAATGAAATGGAATAAAGGCAATATTTGCAGATAGAGGGCCACCATCACCAAATCTTCCAGCATTTCCCAGGGAAATGCTGAAACTAAAAGTGAAACTAAGAGTACTTATATACATAAGAGTATTATATATATTACTATCCTTCTTTGCATAGTGAGTTAGCCACCAAGGATCCTTTCAACAGTCAGAGAAAGAGAAGTATCTAGGTGCTCCCTCGTCACCATTCACAAAAATGCTAGATGCTTATAAATCCCTAACATATATCACAGAAACAGGTCTGTTGAGGAATGACAATGACATCAAAGATATGACATCAAATTCAATTTTTGGCAGATGACTACAATTAAAAGTATTTCTTCTCTCCCTATATTTAGGTTGGAAAAGATTTCTGAGATCACTGAGTCCAACCTTTGACTGATCAGAACCACATCAACTAGACCATAGCACTAAATGCCATGTCCAGTTGTTTCTTGAACACCTTCAGGGATGGTGACTCCACCACCATCCTGGGTAGTTCATTTCAGTGTTTAACAATCCTTTCCAAGAAGAAACTCCTCCTGATGCCCAGCCTGAACCTTCCCTGACTCAACTTGAGTCTATGGCCTCTTGTCCCACTGCTAGTTGCCCGAATGTGGTAATTTTGAAATGTGGCTCTGGATTCTCCACAGGTGTTTTTATATTATTATTTAATACAACTAAATAAAAATATTTAATATTTAATATTATTTTTATTTTATCGTAGGTACTTATAACTACTAAGAAGTTACGTTAATTTTGAAGAATTCAATACTGTGACAGACAGGTTCTCAATTCATGCAAGATTATGTGCAAATTTTTCAACCAACATACGGCAAAATATCAAACCTATATCTCTGTATTAGAAGAGCAAGAAACTTTATAGTTTTTCATTTCTTTCAAGTACTTTTTAAAGGATTGGAAAAAAAAAGACTTTGGAAAAGAACATGGGTGACAGAATTTTAATAATAAAAATAGGTAAATAGAAAAAAGAAGGAAAATAAAAAATAATTTTTCCAAAAGAGATATTGTGGCTTTTGGCACTGCTAATAATTTGTGTGGAAAGATAATATTTTCATGTGTGTTTAATCCTATGCCAAGGCAGCTGCTGGTGCAGTAGCTATCTGCAACAAATTAGAGGGCAGTTAAAGTGAGATTTTCCACAATCAAGAACAAAGAAGGACCAGTTAGTATGAGGACAGCTTGTTCTTGTTGCTAATGTGTTTAAAATCTTGCTGCACATAATTTGAAACAGCTCTTGAGTGTGGATGCCGGCTCTGGTTTCTGAGGTCTAGCGCTAAATCAAAACCAAATGGAGCGAGTTGAATTAGAAAATGACAAATTATACATAGACATCTCCTGCTCTGGCTAAAGAGAAGGGCTTTTTTTTTTTTTTTTAAATCTTTTATATTGATCTAAAAGCTAATTTCCCTCAATATTAAAATATTTAATGGATGACAGCTGGTTGAAATCTAGAGCTTGCAGCCAGCTATCTGCTGAAGGAAAGCTCTCAATAACAATGGTGGCAGACATGACATACTTACAAATTATTTAAAGATGTATTACCTTTACTATTAAAGAAGCAGATGTTAAAAAGATTCAGTACCTTTTTTCTAGCTGACCTGAATTCAAGAGCTCTATTCAATGTAACTTTTCATTTCACCACAAGGTGAAATACATTGGCTGATCTCCTAGGCATCCAAACAACGGTCAGGTATCAAACCAAAACTGTAATTTGAAAATCCAATTGTATTTTGAAAATTATAGCTAGAGAAAAAAATACAGATAATCATGTTTTTCTTGCTTTTTCTTGATATCTCATAGGTACCTAGTGGCATGTAATATGTGTTCTTAGAGAGGAGAAATTTAAATTTATAAAGGTGAAAGGAAAAATACTGCTAATTTCATCTAGACCTGGAGCTCATTTAATTGCAATGGAAATAATAGCTAGATAGTGTAAAGATAAATAAAAAATCAATGTCTTTAAAACAATTTAAATGTTGCTTTTGAAAACAGAATATTTTGAAAAACTTCATGAATCTTTGGCCTCAGTGAAAAAGCAATGTTTGAATAATAATTGTTTTTCAACGGTACCTATGTGATACCTGTGTGTTTGGTAGATTTGGTAGGAAAACATTACTGTTGAGTACTATCTTTCCTTGTGTTTTCTGGAAAAAAAAGTGTTCATATGAGCCTGTTGGAGGTTGGGAGGGGGAAATGGAATTTTTCCCATTCTGTTGCTAAGCAACTAATGACCAGTACTTAGGGGCCATCTACGCTCACAAAGGAGACAAAGCCTTTGGCTTTTCCAGGCAGGGGAGCCAGAGATTACAAGATTTGATAAGGGGACACTCGTTCGCTGCTCTCAGAGAGAGAACAGTGGAAGAGACGTCTCTCTGTTTCTGGCTGGGACCGCAGGAAAAGAAAAGTCTGGCTCTGCACTAGTTTTTCTCTGCCTGCTGGGTGAGTTCTTGCTTTGAGGGGAAGGGCACGGGACTCCAATCCTCTCGTCCCCTCCGGGAGGGTGCATCTGCCAGCTGCACTGCAGAGGAGCGGGACCCCTGCCTGCCACCACCCCGCGGCCTGCCTGCCGCTGCCCCGCGCCCTGCCTGCCCCAACTGCGGAGTTTCCTGCCGCCTCCTCTGCTGGCTGGCCCCGGTGGGCTGACCCGGCTGCTCCATCTCCCGGCTCTGGGCTCTCTGCTGCGCCCCCATCCATCTGCGCTCCACCCGGCTCCAGCCGTCCGCCATTACACGTGTGGCACAGATCCAACCACGCCACAGCGCCATCTGCAGCTTCCCGGGAGTCATCGCACCTGCCCTGCGGGTCTGGGAGCCCAACAGCGCCCCTGCTGGCCGTGACCGTGACTGCACCAAACGGGAAAGTGCCTGACAGCCCAGGGACATTTGCCACTGAGGGTTTTTTGTGTTTGTTTGTTTGTTCTTTTTTTTTAAATCTTGTTTACTGTTTTTATTACTGATTGTTTACCTCATTATAGATACTAGTAAAAACTCTTATTCCTTTTCCCATACCTTTGCCTAAAAGCCCTTGATTCCAAAGTTACAATAATTCGGAGGGAAGGGGGTTCACATTTTCTGCTCTAAGGAAGGTTCCCACCTTCCTAAGCAGACACCTGTCTATCAAACAAAGACAGAGCCACAGTTCTATTAAAAGACAATTGACTTTTTCCAAAATTTTCTGTAATTTGGTTTAAATTTTAGAGAAATATATAGAAAAAGTGCAGGGACTTTTTAAGTTTATAACCAAGTCAGAAGTGCATTGTCATCAAGAAACCAACTAGAAATATGAGAATTAATTAATTGTATTAACCAATGTTAATACAATTAAACCTAGCAAGTCCCCAAATAAATATTGGGGTCTCTTTGATTTGATAAATGCAAGACACGATGAAATTGTCAGCCTGTTCTTAGATGCATGAATAAAACACTGATCAATTTTTCTTCACTACTTGGGTCAGATATGGTCTTCCAACTGCACTGTGAAGCAAACCTAAGACTGTAGCAAAACCAGAAGGTAACTGCTGACGCAATCTCACCTAATTCTGCAGTACCTCTATCTCCTTGTATCAAAACTGAGCATCTGGACATGACACAATACGGATACAAAAAAGGGAGTCTTGAAGAAAGAGGAAGCGGGTGAGTGAGTAAAAAGACACAAAGAACTAATCACTAACCAAATCAAAAGTTATAGGTGAGAAATATATGAGAAATCCAAAGGTATAGACAGATATTTCAGGGGAGAAAAAAAGATCTGGAAATGAAAAAAGCGCCTGAGGCTAAAAACTAAACCACAATATATAAATTGAAACTGAGAATTGAATTTGTGAGTATAGACCATAAAATTAAATACTGAATGCAGGATCCAAGAGGGTAACTATGGTTTACCAAACTCTTTGCAAGTCAAATCGAAATTAAATTCAAAGACAGATTGAAAACTTTGGCTACAGGAATATATTTAAAGACAACCTAGTAGACCACATACTAGCTCACTCACACAAGCACTGCAGTTATTTACAACAACCAAGGTTGCAACAATTTTAAAATTAGCACCAGAATTAAAGCTCCTGAACTCATACGAGAGAATTTTCTATGTAAACCCAACAATTTCTGTTCTGTCACTTTCACCTCTCTTTACAAACTTACCTTTGAGAATCCACTTTTGACATGATGTGTCTTTATCTTCAAATCTCCATTTCTGGATGCTAATTTTTCCACGTATTTAAAGGACAGACATATTTCTGCACATTTAAAGATATGCCCTACAAGGAATTAGTTTGTCAAGCATGCTACATTTATTTTTTATAGTATGACCATGCATTCATTTGTTACAGATTGTATGATATTTTTATTTTAAAGGACTTTTGGACACTTCTCCTGTTTCTCACCTACTTCTAAAGCCTTACAGTCAAGCCCTCTAATCCAAAACCAGGATTCCGAGATGAGTGTGGTCACGTATGTTATATTGTTCCATTCTCTCAAAATATGATTTCTGAAACCAAAGCAAAGAAACAGAAGAAAATAAAGGAAACAAATATCCTCTTGTAATATTTGCATAAGATGTATAAAGAGCTTGATCAGAATTTACGGCCTTTTTTGTTTGTATTAGTTGAAAGTTGCTATACTTCAAAAGGTGCTGGACAACAGAAAAGGAAATACTATATTAAAAATTACTCCACAATATCCCAGGACATAAGAAAAAACTTGTTAGGAATGTCATATTTCCGTTCAGGTTAGAAAAAAAGTACATTCAGTATAAAAGTTGCTTTTAATACTGACATTAAATTCTATGGCTTCTGATACAGGACTAAGCTTGCTGAGAATATATTCTCAACAAAATCTGGTATAATACAGGTTTGCATGAAAGATGAACATATGCACACGGTTGTCTTAGTAGGCCTAAAAAATTAATAAACAATCGTGAAGCAAGTGATACTTTCGGGACCGATATTACAGTAGAAGGCAGTCTCCATCTTATAACAGTATAAATTTTTCTTGCATAGTTTTGAAGAAATGGGCCAAAGCATCAGATGTTATAAACTGAGAGAATTACAATGGCTTCTATGCAATCAGTTCATGTCATCTGAGAATTTAGGTCTAGTATACCCATGAGACAATGGAAACTGTCCTCTTACTCAGAATGATTTAGAAACTGCCAAAATATTTTAAGTTTGTCCTACTAGAGATAAGACCTAGTTTACTCACTTCTAAGAACCAGGCCTACACTATTCTAAGTGAAAAAAAAAATTGTGAGGGGTAAGTTAGATTATACTGAAATACTTCTATGAATATTAAACCTAGACATTAAGATCATAATTTGAATTAAGGAGAGGACTATTTCAGTTTAACAGGGATTTTTGTTGTGCTTGCCTTCCCTCTTTTATTGTTGAAGTTCATAACAGCAAATAAGCTCAAGCTCAAACCCTGAAATAAGATAAATACCATAAAATATTATGATCTACTTTTGCCAAATATATACTTGATCTTTTTTCTTTGATCCTTATATCATTGCACAGTGGATAAAACTGTTCTATTGTAGTTTAGACTTTGTTTTCTAGACTATCAGATTAAAACTTTCTACTTAAGTAAAATAGAGATAAATTATAGATGGATTTCTTCTATTTCCAGGTAAAGTTTCCTTTCATTTTTAATGTCGATTCCAGAGCTAGGTGCAGCCATGACCAGTTTTTATTCTCCATAGTATTTGCATAAATGACTCAATAGAAAAGACTAAAGATATGCAAAATCTTTTTCCTCTTGTTATTCCAAATCCAACAGCTTCATCAACAACATCAAATTACTGCCAAAATAATGTTCAGTCTCTTGAAAATGTGGATAGATAGTCCTTTCTCAGACTAATTTAGAGGGCCTGCACCACCAGACACACAAAAAATATTTCCATTTTGGTTACCAAAGTTTACAACATTTTTGATGATATGCCTCACAAGCTGTTCACAAATCTGTTTCTGTATGGCTTTCACTACATTGATTAATGGAGTAGGCTGAGTTCCCTCATATATAGCAAAGTATTTCTTCCACAGAAATGATGTTGTGTCACTCTGGAGTACTTAGAATCACTAGAAAAAAATCACGGAAGTAATCTCCATTTCCAAATGTTTTGTGGCCAGACTGAGAAAGGAAGATACGTTTTGAAACTATCTTTTATCAGGTTGAAAAGACAGAGCTTCAACTAAAGATGCAGTTCCAAAGAAACCAGCAGGACTGTTCAAGTGTTGAACCTTGGCCTGGTTATCTTGCTGAATCCAGGACTGAATACTGATGGGAGATCTGCCCCAGGAGAATAACATTAAATGAAAAACTCTACTATACCAGTGCCTGTTAATGTCTAATTGCTTACTAACTTCCAAGCAGATGAAGGAACCTCCCTCTATTTCTGCCTACATTTCTGTTGCTACATTGCTGCTTGTTGTGTCCCCTATATTTGAGAAGCTTCAGTTTTCTCTTTTGGTTCAGTAACAGCTATTTTATGCATTTAAAACTATGCCTCTTGAGAGTAACCTCATGGACAGCTTACAAAAAGCAGTGAAGAAAGAGACATGAAGAAGTTTAATTACTAATTTAAAGTATAGTAATTAACTGTTGAAAAAGTGCAGATTAGCTGATCTCTAAAGGGACTATTTTCTGAAATTAATAGTACAGTTGTTACTGTTAAACTTTTGCTGTAAAGGCAGGGCAGAGGTTTATGAAAGTTTCAGAAGATGAGTGCCAGGGCACTACTACAGTGTAGCAGACAGTGCCACTCTCAGTATATCAGACAAGAAAGTTAAAACAAGTTGCCTTGTCTAGAACTTCTGCCTACTCTTTAGGTTAAAAATGTCATCAGACCGACTGTGGGTATTCTCCTTATAGGTTTATACCATGAGAGTATTCCACACTTCTTGGAAAAACCGTAAGTCGAATGGATGCAGCTCCTCAGGTGCCTCTAAAATGTTATGTGCTCATCTAAAAATAATACAAATATAGTGAATATAGTGAATTTTTGTTGCCTGGGCATCTCCAGAGAGACGTCCATATGACTGAAAAGTGACCCTGCTGAAGCACTGCTGAGTTCTTCATACTTAAAATACAGATGCTAGAAACCAGTTTCCACTTTTTGTGTGCAACATTTTTCAAGTTTAATAATGAGGAAGAATAAGTATAGTATTTCTGATGGCAAGAAATTGTTTCTCTCCTACCTCAACCCCACTCCCAGTACAACTGAAATCTTTTGAGGGTGAGAGAAAAAAAAGGACTCTTAAAATAACAGCTTTCTTAACTTTTGACACGTCTAACAAAAAGGAAACATAAAGATTCCATTTTATGCTACTGCCTGCTGCTTAACTAGAGTCATAAGGTCACTCTGTAACACTTCTTTTGTGCACATCTATGTAATGGTGAAAAAGGGAAAGCTGCCAATTCTCTAAGTAGGTATTAAGTTTTCTCTTCCCTTCTGACTCACCCATTTGCTCCCTCCCTCCCAACCATAAACCCACAGCCCAGATTTTCAGCATCACTTCTTTAAAACCCGAAATGTCTCTGCTAAGAAGTATTTTTCACCCTGTAAAGAGATTTTTCTCTATTGTCCCACGTGTTCTTTACCCAAATATAATATTACTGTACTCTGAGAAAGATTTCACAATCTTTCTTAGAGTACAGTAATGTCACTGCAAAACAGCTAGTAGAATATGTTTTTAAAATATGATAACACTTTTTTTTTTCATATTACATTGATTTGCAGAGTATGTGCAACTTTCATACATACTCTGGTTTTGGGATATTATCAAAATAATTATACATGTCTTCATTTTCTTTTGTCCTCAAATAACAAATATGTTCAACAAGAAATCTGAACTAGAATGTAAAATTCTGGAAACATTTTAAAATTATTTACACTTCCCTTTTACATTTTGATTCTCATTAATTTAAGATGCTTATACAAGCACTTTGATTAAATTCAACCATTCAGTATGAATGTGCATTGTCTAGGTGGAGTCTCAATTACAAAATCCCAGTACATGATGACCATATTTAACTACTCACTCTCCTAGAAAAAACCCCAAAACCTTGTTATAATACCATCCCCTTTTGCATCCCTGTCTATGAAAGTTTAAGCTACAGAGACAAATAGCTTATTGACAAAATAAATAAAAATATGTCTTATTGGGTTTTATGCAAAATTCAATTTTAAACTAGGTTATGTTAGAAAATAAAATACCACCTGCACATTGTGAACAATCCAAACTCTCTTACATTTTCTGTGAACACTGTTTTGCATCAATGACCAAGGTAGCATTACAAATTGTGGTATAACACAATCATGCCCAGGTAATATTGTTCTTCAAAGAGGTATAATTGGACATATATTGTCTGAACATAAAAAAATATATTTTTGATCAGTCCTTTTGCAGTTATGATGTTGTATATGACTAATAGGATATTACTATCTGAAAGACAAAATAAAAATTCTATATTAAGAACAGTTTCAATCCACACAATTAGACTTTATAACAGCTGTTTTCTGTTACATACTGTTGTATTATTTAGCTGAGAATTATATAGATCACAAATATATGTCTAACCATTTCCTCAAATGAAGGGTGTGGCACACTAAATGAACTCATAGAGTTTGAACAGGGTTTTAGAGGTAAAAAACCCCAACTTAAGTTTTTGTATCAAACCTTAGATAAGCAAGAAAAATTAGGAGAACTTATACATACCAGCCAGAGCCAAATGCACCTTCTTCATGAAGAAAATATGACTGACACTTTTCAATTATTAAAATAGCTCTGGCCTGACCTCTTATGTACTTCCCCTGTGTATTGTCCCACTGTTGGAGCTCTGTTGTGCTTCCTCTTGATGAAAACCAGATGGGTGCCTTTCAAGCAACAAGCTGAAGATAGAACCATTTCTGTACAGAGTGGAAATGTTCAGACTCCAGTATGAGAGTCAACCAGTGCATTCTACTATTAGTACACACTAAATTAAATCTGTTCCTATGATGATGTTCTTGCCTTATTACATGCTTACAGTTGTTTCAAGTCCCTACCTGATGACACCAACAGTGAACACGAACATGCCTCAACTTAGCCCAGAAATAGGAATTTTTTTTTTAAATAAGAAGGCACGACTTCACACAATCTCCTAAGGTACAATAATGTTTTGCAGCAGATTTTTTAGAACACTTAAAAAGACATCACAGGTGTCTGTCCTCTACTACAAGGTAAATCTTCACTGAAGTGTCCTTCTTGTGGTGAAATGCCAAATCCTTTATCTTATTCTCTACATAACTGTAATGTTTAAAATATATTTCCAGCCCAGTTTTCAATGGGTACTTTTCTTTTTTTGCCAAATGCTAAAGAAATAGTACAACATACACAGAGAATTTACAAAAGACACAGCAAGAGACACAGTCATTTTATAGAAATAGCTATTTGGTAGACTGGTAACAAATTACTATTGCAATCAAAAATATTTAGACCCACTCTGTCTTCATGTTTCCTTTTACTCTAGTAATTACACTTTGAAAGAAGAAATTAACCTAATTAGAAGAAGAAAAATCTCCAAATCCTTTTATGAAAACAGTTTGCCTGTAAAACCAAGATTTGCTTAACAATTTAGCCAAGCTCTTTCATTCAGTATAGTAAAGGTTTTCCAATGCCATTCAGCAGCATCCTGAATTGACTTCTATATTTTTGTTTTAAATTAACTTATAGTGCTGTTCAGCACCAGCAGGGTTTGAAGTTGCAACACCATCTGTGGCAGTTGAAATTTCTCATGGATGAAGATAAGGAATCACAATATATTCTCAGCATTCACACTTGTTTCTTAGTCACTGAAAAAGGTTGCATCTGCACTGAAAATTAATTCTTCACAAAACACTAGGAAGGCAACTGAACTACTTGTAAAATTAGTTGAGACATGGTTAAAACTTCCTGATATTAATATGTGTGGGAGCCTATACATATGGCTACAGCTTAGTCTGATATTTAATGAGATCCCCTCAAAGAGAAACATCTCGCCCTACTAGTCTACTACTTACTGTACTAGATTTTAGTGATGAAATCAATTATGCAGTAGGGTCATCGGAGACAAAATAAGTAAACCCTAATGAAACAGTAGTTAAGCTGAAAGGAGATGGGACTAGAACTGTTAGTTCTACCTAATCTCCTTACAAATATAAGAGCTGGATCATGTCAATGTCCCCACTGATCTCTGTGCATTAGGATCAGGCCTCACTTTCCCAAAATACCAGATTTGCACACTTAAAGCATGTTATAGGGCATTTTGTCCTATGGAGGTGTTCAAAAACCAGAAGAGAAGACTGCAACCTGCTGCTGCTTGTATGCAATACCTTGGAATGAGGAAATTTTTTTTTAACAAGCAGTCCTCATAGGCATCATCACCTCTGAAAGAGGGCTACAAAGAATATTATTGAAATAGTCTTTCCATGGGCTCTACTAGCCGCTCATCCCACACTCCCAGAAATGTGTAAACTCATGGTTTACAGAGTGCTTGCAAGGGACATTTTTGAAGTATTATTTTAATGTTAGAAGAGAACCTATTTTCACCAAGTATATATTGTCTTCTTACGGCAGTGAAATCCAGCAGCAATATACTAAATGTTTCTGTTGCTCGTAGCTTGTGCAATGACTTTTCTTCATTTTTTTATCACCCAACCTGGACTACTTCATCTGTACACACAATTTCAGATTTTAAAGAGTGAAAACTGTAAGTTTACACTGACACTTGGTAAAGACTATATAGGTATGTACTTATGGCCTTATTCTAACAGATGTCAAATGGAGATTTGACACAGTGTATTGAAAATGTGTAAAACCTCCCAAATCTGCACAAGAAAACATTTAATGCTCTTGAAAGAAAATTTCATTCTACCAGGATTATAATGAGTGCAAACATGCTGATCCTGTGAATAGCTCATCTCAGATGGCTCTTGCAATACTGGCTTCATTGTCACTGTAATTAAGACTACAGAAGAGGATTCAGGGAGATAAGCAGTATATTGATTTTTTCATAGTAGCTTTATAAAGTTTTGGCCAGTGTGTGATCTTTGAGTAAGTCACAGATGGAAAATTACAGCTTGTACTAAAAAATCACTGCTGGTGATTGAGACCAAAGCGTTTTTGAAAGAGACCAATTAAGAATGAACCAGGAGACCTGAGGTGTTCAGGTTTTCTCTTATTCATCTACATGCCAGTTACCTGGGTGAATGTGAACATTCATCCATAAGGGCTCCTCCATTAAACTCAGTGTAACATTGTCCAGAGGGGCAGTAGTAGATGCCATACAAACTGTAGTGGCCGTAAGTTGTTTGAACCCCACATTGTGCACCAGAGTGCAGCACGAGCATAACCGCAAAACCACAGTGTAGTTACAACAACTGCTGTGATAATCTTTTGAGAGGTGGAATGATTGTGCTGCTATTCTGCTGTTCACTCCAAGGTCTCCCTCAATGGTAATGGTTTGATTTTGCTTGGTTTGGCTGGTATGTCTGTTAGACTCATGCTGGCAAAGTCAATTTGACTCTGTGAGACATCCAAATCCTAAGTATCTGATCCCCCCTGGTCCTAGTAACACTATCATCGTTCAGTATTCATTCACACTGTGTATTCACAGCTGAAAACTGACAAACACACAGAAACACCTTGATAATTTTTAGCTCATTTTCTAATTACTCTGTTCTTCTAGAGTAACTGTACACCAATTAAAAAACTTTCAGTAAAATTTCCTCCTGAAAAAATCCAAATAATGAAACATTAGCTTGTCTTTAACTAACGAGCCATTTATATTAAACAAGATATGGAACAATAATTAAGTTACTTTTTCAAACAAGTTTATGGAGCATTAGCAGATAGCTACCCATATAACATCTCTAAAAACCATTCTTATCCTTATTAAACACACTATAAATACATCGTTTAGAGACATCTTTAAGCTTATCTGTTCAGCAGTCTTCCCTCCCCTCAAGAAGGTAGAAGCAGACAAAAATATCCTGTTTACATAGGTCATTTTGTTTGATGTCATCTAGCAGACAAAGCAATAGACTCTGTGTCGTCCCCTATCTGGCTTCTTTGGTACTTGCCTTTACTTGTTTTTCACTTGCCTCTTGCTTTCCTCATCTGGAAATAGAGGACATAATATGTCTTTGTGTAAAACACCTTGAAATCTAAAAATAACAAAATGTTAAATAACAATTAAATAATGCGGGGGTGGTGGTGGAGTGAGATATGGTCTCCTGCGTGATCCAAGAGTGTCCCAATTCCCGGATAGATCCTCCTGGCCACTGTATTCCAGTGGGTGCAGGCAGACCTATTCAATCACTTGTGCTGTTGGGTAGCACTGAGACACTCACACACCCCAGAGCTTATAATAAGCTCCGTGTGTTTACCAGAGATACAGAACTCAGAGGGCTCAGTCATCAGGACATAAAGGAGACTCAGAGGTGACCTTATCACTCTCTACAACTTCTTGAAAGGTGGTTGTAGTGAGGTGGGGGTTGGTCTCTTTATCCAGGCATCAACTGACAGAACAAGAGGACACAGTCTTAAGTTGCACCAAGGAAAATATAAGTTGGATATTAGAAAAAAGTTTTTTACAGAAAGAGTGATAAAATATTGGAATGGTCTACCCGGGGAGGTGGTGGAATCACCATCCTTGGACGTGTTTAAAAGGAGATTGGATGTGGCACTCGGTGCCATGGTTTAGTTTAGTTGAGGGTTGGGACATGGGTTGGACTCGATGATCTTGAAGGTCTCTTCCAACCTGGTGAGTCTGTGATTCTGTGATTTCAAAGGCGCTTACTCTTCAAACAGATCCAGAAACGAAAGAAGCCGAGGCACTCTGCATGGCCACGGCTATAGGGGTGAAGGGCCAATAGGGCTGGGGAGGAGGCGTGGAAATTCAATGACAACCAATGGGAAGAAGGGAGGGGTGGAGTGTGTGGTACAATGAGAACCAATGAGAGGAAGAGAAGGACTGAGTCAGGGATACAACAACAACCAATCAACATAGGAGGATTAAGATAACCTTAGGGAGGGACCATTTATCCAAAACTCAGAGGGTATTTCACACCTCTGAGTTGTCCCACCAGTTTGCTGCTGCTGTGGGACCCTCTCGGCTTCTCCGAGATAGTTTCAGCCACCATGACAATGAAAAAGTATTATTTTTACAATCCATGTAGGAGAACAGTGCCAACAACACCAACTGCCATCAGCACTGTTTTGCTCCATTGCCACACATACATTGAAGTACAGACAATCTCATATACAAAGAGACTAAGGACAAGAGTAATGACTAGTGTCATTCTCATCTTACACCTAGGACTACAGCTTAAAGACAATATTCAGAGCAAAGTCTACCTCATACCTTGCAAAAAACCTCCCAGAAAAGCGACCAGCATTTTCTGCTAACACATACAGAAGGATGATAGCACCCTTTGATCATGGCCTGCAGGTCACATGATTAGACCAGTTACACCAGCAGCTGACAGTCTCTCCTTTCAGTCTCAGGGGCCATGTCTACCTTTCACAGTCTAGAAAGCTGCAATCTGACTCAATGGTGGTGAGCCCCCTGCCACCTGAAGCTATCTTGTTGTATGGAAACTCCAAAGATACTGAAGCTGAGTTCGCATCTAAGAAGTCAGCTGAGAGAGGATGTGGCATACAAGTTGGAAAGGGGAAGCCTTGAGCTATGCCATTTCCCTCAGGGTTTTAGAAAACACATTCTTTTTTCGTCAGAAGTGACAAAAACATCGTAAAGTAGAAAGCATTTCTATGTTGTTCATCAGACGGTGACATTATTAATTAGTGGCATTTGAAATCAGAACAAATGATGACAGTTTGCATGCCATTACTGCTCTGTGATGCCAGGCTATATCTGATCTTTCTAAAAGTAGATGTAACTCTAAAAAAACACATTCACAAGAAATTAATACTTAATTACTGCAAAACAACTGTCCTTTCACTTTTCACCTTCTTTGGCTTTCAGAATCATCTTACATCTACGGAATCGAAACAAAACTATTAATTCAAGTCTTTTATGTTGGTTTTCTCCAAATGGAACAAACTGAATCAGAGGAATCTTCTAGATCATCCCCTAGAGTTCTGGAAATGGTAAAAGGAAATCAATCTTACTTCCAAAAGCTACCATTTCAAATTAATAAAACCCTTCATGATGAGTTCTCTCATCACCTTTTCCAGTCATCAGAAAAGAGTGCTACACATTTGGTGGCTATTTCCTGCATGCAGGCAGGGGAAAGGCAAATCTGCATTAAAACATATCCAATCTTTTTCTGTCATTCTGTCAACTGCTCTCTATGCTTGACATCTTCTTGAGACTACGTCTGTAGGCCCTATACAAATGTCATTTAAAAAAATACATTACTTACCAGTATCACCTGTTATTTCAGCTGTTTTTGTAATGATCAGTTTCGTTTCCTATGTAATATTTCCTGTCAAATTTCTTTCCATCTCCAGAGAGATGTAGGTGGTAAGATTTCTCTTGCCTTTTCTTAGGTTTTAATCTCTTTAGCTGAAGCAGATTAATATCCATTATGACAAATAAAGTTCATAAAATGAACTGGCAGAAACTGTGGATTGAGGGTGCTATGAGAACACTTAAAACTAAAACAAATTATTTTCTTCAGAGAAATATTAATAAAAGAAGTCAGAGAAATAGAGATATTTTGGTTTCATTTTCCCCAAGTGCAGAGGAAAAGGCAGTCTGTCAGCTCTGCAGAGCTGCCCCATTACCAGAGCACCCATGAGTTTTACCTGGGGAGACAGGAAGTAGCACTTGCCAGGGCACAGGAGAGATCCCTTCTTTCTCTACACAATTCTTCCCCTTTCATCATGGAACAGGCATCTTGACAACTGGATGCAGATAAGGTAAGCTACACAACAGTCTTGATAGTTTTGCAAGGCTCAGGGCTTCCAAGGCACTTTTGAATCCTGGGGCCTGAACAGCTTGAGAGTGTTGTCTTAGGTCTGTGATTAAAAAAAAAAGTGGATGAACAGTTGGATGAAGGCTCAAAGAATTGTAGTAAATGGTGCAATATCTGGTAATACATGAGTGATAACTCAGGGCTCAATTTTAGGGCCATCTCTCTTTGGCATTTTTAAGTGACCTGGACATAGGTGTCAAGTGCACACAGAGTTATGGGTGATAACTTATTAAGTTGAACCATTGATTCCAAAGGAGCTTTACAGAGAGATCTGGATAGATTAGAACGCTAGGAAATGGCCAATTGTGTGAAATCTAACACGGACAAATGTTGGATTCTGCACTTGGGGAGGTGTATGTGTAGACTGGAGACATGAGGTTGTAGAGCAGAAATGCAGTAAAGGATCTGAGGGCTTTAAGCACTGAGCACAGCATAAATAACTAATCAAAAGAAGTGTTTATCCCACTTATACACGGCATTGGTGCAGCAGCTGTGCAACTTGTGTGCAGTTTTGGGTTCAAGAATATAAGTATAATAGAAAAGGTTTGGAATGTGTCCAAAGGAGGGCAACAAAGATAAGGTCTAGTGGGGAAGGTTTATGAGGAGTGGGTGAGGATACTAGGTTTTTTCAGCTTTTGAAGACAAGAGTGAGTGGTGACCTCACTGCTGTCTACAACATCCTCATGGGTGGAGTGGAGTGGGATATGCTGTTGTCCTCCCTGCTGTCTGGTGATAAGATGAAAGGGAAGATGGACATAGGCCACGCACCTGTCTGACAGTGGGAAATGGTGAATGAGTTCCTTGTTTTGCTTCGATACCAACATGAGAAATTGTTAGCAGGATATGAACTGAGGTTCCAGAAGAATCTTGCCCTGATAATGCAATTAAATTGGAGAAATATTCACCTAAAATATTTAATGCTGATAAAACCACAAATTTGTTGGCACTGGGAGTTATTGCAATTCACCCAGCAACATGACAGGCTGCATCTACTTTCAGTCTTTCATTCCAGCGCATCCAGGTGTAAGTAGGTTTTGCACAAGAATCCTCACAGGAATATAGGTATACATATAAATGTGTATATGTGTTAATTATATCAACTGGATTTATTATCTCTAGAGAAATTTCAGCTTATTCATATCCTCATGTGGGAACAAGAATGTTGGAATGAAATACCACTGAGTAGCAGTTAGGGGTGAAGGGTTAGCACAGCTTTATGCTTTGCATTTGCTCTGAGAAAAAGAGATCTTAGATGCTGGCATGGCCTTTTTCCACTTTTGGTATAGCTGCTCTCTCTATCTGCACAACATGGAGCTTTTTGTTTAATTTTTTTCAAGTCTTGTTTGTAGCCCTTACCATCGAACTCTTTTATTGACACTTACAGGCTTCAATTTGTGTCTCTGAGCTATATGACTCTCACCTGTAAGTAAAAAACGAGTTCATTTATGTTCTATGAGTCTCACTGAAACTGATGGGACTCTTTACAGTGAGTTCAGTGGGAGGTGGAAAAGCTCTCACCTGTACTGAGTTATTTTTCCCTGTAGTCTAGTTTCTAAGTAACATTTGTGAAAAAAATTCTTCATGGAAAAAGTGATGGCATAATAATGCAATTTGCCACACATTTATTATATCCGGTAGAACTACCATCTAGTTGCAACATTATTATGGTGAAATGCTTTTATTTCACAGCAACTGTAAAGTAACATCATGTCCCCTGTACAACCCCTTTCTCTCTTATACTCTTGAGATAGCATAACTGAAATGTTATTTTCAGACTTGTGCTTTCCCTTCTTTATAGACTGGAATTGTTGCAGAATGCCTAGTAAAGTATCTCTTCTTCTTTTCTTTTCTTTTCTTTTTTTTTTTTTTTTTTTTTTTTTTTTTTTTTTTATTTTTATGAAAAAGAGGTCATATTTTACAAACACAATCTCTCTCTGGCCAAATTATCTGGACAAATGTCAGGATTCCCTTCAAACTCTTTTCTTTCTCTAGATATATTAGAGGTTCCCTATTTCCTTTTAAATATCACTTTTACAATTGCAAAAGGATTTTCTTAGGAAAAATGTTGTCTTTCATCTCATAGATTCCTATAGAATGCAATCACAACAGAGTCAAATGGACTGAAAAGGCAGTATTAGTATTGTTCTGTACCTCTTGAACACTGTACTATTTCAGAAGGGATATTTTCCCTTTGTAAGTCTAGCTGAGGTAGAAGCATCTTTACCACTACTTATATCTGTATCTTTTTCTTAGACTGTCCATGGGCCACAAGCAATGCCAATTGCATATAACATTTTGTATTGTAATAATGCTAAATTTCCAAGTTTATGTTTTATATATTATAAACATAATACTCATGTTTGTTAATGTCTATGTTGAAATTTGATTCTTTTGTATTATTTCACCCTTTTAGCTTATTTTTTTATTTTATCTTAAGTAATCACCATTGCTCTTATTCTGTTCTCAGGAGCATGGTTTTTCATTAAATTTTGCTACTATGAGATAGAAACTAACTATGCTACATAGTTATTAGTACTGTTCACTTTTAAGACCACAGATATTTATTTTTAAAACCTTTATATTTTTATTGTTTTATAGCATCAACAACTTATGAGGAAAATTTGAAAATAAGATAATTTTGCAATAACCCAGTTCTTTGGTAGAAGAGGGGAGCTGGGGCTTAGAATTGACCTCCAGTTCCAACCTGGGCCTTAGTCTACTGGTTTGACTATTCTTCCAGGAAATGCTAATGCTGATCTGTACCCCAGGAAATACAGAGGTGGACACAGGCTTTGTGCCAGTGTTATAATCATTCACTAATTTAGCAAATGTTTACACCTAGCCTAGTAATATTTCCTTCAACAGACCCATTTTAAAGTAGCCATAACTACACACAATGAAAATGCAGGAGGACTGGGGCTCTTCTATTGAGATTTGTGTTGGAGTGTGAGACAAGACAGTCACGGAAGTGCAATTTCAGACACAGAGAGATCAGACAAAGAGGTCGTGTTGTATTAGGCTGTTCCAAAGCTAGGCTGCCACAGCATGATAGTTTTTCACATGGCAACTTTTGATCCTGGGATACAGAATTTGGATTAAGCAGGCATTCACATTTACACATCTAGATATCTTTTTCATGAGCTGGGCCAAAATCTGTTACTAAAAGAATCTCTTGAAATAATTTTTCAGATCATAAGTAAAATTTTTAAAAGGGTATACATTTCCAAATCCCCTCTACAGCTTCTTATTATACATGTACAAACTTAAGAAATGCCTTTGGCAAGGCAAAATATATTAATGTTCCCAAGGCCTTATTCAAACCCTTCCATTTCTGTGCCTTGAGCTAAACTGACAACAACTGGTTACTTTCCAAAAGCTGAAGTTTTGGTATTTCACTCTCCTCTGTGGTGAATCTCTTCAGGTGCCTTGTGAAGACGAAGGAGATATGTCAATACCTACCCACATTAGCAGAACCCATAGAGGAACATGAACTGGAAGGAAAAGATATCACCCCATTATTGTTCCAAAGGAGGTAATACAGAAATAACGTAGCTAGAGATAGACAAGCACTTTGACAACTGTTTTTCATAAAGCCATTGACTGGAAGTTCCAGCTAAGGTGACAAAATGGTCATCATGACAAAAAAAAAAAAAAAATTGAAGGAAGAGCTGCAGACAGCAGCACAGTGTATTTATCTATTTTAGCACCGAAAAATTTGTGCTTGTGACTTGATCTTGGGAGGTGATAGGGGAATACAGTGAAGTGTTCTAATATTTACCTTTAATCTACATTTCAAAGTCAGTGTGTATCTGTTGGCATTTACCACTAAGTAAATCATCCTTTATTCACATATCTGTAACCTCACTGAAGGCTTGACTTGCAAAAACCATCCGGCAAACAAAATGCTATGACGTTTTTAAAGATGCAGTGAGAAAGTAAAAAAAAAAAAAATTAAAGTTTTGAAAGGACATTCTGAAAGCCAAATTATCTAGTTTGCATATTGATACAATAAGCTCTGCAAAAGATGTGTGTACAGGCCTCAAAACCAAAGAAGATACTAATGGCAGGTGCTAGGGACAGAGTGGGAGCTAGGACTCAGAGAGGGATTTTACAGACAGGAGATTATCTGGTTTATCACATTTACTGTTTGATGGTATAAGTTTTTCTGACTTTGTTTTTTCAAAGACTCTTTGGAAGCATAAATGCAGTAGACAGTAAAACAGCGCTTTCAGATGATATTACATCAGTGTAAAATCAAATTAAAGAAAAAAATATTGAGTTTAATGAAATATTTCAAACTTTCTTTTAAAAAGTATTTTATTTTATATCTTTACTTCAATCTTCATTAAATGCTTTGCCTTCCTGAAGGATGTGATTGTGAAATCAAAGGATGAAAACAAATGTATCATAGTTTTCATATTTACTTACAACTGAATAAACTAAATAAGTAACATGTTTGTTATGTCTGAAAACAAAATTAATTAAATGAAACAAGGCAGGCTGAATGGACATGTGGATGTCTCTGTTTTCAACAGAGCCTCATTCTGGAAATAGTAACATACTACAATAAATAATAAAAGGTTCTTTTTATGTGTAGTTATTTATTTGCTGAGCAGTAATTTGTGATCCAAAAGTTTGCATAACAAATTATGCCCAAGCAGCTCTACTCTGATTAACAAACTTTCTGTGTCATACACACACACATCTCCAACCAATTCCCTAGAGAAGAAAATTAAATTAAATTTATTAGACAACAGAGAAAGATTTAAACTAGTTATATATTTGTATTTGCTCTCTAGACATTGCTCATTCTTCTTGTCTTAGTAACCTTTTGCAGTTGCGTCCCTTTTAGAAGGATGCTTTCAACAAGCTATTATCAATACCCATAATTAAGCCAGGACCATATTGCTGCCTTTTTCATCCTGAAGAGCTGCTCTCAGCACAGCACTCAGTTAAGCCACCCACAATCACACCACAACTATTAGTTTATGGAGAAGGAAAAGATGGTCAGACTTACAAAACTGGGCATGCATTATTAACATCAGCTTGGAAAGTGCTGTGGTCAAGCTATGGTAAATATCACTGGTAGTAGAGTATTGAAGAGTTTGGGAAATCATCAACCAGAGCTTTTGATGTGAAACACATGACATAACCACAAGCTGCACTTCATGAAATCTGAAAATGTGACATGAGGAGTGACCTAATTTAATTCATGTGGTTCCATGTGCTTGAAGTTAACAGACCTCTTTTTACTGAGGGGCAACAACGCCTTTAACAAAACAGCAGCCTTACCATGCCAAGTTTTTTATCTTTGGGGATTCATCCTTTTTGTATTATGATTGGTAATTCATGAATTCCACACATTCTATTTGAAGGGGTAATTAACTGCAAGTTTAAACAGTTTTCCTGTCTGTGGATGTAATGGGGGATGGAGTCAGACTGCTCACATGTGGTGTAACAGGTCTTCAGACGGCAGCAAAATGAGGATTCTGGACATGGAGCCATAGCGTCACTTTTAAACGTTTACAGGCAATATTCATCTGACATTGTTCAAAGGCTTGCTTTCATAGAAGTATTTTATAAACTCTTTCTAATTTATTTACATCTTGCAATTTTTTTCCTGTTCTGTGTTCCACACCCCACCCCCGCCCACTCCCCCCCCACCCCGAGAATCAAATGCCTCAAAAACACTAGCAAATGATTAGATTATCACCTTAAGTTTTTGAAAAAATTCTTCTGGCTTCCCAGCCTGATATTATGGCCTTTTAATGCATCCAACAACAAAAATTAATACCAACTGTGCCTCCTAGCTCCTTCACAGTTGTAGTTTTTTATGTGTAAGCTCTTCTCTGATATCATGTAATTCCTCTTGTTCTCAAGAAAAACATTTGACTTTGTTTTGAATCATAATGAAAGTTCAAACAACCCAACATTTCATCTCAGCATCTGAGATCAAGACAGAATATTTTGACATTCCAAATTCAACATATTTTACTGTAATCTGCTTAGGGACATCACAGGACTTATATTTTCATTTTCATTTGGCTTCAGCTTCCCTGTAGACTAGGCAGATCATTTTACATATTGTATTTTTGGGGAAGAAATCAGCATGATTTCCTACAAAAAATTGTTACTGTTAAAATGGAAATTTTCTTGTAGAGAATTTTTATTTGGGGAGCAGCTTTTACCACTCAAAAAGTGCTTTTGTAGGAAGTGTTTTAGTTGCTGCTGAGCATGAACAGGCTGGGAGTGCACCTTCAGTGGGAAGGAGACACAGCTGGCACAGCTGGCTTAACTAACCAAAGGAATATACCATAACACATGGCATTCTGCTTAGCAATAAAAACTCTGTGAGGAAAGAGGAAGAGTTAATGCTTGGATTGGCATTTTTCTTCCCAAGGCACTGCTTCATGTGATCCTAGGGATAGCTGAATACCGGCCTGCCCATGGGAAATGGTGAATTAATTCCTTGTTTTGTGTTGCTTGCATTCACAGATTTTTTCTTTTTTTTACCTACTTAAACCATCAGTATCTCAACACCCTTTCTCTGCACTGCTGAGGAGAAACCAGAACCTACTTCACTGTGTCCTATATCTGGGATCACATATTTTCTGAAGGCCTAAATCCCCTAACAGAATGAGTTTTCTTCACACCCAAAGCAGAGAACACAGAAAAAGACTTTTATTAAAAGATTAATACTCTTCAGAAGTAATAATAGAAAATTTAACAGCAAATGTGTTCTTTGATTAATATAATTCTCAAACTGTTAAGACATTCTTTTCAGACCTCTCCAAAATACACATACATTCATCAGTTTTTCCCAATCTTTCCTTCTCTAAGCTGTACAAATTTTTCCTTTTGCACTTTGCACAGGTAGCTGATATTAGCAGGAGATGACAGATCAGCAGCCTCTGCAAGGCAGAAGGTTTCTGTCTGGGCACATAGAGGGATGGCCACATCCTGGTACCTACAGTCCTGAATTCATTTGTATGAAGAACAAGCTGCAAGGGTTGTCACTAGCCTGAGAGACTAATTAATCCCTACAGACATCATTTTCCAGCCTGTCTTCAGGGGCTACCAGAAAAACTGTTAAAAGTATTTCACGTCATGACTTGGTGTTTTCTCTGCTGAAAGTAACAACCAGTCAAAACACCTTTGATGGAGCAGTTTTACATCAGAAAATGAAATTTCATCAATTTGACTCTTTTTCCCCCTAAGTGGACCATGTCAATTTCAATTAAGCTTTATATGTGTATATGTCAAAATGAATTATCTCAAGTTTTGTATTTGGTTTTGATGAAGTAAAATGTTTTGGTTTGCCTTTATTATTTGGGGGTACAAAAAAGACAGGACTGGAAAGAGCTAATCCCTTAAACATATTCACCTACATTGATGTCACTTTCTAAAATGCCACTCATAAATATCCTTCCTTTTAACAGTGAACAACAGTAAATTCTCTCTGAATAAGACTTATTTCCTATATTTGCACCATTTTACTGATATATTATTAGAACAGCACTTCCCAGTTTAGCTAATCAGTTGATCACACATTTCTATACCCAATTATTGTTGCCTTTATTATTTGTTACCTTAGTATTTTTATTATTACCTTCCCATACCAAAGTCCTGTTACCATGTTGTAATAAGGCTTTGAGTTACTTTGTTCCTCATGAATGCACCTAATGTCTGAGTCTCTTTGAAATCTCCAAGTTATTTTTCAGATATTTATGAACAGTTTGATAATTTGTTTCAAGTTTCATTGATCTGGTTCTTGTCTAGCTCTTCATTTTAAGGACATTCTTTCTTTATTCAGTGTTCCTAGGTCTTCTGTGGAGCACAGGGAAGGGAAATTTTTGATTATGCTTATTTTAAAATGAAGTTTTACTCTTGTCTTTCAAACTGTTTGTTCTTATCCTTTTAACAGTTCAGGATACTCCCTTTTGAAAGGGAGTAAGAATCAGACAACTCACCTCGAATTCTTCTTTTTTAAAGTCAGATTATGCTCAATTAATAATGAAAACAGACAGAAGAAAGAAAGAATAATAAGAATAACTTATCATCTTTTTCCTTGATTAAGAAAGTATCTGAAAATAGAAATCAGAGCATCATTTATAATTTTTTTCGTCCTATTTGGCTATTGTCTTGTCCTTATTAATAAATCCATTTGGTTTTGCTGCACAGATTTCCAGCATTTTGGTCCAGATCAGGTTGCTGTCACATGAAATGGGGAACATTTTCTATTATCTAGTACATAAAAGAACTATTTTTTAGTTAAAGACATGCACAGACATAGCCATAGTAATAAAACTGTGAAAGAACTAAATATATTGAGCTAGAAGTGAAAGACCCCAGTATTACTGTATATTTTTTCTCACCAAGATACTCTCCTTGGAAATGTGCCCCATATATAAAACGCTATTCTTGTCAACAAAGACATCAGAAAGTATCTCTGATAAAGTTCATATTATAGAATAATGACTGCAAGACCAAGTCTATGTACTGTATACTAATTTGGCAGTGCCATTTGAAAAAGAAAATAACAAGAGACACCCATTAAAAGGGTCTCATTTTCAAAGCATTGAAGCAAAAGGCCACTTGCAAAAATATATGCCCAATTGCATGCTTAATCTGCATGCACAATTACTGTGACTTCATGTGATTCTCAGGTATTGAAACTCAACTGACCATTTCCATGCACACAACCTGATTTGCATTTGCAATTACAGTAAATGTGCATTCAGATTAAATGTGTAATTATGCATGCAATTTTGCACATGGCCCTGAGCTTCTAATATTTGGAAAAACCAAACCCTGAAGGCTGCACTCCTCTCTTGAATACACAGAACTCCTACTGAATACATAGAACTCCCACTGTCCTATTAAAAGGGCAGCCAAGAGCAGAATGTCCTTCCATATGTTTTCACAGCACCCATCTTTTATAAATAATTTTTTACTATATTGAAAATCTAGCTCAAACCCAGAAGTTTTTTGCTAAATAATTAAATCCTTTGACTACGTCACTTATCCATCCTGGACTGAAATAGACAAAGTATTTATCAACTTCTTTAGAAATTGGTATGCCAAGATGAACTCAACTAATGTTGAAAACTCTGCATCACGATACAGTGAACAATGAAAGACTGTTGTACTCAAAGGGTCCTTTCTTGGTCTGTGCTTCATACCTGTAGTTGGAGAAAAACAAGGAGTATAACAAGAACCTGAGCAAGGAAACTAGAAGGTAAGGACAGACACTTAAATGACAGGAAATGAGAAGAAAACTCTCCAGAGCAGGTCTGGAATTTTATGTTCAGGACTCAGCTGAACAGATTAAAAAACCTAAACCGTGGAAGATAAAGATTGCTAAACTCGGTGGGGCTTAACTATATGTGATAATAGTGTTAACATAGGAGACATTTACAAAGTACTTTTCAGCTGCAGGCCCCAGAATACTTCACATGAACGATTATTATTGCTACCACTCTACAGAAAGAAGACCTAAGGTACTGAAAGGTTCTGGCACGTGCTAACAGAAGCCAAGAAGCAGAATTTAGGTTCTTACCTATTTCTAGTTTTCCTGAGAATCCCAAAAGAAGGAACTACATCGAGAGCAGTGTCCTTTTTGCACAAGCATTACACTACAGGAAAATAGTGAGTTTCTCCACAAGGGAAATTTGTGTGGTCCCAGGGCTAGACTAGCACAGCCTCTGAATTCCTTAAAAGTTCCTTGAAAGGAGCTCTTCAGAGGGTGTGCTACTCTACAATTGTTCAGCTTTTCTGTAAAGAAGTATCTGCAAATTTTCGTTCCTCTATTTTTTTTTGTGTGTGTGTGTGTACAAGTATAGCTTTATTATCAGGATTAGTGTAAGTACAGCCAGTATAGGATTTGCTTGTGCAATTTAGATAGTCAGCTTTGACAGACATATAAATAGAATTGCTCCTTCTTTTGAAAGAAATGTTTCATAAATCCTAGTATTCTGTAATAAAGAAATTTGCCATTGAAACTACTGTTTATGTGAACCCGTTATAAATATCAATAGGTACTCATGCAGAGTATCTATTAATGGAAGTGCATTTTGCTTAGGTCCAGCTGTAAAGAATCACTTCCCACCTAGTTTCCTTAATGTGAATTTTTAATGACTCTATTGCTGCTCATTTAAGTTGTTACTAATATTCATGACCTCCTGTGCAATTGTAAAGGAGCAAAGTCCAAGGGAACACTTCAAACAAAGAGGCATAATGGTGCCTTTGCATCTGGTCTATCTGCTTTCTAGAAGCAGTCCTTACCCATCATGAAAAACAGCATGCATGGAGAACATGGCCATGAATAGAGAAATGGTATTTGGGGATTCATAATCCTTCGTGGTCTATAATCATTACAAGAGTAATATCATATCTTTCCCAGCACATTCATCTGCAGGAGCCCTTGGCAAGACAGAAATATATTACGATAACAAAAGGAGCCAGTGGTTTTTCAGAGCCACACTATGATGGAAGGTGAGAAACCAGAGAGACCGCCAGAGCAGGACACCTACAGGATATAGCTGCTGTTTCCTTCAGAGTCCAGTGAAAAACTAGATCCATTCTGTGTCTTCAGTAACATCTCCAGCTCACACTCTTTGTCCCTCTGTCTCTTCCTGCAGAATAAATGTGCCTTAAAACACATGGCTATTCCTAACCACTAACAATAACACATCTTGCAGCCAGCAGTGGTCCTGTAGCAACAGGAGCAGGAAGAAATGTATTAAACCTCTTGCTTCAGTGAAGGGAGACCCATGCTCATAGGCTTTCCATATCTTTTGTTCTAAGAACCCAGATCCTAAGCCCTGAAACCCTTTGACAAACTGTTATGGGGACAGGGGAGATGGGTACAGTATCAAATCACTGCATAAAAACAGTCCTGAAGGCAAGGGTCACCTGTTGGTTGCACACTAAATGTGTATTTAATACCAACAGGAATTCCTATAATAGAGATACAATGCCGACAGAAACTGTCAGCTTTTCAGCAGTCTTCACAGGTATTTTTAGCAATCTAAAAGGGCATCTTCTGACTAGTGGCAGAATTCACGTTATTTCTGTGGTTTTGACCCTCTAGCAGAATGTGAAAACTGTCATGACTCTTAGATTAAAATGCTGGTGCAGTGCAAACGTCAAGGTCTTATTCACGAAAATTTTCATCTGCTTCTTTTTGTGGCCTGATTTGGAGGTATGACAGCAAACAGCTGCAGCAAACACCCGACCACAGAGAAGTCAGAATCAGCTCTCTTTGTTGCTAATCTACTTTATTTGGATATAAATTTTCTCAGCAGAGGAAGTATGAGGTCATATAACTGATTACATCTTTTCCTGGTCTTGCTTCTACTGGACATGTTCTTTCCAAAGGATAGTATTGAAAAAAGGCAGTGGTATCACTCGTGTTAATTGTCCTGTTGTCCTGCTCTGTGGTAGCAGAATATATTTCAGAGTGACAACTGGCAAAGTAACATCTGTAACTGCGCTGAGATGTGATGAGGTCTGTTTAGTGAAAGAGTTCCTTCCCATGTTCTGTTACACTGAACACCACTCAAAAAAAAAGTATAAAATACACACAAAAGTGCAGTACTCATTTTACATAGGCTCATATTTTTTAGTGTGAGGAACAGACCTATCTATTGCATGGAAAAAGTGCACCTAGGAACAAGAAGGGTTTTCACAGTGAAATGAGAAAGATCTACTGCATTTTTGAGAACCTTTGTTAAAAGGCTCTTTTTGTTCCCAGTGTGAATTTTCTTAACCCTTGCTTTTGTGGGAGCAAGTCAGGCTGTGAATAGCATTTAAATATAATTTTTCACATAATACCTAGCCTACTTTCAAAACTCAAGTAGCAATTTAGTTACCTGGAATTTATTATATATATCTACTTCAAATCTCACCTGTGGTTTGAACATATTTTGTCTTTCATTTCTATGACTCAAAAGCCCGTGCTAGACTAGAATATGGTAATAGAGGCAATTATGTCATTGAGCATACAGCACTACTCTCAGGTTAAGGTTTCACACCTGGGTGTCATTATTCTCTCATGTATCAATTTATTATTTAAGGACTTACTATTTGAAAGCTCTTAGTGTGCTCTGGCAATTAGAGTTGCAGAGTTTCTGTCTGCAGTAGCTGTATTTATTTTGCTCTTCTAGTTTTTTGTGATAGAATTAAATCTGCTTATAATTTAGTAATGACAGACTCCTCTGAAGCTGCCAATATTGCCCAGCCCCTCTTTAATCATCTGCACAGAAAAAAAAGAAAAGTGGGGGTCTGTATTATACGCACAGAACTAGGAAATAGAATTGTGGAAAAAATAAATCCAAATATTTCAATATTACTCATATCAGCAGACCAGATTGATTTTCGCGCTGAAACCACAGTAGCTGGGAGCATTATATAGTAGCATATACTTACCAAGCAAGTAAAATTTCCCAATTTAAAAACATGAACAAAATCCATTTTACTATGCTAATATCAAATATGTTCTATTTATGTTAAGGCATTTAAATCATGTTGTTATTCAAGCTAGGCCTGTGCATCACAGCTCATTGGAAAATTTTGGAGACAATCAGCTCTGGAAATTTCTTCATTCCATGCAATGGGCACAAATAATACTATTGGCCACAAAAAGTAGAGTAAGTTTTTGCTTTTATCAATATTACATTTATACTTGTTAGGATAAACCAAGCCTCTCCTCTTTGATTGAAGGAGTTTACATTTTCCTAGTTTATACATGGAATTGCAAAACTTAGTGAACTATAACAGGTAAAGAATGACAGATGCTTTCTCTATCCTAACATTCATTGTCAGGTGTATCACTTGCTCCTTCTCTTAGGTGTTTATCTCACCATAACTTAAACCCACTTATTCATGTATGATTTTTATTACCTTACATACTGAGCCTTGGAAACGGAAGCTCAGTAAATTCTTTTCTACTCCTGCAAAGTTGCTTGGCTAGTGCCATGTCTATTTAACTGCAAACATGCTTGTCTTTTACTACTTTGGATTCTATGTGCTTGCATGAAAAATGTCAATGTAAATGGTGTGTAAATATTAAAAAAAAAAGAAAATAAGGATAAAGTCAAAGGCAGAGCAGGTGCACAACACCCTGTCAGACTCTTCATCCAGAAAAATAAAAACAGAAATTTGAGAATCTTTGATATTTACCCTTACAGATACTCTCTTATCCTAGCATATTCCCAAATCCACTTTTCACCTTGAACTCCAAAAGTAGGAGACATGGAAAGAAAGAAGACAAAGACAAATGTGTAATTTCTACAACAGATAAGTTTTCTTAGATAGCTATGCAAACCACCAATATAAAAATGAGACCTTGCAGAAAATTCTCAAAAGGTAGGCGAACATTAGAGTGCATAATTTAAGCTCATGTAGAACAAATAATACTTAGAATGGAACTTAAAAGGTATACTGTCATGTACTTTATGTTTCTATAAATTATAAAATATAACCTGATTAATATAACTACACAGAAAAATATCACGCAATTCTAGGAAAGGAAAAAATGGTTTTGTGAAATGTCTAAACTTGACGTGATGTCTAAACTCGGAAATGGTAAGTGTAGCAAACTTCACATAACATTAGAAGATCTTAAAACCTGTAAGTTTTAGCGCACCAAGTGTGTTATAGGCCACGCCCAGCACACGTTTATTAGTACCATTCTCCTTAAGAGTAATGCCTCTTCGCTGGTGCTGCTGACCAAGGCCATGGTGATTTGTTGCAGGTGTATTCTGTCATGCCTGAATGACAACTGTCTATTTCCATTTCAGGGCACCTGTCACTGCGGTATCTGAGCAAAAGCATGGCACACAGTAATGTGCACAGATCAGTTACGTGATAATTTGCTTTAAGCATTTCAGCCACTTTGAGTCTTTTTATACACTCTTCAGAAAGGGCAGGGTTGAAACTAATAGTCTTAAATTTTGTTCTGGGTATTATGTGGCTAACTGACATTTAGAAATGGAGTCTCAACAGTTTTATTTCAACAACTGACAAGACCACAACAGCATAAAGTGATTAACACAACTGAAAGTAAGTGCTGGAATTATGTAACAAGTGATCCAAACCTTCAAAAAAAAATCAGAGAAAAGTCTTACTGAAGATTTGGAACTTCCATTCCTTAATTTCTCATGTATTGATTTGTGCAAAAACAAATGTTAAAACAAAAAATCTCTAGCAAAAACAGAGATTATCTAGGAGACTTTTGATACTAAAGAAACAGCATCTCTTCATCAAGCTTTCACAAGGCAAGAAGAGCTGGACTTCTTATTACTATTTGACTCCTCTTCTATGGATAGTTGCATAACTGTGAGTCTCATGTTAAAATATCTATCCAGAACAGACAAGGGCAGATTAGATATTTCCTCAAGTCATTGGCATTCAAAAGACTTTGAATTTCCTAATTTTATTAAAGTGGTTTTGTAATCACTAGGGTATAAAGGAACATCAATGAATAATCCTGTTCACCAAAGCAAAAGGTTAAATAGGAAGGTGAAAGAACACAGTACTTATCTATACATTCTTCAAGTAATGCTGGGCGTACAAGTCAAAGGAACTAATTTCATGAGTAGAAGAGTACTCTTATCACTTGTCAGCTCACTTGTGTATCATATTAACATGGGGACAACATGGGATGATCCTTTATGTATTTCAAATTTTGCTTTGCTCTGGTTTTGCTACAGTTCAAAAATATTAATTTTCCCACAGTAATGATGACCAGATTTGTACTGAGTGCAAACAACATGTAAAAGGTGAATAAAAAATTACTGCACTTCTGGCTGAGGTTAGGGAAACAGAGATTTATGGAACTGGCTGAATAAGAGAAAGGTGGTGTCCTCAAGGAAATCCAGTCTGTGAGGCAGAGGCAGAGCAAGAGTTTTACCATGGTAGGTCAAGATTTCCAAGAATAAAAATTGTAGAAATACCACCCCAAAACTGAAAAAGGAAACAGTATTACTAAGCCACATTAATGCATTGTAGATTTTCTGCTTTAGAAAGTGACAGTTTGAAAGATTATTACTTGTCAAGCTGGCTACTCCATGTAGTCAGCTATAATTGCACAGAATATAGGAAATAAGATTTTTAACTTCTGAATAGAAGTTGGTAAAAATTGTTGTCTAGTTTATACACTTACTGAAAAAGGTAGTACAAATAAGGTGTGTCCAAAACCCCGTAGAACTTTGTTTCTCTGTATGTGGTGACAACTAAGCAGTTTCCATTAAAGATATTTTTAAGCCTGCATTCCTGGAATAAATGCAGAGTTGGGGCTCCTCTTGTGCCGGGATATTTCTAAGGCTCTACTCCAGGAGGTAGTCAGCTTATAAGATAAAGACTAAAGTCACATCAGACATTCAAAACACCTTTTCTTTCTGAAAAATACTTCTTTGGGCAGATTAAAATCAGGTAGTTGAATACAGTCTGTGGCAAGGACATATCTTTTCATGAGAACACAGCTAGGAAATTATATTTGGTTCTTGATAAATGCAATAAAGATTTAGTATCCTTTTTAAGAATGCCTTGCATTTAATTATTTTTGAAGTGTTTACCTTATGGTAATTGCTCTTGAACACCTGGTTCATTTTTGCTATGTGTAAATACTTAGCCCAAAATTTCTTAAACTTTGAATTAATTAATTTCCAAGAGAACTACTGATTTTATATCAAAGCAATTAGTACAGCAGTATAACTTGACAGTCACTCAAATGAGCTACTAAGTATAAAGGTCTTGATTTTTCCCCACTGCTGCCTCTGGCAGTGACTTCAGTAGCTCCTGGATTTCCTGCAGCACTGATTTGCCTCACAGCACTTGTCCATCAATCTGGCAAGATCCAAGAAAAATAGTTTGCCAGCACCAAGTTCCTAGAACACCGTTAACCTTCAGACATATAATTTCTTCTAAATTCAGTGATGAACGGATCAACTTTAGAGGAACTACAGATTCTTTTATTTGACCATTGGATATCCAGATGCTTATAGAAAGAAACAAATGTTGATACGTTTTCAAGAGCCAAGCACTCTTATTTAGGGAAACAGCCATTTATGTTTACACTGTTCTTTTTAACATAAAAGCCCTTGGAACATCCATATTGAGCCACGAAAATGACAACGTTATGGGTGAAATAGGTCCCATGATGTCAAGATGAGAAAATAGAACCTTAATTACTTAAACCATCTCATTTAAACTGTTTTCTGCAGAATCACAAAATTGAAAAACTTTTGTTGCCACACTCCTTGCACTTCATTCAATTCAATTTCTCTGTTAAATCAGTCTCACATCCACTTCACAGTTCCATGTATACTCCCACTTGGTAAAAACATCATATATAGAGATTTAAGTCAGTAATGCAAATAAGAAGCACTTAAATAAAGCTGGAAGAAATATTTTGTGTGTGCAGCAAAATCCACAGATTATAGAAATAATCTCAATTTTCATTTTAGACTAAATACATATGAATAGCAAAGAGTGAGAATTTTGTGTGTTGGTATTCTCTAGGTACCTTCTACACTTTGGGTTTCTCTCTTACACACACTGAGATTGAATTAGACACTCAGCTGCGTCACTCAGCTAAACAAGTTCCATAACCTTACGTTTCCTGTCAGTTCTCATATATCTTCAACCTCAGAGTCAATCTTAATGTGCTTTTAATATGTTTTCCCCAGTATCAGGTCTTTCAAAAATCCTACTCTGGCATGTAAAAACCAGTATGGCCTAGAGAAGATGTTGACATCTGGAGAGATTAGACTGATATTTGCTTAGAATTTACACATTTTCCAAACATTGTGAGCATGTCTCTCTGGCTTTATGGTGTTTTTTTTTTTTTGTTGGTAGGGTTTTGGAGGTTTTTTGGTTGGTCTTTGGTTGGTTGGTTTGTGGGTTTTTTGTGCTTATGTGTGTTTTTGGTTTTGGTTTTTTTCTGTTTAAATTGCCACTGTCACACTGTATATTTGGATGTGTGATTTCTAAGTAATTTCTGGACCTTTGCTCTAAATGTCAAATGGAGGAAACTTCCCCAAAATTGAACATATTTTAAATGATTACCACATTTATTTTTATTTATCCACAACTTCATTCTTGTAATATTATTGGTGATTTAAAAGTCCTGATTTATCATTTGTTATGTCTTTCCCCTTCCTAAAGCACTCCTGATGTTTCTTTCCTCTTTATGAGCTAAGTCTTTTTATGGCGCTAATTACTTAACACTGATACTGGTTATTTCAAATCTCCTTATTTCAAATGGAAAAGTACTACAGTGACTGAAAATTGTTTATGTAAAACAAGAAAAAGTTCAGAGTTGATGACAAAATCAGTATGTTCAGGAAGGTATCATTAAGACTTCTTGTCAGAACACAGAAGCAAAAGAAGCATCCACGGTCCAGCATTAAAATAACTTCTAAGGTCATAATTTTCATTCCCACAAAAAATTTCAGGAAAAAGTAATAGTGCCAGAAAATAATATTTTTCCACTTGAAGGTGGGGGCAGTCTAAGAGATAGGAAGATAGGAAAAAAAAAAAAAAAAAAAGCCCGAGCAAGTTAACTGGGAAGATACTTTTGCAACATAAGGTTTTTGTTTCTTTTGAGGTTTCAGAAATCATCCCAAGCACAATGAAGCATATTTAGATGGTATGTGATTCCATAAATATTTGCACTCGGTCTGGGCAGCAATTCTCATTTTTAAATACATATTTTATACAAAGATCAGTGTTTATTTCAGTTTTTAAAAGGAAGGTAAGGCAAACATTAACCCAGCATGATGTAATATAAATAACTTCTCTGCCCTGAGATAAACAAACAAGCAGGGCAGGAGCATATATTGCCACTCACAGGAAGCTAGGCCATTTTGGTATGCAAACATGAAATTTAAGATCACATACAGCTTAATGATTTCTATTAACTCATTTCTGAAAAGGTCTTACATAATGAGAATAAGTAAATATTCCTTCATGGGAAAAAATTCTTTTGAAAAGAAAATTGAGTGTACAATGAAAATTGAATAGCTAATTCAAACTATTGGACATTGTGTAATTTAATTTTTTCTTCCTAAAAGCCTAGTGACACAGACAACAAATTCCTAGCCAGTGGCATTATCCATGGTTAAAATTTAATAGAGAATAAATGGTTCAAGACAAAACTTTTCAAGAAAGAGCTCATCTTCTCTTGATTTTGATATAGGCTTACAACAGAGGTGGAATGTCTCAGTTTGACATTAGGCTTCATAAAAAAGATGCTTTAACTTACTGAAGCAGTGCTCGCATTCTATATATGAATCCTTTCTCTCCCTGTACATAATGCTAAACCTCCTTCTTGCTAGTTCTTCATGTTTCTTTGCCATCTCATATAATTCCAGATTCTGCCTCCTCCATTTCTATCCTAGTCTAGTCTTGCTCTTTTGGGTTTGCTTCTTAACTCCCTCTCTCTTTCTCTCTCTCCCTATTAATTGCTTCTTTCCCTTCAACTATCTGTCTCATCCAAACACTCTTTTCAAGTCATGGAAGAGACATTCCTCTCACACTACCTGAACACTAGTATAGGAGCAATGAAGTTTAAGAAAAATAATCTCTCTGATCAGTTTCTGTGCCTGGCAACAGAATAGCCTGGAGAAGTAACGCCAGAGAAAATCTCATTTCAAATCTCAAACCACAGGCAGAAGCCATCACTGCTACAGGCAGCACCAGACATCATGGAAGAGCTCTGAGGAGCAAGAGCAGGGTCTTTCTGTAGCCAGGAGCTCTAGAGAGTTTAGCTGGCAAATATTAACATAACTCTATCAAGCATATAAAACTACAATGTGTCTTTTATATCAATGTAGGAAACTTTCCAAAAGAACAGCTAAAGGACATATCTAAAATAAAACACCTCCACAAGTACTCATGTGCTACATATGTAGACTACTGTGAGTACAGTCAGAGCATTCTCACCAAAGCGGTTGCAGAAAGTACTGTAATCATGTATTTCAATTTAAGTTTGGCAGATTGTCAGAGACAACTGGAAGACATCAGCTGAAGGAGTGTCAATTATTTTTTTAATCTGCTTTAGGAAGCCACTTAGAATCAAATATTTTAGTTGGACCTGGCAAAACTGTCAAATTGACAAGTAATTGAATGAAGATCTTACCATGAAAAATCAGCATGGAGTCTCAGCTGCTGCCATCTCTGCTTAGATTGTCTGTAATCTTAATTACCACTTAGAATCAGCATGTTGTTTTCCCTGTTTCTGAGATTATGTTCCCACCATTTAACTCAAATGCCTTAGTTTATGGGACCTATTTATCAGTAGTACAAATGAATCATCTAACAAATCATTCAGATTGTACCAAACAAAACTACTTTAAAAGTTTGGGGGTGATGTTTGGCTTCATCTTATTCAAATATTGGAATGTCTTGTACCATGCCTTATTAAGAGGTTACCATATGTAAAACCCCATAGCCATCATCACTTTTAAAAGACTGATCACATTCAAATTTATTTGCCTCAACAGGTCTTCAGTCCCTGGCATAATTAAGATCTCACTAACAGCTCTCCAGACTTGCACTGCAAACACCAGTGGACAGCCACAGATTACTGCCTTAAAGGTGGGCTTTTAACCGCCTCTCTCCAGCAAGCATGGGAAAAAATATGTGACCCCTAGAGAAATAATCAGAGTAGGAGGAGGGAGGATGCAAGTGTAGTGATAGAAGTAATAGCAAGAAAAGCCAAAAAAGTGAATTTATACATCAGTTAAGGAAAAAAACCCCAGCCTGTTACTAGACGATGAGTTTAATGAAGCTTTAGATGGAAATAAGAAATAAAAACAGTCGCACCAGCGTAGAAGATCCTCAGCAAGAGAATGGAGAAAAGAGCAGGATGTTTTTTATTCTCTATTTATTGTGTTAACCACCAAAAAAATTTTATGTGAGAAAGGATTATGGAAAAAAAACCTATCTTAACAGATCATATGGTTGGTTGTACTAGACGGACTCATTTATCTCCATTGGAGGAGGACGAGACCTTTATAATTCACTTGTGGCTTCATTGCTTGTGAATTATGAGTCTTGCCCCCTTACTAGTGGGCACCAATCTGTTATCCCGGCAGACTGCTGTTGTTGTTATGCACTTTTTTTCCCTTGCTTTATTGATAGGTGTCAGAAGATCTTGTTTTTTTCTTATCTGTACCTCACAAATACAATGAAATGTACTTTCCTCTGACATAAAAGGTTAGATGGTTGTACAAGGTATATCCAGCTGAAGTCCTTTGAGTATCCTCTGTACCTCTTTATATCCCTTAGAATTTAAGTACTAAATCATTTTGTTGAGCTGCAAAATCTCTCAATCCTAAAAAATAATAGTCTATAAAAAAGGACAAAAGCAGGTATTAGCAAGTGTGAAATCAGACTTACTATACCTGCTAACAAGTGTATATGCTTAGAAATAATGCCACAAAGATGAATATACAAATATCTGTTGACAAAAAGGTATTAATAAGTGTGCCAGATGACTGTCAACCATGAAGAAGCAGAGGGCTCCTATACTGCCTTCATGCCACAGCTATTACTGTCACCTAGTGCATGAAATTATCATTCCCAACAGGAAATATGCACTTAGATGCAGGCTCTGTTGAAAGTCTGGAAGTAATTTAAAGTTGATTATGAAGTACACATGGTTAATCCTGATGCATAAAAGTTGATATTGAAAATAGTAACTGGGCTCATACATTTAAACTTAAAAGTTTACAGTTGTGTTTTTGAATTTCATATCTATTTGGTGATATTTAACTTGCTTGGGAACCATTGTAGAAATTTTAAAAGGCACTGCAACCCTAATCCAGTATTTCTAGTAACATATGAAAAACCAGTATGTCATTTTGCATATTATTTGTAGAAGGCGTGAGTTTGTGGCAGATGCCTTCATGCAATTAGTTTCAGACATATCATATTTTCTTTCAATTCTATCAGTTATTTAAAAACATGAAGTTGTTGTGGTCAGAAATAAGTGCAAAAACCAAACATACCATTTAGTTTTCTTTACATGTCAGAGTTGTTTCCTACTGTGTTTTTTACTGTAAGAAAGAGCATCTAAAGTAGATGTGATATGTTAAAAACTAAGATAAAATGAAATGGTTTTGAAACTAATTATTCCTTTCTGATAAATGATGTCCTCTAGCATGTCAGTGAAGAGAGTTCAGCATGGCTTGTTCAGTTTTTTTGCTAATCACTTTATAACAGCTTAGGGCAAAATGCCTTGGAAAGATTTAATTCTGTAAAGCTGAGGAATTGAGCACTAAGCTAGTAAAAGAGAGAGAGACACAAAGAAAAAGTGCAGGTTCCTATTAATATTACATTGGACAGAGACAGTAAATAATTGACAGTTGTCACCCAGCAGTTTCTTCCTTATTCATGGGCTTATAGTTAGTCCTTTATATCAGTGCCATCTAATCTTGTTACATCACTTGCACTCCTCAACTCAAACATTAATATGTCTGCTAGTGACATGTGATACACACTGGCTTTTCAGAGATATCACAGACTGCTGATCTGCACCAGTCAAGAGCAATGTAATTGACGCTGGCAGACAGGAATATTACTGCCAGATTGAAGCGTGTAAATAATAAATTTAAAAAAATCTTCCAATACTGCACAAAGAAATGTCCATAATAAGAAAAAAATCACTTCAATCATGCCCACTGAGAATTACTCCCAAATTAGAATAGTAATAGACTAAACACCAGGATTCAATTCAATCACACTGAGCACCATTACTCTTTTGATTATGTATCATATACCTACAGAGCATTTGTGTAGGTAACAGCAAAGAGAAAGGGAAGATTGCAAGTAACTAGTTCAGATTTTGCTTGTGTTTCTAGGTTTAAACACCTGTAGAGGAGACTCAGCAATTTAACTGAAGATACAGATATTTAGAAATAAGACCAGCTAAACACACTTAAATTGCTGCTTCATATTAACAAGGCAATAATATGAAGATACAGTGGCTAGTCTGCAAAACCCATGAAGAGGGAAATAAAAGTGGAGTTAAAACAAAATTAATACCTTGTGTGTCTTAGAAGTTTTCAGAAAATGTAGTTTTAATAAATGTGAAATAATTAAAAGTGTAAATAAAAAGAAAATCAGTTTAGTGTCATACCAACTATACTTCCATACCAGTAGCACCAGTGGGTATGTACAGGAGTGTAGAGAGTTTAAACATCAACTGTGACCAAGAAAATGTGTCAGGTTTGCTTCTAACTTGAGACAGTGCTGGTTCACATTGCTATGAAGAAAGAAGAGGCACTGATTTATTCATCCCTAATGGGGGAAAAACAGAGTATTAAAGAACCCATCATCAGTGAGACACTCATCCCAATCCATCTCTGAGGTGAAGTAAATTAGATAGTTGGATAGAGAGACATGAAGATGAGCAAATCCAATGGATTGTAAGGATTAAAAAAAAAATTAAGTGAGAAAACGAAATGGAAGATGGGAGAAAAATAAAACAACTTTTGTTGGAAGTAAGGAAGTAACTTATGTATTTTCTGGATTGCTCCAAACTGAAGGAGTATTTTTGCCCCAACAATTTCTACCTATACCTCAGAAATAAAACCATGACTTCTCTTTGATGTGAAATTTCTTCTCTCTATCACCTGACATTGACTAAATAATGTCGCAATAATCCCTAATTCAGCAGTGTGTTATGATCTTGTTTAAACACAGAAGAGCAGAGGCAATTAAGTCTCTACGAATAATGCAGAGTACAGCTGTGTTACATGGTAGGGGAGCTCTGCATTTCTGATGCAACAGCCAAAATGAGGGAAAGAAACTTGATATCATTCCCTAGGTTTGTCTTACTATAAATAAACTTGACACACTGCCAAACACAGTACACAAACAATTGTGTACAAAGATTAATTACATAGTTTTATAACAATTGGTAGCCTTTATATATCAGTTTTGAAGCCAAGACATGAACATTTGATAGACAATTGCATAGACTGAATCCCTAAATGATTTTAGGAAACTATGCCTTTAATACGCTTTTGTGTTTACTTGGCCTTTCCCCTATCTCTTTGTTCTTTGATTAAATAACAATATATCTATACAGAGATTTGTTGTGGCTATTTTGCTTTTCTTTATTTTAAATTGTAACAACTACTAAACCCCCAAACCTAATTTTAAGACTAGGATTTCCTGTGTGGTGGTATGTTGTACTGGAAGAGCCCATGATAATACCATGTCAAGATACTTGTATTCTATGATATGTTAAGGTATCTTGAATGCAAAATAATTATGATAAAGGCAATTACCATATTCAAGTAAAAGGTGGAATTCAGGAGTTCCTGAATTTACATTCCCCTAATAGTTGTAATCATTTCCCATATTATTAAAAGCTTCTCTTTTCAGTGGATGAAACAATACTGCTTTGGATTTTGCTGCCTCTACGTCACTGTCAGATATGAAAATCAGGAAAACATTATAAGATCCATCTATAGACACAGTCACATAAGAAACAAAGTATGATAGCCTTCAGTTTCCAATGACATCCTGAGGTAAATACAAATTTAAATATGTATTATTCTATGAAGATTCAAAGTACACAAACATGAAGTGGTTTTCTTTTGTTCCATAATCAGCAAAAACCGAATACAACAGAGCAGGATGCACAAAAGCAAAGCCTTCATATACTGTTAAATTCTAATTAATTCCTGTCGGTCACAGTTTTTTCATATTTTAGGGCACAGTAACACATTGTGGGGTGTCTTTTTGTTCATTTGCTCTAACCATAATAGCAATTTGTGTATATCAGGAAGCAAAGATGGTTCTGGCATAATATATTTTCATTCAGTCGTATAATTCTGTGTCTTTTCCTCCAGAACTCAGCTTTTCTGAAGGGCACAAAGTGCTTCCTAACCATAGCTTTTGTCAAAAGAAAGCTCTACAGATCAAAATGAAACAATGAAAACATGGATTGCAACAGATAGTATCAAATAATTTGCATCCTGCATGTTTATCTTTCTGGATTGATTCTATCGATCTTAAACAAAAATCATTACAGAAGAATATAAAGAACTTATATTAACAGTTCTTTTGTTCACACCGCTAATGGTGATAGGTGAATGCAGCAGCTTTTATAAAAAACACATGAAAACAAAGCTCAAGCATAAAAACCCAGTGTTTTCTGTTTAATTCTAAAGTTATTTAGAGTAATTGCTGAACAAGTCGACTGCAGTCGTCATATCTTGTCTTGTTGAAGTTACACCTAACATTTGATGATACACCACTAACACGAACCTCTGCTATGACATTGATTTTCCAGATTTGACAAGAGTTTTGTATATTGGTATATAATTCTTACATCTCATTAATGTATTTAAATACATAACTAAACACAAAACCACAAATCCAAAAGCCAAAACACAAAGGGGACAATTCCAGATGTCACCAATCAGAAGCTGATTTGGATTTAGGTTTATAGGGTCAGAGAGGGGATAAGAGAAGGAGTAACTCGTTTGTATCTGCACTCCAGTGCAGTGTCAGATGAGTTGTCTACAGGCACCAGAGTCACATTTGGCAAACATTTTAAATACTTCATTCTGATTCAGGGAGATATTGCTGTTTCCTGGATATATCTTTCAGAATGCTTCAGGAACCGGAAAGTGGCCTCTGTGCTATTGAAGTTAATCCCATATATGATTCACCATCATCTGCTGAAGAATATCACCACAAAGCTGAGACTTGCTTTGCAATAAAGATGAATGCCACTCCTGCATGTTTCAAAATAAATGGATTATATTAACTGATGTACAATTCCCCTCTCTCTCTGATTACTTTTAATTTGTACATTCATAAAGGCATGGATTACTAATAACAGCTATCAATCATTTTCCTTGAAACAGTTTGACACTAAGTACTAGAGATCACAGTGAGTTATAATAAAAACACTGCTTGCAGATAGCATGCAGAGACAATTGCACTTCCTCCTCAAGGATTTAATAAAGAATATGACTAGCTTATATGATATCTTATTTCCCCAAAATGGAGCGAAAGAGCCAGGAGTGTCCTGGACTGTCCACTGGTGTCCGCTAACGAATTCCCAAAAGCTTTACATATAACTGCCTTCCATCAATCTGTTTCTGTCCATATGCCTGTCTGACATCCCATGTCACACACACGGAAAGAAAGTAAGTCTAGGGCCAATATACATATTATTTCAATTCCAACAGAAAGCTCACTGATGTTTGGCATTATTAATTGCAATATATTTAAAAGAAAGACTGTTGGATACTCTGACTCTGCAACAAACTTAATCCAATGGAAGACGTTTCTGTGAGATCTGCAGTACCAAGATATGCCAGGCTACAGGTACACAACTCTGGGTGAGCTCCCAGAAAAATCTTTTGAATGACAGATGCATAAGGGCTGCATGAAAATTGTCACAAAAGAAAACTGCACAGGATCATGTAAGAAGCTCTGAGCATCTGCCAAAGAAGCGTTATGAAAATGCAAATACCTGGAACAGCAAGAGTCACACTCATGCTGCATTTTTTAAGGGCTCAATTGTGTTAAAATTGCTTGTTTCCTTTCTTCTACTGTTTTTTCCTTCCTTTAGCGAACACTTCCGTTTTGTAAAGATCACAGCTCTTATTACCTCTTCGAGTGTGTGGATTCCACTAAAAAGCAAAACCTAAAAAAAAAAGTGAAATGACCCTGAAATTTAAGTCATAACCTCGATTTCAGAGGATGCATCCAGTTCAGCTCTTCTTCTCCAGGCACAGGTCTGGGCCATTTTTATTTTCACAGCCATATTTTCTTTCATAAGCTAAAAGACAGGCAGAAAGGACAGATTTCCACATCCCCCTATATAGTCGTTTCAGCATCCTGGCCTAGATGGGGATACCCTTCCTAAAGGAAAACACTGGGAAAGCAGTAAAGTGTAATGCCGCAGTTCCTTATCTCACTCAAAACCAAATCAAAGTTCATTAGTTAGCAATTATGTATTCTCACTGGTGGAGTAGGAATGCAAGTAAGCTAACAGTCTACAACACACTTTAAAACTAATAACAGCTGGAATATTTATTGGGTTAGTCAGGTCAAAGCAGTCTGCCACCCAGAACTTCATTAAATGTCAGCTTTGCCATTAAAAACAAATCCTAACTTGACTGCGGGGAGTGAGGGGATGTCTCCAGTACAGGCAGAAGCACCAACCTACTTTGTGTGTTGACTTTCTATGTGTGAGATATATAGTCAGCATTTCTAATGAATCTGCTTGGAGCGGCTGGAATATTATGATTTATAGCACCTTCCCACTCTCTATCATAGCATTTTATTAGATGGATGGGAAGGCAGTAGTAATGAGGTTAGGAATGAGAAAACATCCATCAAGCTTGGCTACATCTTCTCAGTAAAGACAACACACTATCTTGTACGTCACAGGCAGTGATCTAGGTCACGATGGTATAAAATGTGTGATTAAAACCAAGCACTTGACACTAGATAATAGGCATCTAGTTAAAAAATAACTCTAGTGTTCCTGACTTTTAATTAAACCCAACTCATAAATATGCACTGTGGTAAATATACTGCAGAATTGGTCTTGTTTATATTCCACCACATAACAATTACCTCCAGAACGAACACTTTATTTCACTACATGCTGTTATTAGGTCAGGGAGAGCCTAAGAGACAGTCTAAAATACAAATGTTAAGCCAGTGATGTTAGGCAGGCACACAATGATCCCATCCACTTCAATTTCTTGTTCTCCTTTTCACACTTGCTACTGCAGTTATCAATCTAAAATAAAGCATCCTTGATCATTTTTAGCAATCTTTCAAGGCACCTTTGATTGCTTCAGTAATAACAGAGAGAGGGGGGTTCTTAAATATGGAATGCTAGTGCTCTGTAAATCTGTCTCTTTAACAGGTTTATTCTTTTGTGCGTGGCTCATTTGCAGAAGATTTTTTACGTGGCTTTGAATAATGTAAATCTGACAAATTTGTGTACAGAAGCCACAGACAGCATGCAGGCACTTGTTCAGCAAGCCATTTAACTGCGCCTGACTCAAATGCTGGAGTCATCTCATGGAGGTTAACAGTCAATTACCCATTGATTGCTAACTCAACAATTGATCAATAAAGCAGTAATCCAGTTCCCTCATGGCTTCAAGAGACAACATCCTTGTGCTGAAACTAAATGCATTGGGGTCAAGCTCTATATGTCAGGGAATTCTTGCAGCAGTGAAGGCGATGGGAGGTTTTCAGTGCCACAGACGACAGTAGAGCAGGAGATGAAGCCAGCTGTAGTACAGCTGCTCAGGATTTAATTCAGTGGGACACATGGTAAATGAAGGCCCTCTGTTCTCTTTGGTTTATGTCCAGGTGGAGTTTGAGGATCCAAATGTATTCTTTTCTGTTTATACAGGAAAATAGCAAAATGTAAGCATTCCCAGTTTTAAGGAAATCATTCTGATATACAAAACTAAGTATATTGGTATCTGCTTAGCTGTGAGCAGGAAACAACCATGACCCTAATGGACATGCCACAATGGGTATGTACTTTGACTAAACCTCTTCACTATTTTCCATTATAAATGAAATTATATTTATCATATCCAATCAGAATTATCAAAAAATTTTCATGGGCTTTGAGACAAAAGGGTGCAAAACTCACAGGAAATATGTCTTCTCATTTTCTGTAGCTTTTCAGAAATAGTGAATGTACCATTCTTAAATTGTCACAAGCAGAAAAAAATGACATTCTATAATGGTGACACATCTTGGTAAGAATGATGAGTTTTCCAGTGTGGCTGAATCACTGAATTTTTTATTTTGCCTAGAAGATTTGCAAATGTGTGATTTCTGCTGTAAACCACTCTTTTTTTTCCCTCTAGGTAGATCTTTGAAGCATTTGCTAGTGGCCTCTAGGGAGGTGAATATTTGCGTGATGCTTCTTCTCTTTCCACCTACTACACCAAAAGATACCTATAAATACACAATATATGTTTCAAAGGTAAATTTTACACATAGTCAAAGTCTGCATTTCTGGGCTTTTGCAGGTAGAGGAAGAGGATATGGCATTTCTTATTTTCAGAGTAAAGAGAGCTGGATCCATAATAAAAGTATCTTTCAAAACTAAGTTCTGTTGCAACTAAGTTAAGTTGCTTTAGAATGTTAAGGTTAATTTTTTTAAAGCTGTTTTGTCAATAAAAAGAACCATTTTTTCCTGTGATAGTGGAGTAGGTCAGGTTGAAAGGGACTACAGGGGGTCAGCTGGTCCAACCGCCGTGCTCTACCAGGTTTATCCTGTGCACAGGATTACATCAAGACAGTTCCGAAATATCTCCAGTGAAGGAGATTCTACAACCCCTCTGGGAAATCTGTTCCAGTGTGCGGTCAAATACACAGTAAGGAAGTTCTTCCTTGCATTGGGGTGGATCTTCTTGTTCTCACTTTGTGCCCATTGCCTCTTGTCCTATTGCTCTGCACCACCGAGCAGAGCCTGGCTGCAACCTCTGCCACCCTCCCTTCAGATACTCAAAGGCACTAATGGGGCCCCTGTCTCAGTCACCTTTTCTCAAGGCTGAACAAGCTCAGCTCCCTCAGCATTTTCTTGCAAGATTCTCCAGACCATGGAGCAGCTCTCTAGCAGGGGCTCCATGCCTCTCTTGTACTGCTGAGCCCAGAACTGGACATGGAACTCCAGATGTGCCTCACCAGGGCTGAGCAGAGGGTCAGGATCACCTCCCTTGCCCTACTGGCAGTGCCCTTCCTAATGCACCCCAGGACACCATTGGCCTTCTTGGCCACCAGGGCACACTGCTGGCTCAGGGACAGCTTGTTGTCCACCAGGACCCCCAGCTCCTTCTCCTCAGAGCTGCTTCCCAGCAGATCAGCTCCAGCCTGTGCTGGTGCCTGGGGTTATTCCTCCCCAGTGCAGGACCATGCTTTTGCCCTTGTTGAATTTCAGACAATTCCTCTCTGCCCATCTCTCCACTCTGCTGAGGCCCTTCTGAAGGGCTGCACAGCCCTCTGGGCATTAATGTGTGATGAGGAGTACATGAAGAGTTTCATCTTAAAAAAAAAAAATTCACTGGCCTGCTTCTTCAGATTATTAGTGTTCTACCAGTGCATAGTCCTAATACATCCCTCCCCAGTATCATGCATTTAAAGTGATTTATCTTTTCTTTCATGTCATCATACTTATTTTAAAAGCTAAAATATTTTCAATAGTTTCAGAAAATTACTGACATTTCATTGCATGGAAAAAGTAACATCAGCAATCAATCTCACTCTGGCATATGGTGAGGTGAAATATATTTTGATGCTATATTAACAGCTTACTATTTACAATGAATTTTAATAACAGGATTAATTTGCCTCAACAAAAAAGATAAATTTGAATGTTAATAAAAGGTGGGTTATGGTGCCATCTAAATGCACCACTAAGACTTTCATACAAAACCAAAATTGTTTATTGGATGAAATAAGCACTGTACAAATAGACCATGGTCTATCTACTTGCAGTCACCATAATCTTTGCAGAAAGAGATTTATTATGCTGGGTTTTATCACGCATTCATTTTTCAGAGGAATAAATTACATGCTCCTTTTGCTGTGTTAATATTGGAGGCGACCATGGCTCCTGTTGTACATTCCCTTGGAAATACATTTTATACAGTGCCAATTAAGCAGGAGGTGGGAATATTGGCAAGAGGATTCCAGTATGTCAGCTAAAGGTCAATATGGCTACCAACCAGCCAGAAATTATTTAGTAATGGCTTGTACAGTGAGCACTGGGTTCGAGCCCAGCTTCTGCTAAGGGGGTTGAATATACAGGCTTCTGAATGAGAGCAGGTGCTACCAGAGGAACCATCCTAGTATTTAGAAGACATCTTAAATAAATATAAGTCATGCCCATGACAACCCCTGACCAAGCTAGCTTTTGTATTTTTTCATCCTTAGAGTCTTAATGTTTCAACACAGAACTAGTATAGTTTCCATATTGACACTTAGCCATTTACTCTGCACACAGACTCAGTAATGTTGGCTTCTCTTCTCCCTTCCCTTTTTACACATTGCAAGAAATTTTAACCCTGATCAAAAACTACATCAGGTCAGCTATACCAGATACTTTCTTGCATCCAAGGAAAAAAGCTTATCTTTTAAGGGTTTTTCAGAAAATAACTGTCAATCTAATTTTTCTCTGCTGTATTTAAGGTTTCTTAGTGTTCAAATGAGATTTTCACTTAGCTTTTGTCACATACTGCCATGACAGAACTGTTGAGACTTCATTGGTGTCTTCATAAATGCCCAGAGAAGTCTGAATTAACAAGGTGTGGTCTGGTATGGTCTTTAATTTAAGGCTAAAAACTGACATTGAATTGAATTGAATTGAATTGGATTGAATTGAATTGAATTGAATTGAATTGAATTGAATTGAATTGAATTGAATTGAATTGAATTGAATGACAATTTAGCTTTAGGAGGGAACAAGTAAGTAGATATTAACTTGGTTTATTATATTCCAATAGAAATGCCCATAGTCTGTGTTCTCTATAAACATGGTGACCACTGGGAAAAACAAACAGTACCAAGATTCTACTGCAAACGAATTTCAGTATAAAAGGTCTCACCAACATTGTGCACAATGACAGCAAATAGACACATCTGCCTTTGGAAGATGAGATGCAAGCTGGACTATTTCCCCTTTACTACTCTCAGGTTTCATTGCCTCTGTACTTTCTGGACTCCTCACATTTGGACAGTCCTTCCTCATCAGACAGATTCTCTTGCCACACAGGACTTGCACAATTAATAGTAGTTTCGTCTTTCGAGATAGTTCTCAAATTCTTCAGTCTGCAAGAAGAAACTCGAAGACCATAATTTTGTCTTCACATGCTAACAAGGCATAGATGAGGAAAATTCATTTTTTGAATTCTTTTGTTCTGAAAGTCACCGTCCCTCATTAATGTATTTTAATCCACAAAAAAATCAGTCAGGTTTTCAAAGAAAAAGTATATTTTCTCTTTAATTTTACTGTTAACTGGTTTGAAACAAAAAGTTTCCGTTTTTCCCACAAGCCAGGAAGAAGGAATCATTTAATACTTGCTTATTTCCTTGCGTTTGTTCTGCATCAATAATATTTCTTCTCATTTTATCATTGCTAATAGAAGAGTTTATTTTTTCTTCAGCAACAGCTGACACTTTGAGGGGAGGTCTCTCATGTGACATGCCTGGAAAGAAGCTGCAGATGTTCCTGCTTCATTAGACCACATCGTTCCCCAGGACACCAAAAATACTGTTTTATTAGAAAATTTCCAAGTGGCTCTGATGATTACTCTTTTTTTTAATCTATTTTATAAGATGTGGAATTTATCCTGGATTTCTGGAAATCAAATATTGAAAGAAAGAGATAGTTCCTGCCAAGGTCATGTATGCTTTGGACCTAGCTCTTATCCAAGTAAATAACTGCTGCCTGCCTCCACCCACACAGTTTATACTAATCCATTCAAGTTTTGAAGCACAAAGCAATGAAGCAGGAAAGAAAATGCAATTTGCTACTTATCCATGTCTGCAAACTTTGTGCATCTCTGGAATGAGCATTAGTGTGGGCAGGTATAAAAGGACAATTAAAATTCTTAGTCTGTACTTGGTCTGATCATAAACAACCAACCACAATCATAAGTAAAAAGTATTATGATTTTCTAAATTTTCAGAAGCCAAGGCTTTCTTATATTAGGAAGTTAGGATGAAAGAGTTAGCAGAGAGCTTTTCCATCCTGCAGACTACAACAAACTCTACCAGAGATCTCCTATGAGTGTTCTCATACTCAAAGAGAATTGTTGCAATGCACAAACTTTGAGAGTCCTAAAAGCTAGATTAAACATCCTTAACTTCTTCCTCCCCACAAAGGGTTGCTATCTTGATGATGCTATAAGATCAATCTGAAGATGAATCTATTTGTGCAGATGAGAGTATTAAATGAAAAGTAGCTGAGCTGAGGTGCATTTCTATCTGCGAGCCCTGAATATCTAAAGGATAATACCTCTATTATATCACCAACAGCAAACAATATTAGGATTTTGTTCTCATTATAATCTTTTGGCAAAAGACAATAAGTACAAGTAGAGAGAGCAGCATCTTCCTTGAAAGAAATCTAGGCTTCTCTAAGTGTCACTTTTCTAACAAGAGTCCCCACAGTGCCATTGTGTTTATTTTCTTTGCATAAAAAAGCTAAACAGTGAGAACACTGGTGCATAAGCACTTCAACTATTGAGATATTGAATTCTGATCTTTAATAAACCAACACTGATTTACTTCACTGCTTCTGTTTGCTTAGTTAAGCTCCACTAGCGTAGGAAAAAGCACACATAATTTAATCAGATTGCTTTTTTCATTTGATTTTTATTAATGCAGCAAGCAGGCATTGAGCTCATTGAATTCTCTCAGTCCTCACCAGTATAATATACCACTTCCTCCTTAACTGAAAGTTTCAAACAGCAGCAAAAAATCCCCAAGAATTACAAGAGCTTATGTGGAGTTGACATGAGGTCCATTTTAATGGTACAGGCTCTCCTCTTTCAGTCTTGCATCAAAAATATACTTTGTGAAATACAGAACAGTGTAATTAAAGAGGGTGTTGAGTGCTCACATTTCTGTGGGGCTGTGGTAGATATGCATTCTGTTTTCCCTAGAAAATCCCACCACCTTGGGACTCCAGGATATCTATGCAGCTGCCTTATGCCATCTAGCATCCAGCACAACTAGCTGCTCTCAGCATTATATATTCGAGATAAATATAGTACTGTTGAGCTGTCACAACTGGAGACACACAGATTTTCTTGTTTTGCAGTTCACAACAGCTTCAGACAGGTCTTCCCCATTTATTTCAGGGTCAAACCTTCAAAAAGGTACTTGCATTCATTTCTCTGTGCAGAATTGTCATGGTGATTTTAAAAAACAAGTTTAAATAAAGCTGGGTGCGTGATTTCATGCCGTGCTTTTCATAAGCTCTGAAGACACATGCACTTGGTGTAGAGGAGTGCTGAAGAAAGTCTTGAAGTTTTCATTGCTCAGTTTACCCATTTTCCCACCAGCCAACATTGTTTATTCTGTTGTGTTTTTCCACCTCTATCATATTTGATTATGTTCCATCTTGTAATGTGCAGACTGAATTGACTCACACATAATATTATGAATATATATGTGCATATATGTATGTGTAAATATAGATATATAAAAAAAAACTGTTTTAAAACTTGAACCTCTCAAGAGCATCTGTGCGATTTTATTTTCAATTACAAAGATGTATGCCTTTATTGAGGAGTAAGCAGCCCATCTGATTTGTCTTTTCTCCTTGAAAAAGCAGTGATGGTAATTGCCAAAATTATACTTCCTCTGTGACATCAGAACTTCATATTAATAAAGAAATCTCACAGGAAAAAGCAGGGAAAAATTAGGAAATTATACGTCTTTCTTGGTGTGGACTGTCCTTTACAAAAAAATTTGTTTGGAAAGTGGCATTAGTAGTAGTAGTAGTAGCAGCAGTAGTAGAAGTATAGTACTACAGCAGATATTACTTTTCAAGTGAGATTTGGACTATCCTCCCAGGCTATTTTCAATTCCAAAGCTCCTAACTATGCTCAGAAACAAATACAGCTTCAGCATATTCTTTATCATATTTATATCAATCAGAGTGAAAAGAGAGGTAGTATGTGCTAGAATTGCAGGATGACACATCTCTATGTCCCTCAAAAGTTTTTAACACTGGTCATATTTTGGTTTTAAGTCTACAGAAATAGTTTTACTGCTGGCCTCTTCTGTGACAGACCTCTTCTTACTTTTCAATCTATAATTACTGTACTTCAAAGTCTGTGTGTGCATGGCATACAGATTGCTGAATCCAGCAAGAGTTTTATTAACTGTTTCTCTGAGTACTTTAAGAAACTCTTTACTTTAGTCTATCTCCATCTTCATATTCCCAAGTACTGAAGGACAAATAGACAAGACAAATAAAGGAAAATTAAGTAAAGTGCACAGCAGCAAAAGCTTTGTAGCCACAGCTTTCAAACTTAGGGGTAAAATAAAAATACAGGTAATTAACAATATCCCACCAAGAAATTTTAAACACCTAGAGACTCACAATATCCTTTACGTAATTCTGGGCTTCTTTATATGCTTTTATGAGTTTCAAATCAAAATGCTCAGTGTTTCCTGAAGCATGAAAACGTCTTTCAGCTTTGTAAGTTACTTTATAACTAACCCAAGCAATATTTCTTTTTTAAATTCACAATATTATTAATTCCTTAGAATTTTATGTCCATTCACACCAAGCGTTCAGCATTTCATCAGGTTAGAGATAATGCCTGGAGATTGCTCCATATATTTTTATCACAAATCATCTTGAACATGCTTTCGTGCTCTAAACCAGTAGTTTCAGACACAAAGCTACCAACCTGTTCATTATTTCAAATTTTCAGTAAAAAAGCCCTCTACTTACTTTCAGGAATGTAGGAACAGTGACCAACACTAAACTTCATTATCCTCAGTCCATTGATCTGTATCACTTATCAAATGCCTTCTGCCACGGAGCTTCTGAAATACCTAGCCACGTGGACACAGATGCATTGATAAAATTATATTAGGCTGACTTTTGTGTCAAAACATCAGTGTCTTGAGTTTTTACATGTGAAAGTAGCAGCTCTGTTCTGTTAAATCTCTAGGTTTTATAATTTAATTTCATATAAAGCTTACAACAAAAAGTAGAGTTTCAGAAGGAACTTTTGTGGAAAGTTCAATGAAGACCTCTCCAGAAATACTCAGTTAAGGCTATAATTTGTAACCTTTGTTACAAATGCTTTAATTTGTAACAGCTTAAAGCTTTGTAATGCTTTAATTTGTAATTAAAAAAGCCAACTTAAAGCACTCTAAAGTTTTTTTTTTATTCCATTGGCTTGCCACCAAACCATACACAACATAGAAAATAGTCATATTGAAACATTTGTAGGAATTTTTCCTTTCATGAACTAAGCCTGTCATGAAACTAAAATGTCATCTGTCATAGCAAACAAACTGTCACTCCCTTCTGGAAAATGGCTCAGTTTTTGGTCTGCTTGTCTGCCCGTCTAATGGGATAGCAGAATATTTCTACAATGATGGACCATTTGTATTCAAAATGCTGCCTCCTAGGGTAGTCCTCCAATTTATACTCAAAACATTCACTGTTTTGTTTTTTGGATGCTGTTCTGAACAGTGTAATGTGAAGTCTTTTGGCACTCTACTTTTAAGTGCTTACAGACAAGAGTTTCAAACATATATATTTGCTTAAATGTATAACATTCAAGGGGAGTGAAAGATGATATGTAAAGTGCTTGTAGGAAGGTCTGGACTACAGCAATTTTTTAAATCAAGTGCCCACAATATTTTCAAAACAAACCAGTAGTACCCACTAAATCTTCTCAAGCAGACATGCAGATATCCCCGTGAAGGATTCCACCCTTGGGACCAAATTGGGTGTTGCAGCAAATAAATGATATCTCTGTTTCTCATTACTATGTTCAAAAAAATTGTAATAAGATTGTTTGTAATTCTTTGTGGCTTGGGGCTAGGTTTTATTATTATTATTTTTTAAAATACAGATCGAAAATTATCTGTTAAACTCAGTCTATTTTAATAAGAAGAAAACCATGTTACACACTTGGGTTCTCAGTCTTTAATTTGCCATTCCCTATGCAGCATCCATGTGCAGTCCCTCGATCTCCAATTCTGAGGCATAATCCCATACAAGTACAGTATTAAGTTCCATGGTAAACCTGCCAGAGGAGGGCAAAAAGGATTAGACTGCCGCAGTTTAACAAAGATTCAGTGAACGCATCACTTTACAGCATGCCAGGTTTTGACATGAATAGTTACTTGCAATCTAAATGCATTACTTATCTAAGTATTAATTACCTACTGAGGGGGGGAAAAAAAAAAGACAGTTATCCCAGAGGAGTAGCCTGAATTTTACAGTATGGTCATTTGTAAGTAAATTTGCAAAGCTGTGCACAGGGAGCTAAGGATAAACCCTATTAGTGAATAAATGGATTTGCACATTTTATAATTGTATGCAGCTTGGAAGATGTACCTTTTCATGTCTTAGCCTGAGGATCCAATGGCTGCTTTAGAGCTGCTGTCTGCTAGTACCTGAAAAGATGCTAAATATCTACATTGCCTTTAAAACATGACTAAGTGTACAAAATTCTAAAACTGAGAAGGTGTAAAATCTTTTTTTTTTTTTGTTAAAGGTGTAGAAGACGCCTCTGAGGTACAAAATAGTGCTAAAAGAGAATGAAGATAAGGGTGCCTTAAAATCCAAGTAGAAAACAAATTACTACAGGGGAAAAAAATGGAGATTCACCATTTTTCAGACATTTCCATATTTTTGAATATTTTTTTGTCACCAAAGAGTAACAAAAAGTCATTTCCATTCCTTCCATTTCATTCAGTGTTTGCATTTGTATTTTAAATGTTATTATATATTCTATTGTCTCAGTATCATTTCCATTTCTCTCCTTCATGAATGTATGTTTCGAAGTCCTATAACTTCTGCCTAAAGTGTCAAGACTGTGTTTAAAGTCTCACTGAAGAAGTTTTCACAATCAGCTGTTTATCTTTCTTCTAGCAACTTTTCCGCCTTTATTATTTTCCAAACACTTGCTCTGCCAGATGGCTTCATTCCTTCTTCCTCCACAGGTCACCTAGGAGTGCTTTTAAACTCTATCATCATTCCTCTAAGATCTATGTCTCTACATATTCCAACTAAAAGAGTGTTATTCATTTACATCAGCTATCTTTCATGGGTCACTTTCATGATTTTTATTCTTTTCTGAACAAGTCCACCTTCTGTCTGTCATTATCATCCACTCACTGGATGAATTGTAATGGCCTTTTACATCAGTACTCCTATTTTCAAATTAATAGAATTCCTTTATGTTTCCTCTCTGATATCACTACAAGTTCCTTCTTTAATCCTCAGCCTCTTTTTAACACTATTGTCCGTACTCCAGTCTTTTCTCCCAGTAGTTTCTCCTCTGTCTCAAGCTTTACCATCTACTCCCTTTCAACAGTAATTTCTTTAACCTCATTGTTTTTTCTTTTCTCAATCTCCTTCAATCCTCTGCAAACTAGTTTTTAGTTCTCCTCACCACTGAAATGACTCTCACTAATGACATTTTACGAGCTACTGTAAATAATTTAGGGGCAAATTTAATAATGCACAGGAAAGAAGAAGAGGAATTAAGAGATACAGGAAAAATTTCAGCAGAGAACCACAACATGATTGAGAGATACAAAATACATTTTTCCCTATTACTCTTCTCTGGAGAAGAATGCCTCATGTTCCAAGACTGATGTAAAAAGGAAGGCAAGATGAAGCCTAATGCTCAATAAATGAAGGACTGAGAAGTGGGAAGAGGTTCATGGATCAGGAAAAATTTAGAGGGGAAAATCTTGCACAAAGCCGAGTGGGTTTTTCTTTACTAGACTTTGAACAGAGTTAAGTGTGACTACCAGCCTTGAGAAGGGTTCATGGTTTCACGGTACTTAGAAAAAGACAGGCAGACAGAGATCACTATGCCCTTTGAGTGCTTCCTATTTTTTAAGTCAATACATTTCTCAGATACCACACACACTTTAACTGACAGAAAAAGTATTCTGTTGTTTCATCAATACAAATTGAAGAAGCATGATTTAAAATGCAATGTTTCCAGTAGTAGCTCAGATATTCAAAAGCTGTGTATGGTTTAGCCTAGGTACTGCTTCTGAGAGGGGTTAATGAAACACAAAGTAGGTAGAGCTTGTTTTCTGTAGCAGAACTGACCTAGTAATCCCTAGAAAGCATGAGAAAACCAAATCTTTTCTTTGGAAAAACTTACTTTTCTGGGAGGATAATGGCACCTTTTTGCATGAGACAAAATTTCAACTTTTCACTTGCGTGAAAGTGAAGTTTCTAAGATCATCTCACAAAAACTGCAGAAACAAGTTGCCTGCTCCTGAAAAGATGACAGGCAAAAAGATTTAGTGAACTGATTCAGTCTTTCACCATAAACAAGGCTGGAAAATTCCTGCCAATATCCATCTACCTACCGATTAAAATTTTCCAGGTGGCTAACCAAAAAGTAAAGGAGGTTCTTTCTCACAGAATATTTGTCCTTAAAACCCCTTTCCACTAAATCTTTCAGAAATCTGACTTTACTGTCAAGGACTGGTATCAATTCCTTCCACCCTTCTTTCAAAAAATCCCCCAAACCCCAACTTTCCTCATTAAGCCTGCTAGAGACATCAGAGGATGTTTTCCTTATAAAATGTGGGTTAAATAAAAGCAGGATGCTTATCAAACATTTGGCTTAAATTTTGTCCAAATAAAACAGGAACAAGAATCCTTCCCAGCCTCACCAAATGAAAGCCAGTACAAGTCTGTATCTTTGTTATTAGTTGCAAATAAAACATATGTAGAAATATCATGATTTTCCCTACTTCTGCAATTAGATGTCCCTTTCTTTCCCACACACACACAAGAAAAACTAAAAATATTATATGTCTTTAACAAAGCCTCTTTGTGTAAATATTTTTTGGTTTGGGCTTTTTCCCCTTCTCTCTCATTCCCTAAGGTATTGACTATACTGCATCACATGTGAACTCACAACATGTGATGTGAAACTGTTTAGTCATAAAATAGAATAAGCTGATTTGGAAGGGATCCATTAGGATCATCGAGTCCAACTCCAAGCCCTGCACAGTACATCCCCAAGAGTCACACCGTGTGCCTGAGAGCATTGTCCAAACACTTCCTGAACTCTGTCAGGCTTGGTGCTGTGACCACTTCCCTGGGGAGCCTGTTCCAGAGGTCAGCCTCCATCGAGGTAAAAAACCCTTTTCCTGATATCCAACCTAAACCTCCCCCAACTCTGCCTCATGCCACTTCCTCAAGTCCTTTTGCTGGTTATAAGAGTGAAGAGATCATTACACGCCTTAGCTTCCTACAACTCCATACTGCATTCCACTACAGTTCCCTTTAACTGATGCCTAAAAGAGAAGCCAAAACAAATTAGGAGTATAAAATGCGGATAAATTTATTCGAGGCCTTCAAGGTACACTCCGGGCAGACGAACGTCCCCCCCAGGGACCACACCCGAAATGCACACTGGGTCATGAGCCCTTCACATTTTATAAGTTCTGTTTCATTAGCATATTGGCCCTTAATTCTCCAATCATACCCTCAGGTGACAATGTTCACCACCCCAGGCCTACCCCCATTCATCTTACAGTTGTTTACATATTTTCAGGCCCCAAGGCAACGAATATGTCCTTGAATCTGTGTTCAGAGAGCCTTGTTTTGGTTAAAGGTGCTGGGAACAGAGCATTTTAGCACTTAGTAAGAAGCACTAAACTGCAGTAAGTTGCAGGTGCATTAAGAGGAAAAACTAGAAATATTCAAAGGCATCATAACGTCTCCACAAACCCACCAAAAGAATTGCAAAAAGATCAGTTTTAATCCCCTGAGAAATATTTTATTTTAATCCTTTTCCAGGTGCAGTTCTCAGCTACCACTGAAGAATAAATCTTAGCTGGCTTCAGTTTTTTCCCCCACACTATATTCTTAATGTATATTAATGTACTTAGTATATACTCCTTCTCAACTAGATGTTTTGAGGAAGAGTTTTTTAAAGCAGCTATAAAATAATCTTGATTATTTGAAAAATTTTTATGCATAAAGTTTTTAAACACTCTTCATTTTAGGAAGTCAGTTAAGAGAACTGCAAGTAATAAATAAGATTTTCTCAAGTTTGGAAACATTTTCAGCTTCTATTGCTGTTTCATGAGATGTTTGAAACCATCTTCTGCTGCTTTGCTTGTGTGTGCATCACTCCCTATGACAGTGTCTGAGATGCGATATCTTGCACCTGGTTTGTCTGGCACATCTCCACTAGGTAGCTCTTTGAGCTGAGAAATTTATCCTTCCAGCACTTCAAAAAAATTACCTTATCCTTGTTTGTGGTGAGTGGTGCTAGTGTCTCCTAGCCTCTGAAAATATTTCATTGAAATCAGGTCTGGATTTTGAGATGACTGAATTTGTCTTAACTTCCAGAGAAAATTGCATGCTAGAGAAAATTCTAAAGTTTACTTTGCTTCCCCCACAGCAGAGCAACTCATTTAAATATCTCACCTCCAACCATGCTAACCTTCAGTGAAATGTTTCTCTTATGAAAATATTCAGCAAACCCAGGCTGACTGATGCATCTTTTGTTAGAAGTGTAACTTGTCACCATATCACTTTAGTAGAAACAACCAAATTCTCTTAAGAGAAGCCACTACTTTTTTCTAAACTTTATCCCTTTGCCAAGTCCTTAGTTATTGTGTGAACCTGCACAGCACAATTAGAGACAACTTCCTATGGTACCAATATTCTGGTCAAAACTTCCCTAGTGCTTGCCTAGATCAGCCAGAGTGCACTAAACTGAACCGCTGTGGGATATCATGTTTTTTGTATGGAGAAGTAATGAGCAGAAGTAGAGTGTCACATAGCTCAGAAGGACCTTTGCTGGATTAATAATAGAGGTCACACTGCTCTACAGCTAATGAACATCAGCTGTGGCCAGTTCCACCATTCCCCTAAACTACAGACTTGAACATGTTAATGAGAGAAATATCACTTGTAAAAAAAGTCAAAGACCTATGCCCTGAAGAACACAAAGGCAGACTATAGTGCAGTCCCCAGGTTTCTAAGAGCATGCCCATTGTGGCTCTCCAGAAAACAGAAAGCATGCAGCTTTCTTTCCCGTTACCTGGTGAGCAGGGGCAATGGGAGAATTTGAGGCAGGGGCTAACAGCCATGTGCTGCCTCCAGATTGATTCGGTACCCATTGAATCACCCCTGGGCAAAAATCCACATATAAAGCACAGACATTCTTACCACTTGACTAGTTACTATACCAAGCCCTCAAGTTTTCATGTTTATTTTCTAAGGTTTTGGTTAATTAACACAGTAAATTTGTTAATGAATATTTTAATAGTGTTAATATGCTGCATATGCAAATTGAGCCTACAGAGTGTCACCTGGAGAAGAACTACTTCAACGTTCAATTGATTTGTGATGCAAGTTTTGTTTTGCCACTCTTTCCCTTCCTTTAGATGAGTCAGGTAATATTTCAGTAATAACAGTGTCCTTTGCCCAAGTCAGCATTGAAGATGATTTCACACAGGTAGTGAAGGTTAAATATTTTCAAAATGCAAACAAAATGAATTTTTAAAACTTCAAAATAGCTTTGGATCCAGAAAGTCCTTTACAATTCATGGGTGGTTCACTTTAAGAAAAATGCTCTTAAGTTATGCGTACTTCTCATTTGTCTGTTCAGAGATTTCTCTGTCTCTTCTACCACATAGTCTGTATAATTTAAGGTGACTCACTGTACAGGAAAGTTCACCTTCCATTAAAATGTTTTCTTTAGTAAGCACTCTCCTGGAAGTGCTGTAGTGTAAACACGAGTGGCTACGAATACGAACATTTATTAAATAGTGCTGATGAATTTTTCAATACCTAAGGGAGAGCAATTCACAGCTCAATCATTCAGGCCATTTTAAGTGCTGCACAGGACAATTCCACTACATCTTCCATTAATATTTAATTGCCCATTTTATTCTGTTTACCTTTTTGGTTAATATATAATTTAAAGCTCTTCTACTAAAAAGGAATGGGGAGGGAGGGAAGAGAACAACTGTTAGCCTGCTTTTAACAAATCTCTGGTGAGAGCTTTTCCTTCATTTAAAATTCATTGCAAAGAATTTTTATTTAATATCAGTAACACAAACCCCAGGTATTAAAGGAAAACTTGGAAGCAACTGTTGCATAACAGACATGACATTGACTTAAATTTGACTGACACCGTTTTCTGACTGGCAGCCTTTCACAAAGGACTCCAGGAGACTGTGAGGATGCCACACAGCCTGAGAACTGCAAGAAGGTACAAAAAGTGTGTGACAGTGTGACGAAACTACTCCTGTTGCACAAAGGTTATTCCACAGGAAGTAATATTCTTCAAGGTTTTGGTGGAGAGGAAAAAGGGATTGGAAAATGTAACAAAAACACTTGGCTCACAATTACTAAAACAGGGAATGTTTACAGAGGGATATATGGCATTGTGGTGATTAGGAAATAAACTGCTAGATTAACAGGCTCAAAAGTACTTGGGTACTGTGAAGTGGATAAAAAAGCAATAATCATGGAATAGTGTTACACTTGCTCTTCATTGCCAGTCATTGGGACATCACAGATTATCACAATCACAAATCTTATAGAAAATTATTTATTCATTAAAAACAGTAAGAAGCTGATTTTTGAATTTGGAACACAGTTAATAGCAGTGGTACTCAGGCTTTGGTCATTATTTCAAGAATCACAAGCAAACTCACACAGGCTTAAATATTGGCATAAATTTGGTTCCTCTGAACTTTTGAGAGGCTGTATGTTTGATCTTTCACTTTCTGCAGTCTTTAACACAAATAAAACTTATTAGGACTTTATGGCCTGGTGTAGTCTGTCACAATTATCACCTCCTACCCTAAGATAAGATTGGTGGTTTGCTGAGAAGTGTTTGAAAAATAAGTAATAAATTAATTAAAATCAATGAACTCCTTAGGATTTTTAGCTCACTCTCTTCATTTTCTTTAACAATCACTCAGGGTACATCTACGTAGCATATTATGCCACAGAAGTAGATCTAGGTGTGGTATTAGAAAGCTGGTGCATTAACCAAGCATTTTCTCTGGGTCAAATATGTCTTATTTTTCAGAATTACATCCAGCATTAAAGACTAGCATATCCATAATTACAAGAGCAGTGCGCAACTTACATAGCATCCTAATGAAAGTAAGAAAATGTGAACAAAGTTAGAATGACTTCAGCAACTCTATTTTTTTTTAAAAATGCAAGGAGAAAGAAAATCATTAATAGAAGTACACAGCTTATCTACAGTCTTTCGGACCTATCTAGAACAATACCTGTAATGGGAAAATGGAGATAATTATTCTGGAAGGTATTGAAAACCACCTGAAAAACAACACAGTCATTGGTCACAGCCAGCACAGCTTCATGAGAAGAAAGTCTTGCTTATCAAACTTGGTTTGTTTTTATGACAAGGTAACCCACCCAGCTGATCAAGGGAAGTCAGCTGATGGGATCTTTTTGTATTTCAGTAAAGTTTTTGATACTGTCTCCCACAGCATCCTGCTGGACAAAATGCCCACAGCTGGATAAACACATCATGTGATAGGTGAGCAACTGGCTCAGGGCTCAGGCACAAGGGGTTACAGTGAATGGGGTGACAGCAGCCTGGGGACCTGTCACTGGTGGGGTTCCACAGGGCCCCATCCTTGGCCCTGTGCTCTTCAACTTCTTCATAAATGACCTGGACACAGGACTGGATGGACACTGAGCAAGTTCGCAGATGATACAAAACTGGGAGGAGCTGTTGTCTCCCTCGAGGGCAGGGAGGCCCTGCAGAGAGACCCCAACAAATCAGGGGTCTGGGCAATCACCAACCGTGTGAAGTTCAACAGGGGAAAGTGCTGGATTCTGCACCTGGGATGGAGCAACCCTGGATGTATGGACAGACTGGGAAGGAGATGCTGGGGAGCAGTGCCATGGAAAGGGACCTGGGGGTTCTGGTCAGTGACAGGATATGAGTCAGAATGACTCAGATATGAGCCATGAACTGACTCAGCAGAGCCCTGGCAGCCAGGAGGGTCACCCTTGTCCTGGGGGGCATTAGGCATAGCATCGCCAGCTGGGCAAGGGAGGGGACTGTCCTGCCCTGCTCTGCACTGGGGCAGTCTCACCTCAAGTGCTGGGGGCAGCTTTGGGTGTCACAGTATAAAAAAGACACTGAGCTGTTAGAGAGCATCCAAAGGAGCACAACAAAGGTGGTGAAGGGCCTTGAGGGGAAGCTGTACAAGGAGTGTCTGAGGTCACTTGGTCTGTTCAGCCTGGAGGAGAACTGAGGACAGCCTTCATCACAACCTACAGCTTCCTTGTGAGGGAAAGAGAAGGGGCAGGCACTGATCTCTTCTCTGTGGTGACCAGTGACAGGACCTGAGGGCCTGAAGTTGTGCAGGGGGAGGTTCAAGAAACATTTGGACGATGTTCTCAGGCACATGGTGTGACTCTTGGGGATGGTCCTATGCAGTACCAGGAGTTCAACTTGATGATCTTTGTGGATCCCTTCCAACTGATCATATTCTGTGACTCTGAAAATGTTTGGATTTGCTTATAGCATATGTTTATCAACCTTGGAAACAGATCAGGCCTTTACAATGGAATTATTTTTGACTTGGTTTCTTAGTGTTAAAATCTCAAGATAACAGGGCATGCCTCCTCACCAATGAACTGAGATCTATCAGCATTTGTGTCTGCAGTAAGAGCAGGAAAGGACAACATGAACAGGAAGTCTCCATGTTTAAACGCCAGATCATGAGCAAGCAGTCAATACGACCATGTGAAAGGTTACTCCTCAGAAACCTCAGACTTCATCATAGTCTAGAAAACTAACCCAAATTTGGCTGACATTTAGGGGAAATCCATATTTATTAAAAGCAAAACAAGACACAAAATCCTACCCCAGGCCCACCCACTCCTTTCTCTGATCTTAACAGACAATATTTTAAATCTTCAAGACTTCCAAACAGCAAGGTTTCAAGCAAGCACAAGGTCAGGAAACAGTAATTTCCTCATTAACAATGCCAGCCATGAGAATGCTTTTCCTCCTCTGCATGATCTGTGTGCTGTGACTTGCTTGCTAAGGGCCTCTCTCCACTGCTGCAATTTCCTACAACCTCAGGGAAACTGAATGTGGTGCCTGCTGCTACAGGTCTTTGGTCTCTTTGCATTTGTACACAGAATAAGTGCCAGCCACTTATGGTCTCATTTTCCCTATCAGCTAACCTAAAATGCTACTATTCTGCAACATGAAGGTCATGCATTTTGAGATGTAAGCCTATCTTGTCTGAACTCATGGAAACAATACTTAAGCTGCATACTTAATTGTTTAAGTAAAATGTTATATTACTGATTTTGATATAGCCTGAAAATAGACAAGAATTTTATTCTCTTTTGAGTTGTGGTTTTTATGCCATATATAGTTTCCTGCTCTACACAATAAACAACTAGATCCTATTATTTTATTTACATTTTGCCAGCTGGTAAAATGGATTTACCAGTTACAAACTACTTGCAGAAATCAGAGTAACCTATATTATTTGGGAAAGGCTAGTAATCTTTATCCAATAATCAGAGATGGTGTTTGCTTGTTAAAATCCATTTTAATCCCTAAGCCAATGAATTCATAGAAGCTGCTCTAGTTTTTCACCTAAGAAATACAGTCTTTCTAGTGTGGTTTATGTATGTTTTTCTGAGTTTGTTTGAACAACACAGGCACTACGTGTTATCAGTATTCCTGCTGTCTCCTGCTTCTGCAAACTGAAGCAAGGAGAAATTGGGGAATATTAATTTTTCTGGTTTGGTGTCCATTCACAGTCAATTAAATTATCAAAGTTTGATATTAAATTATCAGTCCATCAAAATTATTTTTGGCTATATTTTCTGGGTTTTTTTTGTTCGTTTCCTTTATTGCACTGTAAATTGCTAAACAGAGATGTATAGAAGCTGTTTCCAATCACTACCTAAATTTCACAGTCCCTCACATTTCCTTTCTAGACTTAACATGTCACTAGTTAAATATAATCTGTTCATTGCATTTTCCTATTTAAATGCATTCAAACTCTAATCTCTTGCTCCTAAAAAGCTAATCCCAAATGGGATTCAAAAGCAACATTGCTCTTAAAATTACCTTTAAAATCAGATGCAAATATTTTTTAATGTGCCTGTTATTTTCAGTCGGTTGTCTCTAATTTCCCTATCATTAGAAGTCATTTGATTATCAAACCTCATAGTTTTTCTGGTAGATGTTCTGAGCCAGTAAATTATTTTGCTTTTGGGATTGATAGTATGCTTCATTCAGTACTGATTACATAGCAAAAACTCATAATTCTTATCACATGCTTGTAGTTTTTTAGAATTTCTCTAGTGGATTAGATGAAAATTTCAAAGACAAAAAAAGATAATTTGGATCACTTCTGCCATTTTGTACAACCTCAGCTAAAAGTAAATTGTTAAAATACTCTTTGGGAATTGTTTCTGTGTTTCCAAGCATAACACATGCAGAATTGTTTTCTGTTTTCCTCTCCCAAAGGAGTGAGTACTTTGGCTCCATGCCGTCCTTCAGAAAATCGACTCACTCCAAGATGTTTAGGTGCCCTTGTTCTGTGCTGCCCAAAGACAAGAAGAAATGGAGTGATGATAGACAGAGCTGGGCTTCTCTCAGGGCAGTGGTACCTTTTAATTTCCTTTTTTGGGGTCTACAATATGCACAAACTGCAGACAACAGTGTAAGTTAGAAAGCAATCACACCACACTCCTTACCTCCTCCTCAGGAGGAGCCTTGCCAATGCTCACAGAAATCAATACATTGGTCCTACTGCCTGTAAAATCTGTTTCCTCTTTGTTAGACCCAGACAGCAATCCTGACACTGTCAGGCTGAGTGTTCAGAGAGTTCTGTCTGCCGACGCTGCACCTTCTGTTCCATTTCACCCTAAGGGTAAGTAGGACATTATATTCAGTCTGCACACACAGTAATAACAACAGTATGATTCAGAGTACATTCAAACATTTGAAATGGTTCAGTCACAAATGTCAGCAGAAGGCTGGATCTGCAAACTTGTAACACACACTTGTGACAACATTGTTTAAATATAAATGAGAAATGGTACATACAAATGTCAGTAGAAATGGATTCTGTTCTTCAACTGTTGATTCATCTTATGCAAATACATTACCTCCTTGAACCACGGTATGCCCATATCTACCCTTCTGCTTTTGTGATAGGAACACGCTGGTAAACTGGCTGCAAGCAACAATTAACAGTGAAGGTTGAGAGTCCCTTCACATGCATAGAAAGCTCTGCAACAGTCTGCAATAAAGATTCAAATTCTTTGTTCCTATATATGTGCTGGTGCACATCTCTATAGCAATTCCTACATGTAAACATCAAGGCAAGCAATAGTTTTGAACAAATTTGTGGAAGAGGGTTGATCAAGATCATCTTTCTGGTAGATCTTTCTGGAGAGTTGACACTGCTCAGGTACATATTAATTTCCAAGACAGACTTAGAAGGAAATAAAGAAGTAAGGGTTAAACAAAAATTAAAAAGAAAAGTGTTTCCTTTAAAGAGTTACAGGTAGAAAATTCTAAAAAATAATCTGTTCACTATGTAAACAAAAATAAAATGTAGTTGATGACCTCAATAAAACTCACGCTTGGACGGCTTTCATCTGAGGGTATGTGTGTTCTTTAAAGTTGGAATTTTTCATTGTGAAAAGTGTTTTCTGTCATGGAGGATTCCATTACATTTTTAAATATTACTGAATAGGTTAGGAAATTTTCTTTCCCACAGAAAATGTTCAACACTTGTAGGCAAAATGGGAAGGGGATGTGTTTTAAATTATGTTAGTCTAAAATATTGGATTGTCCAGACTGATACTCATCAGAACAGTGTCTTCCTGACTGTAGCCATAATTAATGTTCAGTGGATGAGCAGAGAAATTTGTGTATTTTCCGTTAGAGCAGGACTAATTAGAAGCAAAACTATAAAATGTGTATAAATATATATATATAGTCTTTATATGAAAATTGCACACACCCATTGTTTACCACTTTTTATGCAAATGTTGTAATGACTCTCCTTCTATGAGCTTATAGGTAGCCTTTTAAAAATACTAAACTTAAGGTATATGAACCTAGGGTTGTGGCTTAATTTTTTAAGTAATTTTTTCCATCTGTGTGTCCCTAACATTCTACGTTATTTATGACCAGTGACATAAATACATTGCAGTGACACATACATTTCACATACATTTCTAAAAAGAAGTGGAAAATATTAAAAATTCAGAGATTTTAACAATTACTTCTCTCATCTAACATATTTATGCAATTATATTAAGCCATTCGTTCAACACAAAAATATATACACCTATGCCATAAAATTCCCTTATGGCATTCTTTATTTCCAACAGACAAAAAACCTGTTTCTTTGCATAATCTTGAAATTATCATTGGAAAGTAAATCTGTCTCTGTACTAAATACTTTTTTGAACCAAATTAGAAATCCCCTGATGCATCTTCTCTCACCAATTAGAAACAAAGATGCATTTTTACACATAATTCCAAAGAGTCCACTTGGCTCAGATGCAAGTACTGAGCAGCAAAAAAGCACTAAACAGTGGTTATGACATTTGACATAAAATGTCTAGTAGCAACACATAAAATGTCTAGTAGTGGGATAAGATACAATTAACATCATAGGTACTCTTCTTCTGCCTCTGAGAGCAGCCTAGAGAAGTGAAATACACCTCGTATGTTCCATCCACATTAAGTTGTGGAGAAAATGAGATATAATTAAAACATATTTATAATTTCCAAATTAGTTTATTAGAAAAAGAAATAACATTTCTTACTTTAAAATATGCATACTCTTTCTATAGTAAATCTTCATTTTTTGGCAATATACATGCTTTCCTACTCTAAGGCTCATGTTTCATGGCTTCTCTGTGGTAGAGAACAGAAGCCGACGTATATTTTTCTGTAACTTAAAGAGATGCACAATAGGCACGTCAACAAAACTTACAGGATAATGAAACAGAGCTTTCTTTTAGTCACCTGTCTGTTCACATCACTTTCTTTAATTGTTACAATCTGGTTTCAGTGATTCTTAAGAAACAGTATTAGGTAATATTAATAATAGTATTTAATAAGCTTCTTTAAGATCCAGTTTGCAGTTAGACTGCAATTAGTTTAAAACATTTGGCAGTATGCCTGTGTCAGAGGAGGCTGTTTGTTTTGCTTTGCATGACTGGCTGCTAAAGGAGAAGATGATGCGCCTCCCCAGCCCTGTTATTTACAACCTTTGCTTTTTCTTCCCACTTCCCCCTATCCCAACCCCCTTCCCCGACTGTTACAGCCAATGGTAATTTTGATAACGTCTAAAGCCTTGCCTGACAAGGTAAATTCAAATTATGAAGTAATCCTTCCACAGAGAAAGACTTTGTTTGTTAGAGTAGTTGTGGATTGGCTGTGTATGACAGCTTGTTTGCAAAAGGTGAGCTATCTGCATTTCCAATGCAGGCAAGCATCATTTAAGGAAAAAATAGAGATGTCATTTCTCTTATTTGTCGCAGAGTTCATGTAATATTCCTTCTCAGTTTTCTTCATTGTTGACTTCTTAGGAAAATAGTAACAACTGCGTACCTTCGAATGAGACACCTAATTTTGTTATGGATGAACACAGTGTTGTGACAAAACAGTGGCACAGCTGTCATAACAGCTGTCACACATTAATCATGACAGTGACAAATAGCATAATTACTTTATCTGGAATGTCTAGCATGCAACTCAGTATGCACCACTGCAGCGTAAGCATATCAAGCATGGTTTAATTAAAAGACATCAATATAGGTTAGTCAGACATGGTCTTGGAGACACTGATACAAAATGAATATAAAATTATTTATCGGTCCCTTTTTAGGAACACTCAAAGACCAATTACTTAGTCGACAAGGTAATTTGAATCTCTTTTCCTAATCAGTCCCTTTGATGCCAATTCTGCACCGTGAATTGAGCTACTGGCACACATGTGTTTCTGACCCAAAACCTCAGCTATGTGCCATGTTCAACGGTTATCCATTCTTCCAAGATGGCTTAAATGTTCACATCTGTCCCACATCCTTTGATTGAACAAAATGTAGCAAAATAGCAAGCTTCATTGTATGCTGCTGTGTAAAACTTCTTTCCCACAGACTTCGCAACGGAGATAGAAAAGTGAAGCTTGTGTCGCAACGTGTGCATTGGGTTCTGCAGTTACACCTGCCAAGGTTGAAGTATTATGTAGCAAGATCCCATTGTAAAGACAGCTACCACTGAAAAACACAAATCCAGCTCAGGCTTAAATTTCACACAACCAAAAGCATTTAGAGGTATTCTTTTTTTTTTCTTTCAGAACCCTATCTGGTTCGAAGTTTCTTTAATATCACTCTTTGGGTCCACATGTACACACATGTTTGCAGCTGTTTTGTTTAGGCCTTTCTGAAGATAAAATAAATGCATAAAATCCCATTGTCAAGGTTCAATCACACAACAAATTCCACTGGTAATTACCAACTCATAGTATTTTTACTTTTTGCTTCAGATTTGTTAAGCTCTACAAATCATTGAATTCACTTATTGAATTTCTAGGGGCAGTTCATGAATTGTACTGAAGCTGACTCAATGAAATATTAATGAATCATTTTCCATAGACATGGATTCATTATCTCACTGGATGGCATCAGAAAACACAGTACTGCCGGCAGTACCCTTCCACCTGCCTGCCAGAGGATTTAATTTTATTATTCAATTTTTAAAACCCACACTCAGTCTTGTTAAGTTTACATGGGGAACTTTTCAATCTCTTGCTCTAAGACAAAATTAAGGGGGAAACATTGTAATATTATTTAGATGAACCTCAGTAATCCATCAAATGTGATATTAAACAGCAAAGCAAGATTTTCAGTGATTTGTTCTGGATCACAGGAAGCAAAGATTTTCAAACAAAATAAATGCCTGAAAAATATGAAACCTGCATTTTTCCTTTCTTCAATAAGAGGTATAAGAGGGGAAATGGCAAAATATTCTAGTAATTGGTTTCTGGGATTATAAAATTTACATGAATGAATCCAGCATTTAATGACTGGATTTAAGACTTCTGCACTTCTTCAGGGAAGATATATGGAGGTATAGTCCATATAGTCCATATACAGTCTCCAGAAATGTATCTTGAAATTATGTCAGCTGTACAGGATTTTAAGAAACCCCATAGGTAGCCTGCCATGGCTTCCATAATTTCTCATCTGTTCTTTAATAATCACATATCTATCAAATGAACTGCTTGTGCATGAATCTTTCACATGCTTCTGGTTTGCAACCAGGATTGTTCTACTGACTTCCTCTGGGTTAACCATGGAGGAAAGAGAAATGGTTTATCTCTTTTGTTATCCTGGGTTTGGTGGACTAGCACATGAGGTTCTGCCAGGCTCAGAAAACAGAAATCATACTGTCAAGATAAACAGTTTTCTTTAGGTTTGTTTTCAGTGGAGTTAAACTTTGAACTTATATCTGAATTCCCTGCACACCCATGTTTTTAGGGTATTCTTTGGCATAAACAGCTGCAAGCTAGAAGATGAAATTCCAAAATACTTCCTCACTTAACCCAACACAGTTAACGTGGAGGTCTTCCTTCTTCTTCTATTTATGTTCATCAGATACCTAAAAGAATTACTCTCTTTCCCTAAAAACAGGAACCAGCAGGCTTTTAGTGTGAAAATTAGCAGCTGCCAATTGTATTTATCTCTTTGACTAAGAGGTTTATTATTTATCTTCCCTGTTGCAGTTCCCATGTGGCAGCACTGATATTGAGCAGCTGGACAGATTGCACCCTGGAGCCACATCTGCAGCTCTATAGATCAACAACACTTTCACTGCCTCAGTGCTGGAGAAGTTTATCTTCTGTCAGTTAGATTTACTACCTACTTCATGAATTGTTAAGCGTTTTCCCTTCCCCTCCTCCAATTTGATTTTTAAAGCATGCTACTGTAATCTGGTACTGATCATTAGCAGCTGATTAGTTAAGTATTTGCTTAATTTTTTTCCTAATTAATATGAATTTCCAGTTGGGTTTGCAAAGCTGAATCTGGAATGGTGAAGAGAATAAACAGTGATTGCCCAATGAAACGAGGAAATGGGTGTAAAGGACTGAAAAATAAAAACCAGTAAAAATTTTACAAATACATGAGTACATCAAGGATCATAGCTATTTCAGTCATTTCTCAGTATTTGACCTGACTAATCAGTAATTACTCACATTGGGCTTTCTTCCCCAAGAAAGCTGAGTTCTAAATTGTTTGCTTTCCTTAAAGAATAACAAAAAATGCATTCTGATGCCAATAGCAATCATATCCTAATGATATTCTATATGTTTTTCTAAGAGTTTATTAAAGGAACTGCAGTTTTATGATACACCTATGAACCTACACTGTATTATCAATTTTTTGTCCAGATAGGTCTCATAGTAGGAAGGCAGATCCAAGAAATTACTTGGGCCAGTTTTGGGACTAGTAATGCCTGAAATATCCTAAGTTTTTTTCTCCTCCAAGTATTCTAGAACCTGCTAACTCAGATCCAGCAATATTCAACAGGCAGGACACTGAACTGTCTTACCACAGCGTGTATGCCCTCAGCTTGTCATTGGAGCGTGGCTTTCCCCATTTTTTTATTGGCATCAATGGCCTGCAATCATATGAGACCAGAACTCTTCTTGTTTTTTTTTCATTTCACTGCTTACAAGACAAAAAAAGTTATACCGCTTTCCCACTTAGGATGACTGTAAAATAAAATATTATAAAATCAAGCATTCTCAAGTTATTTGAGTTCAACTCAAAAGGTAAAATAGTGTTTCTACATATTCCAGTTGTAATTAGTTTTTACTTCTGTTTACAGACCAGAGATGTTTTGTGTAGTTCTAATGTTTGTTATGTAAATCTCCAAAGTCATTTGCTGTCAAGTGGTATCTCATCAATGGTTGATTATGTTTGTGTCAAATTAACAGCACACATATTGGTTTCCTGCAGTTTTCTTCTCCAGTTAATAGCTTTGTGAACCTAAAACTGGACGTCCTGGGTCCTACATCTGACCATTTGAGACAGCTACATAATGACAGAGTTCAGCTTTGGCTGGAAATGCTCTGTGCATTTCCATGAGATCAGATCTCCACTACAGCATGTCATGTGTTAGCCCAAAGGAGAACTCCAGGCAAAACCTGACTATCTGAGCACATTATAGAGGAGTGCTACAATTGAGTCGGAAATCAGAAGAATTTTTTAAAGGAATGAAAAGGAAGAGAGTATAATTTGATGTGTAGTGAATGTACCAAAATTTTTTTTCATTTGGTGTAGGCTTGTATGAAAAGCACTTGGCAGAAATCCACCTGTAATAGTGTTTCCAAAACAGAGCTCAGAAGGAAGATGGGTAGAAGAAAGAAACACTCTGCATGCTTAAATGATAAACCAATTAATGATGTGGAAGGTTCCTTCTTTCCTTCTCCATAATTTCTAAATATTAAAATATCTGTTTCAACAGTTGTTTGAAAAGTATACTCATATTTCAAATGACCATTTGCAGCAGGTTAAGGTTTGAGGGTTTGTTCTTCATGTTTGTAACTACAGTCATCACTAAATTTTTTATCAAAGTCCACAGCTGAGTAGCTGAAACAAAATTCAACAATATTAAAGGACAGAGTCAGTCATTATTTAAACTTTTTTTGTTCAATCATATATTATTTTTCATCATAGCTGGTTAAGATTTTATTCTGGCTATCTGGAATATGTATTTCCAATGTTTAAATTGAGCCCTATGAATTCCCAAATTAAAGCAGCACTATGTTTTCATACCATAGCATCTGGTCGAGTCTTGTGCATAAAGATACAGCATGAAATAATCAAGTGTAGATTTATTCATCTAAATAAATTCAGTGCAGGTAATATTGGTAATGAAGTGGATATCAGGTTACCTAGACACCTTAGAAAACGGTTAGGCCTTTCTTTTAAGTATCTCATCAATCTTTATGAATTACAGTTTTGTTCTGTGTAAAATGACTGATTTTTATTCAAACTATATTCATGAATATGTCAAAGGTATACCCAGAGAGATATGTATATAAGGAGAAAACCTTACACATGACCTATTCTCATTCCTTCCACAGAGATCATAGTTTTAACGCCATGGATGTACACAAATGCTTTTGTTACACTTCACACTGCACAGAAGGACTGGGCAACAGCAGGCTGTTGAAACAGTCACCTTTTTAACAAGCTTTCGTTAGATTCACCAACCCTCATATTTGGCAGATTGTGGCCATATGGATCTGCAGACATGATTTCCTGTTCAGCCTTCATATCATCATGTACATTGCAGGGTGACGTGACAGATCTAAGCCAAGAGCAGGACTCCATATTCCTCACTGAGATTTCTACCACCTGGTCTGGTCTGCAAGAGCCACGGCAACAAATCTTCAACTTTTTAGAGCAACACTACATTAAGACTTTCTTTGGGCATGAAATGTTCTGGAAAATTTAGAAGCTACCTTTAGGCAGATATTCTCCAGTAGCTTGTCCTCATGTCTAGCTATGATTCCTCTTGATCATGTTGTAGTGGTCACTCTGCATGAACTTGCAATCTTCTCTAAACATGTCAGTGAAAATGAACATGAAAATACTTTTTCTTCCTGTGAATGTACATCTACAATAGAAATATTAACAATGTTCATCCACAGCAGGGTACATTTTTTCTTAGAATCATGAGATATTTTTGGAAATAAGAGTGGAAGTAAGGAAAAGGACAGTAACAACACTGATGTTATTGTGATGTGGTAGCCAAATAGCCCTAAAGAGAGTATTCATGTGTGTAGGCCTAAATAGTCTCCATTGTCTGAGTAGCTAAATTATTACAGAGCAAACAGACTGAGGAGTATTAAAAAAAGTAGGCCTGTTTATTTTGCCTCACAGGAATATGGATCATAATTTCAATATTTCAGGGAAAAGGAAGATAAATTCTTGAGAGATGCGTTGTGATCTACGTTTTCATATCTTTTCATTAGAGCTATCAAATACAAGTCTAATTAAATTATTAGGTTTCGAAAAATTCTTCATAACTACATTAAAGATGCAATTCTATTTTTAGGTTAATTCTGCTAAATCTTTACTGAAAGCACAAACTCAATTCTGGAAATGTTCACGTATGTCTAATGAATAACTCAGAGACGAATGGGGGTTAAGTACATACAGGCTAGAGATTTCTGGCTTGGCTTATTTTTGGGTGGGTTTTGTTGTGATTTCTGGTGTTTGTTTTTGTTTGTGTATTTTATATTTTGTTGTTGTTGTTGTTGTATAAATTATTGTCTAGCCATAACGCAACAAAAATACTCCCTTATGGTTTCAGACCTAAGAAGTGTGAGTTCTGCTACAATATAGATCACTCACTCCCTCACTTTTAGTTTTGCTAGCTCAGAGATTTCTGCTTTTTTTTGGGTGCTTCAATTTTGCTCTTAGAATCATCATCAAAAGCAGCAACCAGCACTCTGAGTATGAAGCTGCATTCAAAACACAGGCCTAAGGCTTTTAGGTGCTTTGAAAAATTAGACTATTATATTCTATTTTGTCATCTCAGCTTGATGCACACATGAATGCATCACTAATGCACCATGAACAGAAAGTAAAATTATGTTATGATTAGTCATTATTGTAGAGGAAGCAGAGATATTTGGGAATAAGTTTTAAACTTTGGGCAGTTTTCAGACCACCATGTCCTATTTCTACTTCTATTCCACCCAAAACGGAGGTGTCACGACCAGATCCTGAATGTTGTCTTTGTTCTATGATGAGTGACATAAGCACACTTAATATTTGAGGATAACAATCAAACATTCTCTGGCTTAATGCCTAGGTACATGGTTTAAATGGATACACTTCTATGGCACTGTAACACATGTTCTTTCTCACATTGCTATGTAAGTGTTGTTGTAAACCATATTTAATAATAATGTGATCATAAAAATAATAATAATACAATTATTCACTAACAGTAGTGTCCTTAGCATAATAATCATTTTATAGTTCAGTACTGAGCCTACTAGCAGAAGGCCATAAACTCCAGCAAAATAGAGTAAGAACTTTTCAGCAGAACAGATGAGTGACCTCTTTATTATCTCTCAACAGCAAAAAGAAATATTAAGTAAAATTTACTTTGATTAAGTAAAATTTACTTTAGTTTAGGAAAGAAAAATGTTGTTTGACTTTGTAGAATAAGATTATGCCAAGAAGTTAAGCTGTCCGTGACTATCCTGGGAAGCAGTTTTGCTGAGCTTACACTTCGTAAGATCTATCCCATAGAAAAGCCATTATTTTTTCTCAAGAGAATTATTTGGCCTCCAAACATAACTAGTCAAAAAAATAGATCAGAAGAGATCAGATCACATCTGCACACATAATGTGTAGGTCCACACAAACTTGTAATATTATATTGTTTTACCATTTATGCTGAAACTTTTGCTGCTTCTTATTTTGTTTTGAAATTACAAGTATCTGTACTACTCTTAAAATAATTACTACAGTAAAAGAAGTTCCCTTAAGCTATTCTAATCAAAACTGTCACTGTTTCCCTGTCAATGCTTACACTGTGCTGAGAAGGCAATATGCTACAGGTGTGATAATTCATTCAACAGAAGCCAGAGATTTAAATTGGAGAAACTTTCTTAAAATTTTTGAGAACCATAAACCCCCAAAACAAATCCCTAAATTGTGGATGTAATGACAAAAGCTAGTTAGATACCTGTACCCACATCAGAGAAAGAAGGAGAGAGTGAATGAAGTGAAATGGAGAACACCTCTGGAACACCAGATAAATTGGAAACATGTGGCTTGGCATTCTTGGTATGTAAAGTAAAAAGTCAGCCAAGGTCCAACGCCAACTGAGAAGCAAACATGCATTCTGCATAGTGTTACAAGGGAGTTTTGGGAAGCCAAACACATAGAGAGGGAAGTTTGTTTATAGCTAAAATAACCATAACAGATGTCTATAAAAGAGCTGCTTGTATGAGCCATCACTGCTAGAATACAGCTTGCCTTGCTTGGAAAAACATTTAAGTGCCATTTCCCACAGGGTTAAGAAATTTAATACCTTCTCTGAAGGTGGAACATAAGATCTAAGTCTGAGAAGGCTCTAGCTATTATCAGCCATGCATGCTAACACTGTCCCATGGACAAATCTCTCTCTCCTCAATGTACAGGTCCAAGACAATTCTCAGCCCATGTCTGAGCGGCTTGAGAGGCTGATCACTGCCCCAGATGAAAACATGGCACATTTTATGAACCTTCATATTAACTACCACAACTTCTTTTCTTTCATTTCTCTCCACAACCCCAAGGCCATTAAACAATAGCTTATAAAAATACTGGGCTATTTACACCAATACTTACTCACTATGAATCTGGTAAATTATGTTGAAGGGGTTTAACTTGTATGAAAATCAAATGAAACAAAATAAAAAAAAAAAAAGCAGAGGCTGGATGGACCAACTTCTTTAAACTTTATCCCCAGGGTTTTCAAAGCATCTAAGACAGAAAATAACCATTACAACAGTAAGAATGAGTCAGGCATTTTCAGACAAACATTGCATACTAACTTTAGTCAGTCAAAAAAACACTGAAAGATGAAAGAGATCCATTTCATTGGGGATCTGCTATGATCCATGTGTTAATAAAAACTGTGCAACTTCTGCCCCTAGTACCTTAAAAGGATAAGGAATCTACACAGCTCTCTTTTGCATGCACTGCACAAAACAATGGAAGAAACAACCAGGACATCATTACATATATCTTTAAATGAATGAATGAAAAGTTTGTGCTGGGCAGCACTTTATACCTATTAGTGATTATGCATAATTTTTCAGGAATAATATCTAGTACATTAAAGACAGAAACTGAAAACAATGTGATGAAACCATGAATTCAAAAAGGGCCTGCCAACCTGTTACAACCCTTTGAACAAAAGAACCTCTTATAAAAATAAAAAAAAAAAAAAAAAAAAAAAAAAAAAGGGTGGGGGGAAAGAGGATTGAAAAGAAAAAATTACTGGGAAAAGAAATTGAAAAGGAAAGGAAATTACTACATGTTACTATAACTGGGACAGATTGTATCAGAGGATTATTAGAATTTGGAAGAAAACATTATTATTTTCTAAATTGAATTGGATTATTTATTACTGTTCTAAGAAGTATTGAACACAAGGAATGTACCAAGCAAATATTAGATTAGACTGGGAAATAATATAAATTAAAGAAGTGGCTCTGAGATAAATCTCTATACAAACATTATAAATATTAAATTCTCCTTCATGTTGCTCTAATCTGATAAGGATAACTTTACATTTTTTAAATACCTAGTCCAGTAGTTCTAGTCACTACCTATGTAGAAAAACTATTAGCCACTTTCTGATTCCAGGAAATCCCAAGCTCAGAGGCAGTATTACAGAGAAGGGATATTTTTCAGTCCTAATCAGGCCCCATCTCACACTTCATTCATACTTCACAGGCCTTCTGTGTGAACAGATTCTCTACATTCAGTTGATGAGAAAATGGCATGCAATGGTACCTCTCTAACATTATTAATTTTCCCATATTGACATCACTGTTCCAAAGCTGGGAAATAGAAAATGTGGAAATGCTGAGTTTCATTGTCTGCTGTCAAGGCCAAATAGCAGTCTTTAGACCTTTTCTTTCTTTAATGCTTTCTTAACAAGAACTCAGAAGAAATTTATAATAAATGTTAGAACTGCATACTCATGTTGGTCATTAAATGCATGTCTGCAGATGAAAAGTCATAGTCACACGTGAATGTGATTTCAAAGACACAAAATGTACAGTTTGTAGCCAGCTTCCAGCTTTTGTTACTAGTATTTGGCTCAAGAGCTGTCCAGACTTATCCTACTTACGCCTGTTGGATACTTGCCATAAATACTAGGAATCAGGGAATTTGAAATTTGAATAAATCCTCTAAATTGATAGTAATAATTATTAGGTAAATGCTTCTTTTTTCTGGATTTTGCGTCACATATCAATTCATTATTCAAGTAATTTATAAGCATCTGGAGTTTGTAAATATTGTCCTACATATCTGATAAGAGCATTTTTTCTCATATACTGTATTTGTGATTTTGTTATCACTCTTACACCACAGAAGTGTTTTGCTGTTCAACAGAGGCCTTTGAATCAACAATTAGGTTAAAATTACCATAACCAGAGGCAACATCTTGGCAAGAATGACACCACGTGCCAGTTAAAAATAAAGAGTACATGCTACTTCTGGCTACATTTTGGGACACCAACCTAAGAGTGTGAACTGATGACATGAGTAAAGCAGCAAAGCCAGAATTGTACACAGCAAAACCAGACAGAGCTGCATTCACTATTTTCCCTTCTTTTCAAATTCTACTCCACTCCCACTTTATCATGCTGATTGCAGAACACTGGCCACTTGAAAACAAGAGAGGGAATTTCATTTTGATCACACCCAAAATACTTCATGCAAGTCTTAATGTTATAGGAAGTCAAGCACTTCAGGATTTGGGTGGTGTAGTGTTGTCAGGGACAGAGAGGGATGGGGGTTTTTGTTCTGTTTTGTAGAAATACAGAAAGTCTTTAAATCCCACATTGGAACTATTCCCAGGGAATAGCTTTTTTCTGGGAAAAAAAAACAGCAATGGTGGACACATTCTTATTTTGGTTATTTTTAAAGTGCATTCTCCTCAAATTAAAATGCCTGCTAACAAGGCAATTATAAAATCAAACCTCTGTAACTCATAATATTTGTATTATGTATTTTTAATATTTTGTATTAAACTCCAAATCAGTGGATAGAAGAAGCCAACTCCTTTCTCCCTGGGAAGGGCAACTGAACTACAAGGACAGGACAGACTAGCTTCAAGGGCTGTGCTCAAAGAGAACAGCTCTAGATAATCCACAATCCCTGAGATGTAATGGTGATGGACCAGACTCAGTGTCACTGCACAAGCCTTTCAGATGCCGCCACTAATTACCAAAAAGGTAAGGTGTGAGGGCCCTGCAGGTGTGCTCCATCAGCAATGACAGACTGCTCTGCTCTGCAACCTCCCTCTGTCCTCATCAGCACTGTCAGAATGTGAGCAGCTCATTAACATCTGTGAATTAATTTAATCTCTGAGCTAAAAAAAAACCACCTTCCCAACTGTGCAGACAAGACTGCTGCTACTCAGGGCATAAGCAAGGATCAGTTTCATACACATAATCAGTGTTTTAGTTAAGGCAGATTCTAAATTTTAGAAGAATAATGTGCCTACTAAACAAGCTGAGTACTTGCTGGAACCCGTGTCCTTACTGACTTCCCTTGGGGGACATGTCTTTGGATGCTTATAAGGCTAGAAAGAAGCCTCAGGAATTGTCCATGTGTTAAGGTTTGACTGTACAGGTTGTTCCTGTCCTGATCATAATTTTAGTGGTCATTACTTCTCAGAGAGGAAATAAGTTGATTACCTAGCATCCATAAAGCGGGTCAGATCCTCAGAAGGATGTAGGGAATAGTATCCTGACAGTGGATCGAATTTTGTAGTTTTCTCCTTCTGAGGGTTCATCACCAGATAAAGATATGCATGCAGCTGTTTGGCAAGTACCTGAACATGTACTGATGGTCCAGTGCTTCTATTACACAAGTTTCTTGTGTACTGACATGTGGGAGGTCCATCCCTGGTCGCAGCTGTCTCCCAATCCAGCTCCACCTCCTCAGAGGGAGACTCCCCATTAGGGGAGGACCTGGGGGCATAAGACCTGCTCCTGTTCTGGAAGGGAGGCATGCCCAGGGCCCTGGACCGACCCACTCTTCCCGAAGGTTCTATTATGTTCAAAGTTTTATTGGTTGTAAGTTATTGTACCCCTCTCTCATGTGTTTTAATTGGACCCCAGACCCTTGTAGCTTCCCCTTGTCTCTCTAGGGTTGTACCCTTTCCCTTATAACCAGCCACCTGGGGACAGTCCTTGGGATTTCTCCTTCACGACTCTTCCTCCTGGACCCCCCTCACCTGATCCCTCAATAAAGGAGATTACGGAGGAGACACCCTCCCACACCCTTCGCTTCTCACCTTCTTTTTCAGCGGCACCTCATTGCGCACTCGCCAGGGGCAGCCCCATCTCGGCGGGAGTCACCCCCGCAGTAGGCTGTGGTGGCCCGGAGGCTCACGCCCTGGACAAGGACAGCCAGGACAGTCAGGCAGCATTATTATTTTAAATACAACACTGACACAGGAGAGATTAATTCATTTATGACCTGAGTTACTGGTATTTCATATGAGGAATCCTGTGGCGGTTCACATGTGAATAAAGGTTAGAAAACTGGACTGAAGGGTGGACAGTTATGACAGAAGAAGTATTTATAAGTTGCATTTTATTACTATTTACAAATATGTGATACTTATTTGCATTTCCATTTTAATATGAGAAAAGCTTATTTCATCTGTCTGGGACACCTACCAGCCCATTTAATGAAACTTTGATTGCTTCATGCTTTATCCTCACTGCTCTACCTTTTCCCTATATGTACTATGTTGTCTTTTATTGACACATCTGAAACATAGATGGAAAGTGAAAATTCCAAGAACCTAGATTACTTAAGTCAGGCAGAAATCCCAGAAGATCTGAGTTCCTAAGTGCTTCTGAAAATTGCATTGAAGCTCTGTGGCACAAACATAAATCTTACTCTATTTTATATATATTTGATGTGGTAATTACAATTTGTAACTAATTTTGAAAATGTAGTTGTTGCACATATATACAAAATAGTGTCTCTCTAGCAATCTACAGCTGTTCAGCACCAACCCGGGTCTTGTTCACTGAGAAAAAAATCTTTTATCACAGTATCACATTGAATACTAGACAAGAGTGTCCTCACTGATCATGAGCCTCAACTTTCAAAGCTGACCTTTATTTTATTTAAAAGAAACAGGAAAAACTGTGTGCTACTGCCCTATTACTTCTATTATGCAGTTGTATCTGTCAACCATATACCAACTGCCACCTAGGAGTGTTATTTCCAGCTGTAAATTCAAAGGCTTCTGACAGGTAGGAATTGACATTAAAGTGTTTGCAGAAGACAGGAACAAATGATGGAGAAGATGTTGATCAGTATTTTTTAAATTCTGGGTAAGGCACATGTTGTTCCAGACTGCATGTGGGCTGGATGATAGCATAGAAAACTATCAAAGAGGCTACAAGTGTACAAAATGAGGCAGAAATGGTTAAAAATGAGAAGTCTTACTATTCTTTACAGGCATGCAGCATGTTAGGTTAGAGGGATGGAACATACCTCCTATGAGGAAAAGGTGAAAGTGTTGTTCAGCCTGGAGAAGAGAAGGCTCTGGGAAGACCTCTCTGAGTCCTTCTGGTACTGAAATAGGGCCTATAAACATTTTAGCATGGCTTGTTGCAATAGAACAAAACTTAAATTTAAACTGAAAGAGGGTAGATTAATGTACAAGGAAAAAGTTTTTTATGAAGAGGGTGGTGAAATGTTGGCACAGGTTGCCCAGAAAGGCAAATGTCGCACCACTGGGAATATTCAGAGCTCTGAGCAAACCCTTCTAGTTGAAGAAATCCCCTGCCACATCAGAGGGATCAGACTAGATGACCTCAAAAAGTCACTTTCTGTGGTGGGTCCACCCCTAGCTGCCTCAGCCTCCTAGGCCGGCTCCGCCTCCTTAAAGGGAGCAGCCTCGCTGTGGGAGGACTCCTGGGTTTGAGCACCTGGGCCCGCCCCTGGTTCTGGAAGGAAAGGCATGCCCAAGCCTCGGGACCCACCCGCTCTTCCAGTACTTTCTGTTAAGTTCTTTGTATCATTGGTTGCTTTTTGTTGTACCCTCCCCTCTTCTGTTATGATTAGTCCCTGAACCCTTGTTCCCTCCCCTCGTCTCTTCCCTGATTGGTTACCCCTTCCCCCTTATAAGCAGCTTCATGGAGACAGATCTGGGGATTTTCCTCCTCTCTCCCTCCCAAACACCTGCACCCTGAACCCTCAATAAAGGGGAGCACGGGGGAGACCCTTCCCCCACACCCTTTGTCTCATCGCTCCTCCTTTTCCATCGGTGCTGGCAGCTGACCACTCGCCTGGGACAGCCCCACCTCGGCCGGAAAGACCCCGGCAGTAGCCTTTGGTGGGCCGGCAGCTTGTGTCCCAGGCAAGGGCTGCCAGGAAGGCCAGGCGGCTTCCAGAGCAGCTAGAACAACTTCCAACCCAAACTATAAGTCTATGAAACTTTTAACTGGATAACATTGGAACTGACTTTTCCTCTATAATTTCTTACCTCTGCAGAGGGACTCCTGGACTGTGCTTCACTACTTAATTACACTTCAGTTTGTTCTTAGGTGATCAGACAGAAGGATTATGCTTTTCATGCCTTTTCCAAAACATGCAAAAAGTTTAGAGAAAATTTGTACTTTGGAGATGGTCAAACCAGGGAAAAAAAGCTGCTAATTTTGAAACCATTATCAAGAATACATTTCTCAAACAAAAGTTCTGTTTCATACAGAGCACTACAGTATTAAGAGTGCAACTGGTGGGGTACAGTTTATAGCAGAAAATTTATAAGAAAAATCATGAGAAAGTGAGGCATAGAAATAATGTAGTATAGTGAATGACTGTTCTCTGCCTGTAGGGAGGACACTACAACATGAAATATGCTGGCTAGTTAAATTCTTTCCTCTTAACTCACATTTAGCTCAGACACAAAAGCTTCTCATTCAGTCTAAAGTTGACGATTTCTAGAAAGGCAAAACCACAGACCTTTAGAGGACCAGAAAAAGGGATGTGGTCAGTATTCTACTACCAGTAATCTAAGTCTTATGGGAAACTGCACCTTTCCAGTTTACTGTCCACTTCTTCAAAATTCTTGTGCCAGCCTTTAGAGGTTACTAAACATCAATTGAATTAGATCAATGCCCTCAGCAAGAGTCAATAAGAATAATGGTAATAATATCAATGTAAATGTACACTGACTTACTCAAACTGAGAATATAGCATGCCATGAACAATCAACCCAGTACAGGGTGAGGTGTAAGTCAGGCTGATACTTGATTTGAGAATGGGAAAAAAATAGTTCCATACAGCAGCAGAGAAATTGAAATAGAGTGCAATAAACTTCTATAGTTTTCTACCAGGAAATCTCCTGTGTTAATCTTACAGCCATTTCTGATCAAATATTTTCAGAAAAGAAAGACAAGATCTTTCAGACAAGATCTCATTGAATTTGTATGTGAAACACATTCTTGATTAGAATGATTCAACAGGGGCTTGAGGTTGATCTGTGTAGCTCCAAGGCTTTGAATGCAAGGCCAGGTTCTCCTCCACAAGTCTTCTCATTCCTTTTCCTAGAACTATGTGATATTTTATTTGTAGACTGAGCCCTCATCCCCACTCTCTGCTATTCCATCAGAAATAGCTAACGACACAACATTTTCCCATGCTGCTCCTTCTTCTGGTTTCTGAATAAATTAAAACATTCAAATAATTAGAACATTTAAAATCCATAATAAAACTACATTCACATCTCCCATAACAGCATCATTGCAGATTAAAACTGCAGATTATAAAGGAGAGTGGGAGGATAAGGATAGTGTGTTTGCTCAACCACGCCTCAACAGAGCTGCAGGTTATCTGCGTAAGCAACACAGGTATCCATACCCTCCCCTTACTTCACTCTTCTTTTCTTGTCTGTTCAATTATACAACCTAGGCTGCTGCAGAACGACCAACTTTCCAATTCTAATTTTCTACAAGAAAATGAAGAATTTTAAGAGTCTTCTTTATTTCCAGTTAAGTGCAAACACCTACATTGTTCTGCTTTTAATGGTTTCCATGGCTGATGATGAACAGATGGCAAGATTTGGTTAAGTCTTAGAGAACCAGAATGTTGATTAATAATAGAACAAATCTGGCACAGACCTAACATCCAATTTCTCTTTTCTTTTTTACTCCACTGACTTATCTTATTTTAACTCTACCTTCTGAATCTCTTTTTAGCTTGCCCCTTTCTGATTCTGAGCAATCAATTCTGTTTTGAACATTTCCCTGTCTTGAATTTGTTTATCTGTAATGTCAGGGACCAGGAGCAGGACTCAACAATCCTTATGGGCTCCTTCCAACTCAGTCAATCCTATGATTCTGTGGTCAATGGGAAGAAAAAATAAAATGAAAAACAAAAGTAAAATCTGCAAAAAGCTGCAACAAATCAACCAAATAAAACCCCACCAAAAAACCTCCTCAGTTAATAGCTTTCAAAACAGCATGGACATGAACAATTACATGCTCTTGCAAACACCTCAGAAGGTAGCACTCTGCTGATCTTCCTGTATCATGCAACTCTCACATTACTGACATTAGCCAACAGATACCTGAAGTAACTGTAGTCCAATGTGTGATCATTTCACATGCTGGATATTTGCATTTATTTCCCTCCTCATTTCATGATTGCCCCCTCCTATTTAATAACTCCCTCCTTTTATGTTGATATCATCGAATTTTGCCTGAGACTGGGCCTAAAAAGAATTTTTTTTCTAAAAATTAGTTTTAAAATGCTAATATTAAAGGGCAATGAATAAGAACGGGTTTCAATACTTTGGTTCCTTGCATACCACACATATTTTCTTTCTTTCAAAGTCACAGTATACTAACTGTAATTCCTAATTCTTACTGGTCGTGGTTTTTTGGAAGCAGAATAGAGTGCGGGGAGTAAGAGGGAAGAATGGAGATGTGCCAACTTCCTTTGAAAACTTTGATGTAAACCAAATACATAAGAGAACTGCACCCATTTAAGTTTTCTTTCAAACTTCAGGAGGTCCTGTCCTCCCTTCCTCATGTGCAAAGAATTTCCATAGTTTATACCAGGAAGCATAAAGTGAATTTATAAATAAATAAAGGGTAGAATGCAAGTATCTGAGAATATTTTTTTCTCATATGTATTTAAAAAATATAAATATTAATTAATTGCAAAAACATTTTAATAGTGGATATATGTGGCCAAATATGGCTATAAACCTAAGTGAGATCAAATCTAAAATGTATACTTCCAGCTGTTCCCCAGTACTGGTCGTAGGTTGGTTACTCAACCCTACAATTAACTGCACAAATCCACATCAAAATGTTTGGAGTCTGAAATAATTACCTGAACATGACTCACAGAAATTGAGAACAAGTATTGTCTCTCTAAAATTTAGCACACCTGCCAGAAAATAAGGGAGCAAATTAAGAAAACATTGGAACAAAAGAAATAAAAGGAAAGATGTGGGAAGAAGGAGGAAGGTTTTTAATGTTGTTATTACTTTCTTCTTCATAATTGCTCTCTTTCTTACTCTCAGTAATCTCCAAAATATTGGTTGGAACCAAGTTTCATAAGCAGACCTGAAAAATAGCAGTTTTCAACACATTTACTATTCAAGAAGGCACTACATGGTGCCTACTTTCAATTTTCTAGCTATTTGGGGAAAAACAATTTCAGGAGAGATTATAATTTTTTAAAAATTAATTAAAAAACCAAAACCATGGTCTCATAACCTCTATTTCCTCTTTATCCAGACTTCTCCACTCTCTTGAGTATAAGTTACAGAACTAAGCCCATATTGAATATATTAGACATATTCCAGTCTTTCTAGATTTACATGGAAGGGATTTAAAACGTGGGTATCAGGACATTAAAATCAGAACTATACCAACAACCAACTGAAGTTGATTTTGTTACTGAATTTGATTCAGATTATGATGCCAACACAAAAGTCTGATATACAGATTGGTGCTTCTGGTTATGGAATGAAATTTTGCTCCAGCTGGAATATTTCCAACTTGTATACAATTGTATCCAAATTTGTATTCATATCTAATTCATAATGTAGAGTGAATGCAAATATCTAGGAACCCCCCACCTTAGCTTCCTTTTTCTATTTTTTCAACTTTTTTTGCGAAAGATGGAAAGCAATGGCAACTCAACCTGAAAGCATTGGTGACATGATATTTTGAAAACTTTAGATATGTTGGCTCAGATAACTGGAAAAGTGCCTTTGAAAAGGTTTGGATAATTTAAACAAGTAGTTGCTGCCGTTTCAACTTACTGTAAAATAAATTCAGGTAAATAGTAATCATGATATTTCTACCAGAGCATTTAAAGAGAGTCATTGGGTGCCTGTGCATAGGTGTACTCCTTACCATGTGACCATGAACTTCGCAGATTAACTTCTTAACTTGGGCAGACTTCCCAGAGACCTTTATGTTCATCTCCACAGACTCAGTCTGAGTTTTCCAGTTCTATTTTCCAAACTAATCTTCTAAAATACTATAAAGAACTCTGCGCATGTATCCTCTTTGATGTTGCTTGTACAATTACATCTTTTTCTTCCCTCATAACACAATTATCATTATATCAAAAGCATATCTATTACAGACACAGCTTTTATCATATGTAAACATAACTCTTCATCAGAATTATTTTATATATTGCCATTATATCATGCTTGGTTTGGGGGTAAGGGGGTCCAAAGAAAAACAAGCTAGTATGAGCAATATGTATTTATTAGTGCGACTATATCTACAGAGTTATGATCAAATCCTCACTACATACTATTTTAATTTTCTCACTTTCCCTGTTTTCTTACACATTCAAACAAAATTTGATTTCCCACACTCTAGAATTTTCCTCTTATTTATCAGTTTCTTGTCCTCTGTATTTGCACAGAGGGGTTGGAATATGACTAACCACAGGTCCATGAAATAGCCAAATGTCTCTTTTCTCTCATCACATCAAAACTGGTTGAACAAAATGGTGAGACCACTAGTGAGAATTTATGGCCTGGTAGTCATTTTTCTATCCTTTGATTTGGGCTATAATCCGGGATTTGGTGGTTCTGTAGTCAGCTTGCACCAGCAGAGCTGTCTGATGGAGGCACATCAAAAACCCCGAGGCTGGCTCAAAAATCTAGTAGCCCCCATGATATTTACTGTACAATAGTGTTTTTAAAGTGCATTATTAGGGAGATCACAGGGTAGCTATTTAAGAGAAGAAATATTGAAATATGAAGTACATGTTGATCCACCAGGTCAGCAAAATATGTCAAATATTAAACAGAAATACTGAGAGGAAGGCAGCTGTTTGTTTGGGTGTTTGTTTGTTTCTTTCTTTTCCTTCTTAATGAAGAAACAATTTTGTAAGGAGAAGCCGAAACAATGGGCTTCCTTTAAAATATATAAGCGTTATGATCTGTCTCTGTCACTGCTTGGTAAAGATACAGTTTCAGAATTTATGTTGCAGAGAAAAATCCATGCAATAACCATATAATAATCCATTATAATTAATTACGCCCTGAAAAACAAATTTTAGGAAAATAACTCTTATCAAGCCAAGGTTTATAACTACTTTTCCATTTTATCCTTGCAAATATTTTCTTTTTTTTTTTTTTTAATTTTCTTTTTGTCTCTTTAGATGATAATTCTGTTAACTGGACAGAATGTCATAAATTATTTCAGATAATTTCAGTATAAACCAGTATATATAAACTCATATAAATATATGAGTCCCAGTTTTTTTCTGCTGTGGAAGGCCTTTCACTCCTAGTCAAGCTGCATTTCCTGCTCTTACAAACTATGCCATCATCCATCCTTCCATGTGCAAATGCCGCAAAGGCATCCCACAAACAAAACTCTGCAACTGAATCCATTGCAAATCCAGTCTCACAAGCTGAAGATTATAGGCATCAAGATGGGGTTTTAGTTAGACATTGTCCCCGTTTCCACCCCAGAGACGTGCATGAACACAAGCAGTTAAATAAAATGTAAAGTGTGCAGCATGACTATGGAGTGATTGTCTGATTTTTTTTCTTAATTGTTGGCCTGTATTTGAAGTACAGGTAAAATTAAAGGTAATTTTATTATAGATGTGCAAAAAAGTATTTTCCCAGCTGTAAACAATTACTGTCTCCCCTGAAATACACCTGCCTAATAAGATATAATCTATTAACATGGAAAAAGAGGAAGTACAGATGGTTCCCTTTCTTCTCTTTCCCAGAAGAAATTGTTCTTTAGAATTATGTGCAAAATAGTTGTTTGACCTGAGGTTCCACCTCCCAACACTATTTCTAAACATGTAGTCTTTATTCATGGAAACAAAATGAGAGGAGTTTAATTGCCCTTGATGTTCCTCTCTTGTCAGCCCAAATTCAATTCCATCTTTCTAATCTGAGAGTTATGTAAAAGTATAGGTTCATGAAGAGATCAGCTTTGGCACAAGGAGTACTGAGAGACTTACCATATTATTAAGGTTTTCTCAGAGCAACTGGGTGGATAAACCTATAATGTAATGCCTCTTAGAAAGTGTAAAGGTATTTTTGCTCCTCTTCACATTGTCTTAAAAGATTACATGCAATTAACAGTGCATTTTTCCTAGTGTATAAACCACTGAAAAATAATGTATGATTATTAATTAATGTATAATTATATAATTCTCTGTAATGGAGAAAACTCTCTTCCAAACTTTAGCCATGCTCTACATTACAAACGCTGGGCCATACTGTTAGCAGAAACTCTTGAAGGGGTTCCAGCACACTTTCCCAGAAATATCTCTGCCAGTCTGAGTATCAACCTTGTCACTCTCTGACATGGCAGAGAATGTACTTTTCCAAGAAGAGAGATATTTTGGCCAATGTAGAGTTGTGAATCGAAGGCCTGGGTTTTTATTTCACCAGTCCCTCTACAGAAGATTTTCACAGCTTGATACTGTCAGCTGTGCTAGCCAAGAGTGCTCTCCACACACTCAGGTGGACTGTTGCCAGGTGCCCAAAGAGGAAAATAAGGTAAGATTTCTCTTCTCTTTTCCTGCAGCCCCATGAAATTAGAAAATTTAGATTAGAAAGTCTTCAGGCTTGATACAAATGCAGTTGGATATAAGAAAAAGATGTGTTTTAGCTGAACTGTCCATCCAGCTTTAATAGACAGTCTTTTAAATTATCATTACTGTAATTAAAAACACACATTTGAACTTAAAAAAAAAAATTAAAACAAAGTTAAATATGCAAAAGAACATTGTTATTTTTTGCAGGCATTGGCTGTAACAGTGCATTTTTGAGGATCATCATGCCTGCATGGACTGGATATATAGGATTGTCCTCCACGTACATCCCAGAATTAAACTATGGAAATATTTCCATTTTGAATAAAACTGTTTATGAGAATCCTTGGGTGATTCTGCTATTGCTCAAGAGACAACTCGGCAATAGAACTTCAAATTTGCAACAGTGAGCATTACTACCCTGAAGTTTTTCCTGTCATCTAACAGGATCCTGAATTATATTTTCCAGCTCCTACTGAAGGACAGAACAATTTATTGATATCTACCTACAACATTCACAACAGCCACTAATCTAGCATGGAGCCGCCTAATCTAACCACCTCTGTGGCAATGCCAGAGTCCTCACTTTTTACAGCAGAACTAGATATCAACTCTATTAGCTCTTAGCTGTAGAGAAGTAGCTGTCTTTCTTGCCACCCACAAGTGGTGGTGGTGAATTCTCTCTGTAATTCCTAACTCTAGAAAAAAAAAAATGTGGAGACAGTAGCTGTGATTCTACGTCCACTAAAGCACTATACTAAGTAATTAAATGAACAAAACCCAGCTTCAAATCCCTCACTTGCTGTTTTCAGAACCAATAGTGAAGACATAACAGAAAATATTTTATATCTTTTGTATCATTTGCACAGTAGGACACACTCTGTAATAACCCCTCAAATAGACCTCAGCAATCTGTACCCATGAATCCCCCTGAAATGCTGACAAGCACAAAGATCATCAGAAATTAAACTGAATGATGGTTTGGATAGCTTTGACAGTTTTCAGGTCCTTCAGTAGCCAAATATCTGAAGATGAGACAGCTTATCTGTCCCTTATCTGTCTGAGACATTATCTCAGGCCCTCCTCAATGATGGACTCAATGGTCAAGGTACCCTCCTTCAGTTAAGAGGTGAATTTTAGCCTGTATGAAATACAAAAAATTATTACAGAAGTCATAGCTGAGATGCATAATAACTATAAAAAGTAGGGGTAGACAGCAGTTTCAATGTTCTGAAATCTGTTAGAGGAAATAAAACTAATATTTTAATAGGTTTGATGCAATCTTTGTGTTGTCACATTAATTTACTTCAACCAGATTCTGGCCAAGACAAAGTTACACTGCTGGTTTGAATTCTCTGTCACATCCTTCAGACTTATTTTAGACATATAAATACATGTGTAGAGAAGCAATATTTTGACAGAGTTGACACAGATGTTTTCCAGAATTGTAATCTTCCAAGGCATTGTTTATGAAATGCATATTGAGGGAACAGAAAACTTGTGTGAAATGTTTCAGAAAACAACCTTGGCTCCTTTATGCATATATACTTTTTCATTCAATCATATAATTTTTATTTAAAATATTGCTGATTATTCTCCATTTCTTTTTTAAAATTTCATCTGCTATTTTGTTGAGCAATAACTCCAGTCTGAAATTAAACAGGGAAATTAAATCAGCTTGGACAAAAATAAGATTCCCACTTAAAAAAACACTCTGCCAAAAAAGAGGAGATTTCAGTCTCTTGCATTTAATGAACTTTGTCCCACAGAGCTGCTTTAAGAGAATGCCATCCACTTGTAAAATAATGCCTATTCAGATGTCTTTGTCCGGTTAGAGATTGGATGCAACTTTATTTCATTTGCTCAAAACCAGGTGTTGAACAAATTGAGTTAATATAACTTTTCTTCTGAATCTACTGACTTTAAAAAATGGATAGCAACAACACTTCTTGGCCACTTTTGCCCTATCAGTTGTGGAGTCTACAATGAGCAGTTGCTGAACAGTATTATTTTCTACCCATCACAGTGCAAAAAGCTCTGATAAATTGCAACAATAAAGGCTTCAAGCATTACAATCAATACTTAATGGAATAATGTAAATCCAGCTTGAGTATGACTTGGGGATTGTGTTCTTTTGCAAAGAGCAAAAGATTAATGCACAGCAGAAGAAGTGCATCTTTTTTTCCCTGCAGTCTGAGCTATGAGAGACACAATAATGTGCTAGAGTTGCTTTGCTTGTATTGTGGAGTTATTACTTTTTTTTTTTTTAGCCTAGTTTGAAAGGAGACAGAAAGATATTGTGTCTCACAGAGCTCTGTAAAAACCAAGTTAATGGTATTCTCAGTCTTTAGACACATTTACACATCCTCCATCTGCTTGGGAAGAAAACCCCCAGATTTCGGTAACAAAAATTGTACAGATCTGCCTTCAGGCAACAGAAAATGCATGTGATAAGGGAATAGCCATGAAGTGTAAAGGAGTATTTAGGTCTTAACGCTTATTGACTGGAGACTGTAAAGGAGATGTGAAGGATGTGTGAAAAATCCTAAATAAAAGAGCTAGAATAACATATAATGTGGATAAGAAAATGTGCTTGAAAGTAATGCAACTGTCACTAAAGAACTTGGTAAGAGGAGGAGGTGGGATGGAAGAAATGAATGACAAGAATGAAGATAAGCAGCATTCTGCATCCAGGGCTTGTTTCAGGAAACATGCCACATTCTGCAATTCAGTCACCTGGGTACATTACTATCAATAATAACAACACTCAGGATGCACAAATTCAGCTTTTGTCTCTCCTTCTGTATCTATCAAGTTTTATTTTTAGTTCAGGTGGGGAACGTTCAAACTCAAAGGGCAGTGAAAATGTCAGAAATAGTAAAGAGAAATAATATTTTTAATATCCATGCATTCAAGGGACATTGCTCATTGGAAAACCCATTTGACAAATATGGCATCAGTAAAGCAGATAGTGTTTGCTTGACAAGTTAAACAATGGAGCAGGAAACATAAACAAAGATTTAGTTATAACTTGTAGTCAGTTTTTTTTTTAATGCACATAGGGTTACAGGAAGTGTTGTATTTGTTCATGTACACTCCAATACCAAGCCCAAAGCCTCTTGGAGGGCTTGGGCAAAATTGCTGGGTTTTGGGTGTTTTTCTTCTCCTTTTGCTGTTCAAATGATGACAAATCTTTCCACTTATGTAAACTGAAGACAAGGGTAGAGGTTGCTATGTAAGGCTTAGTTTCCTGCTTCTTCAAGAAACATATCAGAAGGAAAGTGACCTTTCTTTCACTTCTAAAGCACAAAATGAAAACAAGGGATTTTTCCTTTTCTTCTCACTGTTACCACTGGTAATACAGTAGCAATAAAGTTAGCAGTCATCTAAATCCTAGCCCAAAATTTATTCATGGACTGATTATACAAATTTGGGTTTATGCTAATATTGACCTTTATCTGACCTTTAGCTTGGCAGGAGTTCCCTCCTAGGATTTTGACCTCAAGATGTTCTCTTGGAGAGCAATCATGCCTCTTTTAGGATGAACTGAGGCACGGATTAACTCTACAACTAAAGGAAAGTTTTAAAGTAGGTATGTTTATTCCAGAGCTGGGACATACGGGAAATATTTCCTCAAAGCGTGTGCACCCCAATATTGCTCTATCAGGTTTATATTGAGTTACAAATTACATATGCATAAAGTTACACAATGCCCCTATACATATTCATTACCTATTCCCGCTTTGTATTATGAGTCCAAAGTTCATTTGAATACACTTGCCCCTGAGCAGTGCTGCCTGGTGGTCCTGGGCAGAGGTCTCAGGATGAAGTAAAGAAGTCTTCCTCAGTCTGAACTCTTCACCTTGCTTGCCTGCACATACTCTGTGGGTTTCTGGTCCAGGTCCAAACCTTAAAGCTGTCTCGGGCTGGTTTCAGGATCCAGAAGTAAATACCTGGTCATGGTTCCTTCTCTTTATCAATAGTTTGGCATCTTCTTTATATCTTCCCTCTTTGCTTGACAAGCACAAAAATATTGATCAAGCAAGCAACCCTTAGTAAATTTTTATCTATCTCCTAGTCCCTAAAACACAAGCTATTTACCTTGTTTTAACAAACACCTTCTAGTAAATCTCTTAGCCCCCCTAAATCAGAACAAGTCAGAGTATTCCAGTCTTCTAAGAGACACTATCTTTATTTCAGATGCCTTTCTACACACCGATTTCTGTGCATGTCATCTTTCTCAAAGAGAAGCAGCTAAAACTGTCACTTCTCTATTCCAGACAATAGGATCAGAAAATCTGCACTGAGATTTTAAAGAATGAAGAAAAAAAAGGTCAGAACAGTCTCGAAATTTCTGTTCATTGCTGATTCATAGATTCCAGTCTTAACTGTACATCAAAGAATAAATTAAATTTTGTAACTTAAACCTGACAAGCCCTAAAGTCTAAGTTTGATTTGAGCTGACTGCTACTCCTCAGAAATGAGATCTATGAGAAGAATCAATACTTCCATTAAAATTTTAGTTCAGTCCTTGCTAGCACACAAAAAAGTAAGTACAATATTAGAAATTATAAAAAAGTGGTAAAGAAATAAGGACACTGTCATGGTTTGACCCTGGCCAAATGCCAGGCACCCATGACAGCCACTCACTTGCTCTTCCTTGCCACTTCTGGGCAGAGGAGGAAAAAAATTAACGAAGGTCTCATGAGTCTAGATAAGGACCAGGAGAAAACACTCCAAGGGCAAAACAGGCTCAACACAGAGGTACAAAGTGAATTTATTACTAACAGATTCAGAAAACAATAACGAGAACTAAAATAAGCTCATAAAGACACCCTTTCTTCCCCCAGTGCCTCCCTCCTTCCCACCAACAGTGCAGGAACAGGGCGTGGGGGGTTTGGTCAGTTCATCACCAGGATCTTCTTCCTCTGCTCAGGGAGAGACATCCTTCCCCTTTGCTGTGCCGTGGGGTCCCTCCCACAGGAGACAGTTCTCCGTAAACTTCTCCGGATTGGTTCCACTCTCACAAGCAGCTGTCGTCCCAAAACTGCTGCAATGTGAGTTCCTCCCACAGGCAGACAGTCCTCCCAAAACTGCTGTGGCGTGGGTCTCTTGTCCACAGGGTGCAGTCCTCCAAGGACAGGCTGCTCCAGCCTGGAAGCAGGGCCCTCTCTCCACTGGGACTCCCACTGGACCACAGCCCCTCCAGGCATCCACCCACTCCAGCGTGGGCACCTCCCCATGGGCTGTGAGTGGATCTCTGCATCTCCTGTGGACCCCATGGGCTGCAGGAGCACAGCTGCTCCACCATGGTCTGCACCACAGCCTGCAGAGGAATCTCAGCTCTGGCACCTGGAACACCTCCTTCCCCTCCTTCTCCACTGCCCTTGGTGTCTCCATGTTGTTTCCCTCAGGTGTTCTCACCTCCTCCTCTTCTCTGGCTACCACTTTGATTTCTTCTTAAATATGTTATCACAGAGGCATTGTCAACATCTCTAATTGGCCCAGGCTTAGCCAGCAGCATGCCCATCTTCAGAGCCATCAGGGATTGGCTATGATGGATATGGTGGAAGCTTCCAGAAGCTTCTCACAGGAGCCACCTCTGTGGCAGCCCCTGCTACCAAAAATCAGGCTATGCAAAACCAACACGGACACAAAACAAAAACCAGAGAAAATAAGCCACTGTATCAACCTATGGCATGCCCACCTCTTAAATACCATGGGGTATGAAACTTTCCATCTCAAAAAGTGAATAGAATACTTGGAAAATGTTCAAAGGAGGCAAGAAAGCTAATCCAAACCCGCAGAAGTTGGAAGAACAATTAAATAGCCTTTATCAGCCTGAAAAAGATGTAAATGAGAGTGGTGGTGATAAATTTTTACAAAATTATGGGTGTCAGAAAGGCAGTGAAAATGGGACTGCTGGTAAAGCAACAGAAGTAAAATTTCTTTCTGTTTGGAGTGCTGGAACAAAATCACATGCTGCAGATATACCCTACATACACCAATCTGTGCTATGTTAACATTTCTCCCGTTAGAGAAATGTGTGGCTACATATAAAGTGAAATGGGATAAAGCAAAGCAATCCAGAGTCTGTAGAGACAAATTTATGCAAAAGCATTGTTATACTACCAATACCATACTCAGCCAATACCAATACCATACTCATGGCATTAGCTGACAATACATACCACTATGGTGCTTCACAGAGATGAAGTTAACTCTGCCCAAAGACATGGAAACAGTATTCTTCAAATGTCTGAAAAAAACAGTGTAGTTAATATAGTAATAGCAAATAAAATATCTCATTAATATCTGAAGAAAAGTCAGAGATATCTATGCCCAGAGTAAGATCTCTCATTAGATTTCTAACCTAAAAAGGTTGAAGAAAAGCTAATTTTCAAGTGTTAACACTGCCATACTTCTCAGCGGAGGGGTTGACACATGTCCTACTTCAGTTGCTGACCTAATTTAACAAAAAGTCATCTCATGGGACAGACTTTTAGTGGCTCTGAGGACAGACCATAAGAAAGAGATGAGGAATGAAATCCTGCCATATGCTATAACATATGTACAATAACATTGAATGCTTGCATTGCAATGAATTAGTGTCAACATCAGGCTCTCCAATTCAAGCATACCATGATAAATCACAAACTGAGTTTTACCCAGAGAACAGACACATTTAAATAAAATAAAACAAAACCAAAATAATTGTTCAGTACCATCACTCTTCTTAAAACCCAACAACATACTTAAGTATTATATTTTATTTTTAAACCCTGTGTTCTGTTACAAACAACATTATTGTTGTAGCATCTAATGGTACAAACTACACTAAGTAAAATGCCCCATATCTCTTTGTATGGCTTTTGGACAAGATAAAGGGCCTAAACAAATTATTATTATTTGCCAGTCGTACCGAAGGCTCCCTCTAGTCTGGCAGTATACTGCTTTCTTTCTGTTATAAATAGGAGGCAAATTCTGGTACTATAAAAATTGTTTACTATGACTATACTGCTACTAAATTCACTATTGAAAGACTCTGCATGTGGTTAAAGTACAGTTCAAAAACTTCAACTGACTTCACCAAAATTACAGACATTTTCAATATTAAGTTATAAAAATATCTTTGTGGGATTAGGATCTAAGATCAGTCTGGCACAGATCTTCTGGGTTTGTTACTTTAGATCACCACTCTATGAAATCATATTACAAATGCATACAGCATGAAGTGGTAATACCTTTACACCTCTCTGGAAATGAAAAGAAACAGCATCTTATATAAGGTTTACAGAAAAAAGATAAAAGAACATTTCTGAAACTGCTCCTAGTATCTGAGTTTTTGTTAGGATTTTGAGAACTCTTGAAGTCAGCTTTCTTGCTTTGCAACAAAATAAAATAAAATCAAATAGAAATCCCAGTATGCCATTTAAAAAAAAATGTTGTCAGTTTGATGTGTCCAATGATCAGGGTCTAAAAAAGTAAACAAAACAGCTAAGAATTCAATGGAAAATAGTTCCAGAATGCTGGGTTTTATTTCTATAGCCATGACTGTAAGTACCATGGGAAGTCTACATAAGTACTCTACAAAGTCATACTGAAACCATAGTAGGCTAGCATTTAGAGAAGATTATGTCTCTGTAAGAAGGTGTTTCTTGGAGATTATTTAAAATAAAATAACTTTCAACATTAAGGAACAGGGTCAAGGCATGTGTACAATCACAAATTGGGAGAGGAATGTGTGGGATGGAGAGTGATAAGAGGAGCAAGAAGCTGATTGCTTCTTTATGCCCCCATTTTAGATTATTTTTCCTGCTATGTCTCTTAATTTCATTCCTCAAATACAGAAATAGCATTGTTATACCAGTGTACTTTCACCAATGCTAGCTCAGGTAGCAAGCTGCAGAAATAGGAGCAAAAAGTTTTCTTTCACCTAACTTACAGTAGCTCACACTGAATTTGTATCTCTGTGTGTCATATCTCATAATATAAAATACGTGTTTCTCTATATTTCTATGCATTTTAGAAACTGGTGACCGTTTTATTTCTTTGTCACTACCAATGTGCAGCAAAAATAATTTTGTGCAAAATGTACAAAGTTAGGTACACATTTCAAAGCCTGCTACATACATAGCAAATTGAGAGGCAGTGGCATGTGCTGCACAACACAGAAAAGAGCAGGGGCTCCAACGTCTTAATTACCAAGACCAGTATAGCTCTGTGCTTGCTCTGTGCTTCATTGTCCCCGGCTGTAGGCTGTATTTTCTGTATTAATATTTACAAAATCTCTGGTTTGGATAGGGTCAGTTAATTCTTTTGCAATGTTATGAAAGTGTACTTTTACTAAGGGTTCAAGATAGGAAAATGCAGTGCATTCGCCCACGAGGGTTCCCTCCTTCACATGGATTTAACATGGTGAAAACTACCCATATGTTATAACATATGGCATAATTCCAGTATCTCTTCATATACCTGAATCTTCATTCTCAGTGTAAACAAATGGCTCTTTCACAGGGGGATACTGAATCAAATTGGGCCACAGACGGAATGATTTTGTCTTTTCCTAGTGCAGATTGACAGGGGAAAACTGTTAAGCCAAAACAGACAACAAATGTTTTTTCATCTTAAAGGAAAAACCTAAATAAAAACTGCAATTGAAGGTACAGTTTTGGTATATGGGGCATATGTATTTTAAGCTTTTTTAGTATATTTTAGAGATTTGTTTACCTGTCCCCCTTCTAACAAACAAATAACATTAAGTGACCGGTTTATATAGTTATTATTACTTTATGGCACATACTAGAATGCTCAGTTTCAAAACTACCTTAGATTTACCAAACAAAAAGCAGGCAAAACTGAAAGAAACTAATAGCTCAGCAGTATCTTTCAACACTAAATGTTTTGAGATTCACTATAAGAAAACCTGAAATTCTCTAGGGGACAGTGTGTCTGACACCAGCAGTTTTCCACATGAAATTCAAGTCAAAATGAAATGTTTCATATACACACATGTAAATTACTTTTTGTGGATTGCACAAGTACAATTTTGCTGCACAGGTGACACACAGCCCAGGTGCACAATGTAAGCCATATGACTCCTATTAGCCTGTTCACCTAACCTGGGTTTTTGCTCAAGCAGCTTCTGTTTTGTGTCAAGCGGAACATAAGCTTCATCTGTAGAGCAAGCCCACCTTAATGAGTCTGAGGCCTGTGCATCCCAGCACGATGAGACCACCTACTCTTTTGGACAGAATAGCATCAGTTTCCAAATCAAGACGGGAAGAAGATCATTTTCTCAGTTTGAGAGACAGGCGTTTGCCAAGGAAGGCAGGAACCTCCCTTAGAATACAGAATATGACTCCCCTTCTCTCTGAATTTGATATCAAGGGGCTTTCAGGCAAAAATATGGGAAAAGGACTAACAGATCTTTACCAGTATTTGTTACAAGGCAAACAAGCAACAACAGCAGCAGCAACAGCGGCCAAAGCAGAAAGCAGCGGCAGCCTGCCCTCAGCTGTCACACCCTCCCCGTTGGTGCAGTGACTGTCACAGCCAGCAGGGGCGCTGTTGGCTCCCGGCGGGGCAGGGCCGCTGCTGTGATTCCCCCAAGCCTGCAGGGGGCGCTGTGGCGCGAGCTCAGCCGTCTCTCTATCGCTGGTAATGGCGAGCGCAGCGGGCAGAAAGAAGGGGTTTCCTTTACCACCTCACAGGGGCAGCTGGTCCCTGTGCCCCTCCTGGTGGCAGAATGGGCTGTAGCAGGACACCCAGCAGCGGCTGGGGATGGCAGGGACTGTCACCCCAGAAGTGACAAACAAAAGGTAGCAGAAACTGTGGGGTCATGCCCGAAGCTGAGGGGAGTGCGGGTGTTGGGTTGCAGTGTAGCAAAGAGGTCCTGAAGCAGCGGAGGAGCACAGCTGAGGCTGGGCAGGGGAGCGCTCTCTGGGTGGCTCCCTGGTGATGGCTGCTCTCTGGGTCCGCCTGGGCAGAGGCAGCAGCCCCCCAGCAGGGAAAAGGGTGTTCCCGGGTCCTGGCATGGCACGCACTGACTCGGGGCTCCCAAGCAGCAGAGAAGCAGGGAAGCAAACCAGTAAGCTCCAGTCATGGTGCTGAAGCGAAAAGGAGGAAAAAAAAACAGGCAAAAGCCAAGTGGCAACTGTATCTCTCCTCAGAGGAATCCCAGTGCCTGGCTCCCCAGGGCCAGATCCTCCACCAGGAGAGGAAGCAAAACCCCCTTGCGCCCCACAACTCTCGCAGGAAATCCTGTGCTGGTTTGCAATTATCGCAATATCACCCGAGGCAGGGCAGGGGGCACTGACCATCCTGGACACAAAACAAAAGGAACAAAAAACCAAAGATGGGATGGGATAAAAAGATATCCCCAAGACAATCACAAACATTCCTTCCTAAGGGACCATCTTCTTCTATCACATCTACATTTTCATCTATGACTAATATAAAAACTGCATACAGGAAAGCTGGAAACACTTCAGAGAAAATAAAAAACTCTCCTAGCATCATTAAAAAAACCCAAAAAACCCAGGAAGACTTGCAGGGACAAAACAAAGTCATAAGAAAAATATAACTACATTGCAGATGTAATATGATGATAAAATAATAGACAATAAGTGAAGTGACTGCTCACAATAGTAGAAGAGTTATATTCCAGGAGTTCCCTTTCATCCCTATATAAATGAGTTTGGCTTTAATTTAGACAGGTAAGAGGGAGAAGTGCAAGTACTTCATCTATTGGGTGGTCCCTTTCTGAGTTTTAAGAGCATAAGTCCTTCTGCATGAGATGCATGCAGGCTACTAGCTAGATAACTGTATATTTTTGTGCTCCACTTTGCAGAGAGACATCTGGAAGCAGAACCACTGTTTTAGCCTTTGAAAAAAGTATTAAAACAAGTTTATTTTTCTCCCTGCTTGGAATATGGTGGGGGATTGTGGTGGTTTTGCTTGACCCAGTTTTTGCTAGTGAGTACGGTGGTCTACAAAGATGTCTCCTATGTGTCCTGTGTGAAGATTCTGGAAGTTTTTCACCATGTCAAGGAGAGCAAATCTCTGATGGCTCTGAAGACGATGGACATGCTGCTGGCCAAGCCTGGGTCTATTAGAGATGTTAATTACACCTCTGTGAAAACATATTTAAGAAGAAATCAAAACAATGTGTGCACACACTTCTTTTTAGCCAGAGGAGGAGGAGGTAAAAATATGTGAGGGAAAACAACATGGAGGCACCAAGGTCAGTGGAGACGGTGGGGGAGGAGATGCTCCAGACACCGGAGCTGAAAACCTTCTGCCAGCCGTGGTGAAAACCATGGGGGGAGCAGGTGGTCCCCCTGCAGCCCATGGGGTCCACAGGGATGCAGAGATCCAGCCACAGCCTGTGGGGAGGTGCCCACGCCAGAGGAGCAGGTGGATGCCTGCAGGAAGCTGTGATGCAGTGGGAGTCCCAGTAGAGACTGAAAGTTGCAAAGGCTTTGCAGGAGAGAGAGAGGCCTTGCTCCCGGGATGGAAACAGCCTGGCCTCGGCTAAGAAGTCTGCACCCTATGGACAAAAAACTCGTGCTGCAGCAAATTCAGGCAGGTATTGCTTGTGAGATTGGGCCCATGCCAAAAAAGTTCATAGAGGACTGTCTCTCGTGGGAGGGACCCCATGGCTGAGTAGAGGATACTTCTCCCTGGTGGACTGATCCTGACCAAGGGAAACCCATACCCCCATACCCCATACCCTGCTCCCCGCCCAGACCTGTTGGTTGGGAGGAGGGTGAGCTGAGAAACAGTGCCTTAGGAGGGAAGCGGTGTAAGTGAAGAAGTGGTGTCTTAAGAACTTCTTTTTACCTCTGATTTATCCTCCGACGCTGTTAGGTTAATAAATCACTTTGTAATTTTAAATTTCCCTTCCCTTCTGTTTTTCGTCCCTTCTCTGTGTGTCCTCCCACCAGTGACTTATATCTCAGCTCATGAGTCCAGTGTGTTTGTGTTAGTTTTTCTTCTTCTCCTCTGCATGGCTGTGACAGGAGAGAATAAAGAGACCAGACATCGTAGGTGCCTGGCATTTAGCCAGGGGCAAACCGCAACAGGGGTACTGTGGGCTTGTTGACAGGGACCATCTTTTACTGTTTTGTGGGGTTTTTTCCCTTAGGAAGGAATAGACTTCAATATTTTATATTTCAATTTTTTTTCTATCACAAATTGTTTCTTCAAGTAAGAGAGCAGTAGCAGTGTCCTGGTTTCAGCTGGGACAGAGTTAATTTTATTTTTACTAGCCGGTGCAGTGCTGTGTTTTGGATTTAGCATGAGAATAATGCTGGCAACACAGTAATATTTTAGTAGCTACTCAGTAGTGCCTACATTAGGGCAAGGACTTCTCAGCTTCACATGCTCTGCCAGCCAGCAGGTGCACAAGAAGCTGAGAAGGCGCTCAGCCAGCTGACCCAAACTGGCCCAAGAGATACTCCATTCTGTAGAATGTCATGGCCAGTATATGAACTGAAGGGAACTGGTCAGGAGGTACCAACTTCTGTTGGGGGACAGGCTGGCCATTATTCAGCAGGTGTTGAGCAGTAGTATTAGGCATCTTTTTTCTCTTGGTGACTTCCCCTCTTTTCTTTTGTTATCTCTATTATTATTTATTATTATTATTATTATTATTGCTCCTGGTATAATACCATAATATTTTACTTTATCTCAGTTACTAAATTCTTCTTACCTCAAGCCACAAGCTTTTGTTTCTCCCTGATTCTTTGCCCCATCCCACTGGAAGGGGGCTCAGGGGTAAAGAGTGAGCAGATGCATGGTACTTCATTGTCAGCTGGGGTTAAAACACGACAGGCAGGCAAACACTGAGTCTTGAAACCACCATAGGAAGCCTCTCTGTATATCTTTCTGATGTGATAGAAGCAGCAGGAAATATCATCTTGGATCTAGTATTTGACAAACTAGTGTCTCTGTCAGTAGTCTGAAGGCAGTAAATGCCTGTTCAGAAAAATGCATGATTTAAAGGTTCTATTTACTAATGAGCTGAAAGCTACTTCTGAGAAATCTAACAGCTACTAAAACAAAGCAAGACTGAGACAATAGTCAGTAGTTTAATTCAACAGTTTCAGAAAATATCACAGCAACAACCATGAAGATTCATTTTGATAATATAATAATAATCCACTCTTTTTTTTGTGTACCAAGAAAATGAACTGAGTCCCTAACTAAATGACATGAGCAAAAACTCCTTGTATTTAATCTGAAGAATATGAAATTATGTGGAAGTATCCTTTGCTCAGATTCAGCCAGCAGTATTGCCATGTGAGGAATCAACTGAAATTTTAAATGTGTTTCATTTACGTGTAAATTTAAGAAAAGGTCAGGTTTCCCTCATGAAACAAAACAAAACAAAACAGTTGAGCCAGGTTTGACTGTATAGTGTGTTCTGGACTGTGCAATGGATGTGCAGTGTAACAAAAAGCATTTAAGCACAGGATCAAGGGTAGCTCAGGCTTCAGCAGTTACACAGCTCAGTTACTACCTTCTGGACTGTCTGTAGCTCACTAAATATTTTTATGACAGATCCACAGAAAATGTGTTCTGGAAATTATGGTTAATAATTTCTTTGGTGGTGTAATGACAACAGGGCCTGCTTCTGCTCCTACTTCATCCCTGTATTGAGGAATCAGACTTTTCATTTATACTTTCCAAGAATAGCTTTTGTATGCTTTGTTATATTTTATAATTTTTTATTGCACTTGAAAGTCCTTTGGTGTGGCTGAATATGCCCAGGAGAGACTACTGCTAGCCATTTGGGGTGTCCTTTACTGCCTAGAAAACCCAGCCCATTCTGTGTAACTTAATAGTTTAAATATCTTTTTTTCAAATACCTCTATCTCATCTACCACCAGGTACCGTCTTAGTGGTTAAAATGCCAAGACTGAAAAATTCATTAATAATTTCTAAAATGAAGTGCAAAATACAAGCTGCATTTTATTACACTGTCTGTAAGTAAGAATCTGTATTTTATTTTCTGCCTTTTTATCCCTTCAAATTTTGGATGTTCCCTGGCTCTATACTGAGTGAATCTTTTTCCTCTTTCATTCACATTGCCAGCATCTCTGTTTTGAATGTTAATCATTTTATATGTCCAACAAACCTTTGCTGATCTACCTCCACTAGACAAAACTTAGCAATTTTTTAAAAATTTTTAAGGGAATAGTTAAAATCGTTGCATGTATATATATATATATGTATGTATGTATGTATGTATGTACGTGTATATATATATATATATATATATATATATATATATATATATTAAAAAGACTGAGTCCCTTTTACAATGAATGAGCTTTTAATTTTTTAGTTTTAAATTAGCAATCAGCTTCTATAGCTGAGGGCTAGCTTATTCCTCTGATGCTGGCTAGTAAAAATCCTTGGAACACAAGTATATGCAATAAGCCAATAATTCTGCCTGCCTTTCTGCTGCTCTTGAGGGTATCTCAGTTCTGGCAAACAGACGGGTAATGGGAATTAGAAGGAGGGGAAAAAAACAGCAATAAAAATATAAATCACAAAAGGAAGGAAATCCATTTGGTCCTTGGCAGCAAAGACACCGCTCAGCTAATCCATGCTGAGTGCAATCCAATACTCCTTTATATAATCCTGTTCTTGTGGAAGAAAATTAAAGTTTAATGCAATAAAGGCTGACACAAATCACTTTTGTTGCCCAGAAGCAGATTAAAGAACAGTTAAAATCATACAAATCTAATTTATTTGTTGTTGTTGTTGCTTTATTTTATCCAGTGACATATTTATTTTTAATTCACAGCATCAGTTTTTGATTATTAAGCATATATTCCCAATGTAAGAAAGATTTTGCGATGCAAAGGAAGGAAAAGAAAATAATGACAGCCAAGAAATGATTAGTTTTTGAATGGTACATGTTAAGGTTCTTTCAAAATTCCATAAATTTTTCATAAATTCATATGGGTCTCTGCCTTTAATCAATCTGTGTCCAGGGGACTTTAAAATAAGCATAAAGGAAGTAGAGAGCTATCATTCATAATTGGAGCTGTACAGGTCACTCCGATCGACTGTCACTCTTGGTAAATATGCATTTGTTTTTTTGTTTTTCTGCAGAGATCTGACAACAATGGAACAAACTGAGAATTTCTGTAAGAGAGACAATAATGTAAGAGAATGGTGACTCTGATCTTCCCTTTTATTCCTTCAGCCATCAGCTTCAACATGCCCTTCATCAGCAAATTGGACTGAAAAGAAACCCAAACAAAACCAAACAAGGTAAAAACAGACCCTGGGCTTATTATGCTCCATACAATACATTCTTTCATGACAGAAAAGGTTACAATTTATCTGCAATGTTGATCAGACTTATGACTGTGTTGAAATAGGATCAGGTTTTTCATTTTCTTTGCCTTTGTCCCCAGCTCCAACATATCCTCTTTCACAAATTCCTTTGGGAAATTTCCCTTCCTACACTTCATATTGGTGGTACAACATAACCGCAGACGTATGTGGAGAGAATGCAGGAGACCATGTACAGTTATCATTTTTCCCAATAGAGCTATCAGAATATTACCCAAGGCACTAGAGAAGTTTGTGAAATACAATCTGGAAGTGGAAAGGTTGCATAATTTCTCCAGTATTTCTCTTCTTCACAAGTATTTTTGCAGCAGTATATCTTCAGGTGTATTCTTAGAGCAGGAAGGGGCTACTTCTGAATAGAACTGGGGTTAAAAACATACCTTAAAAACATGAAAAGATCTATTTCATTTTCATTGTATTATACTGTCCTCTCTCAGACTGTAGGTAAGGAAAAGCCAACACCTTGTGGCAATTCAGGGCCTCATTATACTCAGATTTAAGGGATTCTTCAGAGCATGTTCATGAGCAAGCTATTTGCCCTGGAAATGCCACTTTGCCAGGAAGAAGACGAAAGAAATAGATCATGAGAACCTTCAAAATCTGATATCCAAAGAATACTGCATGGGAAGAAAATGCTACTAATAGGGTTTTATTGTGTCTCAGTGACACCCACCTAACTCTTTGACAGAAACTATTTTGTACCATCTTGACATCTGTTCTTGCCTTACATCTGTGCTCACCTGTGGTAAAAGTTGAGCCCATGGTCTGTTGCACCAGTGAGGCAAAGTAAAAAGGCAATTTAAGAACCATCTCCTTTGTGAATTTCAACATGCATGCCTGTTTAAAACTGGGGGTTTCTCAGGCTGCTTTGTTCAAACTTTTTTTTTAAGTTCTGTTTTAAAAGGACATAGGTTAAAATTGCACACATTTCTCTTGTGGTTGTTTTTTTTTTCCTTTTTTAAAGCACTGATTCTCATTTTTGACATGTGAAAGCAAGTCTATAGAGAGTATATGGAAAGATTTGTATACATTTAGGAGGACGTGGTTCTAGCAACCAATTTTTAGTTAGAGACAGTGCACTTTAAAAGACCAGAATAGTTCCAGTACAAAAAATACTGGAGTCTTATTTTCCCTCTTTACTTCTTTTGTATATATGTGAAGAATGCCACAACAGCATATTTTATTACCCTCTTATATTGTGATCTACTCTAATTATATGGGATCAGTCAGCAGTGACAAAACTCGATCTCTGGCCTCTGGAGTGCCATTGGATCTGTAGGTCAAGTGGCCAGACCACATGTATTGGTCTCCTGTGCTTGGTGGAAAAGTACTAAATGCAAACGTGGGGGATGGGGGATGGGGGATGGGGGAGTGTTTGCATGTGTGTGTCTGCATATGTCTGCTTCCTAATCCCCTTGCAGCCTGCCAGCCTTCAAGTGCAAATGTCATCCTCACGAAGGCAGTAGTTGAATCCAACAGGTGGGGCAATAAACCATGACATTTCTAGCAGGTTTAATTGTAGGGGGTGTGCTGGGATACTTTTCAGTGCAAACTTGGTTTCATTGATGTTGACATCAAGACCACTGACTTAGTTTTTACTCCACATGAACTAGGGTGTAAAGTTCCCACCCCAATACACTTTATGACCTTTCAGGTACCTAAACCTCTGACCTATATCATTCCCATCTTTGCTGGTTCAGCTGCCACATGGTGACAACCTGCTAGACTCTGTGTCTGGTCTAACAGTGATTTACTGTGCCATAGAATTAAAGCATTAGCACGGTATTCCTGTCCACCCAACCCGAAAGGGCTTTTTGATGGTTGTAGGAGAGACTCCCTGGAGGAAATTGTAATATACAGGGATTTGTTGTGAGCCTATTATTGCCTAGTGCTAAGCCAGTTCATAAATATACATCTATGACATCCATGCTCCAAATTTTTTTCATTATAGCTCTTCCTTATGACAATTTAGTAGCTGCATTCCTCAATAAAGATCTAGTCGGCTACTAAGAGTAAGACACAGACTTTATTTCACTTACAATTTTTTTCCTGATTCTAAACTAGAGATATATAAGTTAGGAGAAAAGATCTAATTAAAAGAAAAAGTGTATTTTAAAGACTCCAAATTAGCATCTCATTTAGATTACAATTGTTTTGTTGATTTATTTTGCATTCATACCAAATTAAGAAGAAAAAAATCTAAGGTGTGCCTGACTCTCTTTTCAAAGCACCACTACTACTACTACTACTACTACTACTAAATCTTTATTCTGTAAAATAGAATCTTTATCAATGTTATTCTATCAAATAATCAAGTACTGAGGGTGACCTTTTCTGAGAACAGTCACCTTTCATTCCATGGTATGATCCCTATTATTGCTTTAACATGACTATCAAAATGGCATTAGTATTTGCAAGTAAGGTAACAAAAAACAAAGCCAATATGCTCTAGCTGTAGACAACTTTTTCTGAACACTGCAAATATAAAAATGGTGAATTTGGAGAAATAGGGAAGTGAAAAAGGGGTTAAATCACAGATTCAGAAGCAGAATAAAATTAACAGGCAAATATTCCAGAACAAATTTCTAGTAACTTACATTAGATGAAATTTTTTTCTCTTCTAATTGGGTGTGAACAGAAGTAATTTCAGTGTATGCTAAGGACTATGCCCGCTTTTCTTTTTCTTGCTACAAACATTCAGTATTTTCTTTTGGAATTTTACTTGTAATGTCCATCTTAATACCTGCAATATTTTAAAATAAAATTTTATATGTGTGTTTGCTACTGGAGCTAGAAGCCCATTCTTAATTACAAGATTAGTTAAATTCCTTTCAATTTACTGCATTTCATAAGGCTCGGAATACAAAAGCTTCCATTTAAGTAAATAATTTATGTTCGCCTGACAAAATTAATGTCTTTTTTTCCTTTGTTTCTGTTACTTCTGTCTTAAAATTTTCTGTCCTGCCAAGATACTACAGTGTCTTCCTCTGGAACAGATTAAACACTTTCTTGCCAAAAATCAGGTTAAATTAAAAATAAAACTTGTGTTCAGGCAAGTTTAACTATCACTTCCATTGATGTCAATGGCAAAGTTTTTGCTGAATTTATTAAAAAAAAGCAACATAACCATAAAGTGAAAATGCTCTCAGTACTGCCAAGCTTTCCCTTTGATAAGGGCAAATCCTTACAAAATCAGAATCAGCAGAAAATTAACAGAAACTTCCCCATGAAACTTAATAAATCATCTGAAGTGCTTACTATGTGGCAGACTACCTGCACAAGCCTCATCTGCTTTCAGCTTTAAAATAGACATAAGTATCTGTCTGTGCAGTATTTCACTGCAAACTCACATTGACTTCAGTGGTATCATTGTTGTTTAACAGAGCCTGGTGAAGAAGAACTCTGGAAATTCTATATCAATCTGCAGGGACTGTCTTCTCCAGTTTGTAGATAGCCTTGCACGTGGTTATAAATGACATGAAAGTTTTTAGGTGTGAGAGCCAAAAAAGTATCTGCTACTCCAGACTTTATCGTCCTGAATTCTCTTCTTCCCCTTTTTCCACTTCTCAAACAAAAAAGCCTGACCAAGTCCCTGGCTTCCTACTGACAAATATTAAATGAATTTGCATATCGTTACTTGAGACTTCTGCAGGACAATGATAAGCTGAAAATGTGGGATTTTCACAAATATAGCAAATATTTTTTAAAGCTCAACAATAACTGATAAAGTAACAACATTAATTGATTTCAACTCATATTTTTTAAATAAGAGCACATACTGGTAGAAGGCCACTAAGAATATCTGAACAGAGTACTGATTGGATGCGAGTCTCACATCTGTGTGACTATGACTTCCTCATTTTCTTGTGGCTCTGATCTCCTATACCAGGAGCCCTGAGCAGCTCATGCCACACTAGGTCAGAGTCAAATTCAATGTTGTCTTGACAGTGAGTGTACAAATTCATCCTTTCATCAATGTGAAGAGCTCACGAAAACAGAGATCATGGAATTGTGACTTCATATCTGCTGAGAATTTTAAAGGAGCTGTCTCTTACACCCATATGTACATAATAAACACCAGCAGAAACTGTGTATAATAGAGCTAAATTTGAAGTTTTAACACCAATGACAGCTTAAAATGGCATCCATGCTCTCACAGGACCTTACAGTAGCCAGAAAAAAAAGCTCTGAACAGCCCCTCCAATCTCAGACATAGAGTGGAGAATGGCTTGCTTGCTGCCATGCTCCTGAGACTGCAGGAACATGGCAGCACCTGCTGTTTAGGCCTACTCAAGTGTATTCCAAAATTGGATGTTTCTCAAAGGCAGTTTAACTGAATAATCACATGCCAAAAATGTATTTTAACTAAGAGGTAAAATATTAATGGGTAAAGAATATGGGGGAGAATGCAGACGAATAACATTGTTTTATGTCTGTTGTACCACGTTTTCTACTCTAGTTGTGCTGTGGTCTTGTTTTATAGCACAAACATATATTATATGCTCAACCAGTTCTGTTCAGTTATTTTTCTGGGGGTTATCCTGAAATCTATATTGTGTTTGGAACTGAGCCCCTGCTAAGTAGAATATAAGTTGGCACATTTGTGGCATAAATCTTAAAACAATAATTATGGCTTGTTAATTAAGGCATGACACGGTATTTTCCTTTTGGCTACTTCAACTATGGCTGTAGCACCAGTTCAGCTACATTGTAACAAATATTCAATAATAAGGCTTCCTTATAGTGCAGAGGCAAAACAGGAACAAAATAGTCTTTGAGTGCATTCTTTGAAATGATGGAGATGCGATTAACTGTAATATAAAGCATGAAGTCCATCAGTTCCACTAGGCAAACAGGAGAGGCATTTTTAAGGTAAACACTGCCTGTTGTTGTTTTTTCTTCAGACCATGGCCTTCCCCTGGACCCAGTAGGTTTTCTGGTCTGCTTTTCTGTAAATTTGAGTGCTCGGTGGCAATGCAGATATACAAAGGTACAGCAGACACAGTCTCCATCAGTCACCCTGTATGCCTTACTCTCATTCATAAAGAAGAGAATGAAAGTTTAAGCATTAGTAGAAACTGTCTTTGTTCAGGTGCTTAACTGCAGTGACACTAGTGAGCTCTTGGATGATACTAGCATGAGCAACATGACATACTTTGTGGTTTTAAAATATTCCAGTTGTAAGTCCCCTTCTTCAAGAGCCAAAAATTTTAACTGATACTGCTCATATAACTGTATCCTCTGTCTTTTGTTGACAGAAGTTCTAGTTATAAATTTCACCTTACTGTACCCTCATTAGCACAGCCATATTGATAGCGTTTATGATATTGACAGAGTCCTTACTTTCTGGTCCAAATTGGAATCTCTTTGCTCTGTTGAGATTGTGAACCTGACTCCGAAACAAGATGAAGCTGATTTGCCAGTTTCCATCAAGACACCAAAAATAAACCAAGAGAAAATGATCAGATGATTAATCCACTCTGCTATCAAAATGTGGCTGGTATAATCCCAGTGGTCTTGGAGACCTGAATTCTATTCTTACAATGTGTTTGCAAGTACTGCAACATTTTTAGTTTTCTTTACTGCATATTTGTCTTGACTCAGTGTTGATAAACAGACTCCTGTGCTGTGAAAAAGAAAAAAAAGAAAATAAACAAAAAGATTTTTTAAAATCTAGGTTGTTTTAATATGTATTTCAGAGAGAAACAGAATGCAATATGCTGAGTTATAAATACCTGGCCAGAGTCCAACAGTTTGTTAACCAAATAGATTACTAAGGAAGAAATGAGGGGAAAAAAATCCCAATCCTAAAAATAAAAAAAAAAAAAAAAAAAAAAAAAAAAAAAAAAAAAAAATTTAAACAAAGACCTTGATTTAAGTTCCCAGTTGAACCACTCAGGAATTTTTTATCAGGCTCAAAGTTGTTGCAATAATAAACATTCTTGTCTGTTGGTTTCTGTGTGGACAATACACAATGTTTTGAACAGCTCTTTTAAAGCGAGATTGATAGGTCAGGACATGTCTCCCTTGTTATTACATAAATGGGCCACAAAGCCTTTTCAAAAAATCTCTTACTGAAAATCTGCATAGCAGGGCCCTCTTTAGCACAGCTCAGCTTAGTGAACTCCACAGAAGATACATTAGACATTACAAATCCATACAATTTAAGCAAAATCTTTCACTAGCCAAACTTGCAGGTAAGATATGACCTCCAGGAAATAATTGAGCATAGGAATGCAATACTTCTAACAGCATGGCATGCCAGAAGCAAGAAAACAGTATCTTAATGTCCTCAGATTACTTAAAATGCATTCTTTTCCAGTGTCAGGTGCACTGCTCTGCCTCTGAACTGCAAAACTTCAGGAAATTACTCTTCTACTCCATGGACATAAATACAAGCATATTCTTTGTGCCAAATGTATTCAGAGTACACCTGTGGAAAGACGGACCTTATTAGGTGCTGGACAATCTTTCTGATGGCAGAATTTCAGTGAAGAACCTTGCTTGTGACCTGACGTGATAAGGCAGATGAGCAATAAGATTACAGACAACAAAAGAGCTGCTGCAACCCTAGAGTAACCAAGTGAACACATTTGAACAAGTGGGGACAATGATATTATGCTACTGATTCATTATAGCAAGGTTTGCTACACTTCTAAGAATGTATCATCCACGACATACTGTTGTTAAATTAAAAGTTGCAATAATAATCTAAACTGTAATTATAAGCTCCATTCATTTTAGTCCACAAACTGCTTCACAAAACCATCCTATCCTAAAGAACTACAAAAATGTCATTAATCTCTAAGATACAAACAGAAAAATGAAGAAACCTGGTGAAGAGAGCAGAAAAATCTGCTGCCAGGGCTTATATGAGAATGTAACCACTTAGCATGAATTTAACTCTGTGGCTGCTGCTGAAGTCAGTGGAAAAACTAATTTTTAAAAATCCCACCCTGGAGTTTATGGGTTGTGACGCCTTATATTCAGACTTCTACAAATTATTTCAAAAATTTAAAAGGTATCCAAGGGTCCGTGTTCAGGTTTGGTTTTCTTTTTTTAAATTAAAAAGGGAGGAAAAAAGGAAAAAATAATGTGCCATAGAACACTAAAACACAGTAGACTATGTAAAATTTCTTCTGAGCTGATGGTGTGTAACTGAGCTATTGCTTAACCATCTTGACAGCACAGGACAAGGAATATCTATGAATAACAGCTATGCAAAGACAGGTATCCAGGCTCTCCTTTAAAGTTACTGAATTGACAAAACCTTTACTTTCCTAATTCAGCGTCTAATAAACATATTGCAGAAGAGTACACTCAAAATAATCAACAGTGACAGAGAGACAGATTTCAATGAGGAAATACGCTTCAGGCCCAAGAAATCTCCACTTTCCTTCAAAGTTTTGTTAAAATTTTGAAGTCATAAAGCCGTGAAGAAGGGCTGTTCTATTTATCTAGCCTTGAAATTTCCACATTAATTCTTTCAAAGGGAAATGATTTCTGGTCACAATACAAGCTTAATCTGCCATTTATTGTGCAATATTGTTTGAAGCATGAACTTGGATTTTGGATTCTGTAAGTGTTAATACATGTTATATCAATAAATCCATACTAGCTAATTTTGTAGTTCCCACCCAGACAAAACACCACAAAAGCCGTGATGAGCGACACCTAAGTAAAGTCTACAGGATTTGGCAAATTTAGCCTTACTTTCTTTTCCTCTTAAAAACCCAGGCAAACATATTTTATTTGATTTTGTGCATACCATGGCAAGGAACAAGGAAAGAACTGGGAAGAGAAGAAATTGAGCTTAAGGAAATAATTGCTTTTATCCATCCTTCATAGGCCCACACTACACAAAATGCAATCAGTGGTGAGCGTGAGGGTGCAGCTCCTGGGAGACTTCAGGAGATTCAAGTGGCCAGGAGGTTTCTTATTGTCCTGGGGTGATGTAATGATAATCCTGTATTCCATATCGTTTGCATGCCTGCCTAAAATGTCCTGTCACTTTAGCGGTGCTCAGCAGCTGGGAGAAGCTCGGCCTGCGCGGGATGTTTTGAAACGCTCCCCCGCTCGCTGTTCCGGGAGGAAGGGACGTTGTTTAGTCGGGCTGCTTGCTGCCGCTAGACTGCTGCTTTTTTCCTCACCTCCCCTGGGATTGCTTCTTCATCGTCTTTTTTGGACCCTTTTTTCCTCGACTTTTGTCGTCGGAGAACCCTGGGAGCCCCGGAGGACGGTGGACAGGAAATCCCTGGGGGGGGAAGGGGGTCACTACACCTGAGGAGGACTCTAAAGTTTCATCAACTATTCATTCGGGTTTGGTGATTCCTTTTCCCCTTTTCCTTTCCCCTGTGTCTGTGTGGGGGCGGGGCTGAATAAACAGTTCTTTCCACTTTACCCGAGCTTTTTTGCTGTCTGTGGGGGAGGGGGTGCCGGAGGCCTCTGCTGTGGGGGAAGGTGTTCTGTTCAGAGCATTTTCCACCCAGGAAAATTGTCTCTAACCCGAGACACTTATAAAATTCATTCATTTTCCACTACAGTGCTGAATCTGCAGTCTCACAGGTTCTTGTTCAATACCACAGTGAGGTACAAGACCATCAGTGTGCACTTCCCAAAGCACAGCCAAGCTTTCCTGTGCCTGTTGGGCAGAAGTGTGAGTTTGAGACTACACTTCATTGCTAAACAAAGTAAAAGTCATGGTATTGGTCTGCCATTGCCACTCTAATAATCTTCAGTGTTGAAATAAAACTGAGATCTTTCTTTCAAACGAGTTTCAAGGAAGAGGTTTTCTGTACATGAAATAGCTAATCAAGAAGAAAATGTGTTTAGTAATTTATAAAATGGTAAGTTTCACTGTAAGACATATAATACCAGTGATTTATTAAGCAATATTATTCTCATGATTGTAGTGCTATATTATTCTTAAATTGTCAGGCAATCTGTAGAAATTTGTTCTGCTTCAGGCAATCCTTACCCTTGCCGTACAACTGTTGTTATGTACGTTTTTCTCATTATGATAAGTACTTTGATCTCTCAGAAAATGCTCAGCATCTTATAAACTGTAACATAAAACCTACACAGAGCAACATGATGACTGAAAAGATCATAACAATCACTACTGTAGTTCTCAGACAATCCAAAAATACACAATGGAAAAATAAGTGGGGAGGGGACAAGACATGGACAGACAAGACAAGACTGACTTTTTATTGTCAGTAGAGATTTAAGTTCTTTTAAGCATCAGATTATTTTCTCTTTCACAGATGTATCTTGGAGATCTGATATTTAGAGTCATCATAGCCAGATTCAAATAAAATAGTTCCCTTATAATAGAAAAGCAGCCTTTACAATTCAGAACTCTTCTTCCTGAGAGCACTAACCACAACCCACATTACTGGGAATGTACCTAACCAAGCACAGGCATGAATTCATAAAGCCTTTATTTCAGCACATTTAACATTATATCCTGCAGACAATTTGAAGCACAAAATTTAGCGTGATTTATTGTTAGCTGCCGCTCAGCCTTTTCTATTAATCCAATAGATGTGTATTCTCATAGAGAAGAGGCTTAGAGTGTAGCCAAGATGTGGATGTGTGAGATCCCTAGGAAGCAGCCCAGTACCTCAGCCATTTTTCCATTATTTCATTCATTCATTTTCTTTCTGACAAAAGAGAAAAGCATTATTCCACATTGCAATGCATGAAAATTAAGTTGGTACAGTTTGAGCAGGAATCTCAGAATTAAAGTAATTTTCAGAAAAGTAAAACTTGTTATAAGGTGGCAATCAGGTTCACTGCTGTGTAAAAAAAGCTTTGACTAGGGGAAAGACAGGATTTCTTGGGGCTTATAGTCTAGCACAGTAGGGGCTTTTTAGAGACATGGTTTGAAATTTCCTTTGGAGGGATATTTCTTTCCTTGCTGTCTTCCAGGCCCTTAAGTTTTCCATCCTTCTTGATGTCTCTCATCATTTCGCTATCAGAAGGTATATCAGAGCCCTGTGCTTCACACAAGATTTTCTATGCCAAGGGACTCAAGGATCACCTATAAGCATGTGAAAAGAAGCTTAACAAACATGGACAAGAAGTAGATGCTGATGGATAAAGAGGAAACTCGTAAAAAAAGTCTCTTAAAAGGGAAGGATAAATAACCTTTCAAAAGAAGGAAGTGCATGAGTTTTAACATTTTGCCTCTATAGCGGTTTACACTTGGAGAGACAGTGCTGACACAGACCAACAAAGACAGAAAATTATCTAACCAGCATAAAAAAAAGAAAGAAAATCTCTTTAATCAGAATTTATAGTGTTCAAGAGCAAACCTTCTATCTTTATAAATTGCTGTTTGCAGGGGGACCACAGTGAATAACTTAATTTTTAGTAGTAGTTGCAAGGTTTCAGCCTATCTCCAAGGCAGTGATGAAAACAAAGTGCAAATCCAACACATACCACAAAGTGGCCTTGGCTGAGCAGCTCAAGCCTGAAGTGTTACGTCTGAGGTGCTTGAAAAGGGCATTTTGGCTGGGCACCAGCTCTGTGACTGTGTTTGGAAGATCATCTGCTTAAGGTATTTCTTTGTGCTTTTGCTGCCATGCTCATCACACCAGAGATGACCACAAAATACGAGACAGTACTTTCTTTAATGCAAGAACCTTCTGGTGACAAATATATTTTGCCTGTTATTCTACACTTATTTCAGCACAATACTCAGCATGTTTATCTGAAAGCAAACTACTGCTATTTAATTCTGTTGGGGAAAAACAAAATCTGACTTATGAAAGTGATTATTTGTACTAGTCTGCTATATTCTTATGTGATGATTTTCTTATAAAAAGGCAAAGAGTTTCTCAGATTCACTATTTTTATTTTTATATTAGTGAATTTGAACCATACTAGGTGCATGGCTAATAATGGGGATCTTATACAATTAAGTAAGGACAAACAGATTAGTTTCAAGGGCAAGCACCAAGCAGAAGTAGGTATGTCAACATTTGCAGAATATTACCCAGGAATCTATTCACCAGTGAGACTGGAAAATGCTCAATATTTAATGACATTGTAACATATTCTTTTTTTCTTTAATCAGAATCACTGTAATATCATTCCATAAATTGAATGCAAATATATTCTCCCATAAAGTGGAGAACAGAGGCATGAAAATAATTTTTAGCAGGATGTCAAAAGGGTTTTGCATGCAACGCTGCATAGATTTACTGTAAGGTCTTCCCTCAGTCCAGAATCTGGTCTTCATTACAATAATCCTCTTACTGTACATGATGTTGGTATTATCTTCACTCTTCAATTTCTAAAAAGACCTGCAGTGACCCTCTATGATCTCTGGTTTGAGTTTGGTTTGTTTCCTAATCTGTGCTGAAAGTACTCCTAGTTACTACTATTAAAAGTCAACCTTGCCAGCAGACATGACAACATCTATCTTCCCAGCAAGTGGAAACAACAATAAAATTTCAAGTAACTAATATCTGGTTGTGAAATAATGAGCTCATATTAATAACCACTCCCAAATGCCTCACGGGGAAAAGGGATATTTTTTTTTTAATTTTTAGAGAATGGTTTGGAGCCTTTAATAAGGAGCATTACAGACAGATACACGCATGACTAACTGTGAAGGATTTTAGTCTTTTCCACCTATATTCTGTTCAATGGATGTCTGTTTGGCAATTGTAGTGGGTTGACCCTAGCAAAAGCCATTCTATCCCCCCCTTTTACAACTGGACAGAGGACAAAAAATATAAAAAAGGGTCGAGAGATCATTCATCAAATACCGTCACAGGCAAAACAGACACAAATTGGGGATATTAACAGATTTTGTTACTAAAAAGAATCAGAGCAGGATAACGAGAAGTAAAATAAATCTTAAGAACACCTTCCTCTTTCATCTCCTTCCTTCTCAAGCCCTATCTCTTTCAGCAGCTCAGGGAGATAGAAAATGCTAAGTTCATTACACATTGTTCCTGTCACTGCTCAGAAAGAGTCCTTCCCCTGCTCCAGTGTGTCCCTCTCACAGAAGACAGTTTTCCATGAACTTCTCCAACATGAGTCCTATGGGCTACAGTTCTTCACAAACCTTCTCTATTAAAAATCTAATTAAAATAGGAATAGGTGAACCAGAAGCTTTGGGTTTATTTTCTGGTACATGGAGTTATAGTCTTCCTGAATGCAAAATGGGTAAAAAAATAATGCCATAGAATTAAGTTTAATGTAAATAGAGAAAAAGAAACATGTTTCATGGAGCAAAGAAGAAACTTTCTTCTTATTTAGTGGACTGCAGCAACAAGCAATTCACAGTGCAAGTTTCTCACCCAGCATATACCTCTCCATTAGGGACTTATCTATGCAGCAATTTACAGGCCATCATGAACTTGCCCTCCCTATATTCCACTCAGCTCAAAGCCACAAGAAACATTACCAAATCCAAAGTAGAATACCAGCTCCACCGGAGCACTTGCTATGTTCAGACTGAGTCTGTACTAAAAAGGTTTCTAGCTGGTTTGGAGCACAGAAAAGGCGAGTTCATGTCTGCCCGAGAATGACCAGGCTCAGTGTAACCCATGATTCAGAAAAGGTACCTCAACCTGGAGGAATGCTTTTGTCTCTTTGGCACATTGCAGGCAATTGACATGGTGGAATGGCACTGAACTGAACATCTTATTTGGAAAAGTCAGTAAAGGATCTGAAAATAACCTGTCAACTCTTGGGAACTAAAGACCATGAAGATGGGTTCTTGCCAAGAAACACTGGATTTGAGGATACATATGTGTTGTGATTGAAAAAAAAAAGGACAAAAGAAGCTTCAGGAATGTTTTAATTAAAGAAGAAGTCATATAACATATTAAAAATACACTGTAATATTAGCAAACAGGAATGCTGCTACCTTCACACAAAAAAGCATGCGATACTTAGTATCCTCCAAATTAATCAGACCTGTCCCCAGATCACCTGCTCATCTGTGCTGCCCAGCTGGCAGAAAGGCAGCACAGCCAGCCCTGTGTCACCCCTTCCCGATCCACTGGCACACACAGGGAGAGTACGCCGTAGACAACGTGCCTTGTGTGTCACAACTCCTGATCCATGGGTTTCAGTACATTTCAGCCTATGGGGGTGACTATTGAGTAGGGTGGCAGGTGGCTTAAAGCCCTCCTTGCTTCGACAGCCTACTACTGTGTTTCAGGCACTTTGATCTGGCCAGCTGATTTCAGCTGTGATTTTTAAGTCACTGTGTGACACTCAGGAACAACCTCTGGGCCAGGAAGAGTTAACTTGTAAAATAACGCTGTGTGAATTAAACCTGGCATAAGTTCACCATGCTTTCCTTCTCTGGGATTAGATCTTTACTATGCAAATTCTGACTGTAGACAGGCAAATGGATATACTGGAATAAATCACACTTCAGCACTTACATTGCTAAGAACAGTAAGAGAATATAATACACCAAGCAGATTTATATCCTGTCGGGTAATCCTCTGGGATTGCCCGTGCTGAAAAGTCAGACCCAGTTTATGTCAGATAAAGTCAATAATACAGAAAAGTAAAACATGGAATTGAGTGAGTATCAATTTCTTAATTCATGAAGGGGGAAGATAGCTTTTCTTTAGTAACCTCACCTCCCTCAGAAGGTGGTGCAATATTTTTGCAGCAGGGGACTAACAAAAATTAGACGTTTTAGAGACGTGTTATTTAGCTAAGCAAGCACTATCAAAGCAAAACAAAAATAACAGCAACAAATTTCTGACAAGACTGACTTGCATGTGAAACAAGGTGGGGTCTCCCTTTGAACCTTGAGTAGGAACATTATTTTTACCTCCACAAGAAGCCATTATCACTCTTTCACCAAAAGGAAGGTCACACCATCTTTCAGAAAAGATTTGCCTGCTCATAATTGCTGCCTGCAGTGTACAGACAAATGCAATCTTTTAAAATGCTAACTGTGTTATACTTGCACCCGAGGGATCCAATGGTACAAATGTAATGTGGCCTAACCAGTTTGTCTTAGCAAGACCTTACAGTGCTGATTTGAAACAGCTGAACTAAATCAACAGTTACCTTGAGCCAAAGGCCTTTGGAGAGCAATTAGAGTCAAAGCTTGGGTTTTGAACCCAATATGCCCTGTCAGTCTCAATGATTTGTGTTTGTTGTACTCAGCCTCATTTCCTGCGTGAAATACAAGGCTGTATAAAGAGGAAAAATTCCCAAGATTAAAAAATATTTGACCTCAGTGCATTTGTGAGCATGAAAGTACACATGTCTAAATGACCATTTTGGTTTGTAGTACAAAGTTCTATTGATGTTGGCAGGCTGAGCTTCCCTGTCTCAAAGCCACATGAATGGTTTCAAGTTTCAGCCAAAAAATGTTTTCCACATGCTTTAGTGTGGGCCAATTTACACAGCAGATTTTGCAGAAACTGTGGCCAAGTGCTTCATAAAGGGCTGCCTTCTTTGGGATCAGGGAAACCACAACAGACACATTGCTAATGCAATCTAATTATCTGCTTGAATATTTTTCCAGATGTATCCAATGTCTAAAAATACTGCAATAAAAAAGGTATTATTTGGCTCCTTGGACTGAACAGTGGCATAAAGAACCTGCTTGTCTACAGGGGAAGTTATAACTGAGTAATTCTGCGACTGCCTTTAAATCAGTCAGACAAAACTGAACAGCCCAAAGGTAGACTGTTTCTTGCCTCATGTTTGGAATTAGCCTCCCAAAGAAAAACATGAATAAACGGGAGTGCATTTTTTTTTGGGGGGGGGGGTCAAAAACTGCATCTCTTGCTTACAAGGTAATTTCCGTCATTTGCAGATCACAATTTGATATTGGGTAGGCTCACCTAATACAAAACATCTTTTCACTGAAATGAGATGTAAGACGAAGACCCTGGGCAGTGGTATGTGGATAAGAATGTCATGAGTTATTGCTTTTTTTTTTAAATTTTACTACTAGAGTTCACAACAGGTGAACTATTAGATGCACGGGTAGGATCCTGTGCCTCTAATCAGTACCCTCAGTACCCCAGGTCCAGACAAACGTAAAAACCAAAGTGGCTTTTTTCCTTAAAAAGTCTTCCTAGATTCCCTGCTTACTGTCACTGGGGACTTTTTCCTTTCTTCCTGCTAGTGTGCCTAAAAATCATAATTTGGCATAGGTTATTCAAACAGGAACTGACCATTCAATAAGTTTTTCTGTAGTTCTGTATCTTGATCAAGTAATATAAATAAAAATAAAGATGTATTTTTTTTACATCTGTAAAATGTACACCTTCCATCAGGAATAATATGCAGTTTGCATAATCTGCAATTCCAGAAACACAGACTTATTTCAAATGTTTCTTCTTCTGTATTTTGCAAAGGATTTACAATAATGGCTTTCATAAAGATCTGCCAACAACAAGACTTCTTAATCCCTACAAGAATATTTTATTTCAGGATTTAATCAAAGGACATATTTAATTTTTTTTTGTTTAATATCTAACTTTTTCTAAGTCTCGTACTTATTGGGAAAATAACAAACATGAAGCAGTAACTTATATTTACGTTCTGATTACTCTCAATCACAACCACAAAAAACCAAATGAAACAAAAAAAACCAAACAAAAAAACCCCCCGCAAAAAACAAAAAACCTACATAAAACCCCCAAGCAGTAGGAACAACAACCTTGCTTTCCCTACAAATCACTGGAACGAATGAGCACTGGTGCCAAGGTAATTGCCTTAAACAGGCTGGAGCTGAAGCTGTGGCTGCTGAATCTGATCACAATATGAGAAGAATGCTGAAAACCACATGGGAGATAATGACCAAGAAGAATCTGCATTGGTATTTTTGGCATTTCGGTGAGGTTCTTAAATTATTTGAGCTACTTCCATGCAATGATGTTTGTCAGATGTCATTTAAAAGAGACTATGGTTTTGTGTGTACTTTTAAATACTTGTATCAGAAAAAGCGTTTGCCAGTCTTATGACTTGGCTGATTGGATAAGGAGCAGTAACCATGGGATAGAGAGATTAGTCCAAAACATAGATTTAAACCTTTTCTAGTAGTTTAAATCACTATTTGAATGTTTAATAAGTAAAATAAACATCATCATGTTACCTGCCTTCTCACACCACATTCACTTGCCACAGCTCGACACGCTTACTTTTATTTTCATAAAGCAAATTTAACAGCTTTTCAAATCAATTCCAAGAATCTGAGAAACCGAAGAATATGGTATCGATACACTGTGGAAATATTTGCAGTACAATGGCATATCATATAATATTGAAGAAATGTTACTGGTCATGTAAAGCACATTTGAATCCATCACAGCCATGCAAAACAATCATGTTATTAAGTTGTCAGTCAGTATTCAAAATACTAATGTTTTAAACAGTTTATATAGGTTGCAAAAATCCTCCGTAAGCAGTGCAGATCAACAGTAACTGAATAGCAAAAACAAGTAAAATGTGCAGCTCCTTCTAATTAAAATGAAGTTTCAAAAGTTCTGCTGTGGATACACTCCCTTGACAGCATATTTTTTAACTAACTCATATTGTATACTCTATCACATTTTGGCTTTCTTTTCTTCCCACACTAAGACCAACCTACTAAGGCAAACAGACAGCTCTGCAAACAATACCTACATGCCCGCAGACAAGTTATACGTGAGGCCTGAATCACACAGACTCATCTGTCACGTGCATGAAATAAGGAGAATGATTCCTGTGTTTCTTGTTTCTTTCTCTCTCATGGAAACTAGCATGCTCTTTTAATCATGTTAACATCTACATAAGAAAATTCTCGAGGAGCAGCTCCCCATAATTTGTTTCTGTACCAAGAACGGAATGCAAGAGGCACTTAACTGATTGGTATCCTTTGGCAGAAAAAAAGCACACGCAATTTTGTGATTTTGTGAAAAGACTTAACTATGAACAAGACTTACCTATCAAGCAAGCTAAAAGGTGTCCCAGTATTAGTCACAAACACCACGCTATGCTATACATACCACATTGATCTAGAACACTTGCTTTCAAAAGCTAGTATTTTCAAAAAAATACAGCAACTTACACTAGGCTTGCAAATTTCCAGCAAAATATTAATGTATTAAAAACTAAGATACGCTAAAAACGTTTTCATTGCCGCTAAACTTGGATAGAAGTCACTGCTCATAACCACATGCAAAGGATGCTCTTTCTGAGACCTGTTGGATAATCACATATAAAAATTTCTCTTTAGACCATCTCTGTCAAAATTATGTGGATTTTAAAAATGCAATTATTTTAAGTATTTAAACTAAGCTAGATTAGACTGATACAACACCAACTATCATACTCAAATATGGGTTTGTTTTTTAACATGAAAGAAGAAAATATTTGCATTGGGAAGTCAAGAAAAATACAGAATAATTTCAAAACTGCAAAACAATTACATAGGACAACCTCAGTGAGACTGTTAACTTTTCACACTAATTTTCCTGAAGTTGCAAATGTTTCATCTTATGCTGCTATTATTGTGGGTGCCACTGAAAATAATTCTTCAGCACACAACAGCGCTTGCAAATAAATGGAGAAAACCTGAGAGTGAACATGTTGTTAGGTATTCCCATTCTAATATTTTGTAGAATTTCCTTTCAGAAAACTGTCCGCCTCATAGTAGAAGAAGATTTGACATGATTCACATAGTTCTGGAAGACCTGTCAAGCCGGAAATGAGCACTTTAAAGCATAACAGAGAAAGGCAGAAAGATGTTCAGACTCTTCAAGCTCTTACTGAGGTACCACTTGCTGACACAGTCACTCACTTTACATCAGTGCACACATACTTGTAACAAGTGCTATGGAAGGTTGACCTTTGTCAGGCTAGGGTTTTTCTCCACTCCCCTGTATAAAGAAAGATAGTCAAATGAAGTAACATATTATGTTTTGTATTGCAAGTAGTTTATAATAATAAAACATAATGGTATTTTGAACTTGCTCGGTGGAGAAAGTTACTAAGTTCACAGCATTTACTTATATCTTAGGAGAGTACATCTGTCATTTTATTCAAGAGTGGGCCTATGAGTAATCATTTAATCAAAACCACTGCTGTGATTGCTGCTCGTAAAGAAAATTACAAAGCAGCAGCAGCTTCAAAGCCAGGATTACAAAGATTAAATAGGAGCCGCTTTTTGCTAAGTGTTGGGTAAGAATAAATTACAGTGTCCTTAAATTTGAAGGAAGGCAGAGAGGGAGAATTATTCATTTTTCCTCACCAGTGTTTCCTAATTTTCATTTCCTCTCTTCATATTTATAATAAATTACAAAATTGAAAATTCATTAAAAACTGCTTAGTGATAAAGAGGCAGAAATTCTAATGGTCATGCAAGAAGACACTTTTTCCTAGCTCTACAACTTTGTGTAATAAAGATGTTTTATTTTAATGTCAATTTAAAAAAATACTAAAAAGACACTCTCCCCGTCATTCTTACGGGTAACTATATGGACTGAAGTCTGAAAAAGCACAACTTTATGTAGTTTTCTCTTAAAAGATACAGGACTGTACATAGTATATAAATACATACTGGCAGCTCCAGATCTAGGAAGACTGGAGGGTATGAAACTTGTCAGACTGGAGTTCGGATTTTTAAACATGCTTATAGGGAAATAAAGAAAACCTGAAAAGAACAGCAAGCAATTCATTTAATTTCAAAAGATTAAGAACTTGATTTAATGTCTCATTAATTTTGAAACAGCACACGTTAGTAAAATTACTACATATGCCTTTCAAAATAACAGACCTCATACTGATATAGACACTTATATCTATATTATCTCTTGACATCATGTGCACTGTCAAGAGATCATAACCACTATACAGTCATGTCACACAGGGACCTCCCAAACACAGTGCCCAAAATTTAGGAATGCAAAGACAGAGACAGGATTAGGCACTGAAGCAACAGATAAGCATAATTTCTGAGGGGTAGGAGCACATGGATGAAAGAGGATGATGCTGTTGCACTGCAAACATATTCTGTCAGCCAACTGCTTTTCTTATTTACATTCCTTCTCCCAAAAGTCTGCTATATCTGGCTACATGTAGCTTCTATTCTAGAGCTGGCTGAAACAGCTGTGATTGCAAAATAAGTCTCACTAATCTTTGTCTTTTACGTTATAATTAACACAGCTATGTAGCAAAACATCTAGGCTGGGTTTAAATACAAATTCAAATTTTACTTTTTATGATCATTCTTTCCTTGTCATACTACTCATTTTTACCATCTTACTGAAATTGTTTAAAGAGACAGAAGGAAAAGGAAAAGGAAAAGGAAAAGGAAAAGGAAAAGGAAAAGGAAAAGGAAAAGGAAAAGGAAAAGGAAAAGGAAAAGGAAAAGGAAAAGGAAAAGGAAAAGGAAAAGGAAAAGGAAAAGGAAAAGGAAAAGGAAAAGGAAAAGGAAAAGGAAACAGTGCTAAATGCACAAAGAGAAGGTTATTTAGGAGTACTTTATGCAGAGACACACCCAGATGTACTTTGTTACTACATCAACCATAATGAGAACAAGCATTGGACAGCCTATGGCAGTTTTGGGAACTAGGCAGGAATAAACTAGCAACAGTACTTTCACGTCCAAAAACTACTTCCATGCCTGAACTTCTAATTGATAGGAAAATATTGAGAAAGAAACAGTTGTGTAGTCTGAATTCTCGCTATTCTAACAGCTACAATTCCTTAAGGGTAAAACAGTTCCTGTGGCTTAAAATAATCTTCAACCTTATTTCCCATTTCATAGTACAGTCAGACTGCTCTGTGTGTTTCAGTAAATCCTAATTTACTTAAAGTTCATCCTATGTACCCTATTCTCAGAAACTAATTTCTTGTCTAAATGAAATGTGACTTGCATCACAACAATGAAATATTCATTCAGCATACTTCAATACCTGCTAATTTCAGGGCAAGGCTCTTGCTTTAAATTCATGATTATATTTTCTTGTAACACATACATTCAAGTATGACTAGCTCAGGATTACACTAAAATAAGAAACCAGTGAATTTGCCTTTATCCTAAAGCCCCATAAGGAGGCTTCAACATCAAAAGAATACCTAAGTTGATTTGATGCTTGTCATCAACATTTCTCCACAGGATCAAAATAATTTTGAGTGTATTAAATAATGCTGACCTCTAATACTCCTTAATCTTTTTGATTTTCCTCCTACACATTAAGGAGTTTACATATAAAGTAACATAAAATAGGCTTGTATGTAAGTCCATTTGTATTCCTATTTTTTAAGAGACACGGGGGAAAAGAACTGTCATACAATAAAGCACTGGTGACAGGTTTGGGTTTTTTACTATGTCTGTTTTCAACACACAGAAAATGGAGTTGAAAATAATTTGCATCTAAAATTCTAATTTTGAAATGCTTATGAATTTACAGCTGTAAAATCTGCTCAAAGGTATCTAATATTCAGGGTATAAGCAATTGCTGCTTTATTGTTCCCTCACCCCATCATAAAAACAACAATTTATATGACGTTATATTGACATGGTGACCACGTTGAAACACACTTATCAATATTAAGTAACCAGTCAAGCACATCAGCAGGTGTTCTTTCTATATACATTACTTATTTTGTGTACTTAACATATTTTGTAGTATGTTAAGTATACAAAGATATGCCAGGGTACTATTTACATATCAACTTGATTAACATTGAATAGCCACAGTATTCTGCATTTCACTTCTTTGTAAGAGCATTTCTGGGCTTGATGGCAGGGGAAGACTTTAAAGTTTCAGGCATGTGAAATACTTGTCCTACTTGCAAATATCTGGAAATAGGTCCTCTAACAACAGTGCTTGAAGAGCTGTAAACCGATTCCCTTGCACTCTCCATCATTACAGCAGCAAACTCCTCAACCCAGCACTGACCATTAACAGGCTCTTAGTTCCCAACATCCTCAGTAGACGATCCCGTGACGCACCCTAGAACCTGTCATGGTCCTTCAATCAAATGGGCTCCTGCCATTACATGAGCCACCAAACATGCCACAATCGAAGCAGCAACTCTCCCTGCTCCCAACAACAACAGCTCTGCTCTGGGCTAAGACCACTGCTGCAAAAAGGTGCCACCACGCATTTACTCTCAGCACAGACTGAAGAGTCATTCCCTGTTACAGCTGTGAGGATGCAGAGTGTTAGTTCATACACCACAGATCCTCGCCATTCATTACAACACATCCCCAAGTGTTTTATCTTCTCTAATATCTGACTTGTAAAGATACTGTGCTTCTAGAAGGTCAAAGATTCATAAAGTAAGTGCTGTAAGATACAGCTTAGGTAACACTTATAATGTGTGTGTTTTTTCACAGGTTCTGTACATATGAAAGGGAGAAAAACATTTTGTTTCTCCAAGGAATGATTTACCCTGTAGCAAAGGAAAAAAAACCCAAATTCCCTATCTAAAGCTCAGGTGTTTGATTCTTGTCGCGCAAATTAAGTTGCCAACATGTTATGAATAAATCAGATAGAGATCACCCTGCTGTAAGCTCACCATCAAATTCAGTTGTACCACACTCTTACCTTTTCTTAGCAGATACTATGACTTCACTGTTCAGATGAGCCATTTTTCAACATATAGAGTTAACAATATGAGTTCAATTGCTCTTTTTGTGGCCAAGCTCTAGAGTTGGTCCACTTTTATGTCTTGTTCTTGTATTCACACTGCCTAAAAGACAGGGAAAATGTTAGTAAATTCGAAGAAGGGCTGAAGGAAGGTGTGTTATGATGTGAGGTTTAGATGATCTCAACTTATTCATCTCTCAGAATACAACTGAGAAGTGTCTTGATTACTGTGTGTAAGAAATCACAGAAGGAAAAGATAATTGATGCTGGGAAGATTTTTAACCTTTCTGCCTAGGGTGTAATAAGAATCAACAGCTGAGTAGTGAAGTTAGATAAATCCAATTTTGAAATAAGGCACAATTTTCTAACTCTGAAAGGAACAGAACAGAAAACAGGTGACTATAAAAAGTCAACATGATTTGGAATGTTTTGTGATAAAATTAAATAGCTTGTAAAAATGTCTTAATTTAGATCTGGAAGAAATTTTACATTTAGAAAGTATAAATCAGATAACATATAATTGTTGAATTTTATGGCTGTCCACCTGCTTTCCTAACCAGGAACATGTTATTTTAATAGTATATTCTTCACATTCCTGTGAAAGAAAGTTTTTTTTAAACTGTCCTCATGATGTGATCTATTTCCATTGTTTAAGGCCTTGGTTCTCTAATAGTTTCTCAATGAAAGAGCAAATTGCATTGGTGGATTGCTGAACAGCATATGTAAACTAGAAAACATTCTCTCACCACCTTATTTAGAGTTTTTAGACATAACACAGAGAGAGAGAGTCACTGCCTCAACACTCACTGATCAATACTAAAAAATCATTATTATCCAGCTTCAGGGGGTCACCTGCAGCACCACAAGTTTACAATATTTTGGTCTGGGCTTTTTTTTCCTCTTCATTTGCCTCAGTCATGTTTTGTTAAAGGGAGTGAGCAGCACCTGCAAAAGGGTAGAAAAGATCCTTTTCTGAGTTATTTGAATATCAATACTGCTTGTACCACAGAGCCATCTTTGATGTCAAAGGGAAATATTTCCTACATTACAATAAATTTGGATGTCTCTCTCTTCCTTCGTAACTGGGAGGATGCTCAATCTCCTGGTGCTGCCCCCACCTACTTCACTTCCCTTTGTAGGGATTGCAGGCAGTGATGACGCAAAGGTGTTTCCTGATCATTGCCAGTGGCACTCGGGAAAAGTGAAACATAACAAGCAAAGTGGCCATCCACCATTCTGTGACCTGACACACATGAGTGCTGGGGTACCACCTTCTACGGGAAGTCTTCTGTGTATATGCACTGCATGACACACTCCTTGTGACAAAAGCAACATTATGCTCTTTCTTAGTCGTTGTGACCCTACAAGCTACTTCAGAAAGTCACAGATGGAATCAGCAAGATCTAACTCTTATAAAGCAGAACGTGCCATAGAGGTGCCATTATACATATCTTATGAAGGTGCTCAGCTTTAGTGTAAGCTGAAGAGAGAAAACAAAGTGTAATCTGTAGGGAAATACAAAACCATTGACAACCCCTACACCTGATAAGATCAGTACCATAACTGCATTTGTTCTGGCAGATGCTACAGCCATCACCAGCATAATTTCTTTTTCAAAGTAAATGAGACTTTCAAAAGTTTAGACAAAAATTGTCAGACCTACCAGGTTATGTAGCTTTTATTTAATTACACTTATTATTAGTTAAATTAACATGTACCATAACTGAAAACTGGGTTCCATGGAAAGAAAAGCTCAAATTCCACAGCCAGCTGATGCTTTTGACCAAAAAGGGCCTATTTGCACCAAATTTCTGTTGTGCTTATTGTCTTTTGAAAAGGAAATTACCTCATGAAGTCTATATTAAATACCCCAAGCAGCTTTCTCAGAAACAAATGCTCATGCCCATATTCTCATTAACCTACTACTAAGTGAATTAAGCTTTAGTTGAGATTCCCCATTCTTTAACATTTTTTAGCAGTTTGTTAGATGTTTGAGTAGTTTCAGACAGGTTATATTTTTGCCTGTTCTTGCAGCGCGCATTGCTGGGTGGGCAGGGGAAAAAATAAAGTGGATACCTTCCCCCCCCATTCCCCCATTGCTCAAGCTCAGCAGTGTAGAAGCCTGTACACAAATCCGTAACAACTTTCCCTTCATATTAACGACCACAAGGTACAGGATAGGACCAGGAGTATTAGTATAACCAATAACAACCAAAAAAAAGTACACAAAGAAGTCCTTCTGATCAAAGCAGAGACCTGAAACAGAGCTATTCAACCTGCTTCACAATGAGCAAACTCACTGATGTGAATAACCACATTAAGAAGGTTTCCAGTGCCTGAGCTAGGTCAAATATCACAGAGCACAGTACTGGACAACCACATAGACATTCTCCTGTTCGTAGCTTGCAGACAAGTGAGTTCATTGTTACACTCTGAATTCTCAGAGCTGCACAACACTTCCTTTCACAGCTGCTCCTGAGTTCACAGCAAAGAGGTGTCTAAAGACATAACAACTTTTTGAAACCATTGCAGTTAGCCAAACAAGCAAGTAATCAGGAGACTTGAGTCTCACTGTGACAAGTTATAAATGTGGAGTTTTTTTTTTGAAAGCTCCTCCAATCAATGCTTTTCAGTGTAAAGGATCTCCTACTAAGTAATCTTCCAGGATTTTTTTCATGGTGTTTTGATGCCAGCTACCAATCTTTGCTGAACATATGCCTCCCTCACATCATAAGCAAGCACGTAAGTTTAAAAAAATAAATAAATAATAATAAAAGAACAAGTGAACCACTTGTTTACACAAAAACAAATGGGATTTACTTTTTAGAGAAGGAAAGGCACATGCTATGTTCATATATCTTCCAAAACCCTGCACCAGCCTCTTAAAGGGGCACATGAAAATATTCTAAGTGACAAGTTTCCCATTTGCAATAGGAAATTATAGTGGAAAAAAGAAAAGTATTACAGGACATCAAGAATTTCTTTTAAATTCTTGTGCCGTATTTCCTTTCCCCCTCAACTCTGGGAGACTCAGTGCTGAACCCAGCATTCTTGATGTGGCCTAACCACTAGTGAGTACAGGGAAACATTCACTTTCTTCAACCTGCTGGCAGTGTTCTGCCTAATGCAGCTCAGAATGCTGTTGGTCATTTTTTACCAGTTAATGGTCAGCTAATTGTTTTTCACTAGAAACCCAAGGTCTTTCTCAGTGTAGCTGTTCTCCAACAGGTCTTCTGGAGGGTGGGTACAGGTGCCTAAGACCGTTCCTCGTCAGGGACAGGACTTCATATTTTCCCTTGTAGACCTGCATGGGATCCCTTTTTGCTCATTTTTCCAGTATCAAAGGTCCCTCTGGATGGCAGCACAATCCTCTGGCATATCAACCACTCCTCACAGTATTATATTGTCTGCAAGCTCACTGAGGGCACACTCTGTCTCAGTGCAGAGTTCATTAATGAGAATGTTAAACAGTGACAGCTTTGGTCAAGTCCCCTGAGGTAAACTGCTGATGACTGGCTTCCAACTGGACTTTGTGCCTCTGATCACAACACTCTTGGACTAGCCACTTTGCCAGTTTTCAATCTACTTGCCTGTCTATTTATCTAATCTGTACCTTGTTAGCTTGTCTATCAGGGTGTCAAAGACCTTAGTATAGTCAAGAAAAACAAGACCAATTTTCTTCTCATGAGGGCTATCAGATTTTTTTAAACATGTCTTCCTCATCATAAATATATGCTGATTACTGCTAATCACTTTTTTGTCCTTTCTGTTTCTGGAAATGTTTTCTGTAAGTACATTCTCTGTCACCATATGAGGTTGTAAGATGATGCCAGGTGGCATGTAGCTTAAGATCAGAATGATATTTTTATTTTATAGGTTGCAAAAACCTGTCCCAATTGCCATAATCTTTCAAAGACAAGCAAGATCATCCTTGCAGGGCATTAGCCTGCTCCATCAGAATTTGTGGGTGCAACCCATCAGCCCCCACAGACTCACATCCAAATTTTGGTGAGCTCTGTCTAAGCTGACACTGTCTTCCTTGTTCCAGACTTTCCCTTTGGTCTCAAGGGCCCTGGCTTCCCTAAGACATGTGTTAGCAGTGATGAATGAAATAAAAGAAGCATTGAGTACCTTAGCTTTTTCTGTGTCTTCATTAGATTTCTTACCACATTTACCTGCTGTCTCATGTTTTCCCCTAGCCTTCCTTCAGGAACTGTTCATTGAAAGCTATAGATACGTCAAGAGCAACTGAAAAGAATTAGAATTCTGATTAAGCTCCTAGTTCTGCATGCACAATTAAGAAAGTTAAAGCCTCTCAATAAAGACAAGATTACACAAGGACAAGATTACACAAACACCTGTGTGTGAATCAACATGGGCAGGTGACCAGAACAACCAAAAATCCCACAGCTGAAATGCAAAGAATAAATTTATTCAATTACCTCACTAACTGGAGGATCCCGAAACAAGGCTGGGCAGCAGACACACACAGAATGAGGGCACAGGCACCGTCAGGCTCAGTGCAATCCTAGTGGGCAGCAGGGCTGCTCTTTGTGCCCATTTATCCAGGGCCTGCACATGCCTACTTTAGCACCATGCTGTGATCTCCCTGTGCTGTTTATGGTCTCTGCTTTGATCTCTGTCCCAACAGGGAGCTCGGGCATGTCTGGGATAGGGCCTACAAGTCTCTGTAAACACCTCTATTATCTCTACACAGAGATTCTACTCCTCCAAAGAGACAGAGGATAAACAGCAGTAGATTTAATACATCGTTTCCCGCACTGTTATTCCCCAGGCCTTGGTATTCCCAGCTGCAAGGTCACTTGAGCAAATCTATCCTCTCCTCCCCAGTCTTCTGCTTTCAACCGTTTCCTCCCAACAACCTACAATGTTAGTGAAATCTGTGTCCAAAATGCAAATAATTACTATTCAGAAACTTTGGAAAGAAATATAATATCTTTGTCAAGTGTCTTCAAGTCATAATCCAAAAAAAAAATCTGTTCGTCTATATGATAACAATATTTCTGTTGCATCCTCCAGTATTCTTCAATAGAGAGTTAAATTCTGTCCCAGTTAGCACCAAACTGTTATGGAATTCAACGAGGTTGCAGCTACTAGTTGAGATAGGTAAAATTTTCACAATATCCCCATGCACTAAATTTATCAATACTCAGACATCTGGCCTAAAACTTTGAAACAAAAATTATTAATTTTGTGTATCTCCAGTCACTTGGCTACAACATCCTTGAGAACATGCAGCCAGGATGGTTTAGGATTCATTAGTATTCAGCAGAGTTTGTAGCTCTATGACCTCTGATTTGGAAAGACATCAGAAAGAAGCATGTTTCATATGAAAAGTCCTGCATTAAGTGATCCAAAGAAGACAAGAGCATAAGCAGTAGCTTAAGTCCTAGCCCCAAAATAATGCTCCTGCCAACTGCATAACTCTTAATTATAATTTCAAGAGATTTTTCTCCCTGTATTAGATTTGTGCCTATTCAACCATGACCATCATTGACAGTATGTTCCATCCAATGCCAAAAATGTCACAAGGCTTCAAGGTTAAGCTGCTCCTCCAAACAGGTTTCCTTCCCTGCAGATCCAGGAGAGGATATTCAATTCCTGAAGTGCTTTTTTATTGGCAAGCCTGTCCTGAACATCTTTTTCAGTTTTTACCATTTCTGCTGGCTTTGAAATAGATGAGGTTCCACCTAACAGCCTGCAGTTTTGTTACTGCTTCTCGCTCTCTGATTTGCCATATGATTAGTACTCATTAGCAATGCTTAACTGTTCCAAAGGTGAAGCAGTTCCCAACTTCATCTTTGAGATTTACTGCCATCCAGAATCTGTCTGCTGCATCCTGCTCATATGTAAGAGCTGATGTAAGAGCACCCCACTAATTTGAACATTAATTTTCCAATGCTCCTAAATATTCAGAAAAGTGGGACAGGACATTTCCCTTATCTGCATCCTGCAAATTTATAGAACCATAGAATTTGGGGATGAGGAGTATCTTCCACAAAGACTCTTTGCAAATTAAACAAAGCAAAGTAGAAACAGATCCTGGAGTAATAACTTTTGTATATATATCCTCAATAAATTAAAAGTATAGGACTAATATGAAAAAATTAAAGTTATGCAAAAAAATAGCATATTTCCTTCAAAAGATTAAAACACCAATAAAACTGTTCTTAATATTTCAGTGTTTTTACTGTGTCATGAACATGTTACTGATACAATACTTTTCTAAAGGACACAGGGCAAAGGGCCATTTCCTTTTAAGATGTAGAATGACTTTCAAGCAAGCTACAGATAAAATTGCTGATTTACAAAAGCTTTTATCAGACTTATGATGGATTTTACAGAAGCGGAACTCTATATGACCCATGTGATTTGTTTTCATTTACAAAGGTGGAGAGGCTTTGAATTTAAAAATGGAACTTTTTCTTCTTGTGCCAAATGTAAACAATTTAACATCCATTTCCCATCCAGAGATTTTAGCAGTTCAAAAGACTTCATATGAATCTTATCTGTATTATATTTCCTGCTGATTGGCAGTGCTTCATGCTTCAATTTGAAAGCCAAAAATGTGTTGGCTCTGAATGGAGACAGGAGACAAATAACAAAGAAAACTGGGAAATAAACATAATGAGTAGTTGTGAAGTGCTGAAAACTATACTTAGTGTTTGAGTTTTTGTTAGTTTTTGAGATTCAAATGCTGCCATATTGATTTATGTCTGGGAAGCCTTGTTTAGAATAAAAGCATAAACAAAAGCCTTTGAGTATTTTGTCAACAAGAAAACATAGTTTATATTATCTTCAAAGCTCATGTCTATTCCTGACTTGACTGATTCCATGCTCCTTGCTGTGAAGCACTTTGTTATTTCCATGAGAGGTGCACGTTGCATACAGTAATTACTTCTCCCAGGGGAAGTGTGTGGATATATTACTCTCAGTCAGTCAAAGGATTCAACAAGACCAATGTTCAGCTCAATCAAAAAAGCTTGTCCTGGGTGTCATCATGACTGGAAACAGAACTGATGTATTCAGTCAGAACTGACGTATTCAGCAGACAGTGCAGCTACGGGGGGAACAAAAAAAAAAAAAAAAAAAAAAAAAAAAGGGGGGGGGGGAAGAAAAAAAATCAAGTCCATTACCCATAAAGAAATATATTTGTATTCTTCCTTGAAAGTTACGCAATTCCAAGTACTTAAATAAAGGTGATTTCTTAAAAAAAAAGAAAAAAGGAAGAGAGAGGGAATAATAATCTGTTTTATGAAAAAGAACCTATCAATTACTTCATACATTGCAACTGAGTTTTGCATTTGTATAATGCAATCATATCTATCATACACTCAGATACAAAACACAGAAAACAACCTTGTATGGCAACACTTCAAGGAAAATTCATATCTTGCTTCTTGTTAATGAGGCAGTTCACCAACCATAAATAATTAATAGATTTAAAAAACAGCCAGCACTGCCCTGACAAACCAACAAGTTGGCAGACACAAAATGCTTACCAGTATTGTAGCTGGTATGTTTTCTGGTACAGTGAAAGTCAATTCATTCCAATGATCTGTGCTCTGCATTGCTGAGATGTCTTTCTTTTCTCTTTTCTTTTTTCTTTTCTTTTCTTTTCTTTTCTTTTCTTTTTTTTTCTTCTCTTCTCTTCTCTTCTCTTCTCTTCTCTTCTCTTCTCTTCTCTTCTCTTCTCTTCTCTTCTCTTCTCTTCTCTTTTCTCTCCTTTCCTCTCCTCTCCTTTCCTTTCCTTTCCTTTCCTTTCCTTTCCTTTCCTTTCCTTTCCTTTCCTTTCCTTTCCTTTCCTTTCCTTTCCTTTCCTTTCCTTTCCTTTCCTTTCCTTTCCTTTCCTTTCCTTTCCTTTCCTTTCCTTTCCTTTCCTTTCCTTTCCTTTCCTTTCCTTTCCTTTCCTTTCCTTTCCTTTCCTTTCCTTTCCTTTCCTTTCCTTTCCTTTCCTTTCCTTTCCTTTCCTTTCCTTTCCTTTCCTTTCCTTTCCTTTCCTTTCCTTTCCTTTCCTTTCCTTTCCTTTCCTTTCCTTTCCTTTTTTCTTCCTTCCTTCCTTCCTTCCTTCCTTCCTTCCTTCCTTCCTTCCTTCCTTCCTTCCTTCCTTCCTTCCTTCCTTCCTTCCTTCCTTCCGCACCATTCCTTCCTTCCTTCCTTCCTTCCTTCCTTCCTTCCTTCCTTCCTTCCTTCCTTCCTTCCTTCCGCACCATTCCTTCCTTCCTTCCTTCCTTCCTTCCTTCCTTCCTTCCTTCCTTCCTTCCTTACCATTCCTTCCTTCCTTCCTTCCTTCCTTCCTTCCGCACCATTCCTTCCTTCCTTCCTTCCTTCCTTCCGCACCATTCCTTCCTTCCTTCCTTCCTTCCTTCCTTCCTTCCTTCCGCACCATTCCTTCCTTCCTTCCTTCCTTCCTTCCTTCCTTCCTTCCGCACCATTCCTTCCTTCCTTCCGCACCATTCCTTCCTTCCTTCCTTCCTTCCGCACCATTCCTTCCTTCCTTCCTTCCGCACCATTCCTTCCTTCCTTCCTTCCTTCCGCACCATTCCTTCCTTCCTTCCTTTTTCCTTCCTTCCTTCCTTCCTTCCTTCCTTCCGCACCATTCCTTCCTTCCTTCCTTCCGCACCATTCCTTCCTTCCTTCCTTCCGCACCATTCCTTCCTTCCTTCCTTCCTTCCTTCCGCACCATTCCTTCCTTCCTTCCTTCCGCACCATTCCTTCCTTCCTTCCTTCCGCACCATTCCTTCCTTCCTTCCTTCCTTCCTTCCGCACCATTCCTTCCTTCCTTCCTTCCGCACCATTCCTTCCTTCCTTCCTTCCGCACCATTCCTTCCTTCCTTCCTTCCTTCCTTCCGCACCATTCCTTCCTTCCTTCCTTCCTTCCGCACCATTCCTTCCTTCCTTCCTTCCTTCCTTCCGCACCATTCCTTCCTTCCTTCCTTCCTTCCGCACCATTCCTTCCTTCCTTCCTTCCGCACCATTCCTTCCTTCCTTCCTTCCTTCCGCACCATTCCTTCCTTCCTTCCTTCCTTCCTTCCGCACCATTCCTTCCTTCCTTCCTTCCTTCCTTCCACACCATTCCTTCCTTCCTTCCTTCCTTCCTTCCGCACCATTCCTTCCTTCCTTCCTTCCTTCCGCACCATTCCTTCCTTCCTTCCTTCCTTCCGCACCATTCCTTCCTTCCTTCCTTCCGCACCATTCCTTCCTTCCTTCCTTCCGCACCATTCCTTCCTTCCTTCCTTCCTTCCTTCCGCACCATTCCTTCCTTCCTTCCTTCCTTCCGCACCATTCCTTCCTTCCTTCCGCACCATTCCTTCCTTCCTTCCTTCCTTCCTTACCATTCCTTCCTTCCTTCCTTCCTTCCTTCCTTCCTTCCTTCCGCACCATTCCTTCCTTCCTTCCTTCCTTCCACACTGTTCCTTCCACACCCTTCCTTCCTTCCCTTTCTTCCTTCTTTCCTTCTTTCCTTCTTTCTTTCCTTCTTTCTTTCCTTCTTTCTCTTTCTCTCTTTCTCTTTCTTTCTCTCTCTCTTTCTTTCTCTCTTTTCCTTCTTTCTTTTCCTTCTTTCCTTTCTTTCCTCTCTTCCTCCCTTCCTCCTTTCTTTCCTTGTTCTGTCTAGTTGTTATAAAGATGCATAATCCAGAATTCATACGTATCCTCTTTCAAAATTCCAGATACAGGCATTTTCCCATTTTCTCTTTCTTAATATGCAAGTTCAGTGAACTGGACCAGGTAGATATTTAATTACTGTCGTTATTTCTTCTGTCAAACAACATAGATCACAAATTTCCAAATAGTTCCTTATAATTCCCTTGTAAGTCCTTTATAAGTGAAAAAATAAGAAAAAAGGCCTACGAAGACTTACATTCTCTCAATATGAATGGTCACTACACAAGCTCAGTTGAGACCTCACCCACCACTAATACAATGTGGGCTAACACTGGCCATGGACTCAAAAATTTCCCTTGGTACTCACAAGCACTAATACTTCCTGGAACACAGAGGAAACAGACTTGTCTGTCTTCATGACATCCATGCAAACCTAGCTCCTTTAAATAAAGAAGATTTATCTTCATTAGCAGTTTACAGACTTAGGTTCTAATTCAGCAACATCATCACATGACGAATGCTGGACCAAATTCCTAATGGAGAATGAGTCCTTTTTTATTTTATCAAAAATATCTTCACAATAGTAAAAAATTGTGTGATTACAAACTTTGAGATGTTACACAGGTTACATTCTCTTTATTTTCTTTATCATTAATCTTTTAATATTGTTAGTTAAAACTTCACTTCGCTTTTGCAGTATCTGCATAGTGGTTGAACTCAATGATCTTAGAGATCTTTTCCAACCTAAATGATTCCATGATCTTATCTTTTCTTCCTCATTCCTGTTGATCTAGGCCAATTCTCAACTACAAATTATCAGCCATCTTGACTTTGCATTCTGCTTGGTAGAAGTTCAACTACTGCTTTTGAAATAAATTTATCAATATTTGTTCATGGAGGAGAGGAGGAAGAGTGCTCTTCAACTGTAAAAGGATCATATATCAATGACCATATATTAAGCAATGTTTCTGTTTATCCAAATGTTGTTGTTGCCTGGACTTGACCTTTTAGCTGGAACAAAGCTGAAGATGATGGAGTTAAGGCAACAATATAAATATGTTCAAGGACTGTCATTCCCCAATGCAAAAAATTATAGAACTAGAGAAAAGATAGCAACAATGTCCTATATTCAGAGGGAGATAATAGGCTGAAAGTCAATGGATGGGAAGGCATGTAGTAGAGGAGGGGTGTTCCCTTTCAAATAACCTCCTTTCTGCTCTGTACTTTCATACAGGAGACTCTGGGAATGAATGAGGTATTTTCTGGTGGGGAATGATGTCAGCTGTTCACTCATATCTCTAGTACAGTTGCTCCCGGACACACAGTGAAAGTATTACTAAGAATAGGAAAAGATTAGAGTACCACTGAGGATTCAGCATTCCTTCCAATTACAAGGTTTCTCCTCATAGTGTCCTTCAGCCTTCATCAAGAAAGGAAAATATACAGCCCAAATGCTTACTGGCTGTTGAGTAAGCATTGTTAAACAAGCATTGTACAGCTACCTTGTCTTATTGATTTGATGAAAAGGTCTCAATCACCTTTCATATGTGTATTATAATTAAATTCTACAGGCCTAGTTAAGAACTATTTGGAATTCAACAAAGGCAAATGCTGGTCCTGCACTGGGGAGGAATAACCCCAGGCACCAGCACAGGCTGGGGCTTATCTGCTGGGAGGCAAATCTGAGAAGGAGCTGGGGGTCCTGGTGGACAACAAGCTCTCCCTGAGCCAGCAGTTTGCCCTGGTGGCCAAGAAGGCCAATGGTGAACTGGAGTGCATTAGGAAGAGCACTGCCAGCAGGGCAAGGGAGGTGATCCTGCCCCTCTGCTCAGCCCTGGTGAGGCACATCCGGAGTTCCATGTCCAGTTCTGGGCTCCTCAAGACAAGAGAGACATGGAGCTCCTGGAGTGGGTCTAGCAAAGGTCTACGAATGTGAATAAGGATGAAACACATTTCTCTTATGATGAAAGGCTGAGGAAGATGGGCTTTTTCAGCCTTGAAAAGAGACAATTGAGAGGGGAGGAGACAGTGTTGAGGATGGATCCAGGCTACGCTTGGTGGTGCCAAGAAACAGGACAAGACAACAGGCACAAACAGATGCACAGGAAGTTCCACCTGAACACAAGGTGTGGTGTCTCTCTCCCTGTGGAAGTCTAAAAGAATTGTCTGGACACAATCCTGTGCCATGTGTTCTAGGATGTCCCTGCTTGAGCAGGGAGCTTGGAGCAGATGACCCACTGTGGTCCCTTCCAACCCTACCCATCCTGTGATTTTGTCATATCTCATTACATGAGATACCCATTCTTCCTTTGAATGTATGTAAAACCCTTCACTTACATCCAAATATTACTTTAGGTGCTCAAAAAAAGACGACTTTTCAAACCCAACATAGTAGAAAGTTAGCAACACTAATAGAAACCAGATAAATGTCCTTAAACTATTTTCACACACTATGCTGCCATAAATATGAGCTAATTAAGAAATAAAATTATCAGTGAGATAAATTATCATACTTCTTCCCATCTTCTGCCATCTTTGGCCAGCTCTCCCAAGGTCAGCAGTGCAACTTCCATTTACTTGCAAACAACCAATGAAGAAGTGAAATAATGGCTGGATTTTTTAAAAAATATCCAACATACTAAAACATACAGTATTTTAAACTCCTTCACACATTTCCTCTTCAATTTTTTTGAAGTAATGCTGTTTTAATAACAGTTCTTCAGGATCACTACTGCACAATGATGACTTCAACAATGAGTTCTGAAGATTAATTTTAATTCAGACTATAGTCATGTTAATTCTGGAGTGACATAATTCAGTAAAAGTTCAGAAACTTTAGGAGGTTTTTCAGCATTTGCTTTGCTTCTCTCCCTCAGAAAATTGAATATACCAAACATTCAGAAAAGCTATTATTTCTGACACCTTTTTAATTTTTCTCTGTAGCTCGGAATTGTTTAGATTTAGGCTGAATGACGGTATCAGATACAGTTCCAAATGAATAGAAAACTGTCCATTTACACCTCACCACATTATACATTCTATTCTTCACAGGATTTTATTTCTAGAAAGTACATTACAGAGGAGAGAGAGCCTTTAGGGTACAGTACATTTCAAAACACAATTAAACTAAACTCTTCAAGTGGAAAGGTGAAATGTATTTGTATTCTATTAAAGCCTTTGGCCTTATCAGCCACAGTGCACTATATAACAAGGTCATTAGCAACAAGCCACATAAAATGGAGAACATACATCAGCAGTAGAAAAACAAACATGAGTCCAAAACATCACAATAACTTCCTGTACCTGTTCTTGTTTGCTTGCTGAGCTCTCAAACATTGTGAGTCTCTGAAATACATAAAAGCGTAACAGCTTGAGTCAATATTTGCTGACCAAAGTGAATGGTTTTATTTAGCATGATGACTGGACCCCTTGAGCAAATACATCTTGTAGGGAGCATAACAACTGCATGCCAGCCTGCAAATCAACCAGAAGTGTCCAACCACTCTAAACGTACATTGTCTGGGGAAAGCTCAGCAGCTGCTCCAAGCTTCTCCTCACAAATAAAAGATAAGAAGATTCATCATCAAAATCTATTAGGAATACAAACCAGAATGATTTTATAATAAACTTGTGCTTTCCTCTCCTTGCTTTGAGATGGTTTATTCCAATTTGAATTTCAGGGAATGAGTAATTTCTGATTCCTGTTCATATAGAACCCTTCAAAGAGTTTAGGTATCCTTTGTAATAGAGGGTCTGTCTATTTAAACAAGTTCATTTGGGATGTGGGCTGAGAGGTACATAAAAAAATATTGATTTCATAACAATTACTACAGGAACCAAATTGTGGTGAATAGGGAACTGCATCTGAAAATCAATACAAGGAAATGTCCCTTTTGCCCATGGAAGTGCCAAATGAAGTAATGCCTCAATCCAATTTTCCTTTTGCTTCAAAAAATCCATTCTATAATTATGATAGGAGCAGCTGATGATTAGTCTCTTTTGTTCTGTGCTGCCATTTTGTAGCATTTAAAAAAAAACAGACATTTTCTGTTTCAAGAAAACTCAGGGTTTTTTCCAATTTTTTAGACAATTATTTCAGTCAAAAAACCCTGCACCATACGAAAGTGTTGATAATACAAAAAGGCTTCTTAGTCTGGAGAAAAATATTTTCCTCTTGTATCAGCTTATATCAGAGTTATCCAGCTTCTCAAGTGCAACAGAATCTAGAAAGATCACCTGTTGTGGGCGTGGGAGCAAGGTTTATCTGGCGCAAAAAGAGCTGTGTTGGGACTACTAAATTGATGTTTCATTCTCACTTGCCTGTAGGAAGACAAGGTGTCTACATCATCCATTAATCTGTCTTTGTGCACGCCGACCAAAGGCCAGAATGGGAGCATTCCCTGCCCAGCCACCTTGAACGTTCAAATGTTCTTTTTCCAAGAGCTGTACATAAAGTAAGAGGGAGCTTTCAGTATTATATGCCTATGATATGTGGCGCAAGGAAACTCTAAAACTGAGCAAGAACAAAGCCAAGACCAATTTGAGGATGCAAGTGGTAATCTTCAGGGTAATGTGGTATTAGTAGATTTATAACAAAAATTTTAAGTTTGTTCAAAGTGATGATTTTTTTTGTGCCTAACATGTAGCACAGGAAAAAAAAAATAAAAGGGGGTCTAAAAATTGCGCAATATTATCAGCACATTTAATAGATTAGCTGGGTGAAAAACTCCAGAGTTTCAACTGCTCCATTGGAACAGAACTCTGAAGACAGAGAGAGGCCCACACACTTTTTAGTCAACTTTGTAGGCGTGATATGCATGCTGCAGCTTGCCACAACTCATAAGTCCTCAATTTCTTCATCCATACAGGTGTATTCACACTGTCTCAGGATTTTTTTAACTACTTCACAATGGGTTTATCCAATTAAAATATTTTTTAAGTGAAATAAACTAGGAGTTATGAACTATATTTTTATAATTACTAGACCGAATACAATCAGTTAAATGTGAGTAACTAATGGAAAGCACTAAAAAAAGATGCCTGAGATATCTCTACAAATTTGTGTATTTAAATGAGAGAAAAACATAGACCAAGTGCACTCATTACTTATATCCTAGAGAGTAGAGAAGATATGGGTATTTCTGTAAAAATAGCTGAAAGCCCATCATGATATTCAGCAGAAAATCCTGTATGTTTTTTAACACATAGACAGTAAACACACTAGGATTAACCAGAGCATGGTGCTAATAAAGCCATACAGGCCATTCACTTAAAGAGTTGGACTCAATGATCCTTATGGGTCTCTTACAACTCTGAATATTCTGCAATTCTGTGAAAAGTGGTCAAAATTTTGCAAAATACCCCCACTAGGAGAAGGGAGAGGACTGATAGGAAAAGCATAGCAATAATCCCAAAGAAAAAGCTATACTGTTTATTTACAGTAGCTTCATTTCCTCACAGCAACAGCCAAGTCCTTCTGCTTAGCAGTTGACCTCTCCTAGTTATCAATAGCCAGACCAACACAGACAACAATTAAAACACAAATAATTTATAGGATCAGTTTATGCTTCTGCATAGAAATGCACCAAACTTTCATTGTTTAGAGCCTTTAGTTTTTGAAATTTTCCAAAGCAATACGAACATGTACATTATACGGTTTAAAAAAAAAAAAAAGTGCTGAGTTTTCTTAAGCACAGGTATTTAAAATACAAAAGTGCAACTACTGTCTTTAAAAATTGTGACATGACTATACGTTCATAGGTGTCAATATAATATGATGGTATTTAAAAATGCTATATGTGTTGCAATTATAAACCTGAAAATCACAGTAATAGAGCCTACCTGTTTGATGGAAACAAACTATTTCTTTTTCTTTGAAAATTTCTGATTACAGTCAGATTTTTGTTTGACTGATATACTTCATGCTTGTATTTATATTTTAAAATTATGAATGTGTATCCATTATCCAGCCAGCAAAGTATCTATGGGCACTTTTTAAAGCAGCATTTGAAATATTTAAGATCAACTCCAGCAAAGTACTTCAAGGTTTTAAGGTTGCAGTTAGCAAATACCACTGTCACACTAAGAACACAAATCAATATCATGCTATGTATCACAGAATCACAGAATAAGCTGAGTTGGAAGGGACCTGCAAAGGTCATTGAGTCCAATTCCCAGCTCTGCACAGCACCATCCCCAGGAGTCACACCATGCGACTGAGAGGAGTGTCGTAATGCTTCCTAAACTCTGTCAGGCTTGGTGCTGTGACCACTTCCCTGGGGAGCTGTTCCAGTGCCCAAACACCCTCTGTGGGAAGAAACTTTTTCTAATATCCAATCTAAACCGCTGTGGTGGACTCAACACATGAGTCCAGTGTGTTTGTGTTAGTTTTTTTCTTCTCCTCTACATGGTTGCAGCAGGAGAGAATAAAGAGAGCAGACATCGTAGGTACCTGGCATTTAGCCAGGGTCAAACCTCGACAACCTCCCTGATACAACTTCAGGCCATTCCCTCAGTTCCCATCACTGTCACCACAGAGAAGAGATCAGTGCCTGCCCCTCATGAGGAAGTTGTAACTGCAGTGAGGTCTGCCCTCAGTCTCCTCTTCGCCAGGCTAAATAGACCAAGTGACCTCAGCCACTCCCCATACGGCTTCCTCAGGCTGTTAATGAAGATGTTGAAGAGCACAGAGCTGAGGCCCTGTGGAACCCCACCAGTGACAGGTCCCCAGGCTGCTGTCACCCCATTCACTGTAACCCCTTGTGCCTGAGCCGTGAGCCAGTTGCTCACCCAGCACATGATGTGTTTATCCAGCTGTGGGCATTTTGTCCAGCAGGATCCTGTGGGAGACAGTATCAAAAACTTGACTGCAATACAAGAAGATTCCTTCAACTGGCTTCCCTTGGTCAGCTAGGGTAGGTTACTTTGCCAAAAAAAGAAATCAGGTTTGATAAGCAGGACTTTCCCCCATGCTGGCTGCGACCAATGACTGCATTGCCTTTAGGTGGTCTTTTTGAGGCCATCTCAAGTGCACTTGTTCGTGACGCTTCCAGAATAATTGTCTCCATAATTTTACAAGGCACTGAAGTGAGACTAACAGGCCTGTAGTTTCCAGGGCCGTCCTTCTTGGCCTTCTTGAAAATCAAGACAATGTCCATCAACTTCCAGTCAGCTGTGACTCTCTGGATTCCCAATACCACTCAAAAATCATTGAAAGAGGTTTTGCGATGACATCATCAGCTATTTGAGGATTCTTGGATGAATCATATTAGGCCCCATAGTAATGTTCTTCCACTAGCTATATCTTCAAAGCTATCAGCACAGCTCAGATAATTTCACTCAAACATATATACAAGCTGTGTATATTTACATCATAAGAGACATAAATATTCCTCCTTTGACTATGTCAAAGTAAAACTGCATTTATTTCACAGATGAAATACTGTCAACTCATCAAAAGTTCTACTCTCTTCAAAACCCATTACTCCCCTACTTCGAAGAGCTTTTAATTTTCTGTGCCTGTCATCTCAAGCCATTCTAATCCTCAAGTGTGGCATGCGGAAAAGAATACATACATTATATATTATATCTGATGAGCAAGTTCTGTTGCAAGATTTATCTTCATATGTGAAGAGAAATGGAATAGCTCTGGAGTGGTATAGCAACCAATGCTGTTCATGAGTTAACCACTCTTGTCTCACTCTTGATATGTGAAGACAAAGGACATAATGAGGCATCACTCAATATATTGTTTATATAAAATATTAAGGTTTTGGCTTTGGAAATGTGCAGGAGATAATGAAGGTAATCTGTATAATAAAGTCATGTTTTGGCAAAACCCTCTATGTGTTATTTCAACACAATCGTTCCAGCTTTGAACAGTAATTTATTATTTTGTCTTTTAAACAAATTAAAGGGAAAAAGCGCAATAAGAGCAAAAGGTCTCTCATGTAATAAAAGTACAGTCCATGGACTAAGCCATAAAGTGAAAGAAGCAGGAGTGATTAAAAAGTGAAGTAACTGTCATGCACATTTAAGGATTACCAAATGAATCCCCAATCTTTTGTCATTTTACTATTTATTTCCTAAGCAGATGTTGACACTTGTGGGTATTTATGACATTTTGTGATTAATTTTGAAACTAAACATTTCAATACGAAACTCTATTAGTTAAAAGTCCATCTACTGTAGAATTAAACATGAACTCATTCAGTTAATCAACAAGAAAAGCATCTAATATTTTTTTATTGCTAATTTGATTCCAATAAATCAACTGCCTGTTACTAAGGCTTGTGACCTCATGTGTGTCTTCATACTTATGCCCCTGTGTAAAACATTCCTTTGTCTGAAATACAACTTCAGGTCTACCGGAACCTCACTATCTGGTGAAAGGAAAGATAAACATCTGAATGTTTTCTTGCTCTGCTGCACCTGCATATGTCCCCAGTACTCTTTGCAGATGTGTCTGCCTACCACAACTCAAGCACCAGCCACAGGCGCTCCGAAAGGACCTCCATAGGAAGGCTATTCCCCATGAAAGGAACCATCCACAAGAGGAGGCAGAAGGGCAGGAGAAACCCAACCACCAGCTCCCCCAGCAGGGTGCTGCCAGTAACTGTGCTAGGTGGCACAGGTGGAGGAAGAACAGGAGGAGGAAGAGAAGGAGGCAAGGCTGGCAAGGCTGCATGGTGGGCAGGAGGAGAATCAGGCAGAGAAGGAGCAGGAAATTCAGAAAAGGAGAGCCATTTCTAGCATGCAGCTTCAGCATGCATCAGGCTAAAAGAGAGAAAGAATTATGGGAGGGAGGCAGGATGAATTTTCAGGCCAGTTAGGCTTGTGATCCAGAAGGCTTGTTTGGCAGCATTGTCTAAAGAGACAGCTTTATCTATTTGCTTCACACATTATTACAAGTGTAAGCACAGGAATTCCCTGTTCTTAGAGCTCACACACATCATTCGGTCTATCTTTGACCTCTCTCTACCTCCCACCTTATTTTTTCTTGCTCTTTTCTTAATTTGCACTACAGGCAAATACTCAGCCAATGAAGCTTAACATTTCGGTTGCCTTAACTCTGGCATTTAGTGAGCAAGATCTTCTCACAGAAGACCTCAAAAAAAAAAAAAAAATTGGAAAAATCACAGTTGTATTTGTTCTGCATAAATCCTTAAGACTTGGAGTAGTGGTCCCAGGGAGAGGGGGAGATAAAACTAGGCTCGATCAGCCTGCAGTCTATATAATAGTCCAAACCAGTACCTGTTCGTACTTCGTGGAGTAGCTGGGGCAATACTCTCACTGAAATGGAGGGAAGTACCTCCAAACTGCACATTCCCCTATCTTCCCAGTCTGGGAATCAAAACCATGGAAGGTCAATATCACAACTTCTTTGTATCAGACTAAGATTAATCACAACAATTCTAAAATGCATCAAGATTTTCCAGTTTACCAAGTAGCAAGTTAATTCCCATGCGCCTTTTAAAAATACTTGCATTCAAAACTTTTCCATGAGATAGTTTTCCACTGCTGCTTCTGTGCGAAGTCACAAATCCTCTCCTTTTGGCAGAGCTTTAACTTTTATCCTGTTCTTGTCAGAGACAGCCTCAGGCAAATATTGCCTGTGCACCCACATATTGTGCCTTCCAATCAGGAACTGTAGAAGTCCTGTCTTCTACCCAACACCCCTGCATCAGGAACAGGTCAGGGCACTACTGGACACTCCCTTGAGGAATTACTAATATTTGGTATCAGTCACTTCCACCACATTGTTTTCTCTGTATGCATGAATTTCTGCCTTACTACTCCGTTCTAATACTCATGTATATACAAATACATATACATATACATATACATATACATATACATATACATATACATATACATATACATATACATATACATATACATATACATATACATATACATATACACACACAAAAGACAAATTTTATTTTGTGAGTTTTAACCTAGAGGTTCACATGCAAGCCTCTGTTTATGTTGTCAGCCTTGATGTATACATGCACAGCAAGTGTGGAATTTTTAGATATAGGCTAATAAGTCTTTCTACTCTGATCCTTTCCTCTTCCAATAAAAGCTTCATTTACGTAAATGATGCTCCAAGACTAGCATCATTTACTCTGATACTATTAAAATTACTACTCTTAAACACACACACACACAAAAAATACCAAAAACCACCACCAAAAACAAAAAAAAAAATGAAACAAACAAAAAACCCAAAAAACCCCACACCAAAACAAAACAAAAAACCAAACAAAAAAACAAACGCAAAAAAACCGCACAAAAAACCCTAAGCTCCACAATCCCTTTCTAATGAGATTGTAAAAGTTGTCACTCATTTACTTCACTTTGTTAGTGGACTATGTACAATCACAGCAATATTGTCAGCATAGAAGATTATTTGGCATTAAAATCAGCTTCCAGAAGAAAAGCAACTTTCAGAGGGAGTACAATATTATTGTTTTACATATTCAATTCTCTTCAATCCAAGCAAAACCAAAAGTGTTGTTTAGCCAATGACAAACTATTTTTAAAAAGTTTACTGGTCGGGAGAGCTGGATTTTTTTCTAACCATTAAGAGCAACAATAAACATTGCTCCTAGCAGTGTTTGTCTTCGTCGGGTTCTCATCTCTCCTAAGTATACCACGGTGCTGAAATCTGTATATCCCCTACAAGATATACTCAGTCACTTGCGCCATAGCCTTGTGAGACCAATGTTTTCGTATTTCTGACTTTGCAATAGGAACTATTTCTCCCAACTGCATTGCATCTTTCTAATTTACTCCTCAGCTTTTAATTATGTTCGTTTTAAAAATCTCACTGTAACAATCTGTGGATTTCTTCCCTTCTACTTATCTGTGGCTTTACTTTCAAAAGTAACACTTTAATCTGGAAAAATTACTTTGTTCCAGTTATCTTTCACTGTAATTTTCTTCTTCAAAGAAGCCCATTGCTAAAAAGAAAACTCATCAGAGCACTACCATTTTCTTTATATTTGTAAGACTTAGTTCCTTAACACTGAAAAATGTTAGTAGTAAGACAATATATTCTATAACCTACTGTCGCATTCCACTGTGGGAAACTGTGAGGAGTTCTTTTAGAAACAGATGGTCAGGAACGACATTAAGTCAACCAAGACAGCGCTGCATCTGAGAACCACGTGTTGGTAATGAAGAGAAAAAAGGAAGAGGTAATTGCCTACTAAAGAGGGCTAGAAAGGACAGAAAAGGTGGAAGGAAAATGGAAAAGTATGGGGGGTGAGAGAGAGAGAGGGACAGAGAGAGGAGGCAGAAAACGCAAGCGTTACCACCAGCAGGTCAGGGGCACTGTGACAGCAGAGCCTGTGGTGTGCACATTGCCAGCTGGGGAGCCTGTGCAGCTCTCGGAGAGGCATGGCTCCGCAGACACAACTCCACAGTGCTGGGGCCAGATCGTGGTGAGTGAGTGGGGATCGGGCAGGACATCCCGAAGGGGTTGTGATGCAGTTACTTTTCATGCCCCCTGACTCCTCCAAGGTCTGCCTGCTGACAGGAGTCCATTGGCCCAGTCCAACATTCCGCTGCAATCCACTGGTGGAGACATTTCACCATCTGATTGGAGAATGTCTGTGGAGGGTACAGTGCCTTTGGTGTTCCCCTGCTCACTGCCTGTCCCATGTGAGACATGAAATGGCTGCCAGGCAAAGTGTCCCCACAGACAGAGCCTTCTCCTATCTTGATTCCTGCAAGTGGCACATGTGCAAGCCCTCCCCCACATGCTTCTGACGATCAGTGGTGAGACAAATCAAAACTAAATTGGCTCTTTGCTTCGTTATCCCAGGACTGTGTTGACTTCCAGTGATTATCACAGATCACTCTGAGTGCAGATTTTTCTTGACTTTGCGATCTGAACATTTTATTACCTTGCATCTGCTGAATCTACTTTCACCAATATATATCCCATCAAAAATGTTATTCTCTCTGCACTGACTCATGAGATGACTGGAAAATTCAAAGGCTTAGCTTTGTCTGCTCCAGCAATCTCTCTTTGGGTTTGGATTTTTTGGTTTTTTAGTTCTGGTGTTTTATTTTTTGGTTGGTTTGTTGGTTGGTTCATTGGTTGATTGGTTGGGTTTTTGTGCCAGATCAAAGAGTGCATCATTAAGAGGGATGTGAACTCAGCTTCTCCCAAGAGTCAGGTTGCTTCAGCCAGTCAAAACCTCTTCTATAAATTCAGAATAAATACGGATCATCCCATAGTTTTGGATTGGGTTTTGTTTTGGTTTTGGTTTGCTTGTTTGTTTGTTTTAATTAGCCAACTTTAGTTTTAATTTCTTGAGAGTGTCAGGAAACAAGAAAAAGCAACTTTCAGATCACCTTTTCTTTCTATGATATGCCCTTCTTACAGGTAGAAAGAGAAATGCTGAGTCTATCTCAAAGTAATGTGAGTCTTTATGAAGGTTTTGCATATTTTGTTTGGGGTTTTCTTGCAATCTGCTGACTTCCGCTTCTCACAGGGATTGCTTGTGACTAAAGTTAGAGAAGTCTCTTTACTCATTTCCCATTCCATTATGTGCAATATTTCATATGCTGCTCTTTTAGCCTGACTTCCAAATGTCTAGTATCAACCACACCATTTAAGAATTTAGATCCCACTACCACATTTTGTACCACAGAATCTAGGTCTTTCCCATAGCTTGATCCAAATTGTATTTCTACCTCATAAAGCATAAATCATGTCAACTTGTCCATTTTTGTATTTTCTGTAGGACTCTGACATGTGTGTATATATATATGTCATCAGTTTAAGAATGAAAGTAAGTACAAAGTCACAACCTACAACCCTATAGTAATAAAATCCTCACTAACAAGGTAATATTCTCACACCTAAACATAATACAGTTAATTTGTCTCTCCAAGCAATTAAGATTTTCTTAGTTTGTTGTGACTGTAGTGTATAGGAATTATAAAAAGTTTAAGTGAACCACTTCACCTGAGTGGTTTTTAAGCTTTTGTTCAGAGAACTATAGAGGTTAAGTTTAGTGATTAAGTACTGTACTGCTGGTTTGATCACTTGAGATGAATTTTTTTGAGACTGTGCTTCAGTTTAAATATAAAAAACAAACCAATTCAAACCCAATTATTTAAGTCTTAATACAGAACAAAACATTTGAGCCAGTAATGGCCTTACTGCATTGCCAGTTTTCCAAGCAGGTTCTGGATCTGACAGAAAAGAGATATCTGCCTACAAGTCATCCCCAAACAAGGCAGTCAAAAGTAAAATTAGGGCTCAGTAAATATTCCGACACCCACTCCCCCAATTTTTTTTCACAAATTTAAGAGCAATATTACAATGTTTTCCTTTAGTATTATCTATATACCACAAGTAGAAAGAGTCATTTTTGCAAGGGTCTTTATAAGTCTTCATGTACAACATGAAAATTAAGGATTCAGTCTAGCCCACCCTTTAATTTTACTCACCAATGTGTGAGTTCTTCTTACAGATGGCATTTCAAATGTGTTTGTAAAATTTATCACTCAAAGGCTTATGGAAGGACTGAATTACACTAATGAATTGACTATGAATTTGAAGCCTAAGATGAGGCCAAGTATTTTCTGGCTTCATTTCTGTATCTCAGCAAACTGCTTAATTTTCTCCCTACTTATCCATTACTGCTAAATTGTCTTGCTATTATTGCAGAAAATTGCAGCAAACATTGGCTTGCCCTTAGGCCTATACTGAACGAAGCAGAAATCAGGATTCCTGCAGAGGCACTGGCAAGGTATGAAACCATTCCTCCACTAATCTTGCTGAACTGAAAGAGCAAGTGGAAGATAACATTCAATCCCTCCTTTTCCATTTTATTAAACAGTTAGTGAATTATTCCTATAGTTGGCTTTTCAAATATATTAATTGGTTTTCTCACTCAAAGTCATGCACAAAGCTAAACTAGATTAATGAAGCAGCTACATATCTTCTGGTATGTAAAAGGGAGCTAAATAATTTCCAGCTTCAGATTTTATTTGTTTTACTGCGGGGTGTGTGTACATTTTTTTGTTTGATATTTTGTGGATTCTTTTGGTTTTTTAACATAAGGAAGGAATATACGTCCTTACACGGGTTAATCTTACTTAGAAGCATGATTCCAATGTCTGACAGAAATGCTCTGGTGTAAAAAACTGTGTTTTTTCTGTTAAAAAGGGGACAGCATATTCCAGGTGTGATGGGGAGGAGAACAATATCTGACTTGTCACTGGCAAGCTGTGGGATGAGAGGCAAAGGTTAGAGGGACAGGCTGCTGCCAAGGGCCCTCAGCTGGTGACTCTGAACTGAGCTGGCCACACAGCAGTGCTAACTGGAGCACACCTGCAGTCCTACAGACATGAGCCAGGGACTCCTGAAGTAAGAGAAGCCAACAGGGAAACACCAGGGAAATATCTTAAAGGAATTAAAGGGTGTTCCTCTAGGAAGGTGACACCTCTGAGAGCTCAGCTATGTTTCCATCAATGCACAAACAGCACAAGTAGGAAGCCACTGTGTTGCTAGAAGCTTACAACCTTTTTGCTGTTACTGAAACTTTGGGGGGTGAATCCCATGACGAAAGTGCAACCATGAATGGCTACAGGCTGTTCAGAAGACATGCAAAGGAAGGAGAGGGGGAGAAGTTTCCTTTGCATCAGCTGGATCAAGTGTGAAGAGTTGTCTCTGAAGAACAATCATGAGCTGGCTGAAAGCATGTGGGTGTGGTTGCACTGTTTGGAATCTTTCTGTTCTTTCTCACGGAGAACATAGATAAGTTGCATTCTTTCACTTTTCTAATCTCTATGTTTGACACCGGGTGTGACCAATCACCCTGGGAGGTGGACTTTTCACTGACCAGTAGTAATTGGAGTGTGTAAGAGTATAAAAAGCTTTTGCTGTAAATAAACTGCCCTTCTTCTCTCCGCCATACCTTGGTCTGCTTGGTATCTCTCAGCCAGCCTCCGCGCGAAAGGCCTCGGCCGCTGCTATAGTTGGTGACCGCCGACGTGTGTGTTTTTGGGGTAGGTAGCCCGCCCTGCCCTCCTTTCCTTATTCCCCTCCCGCCCGCCCGGGTTTGGGGACAATGCTGCCTGCGGCTGAAGCGTTGGGCCTTTCCCTGGACTCTAACCAGGATGTTTGGGGCTCCGTTCGAGCTGGGGACGCTCTGCTCGATGAATTATTATCGTGGTATCACGACAAGGGACACTTCCATTTTTCACGCGAACTGCCTAATTTCGGACGGTGGCTTCGCCTGGGTGGGGCGCTTTGGGAGGCTTTTTCCTCGGACCCCTCGCCCCCCCTGCACGCCTCTGTGATTGATGGGCCAGCCACGCCCCCTGTGAGGCGTCTGGGGTGCCTGTCTCTGGAGGACTGCAAGTTTCGGAAGTATTTTTCGCTTGCGGAGGCATTCACTGAATTCCAAGCTTGGGAGAAGGCAGCGGGAGCTGGGGAACTCCTTCCAGCTCCCAGCCGGGGTCGGGCTCGCTGCCCCTCTCCCCGGATGCGCGCGGGCGCGGTGCGCGCGCTCCCGGTCCGGGCTCGGCGTCCTCGGATGGTGACGTCACCAGGCGCGCGCCGCCGGCCGCCGCGGGGCTCTCCTGTGCCGCGAGAGGGGCCGTGCCGGCGGCGGGGGTGGCAGCGCCCGGCCCGTCCCCAGCGCCGCGTTTTTCCGAGCTGCCGGTGCCCGGCCCGCGCCCTGCCCCGCACTTGTTTGCATTGGCTGCGCGGCCGAGTTGGCTGGCGGCTGCGGGGCTTGTTTCCGAGGCTTCAGCTGCCTGTCAGACGGAGGAGGCGGCGGCCGTAGGGGCCTGGGGGGCTGCCAGGACCCGCGCCGCTCCTGGGTTCTGTTGCGGCTGTTTCCCCCCCAGGCTGTGTTGAGCGGGGGTTGCCCCCCCCGCTCCGTGTTGCCTCGATCTTGCCGCTTCCCCGGCGGCGCGGCCCCGCCTGGGTCCCGGGCGCGGCCGCGGCTCCGGGACGCTGCTGGGGGTGGGGCTGCACCCGGTCTGGCTCCTGGGGGGTGGTTCCCGGGCTCCTGCAACGGCGCTGCGGTTTGAAGTTCTGTTTTTAACCCCTTTTATGCCAGGCTGCGTTTTCAAGTTCTGTTTTTAACCTTTTCATGCCTGGCTGCGGTTTTCACGTTCCGTTTTTAACCTCTTCATGCCCGGCAGCGGTTTTCCAGTTTCGTTTTTAACCTCTTCATGCCTGGCTGCGATTTCAAGTTTCGTTTTTGACCTCTTCGTGCCCAGCTGCGATTGAATCGTGGTTTTTTTTGGTTTTTTTTTTTAAGACTTGGCCCCCTCCTTGCCTCTTTGGAGGGAATTTTGGAGAGGCTGGATGTTTTTCCCAGTGCTCTTTGATCGTCTCTTGGAAATATTGGGACTGTGTCAAATGCCAAGCTTTGCATGTGGGCCAGCTTCATGCTATGGCTTCCACACTGACCTCCTATCACGATTCCTGAGAAAACTCTCATTGCTAATTTGGTGCCTTCTTGAGACTCCTGTCCCCAGGGCTGAGCAACGAGTCTGCGGTGACAACACTGAGCTTCCAGACCTTCTGCGAGTCTGCTGGACCGCGGACATCTCTGATCAGAGACCACAGCTGACCTGCACTCTGATCCTGCCGAGAGCCCGCCCACATCGAGGCTTGCTCGACACTGGTGCCGACGAAACGATTCTCTCCTCCTCTTTGTGGCCTTCCTCGTGACTCCTGGCCCCTGTGGGGTCCGCTATTGCGGGGCTGGGGGCTGCCGCACAGAGCTGCTTGAGTAGCTGGCCTGTGTTGGTGAGACTCGGAGGGTCACACGGCTGTACTTCGGCCCTATGTTATTTTGGCCCCACTTACCCTTTGGGGGGGAGGCGTGTTGGCAACGTGGGGAGTTCGGCTTGGGACAGATTTTTAATAAGGGTCACTGTGTGTGAGGGCGAGCTATGCCTCACACTGTCCTTGCGATGGCTGACTGATGGACCTGTATGGGTACCACAGTGGGCCCTGCCCAGAGAGAAATTATTCACCCTTTGTGAATTGGTTCAGGAGCATTTTCAGCAGGGGCACATTGGGCCTTCCACTATTCCCTGGGATACTCCTGTCTTCGTAGTTGAGAAAAGTCAGGGAAGTGGGGGTTGCTGCATGATCTTCGAAAGTTAATCCAGTGCTGGAAGGTATGGGTGCCCTGCAGCCTGGAATGCCCTCACCTGTGATGATTCCCACAGAGTGGGTGATCCTGATCATTGATTTGAAGGATTGTTTTTTACGATCCCTTTGCACCCCAACGACAGACCAAAATTTGCCTCCACGGTGCCAGCGATTAATAATGCTGAGCCTTGAGTATTTGGGGGTCAAAATTTTGGATCGGACTGTACAACATCAAGAGGTGCAATTTTCAGACACTGTCAAAACTTTGAATGATGCCCAGAAGTTGCTTGGTGTTATTAATTGGTTACGTCCTTATTTGGGACTACCCGCCTCGCAGCTTGACCCTCTTTTTAAGACTTTGAGGGGGGACCCTGATCTGAATTCGCCTCGAAAGTTGACCCTGGAGGCACGACAAGTGCTGAATGAGGTGCAACACGCTGTTTCTGCTCATCAGGTCTAATAATCCTGTCATTTTGAATCATTTTCTCTCATTGCAGTCAGGCGGGTCGCGCTTGGCCCGGGTGAAGGTTTGGATTCAAAACCTATTTATTAACACCTGGGAAGGCCCCCATGAGCTTATTACTTGGGGCCGTGGGTATGCTTGCGTTTCCACAGATACTGGAGTGCAGTGGCTGCCTGCAAGATGCGTTCGTCCTGATCTGCGACTTCAGAAGCAGAACCAGCGACCTCAAAACAATGATCAAGACACTGACCATCAGGCAGATGGTCCTTCAACAAGCAGAGACTGAATTTCATCTTATTGTGGAGTCAGAAACTTAAGAACCTTTAGTAGAATTAAGTTTAATAGATATGTCATTTATGGCATTGCTTGAAAGTCTCCCTGTCCATCTCTAATCAGTGGCTGGTTTGGGCCCTGTCAGTGGCTGGCCACCACTGACAGACCCCTTATCAGTATTTAGCTCGGGATCTCCTTGGTGGCTGGCCACCGCCGAGCAGATCCCTCATGCTGAGTTCATCTTCCCTTCTTAGGGAACAAATGGAGATTGCAAGCAATACCTTTGTTTTGCTTCTCTTTTTATAAAACAAATAAGGGGGAATTGTGGTTGCACTGTTTGGAATCTTTCTGTTCTTTCTCACGGAGAACATAGATAAGTTGCATTCTTTCACTTTTCTAATCTCTATGTTTGACACCGGGTGTGACCAATCACCCTGGGAGGTGGACTTTTCACTGACCAGTAGTAATTGGAGTGTGTAAGAGTATAAAAAGCTTTTGCTGTAAATAAACTGCCCTTCTTCTCTCCGCCATACCTTGGTCTGCTTGGTATCTCTCAGCCAGCCTCCGCGCGAAAGGCCTCGGCCGCTGCTATAGTTGGTGACCCCGGCTGCTATATGTGGGTAAGAATCAGAATCTGAGGAAACAAAGGGAACCTCATACTTGGTGTTCAGTGCAGTCCCCTGATCAAGGGGAGGCTGTTTATGAAGCCTTCTTGCACCATTTAGAGGAGGAATCACACTCAAAGGCTCTTGTCCTGCTGGGGAGCTTCAACCATTCCATATCTGCTGAGAAAATAGTACACAGAGCTGTAGGCAACCCAGGAGATTGCTGGAATCCATGGAGAATAACTTCCTGATCCAGGTAATAGACAGCCGTACCAGAGGTGACTTGATACTGGATCTGTTGGTCACCAACACAACTGACCAAATTGGGGACGTCGAGATTGAAGACAGCCCAGGCTGCAGTGATCCTGCGTTGGTGGAGTTTGCACATCCTGAGGGGTATGGGTCAAGTACGGGGTAAAGGTAGGCCCCTGAACTTACGGAAAGCAAACTTCCAGTTCTTCAGGGAGATAGTCAGTGGGATCCCCTGGAAGACTGCTCACAGGAACAGTGAAACAGAGCTGGCAGGTCTTTAAGAAGTCTTCCATAGGGAACAAGACCCAGCAATCCCCAAGAGCAAGAAATCAGACAAGATAGGCATAGGACAGCATGGCTGAGTAGGGGGCAGCTGGTCAAACTAATGGGAAAGAAGCAAATGCACACAGTGGAAGCAAGGACCTGGGAAGAGCATAGAAATTAAGTTCAGTTGTGTCGGGATGGGCTGCAGAACAACAGCCTAAAACTGAACCTGGAAAGAGACATAAAACATAACAGGAAGCATAACAGGGGCATAAAACATAACACAACCTGCTTCTGCAGGTGTGTTAACTGGAAGAAGATCTAAGAAGGTGTAACAATGTCTAATAAACAAGACCAGCAAACTGGTAACAACTGATGAGAAGGCTGAGGTACTCACCCTTTTGCCTCAGTCTTCAACGGCAACCTCCCTTCTCACACCTCTCAAGTGGATGGGCAGCAGGATGGGGACTGGTGGGGGCAAAGTCCCTCCCACTGTAAGTAAAGATCAGGTTTGTGACTACCTGAGGAACTTAAACATAAGTCCATGGGACCTGATGAGATACAACCCAGAGTCCTGAAGGAATTGACTGATGTAGTTGCCAAGCCACTCTCCATGATATTTGAAGAGTCGTGGCAGTCAGGTGAAGTCGCAGGGGACTGGAAATGAGGAAACACTCTACCTAAAAAGGGAAGAAGGAGGATACCAGGAATCAAATCTGTCAGCCTCCCCTCTGTGCCTGGGAAGATCATGGAACAGATCCTCCCAGAAATTATGCTAAAGGTGCGTAGAGGACAGAAAGATGATTTGTAGCAGCCATCACAGCTTCATCAAGCTTGTAAAGTCCTGCCTGACCAGCCCAGTGGACTTCTATGATCATTTCTGTGGATTTTGGTAAAGCTTTTGATGCAGCTCTCCACAACACCCTTCTCTTTAAAAGGGGGCGTGTGGATTTGATGAGTGGACTGTTAGAAGGATAAGAAAATGTTTAGGCAATCACATCCAGAGTGTAGCGGCCAACAGCTCAGAGTATCATGTCCCTCAGAGGTCTGTATTGGGACCACTGTTATTTAATATGTTCATTAATGACATAGATCAAGGGATTTGCACCCTCAGCAAATCTGCAGATGACACCAAGCTGAGTGATGCAGCTGATGCACCTGTAGGATGGGATGCCATCCAGAGGAACCTGGACAAACTCAAGAACTGGGCCCAAGGGAATCCCATGGGGTTTAACAAGACCAAGTACAAGGTGCTGCACCTCAGTCAGGGCAATCCCTATATCAGCACAGGCTAGGGATGAACAGATGGAGAGCAGCCCTGGGGAGAAGGACTTGGGGGTGCTGTGGGTGAGAGGCTGGACATGACCCAGCCATGAGCACTCCCAGCCCAGGAAGCCAAACGTGTCCTGGGCTGCATCCAGAGCAGCATGGGCAGCAGGGCCAGGGAGGGGATTCTGCCCCTCTGCTCTGCTCTGGTGAGACCCACCTGGGACACTGCATCAGCTCTGGGGGCCCAGAGCAGGAAAGACAGAGACCTGCTGGAGTGAGTCAGGAGAAGAGTTACCAAGGTGATTAGAGGGATGGAGAAACTCTCCTATGAGGAAAGAACTGGGATTGTTCAGCCTGGAGAAGAGAAGGCTTTGGGGCAACTTAATTGCAGCCTTCCTTAAGTACCTGGAGGGAGCCTACGAGAAAAATGGAGAGAGACCTTTTACAAGAGCGTGGAGTGCCAGGACAAGGGGGAATGGCTTCAAACTGAAAGAGAGCAGATTTTAGGTTAGATGTTAGGAAAAAATTCTTGACTGTGAGGGAAGTGAGTCACTGGAATGGGTTGATCAGTGAAGCTGTGGATGCCCCATGCCTAGAAGTGTGATGTAGTACTTTAAAAAAAATTGGTTTATTGTTTTGCTATTCATTGTAAATCTGTTTATCTTATTGCATTACCTGTGCATATACATTGAAGATCACTAAATACTGTCTCAGAGAAGTGATCACACCATACTGAGGGGGCCATTTTTCACTTTTGCACTAACTCACCATAAAGTTATCAGTCTGGCCTCTTTTATTTGTTGTTTATAATAAGGACTTTAAAATAATATATCACTAAGTCAGATACAAATAAAGAGCAAATAGCTCTGTGTCATACCTACCATTTATTATCCCTTACCTTTCTGGGTACAAAATGTTGCTAGCTCAGAAGAGAAATTGTTCACACTTATTCTGTGAGTATTTTTCTCAATGAAAATGGCTGTATGCATATGCCTATTTTGCAGCAACTACCATAAAATAATGCCCTGAAACAATGCCCTCTTTAAAACAATGCAGGTTATTCTGGTTCTTCTAGATCAAGGACCAACCATGATCAGGTATTCCTGGATGCCAGTAAATCAAAGGCTACTTATTCAAAGTTGTAGATCTAAAATAGTAAAAAGCAGGGATGATTTCCATAGCAGAGTTAATTATGTTTCAAGGATACACAATATAGTATTAAATTAATTGTTCTTCACCTGTTTATCAATGATAAACTTTTCTGCAGTGTTGCCTATTCATTGAACCTTTAAAAAAAATTTAAATATCACCCAGTGATGCAATATCATGGCATTCTAGCCACGATGCACAGGTCCTGGTTGCAACTTCTGCAGTTCTTGGAGAAGGTAATAGATAAATACTGACTTCATAAAAACCAAAACTCTTAACATCATATCAAAAATAGCAGCAGAGAGATAGAAACTCATACCAATACAGCACACATCTGCTGAAGTATCAGCCACTGTCTTACTTCAGACAGTTTTCTGAACTGTCTTCCTTCCAACATGTGGAGCTTTTCACATAAGCAAAATTTTTACAGCATTAGAAGTGTCAAACACAAAACCCTGTGCTGAAAGACATTGTAGAACCTCTGTCCTTGGAGGTTGTCAAAGCTCATCTGAACACAACCATGAGCAACCTACTTTGACTGGATCAGCTTCAACAAGGTTGGATTGCATGGCACGTAGAGGTCCCATCCAAACTAAATTACTCTGTGATAGTGCCAACAGACTGCAAAAGAGAAAACGTCGAGCCAATTCACTTGTTAGCTTGTAACTTAAATTCAACATTACTAAAAAGCTGAAATCACTATAAACTCTAACATTATTCCACTCACACAGTGCAGTTCATTGACAAGTGCTAATTGAAGGGACATAAATGAAGTTTTACTGCTTTTCATTCCTGATAGGTCAACCAACAGGGAGCCAATATAGCCAGAAGTGAAAAAGCTGTTTTGTATTCAGGCATATGGAATGCTACTTCTTTGTGTGACACCAGGATATTATCAACTTTACTATTATGTAATCCACCAAAAGCTGTGGAGCTGGATGGGTGTTAATCACAGAGTACTCAAGGACTGGATCTAAAGCAGATTTTTTATTATTCCTTGTAGTGAACAGGATGAAAGAACCCTTCATGTTTTCCATGGCTGTGTTTATTGAACAAACTAGAAACAGGCAGGGAAGTAGTCTATTATGTATTCGTTTACTGCATATACATAGTTCAGAAAGCTTTTCAAAGCAAATGCTGTACCATCATGGAAAGATTTTAATAATGCTATTTTTAAGACCAGAATTGCAGTTTAAACTTTTCTGGACAAACAAACAACACAGCAAACTCTTCTGTTTTCCTTCATCACTTTGACAAAGGTCTGTGAAAGGAGACATTTTTCTCCCAAGCTGTTGATCTCTGTGTATAACCTGACTGTGTATAACCAGTATCAAACCCAGACTTACAATTTCTCCAAGTAACCTAGATGACTTTTCAGTTTCTTTCTTGTTTAAACACCATGTGGAAAGGGTACAGTGCAAAGGACATAGCTATGTAAAGCTGAACATCTACAATGTTATTGAGACTGGACTTTTTCCCTTTACATGCTAAGTCTTTCCATTGTGAAAGAAGTTCTGTGTTACTCTTCCCAAAGTGCCATCTACTAAGAGTAAGTGTTGAGGTTGAATCACTTACTAAAGGTAGGTGTATCTGAGGGTCTGTAATGCCTGATATCACCTAGGTAAAGCACCAGCACAACAGGAGCCCTTCTAATGAGGCCTGATTATGTGTATGTGTATGTGTAAGAACACATTTCACTCCTCAACAAACTGTTTACTGTTCAAACATTAAATAAATGTAGAACTGTTTTAATCAGCTGAACAAATATTTAATGTACACTCCTGTGTAAGAGCTATGTTTAAAAATATCGCTTATGCAGTTAAAACATAGGGAATTTATGGAAACTAATGCTCTGAAAGGTAAAACAAACACTGTCTAAACAAAACTTGCACGTAGAAACAAAAGTCATATCTTGTCAACCTCTGCCTAATGTAATCTTCATTATTGACACTATCAGTCTTTTATGTTGAAGTCTTAGCAGGATTGACTTACCACGAAAATGCTTTGGTTTTCAAGAAGTCATAATTGCAGTGCAGAAATAGGATTATTTTCTAATAAACCAACTGAGGAGTGTAATGTTAATGTTACATTCACAGCAGGGCTTCCTCTGTAGAGTAAATGTTTGTTTACTCTCTGGGATCCAAACACTGAAGGTCATTCATTGCAGGAGTAGCTGGATTTCCGTCTACAGCTGTTAGAAAGGATTTGTAAAAAATCTGACAGGAAATTACAACTTCTTTGAAAACACATGTGCCTGAATAGTTTCTGTGTAAATATAGTACAATGCTGGCAGAAAGAACAATTTTTTAGATATAATCTCCTAAAAATACATAAATGTGCTTCACCTTGGCTCTATCTATTTTCATATCGTTTGTAGCTGTCTTTTTGTCATTCCTTGGAATGAATGTGTCAGCAGGAAGTTTTTCAAATTATTGTGTAGTGATTGACCTCATAAATTGGAACACAAGTTTAACACCTCTACTCACATACGTTTTAACATTTGCATTCGAACCTGTTCCAAACTCCTCTCATAAACTACTAGCTTTATTGTACATAAATGCAAACGTAGAACTAGACAGAATATCTTTATATAATTTTTAAAGAGTACAGGTAAACATTCAAATATGACACAAGTTCTATAAGCATGACCTTAAATTCCTACTAGAACAAGAAACAAACACAGAAAGATATTTATTTCAATTAGACATTAATTGCGCTCATTGATATTTGTTTTCCAAAATGCCACTACCTCCAGGTGCTGGTTACTGACCAGAAGGTAATAATCATGAAAAGCAAGAGAAACCTGCAACTCGGCAAGAGTTCATTAAAAGTTATGATGTCTAGATACAAGTGAATAGACAGTTGTGTAGTCTGGGGCCCTTGTGTCCTCAAAGGATGTGATGAAATCCACCTGAAGGAAGCTAGCCCTTTCAAGGATTAAATTTGATTTGAGCTCTAAACTACTGGCAACTGAATTCCTCACTCCAAACCAGTGTTTTATTTATCTGTGACAGTGGTTGTATGAGTCAGAACTACTTGCACTTATGTCAGGAGAGAGGCACTGTGCTTGACAAGAATTCCAAAGATGTATTTTAACAATACTTTCAATTGCTTCTGACTTCCTCAAAGTTCGTGTGTCATAAATTTTGAGTTCAATATTACATGAGATAACTTATGTCATTTAACATACCATATGGCAGGTCTACATCTATTTTTAAATAATTTTCTTAGATGAAATAACATTAACACAAACATTAAAATATGAGTCTAGGCATGTTTAGTCTTGGAGAAATTTATCACATGCTTGGAATTTATGTGGAAATCATGGAGATCCAAGGTCTTCATCAAAAGGTTTTTGGAGATTTTCCCCAGCAGAGGCTATCTGGAGCTCATCTGTGCTGAAATATATAAATTTGCAGAAGGAAATATTTCCCCCACCAGTATAGCCTTTCTCTTCTGTCTAGCTGATGCACTTGTAGCAACAGCATTGTGTAACATGGCACAAAGTCATGGTGAGAAGGGTTAGTAAGATTGATCCCATGGAATGACAGCAGGCAAGGTGCCATGCAGATCTTGGGTATCAAAAGCAGCTTTCCAGCCACCACTTGGATCACACTCTAAAAGAACCCCAAAGATTAGGAGCTAATACCACATTAGTTGCCAGTAAATTTTAGCTAATTGCCTTCTTACCCTAGTTCCCTTTGCTGTGCTTGTTCCTGTCTGGATTCACCCTGAGACAGGAGGACCCATGAGAACTAATCGCCATCAGTGAAAAGTAACAGAGCACCTGCTTTCAAATTACACACTCGGCTCTTTCCTAGAGAGTCTGTAAAATTGTTGGGTGTCCCTAAGCCAAGAGGGTGTGTTTGCATGACAATGAGCAAAGATAGATATTTAAGTTTTCGGCACATGTGAACTGTATCAGATGAACAAGAAAACGCAAAGGGCTATAAAATCTTGTATTTACTGTTTAGCAAGAACTGAGGAAATCAGACCCCATTCTGATTTCAAAGCACTCTCCAGAGCCTTTTTTCACTTTGACTTCCTTCTCAAAATCAATTAGACTTTCAGTAGCTCTGTTTGTTTTCAGGTGTTGTAGGGTGGACTTATATAAAATTGCAGTAAGCACACAGATATGCCTAAGATGTGCCAATAACATGATGCTATTTGGATGTTAGGGCTCTTGGGATTTTTTAGGTGTTTTGATGATGAATTAGTCTAAATTTTTACAGTTTACCTCATTACTGGGATATTTTAAACACTATATCAAGGATGCTACTGAAAAATATAACTATTGGTCAAATTAAATAAACCTTATAATTTTGTATTTACTCTAAGAGAGCTGCTGAAAGGTTCAATTCAGAATTTGTGCAGAGGAAGCAGCAATCACATGTACTGTTTCTACATCAATTTAGAACAGATTACATCAGTGATAATCTAATAATACATAATCACTAAGAGTTTTTTAAAAAGCAAACCATAAGACAAAATATAACACAAGCAAAAGACGTAGTACAAACTTTAAGCTTTGCAGAAAGATATTGGCAAGAGCTAACCACAGCTTTCCAAAGAAACTTGCAGCTGAGGAGTGGATTCAGAGTCAGACTACCACGCGGACCACCCCAGGGTTTGTGTCACTGTTTAACTGCAATTGTGTAAAACTGCCCTAAACAGACCTGGAGGGTAAGTCATTTGAACCAGATACATTCATAATTCTTTAATTTCACCTGCAGTGTCGGAGGACAGCTATTGACATCAAGAATTCTTGAACTGAAGCATAATACTAGAAAAATGAACACGTCTACTGATTCTTACTCCCTTGCTTCTGTGGAAGAGATTATGCCCTTCCTGAGATTCTAAGCCCTTCTGTATCTTGCTATATGGACAGGTGCATTACAGTTACTGCTGCTCCTTCTCCACATAACTATGATGGTGGGCCCTATAAAAACTCATCCGCTTCCAAAGGTGTACATAGTAGATAATATCTGAGGCAGACTGTCAGACAGCAAAGAGAAGTCTAGGGAGAATTGAAGTGATATACTGAAAATGTTAAAGGATTGGAAATTCTGGTTTGCAGTAGATCATATTGCAGGCCCCTGGAGTTTATCATTAATAAATCTAAATAGATGGCCTAACTAAAAAAAAAAATATAAAGCTGCATCAGTTCTCCCTAAATTCACTGATGTTTTTCTCAGTGTTTATAAGAGTAAGATAAATCTCTCAGTAATTTAATGATTAATCCTTTACCACTGTAACCAATGAGAACTTGGCTATTCAAGTGAATAAAAATAGGAATAGAAATTTTTTGTTGGTGTGTATAAAAGTCACACTAGTATTAAAGTAAATATATTTGCCAAGGCATATTCTTGAGTTGGATAACATTTTTTACAAAAATTGGCATTGTATGGCCCATGCAGACTGTTCTGTACACATCTTACATGGTATGTGTAATCCTTAGATCATCACAGCTACAGGACATAAGGTATAAAGTATTGGTAAGCAATGTATCTGCTTTTATTTGAACAAAGATAAAGTTCAGGGAAAAAATTGGGTCATATGAGTCTTTATCTGCTGAAGTTATCTGCTAGCTGTTGGTGAGTTTTAAGATTACCCATGTGCACTGTTGATAAACATTTTTACAATCATGAATTCTCACGTATTTGTCATTGATTTGAAGTAAGTTACTGGTTTTGGACACATCAGCAGTTCTTGGAGTATTCTTTGATAAGCAGGACTAGACATTCCTATCTGGGGTATATGCATTCCAAAGACAGCTTAGAAATAAATTGCACTTTTTAATCTGTGTTAAATATTTTGTGTACCTTTAAACTTTCATTTTAGATGTTGGTATATTTAAAATCGAATTCTAAATGTCTGTTCATTTTATTTTATGGGCAGATGAGAAATTTCTCCCAAATATTCAAAGATTCCCCCCAAAATTGCATAGAAACCCACTAAGAAAAATGTATATGGCTTACATAAAATGTGAAGCAATATTTACTTAACAATTTTATTTTTTGTGCTGCTCTTATCTCCACTCTCTCCCTTGTTAATGACAATACAGAATGCAACAAAATCTCAGCCGTTCAAAAAACCAAAAGGCCTTTACAATATGAATGTAATACAATTGCAAGATAAACAAAATAGGTTATATATTTATGTACTGCACAAATACAATGTATATTAAAAGTGATGGCCCCAATGACTCTTTGAAGGCAAACAAAAATTAACGCTTCTTTTCTCCTCCCCAAAAGCACTACATATTAGACTGTTGCACTTCTGCTAAGTGCACATGATAATCCTTGGCTTTATATGTATTTATGAATCTCCCTCCCAGATGGCTTTGTCTGTCCAAAGGTAGAACTTGGTGCATGATATCGAGTTTTCACATCACGTGTGACTATAATATTAATTTCCTTGAGCTCTTTATACTGTCTTTGCATGAAGGAGTAGGAAGAGGTAAAAATGTATCCCAGGCAACTATTAATCTAGGTGCGCTCTGCTAAATCCAAAGCAAAAGTTTCAATATATGTTCCTCAAAGTTAGAAGAAAAAAAATAAGCGTACCAATTTCCTCCTGTTTGTTTACTAAATTTTAATCAGAAGCAGCCAGACAACAATGAAATTCTGATAAGGTGGGATCTTAGGTGGGATCTCCACTTCATTTTAGTTCAAGAATATAGCCTTGTTGCAGTTCCACCTTAGAAAATTGTTTCTGCTTCACAGATTTACCCCATGACATAATTCCTATTCAACAAGTACACACTGCCATCTAAAGGCCAGTGTTTTGAGTTTTCTAGACCATTTGGGTTCCAGTCTCTCCACTGATGCTTCTCACGGTGTCCAAATTCTTACTTGCAAAAATAGAAAGATGACATTTTGGAAGAAAATATATGGAAAGGTCTTATAGCTTAGGCTGAAATGGAAAGTTGATACTGAGCCAGGCCCTGCAGACCTGCCAACAGCAGCTGTGCTTCTGAGCACTGGGAGATGTGTCATGACTATCCAGCCCAGGAGCTGACTCTTCTAAAAGGAACTTTTCTAGTCAGTTACTTCACTGGGACATTGCTGAAGTGTAAGATCCAGACTTAAGCTTCACTAAGACTATTACCACTGCAGCAACTACTAAATGGAGGCCAGAACTACATTTCATGCATCAGAATATGTTCATATATCTCTATCACTTGTGGGTAATACTGAGGTATTCTTCCGTGAAAGATTTTTGCCTCTCTAAGCCTTTAAAAACTGTCTGTAAATGAATAAAATAATTTAGACTGAATAAAATAATTTAGACTGGATATATTGTTCTCAGAAGCTTATGTTTTACCTGTCCATTTACACCTCTGGAAATTTTGTATCACATGCCTTCACAGTCATCTACATTAAAAAACCCCAAATCATTAAACTCTTTACTTTGACGAACCACAAGGATGTCACACTTGAGGATATCTTCTGGATGAACCAAAATGTGTGGCTGCCTCCAAACATTCTCTGTTCTTTTGCTGAGGAATAGGTAGTTCAGTACATTCCCATCATCCTGAAGACCCTTTGGGACTTATTAAATCTATATTCATTCCTCAGGGCGACAAGGAATGAGAACAGTGCTGACACATATCCTTTACTGGTATGTATTCTGAGTCAATTCAAGCAGAGGCAAAGGCTTTTACAAAGCAACATTTGACCTAGGCCTGTACCAGGTGATGTTTCTCATTGGTATGATGTACTAAGGAAATTTATCAGCATTAAATATAAGCTTTCTTTGGATTTTGAAGTACAAACTTTAAATAACACCACATTCTCCAGCTGGAGCTAAATGACACCGCATGATAAGACAAATAATGATACTGGTATAGCTCAAAACACAAAGAGAAAATAAAAGAATATTCTTTAATTATAAGGCTGCCTATACTTTGGTATGATACGAAGACAGACCCTTGTCTTGTAAAAAGAAACAACAACAACAAAAAAAAAAAAAAAAACCAACAAAACAAACCAAACTCCCACCCCAAAAATAACTGAAACCAAAAGTCAAACAAACCCATACCCAAACATTATTTTGACTGATTAGTTCAGTTAAAATAATATCTCACTAGAACATTCAGTATCCCTGATATGTATATTGCAGTTGAGGATTACAGAATGTCCTGGTTTAGGCTGGGATGGAGTTAATTTTCTTACTACTACCTGGTACAGAGCTTTATTTTGGATTTATTACAAAAATAATGTTAATAACACACTGATGTTTTAGTTGCTGCTTAATATTATACAGACTTTCCCGTTTGCCATGCTGTGCCAGCCAGCAGGTGCACAAGAGGCCAGGAGGGTGCACTAGCAGGACAGCTGACCCCAACTGGCCAAAGGGATATTCCTCAAAATGACATGCCTAGTGTATAAACTGGGGGGAGATGGCCAGGAGGTACCCATCATTGCCGGGGAAAGGCTGGGCATTGCTCAACAGGTGCTGAGCAATTGAATTGTGAATCAATGTATCTCTTGGGTTTTACTCCTCTCTCTTTTTATTTTTAATTTTATTATTTTTCTTTTTAGTAGTAGTAACTTTAATGCAATTATTAAAATACTCTTATCTCAAATCATGGGGTTTACCTTTTTCAAATTCTTTTTCCCACCCCACTGGTGCGTAAGTAGGGAGTGAGTTAAGAAACATGTAGTACTTATTTGCCAGCTGGGGTCAAACCACGATAAAAAAGAGCAGCACAGTAGACTTAAAACACTTGTAAGCATTGCACAGGATCATCACTGAGCTACCATAATTTCTAGAATAAATCTAATAAATGAAATTCCTCTGCTGGAAATGTTGCAAAGGTAGATTAGCATGCTAGCTGTCAGAACATTAGTGTCCGCGAACATTAACATTTTAAAAATAGACTCCTAGCATATCAGTTTCACAGTCACAGCTTAGAAGCCTAGAGTCTGAGATTCTGCAAGGTAGATAAAGAGATGACATGAGGAACTATCTTTAGAACTGTACACTGATCAAGGGAGCAGGTATGCATCCATCCCCAGACTAATCAAAGCACAAGGAGCAAGTCCGTGTGAGCAACCCTGGCCTCTTTCTGGAGTCCCTGGACTCACAGCAACCAGGATAAGCACCCAGTACTCCAGCACAAGCTACAAAAGCAACCTAACTTTATATTGTCTTTAACTCTCACGGTAATTCTGCTGCTGTGGAGGTTGGTCAGATTATTCCTTATTAGATCAGTACAAAACATATGAAGTTAATTTTTACCATGGAATCGAATGATTAGCGTAGAAAAAATTTACAAAATATTCAAACTTCAATATTATATTTTGGATAGCAATGTGGTTTAGACTTTTTTGCTTTTTGGCACTTTACTGCTTGTTCGAAGAAAATACATCAACTCCGTAGTGTGAAGCACCAGCCGTTCACTTTCAGTGTAAATATTAATAAGACAGGAATGACAAAATACTGCGTATTTTCCTACTTGTGCTAAATACAGGCAGTTCCTTCTTCCTCATGCAGGTAACTGATAGCAGGGACATGGTTGAAATGGTTGGCTGACTGGTTTCCAGCAGCAGGGTATGGTTACTACACTCCCTGTCCCTGTCCCAGTTTAGCAGATGAAAATTTGAGAGTGGTGATGGGGGGAGATATGTGTAGCTCCAGTTCATCTTTCCTACCCTCCTAGGTCACTTCACCCCAAATTTTCATTCCAACCAACTCTTTGTTTAAAGTTTTGCCATACTTTTCTACCTCTATGTATAAAAACATAAACCAGTAGTCTACTTTTTCTGCAAGGAACATGACCTATGTAATCCTAATTTCTTGGGGTGAACCTCCAGATGATTTAAATCTGTGAAGTATATAGAGTCTATTCTGTTGCACTATAGCTAAGCATTTGGATTTCTATTTTGAATTGCCAATACGTCTTTACAATCTGTTTACCTTTCATCCTCCAACTCTTCCCTCAAGTCTCCTCTTGCTATTTGCTCTGGTCATGAACAAACGCAAATCCCAGAATATGCAGTCTGGATTATCTGTTCACCTCCCTTTTCACAGGGAAGTTTACGCTGTGAAATTTCATCTCTCCATTAAATCCACTGAAGCACATAAGTAACTAACTCCTTTTAAGATCTCAGAATTCAGTGTACAAATGTGAGAGTAGAAGCTTCTCATAAATACAGTAAAACACACCTTGTTCCAAGCAGAGGGCATACAGAATATGAAATAATGGCTATTAACTTCTAACATTAGATGTGTGTGCATTTTTCATACAGAGACAGATAATATGCAATCATTGGGGAAGAGAATCTTGATCGAACATTAACTTTCCAATCATCAAAGAGTATTTATGAGCATCTATCTTTATAGCTCAACAGATCTGACTTGCTGCAAAGTTATTCATCAGCCTGTTAGCATTCTGCTTGGTGATTGTTCTCCATTAGCCACTGTATTACAGCATTTTTTATTTTGTCTGTGTGTATGGAATCAGGAGGGAACAAAGGCAACTTTCACATTTGTTTAAGAAATATGAAACACTTTTGGAAAAAAGTTATTGTCTTTTCATATAATTTTTATTTTTTAAGCTGAAAACATAAATGGCACTTTAGTTGAATCCTTTACTTCAAATTTTGAGGAAATAGGACAGAACATCCACTAATTACTCCAAGAAGAGACAGAATTCTGTGCAAGTTAATTACTTGTTTTTCAAAACAGAATGAAGGAAGGGAGGAGAAGTACATGGAAGGGAAAATATTGTTCCTTTTCTTTAAAAAACCTTGAAATATGTTCAGAAACATTTTATGAGGTCACACAAAAAAAGAGTAATTGGAAGAAAAATTCTGCTTGTCTAAGCGAAGAGCACATTTGTAGCAGTAGGGTAAATGTTTTATCGATTGGGAAACTGGGAAACTCAAGTCATTACTCACCATGGGCTAAAGAATAATTGCTAATGCTCTGGCGGAAAGATTAAAAACAGTTTCTGGAAGTATTTCTTACAATGATCAATGGTGTATCATCCCAGGCCATTGGATCTTCAATAACATTTTTCCCTTTTGGGATACAATCAATTTTTATAATATGATTCATTTGCCAGCAGGCATGCTTTCTTCATGCGATGAAAAGGCACTTATGCACCTTATATTGTTGAAAAATAATCTTATACACCCAGAGCCCAAGCTCTGATATGAAAGATTTTTCCAAAATCATCTCTATTTTTAAGTGGGTTTGGGAAATAGATGTGGTGAATGGCTGCTAGCTTCTGTATTGTTTTCCCCCATTTGGTTTCCATAAAAGTAATTTTAAAGCTTTTAAAATAATAATCATTATTACAGCACCAATATGCAAGAAGAATTGAACAGATAATAAAGTGAGCCATTCTCTGGCCTGTGGGTGGCTTAAATAATTTATTGTGTGAACATTAATTGTAGTGGTAATTCAGGTCAGGGGTAACTATAAGGCTACTCTAGCTCATTTTAAAAAAATCCTGTATGCTTCTGTATAAGTAACCAAATGCTGCCCATTACTTTGAAATTGTCTGACTTAATGACTAACTGCTTAAATAACTAAAATTATCAGGATTTCAACATCAAATATATGAACACAATGCAATTTATTTCTTACTCTGAGCAGGAAATATCCCTGAAGGAGAGAGCAGCTGTCACAGCAAACAGCTGACTTGATTGATAAACAAGAGAGATATGAACCCAGACTCATTCACAGCTCCAGCTAAGATCAGAAAAATTCCTCACAGCAAAGCCAAAGGAGTATCTATGAGGCAGTGACACAGATACAGTTGGGACTGCCTCACTCTGTTTCATAAAGTCAACTGTACCATCTTAAGGAACCCAAAAAGTTTCAACCAAGGTATTTCTTATTCCTTTTGAGCTTTAAATGTCAAGAAATTTCACGATAAAACCCCATTAAGATTTTCTTCTAGATGTAAGAAACCGAGATAAAACTGAGAATGTGATTGGTAGCATCCCATAATCTGAGACAACCTAGTCTAGAATTTGTACAGTATCTGCTAATTTTAGTTGACAGAAAACTGCAAGTTAAATTGACTAACAAGAAACTCTCATAGTGCAAGAGTCTTCATCTTTTTTTGATGGAAGCAGAGAATGACATTCTCTAGAAAAGTTTAAAATACATACCATGTTAAAAAAAAAATCTACCCAGCCAGTCAATTAAGGAATGCCCTAGCTATATTAACATTAGTGGAAGACCAAAGTATGGGGCAAATATCAAGGGGACACAAGTGCTTTCTCAATTTTTCAAGTAGGTTTAAGCAAGCTTCACAGAAAATGTGGATGTCTAACAGGCTACAGATGTTTTTCTGTCTCTGCTTGTATTGGCTCTGACTGGGATGAAGCTAATTTTCCACACAGCAGCCCTCATAGTGCTGTGTTGCTCATCGGTAGCTGGAAAGCTGTTAATAACACAGTGGTGTTTTGGCTACTGCTGAGCAGCGCTGGCACAGCATCAGCCGTGTCTCACCAACAACCTCCTCAGCCCCAAAGGGTCAGGAGTCTGGGATGGGCAAGAACTTAGGGGGGATATAGCCAGGACAGCTGACTCACACTGATACCAAAGGGATACAAGGAATATTTCATACCATATGACTTTGACTCAACAATAATTGCTAAGAGGAAGGCTGGGGTTGAAGCAGGGATGTGCTGGAGTAAGCATTTGTGATCATGGTGTTTGTCTTCCAGAGCAAACTCCCTGTCTTCCTAAGAACGGGAGTGATGGAGAGTTTTGGTGTCAAACTCGTGGCCAAAGTCAGCCAACTGCACTGCATCATGCAACTATTACATTAAGATTCTTTTGATGCTTCTATGGGAGTCATGAAAGACTTTCATTTTCAAGGACAGTGCTTAAATGAGAATCTGGTTGGTAAAGGCCCAAACAGAGATAATTTCTATGGTGTAGATTCAAAATGTACAGTCTACCTTGACTCAGGAAATTATTGTGGAGGCACATGTTAAGATTTTCTATTAGGGATGTACAATTGATCAGTTAATAACACAAATATCTATGTATTCTTGATGCCGCTACCTGATTTTACCTTCAGTACAACATATGGCTACCACTATAATTTGTTTATCTTTTTAGACAAAAGAGAATGCTAAATACTTGAACTTTTCCTGTCTTTACGAGGTAGCACACCAGCATAGATTTCAGGTCCTACGTTTTCTAAATTTCTAATGTGTGTCCTGTGTCAGTATTTCATCAATAATTTCCTGATTCAAGTCTTGGTGCAAGTTGATGTTCTCCAGCCTCAGAGGTCTGAAAGTTTCTGTGGTTTCAAAATGTTATTGGGTTAACATTAAACTGTAAGAAATTGACAAGCAGGCTGCTGAGAATAAGCACCCCCACTCACCCTCCCCCTCAAGAAAAGAATATAATGGAAAAATGTGAAAACAAAAAAACAGGAAAAAAATTAAGAAGCAAATAACCTAAAAGAATAAACTGGAGTATACTATGAAAAACTTGATAAAGAAAAGAAATGTCAATATTCTTTCTACAGAGACTTGCAAATAGATAAAAAGTTCATCTGTTTTAATTAAACCGTCTAAAATAAAAACTTTTTAAATCCCAGGTAATTAGTTTAAAAAGCAGAAACACTTGTAATTCACCCAGTACCGTGAGATTTTCAATACTTACACATTCTAAAATGCAACCCTTTCCAAAACAAAACAAAAAGCAAACAAGCAAAAAGCTATTTGGAGAATGCATGTTCAAAACTCTGTGGAAAGAATGCAAGAAGTCGGTGAAGACTAGCACTGCCCTGTTTTGTTCATCCCTTGATCTTGTCCTGACACAGTGTGCTTATGGACTGGAGACCTCATAGAAATAAAACAGCACTCTAAGAGCATTCTTCCCATTACATCAATGGGTGATGAAACATTGTGCAAGGTCTCAGTTTCTTCTTCTTTACAGCAAAGAACAAGTTAGATTATTTCCTCCCTAATGCAATCTGGAACTAGGGTTCGACTTATGAACCTGAAAGGCAGTTACTTCCCTGGCATCTTCAGATTTACCTTGCCCCCATCATATTTTCTAATTACTGACAGACATTTGCATGTTATATTGTTATAGATACCCACACAGGAAGGAATGCAATAAACATAGTGATTATAACTATATTAATTTTTTTAAGAACACATCAAAAATGCCTGTAAGAAAGCACATCTTTGTATAAGGAGGCTTAGCTAGGGGCAAGATATATGTTTTAATGCTTTTAGAAAAACAGTTTTTCTCAGCTGTCTGACTTTATTCCTTTTTTATTTCTTTAAGAAAAAGGGGAAGGGAGTGAGAATGCAAAAGACAAGACTCAAAGACTAATCAACTTAAAGTAATTTTAAAAATTTTATATTATAACAGGAAGTCATGGGGGAGAGGATTGAAAGCAATATATACTTACATAGATGCAGACAATCCAGTACAAACAAATTGGTAACAATAACCTACTACTCTAATCGATTTCAGTCTTTAAAGAAAAAAACAACACAATACGGATGTTTTTCTCAGACTCAGCAACTTAAAACTTTCATAAGGCAGAAAGCATTTTCATGAGCAGACTGTCAAGTATATTAGAAAACATGGGTTTAACACTAAGACAGACATAATACCTACAACTTCTCGTGTCCATTAGTTCAGACCCAACTGCAGAAATGTAGCCCCTCACAAATGAAAAAAAAAACCAAAAAACAACCAATTCTGTGTCTTCTTTGTATTTAGACATTTGGGAAGTGACTTAGTGGCAGACATTCAAAGGTAGAAGACAAATTGAAAACAAACACTTTAATAAACCCCTAACTGGAAATAATCCCAACTGAAGTCAAGGTGAGTTTTGCCATTGGCTTCAGACTTTCATATCAAAACTTCTACACTGGCTAAAGGAGATGGACCTGATTACTAGCATAGAAAACTTGTGGTTCAGAAGGGCCCATCAGCACAATCTGCACAAAGCAGTTCTTCACAGAATTTGTTAATACCAACATTTATTCCATGTTTATAGGAGACAGTGAGCTGAAGCTATCTTGCCCTCTTATAAAGCAGTTTAGATAACACCATTATAAAGAACCTACTCACATCCAACTTTTCTTCATACCGTGATGAATTTTACCAAACCACTCATCATTATTTACAGTTTCTCCACTGATAATATGTTTTTGTGTTTCACCAACAAATTAACTACTCCTCCTTTCATGATATGCAGTTGCTCCACATCACTGCAAAGCAGTTTGATCACGCTTAGTCAATGAGTTGGGACCTTTCTGTACTACCTGCTTATTTTAAATCCATGACAAAGTTCTGACTCCTATTTCTTGTTCCTTGCATTACAGTTTCCATTTAATACTATTCTCATGCATCCATCTTTAATTATATCTTTAATTGCTTTCATTTAAGGCAAAATAACACACTACCTTCCACTTGTACTTAACAGACCTTCTTTATATTTTGTGGATTGACTACTCATCCATGTACTCAATTTTTAAAAAGTTAACAAGCATTAACATGTCAATCCAGCTTACCCGACTTTGTTAGCTGCATGAGCAATCTTTCTCCTGCTCCTCATTGTAACCATTTATGTGATGGATTTAACACATTAGTCAGCAATGACTGACTTTCCAACCACATGTAATATCATTCTGGATTTTATATGAGGAAAAAAAAAAAACATTTCTAAGTATCTCTGTACTTTGACTCACCAAATAAAACACAGACTAAACAAACTCTTTTCTCCAGAAATCTGAAATATTCGGTCAGTCTGGCCTTAATGATGGCAGATGGAGCCTGGTTGCTGATGTCGTAGAAGAGACAACTGAAAAGTTCTTCATTTAGTGGCAGATCATTCAGAAACCCTTCCACATTCCATCAAAGTGTTGGTTTGGCTTTGTTTTCTCTAATTCAGGAGTTTATCTGCATACCTATGGCGTCTGTGTCCCATAAAATACAAGGTTCAGAAATACATGCTTATAAACAGCTGGTAAGCAGAGTTTATCTGAAATGTTTTTATTAGAATAGAAAGACTGCTCTTTTATTAGACTCATTTAAAAAAAAAAAAATCTTTCTTTTTCATCTTTTGTCATTGTTGGTGAACTACTCCTAAAGCAATTTAGCTATTGTAGGCTCCATCTGATGCTATTTTACTAGTTAGCTTGTTGCTGATAAAAAGGTATCATTTTAAACAGTTTATGAAGATAACTCTGGTCTTCCACTTCTGGTCTTCTTTCCCCTAAAATGGGCTTTGTAAATGGACTTCTGGAGAGTAGAAACATCACTAAAAAGAAAAATATGAGCCAAAAGAAAATAATAACCACTTCAGCAACCTTATCAAGAAAGGCTTTCTTTATATGAGTCATAATAATCAACATAAGACTTCATTTACTGTTCTTGGGAAATTATGAATATTTATTCCTAAGAAGTACTTATGATGTTGAAACAATGAAGATCCTAAATGGCTTTCCACAGGGAAAAAAAAGACACTTCATGATATAATCACTTTCTGTATAAGCTTTCATGAAACACAGTCAGCAGAACCCATGATCTCTGGAGTCTGTTAAACATTAATGTGTGTTTTGTGTGTACCAATGATTATAATCTATTATAATATATGAATCCATGTCCCAGTTCAATAACTATTTATGCTAGCATAAGTCCACCTCAAAGCAACATAAAAATTACTTATGGCATTTACTACCAAGAAAAAAGATCTACCAATTAATGTAATGCTATTAATTTTTCTATTTTATGTTATTTAGAACTGTACTCCATTGTTTGTTTTGCTGACAATGGCAGTTTAAGATTTAGAGTATCTGGTTTAATCTCTCTTCTGTCAATGGTATCTTAAGATTTAAAGGAGCTATATATTTGTCTAAATCTTGTTATATGCATTCCCCTTCTTCCCGTTACTTAACACACTTTGGTGGTACAGCTCAGTTCTGCCAGGCACCTGCTCCTGCAGTCTCCCTGGGCTGCACGTTCCTTCAGGACATGTTCCCTGGCTGCAGCTTCAGTGCTTCACACACTGCCATGTGGAACAATCTGCCTCACCATGGGCTCCACCACCAACTGCAGGGAAATCTGGGGCCTGGTGCCTGGGTTACCTATTCCTACTTGTCAGACCTATCTGCAGGTCTTCTCTCACATTTTGTCTCACACTTCTGTGTTGAGCAGTGTTCTGCCCTTTCATGAGTAAGGTTTCCCAGAGGCACTACCATCTTAGCTGGGCAGGTTCAGCCATGTCCTGCCATGGGCCAGCTGGAGAAAGCTTGCACCAGCTGTGTCCATGCCAACACTGTCCACCACTGTCAAAACCTTGCCTCATAAACACCATATTTCCACCCCTGACCACCGTGAGCACATATTTAAGAACTGTTGTTAAAGCATACATTCATCAGACAATCTTCATAAACTACAATTACATCAAGTGCAACAAAAAAGTTCCTCATACCAAAATCAAAGCAGTATCATCTCAACACTGGCAAAAAGCAGACAATTCATACACAGGGAAGCTCCACTCTTCCTCTCTTCACCACTTTACAACAACAAATACTCCCACATAATCATTCCACTTTTCACCAATATCCAGTCTAAGTGTTGGCTGTTACCACTCCCAATTGCAGCCACTGCTTTGAATTCCTTGAGCTTGGAATGTTGAAAAGAACCACGGTGAGTCTTCCACCACCTTTCACACATTCTGCTCTCTCTGGGCTGTGGAGATGAACACAACCAAGGTGAAAAGGCTCATCGGTAAAGAGAAAATAGTTTAATAAGAAAAGTAAGAGTAGTGCATATGAACAAAACAAGAAGAGGGATTATTTCACTACTTCCCATGGGCAGACAGGTGTCCAGACACTCACTGGAAAAAAGAAACTCAGCACACCTAATGGTTACTTGGGAAGGCAAATGTCAAAACCACGAATGACTCTCCTTCTTAATCTTTTGCTTGAACTTTTATTTCCAGGCATGGATCCATATAATCATAGAATAATTTAGGTTGGAAAAGACCTTTAAGATCATTTAGTCCAACTGTAAACATAACAAAGACAAATTCATCATGGAGCCATGCCCCCAAATACCAAACCTGTGTGTGTGTATTTTAAGTATCTCAGGGGTGGTGATTCAGCCATGCCCTTTCTTGGGCATCTTGTTCCGGGTGTCATGGATTATCCTATTGGCCAGTTTGGACCAGCTTTGCCCCCTCCTGAACTCTTGCCCACCCCAAATCTCTTGACATTTAAGGGAAGAAAGCGCAGAGGAAGAGAGAGCCTTGCTGTTGTGAAAGCACTGTTTAGCAATAGCCCAAAGATTGACCAGTGATGACAACACTGGTGTCATCAACATTTTAGCTGATGTAAAGCACTGCTCCCAAAAGGCCACTATAAAGACAGTTAACTTCATAGTTTTATCCCAGACAAACCCAATTCTGCATGCAACTAGCAACCTTCTCATGTATTTTTTAATTCATTTATTTACCCAGAAAAAGTCTTTGGGTAAATAAATGAAGGTAATTCTCTGAAGGTATTTCAGTTCTGATACTGAAAGCTCTTGCTAGAGAATGGAGCTCTGAAATCATACCAGCACAATTTGCAGCAAAATTCCTCTGGTTGTGGGAATTCAGCTGACTGGTCTACAGGGATATAAAGGGACTGAAAAGCTTTTTTCGAGACACCATGATGTAGTGGACAAACCCTTAAAAGGGTAGTGATTTAAATGTGAATCTGTTTACTGATGAACCACCTTCCTTCATAGTTATCTGTTCACTGAGGAGCCACCTTCCTTCATAGTTCCTTTGAGATTCAAGACTAAAGTGATATTACATGTTAAATTGACATTACAATCAACTCATTTATTTTAATCCAAACTTTTCAGACATTCACAGATCAAACCACAGAAAAGGGTGCTCCTAAGTTAAGACTGGAAACTTATATATAGAAAGTGCACATTCAGCTCTCAGAATCAAATCCCTCAAAAGCAAATATCAGTGGAACATGTCTAAAATTTTATTTGCAATAAATTACAGCAAACATCCAATTATGATAACATGTCATGACATACATTCATTCTTCTTTGAGATAAAATTAAAGCCTCCACACAGGAAGCAAAATATTTGCCTAGCCAAATATAAAGTTCTTCCTCCCTATGTATGAAAGTTCTTTCAGATTTTGCTGAAACATTTGAAGATCCTACTCTGATTGCTCACAGTTTCTTGCCAAGCCCACTGAAAGGAAAGGAGAATTTAGAATCAGCGAAGTAAATCCTGGTATCTTTCTCAAATTCTTTCTGGGAAGATAAATGGCATTTATTTGTAGTGCCTCATATTACCAAGGGTGTAATTTACACAATCCTGAATGAAGAGGTAATGTAATCTGCTAATCATTCTGACTAAAACTATAAAACTCTTAATTGCCTTTAATTTACATGTTTATTTCTCATTTTTCTCTGGAAAACATCCATTCTGTTCTGGTTTTGATGCAGAATGTTTGTAGATTGACCTACTTCCAGTTTTTATTACTGCTGACAGATATTTCATTTTCTTTGGTTAAGAGTAAACAATAATGAAACAGGTAATCAGCATGGATGTAGGTCACCAAAAGTGCCCCAGTTTTGTTAGAGTTCTCTATTAAGGGTATACAAATAGTTTGGATTTCTAGATATTAAAAACAAAGACACCCTCCCAACCCTGATTCCAAAATGAGAATTAAAATCTCTGCCTCTGACAACGCATGATCTACATTATAATTCGCCACAGAATTCAGAGATGTGTTCAGATTTGTTGGCATCTAGATATGATGATGAAGAGCAAAATAGAATTGGAGGAATCAGTCAGTACTCTACATGTAACTTCTTCCAGTGAAAAAATAATCTGATATATTATTTCAGCCTCATCACACTTTTATCCCAATACTGGAGAACAATTTTTTATGGACAAGCTCTGGTGAAACAGAGAAAGAGCTTGAAATGGTCAAGGTACGTAACTAGACACGCTGTGCTTAGAAGCAAGGTAGATGGCAAGAAGCAGAAAAGGTGGGACAGATGCTGTTAGCACAGTTTGCCTCCAGCGCACACATACATGCCACTCATTTCTGATTTAACCATGTTCTAACCACACCAGGTTTGTTTTCCTTCATGCTGTATTATGGTTTGTTTGAGCACTGCTTGAGTAGCAGTGCTCTTCCACCTGCAATGACATACATACTGTTGATAGGGAAAAGTAATGATTTTTAGCCCTACAGTCCTGCAATTCTCAATTCTTCTATGATGGTAATCTGAAAAAACCCCTAATTTAAACACCATGATTATAAACAGGAAGTTGTGTAGGATTAGCAGGTTGGAAAACTAAAGCCAGAGCCATGGCATTCACCTGACACAGAGAAACCTGAACAGAAAAAAAGTAAATTCAGCTCATTAGTACTCCAAGGATTCTTCCACGAATTTAGTGTCAGCTATGTTTAAAAGACAGGAGAGCAATATTGATCCAGATTGTGCTCACCTTCTAGTAGAATACCTTCTTAAGGTATTTAATTTTAAAAGTTAAAGACAACATTTCAGTGTTAAGAATATAAATGATTAAAGAGTTGGTCTGTTAAACTCAAAAAAGTTCCACATATATACCCCCCACCCAGCATCAAGTCAAAGTGAAGTTTAGATGCAACAGATCTCTTTGCCAGAGCAGTTGGCCATTTTAAAATCCTGTGTCAAAATATACGTTCTGAGCAGTGCACAGTCACCTCTTGTCTCCTAGTGCCATTTTATCTCAGGGATCTCATTACGGATCTGTTTTCAGAAAGCAGCCATATTAATGTTTAGGATACGTGTAATGTTAAGTAACATATTTCACAACAGATTGTTGTGAAACACTACATTCAAGTGTATGACTTACCTAAAATATTGATCATGCTTATTAATTCGACACTTCTTTCTCTGAATTTAAATCATATTTTATCCCTTTAACTTCTTTTGAGATATCAATCATGCAAGAAAAAACTCATGCACTTTAGACAGGTGACAAAAAAATTGTTCTGAGAAAGCATGGTCCACCAAGTTTACTTATGCATCTAAACCAAGTTTTTAAGATAACAAATAATCTTTCAATTATCAGTATTGTAAACACTATAATTTATTTCAGTGAGGCAGTGAGAATGAGCTGTACAATTCATTAGTCAAATCAAAGAATACCCATACTTATATAATATTTTTAAGTACTTTTTAGGACACGGTTAGCATGACTGAAAAATTTTCCTACTTTACAGTTCCCAAAACATAAAGGTGTGTGGTGCTCAGTAGTCCAAAGGCTTGCTTGACTGCTCCAATGAAAAGCAGGCAGCATTAAACCAAGACAATACATGAAGGCTGTGCAAAGGAGAACAAAGGTGTAGATGTACTACTACATGTTGTGTTTAAATATCTTGATGTACATGTAAGTAGTTAACAAAAAGCATAGAAGTAAGTTCTCCATTAACCCCTCCAAGAAAGGCAGGTCTCAGAATTCTGGCCGTGGTCAAAAGCTGCTATGTCCTGCTGATACATATAAATGTTTAGTTAGTCACACAGGAAATGGTTTTTGTCTGTAACTGATTGATATAAGAAAATTACTACCTTCATAAAAGCTCTTAGGGAAGGGCAGTGTTACTCGACTCCTGTATGTAAGTAATTTAATGACATTCTCAAAAGACAAATGGCGAACATAGTCCAGATCTTGAGAAGGTTCCCATTCTTTTTCCAGTTATCAAAATCTAATTCAACATTAGAAATGTACCTGTCATCTTGATCAAAGATATCCTGCCTTGATGAAATCAAGGCTGAAATTGCCAGAGCAGTTAAAGACGAAGATCTGGAGGAGCAGAGTCTCTTAAGCAGTGACTTCTCAGTTCTGAAGAGGTCTTTCAGAAGCATCAGGATGGTAGCAGGGAGTATTATAGAAAATACATTCTAAAATTATTTTTAATTTAGGGTTTAAAAAGCAAAAATACAAGCAAAGAGCACTGTGAACTGATCTGAAACATTAGCACAGAAGAATTTCGAGGTTTTGTGTGTGACAAAAAATAAAGATAGAATCAAATTAAAGACTGATAAAACTGAAAACTGACCCCATGACCAAAAAAAAAAAAAAAAAAAAAAAACCCAAATAAAAAAAGTGTATCTTTATTCGACTATAAAAAATGTTTCTTATAAATTACACTCCTAGGATATTTTTTCTAGACTGAGCAAAAACAAAACAGTTGACAATGCATGTTAAAACTATTTTTGTTGCCAAGATATACATGTAGACAGGTACTTGCTACAATGACAAAGGTTTGCCACACAGATATTTTTACATTTCTCATTACAGCTCAAAAAGATCCTACTCTCATTACAGCTGACTTTAAAATCATTGACCTTACATGCCTGAGCTCTGCTGATCTTGGGGTTCACCAGCTTTTGCTTTCCCAAGAATAACAGTGTATAAGCACAGCAGAAAAAATTATGATCACATCTTTGTACAGTGAAAATGGGCTTAACAAAGATATTAGCACTATCTACACAGAAGATATTGCTGACTTTAAAAATCATCTGTCCTGATGTCCCAAAGTTCTGTGCCCTTTGCCATTTTCAGGGTGAGAAACAAAAAAGAGGAAAAGTGTGGTTTTTTGACAGATTATTTTCCCAGATAGTTACCATATGACCATACAATTCTTGAACATGTCCAGTGCAGGGATATGGGGGTACAGAGCTGTCACACAGTAGACTACTGAGGAAGGCTAAGCAGGAAAGGACTTTTCAATTTGTAATTTCAAAATGCATTAAATGCGCTTGTGTTGAAGACTGATCCTTTTTCAGACACCTGCATTCTTGGGCTCTGGACCCAGGCTGGATTTGCAGACATTGTTTTCTGTTTCCTTGCCAAGCACTTTACCTAGAGAAAGCACCAGTTTCTCAGTCTCAATAACACCAGCCTGCTGTTCACAAGTTCACAAGTCAAATGAGTATCACTTTTAAAATAAGGTTTTAACTTCAGGTTGGCAGAGCTGAGAATTTGCAATAATGTACATTCTTGTGACCTAGCAAATGACATTTAGAATATTCACCTAAGAAAAGCCTGTCTCACTATCCAAACACCCTGTTCCTGTATATCTAATGTGGATTTTGTCTCAGCTTCTAGTTTATGTCTTCCACCCGGAGGAAGAAGGCAGAGAGGCGAGGCAGACTGACCTAGAGACATAAAAAACATATTTTCCTGAAACTGGATTTTTTTTTACCATCTGCTTTCCCTGCGTTTTGGGAAGCAGTAGAAAACCCAGCTTTGTCTCTTTCCAACCATTATTCACATTCCTACCGCCAGAACCTCCATCTCAGGAAAGTGTTCAACACAGATATGAGATCCTCTGAGAATCCTTTCCCCATCAAGCTCATTTTTCTGCCTTGGTCCCTCAGTTTTGGTGCATCTGTGGTGTGAAATTCAACTCTGCTGCCTACCTAGCTCACAGAATACATAAGCGACATCCAGAAAAAAAAAAAAAAGCCATTTTCTTCTGCCCTCCAAATCTCATTTTATATTAAAGAGATCCAATCTTTTAACAAACAACAATGACATACAGGTTTTACTGCACTCCATACATTGACTAGATCCTAGTGTAGGGTCTTGTGGACACAGCTGAACTGAAAAAGACCTGTGATGTTCAAAACAAAATTCTCCCAAGAGATACACAGGGTTTTTCTAGGAATTCCATCTGCTGCTTGAAAATCTCATTACAGCAGAAACTGCCTTCCAAAGTACCATTTACAAGCTGTTATCTCTAGTTTATAGTCAGCCTTAGAAGAAAACAGTGGCTGAACTTTTTTCTTGAATATTTTGTATTTTATTGTTTTCTTCCACTGAAGCAGAAGACATTAGAAACGTGTCAAATAGAATTTAACAAATAGAACTGTAAAAAATAAAACTAAAAATTATTTAACATCCCTACAACAATGAAATGTCAATCATGGTAAAATACAATAAATTGCAATCATTGAATGCAAAAGAAGGTAAAACAATTTTCTTACAAGTTCCAAATATAAAGTTTGGATTTTAAAGCTTTCTCAGATTTCTAGAAATCTGGCAACTGTGTGTAAAATCATAGTATAGGAAAAGCAGACAAGAGTAGACTCATTGGATCACTCAGTCAGAAAGACTAGGAAATATCCTAACACTCTGTACCCGTTACATTTTCTCACTGGTCATAAGGAAAATGACAATACTTTGTACCTTACAGAATCAATAATTTAGAGAAATATTATTTCTCTATATGACCATACCTTTGAATTTGGACATAATAAAATTCCTTACATATGCTTTAGAATATACATATGTAGCAAAATATACATCTTCTTTTTACCTTATACTGAATTTGAGCCACATTTGGCAAGTTCTCCCATTTCTTTCCAAACATTATTCCTAATTTAATGATAATTATTAATATATCAATAACTAATTTAATAATTCTATTGTTTAATTGTTCCATAGCCACTGACAGGTTTGGTCAAACACAGCCACTCATGGGTGACACATCTGTAAGACTGTTCTCTGTCTCCTACATGCTGTGGAGGAGCAGGTAGCAGAGAAAAAACAGTCATAGATAGGACATTACAGAGGTGGTTTTTAAGGACACTGAATCTTAATGTTCAGTCAGGTTCTGGATCTTCAGCCTGTGGTGGGTTGATTCTGTCTGGATGCCAGACACCCACCAAAGCCTCTCTCCCCTCTGCAAGTGGACAGATGAGAGAAAATATAATGAAGGGTTCACAAGCTGAGATGAGGACCGGAAGAGATCATTTACGAAATACCATCCACAGGCAAAACATACTCAGTTTAGGGAAATTAATTTAATTTACTACTAACAAAATCAGGGCAGGATAATGAAAAGTGAATTTTAAAAAAATACCTTCCCCGCACCCCTGCCTTCTTCGCAGTTCCCCCTCCTCCCTGCTGTGGAGCAGTGAAACAGGGAATGGGGATTATGGTCAGTTCGTCACAAGATGTTTCGCCTGCTGCTCAGGAAGAGCAGCTCTTCCCCTTCTCCAGTGTGGAGCCCCTCCCACAAGAGACAGGTCTCCATGAACTTCTCCATTGTGGGTCACTGTTCCACCGGGTGCAGTCCTTCAAAGAGACAGTGCCCTAGTGTGAGTCCCCTAGGAGATCAGAAGTCCTACCAGGAAACCTGCTCCAGTGTGGACTTCTCTCTCCACAGGTCTGCAGGTCCCTGCCAGGACCCTGCTCCAGCACAGGCCTCCCAGGGGTTCACAGCCTCTCAGCCATCCACCTGCTGTGGTGTGGGTCTCCTTCACAGGCTGCAGGTGGATCCCTGCCTCCCCATGGATCTCCATGGGCTGCAGGGGCACAGCTGCCTCACCATGGTCTGCACCACAGGCTGCAGGGAAATCTCAGCTCCACCAAGCACCTGGAGCACCTCCTCACCCTCTTTCTCCACTGGCCTTGGTGTCTGCAGGATTGTTCCTCTTACATGTTCTCACTTCCATGTTTTCTGGCTGCAGTTACATCTGCTCAATAACTCTTTTTCCTTCTTTAATATGCTTTATTAAATATGATATCACAGAGGTGTTACTGTCATTCCTGACTGGCTCAGCCTTAACCAATTGTGGGTGCCTCCTGGGGCCAGCTGGCATTGGCTCCACTGGACATGGGGGAAGGTTCTAGCAGCTACTCACAGAAGCCATCTCTGTAGCCCCCCAGCTACCAAGCCTGGCCACATAAATCCAATGTAGGACCCATACACTAAGAAATAGCTTTGGTGCACATAAAATTCCTGTTTCATAATCTGAAACAGCTCTGTTGGAAACTCTAGGTGTGTCCTCATTGCAGGCTAGGAGGTGACAAATACCTGATATTTCCCCACTTAACATCTGATTAGTCAGGCTTCATGGGGGAGAGTGACTTTCACTTCATACATTCTGTCATACTCAACAGTTTACTTAATGTACCAATACCACACACATTAGCAAAGTACACACCAGAAAAAGCAGCCTTTCATGCGTTACATGTGATCAGAAAGCTGGGACCTCATTTCCTAAATGTTCCATTTTATTTTCTAATTGACTGTCAGAGGAACTCCTTGCTGGGTGTATGTTCTTTGGTAATTTCACGTCTCTCTGGTTCCATAGCAACAAACAGTAGAGAAACAGGCACAAGTTCATCAGTATATATCTGACTCAAATGCTTCATTAATCTGTGCACAGTTTTTGTCCCTCCTGGTAACAAATGGATTAAAGCAGGTAGAACTAACATATTCCCCTGTCAGCCTTTCTGCTGTATCTTCACTGCAGGCTTCATTTCAGATGATTTTGAGAGCACTTTTTTCCCCCTATAAACTTTCTTAAGCAGACCTACCAGAGCTAATTTCAAAATTAACAATTCTTCTATAATGTGTAGCTCTTGTCAGGCATCATTTCTCTAATAAACTCTCAAAGATACTAATGGAAGCTTCAATGCTCCTCACAGCATTACACCATGAATACATTGACATTTCATCCAAGTCAGGTTTCAAAGGCTTCAAAATAGATCAAAGCCTCATTGAAAAGGCCTGATTTATTCAGGACAGCTACATAAAATCTGTATTTAATCTCTGTTTAATCCAGTAAAATAAAAGACGTATAATATTTTTACGAGATTAAAAATAGAGAATTTAAAAATCAGAAAAGAAATATGTTTTCAGGAGAAACCAGAGAAATTTTACCAGCCACATTCAATACTAAACAATTTGTATCACTGGAGACAGTCATTGTCTCTGGCCTCTACAGTTCATATTAGAAATAAATACAAGTTCTTTTACAATACCTTGTTGTCAATATGCACTGTTATAGCAGTCTTTTCAACATCATCATCATCCTCTGACAAGAGAGGGTGTGACTAAGGCCGCATTCTGCTAAAGTCGTTTGAGCTCAATACACCCGTGCAAAGCTTTCCACAACTTCTCACTTCAGCAGGCGGTGAGAGCGCATCACATCTACACAATTTGAACAGTATGGAATAAAGTTCGTCATGAATTCTAGCCCGTACTATGTCCAGGGGAAAAAAAATTGACATTAAACAGAAATTTCTGTCTCCTTTACATCCAACAATACATATTCTCTAAAACTTCAAGAAACTACATACAGCCCCCCTTCTACTGACTGACTGAGCTCACCTTGCTCTGTCACCACTTTTCACCAAAGCAGATGCACTTCATAGAAAAATTAATACAAACATCTTCACAAGTGGAAGGATTTAATTTTTTTTATTACAAGCAAATCAGAGATACTGAAAGCACATAATTTTGTCTTCAAGAATTTTAAAGAGAGAAGAATTGGTGCTCTGAAAGAAAATATACGATGCAGGTTAACAATAGTTGAAGTGACTCAGCAAAGGAAAAAGAAACAAGTTCAAGTCTTCAACCAAAAAAAAATTTTAAAAAGACCCACACCAAACAACACAAATATTTCCTTTTTTTCCTTTGGATTTTGTCATATTTTGATTGGTTACAACATGAAAGTCCTAAAATGACATCTTACTTTCTCTTTAGCGTTAGAACCTATAATTCCACAGAGGGCACACCCATCAACTTGTCGATGTAAAATCCTCATTTATGTGCAAAAGTGACCTTTCCTTAGTGAATTCAATTGCATTTATGAAACAGTTCATCTATGTTTGGGGGACATGCAGCATTAACGCTGTTTTCATCTCCAAGACACTTCCTAGATGGCTTCTCCAACACATTTCCTTCTCTCTTTGTAAGCCTCGTCTGTGTAGAGCTTTCATAAAGAAGCTCTAATAAACATCTTGTTATTTGTCTTGCTGTTAACACTATGTATTAGTTTAACCATACAGAATTATTGCCTTGTGTTGCTAACAAATTTTTAACAAGAATTAACACTAAAATTTATGAAAATAATGTGGTCCAATATCAGTTTCTATTTAGCTTTCTATCTCCTCCTCTGATCTCTTGCAAATGTTGTGCAACACACCAGTAACTGATGAAAGAATTGAGAATACTTTTGCCTCTTAGGACTTCCATCTTTTGAATGAATAATGGAGGGAAATAGCAGTTTGTCTCTTTTAACCTTTCTTTACTTTCCTATGTTCTGGGGTATCTGAGAAAAGAAAAAATGTACAAATTTCTAAAATAAAAGAAAACAACCAGCTAATGATTTGGTTTTTTTCACTCAGTTCTTTTAAATTCAGGAAGTAGCCCAAGCCACATTCCAATTTTTAGTGTTGCTCATGCCTTTCATTTCTATTAGCTGGCATGTTTTAACTTCATCTCTCTTAAAATTAATAACGTGTTAGTAGAGACATGGTCACAATAGTGGAGGTTCAGATTGACAAGAGAAATCCATAGTCTTTGGCTCTTTTATTGTGGAATATTCTCTTTCTCTTCTCTGTTTCCTGACCCCACATCCTCCACCCCACTTACACTGTTATTTTTCCCCACCTTTGCACACCAGAAATAGGGTCAAAGATCAGTATCTCAGTAGACTTTTAAAAATTAATAAATTAAAAAGGCATTTTTGTTTGGGTCTGTCATCTTCTTTGCCGGCAGACAAACAGTCATGACTACCTTTCTGAACAGCAGTAGCAAGAGAAAATGATGCTCTGACTTTCTAAAAGGTAATTTGGCTCAGCTTAATGCCTCTCTATAAAATGGAATTAACTTCAACATGGAAAAGAGGTAGACAGACAGCAAAAAAAGTGAAGTACTGTACACAAATGTTGATTGCAACCCTGCTCCTTTAGGCCAAGAACACCACCTAGAAAGAACAGAAGAGAACAGTTTTGATTCACTTAATAGACTTTAAGTGCCTCAGGACACAGTATAAACTTGTATCACATTATCAGACAGGCCCCCTCATGGTGTCAATGTCTGTAAAGGTTCATGAATATGTAAATAATATATGTATCTTGGAAACATGCTTGACAAGAGAGTAGCTAAAATGAACTGATTCTAGTTATAAGCCATCAGTATGCTATTCTTTATGTTTGAACAGGCAGCCTATTGCTAGGTGACAGATCATTAAGGATATCTACCCAGTCAGCGGAAATGAAGAAATAATTTGTTCGTAATAACCTTCAGATGACCTCCCAGGCAAAATAGTCTTTAAAAAGCTATCCTTACTGATACATGTCATGCCTCTGTGTGGGGCTCTTCTGGGCTCACAGTAACAGCAGGGCTGCTGGTGAAACAGAGCAATAAACACCTAGTGACAGGGCTGCAGCGTGAAAAGATCTCATCACCTGCCATTAACTGGCTGATGAATAATTCAGACCTTTCTATCAGAGCTAGGGATTTTAGGCAGTGCCATGTTACATGGAGGAAGCAAGCAGAACGGAAACATTGCTACCTTCAATTGCGCCTTGCTAAGCCCCTTTATAAGGCAATATTACTAGGCAGAACAAATATACATGTATCAGATCATGCTCATCAACAAACTTAAGTCTCAGAGATACTAGGGGTAAGATCTACTCCACGGAAACAGGCCTCCCATGTAGATGTTGCTGTTTACCCTGTTTCTATAGTTCGGCATATTCAGATCCAGTCCAGTCCTACAGTGGTAGGCTACTTTTAAATTGTTTTTTCCACAGCTGCATGGCATAGGTTCCTATTGCCCCTGGAAAAGAAATGCCTTACTGCTTCAGCCTTGGTCCCTATCGCAAATTCTCAGTTAGCTGATACCCCCCTCAACTCTTCCACTATTTATATGACTGTGTAGGGTAGCACAAAAAGGTCTCTGCTGCAGAGAGCGCAAACTGACAGGAAGAGACGAGGCTGGTCCTCCACAATATTATCTTCTCAAATTTAAAAAAAAAAAAAAAAAAAAAAAAGTTATTTTTAGAGCATAGGCTTTATTTTTTATGCCTGTTTTCTCTTTTACAGAGAAGAAATTGGAAGAAAAGCTCTTACACCTTGGGCTTTGTTTTGCTTTTGTTGTTGGTTTTGGTGGTTTTTTTTTTTTTTTCATTATGATAGTCCTGCATTTGTTGTAGAACACTAGGTGTTCAATGGAGAAATTTTCCAGGAATCATAGTCGAAATTAAAATTTTATCTGTGAAAATACCAAAACTTCATTACTGCTATTAACCTAAACTCTTTTTCAAAACAGGGTTTTAGTAAAATCAGGACATTGAACCAGAAATTGTCTGCTTTTTCCCCATCAAATATTTCCATAAGATTGGGAACAACACATTTCATATTGCAAAATAACAGGGTAGCAGGAACAGGGTTATTCCAATTAGAAGGTTCTTCAACAGAATTATATTTTTCTCTTACAATACTTCTTCAAGGAGAAACACAAACTTTTGCTATAAATCACTGTGTGTTTGAAAGATTTTTTTTAATCTTGCAGACAATTTTTTTTCTGTCTGAGTTTCTTTCCACCTTGCTTAGAGCACATTGTAAGCTCATATTTCTGAAGAGAGCCACCCAGGAAATATATATCCCACAGACTTGTTTTCAGTATCTTAACAACTTTGTTGACTACCACAAGCTGATGGAATTTATCCAGCCTCTTCAATTCATTAGAGACAAATCTGTCAAAAAGGAGATGACATGGGCATTGAGTGTCTTCTGTTCCCTCATCTCCCCTTTGTCTTCCACTAAGGAAAAAATATAATGGAAAATTCCCCAGGCCTAAACATCTCAAGAGGAACTTATTGCAATCAAGAAAGAGTTAATAATAGGTGCCCCAATTCATTTTGACAGTAAGGCTTAGACACACACTGTACCATAAGTTTCTTGAAAGTACCTAATGGAGTTCATTTGCAAAGAAACCCTTCTGACTTCTCTAGCCAAGGAAAAGCAACTCCTGCTGTTTGCTACAGTATTCATTTTCAAGTAAATAATTATGTCTTCCAGGAATGAGGGTAAAGACAAAGTTTTAATCAAACTGTCTCACTGCCTAAACACCCAGATGGCAGTTTTTATCTTGCCTTGCACCTTTTCTTTCACTTTGATATCCCTGATTAGTTTGTGTTATGGATTTCTGTAACTACAATGCAAGCTAAGTGAGAGCACAAAATGTTGGCAAGAGGATGACAACTAAAGAATAAATCAGACAGAAGGTACTGCAGAGAATACATTCAAACCAAGAGAAAAAAAATTTTTCTTTCTGTAAGTTATTCCTAGCTACTTCCTACACTAGTAAGAACAAATGACTCGCATATTAGATATATTTAAATTGTGTACTTCCTGAAAATTAAAATAAAGAAGTAATTGAGTATTTGCTTTGTTTCGACTAAAGAGTTAAATAGAAAAAAGCAGACAACAAAACAAAACAAAAACAAAACCACAAAAACAAAAGCAAAACCACAAAAAACTCAAAAACAAAAACAGAAACAAACAAAACAAAAACCCTAAACAAAATAAATAATAAAAACCCCACAAAACACACCAAACAAAAACAAAAACAAACAAAAACAAAAAAATAAAACAACAAAACCCAAAAAACCCTAAAACAAAACAAAACCAAAAAAAACTTCATAAAGATCATCTAGGAAAGATAGACAAGTTAGGTTTGGAAAAGTCAGATGTCCTTCTGACAAAAAGCTGTATGTAAGACACCATTAACAACACACACACAGACTTTAGTCTAGTCTAAGTGGAATTATATGTATGAGCTTTACTCATGCCTGTAGATTGATCTGTTGATGAAATTTTCTTCTTCTATAAATAAACAAACGAGTAAAATCATAGCAGAAACACTCCAAATTCCAGGTATCCCTCTAATAGGGCTCGTAAGACTTAACGCTAAACCTATTATCCAAACTAAGAGATGACAGTTCAGTGAATAAAAAGGTATGTTTATCTCAGGAAAAAATGTCTTTATGACACTGATCTGCTCTGGTGAATCCACTAACGTGAAATTTCTGACCCAATAGGCAGTGATTGCACAGCACTACGACTTCTCTCATTATTCATGAAATATGTGTTGTACAGTGTCAGCTCTCTCCCTGCAGACTTGCTGCCAAGCAATTACTCATTTTCATCACTTAGATTTTCTCACTCCCCACCTTTTCCTTTTTATTTTATTATGTTTTGTGGGTGTCTATATAGTCAGCATACTTCAAGAAGCAAACACACAGTACTGGAATGAAAATTATGCTTGTCTTATTTGACTTTAAACAGAAAAGCACTTTCAAGTCCTTAAAAATTGATGTTGTTTTAAGTTTTACAGAAAGCAATAGGAGAAACTTGTATCTGCAGGAAAAAAAATGGAAAGCAATCAAGAGTATTTCCACTGTTATACATATTTGCTCCCTGAGAGAACCTGTGAAAACTATCTTCTATGACCTGATTCATTCATCTCACTCTCCTTGAAGCATCAGCAGTAGGCAGAGGAAATAAACAAAAGCAAAAGAATGAGAGAGAGAGGATATATTTTATGAATGTGTCTAATTTGGTCTCTTAATGAGGAACACTGTTGGATGACAATCTGATTATCTTGATTTCTTCTGATTTAAATCAATTTCTGAATTTTGAGTTCAAAAGTTCAGTTTATAGATGGTGTAAAAGGGGTTTTGATGAGACAAAAGAAAGAGTCTTACAGAAAATAACTACGTATATGATTTTAGGTGATGCATTTGTGCCAAATTGGTTCTATGTTGTCTGATTTGTACCAGCACGAAAATATTCAAACATCACTCTCCTGTAGAAAAAGAGTTAACCAAAAATATAAAAGATCCAACAGCCCATTAATCCTGAATTTAAACAAAATATCTAGCCTGCCAGGAAATGTGTACTAAACTTAGACATCTAGGATAGAAAGGACAAGATTTTTATAGCAACTGTTGTTTCTGCATGCTTTAATTTCTGATGTTCAATCTGACAAGAAAATTCTGTATTTTTAGATGGTGTCCAGCAACCTACATTGAAAGTCAAGACATGGTAGTCTATTTTAATATTCAGCCATGATGGATGGAAGAGGGGTTAGAAGGCCTCCAGGAAGTCTTATTGATGTTATTCCCAGAAGTACATTGTTCCTGTGGGACAAGGAGGCAAGGGACTCAAACTTATTTCTCTGAAAACCTTGTGAAATACCTCAGTTGTGAGGTCTCTATATTTCCGTATAGCTCAGACCAAGGCTTTTCAGTACACTTCTAAAAGCAGAATCTTTGTGGATTCCCCCCCCCCCCTTAATATATTCTTTACCTTCTCTCCTACCAGCCAAGCACTGTCGTCTAAGACCTTTCTCTTACTCCAATAAATTAAAGGAAGAGGAATATCTACACAACTTTCTTCCTATTGCTCTTACTGGGAATCAATCCTTAACTTTTCACTGGGAACTGAACTTTCTAACAGGACATCATGACAGCCATTTTAGTTAAAGATTCCATCAAATGAGACTTTCATTGTATATTAGTTCTATATTTTCAACCAACTAGTGAGAGGAGTTTTTAGTTTATGAGAGGAGTATTTAGATGACTTGCCATCTGCGTTGAGGTTTGACCCTGGCTAAATGCCAGGCACCTACGACATCTGCTCTCTATGCTCTCTCCTGCCGCAGCTCTGTAGAGAGGGAAAAAACTAATGCAAACACACGTGCTCATGAGTTGAGATAAGCCACTGACAGCAGGAAACACAGAGAAAATGGCAAAACAGACAAAAAAACCTAAAGTTGCAAAGTGATTTATTAACCTAACAGAGTCGGAGGATAAATCAGAGGTAAAAATAAGCCCTTAAGACACCATTTCTTCACTCACACCTCTTAAGGCACCGTTTCTCCCCTCACCCCACTCTCTTCTTCCAACCAACAGCTCTGGGGCAGGGGCAGGGTTTGGGGTTTTTTCTCTTAGACAGTCCATCACCACAATTTTTCTGCTACAAACACTGTTTCTCTACTCACCATTATTTCTCTACTCACTACTCACCCCCTCCCTATCAAGACACCATTTCTCAGCTCACCCCCTCCCTCCTTCCAACCAACAGCTCCAGGGTGAGGGGCAGGGTATGGGGGTTTCCTTTGGTCAGGGTCAGTCCATCAGGGAGAAGCGTCCTCTAGTTAGCCATGGGGTCCCTCCCACGAGAGACAGTCCTCTGAGAACTTCTTTGGCGTGGGTCCAATCTCACGAACAGCAACCTGCCCGAAATCTGCTGCAGCACGAGTTCTTGTCCATAGAGTGCAGAGTTCTGAGCCGAGGCCGAGCCAAGGCCAGGCTGTTTCCATCCCGGGAGCAAGGCCTTTCTCTCTCCTGCAAAGCCTTTGCAACTCTCAGTATCTGGGACTCCCACTGGATCACAGCTTCCTGAGGGCATCTTCCTGCTCCTCTGGCGTGGGCACCTCCTCTCCCACCTTCTCCACTGACCTTGGTGCCTCCATGTTGTTTTGCCTCACATATTTTTACCTCCTCCTCCTCCTCTGGCTAAAAAGAAGTGCGTGCTCACATTGTTTTGATTTCTTCTTAAATATGTTTTCACGGAGGCGTAACTAATATCTCTAATTGGCCCAGGTTTGGCCAGCAGCATGTCCATCATCTTCAGAGCCATCAGAGATTGGCTCTGCTGGACATGGTAGAGAAATTTCCAGAATCTTCACACAGGACACACAGGAACCATCTTTGTAGCCCACCCTACTCACTAGCAAAAACTGGGCCAAGCAAAACCAACACAATCTGTACATCCATCTCATGGTGCAGAATATGTATGCATGGCAAGACATTTCTCAGATGCTATATTGGGACACACTGAAGTATAATTCTCACAAGCCCTATACACAGAAGAGGTCAAACCACGAAGAAATCCAAATTATAGCTATTGATATAGCAGTTCAGAGCTATAACAAAGCTTTATGTCTGTCATGATTTGACACTGGCCAAACAACAGGCACCCACAACAGCCACTGACTCTTTCTCTCCTGCCACAGCTGGGCAGAAGAGAGGAAAAATTTAACGAAGGGCTCATGAGTTGAGATAAGGACCAGGAGAAAACACTCCAAGGGCAAAACAGGCTCAACACAGAGGTACAAAGTGAATTTATTACTAACAAAACCAGAGGAAGATAAAGAGAACTAAAATAAGCTCTTAAAGACACCATTATTCCCCCAGTGCCTCCCTCCTTCCCACCAACAGTGCAGGAACAAGGCATGGGGGTTTGGTCAGCTCATCACCAGGATCTTCTTCCTCTGCTCAGGGACAGACGTCCTTCCCCTGCCCTGCCATGGGGTCCCTCCCACAGGAGACAGTTCTCCGTAAACTTCTCTGGATTGGTTCCACTCTCACAAGCAGCAGTCGTCCCAAAACTGCTGCAATGTGAGCTCCTCCCACAGGCAGACAGTCCTCCCAAAACTGCTGCGGCTTGGGTCTCTTGTCCACAGGGTGCAGTCCTCCAAGGACAGGCTGCTCCAGCCTGGAAGCAGGGCCCGCTCTCCACAGGGACTCCCACTGGACCACAGCCCCTCCAGGCATCTACCCACTCCAGCGTGGGCACCTCCCCATGGGCTGTGAGTGGATCTCTGCATCTCCTGTGGACCCCATGGGCTGCCGGGGCACAGCTGCTCCACCATGGTCTGCACCACAGCTGGCAGAGGAATCTCAGCTCTGGCACCTGGAACACCTCCTTCCCCTCCTTCTCCACTGCCCTTGGTGTCTCCATGTTGTTTCCCTCAGGTGTTCTCACCTCCTCCTCTTCTCTGGCTAGAAAAAACTGTGCCCCACTTTGTTTTGATTTTCTTCTTAAATATGTTATCACAGAGGTGTAACCAACATCTCTAATTGGCCCAGGCTTGTCCATCTTCAGAGCCATCAGGGATTCGCTCTGCTGGACATGCTAGAAGCTTCTAGCAGCTTCTCACAGAAGCCACCTCTGTGCCCCACCCAGCTCCCAAAAACCAGGCCAAGCAAAACCAACACAGTGTCATATCCCATAAATGACACAGGAGATACACCCAAATCATCCCACAGCCAAAGTATGGCACCAGTCCTGGCAAAAACAGCATGTCTACCACATAGTATGTGGAGATGGTATGGAAAAACAGACCTACAGTTCCATTTAATAAAATATATTAATATAATTGGTGAAATGCTGTACTATCTAGACAAGTTCACAGAATCACAGAATCATTCAGGTTGGAAAATGCCTTTGAGATCGAGTCCAACCATAAACCTACCACTGCCAGTTTCACCACCAAGCCATGTCCCTAATCACCACAGCTGCATGCCTCAAATTCTTCAAATCTGACCCTCCCTTCTAAACCCTGGCAAGTAATGTAAGTCCCTGGGCACTGACACAGAAATGAAGCTAGAAGCAAGGAGGGGTAAGGTATGCTTCTTTTTAGAATGTGGCTGCAGCTGAAGTCTGCATGCCTGCTATGAAAACTCTATTATGATTTTTATACAATGATTAGTCAGTATAATCCCTTGTGATTTTTGTCATCATCTGGTCATCATTAAGAGGATTTCTATTATCAGACAAGTAATTTTCCTTAATTAAGTGGCTAACTGGAGATGGTATCCTACAGAAAACATCTGGTATCATAAATATCCTCAGAAATTTCTTGTGTATACAGGCTAAGCTCTGTTGTCAGCCTTTCTTAGTCTTACTAAGCAGTGAATTTTACCTTTAACAGCTGAATAATTTTGCTTCCATTGTTATCAGATGTAGCATAAAATAGTCTACAGAATTTTTGAGCAAATTCAATTCTACATTTCTTTATCTTGAGCTGACTTTAGAAGTCTAATTTTTAATATTATGTGCGGATTATTTCTATTTGCATTCCTCATTCATCTATTTGCATTCCTCATTCTTCATTTTCAAATAACAGAACAGTGGCCAAGAGCAAGTATTAAAATTTTATAAATATCTGCATAATTTAAATGAGGAAATAGAACTTCTCCTATATTTTGAGACAAATATACCAATATTTTTCTTACATTACCTCTAGAGACCTTTACATTCAGTGACATGTCTGTTTCTCCTAATGTAAGTGAACAAACGATAGAATGAAACTTTCTTACCTAAGTAACATAAGATCAATGTAACAGAAAGAATGACTGAATGACCAAAAAAATTTTCGTTATGTTTTAAGAAATATGTGTTTTTCTGGGTAAACCTGAAGTCATCCTAACTTATCAGAAGTGTCATCTATAAAAGTTAGTTGATAGTCCATGGTGTGTCTCCTCTCATACTATCCTTTCAGCTGTTCTCATACCATCAAAAACAATGTAAAATTTCCTAAAAGAGTAGGGAGAAGAGGGGTTTCCACAGCATAAGCATTGAGCTACTCCTCTTTTCAATCTGTTTTCTTGAAGGAACACACAATGCAATGTGTACTCCCCCTACAAAGTGATTACTATGTATGTTACTTTCCTTCCTGAGGAAAAAAAAAGAAAAATAGTGATCTCAAGCCAACTAAGCTGAAACTACATTCCCCAAAGTTCTATTTTCAAGGTATTCCATGTTTTGAAACTCACTTATCTTTACAGACAGATTGTGCTGTCAGTGTCAGGACAAACACTTTTTGTTTTTAATCAGGTTACTGGGATCAACACAAATCCATTCACTGAGATTCATTACAGAGGAATAAAGTTCTGAAGTTTTCTGCCATATATTAGTGGCAGTGTGGTCATCATGTAGACAAGTATATAACCTGCAAGGGAAGTCTTCAGTAGGAAGATGTTTCTCTGTTCCAGAATTCTTATAAAGGAAGTATCTCATATAACACTTGTATGATAATCATGCAGCTACTACAAGATATTATTCTGTGGTTTTTTACTAGTTTTGTGCTATTTTAGGGAGATTTTTCTCAGCGAAGATCTATTTGGAGTGTTTTTTTCTCTCACAGCCTTGTAGCATGCCATGTTCTTCCATACTGCCCAAGGACCCAACAGCAGTACCATGGGAATTAATTAAAGTAACTTAGTGTGAAAAAGTATTCAACATGACAATTATTAAACTCCATTTGGGAGAAAAAATTCTTTAGTGACCAACTCTACCTGTCTGAGAGATTATGCAGATATAAACTTTGGAATTTAGATGTCTGACCAGAGTCTCATTCACTCTGAGCTCTCTTTGCAATAGATCCCCAAAGTTCTTGAGATCCTAATTCCCAAAGTCAAGCAGTTTGCTGACAGATTTGCTGACAGATAGAGAACTAAACCCCTTTTAAGATCTAAACGTTCATCTCGGCTGTCTATGCCAACTTAATATAACACAAGTCTTACTGAGCGCAGTAGAAGGAGTGCACACACTTCCACAAGGTCTTTTTTTTCACTTCTCTCTTGTGCCTTCACTAGCAGTTGGGCATCTGCACGACAGACCACATCAGAGATATGATCTGGCTGAGAACAGACTTTTTTCCTAGAATTAGTTTTCATCTGGAGCTGTTTTCTGACCTAATTCGCTGTGTGAATGCACTCCATCCACAAATGCGCATCTGGAGATGCTGAGCAGAATGGAATCATATCTTCTGTTCACAGCAATTACTTATGCGAGACTAAATTGCCAACTAAAGACTGAACTGCAGAGCTATGGTGAATGAGATAATTTATCAGAATCCATGTCTTCAAGAAACTGACATATATTTTCTGGTCCTTGACATTAATAAATATATGAAAAAAGTAAAAACTTTTCTCTTTTGTGATTTATTTTTATGTTAAGTAAATGCGTATCATGAGATTCACTGCCTGAAAATGTGTCATTTACGCACCCTTTATTCCATTAGTTCTATAAGTCAGTGATTTCTTAGTTTATATTTAAGTCCCCTTTTTGCAATAATAAATTTGATCAAGATTCTATTGTAAAAGGGAGAGACATATCTGGAAAAAAGGCTTGAAGATCAGATATCTTTCCCTGTTCTATAGGGAATCTTGAAGTCAATGCAAGCATATAAAACTTCTTGTAGAACAGGTGCTTCTTTGTTTTGTTAGATCAGCAATTTTCATCCATATGGTTCATACTTATTAAACCAAATTTGTCTTCTGTTAAGAACAGTCAGGTGTAGTTAAATGCAGGGAGGTGAAAGACTAAGATACAATACGATAAGTTATACCACATCATACAATTTACAAGATACTGACAAACAAAACCCAAACTTTTTCATCTTACCATTTTTCAGTGGACCACGCAATTTTTACACTTTCAAACAGTCATAAAATATTTGTAATAAAACAGGATCAACATGAATTTACAGCATCACGTGCCTTAGTTTCATCTTAGTTCTAGTGTATAAAGCAAAGTTAAATTTGTAAATAGCATGACAAGAGTTATAGAGATAATATTGGACCATCACGGTTCTTTTAATTACTAGCAGTGTTGGCTGGGAACCCTTCCATTTTTGCAGTTGCGTCAGCTAACAGAGTTCTTCAAAGAGGAGAGTTTTCAGACTTTCAGGTCTACTACAGTCCTGTTGTGCATGATTATCTCTACAAAAATATTAAGTCTACACTTTTTAAAGTTTGTAAAATACTTGTATTTCTGGAGATTAAACAATCAATAATGTAAAATACCTCATAAATGTGTCATATGAATAACTCATTAACAATGAATCATTGTTATTATAAATTATTTGAGCTTATTGAATTAATTTCTAAAATTTTCTGAACACTTTAATTTATACTCAAAGTATCTAGTAGGCATTTAACAATTATTACAATAAGCATGGTCTCAAGCCACAAGTCGGTCTCTTTGCTGAAAGAGTGGAAAACTTTGGTAGCTTGTTTGCCACTAGATCAGGTTAAGGTGGAGGCTCTTGTAAGATGCAGAGCTGATGGTTGCTAACTGGGGACTAGGCTGGATTGGCGGACTTTGCAAGGGTTTGGAGGTGATTTTTTGGTTGTTGGTTTTGGGATTTTGGTTTATTTGGTTCGGAGTTTTTTCCTGACAAAAACAGTTTAATGGGTAAAATGCAATTCAATTTATTTTCTAGTTTACTTGGATTTTTTTTACTAGTTTTGACCTTTTGCTAAACAGATGGCTTGCTCAAATTAACCCAATTTTTTTCTTAACAGTTTGCCATTTTTGTGGTACTGTGTAGATGTAAGTTTTAAAAGAAGACTTTTTCAATAGAAGATTTGCCACAGAAATGAAACTTGGTAGCAATTGTGAAATAAAGCCTTAATTAGGAAATTAATTATTTCTACATTTTGAGACAACTAATTTAAGTGCTTTGAATTTCCTAATTGCTTCAGTCTCCCGAAACTGTTAAAAGCTAAAGGAAATGGTAATATGTCCTAAAAAATGAGGGCAAAGGATGTAAAATTATTGAAAATAAGTTTTCCAAAGGCGCTTTGCATAAAGGGCAAATCTACATGTTTACTCCCAATAGTAAAGCTAGAGAAGTTTTGCCATAGGACCAGCTGAGGTTAAATAAAGCACTGTCAAGCTGGGTTGGAAAGATTTCATACAGCAGCCCTCACCCTCACACACATTTTTGTTCTTTTTTTATTGTAACTTACATCTATATATTTGAATTTGTTCAGAAAATCTTATGGAAACCTGCTGTGTTCTGTATTTATATCCAATGATAGATAACTGGAATTCTCATAGGCAAAAGGTCATTTTATCCTTAAGGTCAGAAATTGTGACAAGGGCCCATTTTTGTCAAATGGTAACAGCACCATGTTTCTTGAAAATACCAGAGCAAAGCCATGGAGAAACCTTACTGCTGCTCCATGATGGAATTTCAAATTCTTGAAATAAGTGAAAAGTAAGCATATAAGCAGAATTGAGCTCCTACAAAAATTGATTTTACAGCTGTGCTTCATCACCATTTTGACCTTTTAAAGCACTTATATAGAGCATTTTTCACCTCTGCATATTAATTACCAAATTGTTACAATTTAGTTGAAAATGTTATATTCAAATGTTCATGATACAATAAAGAGTTTGGTCCCACCATGAGTAAAATGCTGTTCTCAAACTTCTTTTCCTAGGGGATTTGTCAGGGCAGAAGGCAGTATAATTGCTCTGAAGACTACAAAGGTTTGAGCCTATGATTCATTTCTACAGTTGGGTTATAGGTCAATGGAAATCTAAATTGGGAGTGAAGATGTTAACTGACACGAAGTATAGATCCAACACTACCAGAGATAAACAATTGGTATTTACATTGGCAAATACTCTTGCTGCATTATGTTTGCCCTATTTACTTCTTTGTCAGTAATGCATCAAGTATCCTATAGCGTAATCCTTCTCTCAGCACTTACCAATGAACTATGAAATAGTATTAAATAGAATTAATTAGAAGTTTTAATGAATCATGTCTGTCCTCATTTATTATACAATGTAATTTTCAAGGAGTGATTAATTATGAGCTACAGATGAGTGAATGGTTAATGTAGTTTGTTAACCTTACTAAGAAGCTACAGTACATGGTGCAAGTTAGTTCTCCTCTATTGTTAGCACACTTAAGTGCTTGCCATTACTTCAAGTGAACAAGATTTTCATGACTTTGCTATTAAGAGCCAGAATCGGCTAGTTGCTGACCTTCCTCCTGTACTATTTTTACAGTCTCTCATACACAAAAACCTTTTCCTTCTCCTTCCTTTCCTTTCAACCTTAATTTATAAAGCAGATGGAAGCCATATGACAAAAACCCTCCCTCCCGTCAAAATGAATTTATATACTTAAATCCCAGTACCTCATTTAGCTCATGTAATTTTTTACCCAACACTAACCAAAATGGCTGGATTCTGCTATGTTCTCAGCACACAATATTACCATAACTATCATTTCAACACATGCTTCTCCTCCCAGCTGGAGCTGATAACATACCAATGTTTTAGATACAGCTGAACAGTTTTTCCACGGCACCAAGGTCTTTTCATTTTCCAGTCCCCTGCAGGGACTAGGCTGGAGTTGCACAAGAAAGTGGATGAAGACACAGCTGGTAAAGCTGAACTCAGCAGACCAAAAGGCTATCCCATGCCATACAACCATGTGCTCAGCAATAAAAACACAGGGAAAGGAGGAAGACTGAAACATGTCCTTTGGGTTACAGCATTTTTCTATCCAACTGAGGCCTTGCTTTCCAGGAGGCAGCTAAATGTCTGCCTGCCCATGGGAAGTAGTGAATTAATTCCTTATTTTGTTTTATTTGCATGTGCAGCTTTGCTTCGCTTCCTAAACTGTCTTTATCTTGGCTCACAAGTTGGTTTGGTTTTTTTGGGTTTTGCCCTTCCTATTTTCTCACCCATCTTGCTGCAGGGACTGAGAGAGAGACTGGCCAGCTGGGATCAGTTCACTGCAGTTCCCACTTGGACTTCTTTAAAAAGTAATCCTACAACAAAGGTGACGCTTCTGCAGATACACATTGAGGCGATTTTCTTTTCTTTTTCTTACCTTGGAAGGATGGCAACACTTTCAAATACCCAAGTAAGTTCTCAATAACAATGTAACTTAAGGAGACTACACATTTGTCATACAAACAGAAATCAAGGTCTGCTTAATTATCCACTTTTTTAATTCATTCTTCAGAAGTTTTACCTCATTATTTTGGACTCTTAAAGAGGCACATCCTTCATTCTATTTACTAAATGGTAGTAATAATAACATAAGTTCATGAATTTGCAGAATCATCAAAATACAGTGGTTGTCTTTCTAATTCTTCAAGTAGTCATAGATATGGATCTTGCCCTCAGTAGGCAGATTTCCTTTGTAAGCTTAGATACAGAAATGACTGCTAAAAATGTGTCTTGAAAGGACTCTTTCTACACACACCTTTCGCCCATGGCAGGATCCAATTCTTTGTGTCCAGTACTATGTCTGCCTATAGCAATAGCCCTAGCCTTTGCTAGCTCTCAGAAGTACTCTCCCTATTCAGAGCCTGAGGTGGCAGAACAAAACCATCATGAGCAGCACAGTTCAAGGCAGACAAGATCCCCCAGATCTCTGGAGTCTCCAGAGTGCTTCATGTTTCGAGCTGGGCCCACACTGAGTTTCAGCAAAAATGAGTGCCAAATTGCTCTTAACCAGTAAACTGCAGAAGGCAACAGCATTTCATCTATTTTTCCAAATCAGGCGGAAGAAATAAAATGTATTCTCTATTCTTCAATGTACAAGGGCTATAATGTTTCTAAAGGTGTGGAAATATCTTTCATATGAACACACAAAACACAAAGTCACTCTGCTGGGATTGCCCCTAGTTTTACAAAAGTAAGTCTTCATATTAAATTTTAATAAAATCAGTGAGTAGATAAGAGTTTAAGTTCTTGTTTCAATGACAATATGAAGTGGATCTTATGCACATTCATGGTCAACTGCAAATTTATTATGGCTCTTGCAAGATATTCAACAGCTTAAACTTTAGGAATGGAAGCAAACAGCTTACTAAAACATTTCTGTGGATGTATAAGTGTGTTCAACTGTGTTTTCTTTTCCTTAACCATGCTAAAATCACAGCAAGATAATTGTAATTCAAAGTTCATATTCCTAATCTCAGAACAACAGACAAAAAAAAGTAATTTTTACCTTTAACAAAATTAATAATTGGGGATTTATAACAGCTTATGGATTTAAAGATATTGAGGCAGGCAGTGTTAGCCAGGTGTTGACATATTTATGCCCAGGCTGAATGATTTGAGCAGGAGCTTCATTAGATAGGAACCCTCAAAAACTGATTAGATTATTTGCATTGAAGTAAAAAGACTTATTCAGAAATAATTTCTTTGTCTTTGTGTGTGAGGTATGCATGTATTATTCTTAAAATCAAAGGGATTCTATCATTAAATTTATCCCAAGGCAACTTAGTCAGTGACAGTTTCTTTCATTGATTCATAATTCATATCCATACTAAGGGGTATCTGATCAAATGAGTTTTACATATTTCATTGTGTATTTGCTGAGACAGTCAGTTTAAGCAGCTACCAAAATAAAACAAAAAATATTTCATTTCTTCTTAACACTAGAACGTTTGAAAAACATGGCTTCTTCACAAATTAGGTTCCCAAAAATGGTCAAGGTTATCACATGGTTATCAGTTTGAACTGAATTTTGTGGCTTTTTGTCACCACTTGTTGCCGGGTTATATTATTGTTTAGTGATCCTGTAGCAGGATAATCTGCCCTGGGATGTGGTCAAGCAACTTGGGCAATGCCCTGTTTGCAGGACTGTAAGTAGTGGACTGAGAGGAGGCTGTCATTCTGGTTTTGGTCTTGAATTATGTTAAAACTGGTCTGGCTCATCAACCCCAAAGCTAACATTCTGATCGTGAAACAAAGATGTGGCAGATATGGTAAAGTATCCTTATTGAAAAATGTTAAGCTGACCAGAAGACATATAACTGACAGTAAATCACTTTATACTATAAATCACTTTCATACAGTTAAGTTCTTCTAATATATCCCTTCTTGGAATGTGTATGAAGATTTCCTGTTTGGGTGGGGCTCAAGGAGGCACAAAAGAGATTTTGCACACAATTAGTATGTGTGAGTTACATCAGTCTCTATTTTAACAATTGTTTCCTTTTGCTAGCTTTGATACAATTGTTTTAATATGATTGCTATGATATAGTGCACTATCTTATCCTAACCTGTCCTATCAATTTTAACTTATACACTGTACAGTAAATAATTCTGATCAAGGAATTTTTGTCTAATCATTTATTATAATAAATAATTCATTTTTACATAAATACATCTGGTTTTCCATTCTTAATTCTACAGGGCAAAGTCGCATAAACACTCAATCACACCTCTATAATTTCTTAGACTTAAACCATTGAAAGTCTGAGGCTAAGATTGGATCCAGCTTCACCCAGCGGCTCTGAGGAGTTTAGACAGCAAGGGGGTCCTTTTTGAATCTTGTTTCTGAACAACAGGAGGGTTTCTGTAATAAACATAGCTTGAAGCTTCCACTCCCACAGGCGACAGTCCCCCTCTTGTAATACATAACATATCTCAGGTGTTAACTTGGCAGAAGTCATTGTAAACATAGTTCTCAACTTAAGGAGAATCCATCTGAAAACATATTTTAAAAATAAACAACACAAAATAACCCCACTGTATGAACGAGACACATCAATCACAAAGCTGAAGTCAGATGGAAGAATTTCAATAAAGAAAAAGAAATATCTGTGGCATGAAGCTCAATTTGTAAAGACCTCAAACTGCAGGACTCCTGATACAGAAAGGCTGCTGCTGAGATACATCAAAAGTTCATCTTTATTGAAGAACAATTGCATGACCTAGTTTCTGGTCAGCAACAAGCTTTTGTAGAAACTTCAGGAGCTGATAAAAATCTCTGTAAAGTTAGCATGTGCACTTTTATCTTTACACCAGTAGGAAAGAGGGATTTGAAAAGATTTTCTGCCCTCTTGTTTTACATTTAGTTCTAAAAGTAATGTAGATTTAGGAACAATGGAAGAAACAAAACTAGTATAAACTAAATGTCCATATATATTTATTGTACTAGGTAGAAGAAGTTTAAGATCAAGTTGGTATGCATGAAAATACGTTTCCATTTTGAGTAACCAGAAACAGCAGAACAGAAAAATATAAGGAAGACATGGTTTGACTCAACTGTTAATATTCACAAAGAAGGCTTAAATTATACAAAAAGGGTAGCTAAGATTCTTTAAAAGGCATCTATGACATATGTTGGCTTTACCCACCCAACCTATATGAAAAACAAACAGAAGTATGGGATTTTTTCACGTGTCTGGGTTTGGGGTTTTTTGCTGTTTGCGAGGTTCCACCTACCCATTCTAAGATCCAGTCCCTGATATCCAGACAGTTGAATCAGCACACTTCAAGCTAAACTGTTTACTTAACTCCCAGTTCTCTCCTCCTTTTCTACACGTGCCCTTTACTATACCATGCCAGGCCAGCTCTCTAAGGTACATCTTCTAGACTGACAGACACACTCTGTAGTGGATGGGCTCCAGAAACAGGCAGAGGCCCAGAGCAGTAACTTTGGATCAGACTTGGGAGAAGTATCAGCAGGTGACGAATTTGGCAATTGTTGTCTCTCAAGGAAGGAGGGTAAATGTGGCGGTAGGAGAGGGAGGAAGGATCACAGAATCAGAGAATATTTTGAGTTGGAAGGGACCCACAAGGGTCATCAAGTCCAACTCTTAAGTGAATGTGTGGATGGAATCCACAAGCTTGGTGTCATTAGTACCATTCTCCAACCAGCTGAGCTAGTATCAGGGAAAAAGTGCTTCTTTGCAGTTCTTGGCTTTTTTTCCCTGAGAAAAACTAGATATAGTGGTGAAACTTTTTAAGGCTAAAGCATGTTTTTAACTAGATACACAAAAGTTTTAAAATGCATTCTATATATATTATTATACATAGCAAATCTTCTCCCTAAAAACTTCACAGATGGTAGAACATTCAATTCTACTATCCATAACCCCAGAATGCTAGTTCAGAAAACTCAGTTTTTTACTGTAATTAGTAATCTCTTATCCACATTTGTATATGGCTTGTGTACTTGCAATGATGTTGGTGGTTCAGTCTTCCTGAGAAGCAAAACTTGTGTTTATTAAGGCATTACAAAAGTCATCTTAGTAGCCCCAGTTGCCTAAATGTCTGGGTTTTTAATCTAGAATCTCCTGAATATCACTGAGTAGCTTTATATCTTTGTGTCTAATGCTTGTCAAATAGATGAGTGGAAGCACAATAAAAACAGAAAGCAAAAATAAAAGTTATCAAACCCAGAAATTAATAAGAAAAAGCCCTCAGAATTAAAAAAAATCAAACAAAAAAAAAAAAACAAAACAAAGAAAAGAAAAAAAAGAAAAAGAAAAAGAAAATAACCCACCCCAAAGCATGCAAAGAAAAAAATCCAAATTCCACTAACATTAAAAAACAAACAAAAAACAAAAAACAAAAACAAAAACAAAAACAAAAACAAAAACAAAAACAAAAAAAAGAAAAAAGAAAAAAGAAAAAAGAAAAAAAAACCACCAAACCACCAAACCAAACAACAAAAGAAAAAAACACCAAAAACATTGACATTTACTTTACTGTTCAGGTATTTTATTCTTGATCCAGTTCTTTAGCACTGACATTCTTCAAAAGTGTTTTTTGTTGTTCCAGCTAGACTTTTCCCACCTTGTGTACAAATAATGGTGTGCTTCAGAGCAGTGCTCTGAGGCAGTTTCATAGAGACAAAAGGATTAGAGCACCAGATGGATTCATAGTGAAAGCAGGAACAGATTTGGCAAGACTGATGCCTTAAGAGCAAAGATTTTCAATTTATATGAAGAATTGTCAGGAGGGAGCCATGTGATGTTAAAAGCAAGCAAGGAAAGAAGTTGATATTTGCACTCCTTACCATGCTTTTTAATGTCATTCAGAATCCCAGTTGTTTTATGGAGAAGCATGACATACAATAAAGTCAGACCAAGTCTCGCTTTTATAACACATGAAGTATTGTAAAGAATGCCTACAATGGAAGTCCAAACAGGCTGAAAAATTTCATAAAAGTCCTATTGGCATCATCAGGAGTGCAGCAACAGAGATAAGGGTACCACTTTTACATCCTCCTCAGCCTTTGCATACATGGAAAGGTCTTCATTACCTGGCAGTCATCAATTTTTCTAAAAATCATTAAACTGAATGCATATTAGATTATACTACATCATTTGTCTTCTCTGCTCTGTCCATCATATATACTCTGGCTATGCTTCAGGACAAGACTGGAAGGAAATATAGTCCTGGTAGGTGTCGTAATACAGTTAAACGGGTTCAGACATGCACTTAAAAAAAAAATTTTTAAAAAAAAAAAAAAAAAAAAAAAGAGATTTCAGAAAAAGCTGCAAGGCAACTGTTTCTGCCTGTGTGATCCCAAAAATGGCTAATACACACTACTCTCCAGAATTAGACCACTGGTCCATGACAAGCAGACAGGGTCCACAGTTGTTCCTCTTTCTTGTAACTACAAGGAGCATTAAAAACCATGAAGAAGGACAGAGTCACCACCACCACCACAGTCTTAAGAGGCCTTAACAGGCACTGATCAAGAAAGATATCAAGCTCTCCCTTAGTTAAAACAATTTTTGATAAGTTTGGTTTTGTGTGATACTACAAATCTCGAGTGTCTTTCTTAATTCCAGCAAGAACTACCTGGGCACATTCCTAAGAAAAACATGCACAACGTTTTAATTGGTACTAGCTTGTTTCTTCCAGATTGTACTACACAGTAAAATATTGAATACATAAAAATTACTCATGCTACCTCATCAAGTGACAAAAGCCAGTTATTTTGAATTACTGACCAACAAAAAGAAGAAGGACCACTGCTGATTTAAGTATAAAATCACCCATACTTGGATGTTTCTGCCTCAGCCTTGGCTGCTGTACAGTTAGATTTTATAAAACAAAACATATACAGCACCATTTGTGTGCCTCATGAGAGCTGACAGGCACGGACTGCAGAGGATCAAGCAAAAGACAAGTCCCACCGGAACTGCAACACTGCAAAATCTTAGCTCTCAGGTCCGGCACACCAACTCACAATTAACAGAATTATACATGCATGCTTATTTCATAAAATAAAAGTTTGCTTCAATAACTGGATGCCAAAACCACTAAGAAATTAGAGAAGGAAATCAAATCAATAGTAGGTCCAGCAGGAGACTGTGTTCTACCCTTGGATCTGTTAGCAGACGTGCTGGTTGCATACAGATTAGCTGATAAATGGCTGATTCAATAGACTGGTAGCAAACACATGCTTTGCTAGAGATGACTTTTTAAGTCATCATACATCAAACAGACAGTGTCAGCCTTTGAGGATAAACCAGTGATGGCTTGTTGTGCTCTTTGAACTGCCTCGAAGACCCAGAGACTAAAAAAGTGCCTGAATGTTTCCCTGAATCCACTGGGAGGATTGAAAGCTTCAAAGAGTAACACTATCACATCCAAGGGGAAATGCATTGATTGAAGGAACCAGTGTGAAATAGTCTTTTATAATTACCAGAATGCTGGAATCGACTGGTGTTTTGCTGAGCTATATTTTATCTTTATTGGATTAACTGTGACACAGTAGGTTATGTCAAAGGGAATCTGCATGAATATTAAAAGTAAATGTGGTGTGAATAATAGATAACTTACATTAGATGCAACAGCATGCAGCAATTTTTATTCACCTATGTAATTAGATTAAAACAAATCTGCTGAATAAAGTATATTGTCTTATTATAATCCAAATTCAAAAGTATCAAAAAGCTATGAAATAGGAATAATTGCTGCTCTCTCAAAGATGCATGTGGTTACTCACATACACACATGACAGGGAAAATTTTTGAGAAGAGTTCTAGAGAAAATGGTTTGGTAAAAAATAGAAAATCATTTCAGTCTCAAATTGTTAGTAAGTGTTTCACATATCTACTTAGAAATTTGGTGGCAGGTATCTGCTGTTTAGGTAAAAGAAAATAATTGAGGGGAAATATAGGGAATAGAAATTATGTAAGACAGACAAGCTTAGTGTTAGGATCATACATTAAATCGTTCTGGTCATTTTAAAAGCATATACTCAAGACTGGGTCTTCTAATTTCTTAAATGATCAGTTATATGTTCTTGAACACAATGAGTGTTTTCTTTTGTATGCCACAGAAATATATATTAGTTTGGAATTTTTAGCAGAGAGTTCAATTTTTGTAAAGCTGAGCAATTGAAAATATGAATTTAAATTATATCTGGAGAATCACAGAGTAATTTAGTCTAGAAGGGACCTCCAGAGGTCATTAGACAAAGCTCTTGCTCAAAGCAGATCTAATTAGGTCAGGCTGCTCTGGGACGTGCCTAGTGGAGTCTTGAACACAACCAAGGACAGATATTCCACACTCTCTTTGTTCACTTATTCCAGGGTTTGATAATCCTCATCAAAGAAACTAAACCAACAAACCAACCAACAACTACCTCCTTAACCTATAAAAATATTAATTTTCCTCAGTTCAAATTGTGTCTGTTTCCTCTGCCAGCATACACCTCGTAGAAGAGTCTGGATCCACCTTCTCTCTATCCTTACATTACATAGCTATAAGGCAACAACAAGGACTCCCCCTTTGCCTTCTCTTTTCTGAGATTAAAAGAGAGTTCTCTCCTCTGATGCTTTCTGCTCAAGCCCTCTGACCATCTTGATTGCTTCCACTGGACTTACTTAAGATATGTTTCTTGTACTGTGGATCCCAAAACTTGACATAGTATTGCACATTTGGCCTCACAAGTGGGAAAAAGAAGATCACCTGTCAGACCTGTTAGTGCAGTTGTCTGGTACAGCTGAGGATGCAAGTGGGCTGCCCTGACTCATGCTTAGCTTATTTTCCACTAGGACCCTAAGGTCCTTTTCTGTAGAACTGGTGCCTGACAACTGGACCTCAGCTTGCCTTGTTGCATGAATTTATTTCATTGCTGACGCAGGATTGGCAATGATGTTAAATTTTATGAGAGGCCTACCAGTCCATCTCTCCAGTCCATCCAGGCTTCTCTGACTAGAGGCCCAGTGTTCCAGTGTGCTGAGCACTAAATTTAATTTGATTTTGTCCACAAACTTGCGGAGGTTGCACTCCATCTTATCATCCAAGATACTAATGAAGACATTGAATGGCTTTGTTCTCAGTGTAGATGCCTGAGGGATGCCATTAGTTACTGGCTGCCAGATGGAGTTTATACCGGTTGTGCCATTGCTATAAACTCTTTAACTTCAGCAGTCCAACCAACATTCTAATCAACCATTGCTCACTTGACCGGCTTCTGTCTCACCAGGGTGGTGATAGTGAAACTGGGAGACTGTTAAAAGACTTGGAAATCAAAATACCTGACACCCACTGCCTTGTTCAGAGTACCAGTTCACCACAGAAAGCAGTCAGGTTGTGTAGCCTTTATTTATCCTTGGTAAAACCATGTTGGCATATGAAAATTACACTCTTGATTCTCAAGTGGTCAGAAATTATTTGTCAGGGGCATTGTGCCTTAACCTTTCCAAGCTGCTTGTAGTTGACTGGATGCAACCTCTTGCCCTTTCTTGAAGGTGGTTGCAACATTTGCCTTCGTTCAGCCACCAGGAACACTTCTTCAAAGGGTTGCTTTCTTTTTCTTTTTCTTCGCCTACCTGACATCAGCTAGTTCCTTTGTCACCCTCAGGTGCTCCACATCTCACCACCTGGGCTGTATATCTCTACTTGACTTAAGTGATCCCTAACTTCTTTCACTCCCACAGAATTCGCTACAAGACTTAGGAATCTGGGAGGCGCATTAGATAGCTCTTACCAGTAAAACTGAGAAAGGCATTGAAGCATTACAATGAGAAAGAAAGGCCTGCCTCCTATGAAAATTCTAGCTATTTTTGAACAAATTCTAACCATTTTTTAACATATGCACATATGCACACATACAGACATGGCAAGGATAGAACAAGTTTTAAGGAGTGTCTGCTCAGCATAGTCTTCGCTATGTGTCTAATGCTTTAGATTTGGAGAAATCTCTCAAATATCTCAAAGTTGTGGCAGGGTTTTATTTTGTTTTTACTCTAATCACCTTTTCCCCTACATAATAGTAGTTAAAGATGAAGCCAGTCTTTATTTACCTTTAAATGAGTCAGTATATGCTGAATAAGTCCCTTTTTGTTTCAGACTTTATCCATCAAATCAATCTATTCCATAGCTGTTGAAGAGCTAACATTGCGTAGCTGCTGAGGCAAACTTATTTTTGACAATGGTGCATTTAAACTCAATGAACACAGTCCACACAGACCAAACAGAGCCCATAGCTTCTTTCCAACACCATTTGCATCACGTCACACTTAGAATGATTCAAGCTTGACATTTTAGCTGTTAAAGAAACCATGAAAGTGCATCACAGGCAAACATTTTTCTTACAGATTGCAGAATAAAGAAGAAATATTCCCTACTGCCTACAAAACTACCACTGGGAAAAAAAGGAAAAACATTTTATGCCATTTCCCCTTCATCTCAAAAAGCTGACCTATGTTTAAAAAATTTATTGTAAGATTTTTACTGTGGCTCTGGTGAGGCACTGGAACAGGTTGCCCAGACAAGTTCCCCATTCCAGGAAGTGTTTAAGGCCAGGCTGGATGGAGCTCTGAGCAATCTGGTCTAGTGGAAGATGTCCCCATCCATGGCAGGCAGATTGTTGGAGCTAAGTGATCTTTAAGGTCCCTTCCAAACCAGGCCACTCTAGGATTCTATGATTTGTATTTGACATGTATTGTGCCATTTTTAAACATACACAGAACACTCAAGAGGGCACAAAAGAGGCCAAAAGCACCAGAACTGTCTATAGCAATATGTTTAAACATACCTAAAAATTCTGTCTTCCAGTCCCAGCTCTTACAGGCACTTCCAAATAAGGTATCATCAATAGTATCCACACAGAACACAGTAATCTCATATGAAAACAAAAGGAATCAATGCTGTTAACTAATACTTTGAAGAAGTATCCTTTATTTAGCAATGTTATGGGCACAGTCATGCTTGAATGTCTTGAGAAGACAGGCACTAGTAGGACAAATCAGTAGCTAGCTGCAGAATTGGTGCTGGTGACAGGCATTTGGGTTCTATGACCAGCTGGGCAAATCTATTGTCACCATTGAGATGTTGGACATCATAAAGATGGCTTTAAACTATGAATGGCACTGAGGAAGAGCGCAACGAACAATTCTGTGAGGGAGCAACCAAGAGTTGGCTATGAAAAGGTCATAGGATGATGTGACAGCAAAAGATCACAAGATCAAGAAAACTAAGGCTCCTTGTCTGTAACCAAGGAAGTGTCTGCAAGGCAGCAATACAGAAAAGTCTCCCAATACAGAAAAGTCACCCAAACTTTCCCCAGACATTTAACATGCTAGGTTGCCTCTTTGAAGTGTCAATATACTAATACATGTGATATGGGGAATAAACACGACAAATAAAGACTACGTGCATTTGCAGAGCTACATGAGCTTATTGGGATCATGGAGATGTGATGGGATGCTTTCCATCTCTGGAGTCTTGAAATGGAGCCATATAGACTTTTTAAGAAGGACAGGATGGGAAGAAAAGGAGGAGGAGTTTCCCTTCATGTGAGAGAGCAGCTACAGAGCATGGAGATCTGCCTAGGGGTGAATAAGTGACCAAATGTGCGACTTTGGAAGCAAGCCAGCTGAGGAATTAACCCCACACAAATATGTTGCAAGTGATTCCAAGTCAGAACTACAATTTAAGAGGAAAAAATTAAAATAAAGGCAATAGTACAGAAACAATGGCTTAAACTGACAGTCATGGTCAGGGTGGTGGTGGCAGTCCAGTTAAATGGTGGCTGCAGTCCCGTTGGAGTGATGGATGTGGTCTTGTTGAAGTGGTGATCCTGAAGAAAGGTCTAGTACATCTCTGGAGGTCCAGTGGTGGTTCTTGAGCTCTTCTTCTCTGGGAATCCAGTGGAAAAGGTAGTCCAGTGTTCCAGAGTCTCAGCTTATATACAGGTAGTAATGTTCAGTTCCTCCCCTCTGGGTGGGGCATGTCACTATGGGATGATGTAATTCTGAGTCATTCCAGAGACCTTGGTGGCCCGTTAGCCCCCCAATGGTGTTATCAGGGCTGAGTCGTGCTGAACACAAAGAACACTGCCCCACCTGTTTTTAACAGCTTATGAAGATGGTAATAGAATACATACTTTTGGTTCCACCTTCCGTGTAACCTAAGACCACAAATGAGAATTTCTAGGTTAGGGTTAAAGACAGGACAGATAAAACTAAAATAATAGTGGGTATCTGCTATAGGTTTCTTCACCAGAAAACAAATCAGGCCCTCTGCAGGAGTAGTCTCACATTCACAGGACCTAGACCTCTTCAACCACTGCCCCGCTGCTGTGGGACAACACAGCAGGACAATATCAGTCTAGAAGATTCCTGAAGAACATTCATCACTTCCTGCTCCAAACAGTAGAAGACCTGATGAGGACAGGCATTCTTTTGCACTTCATATTCATCAACCAGGAGGAGTTCTTTGGGGATGTGAAGGTCAAAATCAGCCTTGACTACAGGGAGCATGGGACAGCAGAATTTAGGATCCCTAAGTCAGGGAAAAAGGCAAAAAGCAAGATTACATCCCTGTACTTCAGTAGAAAAGACTTTCACCTCTTTAAAGATCTGCTTCGAAGAGTTTCTTGGGATAAGACCATGAAGGTAAAAGAAGCCCAAGAAAGGTGGTTAATATTCAAAGTTCACCTTCTTCAAGCTCAAGAGCAGTCCTCTCCAACTACTATGAAGTCTGGCAAAAAAGCCAGGATGCCTGCATAGACGAACAAACCATGCCCTGGCCAAACTCAGACACAAAAAGGAAGCATACAGAGAGTAGAAGGAACAAAAAATTTCCTGGGAGGAATAGAGATTAATCTGGGAAAGCTATCACGCTTTTACTGTGATAGTAACTGAGCACCTGCACAGGTTTCTCAGAGAGGTTTTCGTGTCTCCACTGACGGAGATTCTCAAAAGCCTTCTTGACTGTCTGGTGGGTCCCCTGCTCTATACAGCTCTGCTTGAGTAAGGATTGAGACCTGCTTGAGACCTCCAAAGGTCTCTTCCAACCTCAACCATTTTGTGATTCTGTCATAATTTTTTTATTAGTAAATTATTGGCTTGGTAGACAAAGGGAGGAAAGCACATATTTCCTATTAAACTTCAGTATTCTGTCTCCCATAAAATCCTCACAGAAAAGCAATGAAGTATCAGCTAAATGAGCAGACAGTGCAGTGGGTAGAAAACTGGCTGAACAGCTGTGTCCAAAGTTGGTGAGCAGTGTCATGAAGCCTTGTTGGACACCAGTAACTAGAGTACCAACTCAGTATTGCTTCCAATCCTGTTTTACGTATTCACTAAAGATCTGGATGATGGAACAGAATGTACCCTCAGCAAGTTTGCCAATGATACAAAACTGTGAGGAGTGGATGATATGCCAGAGGGTGATGCATCCAGAAGGACCTCAGCAGACTAGACAAATGGACCAACAGAAAAGTCTTTAAGTTAATGAAGTGCAAAGTCCTGCCTGTAGGGAGGAGCAACCCCCTGCAGTGTATAATGGCAGACAATCACAGATAGCAGATTGAACAAGAGTCAACTTGCCCATGCAGCAAAGAACACCAGGGATATACTTGGCTTGGCTGCATTAGTCTTGCCAACAGGTCAACGGAGACAATCCTTCCCCTCTCCTCATCTCTGGTGAGTCCACAGCTGGAGTACTGTTTAGAGCTCACTACTACAAGAGAGGCATGGAGCTTCTGCAGCGTTGAACGAAGCGCCATGAAGATGATGAAGGGACTCAAGCATCTCTCATAGGAGGAAAGATCGGGAAAGCCGGGACTGTCCAGGCTGGAGAACACTCAGGGTGGGATCTCATTAGCGTTTCCAAATAGCTAAAGGGAAGGCGTAAAGAAAAGAAAGACAGGTTCTTTCCATTGGCACACAGTGACAGGGTTCAAGGAAAAGGACTCAAGACGAAATACAGCTTGTGGTTCCTCAACACAATGAGATATTCTTCTACTGAGAGGTGGACTGAGCACAACAACAGATTGTCTACAAAACTGGTGAAAACTTCATCCATGGACACATTTGAGAGCCATCTGGGCAAGGTACTGGGAAAACTGTACACAGTAATGATGTCACCCTTCAGCCTCCTTCTCTCCAAACTAGACAGGTCTGAGGTGTCTGGGTTTGTCTAACCCAGAGCCCTCAGCCACTCAACACAGGATGTGCCTTCCAGCCCTTCCACCAGCTCTGCTGTCCTCCTCTGGACCATTCAAGGACCTTCCCTTCCTTCTCACACTGTGGGGCCCAGCACAGCACCCAGGGCTCGGGGTGAGGCCGCAGCACAGCTGAATCCAGCGGGATGATCCTGTCCATTGGCCGCTGGTGCTGCTGTGTCTGCTGCAGCCCGGGATGGGCTTTGCCCTCCTGGCTGCCCGGGCACACACTGCTGACCCACACTGAGCTGCTGCCCACCAGCACCCCCAGATCTCTCTCTGCAGGGCTGCTCTCCACACCGCTCTCCCAGCTTATACTTGTGCCCAGCTCTACTGCACCCCACGGGCAGAAGCTGGTATTTGTCCTTGTTAAATTTCATGCCACTGATAATTACCCAGTGCTCCAATGTAGCCAGATCCCTCTGCAAGGCTCTTGTCCCTCAAGAGGGTGAGCAGTATGTCCCAGTTTGGTATCATCAGCAAACTTGATAAAGTGTATTCAACTTCTTCATCCGGATCATTTACGAAATCATTGAACAGAACTGGCCCTAGAATTTAACACTGAGGAACATGGCCAGTGACTTCTCACCAGCCAGTTTTAGCCCCATGTGCTACAACCCCTGAAGCCTTGCTGTTCAGCCAATTCTTCACACAGTACACTGTGTACCAGATCATCTCACAAATGTGTAAGTTGTCCAGAAGGATATTGTGATGGACTGTATCAAAAGCCTTCCTAAAACCCAGAAAAAACTATGTCCACCATCTCTCCTTCATCCACTGTGTAGATGACCTTTTCCTAGAGGGATATCAAATTAATTAAAGAGCACTTTTCTTTTTTGAACCCATGCTGACTGTGTCTGATGATTGCATTAATCTCTAATGCATTTCAATAGCACCCAATATGAACTTCTCCATAAAATTTCCACATACTGATGTTAAAGGAATAGGCCTGTAGTTTTATGGGGCTTTCTTCACACCCTTATAAATTGTAGTTACATCAGCTAGCTTCCAGTCAATGGGAACCTCCCCAGTATCCCAAGATCTTTGACAGATGTTCCTGACTTAACATTACAGACTCCCTGAGTGCTCTCAGATGAATCCCACTAGACCCCATGGACTTATGAACATTCAACTGATCTAACTTATTCCTTGCAATTTCAGTGTTCACAAATGGAATGTCACTGCTCACAAAGACCTCTGACTCAGAGGAATGAGCAGTCCAGGGTCTGCTTTTAATATTAAAGAGTGAAGAACAAAAGCATTTAATGCCTTCATTTTTTCTTCGTCCTCTTTTGCTAGATGACTACCTTCAACAAGCATTGACAGCATTTTCCTTAGTCATCTGTTGTTATTGACCTACTTGAAGCCTTTCTTGTCTGAAACAGCACTGGCCAGTTTCAACTATAGTTGAACTTTGTTCTTTCATATTTGCTCACTGCATATAGGAACCACAGCTCTGTCCTGCAAAGACTGATCTCACTTCCAGAGATCATACAATTTTCTTTTCCTTCAGGAGGAGTTTCCTGTTCAGTCAAGCTGATCTTCTGCCCCACTTGAATAGTGGAATTGCTTGCTCCTGTGCTTTTAAGAGGTGGCTCTTAAAGACTGACCCATACTCATGGACCACATAACCCTCAAAAGCAGATTCCTGGGGAACACTGCAAACTAGTTCTCACAGTAACTTAAAGCTTACTCTCTTAAAATCCTGGCTAGCAACTTTGCTGAACTTTTTTCTCTTTACGCCAAAAATTCTAAACTCAAGTATTTTGTGAACACTGTAGCAAAGACAGCCTCTTAAACTTACATCTGCCAAGAGTGCTTTTCTATTCACAAATAATGAGTCTAGGAGATCTTCTTTCCTAGCCAGCTCACTGAGTAGTTGTGACAAGAAATTACCTTCAATATACCTCAGAAATTTCCCAGACTCGCTTGTCACAGCAGTATGTTATTCTATTGATGTCTGAGATGTTAAGAAATCTCAAAAAATGCTGCTCTCAAAAGCAGCACTTGCTGTTCCTCAGCCTCAGTGACAGGTTTCTGTGCATGGGTACATGTGGACTCATAAAGCACTTGAAAAGAATCCTCAGAAAATGCAAATTATTCTAGCTTCAGTCACACCAGTGAAGCTATGCCTATTTAGAACAGCCACAGAGCTGGTCCGCTTTGTTAAATAAATAAATAAATAATAAAAATTAAATAACAAACTGAAAGTCTTTGCAAGGAAATTTCCAGCTCAAAGCAGATTTTCTTCATGGGAGTTATAAACCCTTGAAAGTAGCAGGTTTATAATGGAAATGCTGACACGACTTTAACTATAGCATTGCAAATGGCGATGCTATAATTAAGCTTCGATCTTCTTTGGAAAAAAGGAAGAGGGAGGTTATTGTTCAATGGACTGCTCTGTCATTTGCTGCAGCGATTCTTAATTGTGTCTCATTACTGCAAGATGATCATTACTCTACTTGTCTATCTGATTTAAAGACCACTAAAAGTGTCTTGTAACAAGCAGCCGTCTCCTATGCAACAGTCCTTTGGCTCTCACCCTCATTACTCAGAATCTGTCCAATTATTTGTCATTAAAGTAATAAAAAGGACTGCAGCAGAAAATGTGGGAGGTAATTGTTGGAAGCCTGCCGAGGAAAAAAATGAAAACTGTTTTCAAGGCACTGGGAAAGTGACATCGTTAATTAAGTGTTAGAGAATATGCAAATCAGTCACAATCTCAAGAGACTGTAATAAAATAGAGAAAACATTATTATCGTTTGAGGTAAAAGAAAGCAGAGTTTCCCAGTCAGTGTTAGGTTTAGTTACTTCCTAAGAATGGCAGTGGCAATAGGGTGCAAGCTCCAAATAAAATGAGCAGACGGGTGTATTTCAGCATAAACTGCCCTTCTAACATCCTGCACCTCAGAGACAGAGAAAGAGGCAGTCACAGTAAAGGATCCCAATTAAGGTTTTCCTATAAATACCATTTATTTAATAGCTACCTCACATGAGAGTGTATATATCACACATTATATCTCCTTCACAAAATGTCAGAAATAAAATTGTACAAGTGACTTCATTGTTTGTTTATATCACCAAATTTGTTGTAATTTACACTTCTCCTTCACAGATTCATTTATTCACCAGAGAGAGAAAGGGAAAGAAGGAGAAGGAGAGAGAAAAACAGCAAGAAAGAAAGGGCATTACAAGAATTCCTGTGCAACTAAATAAGAAAATAATTTTAAAAAAAGACTGGGGGAGTCATTTCAGGTAATTATTTACACACACACAAAATGATACAGCAATCCTTAACCACAGAGCTGTAGAAGGACGATTATTGAAAGCAAATGTAATTTGGGCACATCATGAGCAGATGTAAAGGTGTGGCACATCACTTCAAAACAATCAAGCCCTGAAGAATCAATCTCCTTTTATTCTAAGCTATAGATAGGAAAAAGGACACCCAAATTTGTGAGGAAAACAGTTCAGATGCGAATTAATAGTTTTAGCTGAACATAGCTGGGCTATAAATGATTTCCAGAGCAGAAATTCAGGCACATGGAGGAGGGGTCTGGACTCAGAAAGCCTCTCTGAGGCATCCTGATGGGGATCTTGTCTTTACTTGGAAGGAAAGATAGAGGCCCCTTTCAAAGTATCATAGATTCACGCAACAAATCTTGGTAAGGATTGTCAAGGAAGTGTTTGGTTCATGACTACTCCATATTCAAGAATTTGCTGAGGTTCCCTGGGTCAGCTAAGAACAGCCTCAAGAAAAAAACTGCCCTGTTCCTTGCATGTATCTCTACTTTCTGGCCTCCTGAAACAAGCTCTGCTTAACAGTTTTGCAGTTTTGAGTCTGACAGGAAAAAACACTTCCCTGTAAAGCTAAATGTATGGGAGCAAGCTGGTAGATAAATTGTACTTTGCCAGACTTGGCACAAGCAAAGTGTTGGACCTTGAGCTTCAGAAAAAGGAAAAAGCACATTTAGATTTACCTAGACGAGATGTCTTCCTTTTTTTCCTGCTCAGGTTTAACACAGGATGATCAGACAGAAAACACAGGGTAAATTGATGTTCCAGAAGCAGTGAAGTCAATGAAAACTCGACCACTGTATAGAGAACCAGGCTGCAGCAAAATTTAGTCTTCTTTAACTGGTAAGCAACCAAGGTAAATTACTCAAGGAGCAGAATGGGAATATGAAATAGTTGTAGCAACATATTTGACCTCAGCATTCTGCACCTGGGCATTTAAGACATTGTTATAGGTGTTGTGAAAATACATAGCACAATTTATTTGAAGGTTAGGTGTTCAAGGAAGTCTAGACAAACATTAACTCCCTAAACTTTGAAGTCTGGAAAGCAAAATAAAATGTATAAACACTGTATATAATTTTAAATTGTCATTGTAGCCAGCTCCATATATAATTAAAACCGAAATACTTTGTTCTAGGACAGGGAGGAAATTTTCATCTTACAGTAATGAAGGATGGTGACTGCAAAATGCACAGAAGAGTAACTCTAAGATACAAAGTTAATTTCCAAAAAATAGCAGCAAGCTGACATCAGGATATTTTCCCCTAATAACACAGAAGAGCAGAAATTTTTTTTGTATTGCTGAGGTTTCTGGAACATGCTTTGTTAGTCTTTTTTAAAATTGCAAAACTCTCCTGATGTATGTGGTTAGAATGGAAGTTCATTCAGCTAGAGTAACCTTACATACCCAGTAAACTTATTTTTTAAATTATACACTATGAACAAAACCCCACTGCCCACAATCAATATTTTCAGCGTCCCACGTCTCAGTCTAATCATAACCAGATTTTCTGAGTGACAGCATTCACTGTATTTTAGTTTATCCTTTTTACATCCCACACACCACTTTTGAAGTCTCAAATATTTTAGAGGTGTTGAAATAAAGACGGCAAACATAACTCAGGAACAGAGGAAGTGTTTTATCTGTCTGTTCCTATGCTAACACATACTAAAATATTTTTCTGTCCTTATTCCACTCTCAAACACTCGCCAGGAGAGCTACAATGGAACACAGACAAGCTCAAGAACATGGTAAAATCGGAAAACTTTCAAAAATAAGAATAGAAGAATTCTTTGTCCATCTTAATTAAAGAACACTAAAATATAAGCATGTGTATCTTATTTGGAATTACTTGTAAGGAATTTTTGTATAGCCCATCTTGGCTTCTCTCTAGAAGCTGCACTGCACATTTTCTGCATTTTCCCAGTTTTCAAACACAACTACAGGTTAAAAAATTAAAAACTAAAAATACAAATAAAAATAAAATCCATTTGTGAATTTGTACTGTAGTGAGTTTCACTTGATATTTAGAACATGCTAAGTATCCTTTTTAGGGTATGCCAAAGTACAGGAGGTACTTTTTTGGGTTTGCCAGTTCTCATAGGGTAGGTTATGATCTTCACTGTAAATGTAGGCCACTTCAATTTAACACTTGTCTTTCACTTGCCATGTTTGTACCTCTAATCCTTTTCCTTTGTTCCATTTGCCTTCATTATATCTTTATTATTACTATTGTTTTAGACACAGAGTAAAACAATGTGCATTATAGGTACAGCTCTCTATCCTCATCTTATTTTCCCATGATGACTTTTTTCAACATTAGGTGGACAGTACATCACTACTGCAGAAAATGTCATTAGCAGATTGATTTTTTTTCCAATGCCTGAAAACTCTGAGAGGAGGCAATTTTACCAGGTCTGTGAGTTCTAACAACCTAAAAATAAGACTCTACACAGCCTGTGTTTTAAGCTTTTCATTAGATCCAAATCCCAGGCTTCTTTCTGAAAATTAAATGAAGAAAATTGGAAATAGGGACAACCCATTCTTGTCTTCAGCAAGTTAAAGTGCAAAGTTTGTTTATTCATTCTTAGTTCTGTAATTTAAACTTGAATAAGCTGAGTAGAAGGTTCATTAACTCTTTGTTAGGATACTTTCGATAACATGGAAAAAATGAAAACTATGTAAGCAGGTTTCTTTTAATCTAACACATTTTTCACTACCTGTTGCCCTTTTGGTTTTTCAAATTAAGTATATAATTAGTTTGACTCTATTCTTTCCTTAGAGATAGACAGGAAAATCTATGACTTGTGAAGGTGGAAAACAAAGAAATCAATAGGTGTCTGCCTCCGTGGGAACCTGAGGGGATTTGTAAGTGTGGCAGCAAGAGCTGCAAGTTTTGCTATCTAAGATGTTATTCTATGCTATGCCTTAATTTTACTCAGTTTGTCACAGATTATCTCTTGATTCTTATTGCAGAATCAGTAAAAAAAAAAATAATACAACCAACTCTGCTTTCTTGGGGCAGAGAGAATACACCCGGAATCAGCTCAAAGATTTATAATGAGTAAATTTTGATTCATGTTCTTCTACCCTAACAAATACTCCCCATGCATCACATAGACCTAAGGACTCTTGCAAATGTGGTTTACCTACACAACAGGGTGGAAATGTTAAAGCTATGGAGGGTTTGGGAAAGAAAATGTAGGGAACCTCCAGTAATGAAAAGGTTTTGCCAAACTACTTCTCAGTTTTCAGTCTTGTTATGCATCACTGTCAAATAAAATTTTTTTGGGGGGGAAGATTGGATTTGGGGTCTGTTTGTTTGTTTGTTTGTTTGGTTTTTTGGGGGGGAGGATCATAAGTGCTGTGCATCTCAAAAAATTTGTTATGCATAAGGTCCTTTAAGACCTTACCTTCCAGTGAGTGCAAGCTTTGCTAGCACAACTATTCTTTCCTATAAACTAGTAGCCTAAAATCAGTAGAGGAAATGAACATATATATGCTCCTCATATGTTTAAATACTTATGTATATATTCATTATATCATTGTTTGCGATATTATATAATTTTTTTTTTTTTTTTTTTTAATTTTCTGTACCAAAAAGCTAAGACTTCTGAGTTTTAAGCAGAGGTTCAATTATTTGCATCTATAAGAAAATATTCTTAATTAATGATAGGGTAACTTTACTTCAAATACAATTTCATAAATCTTTTGTCACCCTATATTAGAAAGGAGCTCAGCTTTGGGATCTGAACATGTGCAGAGCCAAAATTCATCTGGCAAACATTCTGTTCCAGTTATTTGTTGGACCCAAGTACCATGAAATGGATTCTTTAAGTTATAGTTGCAAAGTGCTGCCAGGGTAGTAATTTGTATTCTTGTTTAGTAACAGTCTCATTAAGTAATTTTAAGATGCAAAATGATAAATATATTAAAAAAAATAAATAAGGCACCAAGTTGCCAAAGAAAGACATCTAAATTCCCCTGGAAGGCATCTTCTGGATAATATCTACCTTTTTGCAAATGCACAGTATGCTATATTATTTTGGAAGTAATATAAGACACTTCTAAACTTTTCTACAAAATAATAATAGAATTAAAGCAAGGTCCTGATGATGACCATCAGCTGGGCTACATGTCTGGAAAATAATTAATTTTGTTGAGCATTCATGTTTAACCACCCTGATAACAACACTAAACTTGATCAATTAAATGACTTGCTGAACTGGATAGGAAGTCAGTAAGATTAAGTAGAACAATAATACGAAAACTTTAAAAGCTGAAAGAACCATGAAAAGTAAGATTGTGGACCAGAGTTGAGTTGAATATGAGATGGACTATCACACTTTTACAATGATTCACTGTGTCTGACCCTTTGCAATTATTTTCTAGTATTTATGAACTGGACAATTCTGTCATTGCTATTAAGAGTATAGTACTTTTAAAAACACTCTGAAAACAGAACTATTCCCCTCTCTACTCCATTACTCTTTTCCCAGGCCATAACTAACTTCCCTCATGTTCATTAAGACAGCTGACAAGAACAAAACAGTGAAAAGGCACATTCTATCCTTTCATTGCCAATCCCTTCCGTCAGTTGTGAGACTTAAACAGTAAGTTGCAGGCACTTCACTATGTAATTATTTTATGACATCTGTGTTCTGGTTAAAGCCCGTTGTTATTACTGGATTTCATGTAAATTGAGCAGTAGCTTACAATCTAATTATTATAAACCCATGAGTTCTGTCAACAAAATTTGACCCGAGGAAATCCTGTTTTTCACATCCTTTTGCAATAAAACAGAAGTCATTTAGAAATACATAAATACTTCTTTAGAAGTAAAACTGCAGATAATTGTGAAGGATAGGTATGTGTACAATGTTCTGAAAATAGGGATCTAAATAGCGTAACAATGTGTCTTACACATACCGTGTCAGAAAAACTCTGATGCCCTCATGTGGGAAAAAGATATTTTAACACCTGCCAGCTTGGCTGAAAATTCGTGTTAGGAAACAAATATTATCTTGCCCAAAAATTTAGGGACAAAATTTTTGATATTAACAATAGATTAAATTTTATTTTCATTTCAGTTTGAGCAGGAATATGCACCAAAAGCATTATAAAATAAGCAAAAATTTTAAAAAACCCAAAACCAACCCCCACAAACAAATTAAAAAACCCCATCAAACAAATAAGACATAAGAATTATTAGATTTAAAAGTCAGGTAACAAATATAAAATGTGCATTATTCCTATGAAAGGCTTTACTTCCTGTAAGTATCTAAGTGTTCAGAATTCTATTTTATTTATCCATTTATCTAAAAACTGCCTTCAACAGAGAAATAGGCATTAATTTGTCACTTTTTACTTCAACCATCAGCCCTTATAATTATGGTCTTTTCAAGTGGGAAGCCCAACTACTGTGTTTAGGGGGCAGGAGATTAATGGAAGAGTGAAAAATAAAACCTGTTGTCTTTTGTTTAAATTTTTCACATCCATATCCTGGGGTAAAAATTTTTAAATTACTTGCTATTTTACCAATTGACTGCCTATTGCTTAATATTCATATCACACTGAACATGAATAAAACAGAAGATCTGCTGAAACAGATTTTTTTTTATTCGGAAATGTACCATTACTATATATTTGTACTGAAATTATATCAAGTTATTTCAGAAATAAGCTACATTTCAAGACAGCTATAAACAACCAGCAAAAAGAATTCCTCATATGCCAAAGATTTCAGAATTTGTGTATTTTTATGACCTGACAACAGCAGAGTCTCTGGGGAAAGAAAGATAAAAGGGTTACATCATTTAAACCAATGGCTATTTCATGAATTTTCTCCCCCAAATGGTCTAGATAAATGTGATCACATTCCCTTTGGAACCCCTTTATTTCTTTTTCCATGATAAAATATATATGACCAAAAAATTACTCAAAGAACTCAGGGGTTTTTTATACTGTTAGATGATCTGTGAACAGTCTATTTTCTGAGCATATTCATTATTTCATTATAAATACTTCATGTGAACGTGTCTGCCCAAGGGTCTACTGCAAACTATTCACTTTGGTTACTGTATTTCTTTGACTATTTTTAATTCATCATTCGTGCTGTATGCCTAAATCACATGAGTTGCACGGTATTATTTCTGCTTGTCAGTTACTTGACTGAAGAAAACCGTTGTGAAGCAGGAGGCAAATCATTTCGTCAGGACTATCACATTACTAAACAAATATAATTGGATGTATATTAATATTCTTCTGAAACATAGTAATTCTTCATTACTCGTATAAACAGAAGTCTCTCCTGAGCAAGTGTTTGCAACAAAAATGGGTAAACAGAAGCATACATTCTGGTCAGGTCAAAATCAATTGGTGTTTTTGGCCATGAATGTACTTTTTCTTCCCATTGCTTAAACAGTGTTGGTCTCTTCACTCAAAAAAATGCTAAAGAATTAATAAACACTACAATTTCTACATCAGAAAATAGACAAATGCAACACAAGAAAAAAAAACATACTGGAACCAGCATGAGTAAGTTCTTTAATTTTATATAAAGGTTTTAGACTGATCGAGTTTCCCCTACAAATGAGGAGAGCACCATTGGAAGATACATCTCTTCAAAGGATTATGGTAGACCCCACCTCCTAGTGCAACTCAAGAAACCCATACAAAGAAATTGAATTCTGCTCCATTAACCAGAAGACTCAGATTTGGCCTGAAAGGCTGCCTTTAAAATATCACACCTTTTGCCTCCACAAACACATAAACTTGTCTGTGAGCATTGTATGGCCAGGGCTTTATCTCTTCGGGGATTCTTTGCCAGACAGTGAGACAAAATACGGATCATTAAAAAAACCAAAAACAACATATTAAAAAACCAACCAACAAAGCAAAACCTGCAAAGCAACAGGCATCCTAGGGCAACACCTTAATATTTTCCTTTTAAGAGCAAATATTGGCACTGTCATAGATTAATTCCTGTATTGCATTTTCCCTGGATCAGGTGGGTTTCCTTGTAAGGCTGAGGATGACACACAGAAAAGCAGAAATAGCCTCAGAATAAAATCAATTAACGTTTCAAGTTTTCAAATTTATACTGAAACCCAGGTGTTTCAAATACTCAAGCTGAATTTTCTTCAGCATATTTTTTTTTCCAGAACAACTACCTGGCCTTGATCCCAGCTCTCAAAAAAAACTGTTCCTTTTTCCTACATCATGGGTAGCCCCTCATCAGCTTAGGACAAACCCTAAGATTACAGCATATCCAAATTGTAACATTTCCACATTACTTTTTGTCAAATTTGAACCTACAGCTTCTTGCTGACGAGCAACCTGACAAATTTCAGGCTCCTCATCTGTTAAAACTATTGCTTTTCCTAATGACCAATATAATTTTATTACATCCTTGAAACTTTCTATATTTGCACTTTTTGTTGCAAAAAACAACAAGTCTTTTTGCTCTGTCTTTGCACAAAGATAGGGGAATGGTTTCAAACTGAAAGAGTGTAGGATGAGATATTAGAAAAAACAACCTTACCGTGATGGTAGTGAGGCACTGGAACGTGTTGCCCAGAGAAGTTGTGGAAAGTCGTTAAGGCAAGGTGGGATAGAACTCTGAGAAACTTGGTCTAGTGAGAGGTGCTCCTGTCCAAGGCAGAAGGTATGGAACTAAATGATCTTTAGATCTCTTCCTACCCAAGCCATTCTATGATTCTATGATCCTGTGATTCTGCTTTGAAATATCAGCTTTCAGAAGTGTGTAGCACAAATAAGTAAATTACTTTCAAAACCAAACGAACCTTCCTGAGCTCTCTAAGTCACTGTTCTGAATGGCTCACCTAAAAACAAAAGGAAGGAAAATCAAATATTACTTGTTTCTTATGGTAAACATCACGTGCGTGTTCACATGCCCTCTTCAGTGTTTCACTGAGGAGTCTCACTACCCATTGAGTCTTCCTCAGAAGCTTGTTTGAAATCACCACCAAAACAAAACAAAACAAACAAATGAACAAACAAACAAGCAAAAATCAGCTTTGGGAAAGGATCTTAAAATTGCTTAGAAGCTGCTTGTCAAGACCTTCTCTTTTTTGTCAGGTTTAAAGAATCTCTTTAAATCTGCCACAATTATGAAAAAATTCCCAGTGCTCAATAAAGACTTGGTATAATTTAGCTCACATTTGGTTAAAACTAAAGTTTAGAATGACTAAACATATTCTACTTTTCAGATTCTACTCTTCTACAGCTGATGTCTCCCCACAGCATTTAATGTCTTTCAGACCAGAAAGAAAATAGGGTTTTTCCTGCCACTCCAAACCATGTTTGAGGTGAACACTGGAACCAAGGGTAAGGAATCTCTTCTCAACTCAGTGCCTTCCAAACATTCTGTTACCTCATCATGCCTGAAACGGAAATTGCCTGATTTGAACAGGAGTCCAATTATGGTGGTTTTTTTATGACAGACATTTATTTAAGTAGACAAGAATGATTATTCCAAAAATGAGAATGAAGGTGGTGATAGAAATTACAATTGCAGTGGGAGGAACAGGGAAGTCTCAAAACGGTGAGGACAGACCAAGAAATGCTTCAGACAGAAGACAGCACTGTAAAATAATCTGTTTGGGAATCCCTATGAGCTGAGAGGAAAAGGTAGTGTGGATGGGCTTTTCAGAGACACCAGGCATAAAACCAGCAAGAGATGGGTCAGAAAAAGACCCCAAAAGGTGTTCATCCTTTTCTGTAGTGCTGCATCTGTAGAGTTACTACTAGAAGCACAAGTTAACAACTCTTACAAGCACTATCAGTTTTGGAGAAACTCCTTCAAGGGCATTCTGTACAGCTGGACACTAAACAACTTGCTATCAGTTTTAGACTGAGACTTGCTATCAGTTTTAGTGGAAAGATTACTCCAGATCAACCATCTTTCTGAAGTTTATAGATCTAGACCTAATTTTAATCAATAAACTTGTATTTACAAGTTCTAAACAAAATATGCCCAAAGATTGAATCAAGGAAATAGAGTACTTTGGTAAAAACTAAGGAATTAAATGCTGTGGGGGAAAAAAAAGAAGCAGACTTAGTATTGCATTTAAAATTAGCTGCTAAAATTGGAAAAAATGCCTATTAATAGGCATTCATTTTTATGCTGTGTACAAGTGACTTGTGCCAAGCAGTCTCATTTACAACGTGGATCAGATTCTCCCTAGCTGCTAGCACCTGCATAATAAGGTCTGTAGCAGACCCTCATGTGCTCTCACACTCAGGCACACTTGGGCACGTCCACATCCAGAGCTGGCAGTTAAGAGGCTCACCCACCGCTTTCTCCCAAATCCCTTCGCCTACTCACCAGCTGGTGCAGCTTGGCCATCACACACTCACTCACACACCCACACACCAGACACTGGAACTGCGTACAAATGGCCTTCCTACTCCCAGTCCAAGTTTATGAATAAGACAGAATTTATTAATAAAATAGGACAGACTGTAATGATCTGGCACAGGGAAGGCCAGACAAGGAGATCAATCTCATATGACCAGTTCTTTTTGTCCCCTTCCACCTCTGTTTTCCCAAATTTCTTCCTCCCCCAGTCATCCAGGTCCTTCTTTTTTTTCATCTTTCTCCCCTAAAAATACAATAGCAAGTCTGGTACAATCCTGAAATGCTTTTCTGCTCCATGCCATAATGTGTCTCACACTCCTGAAACAGCCCTGCTCCAAAAGGTGATCTGCTCCTGATGACTCATCTTGGTGGGTTTCACACCTGGACATGGAAGCTGAAGGTCTCCTGAGTCAGCTGTGGAAGAACCCAGACGAGGTAGGTGTTCCTCTGGAATCTGCAGTTCGTGTTCCCATCTGCAATCACGGGTCCCTGTGCTTTTCTGAGCTTGTGGAGATTAGCCTTTCTTTGATAGGGTAAGGACTGGTGGGATGGGCCTAGGAGTAGCTGGAGCTGGATATTATTTGTCTCTCAAATAATATCGGTGGTGCCTCTCTGTGCTCCTTTTTGGGAATGCAGAGGAAATTTTATTACATAACCTAACAAAACTTGATCCAATCATGTGCCATAGTTAAACACTTTGTGTTAGAACTAGCAACTAAATAGTTGCTACTAGACTAATATTTCCCAGCTCATATTTTCCAGGGAGAATACTTGAGTATTTTGAAGGCTTCAAGCAGTTGTTTCAAGTGAAATATAATGACATAGAAGGCTTCTTTTAGACAAAGTCTATTTTATCAGATAGTTTGTAAATTATTTATTCTTTAGAGTTATCCAGTCTCATTAGATGTATTTATTCCCTTGAAATACTTGACTAAAATCCAGTTATTGTTCAACCCAGTACTCTGAGTTTGTCTTGAGTAGATCACACCTGACAGACAGCTTATGCTTCAGAAATCTTTCCAAGACACGTTCTATAATGATACCGAAATGTTGCTGAACAGTTGGTGCTGAATGGGTACCAGTTATTTCCACATTTAAAGTTAGGCTGTTGATTGCAAATGTCACACTTTTTTAAAAAGATCTACAGCTTGATTTGATGGTACCAATGATACTGCATTTCCATGTCCCAATTTAAGTAAAACTCCTCAGAAAAAAAGTCTACATAAACTTTTCAATAAAATTAGTAATTTATCAATCAGTGGGTGATTTTATTTAATAATTTGTTTGTAATTCCATTCTAGTCCCATGCTCTCTGAATAACCAAGATCAAACCTAAAAATCAAGCTGATTTTTTTCCCCTAATCAGGGGGAACAGATTCCCGTAGTGCTGATACCACTGGTTGTACTTGTTTTTTCCTTTTGCATGATTTAATTTTTTTAATTAAAACTATTATATTTTGTAATATCACATTGTATAAGCATTTTTGGTGCTTGTGGTATTTGCACTTGTGTTAAGCATGGTCTTTTGTACTTCCATCATTACCCAAAGTAGAGTTGCAAATTTTAACTTTAAACATGCCACAACAGTAAATCTAATGAAAAAGGAATGGAATCTTAGAATGGTTTGGATTGGAAGAGACCTTAAAGATCACCAAGCTCCAACCCCTCTGCCGTGTGCAAAGATATCTCCCACTAGACCAGGTTGCTCGGAGCCCCATTCAATGTGGGCTTGAATGGAATTGAACACTGCCACCGATGGGGCATCCACAGCTTCTCAGGGCAACCTGTTCCGGTGCTTCACCATCCCTACTATAAAGAATTTCTTCAATACACCTAAATTTCTTCTCTTTCAGTTTGAAGTCATTTCCGCTTGTCCCATTGCTACAGGATCCCTCTCCACCTTCCTGGTAAGCCCTCTTCAGATACTATGAAGGTTGCTATGAGACCTTCACTCAGCCTTGTCTTATTCAAGCTGAAGAACAGTTTCAAGCTCCAACAGTTTCACGTCCTTCTTACATTGGGGACACTGGAACTGTACACAGCACTCCAGGTGGGGTCACACAAGAACTGAGCAGAAGAGCAGAATCACCTCCTCTGACCTGCTGGACACGCTGCTTTGGATGCAGCCTAGGATCTGCTTGACTTACTGACCTGTTAAGTGCACACTGAATTGACAGATAACATTGGATTGACTCCTCTATCACTTGTATGAACGAGCTGTCACGAACACATTTGAAGAATCTCCTGGATTGTTTGTGCCCTGCCGCGCTATCACGATATATGTGATAGAATTTTTTTGGTAAAAATATTTAAATTTATAATTAAAAATGATACTAAGGTGTGCTACTTTATGTCAATAAATATTGGCCATAACTCAACAATAGTCTTCAAAAGCTGAGGAAGTCTCTTACACGGTAAACTGAGTAAGAGAAAAAGGGGAGAAAGTGTTCTGCTGCCAATCACACAGTATTTACAACCCGTACTAACGCTCCTTACAAATTCTGATAAGCCCTGTATCAGGTGCCCAGGAGAAAACAAAAGGCTACCTCTGAATGTTTTGGTTTTCACACCACAGCTTTCACAAGCAAAGACTACCACCCTTTCTCATTACTCCTTGCTAGAAGAAAATATCCTATATCCAGCAGCAATAACAGCCCTTAAACAGAGAGCAGCATTGCATATACACCCACTATCTCTAAGGTGAAATACAGCATGGACTTCTGTATTTTGTTTTAATAGAAGAAGAGTTGCACAGATTTAGCAATATTTGTATGTGCTTACATACAGGATAGATTATTAGAACAATACCAGTATTCAGAAAACTCCGCACAGTCTCCAATGCAATTTTGCCATATTGAAGAAATAAAACCAAGGATATTTTTTTTCTTTCTTAGGCTTCGCCTTGGCAGGTTTTTGCCTTTTAATTCCCCCAATGCCTTTTAAGAATCCCGTGATACTAAGACTAGTCTTCTCTTAAAAAATATAAGCTTTCCTTCACTGTTATTTAAAGCATTGCTCTCCCTATCAGGTACATATGGAATGTAATCATGATTTACTAACCATCTAGCATGCCTTTTATATGTGAACTTTCTACAGAAGAGATGCTTGCAGTGAATACTTTATCAACACAGACACAGCCAAAATTATTTACTTTCTTCAATATCATACACAATTAAGAAACACTGCCAGATGCCTATGAAATTAACCAGCTGGATCCATGCAGCATCTCTGTGTTTCTGTACCTCTGGATCAGGCAGAAAACAGTGATCCCCAAGTTGGATAAAAGTTTCTGATCAAGAACTGCAAAGAAATTACTGTAATCACACAGCAAGGTATACTATTCCATTATCTCGTTTTACCATAAAAGCAGTAAAACATTTAATAACAAAAGGAAACCAGGCTTTGTTTCAGAAGCAGTGGAAGATTCTCATGGAAGTCTTTCAGTCTCTTCAGTCTGGATTCCCAGTTTAGGCAATAACTAGCTCTCAATAAAGTCTGTCTATTCGTTACATGTAATCTCTTACTGAAGCTTCATATTTATTTTGTCTGAATTAAACATTTTCGTCAACTAACTCTGCTGCTACTTAAAAAATTATAGGATCTTCTTCATACTCCCAGTAAAGAAATCTGCAATTCTCATATTCTTTCCAATAACAAATAAGGAACATCATAAAAAGTTTTAACTTCTCATTCAGATAGCTTAAACTCAGTTAATTTCCATTTAGTCATTCAAAACTTCAAGGAAGTATGTGTCTGTCTTTATGACCCGTGGATATATTACTCAAAATATAAGATGGTTTAAAAAATACATGAAAATGTGACATATGCTGTCAAATATCCAAAAGATTCATTATCTGGAATGCATGCATTATCTGTCTGCACTTACTGCAAAATATCAGCAATGGGCAGAAGGCGGTCATCCATCTTTGCCAATATTCTGTGATCTCTAAAGTCATATGAGAAACTTCTGATTGACCGAAAAAATAAAACCTAATGATCTTTCTCCTAAAACCATTCATTTTTGACATAACACATAGAAAAGAAACCACCAAGAAATACAGCATGAAGGACAGGATGCTAAATTGAGAAGTGGACCCATGAGACCCCACTGCACCACTCAGCTTTGTGTCATCTCCAAATCTATTGTGGCTGCACATGGTCCCACTGAATGTATCATTGATAAAGATATTAAAGAGCACCAGACCCAAGCCATGAGAGATCCCACTTGTCACCTGGCTCCACGTGGACATAGACACATTGACTGCAACTTTCTGGCTACATTCACTCAGGCAATTCTTTATCCACCAACTAGTCCATCCCTCAAATCCATGTCTGTCCAATTTGGGGATAAGCATGTCATATGAGACCATACGGAAGGCCTTACAGAACTCTAGGTCTAGGTCAGTCTTTCCTCATTGGGCATTGCCACCGTGCCACCGCAGAAGGCCACCAGATGGGTCCAGGAGGATTTGCCTTTAATGACGCTGTGCTGGCAGTCTCAGCTTGTCTCCTTGTCTCGTTTATGCCTTAACATTGTGTCCTGGGGTGACATTAGGAAGCTATATTATTCTTTACCTGCCTGCTTAATGCCCACGGCTACTGTGCCTCTAAGATGACCCCAGTGTAGGGGGATCAGAGCTGGGGTCAGTTAAAGGCTGGCTGAACGGTCAGTTCAGCTGAGCCTGCACCTGGAGCTCAGTCCAATGGCCGATGGACCCGGGGGCAGGGCCGGAGCCAGGGTTGGCTCAGCTGAACAGGCACCTGCAGGACTCAGTGAAAATGGCTCAGTCCAATGGCCCAGAGAGAGACAGGGGACGGAGAGAGAGATGGAGAGACCGTGGTGCTGCTCTCTGCCCTGCTCCTCCTTGCAAGCTTGGGAAAAGGGCGTAGTTTGCTTGTTCTTTTTTCTCCCCCGGCCCCCCTATCTTCCTTCCTTCCTCTCCAGCCCAGGGAGCCCGCGGGGTGGTCCCAGTGGGCCTGTGGGGTGGCCCCGGTGCAGTCCGAACTGTAAGGAAGGCCATGCCAGTGAGTGAAGAGGTGGAGCCACCAGATTCCACCAGCATCACCTGCTGTGAGGAGAAGGACTGGCATTCAGGAGTCGGTGAGGTTTGTTTTTCCATCTGCCCTCCTCTAGGCTGCTGAGTGGACTCCCCCTCCCCTTCCCAGAGACTGAGGGGACCTGTTGTCAGCTCCTTGTGGCTGCCCTTTTCCCTTTTTTTCCCTCTTGGTTTTTTCCCAGTTTTATTTTGTGTTAATAAATAGTTTCGTTTTTTCCTGTGTTAATAAATAGTACCGTTTTTTCCACTTTCACTTGTTGTGGTTAATTTGTTTCCCTTTTCCCTGGGAAGGAGGTACTCATCCCGGGGGGCTTCCTCCTAAGACTTTGTCTCCAAAACCGAGACATATTGCTTCCGTGATGACCTGTGACATGATCTTCCCAGGCACAGAGATGATGCATACTGGTCTATAGTTCCCAGAGTCTTTCCCTCCACAATTTTAAGGATAAGAGTGATTAGAGAAAGGTTAGATACTCTTACTGTCCCACTGTGAAGACTTTTATCAAAACACTCTTCTGTTTCAGAAACTAATGTCCACACAGTTTTGTACACAGAGTTGATTGAAGCTGGTGGCTGTGTTACTCAGTGCCTGCTTTACAGCCAATATCAAAGCAGTCAAATTTGCATTTCATTTTGCAGCCAATTATGTCTTCACAATTAATTGAAAACAGTGACATTACAACCAGAAATCAATTTTCAAAGAGACATTGCTTTTGCAGGAAATAAACTTCTCACTCAAGTAGTCAGATTCTAACACCACAAAGTTCCAAAGGTTTTGTTTGCTAGTTAACAAAATTTCAGGAAATCTCCAACACTCCACACATCCTCCACATACTCCAAAAGCAGAAACAGTGTTGAACACCACATGTTCATTAATAACTTTCCATCTTAGAAACATTTGACCTGTTTTTGTATATCATGAAAAGTCTGACAAAACTGAGCCTTTGTTCCTCTTCAATACTGACAGATATGACAGTAATATTTTACTGGTTCTTCTGAAAAAGGTGTGGGAAGTTCAGGAGTTTTGTTGTTCTGTTAGGTTTCTTCTAGTAACTGATCTTAAGTATTCCTGTTCAATGATATTTGAGTACCAGGAAAAATATATGTGTCTAACAAATACTTTGAAAGGGTGTGCTCCTTGTCTTGAAATACCATAGCAAGACATGCAGCTGATAATGCGCAAGTATGTGTGAAATTTTAACTGTTATAACTTTTAAGGGTGTGTTGTACATGTCTAAAATACTTTGCTAAACAAACATTTAGACTATGCTACCTATTATGTGACTAAGTTTACATGTATCCACTATTTAACACTGTCAAAATCCTTCTTCCTAAATACATACAACTCTTTCAAATTAGGTGCTGCAATATATGGAGAACTGTAAGCAAAAAATGGAAAAGATAGACAGCAAAGAGTTGAGCAGATGGAAAGACAGAATCACCTCTTCTCTCCCCTTGCCCCCTGCCACCCATCCTCCCATTATATTAGGATGCAAAGTAACTTTAAAAGTTTTTTCTGAAGAGCACAGATCTCCATTATGAACAACACTACCTATAATTTCAATGATTAGGTTTTTTCAAAATTGACAAGTATTAGTTATTTCAGAAAATGTCTTAAGTGAGACATCAAAAGAAAGCTAAAGAACACCAACTAACAGTGTCATAGTGATACATCCCATTAAATTTTTCAGATTTTCTCTCTTGTTGTCTTTTCAAATAACTGCCAGAAGTCAATTTGTTGTTGTTGTTGTTATTGTTGCTGTTTTATCCATTTGCAACAAGCGATGTTTAGAAATAAAAACAAGATTTTTTTTCCTCAGGTAGATGAGCACTGTGCAGAGGAACACATTAATCTCTTTCTTGATTACCCAACAATCCTGATCTCTGTCTTTTTCTTTTATTGTACTACATCAAATGATATTTAGAATTCATTTTACTTACTCTCCACTGCTTTTACCCAAGGTAATTCAAGAAACTGCCCTTGTTCCAGATCACCTGTTACTGAATCACTGGTAAAATTAGCTATTAAATGTTACTTTAAAGTTTGTCTGTCTAGAGAATCTCATTAGATTTCAGCCGCAGGTCCACACTGATTGGCAATTGTACTCTCTGTGCACATTTATATGACAGCAGTTATCAACCACAAGTCAGAAATACAGATTATTTAAGGAATGACTATTCATCTTTTCTTGAAATACCAAACGACAATACTGATCCTTACTAAGACAGTGATTGGCATTTTTTTGCCAGTGATCACAGAAATCTGGTTGAGCATGAAACCCCATATTGCTCTTACTGTTATGCTCATTTGGTTTGAATCACACCAACAGGATATGGATCATTATTTAGCTCCAGAAGTCCTCGATCTGCACAAGCTTTCATTCTTAACTACATTATTTGTTGCTCAAAGGGTGTTTTAGTGGTCTTCAGACATTAAATATAAGTCATGTTGCACTCACACAAGCTGTACTTCAATATACATCATGATTTTGCAATCACTTGTGATAAACATCTATTTAATCACTTCAATTTCTTTCCTGAGACCCAGCTTGTGTTTCTTACAAAATGACCCTTGAGTCTTTGCACTGTTAATTCTGATCTTATATGACTTCATCAAGCTGTTGCCATTCTCCAAATTAAAAAAAAAAAAAAAAGAAAAAGAAAAAAGAAAAAGAAAAAGAAAAAGAGAAAAAAAAAGGCATCTTCTCGGAACAAGATGATTCTTCTCCTCCAACTTTTCAGTTCCTACCATGCAGAAACCAAGCATAATGACTTTACCTACAAGTCTGGGACTTTTGAAAACTTTAGTTAAATCCCATCTTGTGCACTATTCCTATTGACAGTATTTATTAGGATTATTTATCTCTCTTATATACCAAACCACTTGATGCTAAGATCAGCAGCATTAACTAGTTTCTATTCCTAACGTTGCTTCTGACTCAGAATGTGTGCACAGGGAATTTAATTTTTCCTATATGCATATTCTCTAGTATTGTCACCTCCATCTGGCAGATATTTTATAATTTAATGGCCTTATTTTCAACAAAGATGAAAACCTGCATCTTCCCCCAAAGTAGTCCACAATCATTATGTGTATAATATTATTTGACTATGTACCCTCTTCATTTTCTCTTCATCATATCAGAAATATTAACAGACATTTTAAATTACATCAGCACTTTATTTTTGTTCACTAGTATCTCATGGTTTTGTATATAGTTTTGCTTTATTTAGCTTTTAAGATTATCAGTGTTCCCCAGAATTAACTTATTCTAGTCTCAAATGTTTCCAGCTTACTTTTCCTTATTTGCCATCAAGGATATTTTAAATTAATAAAAACAAGCATTTGAACTTAGTTCGAAATAATCAAAAGGTTTGTTGATTTGCTTTTTACTTTGCTACTCCTTACATACAAAGAGCAGAAGACACAAATCCAAAATCAAGTAATTTTTGGCTGCTTTTTTTTTTTAAGTAAGGTGTAGAGAAAGTAGATTATCAAAAATTTAAGGGTGGATTATTCAATAACATCCAAGAAAATACACACAAATCAAAATAAATAAAATCTCAACTGAACAGACATACATTGCTGGACAGCTAAAACCCATGTTGCACTGAAATGAATCACGTGTGAGATAATTTTTAAGAAGTAAAATGTTACTTCAAACATTTGAATTAAAGTGCAGTTACTTAATGCGGCTGTGCAACTTGCAATGTTAATAATGAGGAACCTTTAATTGTGATGTCACACTGAGAAGAAGAACTTTTGAAATTAGCATACACAACATTCCTGTCTTTGCTAAGTTAATGAAAGCTCCTTAAAACTGCTTCTTCTCATTTCAGCAGCTTAAAATCTTCTTAAAAGTAACACCAACTTTGAGCACTGTGGAATACATCAGTAATGCATTTGTTTGTAGAGACTGTACAAGAAATATGCCAATCTGATTATAAAATAGAGATAAAATAAAATTAGACAACAGACTTTTTCTAAGTTTATCACTTTTTAATGGTTAAGGGTTTTTTTTATTTGAAGGTTTTGGATGCTGTTGGTTTTTTGGTCGTTTTTTTTTCTCTCTCTTAATTTTCCAATGTCCAGAGAACTGTTATATTACCAGTCCCAATTTGTGCCTTTAAAAACTTGAAAAGATCTTACACAGCTTGGAATAATTCAACTATGATGACTAGATCATGACTGTATTTGGTTTAAACTGTTCTAACTGACCTGTCAACATCTCAAGGAAATTCACAGACTTGAAATATTTTTATCGACCTGGAAAGGCTGGGGTTTTTTTCCTAATCTAGAAAGAGTCAGCAGGGCTTAGACGAGATATTCACTGACCTGGAATGACTGCTTTTTCAGCCTTTCTTGCTCTAGAATGATCGTAAAAGACTTTTAGCAACTATGCTCTCAGTAACAGGTAATCTGTTTTGCTGAACAAATGTGGGTGTTACACATATTGCCTTCATTTCCAAAACCACTTTTAGGGTCCATGCATTAGTTGGGAGACTAAATACTATATTGCATGAACAATGTCTATTGGGTGAATTATTTGGCACAGAATATTTATAATGTTTTAACATGGGTTTGTTCAGTCTCTGTTGCTAATGTACCACCTGAGACTGCTTCAATAATACTAGGACTTTTCAAGGAGCTACTTTTTCTTAGCCAGAAAAGACCAAGAAAAAATATTTATTAGGCATATATGATAAAAACACCCTGATCCAGAAAGATTGCTTGATTTAAAATGATATTTTTGAATATAGGCAGCTGTAACAACAGTTTGGGGTTTTGGGATCTCTTTTTAATGCCACAAGTGAATGACTTGATGTGAAGAACCTAAAAAAATTTTGTAATATTTTACATTGATTGTGCATATTTTTGTTTCCCGTATTTCATCACATTGTTTATAGAGCAAGAGCTACTTAAACTATTTTTTCTGGATGAAAAGAGACTTGAGTTCATAGGTTGCTGCCTGACATATCATTTTCTCGGAGGAAATGCCAAGGCCTTTGAGTATCAGTCACTAGTCAGGTTTTATGCGTCAACTTGCTTGGTTTTTCTTAAACTCCTCTTGGCAGAGATGTTTTAAGTAGGTGTGAACATCAATTCACTAGAGAGCTGACAACACCTTGTCAGAAAAGAATCAAAGGACAATGACAATACCACTGTTAAAAAAACTGGGCTTATGCACTATATATTTTTTGATTTATAGAAAATGTCCAATATTTGTCTTTTAATTTAGAAAAACTGCCTTTGCAAGCTACATATGCCCTGCTATCTAAGGTTCTCCCTGTTTAAAATGAACATGATCAAGAACAGACATAATTCATTTTTACAGGGTAAGACATTTAAATAATGGCACTACGGTTTTCCTAACATCATGAAAGTAAATGCAAGGGGTTTTGAGGATTCCAAGAAAAATTGTCAGCATCATGGTCTAGAGAAAAAAAAAATGTTGGTCATCCTTGAACGGAAGTCAACCAGTTATTCTAGATACTTTGTTCCCCAAAACTACTAAAGATCCTAATCTACCATTACAAGAGCAATATTGTTTCTACAAGAACTTGTTTAGAGCAACAAAAGCTGAGTCAAAAATATCTAATTATGAAGAATAGTAGATACTATAAAAGTTCCACATGGGCCCTGTAGTTCCAGTTTTTAGTTCCATGTGTCCATATCACATCAGAAAGGACTGAAAACTATTTTCTCTAAGTTTCTTTATTATTTAAAGTAGTATAAGGGGAATTGCATTCAGGCACGGAAGGTTGCTTCATGGTCTAACTTCAAGATCATAGCCTATGTGTTTGTCTTGATAGGTAGCAAAGAGTGCAATTAGCACAATGAAATGTTTGAGCTACTAATAAGAACAGCGCTGGTGCATCAGCTAACCAGACTAAATATCTGATGTAGTATTTGAGACAGTGATTTTGTCTTATTTGAGGTGAAAGGAGAGAGAAGAAACACAATTCAGTCTCTAAATAAACAAGTTGGTTTTTCAATTTTAACAGTTGGTCTCCACGTATTTTGTCTCATAACTGACAGATTTTCAGTACTCAGGGAAATGAACACACATCAGTTTCATTACCCGCCCCTCCCCCACCACCACAAAGCAGCTATTACAGGGATTAAACCGTTTTTGTATAATATTTAGTGATGAGGGAAAGGTAAATTTCAGCAGGATAACATTGAAGGAAAAAAGACAAAGGTTCCTGAATAATCAGATGATCATGCCTTCCTGAGGAAAGCAACCTGGCCTAGTGTGATGGTTCTGAAATTTTTCCTGCGCAATGGAAGACAAGCCTGGTCTCCATATTCTGAGCAAAGGTCATAACCAAAGCAAATGTAATAAGTGTACTTGCGATTCTCTCTCTACTCTTAATTTTTTCCCAAATACCATCTTATTCATTTTTTCTTCTGTTAAAAGGGCCTCATATGGAAATGGAACTTTATTATAGGCCAAACCTTTCAAACACATCATCCTACCCAGATATTAATCTCAGCATTTTGTCAGGAACAGAACAAGTGCAAAGACTTCTTCCCCTCTACATACGTGAAAATATAAAAACAACCAAAAAAAATTACAATTACAATTTTTTTCCTTTAAAAGATGAGATTGTCAGTGATTTTTGAAGGTTTCTGAATTCCAGTACAACACACAAATGACAATGTGCAAAATAACAGACAAAGGTATCGTAAGGAAATATTTTTCTTTCAGATTGTCAATTTAAAAACTTGAATGACTGCTAAAATCATTATAATTTTCAGTTCAATTAAAAATTGTATCCCTTATCAGATATCAGGACAAGAAAGAGCAGAGAACAGAAATTATCTATGAATCTTCAAAGGACCTGGTTTTGATTAATTTCTTTAGTCAAATGAGAGAAGTCATTATAATATTTGAAAAGAAAGTTAAAGTAGATATAATATGAAGTATGTGGATAAAATAATTTACAATCTTCACATGGTAATTGCTTGGTAGTCAGCATAATCATTGTAAAACTCTTTGTGAAGAAAAGTAGAACTCCTTAGAGAGAACGCTGTTCCTAAACATTTTTATGGGAGCTTTATAGTTTATCAAGGAATACAATAAAGCACATTCTTATCAGAGAAAGTTCATAGTCTTGCTGCTTTCATATAGTCTAAGATCATTACAATTATCTACTTATAATGGCCCAAGTCCTTGAATTTTTTAACCATGTTTACATTCATTTACAAGAGCTGTGGATTTCTCCCAGATATTTTCTCTTTAAGGAAGTAAGTTGGAAACGAAACCAGACTACTCCAGCAAGCTTTTTCATGAAACTAGTAAGTTTTAATGCAATTAGAGGGGAGACATCTAGAGCTGGAATAGGTAAAACAGTGGGTTAAAAGTTGAAGAAAGAGAACATTAAAACAAAGCTTGTTTTTTACTTCAGCAGAAATTTATAGAAAATTTCTAAAGTACAACTGTACTTTAGAAAGGTACATAGAAAAAACTGGGAGGCAATAGATTTATTATGTTTGTGATGAGAAGTACAGACATGAAAGCCAATCAGAGTAAGTTTTACTGCATGACAGATAAAGTAATAGTAATCCTCCCTAAACCGGCAAAGGTTGTAGAATCACACTATGATTTGTCAAGATGTGAAGTTAAGTAAAATGAATAGTTACTGAAGAAGATGATCCAGAAACATTTGTCACACTAAAGAGCTAGAGAATAGTTTGAGTTGGAAGGGGCCTTTATAGATCATCTAGTCCAACCCCCTGTGATGATAGGGGACATTGTCAACAAGATCAGATTGCTCAAAGACACATCCAATTGGACTTCGAATGTTCCCAGAGATGGGGCATCCAAAACTTCTCTGAGCAACATATCACAGTGTTTCACTGCCCTCTCTGTAAAAATTTCTTCCTTATATCTAATCTAAATCAACATCTTATAGCTTAAAACCATTTCCTTTGCTCATCACAACAGGCCCCCCTAAAAGGTTTGCTGTCACCATTGTTATAGGTCCCCTTGCAGTACTGATAGGTCACAATAAGGTCTCTGCAGAGTCTTCTCTTCCCCAGGCTGAACAATCCTCTCACAGGAGAGGTGTTCCAACTCTCTAAACATATTGATGACCCTCCTTTGAACTCAAACATGTCCATGTCCTTCCTGTGCTGGGCCCCCAGAGCTGATGCAGTGCTCCAGGTGGGTCTCACCAGAGCAGAGCAGAGCAGAGGGGCAGAATCCCCTCCCTGGCCCTGCTGCCCACGCTGCTCTGGATGCAGCCCAGGACAGGTTTGGCTTTCTGGGCTGGGAGTGCTCATGGCTGGGTCATGTCCAGCCTCTCATCCACCAGCACCCCCAAATCCTTCTCAGTGGGGTTTTACCTGCTCAATTCATCCCCCAGCCTCATACTGGGGGTTGCCCTGACCTCAGTGCTGAACCTTGCAATGGCCTTGTTGAACGTCATTAGGTTCCCATGCACCCACTTCTCAAGACTTTCCGAGTCCCTCTGGATGGGATCTTGTCCTTCAGGCATGACAGCTGCACCACTCTGCATGGTATTGTCAGCAAACTTGCTGAGGGTGCACTAGGTCCCACTTTCTGTCATTGATGAAGAGATTAAATAACAGTGATCACAATTCAGACTCCTTAGGGCGCCACCTTACACCGATGTCCATCAGGACACTAAGCCATTGACCTCTACCCTCTGGATGCAACTGCCCCTTTACGGGACTGGAGCATCTCTCTTACAAGGAGAGGTTGAGGGTACTGGGCCTGTTCAGCCTCAAGAAGAGATGACTGAGAGGGGACCTCAAGAATGTCTGGAAGTGTCTGAAGGGAGAGGGCCAAGAGGACAGATCCAGGCTCTGTTCAGTGGTGTAGAGCAATAGGGCAAAAGGTAGTGAACATGAGGAAGAACTTTACTGTGCAGGTGACCAAGCACTGGAACAGATTGTTCAGAGAGGTTTTGCCTGACTGGAAAATTATCTCACCTATTATGTGACCTGTGATTCTGCCCAAACAATTCCTCATTCAACTATGGAATTACTTATAGGTAAAGAGAACTCTGGATGTTATTTAGTCCAACTTGATTTGCACCTTCATTCAAAGTAGGAACAACTGAAACCAATTTGCTTTGGGCCTTCTTCAATTAAATTTTGGTTGTCTCATGGATGAAGATTAATAAAACAGATCCTGATGACTAAAAAAAAAAAAAGGTCGCAAACTGATTTTCTTTTAATTAGCAGTTTTTGCTTCTTGATGTAAAATAACTCAGTAACTCACTTCTACCACAATTTAATTGTTTTTGTATGGGATCACACTGAGTACTCACTTACGATTTTTTTTTTAATTTATCTGTCGGAATCTACTTTCAGCAACTTTTAAAACAAAACCAGGGAAACTTGAAGCTTGAAGGAGAGGAGAGGAGAGGAGAGGAGAGGAGAGGAGAGGAGAGGAGAGGAGAGGAGAGGAGAGGAGAGGAGAGGAGAGGAGAGGAGAGGAGAGGAGAGGAGAGGAGAGGAGAGGAGAGGAGAGGAGAGGAGAGGAGAGGAGAGGAGAGGAGAGGAGAGGAGAGGAGAGGAGAGGAGAGGAGAGGAGAGGAGAGGAGAGGAGAGGAGAGGAGAGGAGAGGAGAGGAGAGGAGAGGAGAGGAGAGGAGAGGAGAGGAGAGGAGAGGAGAGGAGAGGAGAGGAGAGGAGAGGAGAGGAGAGGAGAGGAGAGGAGAGGAGAGGAGAGGAGAGGAGAGGAGAGGAGAGGAGAGGAGAGGAGAGGAGAGGAGAGGAGAGGAGAGGAGAGGAGAGGAGAGGAGAGGAGAGGAGAGGAGAGGAGAGGAGAGGAGAGGAGAGGAGAGGAGAGGAGAGGAGAGGAGAGGAGAGGAGAGGAGAGGAGAGGAGAGGAGAGGAGAGGAGAGGAGAGGAGAGGAGAGGAGAGGAGAGGAGAGGAGAGGAGAGGAGAGGAGAGGAGAGGAGAGGAGAGGAGAGGAGAGGAGAGGAGAGGAGAGGAGAGGAGAGGAGAGGAGAGGAGAGGAGAGGAGAGGAGAGGAGAGGAGAGGAGAGGAGAGGAGAGGAGAGATTCCCTTTAGTGGCAAACAGACTTCCTGGTCAAAGTTTACATTAAAATTCCACAAAGCTTTGCAATCTCATCCCTGTAGTGTATATAAGTTGTTCACATGATCCTCATATTATTTTTTTATCTGCAACACCAGCCACATCGTATCACAGCACCCTTTATATTCTGTTAAGGAGTGATTGTGATAGTGAGTGTCCATAGTCTCATTCAGACAGTCCTTTACCTAATTTAACAAGCCTGTCTCTGTTCTGATTTTTTGAAACTGGAGCACAGCTCAGTCGTGGTCCACTGCTATGTAGCAAGGGCCTCTCCAACAAATAAATGTTCTCTTATTTAACGAGTGTCAATAGAAGTGTCTCACACATTGAATGACCCTTTATCCATTAACCCATTCCACCACTAAAAATACACACAAGCGACACAGCACCGGCAAAAATACTCTCAGTTAAAAAAGAAAACGCTACCATATTACACAATTGTTCCTCCTCCAAAATAATAGATTTCATTCTTTCTCTTCCATCTTACCACATTATAAAAACATTTTTTCCAGTTAGACAGCTTTTTTCTTCTTCATTATGTTAGCTTTTTCCTTTCCCTCAATTCTGAAGTGAGCAGACTGTATGCACACACACACATGCACATCCAACCCCCACCCCCACCCTTTCTCAGTCTCTCTGCTTTTAGCAATAATTTGCACATAATGGAACAGCCAGAGGGGGGTTTGATCAATGACCTCTGTCTCGGAGATGCTGTTCCAAGGGAAACACATCTGCCAACATAAAGTATTGGAGCAATCATAGCTCAGTGAGCGCCGTAATAAGCAACTGTTACACTGGAGCCATCAGTCATGTTCAGTTACAGACCTGAAAGGATATGGCACCTCAGGGAGCAATGTCCTTCCATAAATTTGGGCAGCAATGAAGAATGATTTGCAATCAAGTAATAAAAGGCCTAAAAAAAGGTCCACCACGCATACTAACATCCAATACAGCTGACAAAGAAAATAAAAAACCTTGGCATTGTTTGCTCGTTATGTAAACTACACAGCTGTCCAAGCAATTAAGATATGATTTTGGGAATTCTCTCGTAAAAATTTGCTAACAGCGCTTCCACTTGTGAAAGTGACATTCTTCTTTATCAGTAAAGTGCATTTCATTAAGGTAATGCAATTTCATCTGGCTTAATAGTAGGAATTGCTTAACCTTATGGCAAGAGTACGTAAACAACATAAAATTAATGACACCCCATGCATTGTGGGAATAGATTTGCATTAGTGACAGCATTGATCAAGTAATAGAGAAACTAACACGCACTTCCAATTGTTAATACTCTAGGGATTCCTGTTCACTATCTGCAAAGTCATATTTCTGGTCTTCTGGTTGCAAAACTGTTAGAAAAGATAAAATTCACAGTAAGCTTTGCAATTTTTCAGTACTAACACTAATGAAATAAGCATGATTAAAAAGGCATAGGTCTGAGGGGATCCATCTTCACAGGCAGGCTAAAAATATAAATGAAACAGAAGAGACATGCAAAGGTCTTCTCGAAGTGATGATTGACTTCATATGTGCAACAGCCCCATGATTCAAGAGGCTTTTTCTTCCATTGCTTCAGATGAGGAAATTTGTAAGTGTTGCAGACACCACTTCACGTTCCGATATTTTTCTGAATTCAGCTATAGGACTGTTTATTATGCTTATATGCTTTATTATTTCTGCTTGTACCATTAATGGAATGGCTGTGTGTTTTTGCACAACATTATGGGCTGGACAATTCTCTGACATGTAAGATTTTTCAAATGCTGAAGACAAGAAAAATAAACAAGGGCATCTAAAGTCACATCTGCTCACAGGAGGACCTTCAGTCTTTTGTACTTCTCTCCTTCCAGTGATGAGGTTTTGCAGATGAGGTTAGACAGTGTAGGTCTATCAAAAAAGCTTGTTTTGGGTAGTCTGACCCCTTTCTTATCAGAGTTTTTTCTCAGGCCCCTCTTAATGCACAAGGTTAAGAAACCTCTGACTTCTTAGAGAGGCTTGGTGACTTTCTGAAAAGTCTCCCTTAGGCCAGCACAAACATGTTGACTCATAGGAGTAGTCCCTGTTAAAACAGCTAAATCTTGATTGCTAGTATTTATATACTACACTGAAGACCAGCTCTCAGTTCCTCTTTGTTCCAAAGGAATAACTTAATAAAACTTGTCTGAAATGCTCTCATTTTATTAGTGTATGCCCTTGTTTTCTCATAGTCCTATTAAATGTTGTGGTTTAAAACCAGCTGGGAATTAAACTCCAAATTAGCCTCCCTCTGGTGAGAGAGGAACATAAGCAGAGACTATAATCTAACAATTTACTGAAAACAAACAGAACGAAATGAACAGTAACATAACAACACATTAATAATAAAAGTATACAAAAGAGAGAGTGATTCACACAAAAATGTGCTCACCACCCTGACCCAGTTCTACATGGCCACTGACACAAGGACAGGTTGTTGGACAGTACCACTGCCAGCACCACATGGCCTCCTGCAACAAAGGAGAAAATGGCAGACATTACTGCAATCCTGCAGTGACAAACTCCCCCTCTGTGAGCCAATGGAAAATGATGACGGACAAACCCCCCAGGCTGGATCACCCGCATCACTCTGCTCAACCATGGCTCCTCAGGGCACCTGTGGTGCGCGCATGCTGCTGGGTTCAACATTATTTGGCTGGGCTGGGCTCAGCCCAGCTCCATTCTACTTGGCTGTGTTCGTCACTCGGACTCGCTTCTCCCATGGGAAAGAGGAACAAAAGGGCACTGCCACCTGCTGTGCGGTGGTTGTTGGTTCCCCTTGAAGCCAGGTCCCCAGCAATGACATGTGTGGTACAGAACAGTGAGCTGACCCCATCCACACAGCTCCGGGCTCCACTCCCCTCTCAACCAGGAGAGAACTAAGGCAGTATGAGCAGGAAACCCCTCAGAGAGGATGGAAAGTAGGGAAATGGGGAATGCTTTAGAAGAGATTGGTGAGACACAACCAACAAGGAGTTCTGCTTCTTCTGGGACTTTTATTTTGGTTTGGTTTGCAGCTTATTTCTTATTTTAGAGATTCTAGTTTAAAAGACAAGTGGTAGCTCTGTCTCTCTCTTCCAGATGAAGGACATAAATGGAATTAATACCTGTAAATTCTTTGCATTTAATTAATTTCATGAATGAAAAAATGGCTCAAGCTGCAGATGTTCCTGCTAAAGCAACATACACATGGTAGACAAACTTACAATATAGTCATGGTCTCAAGACTCCTTACGCAATAGCAGTGCAAGGTGTTATTTAAAACAATGATGGGTGACACTTTCACATAATATCGGGTTAGACTCCTTGTTCAAAGTGTTCTTTTCATATGGAAGTCATTCTTCAACAGGAAAAATACTCAAAGTCATGAAACAAGAGTCATGCAACTAGAGGGAAAGGACATTTTACTGACAGTCAGCCAGGCCCTTGACTATACAGACCTAGAATGGAAAATCCAACAAAGAGCAAATTCCTCTTACCTAAGAGGCACCAGCATGTCATTCCAGATGGCAGGCCAGACACATTGCTGGATTAATGGGAGCAGAATAGAATGAACAGTATAAATCTGAAGCCTAAAAAGCCTAAATCTGTATAATGCCTAAACCCATCAACAGGACAATTTCTAGATACAGAACAAACAGGTCTCTGTATGGATATCTCTAAACCAAGTAAAGAAGAGGATTAAGAGGATGCAATGTACAAGTCCCTAAAGGCATTTGTTCTTAAACAGTTTACTGCTTTACTGCTATACACAGTAGGACTCCAGGATATTGTAGTTAACGGTGTTAACTTATGACAGGAGAACTAGTACCAAGCAATGCTAAATAACTCCTGCAGGGTTTTAGAAGTCTGAGATTTCTTAGACTTACGAAATAAGCGCTTTTAAAAATATTAAAAGGGGGTTGGGGTTTTTTCCTCTTTTTGGCATGTCAGGCTACAACTACTCTAAGAAAGCTAGGCAAAGATCCTATTCTATTGTCTTTATTTGCTCTTATTCATCATGAAGTCCTCTTTGCAAGGGAAAATTACACTTCATAATGAATGTAGATAAGAGATTACCCCATCTTTCATAATTTACTCATCCATTCCTAGAAGGAGGAAATCAGCCTGACAGCGGGCATTATAGGTAGTGCTCAACAGCTGTCCAGAAACTGTTAATTTCTAGGGGCAAGTCCTGCAGATAGTGGGTTTTTTCTAAATATTAAACTGTCACATTCTTTCAGAGTTTTTTCCAGTTATATCTCCCAGGGCTTACAGAAAGCACTGATATACAAAAAGAATATAGGGGCAAAAACCCCATGGATTTAAACACAGATCTATTCCCATATACCAATGCAGAAAAAATTTGAAGTTCTTCTGGAAAAATCAGAGAACCACCGTGTCTTAATTCTCTAATACTTTGAATTGATTTCATAGGTCCCATTCTTCTATGATTTGGGCACAAAAAGCTCTGCTCTCCAAGTATGATTCTCCAGTTTCCACAGGGTTGTTTATTACTATTTACACAGCAAAGCATTTTTCTCTTCAAAGATGATCTATCAATACAGGCCTCAGTCTTGAATGGAAACTTACTCATAATTGAATTAACACAATAGATCTGAGGGAAGGGAAGATAGATTTGAATGTTTTCATTTTCTATAAGATTTATTTGAATCAGATTATTTTGTCCATCATATCAAGCTTTTAAGTCTACACTTCCTCTGTACCTCCTACACAGAGTTCTGACTTCTGCCAATACTTATAACTTAATATTTCCCCCTCCTTGCTTCTATCTCAAACATCTTGTAGTAAAAGTACTACTGTTGTCATCTTGCAAATGAGGACACATGGTCTCCTTTGCATCAATGAGACTTTTTGTAGCCCTGAGGGCTCTACAGATCATAAAATACAAATGATGAAATGTTCTGAATCTTAGTTAGCACAGTGGCCAAAATCAAGGTACCTCTTTTCGTTTTAACAGAATATAAATACCTTATGAAAGAATTTCATCCATGAGTAGAGGACCAACATATACCCTTCTTGGACTCTCAGGCACTCATGGTAAATTGCACCATTTTAAAATAAGGCTTGATTTTTTAAAAACACATGCCAACAAACATGGGGTTTATATCATAATTAAAATATTCAATTTAGTTGAAAGCCATCTATATTACGCATAACGTCTCCTGATTAGACTCACACTTATTTCAATGACAAATAAACCTCAACACTATCTCCAAAGAAAAGAAAGCATGTGTTGGACTCCTTAATGTCCAACACTTGCACCAGAACTATGAAGTTGTTGCCTCACCTAATACAACATAACTATCATGAAGTGGGAATAAATTAACAAAGATATTCCTTTTATTTGTCTTTCTCTTCCCACCAGTTCTCATCATACAAATCTAATGTATTGTGAATGTTTAAGGTAGAAAAACACACAAAAGCCATACAGCTCACATGTGTGTCTTTCACCACAGACAATTATCTCAGCTTTGTTTTCCTTATGGATAAAATTTAGGGGAGCTGCTATGTAATGGAAGCTGCTCGCATTTCCTGAATGCTGAACATCTGCTTTACGTGAGACTGACTAGGGAAGAATTTGTTATTTTAAGATGTTTGATAGAATACATACCAGACCAACTGGAGACTTAGCCATTCTGGAGAACTTACGAACTCTCTAATGTCATGTCCTAAAGTTCTGGTGCCTTATCTTTGTCATTCATTTAATTTAAACATAAGACCAACAAGAACTATACTTCACGATACTCTTAAAGTTATGCTGTCTTTAATTGTGATACTTTGATTTAATTCAAAACAGGTAGTAGTTTCCATTCAATCCATCTCTCCAATACCACAACCACACTCCTGGTCTGCTTTAAAATATTTTATAGGATGCAAAACGTGTTTATGCCAGACATGTGTTAACTTGTAAGGCTATTGTTCATTCCAGGTGACTTCACAACTTTATATTCATTGACAGTCAATCCTAATTCTTTCATAAGCATACTGTACCTATTTAATTACTACTGAGCTGCAATTAAAATCTTTCTCTCCCTTTCCCTAAACAATACATATTTGCTACATAACTTGGGCAAGACTCATAAAAACTTGAAGGTTTCAGTGGGAAAAAACCAACGAAAACAACAAACAATATTTTGACATTACTTTTTGGCTTTCAATTAACAAGGTAGAGTGAAAAAAAACCCCACCACAATTAATACATCAGAGAGCTCTGCCAGGCTTTTATAGCAATACAGGATTTTTCAGCTATAAAGAAACATATTGAATCTTCAGAGCACAGCCCATTCTTCACTGCTTCAGTTGTCTTCTTTTGTTTACAAGTCCCTGCCATCCTTCTCTGTGAATTGAATGCTAAACTGTCTCTGGAGAGACGTTATATTGCTTACAGAATGCCTCAGCAGATGGTGCTTCCTGTTGCAACAGAAGGCTGTGATTACACCTGAACTCTTCAAGAACTCTAACTTACACAGAAAAACAAGATAAATGGAAGTCTTACAGCTCTATTCTTTTCCTTCTCTATTCTCTCACCTTCAGAAAAAAAATAAAATCTAGATTTGGAAACTGCTAACCTTTTACCACGATAGTTTGTCCCCACCTCCATTTCAGACATTTTATCATTCCATACCTTGTTACAGTACTGCTTATTATTGTTGTAAAATAGAAGAAGCCTCCACCAGGAAGAGTCCGTAAACACAAAATGAAGCACCATGAACATTATTGGATTCAGAAGTTCAGTATTCTATAGCAGTTCACTACTGAATGTGGAATGGACCTTTTTACAGAAGATCTATGAATTCTTTGCAGGGGAAGATTCATCCCATCTATTCCCCTGATCTATTAGTTTCTGTAAAATGTGAAGCTAATTTTAGGATCATATAGCTTAAAACCAAGAACCATATCTGTATATTAGGAAGTTAAATATGTTTGTATTCTCTTAATAATTAGAAGATAAATAATTGCCATTGAAAGGCAGCCATCTGAAAGAAAGAATTCCTGTAAATTTCTTTACACAGTCTGTATATCCAAAATATTGTTCTGCATGGATTCTATAGAGAGCCTGCATAGCTCATATGGACAAGACAGGACAGAAAGTGGTCAATACTACTCCCTGCATTTATTAGTCATGAAAATTAGTCTTTTATCTGGCAGAGAAATGTCCTTGTCTGTTGTATGACTGCATTGGGCTCTGCCTACCTCCACCACTATTTCGAGCTTTGATTGTCTTCAAGCTTTCAGCCCTGAAGTAGGCTCAAATCAAAACCAATGCTCAATTTGTTTGCAGAGTTCCAGATGGCCAGGGACCTCTTGGGACCTTGCACAACAGAGACAGATGAGAATAGGTCCATGTCCTTCTCTTAAAGGAATGTGTGGACCTGCCCACATCTTAGTGCCTATTCACTGGAACTGGAAAGGCTGCGTTCAGCTGTGGTTTTGTTGCCAAATCACAGTATTTCCACTATAAATGGCTCCCCATCAGAGAAGACCTGCCCATCCTCCCCCGCTCCCTGACTGAACTAGAGGGAAAATTAAACTTGTATCTGGCTTTTGCAACTCTTATCAATCTCTCACCTTTTGCATGGATGATTCATCAGTTTCACTGTAAACCTTAGCAGAATTAAGTCTTTGCTGTTTTCAGTGAAATTTCAAAAGTCTCACTATACAAAAAAATTTATGAAACTTACTAGTTAGAAAAAATCCCTTCAGAATCTTACTGGTTTCAACACATAAGTTGTTCAAGTAATTTCCTACAAGCTTTTTTTATGGGTGCGTTTTCCCCAAAAAGTACATTCTGGCAGATCTGAATAGCATCAGGCAATGACCAACTTCTTTAAATAGGAAAAAATCCCTTACGTCATCAGGAGATCATCAGTAAAAAAAGACGCTTTTTGCCTTTTCTTGCATTCTCAGAATACATCTCTATATTGTAACAGAGAGGAACATGAAGGTAGCCAAATAATTGTATTACCGCAATGGTTCACAACATTTTACCAGGCTCTAACCAGACCTGTCCTGGCTCTCCTGTTTCCAGTGCGTCTTTCTGCTTGCCTCTGCATCCATGTTCCCTCACACTACTCTGTGTGAATGCACTCTCCCTCCCCACCAGCACAGCCCAAGGGAGAAGTGTGTTCTCAGGGCCTTGTGTTTATCATTGATTTTTTACTAACTCAAGTGTCTGGATGGTGCATCCCTTCTTATGACGAATAAATAAAAAGAAATGAATCTGTATTGACTGCTCATTTAATAGGGAGGATAGCACTTAGTCATTACTTAGTATGAGCCTACCAGGCATTCTAAAAAGAGGCCTCAAAAGAAGATGTGGGGGAATAAGTAGAACTCAGTTCAAATAACATTTTAAAGCCAATATCAATTCTGGTTTTTGTTAGTTCTATCAGCTTTTTTTAGATGCCAGTGTTGATATAGATCTGCCCAGCGATACTTGAACATGAGGGGCAAGTCCAGGAACTGGACAGTGCCAGCATTTCTGTTAGAACACAAAAATGAGAAGGTCACAATGTTTAGGTCAAGGATCCCCATAGACTGTGAAGCACTTTTAAACACATGAGAAGAAATGGCAACATTTGCAACCGCATTGATGATACAGGGGTCAAAAATCTGGTGGTCATCTCAGATTCCTTCACTTCTTTTCCATGTACATTATAACAATGGCAAATCTTGTCAGCTCTCATCTATGGTGTCTTAAAAACCCCTCCACCAGTCAGTCTCCCATTGTGGTGGAATAAAATTTTTTAAAAAAATTTTAAAAGCCCCACACCCCTCACTTCAGTTTCTTCTGTCATCATTAAGACAATATATTGCACAATTATATACATGTCTTACCCCTTGTAATTTACATACTTCTGTACTTCCTTCAGTCCCCCTCGTTCCTGACGTATGCTCATCTGCTCATATACAATTTCATCTTTCCCATATTTGCCTCCTGTTTTCCTGCAGTTATTCATCTCTTGGTGCCAGTTAAGTAATTTCTGTCTCGCAGTTTTCTTCTCTCATAACTCTTGTTAGAAAAAAGCTTTGTTCCTAAGCTATCTATTCACGTAAACTTCATATCAAATTTCCTATTAGAAAAAAGCCCCAAACCAATAACAAAAAAAAACCAAAGAAAAAAACCTACATTTTATGTAATGAGAGTAAAAAAAACAAATAGACTGAAAAAAATTAATAACTGCTTAGTCACTGTAAGGTATACTTTTACACTTCTTGGCTGATGAAAATAGATGGGTCATTGACTGCAGAAAATTGTTGTTTTTTTTAAATGTGGAAGGTAAGCCTTGAACTCAGGCACATTAAAAAAGACTCTGTGTCCTCACCCATTAATCCCAATGCATGATGAGCACAGTTAAAGTTGTGACAAAGTAGCCAGGACAGTTTCAGCAAGGCAAAAATCCACACTATGGGAAATATTATATTTTCATCTGGGTGACTATGCATAGTCACAGCTTGCTTGCCTTGAATATCAGAAAAACCCATTTCCTTCCTTCCTCTTAGACTAGTTCAGAAATCTCCTCTAGTATTTAAACTTCGCTGTTATTTAATTTCACACATTTTCCTTAGTAATGTTGGAGAAACATTTGAGCCCCGACCACCATCCCAATAACACCACTTCTACTGTTACCATTAGCTTTTCTGAATGGACTTTTTTTGCTTTTTGTGACAGAACTCTGTGTTTCTCAGAAAATCAGCTTAAATCTTTCCATATTCATAGGAACACCTTAATATTGTTAATGTGCTTTGGGATATCTAAAGGGCAAGAATTCGTTGTGTGTTTTTGTGAGGTGCTTCACAAAACAGTGAGTTATCTTAGATAGTGCTGAAATACTTTGAAACATACCGTGTTCGATTTTTTATGGCTTTTGATTTGGAATGAGTGTTAGGAGGACAATAATGGAAGGAAAATGGACTAAGCAGCTGCTGAGGCAGCCCACCCTAGTGGTGTTATGTGGAAAGACCAATACATTCAAACAATAAACCTCTCTTTCTAGATACATGCTAAGATGGATCGCTAGTCCTCTCTAAAGAGGTTCAAAGCACTTTTTTAGAGGTTGGACAAAGATGTTTCAGAAATTTTGCTTTCCAACAGTACTAGAAATAACACATTTTTCTGAATCTTCAAATATCAGCACATCAGTTGCTGTTCATCCTGTTCCTCATCTGAGGAGTAATTATGTGACACCCATTAACCAAATAGCCAACGATCTTCAAGATCTCTACATCCTCATCCTCACACTTACCTTTCCACATATGTTGACATTTCAAATACACTTCTTAGATAGGATAGTGAAGGGAAAAAAGGCAGAAGGGCTGTGTTTTCATAGGAATTACACAAATATTACTGAGAAACTGGTCAAATGGAGTTCACATAAAATTGAATGTCAGTGGTAGAGTACAAAACTGAATCCAGAGCTTACTAATATCATTAGATAAATGCCCTTAGTTTAAAATCTACTTTCCAATGGAAAGTTGTTTTTTATCCTTGACTTTACTGGAACATTGTACACAATCATCAGGAAAGAGGTGAGTCAGTCTTTAATATCAGACATGTCAAGGGAGTTGTGTTTCTCTACATTGCAAATATCACCAGGTTTTCAGAGTTAAAGTTTAGTGTTGCATAAACACTAACCAGAATGAAGATGATGACGTAAAAAGACCTCCACAAATCTAAGATTACCCTTCTTATTCCATCCAAGGCTTCTGAATGGTTTTTGGTATCAGCTCTTTGAGGAAGGTCCACTGTCACTATCTGAATTAAATCACATATTCTGCTTCTCCACTGGACATCACCAAATGAGATAATCAAGATGCTTATCAAATTTCATAGCATTTTTACCAGGCTAAAGTGGTGATGATTAAAAAACAAGTCTCATGCAAGAAAATTTCATACCATTTCCAGTTCAAATTGATTTAAACCTCAAAACAGAATTTATCATTGAAGTTTACAAGAAAAATTCTAATACTAAATACTAATGTTTTGCATTTTGTTTCCCTCCAATCAATGGTTACATTGAAAAAACAATATTCAAGGCATACTAAAAGAATAAAATGTGGTTTACAATAGAATACATACACTAATAGTACAAAATTTGATAAAATATCAATGATTTTTAATTTTAATTTCATTTTAAAGTCATTCCTGAGACACATACATGCCACTGTGACTCATGTTGACAAAAAATACATGTCCTTACAACATATTTAAGACAGTTGCCATCTTCTCAGCTGACTTTATTTCTACTTTGAAGAAACAAACTCAGCTAACAGAATTCAAGTGTTGAAACAAAGGAGCAGAGGTTAGGGAAGTTCTCAGACTGAGAAATGACAGGCTCACTAAATAATTGTTACTTTCTCTATGTAATATGAAATTTAAGCATTGAGATATAGAAGATCCCAGGAAGGATAAGATAAGATTTTCAAACATGTGAGTGATGCTCTGTCTTTCTTTCCAACTCTGTTGTTAGACTATCAAATTTGAATCAATGAATATGTGGTTACTACTTTTAAATATGGAGCAAATTCAGATTGGAATCCTGAGCTATGTTTTGTAATATGAACTTACACGTTTGGTAAAGCTTAAAGAATTCTGGAATTAAATCACGTTATCTGATGTACTTTATACCTAAAAAGCACATAAACTTTTTTTTTTTTTTTTTCTTTTTTTTTGTGTGGCGGATGAGGATGATTCTGAGCATGTCCACCAATTAGCAACTGACTGCAAACAAATCCTTTGAGTTGGCAAATTAAAATCTACTGTTCAGTAGTCTCTTAAAACATTTCATTTCCTAGCTACCAACCAATATATTTGCATTTGACCAAAGATGTGAGGTAGTATCTCAACTAATCTCAAATAATGTCCCTTTCTTTCCAAAGAGTTGAGGGGGCTGTTGTCCTTTTGGTGAAACCCTTCAGATTTCTTTCTCCATTGACAGAAATTATATTTTCTTTAGTTTTTGACAGATGTAGGAACACAAAGTAATAATAATATAAAAAATAAGATCATCAACACTACTAGTATGGAGATATGTCAAGTCCCTGGATGCAGGGGACCAAAAGTGCAGAAGGACACCACAGAAATTTTGTAACGTTTCTGAATAAGTGTCATGGTCCGTTCAAGGGATTGTTACAAATATGTAAGGAGGTTTTTCCTTTTTTTCTTTTCTCAATGCAGTGCTAGGCATCATAGGATCTCTGTGGAGAAGAGATGCACTAATCCAACCACACAGGATCTTTTCAGCACTCTCTGCCTGTCTGCCAGCACCAAGACTGACACCTGGTGCCCAGGCCGAGGAAACAGCTCAGCTCCTAGTCAAAAAACCCATCCAAATTAACACTGATTTCCAATAAATTGTATTGATTTCACAAGGCTGAAAGACTCCCATCCCTTTTCGTTACCAATTTGCATAGATATTCTAATTCTCATTCAAATCTATTAAAAGAGTAGCAAGCTTATGGACCTTGTTCATCCCTTAACAGTTAGAGTTGCTGGATCATTAATATCAATAATGAGCTAGAACGGCAATTAGTGTCTAAATGAAATATGCCACAAATTACTGATTTATCATTATGTTTGTCAGTAAAAATATACTATGGCATAGCAGGGTAAGCAATTATATCATTCCAGAGACTGCAAAACTACAAGTTTTTCCTAGAAGGCATCTGAGAAAAATATTAAGAAACACCATCATTTTATTGCCAATTTGTGTGAAAGACACAAAACAACAGGAAAAATCAGCAATTTTTTAAAACTGCAAACTCTTAAGTGCTGTCTGTTAAACAGTTATTTGTTTCCTAGCTTGTCTGACCTATTACCTTCTTCCTCCCATGCTTCTCTTTTCACCAGTTTTAAACTTCGTATCTTCATTTTCTTCTTGGACTAAATTTCAGAAGCTTTCTCTCACTAAATTGGCTCAGACAAAAACTGCCAGGTTCCTTAATCACCCCATTCTTCTCCTTTCTTTTTTGCTTATTTTTCAAAATCTGTGGTAGTGCAAGGTCCTAAAACCAGGTTTGGTCCTCATATATAATTTCTGCATTTTCTTATGAAGTCATTGAAATAATGATCTCAGAGATATGCTGCTTTAAGTGTATAAAAAGTATTTCTAATCCCGTCACATAGTGATACCATTTCTACCATTCCAGCTTCTCTGACATTTCACTGCAGCAGGAATGATTGTGCTGATCTGGGTTTTTTTTTAAAGCTGTCATTGGTTACTTCAGCTGAGTTTTAATATGAGTTTCTGAATTTGTAGGCATTTTATTATTCTTTATACACTCACATATGTATAAAAGTATAAAGTATTCTAAATGTCAAGTATTATATATGCACTATAAATATGAAAAAAACCAAAAAAAACCAAAACAAACAAACAAAGGAAAAAAAAAAAAAAAAAAAAAAAAAAAAAACCAACCCAACCCAACCCAAAATTTTATATTAATTCTGTTTGCATTTATTCTCAGACTTTCAAAGTATGACTGTTGATCAGAATATGCCATTACAGCAATAGGAAAGATCATTTTGCATGAATCATTTGCCAGCAAAGAAAGACCAGAGCTTGTGGATCATAATCAGCAAAATACCAAGTAGCCAAATTGTGACAAACTTTCTCTACTTACTAATTGTAATTTGGCAGTTGGTTACATAAAAGTTTGCATCAGATATTAGAACAGCATGATTCCTAGTGCTCAGCTGTTTGGAAGAAATTCATGCTGCAGATTGCCTGCTACTCAAGTTAGAGTCTTTCCGCTATCCCTTTAGAAGTTTCCAAGAGTTCCCTGAGAAGATGCATGCAGCAGCTTATGAACTCTAACAATCAAAGAAGAAAACACAAACTTGTGTTTTCCAATAAAACTGACAGTCAAATACAAACAGTGAAGAAAAAGTCAATAAAAACTCATGTGGATGAGCCCCATGTTTGGAGTTAAAGTTTATTTGTAGTTTCACTGTGATCAGTATCCCAAATGAATTTTTACACCACATAGTCGCAATTTCACAAGATGTTTGGGAGAATGGACAAAATGGAAGAATGTTTGGGTTATAGTAAAATCACTGCAGGAAGGACAAGAACGTTCTCCTATCACTATCAGCCAAACCACAGGAACATTCTCCTATCACTGTCAGCCAGTGCCTGGTATCCACTTCTTCCCACCCTGATCTCTGGAAGAGACTTATTTGCTCTGAATTCCTTCATGGACCTCAGCCCCTGAAATATAGAGGCAAAGAGCTGCCTGCTGTGAGGCAGAAACATTAAATAAGAATGTGAGGAAGACTTGGAAGCAAAGCAAGAGGTAAGATTTATTTAAGTAATGGAACAGAATTACTCCACAAGTTTTTAGAAAGGTTTCAAACCTTTTCAAACCTTGCATTTTAAAAACCACATAGGTTTTGAGAACTGTGTCTACAAAGATAAAGACTGAGTTGTCAATCTGGCTTTCTCTTTTTAGTGGAAAGCTTCTATTTTAAAATAAAGAGCAAAGACAAAGAAAGCATTTGCCAGGCCTTTTGCATAAGCTGGAAATTGTCAGCTTGTAACAATTTTAAGGTTTTTGTGAGAATATATCCTTGTGCTTCTTAACAGTTTGCTTAAGGGCTCTGCCAAGAAGAGCAAGTGGCTTGGGGGACCCAGCTGAATGGTTGGTCATGTTTAGCACCTTCATTCCCAAGGAACCAGTGTGACACATATCTCTCACTCCAAGAAGCCACAGCTTTTTCACAATGGAAAAGAATTGAGAGCTCTTCTGGGATAGAAAGTATATGTCACATATTCGTGCAGCCTAATACCTTCATGAAGACAACCAGGAAAAAAAGTACGAATTATTAAGCAGGAAACCCATGTTATTATCGAAATATCTCACATATAGAATGCCAGGACTCAAATTTCTCACTCTACCATAACCACTTTTGACCATGTGGATATTTCTCCTAAATCAGATTTCACAGCTGAAAAATATTTTAAGCACAGGAGCACTCGCAATAGTAAGAGATCTGTGGAACACCACATGGATACCACCTCATAAAAAGGTTACGTTTTATACTATTATTGTCTTGGAACACAAATTTATATTCCTGAGGATGGACCCATTGATCTGACATTACACACCATGTATCCATGCAAGAGCCTTACTGCAGTTATGCAGAAAAAACTCTCAGGTTTGTGTTCTGTAAGTCAGGTCCCTCTGTGCATAAAGTGTGGAGCAGAGTCTGCATGCCTGTAGTAACCCCACCTTACTTTCCACATAGGCTTGTGGCTCTTCATATTCTTCAACTGCCACTTCTTTACCTTCGGCTAGAGAAGGCATGCTATGGGAAGAAATATTGGTCAGCCATTTTTAACATGAAAGGCAAAGGACAGGCCTCTAGACATGTCTTCATCAAAAAGATCGAAGTTTCTATAAAAAATACTACAGTGTCACTTTGTTGCCATGGGATAATTTGTGCTCAAAGGTCTCCTTTTATCTTAGGCTCTTGCCTTCACCATTTAAAGTTCAGCATCAACATCATACACCATTCCTTATCATCATCAACATCACAGACAATAGTTCAGCGCTGGAAATAGGAAAGTCAGTAAAGGCTTGGAAGGTCAGTTCAAATGAGCATTCAAAAGTTCAACTGCTTATCAAAATAATTTCCATTTTTAGAGCAGACTGGAAATCCCTTAGAAGTGAACTGCATGGTAAGTTTAGGCCATGACATGCAGAGGACCCTGAGAAGGAGATACCTTAAGACATCTTTTCATTCTCTTAATTGCCAATTTCTAAACAGTAATATGTCTTTAACAGAAAATATTTGATGTTTAGAGGCAAAACTGAGAACAGAAAGAGTAAGGCAAGATAGAATCCAAAGCCCAAACTAACGTATCACTTAGAAAACTGAAAACCAAGTTCTCAGGGATCAATCTGTAGGGTCATTCTCACACAGCTCCCAGTCACCTGTCCTTTTATGGGAGTACCTGAGTAAGAACAGACAAATATCAGCTCGCTTTAACTCAGCCAGGACTCCCTTCCCTCTCTACTATACCAGTCAGCCTGGACAGGAAATCACCATACAGTACAAAAAGATGAAAATCAGAGGATAGTGAGGTGTGGAGAAGTGTTCATGAATGAGTTTGACGAAGGTGGGTTGAAGATATTAAAACAAAATGTGCAGGTTTTTATTCCTTCTGGAGTATGCACTTTGAGGACACGATATAGTGTAAGTTAATTTGAAGGACGAATGGCCAAGAAACAGGACAGTGTTCAAATTTGATTAGGTGGCTGGAGAACGTTTATGTGCAGTCCATCAGCATGCTCTCTCTTAGTTTGTTTATGAGGACAAGCATAAGAGTGAGCAAACACATAAATCTGCAGCTTATTAAAAAGGAAAACCCACACTGTCCTTGGCAATACCTTTACATGTTGCAAACGATAGAGTCAGAAAGTATGTTGTCTTTCCTCCTGAAGACTCCAGCTGATTGAAGTGATTGGGTTTCAACTTTTCTCCCAAAAATGTATCTTCATGGAAAATTTCAGCTCAAATGAGTAATATTTGTGACAACAGTTTTAATGGAAACTTCTAAGCAAACTTCCAAGACCTTCATTGTGAAAAATTGTCAGACATATTTGCTTAGTTTTTTTGAATTATTACAAGACTGATTGAGGTAAAAGCACAAAGGTCTGGACAGGAAATCACCACATAGGACTAAGAGATTAAAATCAGAGGATAGTGAGGTGTGGAGAAGTGTTCATGAATGAGTTTGATAAATGTGGGTTGAAGATATTGAAAGAAAATGTGCAGGCTTTTATTCATGAATCTGAGAGGAATGGCAATGCAAATCTTTTTTGCTTTGCTTTTGCACAGCAGCACTTACACAAAAATCATAATGCGCAACCTCATTGCATTAGCCAGCTAGTGAGGGTTACTGCCTCTGAAAAGTCTGGCTGTACGAAATCATTCTGAATCAGAGGTAGTAAAGGAGTGGCCTTTTCCTCCCCCTTCTTCAAGGATCTGCCAAGCATGTCAGATCGTTCATGTTAAATTATGCTGGATGGCATTGAGATGTGCACTACTGTTATCTAATGGCTGAGTTGCAGCTGTCAAATCATCTCACTGTGAGCCTCCTGTAGCAATCCAACACTGGTCCAAAAGAGGGGAACAGCCCTTTATCTGCTAATTTACAGCTAGTCCAAATCTGACAATTAAAGAATATGCATGACAATCAGAGAAGAATAATAAACTTATCAACTCTAACGACTTCTGCGTACTTTCAGACAAACTAGTTTATTAAAGTCCTGTGACTAAACTCAGTTCTGGCACAAAGTGTAATGATTCTGTTGACTTAGTGAGCAGCTTATTTGGCTATAAATTTTAAACCTTCACAGCAGGCAGAAAGAGGGGAATTATTGAAAATTAAAATAATATCCATACAATCAAAGTGTTTGTCTTTATATCGCTACCTTGAATTGTGCTGTGGCTTTAACAATTTAACTCAAATTACCATCTGCAGCTCAGTAATAATTAAGCTTCTACTTTTTACATATTTATTGTCCTTACTGACCTCTCTGATTACTTAGTAAACAATATTTCTTAAGTTTTCCTGTGGTTCAGTCCGTGCTAGGAAAACACTAATCTCTCCCAGGTTTTATCTTTCTCAGTTCCCCTGCACCATGGTTTGACCTGCAGGCAAATGAAGCCATTCAAATATTTGCTTATCTTGTCATCTGTTCTCATCAGACCTTGCAATTCCTGTCATGCCCCACATGTCAGTTTAAAGCATAACGTCATTAATACCTCCAGTGCACTAATGGATGCTTCACACATGAACGCATTAATGAAATGTGTTATTGTTTTCCCTCACAGGACATTAACAATCTCGCTCACACTGAGCCCCTGAAGCCCTGCAGTGCTGCTGAAAACCACTAGCTATCAAATGAACCCTCAGTTACGCCTCAGTAACTTTAAGTTCAAGTTTATCACTGAAGTGTCACTAATGTGAGGAGAAGATACAAGCCGCTAAGGTCTTTTGGGCCCAGCTTCAATTACCTTAAAGAGTAACAGGAGGCAATAGCTGCAAGGGAAAAATACACCATCATATAAATGAAATGCTGTCAAGACAAAATAGGAAAGATCTGGGTGTCAATGTGGTAATTTGTTTCTTGTTTCTACCCTTTGTCTGTGGACTGGTGGCTTGGATAATGAAGACAGGGTTGCTTTTCTATGGAATATAAACACAAATAATCTCATTTTCTGGTAGATATTTTAAATATAAGAGGCAATAAAAATTCCTTACGCAAACCATATTTAAAATTGCTTCTCAGTATCTGTCAGAACTATTTCCAGAGGAGTTGTGAAATGGCCACAGCGAGTTATGCAGCTTTTACATACAGGTTAGCTAAAGAAGGCTGCTGGTGTCCTGTTAGGCTGTGGTTGCAAGAGCACTTTGGCAGCAGAAATATAGCCATGGATTTTTCACATAATGAATAATGTCACTACCTTTTCTATAGGTCAAAGGAGAATAAAAACCAAGGTATTCCCTGCATTCATATCCACTATAAGGATCAGCTTCTGATCTTGCATTAGGAGTTTTTTTCACAAAGCCAGTGGATGAAGGTGTCCACTGTATGTTTAACCTTAAAAATCAGAAGTCAGAGTAGCTGGTAACTTTAATTTTTCCTCTGTGTAATATATATTGTTATGTAAAGTTCTGAACAGGATAAATACAGAAAAGGACTGGAAATTTATCTGGTGTTTCAGGTGTGAAATCAGGAAATTCTCTTATTCTACAGTCAACCTTTGGCTCTCACTTTATTCTCAAGTAGTGATGCTCCTATATGGAGCCTATGGGCACAGCTAGGAGTAAGGCCATTCTAGGAACAGGCAAGAGACATCCTCAGCTGTGGAGGAAATGAATAAGTAAATCCTGGAAAGGCCATTCCTGGCTTGTTCTACTCTAGGACCTCCTTCCAGTGAACTATGCTGAAAGCCCCATTTTGCCTCGTCGGTCCAAGACATGGCATGAATTTCAGAGCTCTCCAGCACAGGAATTTTCTGACGAGTAGCCTGCAAGGCCAGGAAGATCAGTGACACCTATTTAATTTTATTACCTATTAACCTCTTAAGACAATCCCTGAATGCCTTCACATAGTTATAGCATAAATCCCATATACATTCTGCTTATTTTACTAAATAAATGCCATAGAAATAAAACATAAGTAGGGAGAAAGAGTCTTATAATCAAAATTAACAAATTACTGCAGGAAATCAGGAACTTTTACTGACCCAAATATACAGCTGTCCTCTATAGAAACAAGTGGATTGCCATGAAATGTTTCACAATTCCCAGGGTACCAACCAAACAAGAACAATTTTCTTGTTTCTAAAATTCAGACAAATGGAAATATTATTACAGAATTTCTAATACTTGCAATCCAGAAGCATTTCTGATACTCATCCCCTTGTTCATACAGTCAGTCTTCTTGCATAAAACATTTTCTTTTCTCCAGCATATATTTCAATAAAGAGAGAGTGGTAAAATCGGTGTCAGCATATGAGCGTTTTTTCTTCTCTGTGGATTTATTAGTGTTATCATGTCCTCCTCCTCAGGATCTTACAAATCAGTGATGGATCACAGTGTCTCTGGCTCAGATATCACAGACCGTCTGCAGCATCCTAACTTTTTCTTTTTATTGCCATTAGCTAATCAATATGTCCCATAAATCTGTGACCACCTAATGCTATTACATGTCATAGTGGACTTCATTTCTGAACATTTCAAACCAAGAATTTTTCATTACCTACCCATTTCTTCCTCTTAATTTGCTAATGGGAAGACTTATGCTGGCGTGAAGAAATTTTATCCTGTTTGCTGCTGAACAAGCTAAAATAAGGCATGGACCACAGCCAGCAAGGATTTCCTAATGACTTCCCTCTCTTTTTTTTTACTCATATACACCAAAAGGAAGAGTGTTCTAGCACCATAAATGCTGATTGTTAACTAATGGAAAGGATTAATTGCATGCCATTTGGTCATATGCTTCCCACATAGTTATGAGTACACTCAAGTTAAGCAACTCAACCATTTCTTTGGTAACACGCACAGTAGTTAAAGCACCAGAGAATTTTTCTAGACACAGAAATCCGGCTATTTCTAATGCTATGTTTTTAAAATGGCCCCTATTGCTGTCCTAAAAAAATTCCAGGTGCAGCTTCCAGGTGCAGGAGACAGGAAGGACACTTGTCCATGCCAATTGCCAGTTTAAGAGAAACTTTGTGTTTCAGATGCCAGCAATTTAAAAGAATTTGAACATAGGCTATTTTGTGTCAGTGTTAAAAACATCTAAATTCATTTAGCCTATTTGAGTAGGTTACAGCCTTTAATATCACTCCAGATATATGTTTGTGTATATGTAATGATACACACACACACAAATATATGTTTCCATATTAAGTTGTTACTGATTTCCTATTTAATCACTACACAATTTTGTACAGGAGAATAAATACATGGAATATTCAGGTGTGTTCAGATACTGGTGTGCTACTTGGCATGTGAAATGGAGGGGAAAGTACCCACCTATGTCTACTTTAAAAGGCAATCCAATGAATTTACAATGAAGGTGGTAAAACACTGACACAGATTGTCCAGACAGGTGATGGGTACCTCAGCCCTGAGGCTATTCAGGGTCAGGTTGAATGGGGCTCTGAGGACCCTGGTCTAGTGGTTAAGCATCCCTTCCCATTCCAGATCGGTTGGAGTAGATGACTTTAAAGGTCACTTTCAACCCAAAATATTCTATTATTCTGTGATTCCACTTAGAATGGATCTGCATATTTAAAGAACAGGTATTGAGGTGTCTTCATGTTCTTCTTCATCTAGACAGCATGCAACAGAAGAGGGTGCTACTTTAGTGTGCAACCCAGGTCTGAGCACTGCCAACACTACTGTAGCCTAAAGCTATCCAATTCTCTAATGTATGTGGAAATTAATTTCTTGAAATGTTCAGCACCAACAAAATATTTTTTGTTATCTGTTTTACTATCATGGACTCTTTCTAGCTTCTCTTGCCCAGGGAAAGAGTCCCAAGAGCAGTAACAAGGCAAGCATGAATAACAATGAGAAACATCTTGCAGATGCAGACCGCTCACCTTATGAAGGTGTATTTCAAAAGCAATTATTTTAATATATATGAGTGTATATATATAACTCCAAGTGTCCCAAGAATTTCCAAATTAATTTAAACTTTGATTGAAAAGTGACTTTATCATAGTTGTGGATGCATTAATTCATTTATCTTTTCACATTGAAACAAAGTCGAGTGAAAGGTATAAACTTTGAACAACACTATTATGTACCTGAGAAACTAAACTTAAAATTTGTTTAAGAGCAATCTTTCTCTTTGCTTAGTGTTTTCTTTCCACAGTCCAGGAGCAGATGCTGCTTTTACTCCTTCTTTCCCCATCAAAGCATGGTAAAAGCATCTCCCCAGGCTGCAGAGAAGATCTACCCAGTTGGTACTGCCTGCCTGAAGCTGTTAGTTCACCATATCTTTTGCCAGAGAAGCGTCTAGTGAACAATTTCATTGGAACAATGCTCAGATAGACCACATTAATTCAGGAAACTATCTTTTGTCAAATAATATTAAAGATTATTACCCTGTAAATACATACATACATACATACATGCGTGTGTGTGTGTGTGTGTGTGTGTGTGTGTGTGTGTGTGCAGAAAAGTAGCCAGCTTTCAAAAGTGCCCAAGGCCACATTTCTAGATGTGCTCAGGTGTCTAAAGAATCAGTGCCAGCTGAGCCAAACATTAGATTGTTTTAAAACACTTCCTGTGATAACCAGGGGAGGGAAATTTAGCCCATAGAGAGAAAAAAGACTTTTTCTACAGAGAAGAGCAATGGCAACTCTTACTGGTCATGCCTGCATCGCTTCTAGTGAACAGCCCTCAGAGCAGCTGGTATCACAGTACGCGTCCTGTCCATGTGGCAGCCTGCTCTGAAGTGTCTCCCTGTACACCACATCATCAAACAGGCACACACAGCTTCATGGACTTTATACAATTCCTTCTGGCTACACTTCAAGCCGTGCTTTCAGACTTATTTTCTGTATGGGCATGTCATGGTTTAACCCCTGATTACAATTAAATACCCATCAGCCTCTCACTCATGCGCACTCTGGTGGGATAGGAAGGAGAATGATGAAAAGGTAAAACCCATGGGTTGTAATAAGAATACTTTAAGAATTCAAAGAAAGTAAAATAATAATAATTGAAAGAGAGAGAGGGGACTAAAACCCAAGAGAAACAAGAGATGCCCAATACATCTGCTCAGCAGCTGCTGACCAATGCCCAGCCCATCCCTCAGCAGCAGTCAGTACCTCCTGGCCAGGTCCCCTCAGTTTTCATACTGGGTATGACATTTTGTGGTGTGGAATATCCCTTTGGCCGGTTAGGGTCAGCTGTCCTGCTAGTGCACCCTCCTGGCCTCTTGTGCACCTGCTGGCTGGCACAGCATGGCAAACTGCAAAGTCCTCACCTTAGGGTAGGCACTGCTGAGCAGCAACTAAAATATCAGTGTGTTGCCAGCAACTGAGAGAAAGCCTACGTATGTGTGAATAGATACCTCAGAGTTTGGCTTGTATTTGACTGATATAGTAAGATCTAATGAGTTGCAAGACTTCATTTTCACTGAATAATTTGGAAAAGAAACATAGGGATGGAAATAGAAAGTACTGTCAGTGACAGAAAGGAAGAGAGCAGATGGAGATCTCAGACTAATCATGTGCAGCAAATAGGGTTACTTTTACTATGAGCTTCTAAGCAAGACCCATACTGATATAAGCATCCCATACTCTTGTTTCTATTTCACCCGTGACCCAGGTTATATTGACAAAAATGTGGCAGAATGACAAGACTTCTGGGTTATAGAGCAGAAGCTCAACATGTAGCAAGTCACAGATTACATGATCTAGCTAGTGGTTTCATCTCAATGAGTAAGGCCACTGAAATATTTTAACCATTGGAGGGTGATGATCTTTCTTTTGAAACTGGACCATCCATGTAATTTCAGAATTTTTAATATATTTTCATTATCCCTCAAATTTCTACTCTCAAAATACACAGGGATACATATTAAAGAAATTTATTGCTGAGGACATGAAGTCTATCCTTTACAGCATTAGTCCACTATGATTTAAGTCTCTCATATGTCTACAAGCAGCATTTGTGGATGACATCAAATGCCATATAAGCAAGGATAATACAGCTGATGAACATGAAAGCATGGCCTAACTGTTTTCAAGAACAATGAGATTTACACCATACTTCTAAGGAAGTTAGTGGAAACTTTTCAGGAATAAGTATCAATTGGTAGATAACATCTAAAAAAATTCTTGTTTTCTGAATGTTGACAGACATTTCACAGGAAGTTTCCTATGCAATCTAATATTTAAAAAAAAGAAAAGAAAAAGAAAACAGAATTAATAAGTCATTTGCCAAAATATATTAAAAATTTTCATAGACATTACCACACCGACAAATAATACATAAATTCTACCCTGTTTCTCTAATATAATTAGAAAATTTAAGTATCTTGCAATACTGGAACTGACTTCTGGAAACAACTTTCAAGAGCGGTTTAATCTGTCCAAGAATATATCAATGAGGTCTCTTTGTGCATAAAAGTAATTCATCTGATTCAGTTGTAGCTGCCTTTCACTTTCTGCAGCTGTTTGTAGTGAATTAGATTCTGATCCTAAGACAAGGGGTTGATAAAACAAAGCAATTTTCTTTATTGTGCTAATAATTACACAAGAATCATATGCCACAGAAGCCCCCAAGTCATGGAGTCAGGATCAGGAGTCATACTACAGCACGTGGAAAAGTAAACAGTACATGTATGCAGTTAACTGTAACCAAGAATTCCATACACTGTGTTGCTAAATAGTGTATCTGCATTGCTTTAGATTTTAAAAAACACTATCAAAAAATTACAACTGAACATCAGTCATCATTCATCATGAATGAATAAAACATTACCTAGACCAGTGCTTTTTGGATTGGAGAAATTCTTGCGTTTAGATTTTGGATAGATTCTGGAGCAGCAATTCACATTTTTTGGACTATAACAATTTGCTGCTGCATAGAGTTCTGGGAACACAGCCATTATTCAGGTAGGTGCAAGCTGAGTCAATATAAATCACCATCTTCACTCATGATAGTGGAAAAGAATGAACAAATAGCATCACCTGAACCTTAACAGAATTCATCCTATATTTGCCCTTCCACAGAGTGTGCATCACTGATGTTGAATCAGAGACCAACTGACCTTATTATTACCGTTTTCATCACACTCATAGTTAATCATACCTCCAAACCTAAAATTTATTTAGAAATACTGAAACATTGAATGTTTATCACCTAAGAAATCAGAATCACCATTTTCAAGAACAATGTAAACCAAAAAAAGTCTGTGTCATCCACACATCTATCCTTATTTAAAAATTAATTCATTTTATTAGTGATATCCATTTTAAAAAGTCCGACTGAACAAAAGAAATATTTAAGATTGTGCACTTAAGTTGTTAGAGGTAATTTGTTAGAGAATAAGTACGCGTTAGTCAAGGGAAAATCACATTGCAAGAACCTGGTAGCACATGGAAAGACTTAAATTAGACTTCATTATATCCACTGACTTCACACGTGTAAAAGTGAATTCTCAATGAAGCTGTCTAGGCTTCTGGAAAAAATCTCAATTTTTTTAGCCTGTCTACTTCCAACTCTACTTTAGTTTAAGCATATTGCAGCATTGCTTTTCCTTTAGCTTCTGAGGCCAAACAGGCTGATCATTACACCTTTGTGAAAACAAAACTTTTCAGCCATACACAATAGGCATCAATTCTGATGAATCCCACACCTGCCCTGAACTTGGAAAAATTACTTTCCAAAATAAGCCTTTTATCTGTGTCTTGGATTTAAATTCAACAGTTTGGTGCACTCTTTGGGACTTGCATATAACTCACAGAGTATTTACAGGAAGAGCAACCATATTAAACTAAGAAATCAGGAAAAACCAAAAAAAATAACATTTCCGAAACATCCAATTTTCCCAGAGCACATTATCTTTTCTGACATATTACTTCTAACTACAGACTCCTGCCAATAAATAGGACAACTTGTTATAAAATTAGGTCATCACCTAATTTCAGGCAAGGCTTTGGAATCTAAGTATGGGGAATTCACAAGGTCCCTCTTGGTGATATCATCTGGATAGTAACAGCTGGCATGATATGTGAGTGAGGACCATGCAGGAAAGGCCCATGCAAAATTTTCACAAAGCATTTGCCAAAGGCCTGATAACAGTGTGAGGCATTTAGCAAAGTTTGCATGAGACAACCATCAGCCAAGATAAAACACTATAAGCAAGGGAATATCAGAAGGCTTTTAAGAAAGAGGAATGAGCTTGAAGAGAAGGGTGAGGTTTCAACAGCGACTGGGGGAAAGACCTTGGTAACAGAGCAGCCATTCAGAATGAGCTTGACACAGCTAACAGTCATCTCACGACTATTGTGACCTGATGAAGCAGCTTTGCTGCCACAGGTGTAGCCTGCACTACTCAGTGGGTTGATAGGGCCTCCCACCTCAAGTAGACCTCTGTGACATTTTAGAGGGGGATCTCACCATTGTGTGGCCAGCAGGCTGTGGACGGTCACATGGATGCAGATGGAGCTGCAGCACCTACACCTCTCCCAGAAGGGGTGGTGAAATAGAGATACCTGTCTGTTCAAGAATGTGGGTGAGCTAGTGACCCACAGATCCTGTGACAGTGGCATTGGGACTTTAAAAATTACTATTTCTGAGGATAAAAGAAACATGTTGAGAAATTTGTAGAAATTTTATAATTGTCTAGAGATAGGGTTGTGTTGTATTGCTGATATTGACCTTGAGTGTGTCAGATTATTTGATAATTACATGTTGTTACTACATCAATAAACAACTATCATCTGATTGAAGCAAGAATTGAGCAGTGACAATATGTATGACAGTATTTATTGCCTTCAAATGTTAACTGTAATCACTCCCTTCTGAAAAGTCAAAAAGGTTAAATAAAAACAATAGAGATATTCTTGGATTCCTTTTGAAACTAGGGAGCTTTCCTTTCCCACTCCTCTTTTGCTATAGGTTACTTAACTCTGAAACAGAAGTAGTCCCATAACTAAACAAATGCTTCTTCCTTGACAAAGACCTTACTTCATACCTCTCTCCTTCACAAATTGTTCTAAAAATTGAGGTTTTTCAGGAGCTCTATCCCACTACCTAACCATTTTGCAGGACCTATTTTTCCCTTGCATGTAAGTTAATTTTCTAGAAAGAGCGTCAGGGAAACCTGCCCATTTAGACACTACCCATGAGCTTGATAGAGCCACAAACAGGTGGAATTATGACACTGAGGAAATCACAGTTACTCTTCCAAACCACAACAACAGTTAATTACACAGCATAAGCCAGAATTTAGGGTTGGCACATCTTTCTTAAAATCACCACAGAATATAGATAGGCTAATTAGCCCCCAAGTTATTAAATTCTAAACTTGTACAGTAAAAGCAGAATGTTTCATGTTAATAAGCAGTTTCTTTATAAATATAAAGCCCAAACCAGTCTTTCCTTACACTTAATTTAGTAAGAACATTGCTTATCAGCAAGTCTATCAGAACAGCACGGCCCTGTGGATAATTACCTTATCAGTTTACTAAAATAACATCAACTAATTCCTCTCAGTCTGTTTTTCCTGGTTAAAAAGGGTTAAAACAGAAATCTAATCTAATCTGTATTTTACCCCATCAATTCTAGGACAATGATTCTACTGTAATCATCTTTAGTAGTTTCCATGTCCATCACATGCCATCTCATTCATCACTTTAGATGAGCATTATTCAGTCTTGCATAATCATTCCAGAAAGTTTTATAATTAAAAGATTCTTAATTGTAGCTTAATTTTTTTTTTTTTTTTTTTTTTTTTTTTTTTTTTTTTTTTTTAAAGAGCAATTGTGATTACCATTGGACAGCTTTTCAGGCTCAGGAAATAAAATGGTTGAACACTGCATTTCTGGTTTTTTAATTGGAAGATTGAATGGCCTTGATCATTCACACTAGGAATATATGAGGAATATTTTTATTCCTCATATTTGTTATTAAAAAATGGACCTATTTAGACCATGCCAAAAATTCTCCAGCCACATGCCTACCACCTGCATAGTAAGGTTCTCTGGTAGGCCAAGAACTGAGTACATACATTCAGAACTAGTTTTTAAACTAAAAATGAAGATGAACAGGTTGATAAAGAATAACAGATTTTGGAAGAGGAATATTTATTTTTATAGAAAAGGCAATGTGAAGCACAAAATTAAGCAGGAGCAAGCATTTAAGAAAACTTCTAATTGGTGACACAGAACTATTGGTCCTTAGTACAGAAACCTTAGGTAAAAGAAAGATTCTCCTTCAGCTCAGTAGGTAAACCATTCAGGGGAATTGTCAGTATTGCTACTGTAAAAGAACTTCAAGAACTGACAGTTTTATAGCTGAAATAAAAGATGCACAACCTTTTACTTACTAAGATTTCAGCTAGCTTCCCATTGCAGTAAAGAAAGACCTCATGGTCTTGTTTTGTTGTTTGATAGAATAATTAAAAGCTCTGTTACAGAAATCTTCACAGGAGTAAGACCTGTTTAAGTTCTGATGATGTGCTAGAGCTATAAAACGTGTTTGCAGTTTAAAAAAACCTCTCAGTTATATATAACCAATAAACAAAAGTTTCTATACTTTTTTAAACATACAAAAGGGCTGGGCTTTTATCTTTATAGACCTCAAGTCAACAGATCCATTAAAGCAATCGAGTCGCTAGAAATAAATCAAACACACGATTAAAAATAAAACAGAAAAAAAACCCCAAAACTAAACCCATAAAATTCTTCAGCTCTGCTGGGAAGAAAGGAAAAATTCAAAGATGCAAAAGACTAATCAATTATCCTTTCTCATCATCAATGTAAATAATACTTTATAGACCAACACATTGCAAAGCAGATGGAAGATAATGGATCTAAATTAATCAGTTTAGGTAAATACAGTTAGGTACAGATTGCTAAACTCTTTGAATTCAAAACCAAAGCTAAGAAATCAGCTTGCAGCTTTTGAGAATTCAGTGCCAATAAATCTACGTGGAACAACCTCAGAAACTTAAAGCAACACAACTTCTCTACATGCAGTGTATAACCAACGTGCCTGCGAGACAGAGATGTTCATGCAAACATCCAGTACAACTGTTAGTTTTCCCTGGTTTGAGGCCACAAGACAGTAAAGTGTCATTGACTTGTAATTTTTAACCTTAAGTAAAAACCCTTGGTTTTGATAGCACTGCTGCTACTGTGCACGTGTTGGGAATGGGGAGAATACCAGGTACACAGAAGACCATACACAGTTTTATATATCTGCTATAAAGTAACTGGAATGAAGACAAACAGCAACCAGACTACTTAAAATCGTGGAAGTACTAGCTTCTGTAAGTGAAGTCAATGGAGAATGGAAAAAAAAATCTGCTTACTTTTGACAGTATTCATAACATTATAAATGACCAGAGACAGTGATTCTCTAGTAGATATGAAACACTAATAAAAACTCACAAGTTGTCACAGATGTCAATTATATGAAATGGATCCTTATCCCAAAGGACACCTAAAGGAAGAAAGCCCATTGCTATATTTAGTGGATTCCAAAAGGGAACAGGAGCACCTCTCTGCTGAAGACAAACTAAAGAAACTGGGGCTGCTCAGCCTGGAGGAGAGGAGGTTACATGGAGATCTCACAGCAACTGTCCGGTACCTGAAGGATCTGTGGGGAAACCAGACAGTGACTCTTCATCAGGAACTGTAGAGATGGTTCAATGGGAAACTACTTCAAGCAGAAAGACAGGGAATTTAGATTTGATATATAGAAGAAATTCTTTTTTGTGACCCTGGTTAGGCACTGGAACAGGTTGCCCAGAGAAGCTGTGGATACCCCATCCCTGGAAGTGTTCAGCGCAGGTTGGATGGGGATTTGGACAGCCTAGGCTAGTGGGATGTGCCCCTTCCCATGGCAGGGGTATTGTAGTTGGATGATGTTTAAGGTCCTTTCCAGCCCAAAGTATTCTATGATTCTAAATCCAGACTGGGGTCACTTGTATCTGCATTTCAGTTCCATCCCTTTTGCAGGGGAGATGGTGCAAGTAATGCCTTTCTCTGGGCCAATCACAAAACCTCAAAGTGTGATCTTTATCTTAGATAAGATAAGATATCTTCCTGTGCCCCATCTTTTGGCTCTGCAATAGATATATGACACTTTGCTTACTGAATCTTAAAACAATTTTCGGCTATTTCTCTCTAATTTTCTTGGGAATTAAAATTCATATTTATGACGCAAAGTGATAGTTTCATAATACTTTTATTAATATTTCCACACTCTGAAGTTGTACAGTTGAAGGGGGAATTAATTGTAAGTATTTATTTACACTGCTGAAGCTATTATAATCTACTTGTTTATATAGTACCAATTTTTATGTATGGCAACCTCCCAATGCATCAGCAGTGCTAAATCTAGAACTCACTGAAAATATTTCAGATTAATTTATGTTCAGTTTTCTAGAATCTGATGCACAGTCAAATACAGCAAATTAAATGTTCTATAGGTTTATGATTTATGCTCCGTGATGAGTGCACATTAAAACATTAACGGAAGAATCAAATGGTGCTTATAGATAACCACCAAATGGATGTAAGAAAAATGCAGTGAGGATGCATTACCTACAACAGAAAATTAGAGGATGGTAGAAAATAGAAGCAACTTGTGAAGTGGCAAATGGTGGAGCAAATGAGGAGGGTAGCAAGGTGTTGAAAGTTAATTAATGATTGAAGTATCTTGAAGAGGAAAACTATGTTATAATTAGTAAGTACCATCATTAATCAATTTAAGTTTCTTTTTTTTCAAATAGTCTGTTATACTGAAAGATTCCCCTACCTGTTGTGGAAGGATGTACTGCCTTCAGCATTTCTTTGAGCTGAAGAGCTTTTCAACTTACCGACTATTAGGGATATGAAGGTCCAAAGCAGAAGCTCTATAATAGCTCTTATGTTCAAACATAAGAAAGCCACAGCAAAGCCATTATGAAAAACAAGGCAATCTACTGAACAATCAATGGATTTTGTGCACACAAAAATCCTATAAAAAAGAGCTTTCAAGTATATCAGTACAAGTCAAATATATCAATGGATCATATATAAGTAAAGAAATTAAGTATTGTCATGTTAAATATGAAAAGATGTAGAGGCTACAGAGGGAGAGAAGTGAAGGTTTTGACCATGTACCTACAACTTAGAATCTGTCCAGGGGATGGTGGAGCAAACAATCCATGTTTCAAAGTTACGATAACAGATGATCTGTTAAGGCCTTACTTGTTACTTATTTGTTATTTTCCTGTAGTTGTCATCATATTACAAATTTTCTGAAAGGTTACTCTTCTCTGTACCGAGAGAAATTAGAGTCATGAGAGAAGCAGCCACGAGCTGATCTCAATTAAATGTGTACTATGCACAGGAGTCTAGGATTATTTACCACAGCAAAGATATAATTTGTAGTTGAAAGTAAATCAATGCTTTCATGTGCAATCACTTTTTCAACTAGAAAAAAATTACTATTTTCAAACACTACTTAATTTTTCTTTCACATTTGAAAGAGATAATCCACCAACATGGAATTTCTGCTCCAATGACTGCTCCAGCATGTGTTCTGCTGTCACTGATAGCAACACTGCCCTATTTGCTAAAACATGAATCAGAAAATTTACCTCATGCCCAGCAGGTCCTTTCCTCTTTTGTTCATTTGTTTATTTATTTATTGAGTTTTGCCTTTTAACACAATTCTGAACTGCTGAATTCTGACACCATTGTTTGAGTGAGTTTAAGGTATGATACTCTATGCCTTAGTTATCAGATATTTCTAAATCCAGGTCAACAGACATGCTTACACTTGATCCAAAAGGCTAAATCCCTCTCTCCTCAACCTGGAGATTTGAGCAAGAAAGCCACAAAGAAGGATTATCTTGGCAAGAGTACATAAAGCTTATTCTTCTACCTGATGTAGTAGAACAAAACTACTTAAAATCCTTGTCACTTAGCAACCTCATTTTAAAAAGAGTAATATACATATAAATAAAGAAACACATGGAAAGAAAACAACTCAGATCCATAACTCTCATATGTAAGTAGAAAAGAATTGCACACATCAGCCTGAGCTTTGTCTGCCAAAGAGCTTGGATGTCAGGCAACTTTTTCCCCAAAATAATCTTTATTTCTTGATGTGAACAAGTACAAAAAGGGCATAAAAATGTTAGCAAATTTTATGCCAATTTCATAATTATATAATTGTTTGGCTAGACCCTTGTAGATCTCTGTTTCAGGACAAAAAGAAGGATAGTCTAGAATCAGATACTGAGACAAATGACATTGCCATATTCTTCCAAGGAAAAGAAAAAAGCTATTATATTTTATCATTTGCTCTCTAAAATTTACTATCCTTCTCTGGTGTGAAAGATATTCTGTATGTTCTGTCAGGTATGAGCACACTTCAAGAGTGGCTAAGATCCTGACCATATGTACTGTGAACTGAAGAATTATTTATTCAGAACAAAAACAAATGGAAAAGAAAGATAAGCTGGTTTAAGTTTCATTGACTTCCTATCCATTTATGGGTGGTCCTTAGTACTACAGCTAGCTTGATTTTAAAGGTCATGTTGTTCAGTGTTGGTCCTTTTTAATCTACAGGATAGAAAAGGAGGTCTAGTTTTAATCATATGTTCCATAAAATTATACAACTCTAAGTGGAGGGTTGTCAGTAATTCTTTTCAAATTCTCCTTCCATAATCATCATAAAGCTCATTTGCAAACATAAGCAATTTCTCTTTGATGGTGTTTTTACCCTTTTATTAAATATAAACTGATGTATCTCAAGCCAAAACTGAAGTCTCTGCACAATAACTCATTCTACCGATTTCAAAATTGTGAGGAATTCAAGTGATTCCTCACATACTATAAATCTTAAGTACTAGTTTAACTCAACATGCCTTCCTGCTGAAAAGATATCCAAACCAAGTAACATAATTTAATTAAAACATAAGGAAGATCAAGAAGGAGCATTTCCCTATCAATAACAGAAGACAATCTACTCGATCACATGAAAGGTCGTTTTTAGTCTAAGCTTCTGCCTCCAATAGCATCCAAGAGTTCATTTCTTTCTAGCTTTCTAAAAGGGAGAACTCAAAGGTTTTGAAAAGGAGAAGTGACACCCACATCTGTGGGAGTTGTTATTTTTTAAATTTATCTTGTAATAGACAAGTAGGTGTGGTGGTTTAATCCCAGCCAACAGACAGACATGCAGACAGCTGCTTGCTCGCTCATCTCTTGTGTAGGATGGAGAGAAAATAGGACAAAGATGATAAAAGATCATTGAGTTTATTCAGTCCATAGCCTGGGCTGCTTCTATTGCAGAAGATCAGAATAGACTACAGGGCTTGTGTTGTTGAGAAGCAAAAATAGCTCAGGCCGTCATCAGCTCACTTGCCCAGTTCTTTCTGATGTTGGTCCTACATTCACTTGGGCTGTTCCTGCTGTATCACTTCCTACAATATACAACTGAAACCATGGATTACAAGATGTATAAATGTCAAGGTTAATTGCATATACATTACAATCTGCACCCCTTTTCCTTTTGGACCAGGTAATAGCGTTACCATTGCAACAACATCCACACACTGCACTTGTGCCAGCATGAATCCACCATGGGCTGAAGTTCCTCTGAGGGTGTGCCTGCTCCAGTATGGGCTTATTCATGAGCCACTGTCCCTTCCGGGGTTTTGCTCTAACTCATAGTTGACTCCATTCATGTCTGGTATAGCAGTACAGGAATGGAGGCATTGCCAGGGTCATATACCAGCCCAGGCACATGGGAACATATTGCTATCAAAATGTTATCAGGCATGGCAAAGTAAGATGATAATCAGCACATCAAACAGCAAAAACCAGAAACAGTCATCAGCAAGCCACAGGCTCCAATACACAGTAAAGTAAATGAGCCTCATGGCAAGCATGAGAGCCTGCCAATTAACAGCTAAGCAGTTATAACAGCTATAAATTCAAACTACAATCAAATCTGATGTTATCTTGAACCTCTTAAGCCCCATGTTGTGCAACAAAAAATCCTGTGGTGGGTAGGGCAAATACCTACACATCCAGCCAGTCACTCCCTCATCCCTTGGAAAGAGGAGAAAACAGAACAGAGACAAGAATATTCATAGATTAAAATAGGTGGTTTAATAAGGGAAAAAAAAATTGCAAGTGGAAGCAGAACAGTTTCATTGTTTCCCGTGGACAAGATATTTGGCCACCTCCTGTAAAGCAGTGCCTTAGCACACACAGTGGTTACTTGGGAAGATGCAAGCCACAAGCACAAATGTTCCTAATCCATCCTCCTATCATTTTATTGCTTTCATTGCTGACAGTGATGTTACATGGCATAAAATATCCCTTTAGTCTTTTGGAGTCAGGTCTCCTGCCAGCTTTTTTCCCAGGTCCGGCCTAGTCTCTGAGTGGGGAAGGTGAGGGAGGAGAGTGAGAATAAGGGGAAAACCTTGACGCTAAACAAGGAATACTCAGCAATAGCCAAAACATGCATGTGTTGCCAACAGTGTTTCATGTTTCAGTTACAAATTCAAATCAACACAATATAGCCTGCTATTAAAAAAAAAATAAATAAAAAACCCTAACTCACACCCAGACACAAAAAAAAACCCAAAAAAACCCCAAACACCTCTATCTCAAATAGGCACAGTACAATAGGGATGAAACATGATACTTGTCTGGTAAATTTCCTTCACTTTCAGTAGCCTACAGCTCCGAAAACAAACAAACAAAACCCCCTCTATCTCAAATAGAGACAGTACAGTAGGGATGAAACATGACACTTGTCTGGTGAATTTCCTTAACTTTCAGTAGCCTACATTTTAGGGATTTCCTCAGATTATGGCATTAAGCATGTGATTGGATGCCTTGTGCTGTTACTAGATATTTACCTAGAATTTAGAAAATTCACCAAATGAAAGTCTTTTACTCTCTTCTGAAAACAGGTACAGACATACACATTTTGTACAAAAGACAGTCATATAATGAAATCATAGAATCATAGAATGATTAGGGTTGGAAGAGCCCTTAAAGGTCATTTAGTCCAACTTCCCTCTCATAAGCAGGGACATCTTCAACTAGACCAGGTTGCTCAGAGCCTCATCCAACCAGACTGACCATTTGAGTATTTCCAGTGATGCAGCACCCACCACTTTTCTGGACAACCTATGCCTATGTTTCACCATCCTCATTGTATAAAACATCTTCCTTTTATCTATTCAAAGTCAACCTGCTTTTAATTTTAAACCATTGTCCCTTGTCCTACTGCAATAGGCCCTGATAAAAAGTTTGTCTCATCTTTCCTACAGGCCCACTTCAAGCACCAACAGGTGGCAATGAGGTCTCTCTGGAGCCTTCCTCAGGCTGAACAATCCCAACCCTCTCAGCTTTCATGAGCTCAGCCATCTGATCATCTTCATGGCCCTCCTCTGTACTTGCTCCAACACGTCCATGCTTCATCTCTACTGGAAAGGCTCTCTCTGGGGAATTACAGAGAAGGGGAAGGGAAAAGGCAGGGGGAAGGGGAAAGGACTTCATGACTTTAGGTACCACTCAAAAAATCAATACACTGATAAATCCTCCCTACCACATTACAAGATCCACATCCAAAGAAAGTTGAATGGAAAAAAAAATCACAGAAAACTAGCAAATAATTTTGTAAAAGTGATTTTTTATATTCCAGATCACACACAAGTATGATTTCATGTATTATTCACCACATAAAGAAGTTATGACTCTGATACATATCCTACTTCTCTCCCTCTACAACTACCACTTCAGTTCTACTTTTGTTTGTGTTGCAAGAAAAAGGGGATTGTATTCTGCTTACTATAATTCTATGCATTGCTTATAATTTCAGCAAGTTTTACTAGTTAAGAGTGTATTTTTCATGCTTCTCTCTGCTTAAGGCTATATTAAATTTATTTCAATATAACATCAGAAATTACTCAAAAAATTCCCTGAAAGAGGTGTCAAAAAACAAAAAAAAGTGAAACTACCTATTTATATCAGGTGGTTTATTTAATAGTACTAGCCACTTCACAACATACATTCTGCAGAAGATGAGAAAACAATCATAAATCTATATTTTCTATTTTGATACAAGTATAGAGATTTGAAAAAAATAGTTGCAAACCAGAGAAATCTTCTTTTGTCCAAGCTTAGACTGAGACTGGTATTTTAATTCATTGAAAGCTCTAGCTTTCCTTGACATTCCCAAATCCCTTCAACCAGAAACTTGGCATTCTGTACTTACTGAAATGGGACTCTTATGAAAAAATACACTTCTTTATCAGAGATAATACTATCCAACTTGCAGTATATTCTTGTAAAACTAAAAGAGAACTAAGTTTTCTATCACACAGAGCTGCAACATCTAGGATGAAAAGATTAAGTCTACACTTGGTTGGTCTATCTCCTGCAAGAGTTTTTCAAGCAATGTTTTATCCCAGAGTCAGGGGTCAGCTACAGGAATTTCAGGTATCAACAGGCCTGCAGTTTCCAGCTAACACATTCTAGTGATTTAAGTAACACCATATCTCTAGTTACTTAGGTCAACAAAATAAGCAATAAAATGTAAGAATTCCTTCTTGTGTAAGATGAATCCAAGGCTGAGATGTGAACAATGAGCATTACAGAGTCTTTGTCCCTGTTGGGTTCCCTTGATCCCTTGAAACAATGGAAGAGAAATGATTAGCCAAGTCAATCAAACTACAACACCCAGACCACTGCTCCAGCAGTCTAAATGGCTCACAATGTATACTTGCACACTAACATGGTTTAAAAACATTTTTTCTTTTAGACAAATGGTGTTTGCCATTGAGGAGGGCTTACTATTCAGAGTAATTTATTTCAGGCCATTTATTTTAGACCTTATGCTCCTCCATTATACATTTTATGTTTCCAATATATAGTAGAGACCAGCTCCACAACTCACATGCTTCTTCATCCTCACTGCTAGGAATACAGCTGTCTCTCACTGAGGGTAATCATGCTTTAATTAAGAAACCATTAACTTAGGCAGCTGTTTGGTGAGCTTGACTGATATGGACTGAGCCTCACGAATACCTGATTTACCCAGACACCAGGAAAAACAACTTGGACAGAAGCACACAACCTAGGGCTCTCTCAAAATAAACTAGAGTTATGCAATACAGACAGTGGTTCACTCTCTACACTTCACTTACCATTGTAGTTTCATACTGAAACTGTAAACAGTGGGGAGGGGGGTGGTTAGGGACACATGGGACACACACCTAAAAAGATGATCAGATGAAAATAAGTTATACATGCAGTGTAGACTTTCAGCATTCCAGTTAAAGCTAACTTGCAAAAACTTTCAAAGTGCTAGAATAGCTTTACCTTTTTGCACACTCTCAAAAAAAAGAAAAAAAAAATTCCATAAGACCAAATAAAGAAGAATCATTTGTCTGCAGAGTTAAGTGACCAAACAAGAGGTTGTCTTTTCTAAGAGTTTAAAGTTTACCTACACAGGCAAAAGATTCATATCCACAACTTAAGTACACATGCATGCCTTGTGGAAATATTCCTGAATCATGAATGGAAAAGTCCTTGAAATTGTGATTCCAAGATTACCACTGAAAAAATAGAAAACATCTGATGTCAATATTTCATAAAATCATAGAATGGTTTGGGCTGGAAGGACCTTAAAGTTTATCTATTTCCAACCCCTCTTCCATGGGAAGGGATGCCTTCCACTAGACCAGGTGGCCCAAAATTTAGTCCAGCCTAGCTTTGAACACTTCCAGGTCACCCACAAATTCTCTTGACAATCTGAAGTAGTGTCACAGTGTAAAACTCTTTATCTGATCTAAGTCACTCTCTTGAAGCCATTCCCCCTTGTCCTATGTGCCCTTGTAAAAAAGTCTATCTCCAGCTCTCCTGTAGCCCCACTTTGGACACCAAAATGCTGCTTTAAGATCTTCCTTTTTTTCTCTGACTGAACAGTCACAATTCTTTCAGTCGATCTTCATAGGACAGGTGCTCCAGCTGTCTGATCGTCTTCATGGCCCTCCTCAGGACTTGCTCCAATGTCCTTCCTGTGCTGGGATCCTAGAGCTGATGCAGTGTTCCAGGTGGGGTCTCCCCAGAGCAGAGCAGAGGGGCAGAATCCCCTCCCTGGCCCTGCTGCCCACACTGCTTTGGATACAGCCTGGGACACAACTGCTTTACTGGGATGCCAGCTCATGTCCTACCTCTCACCCGCTGGCACCCCCAAGTGATTTTCATCAGGACTGCTCTAAATTCACTCTCTGCCCAGCCTGTATTTGTTCTTGGGATTTCCCTGATCCCAGTGCAGAACCTTACAATTGACCCTGTTGAACTTCATGAGGTTCACATGAGCCCATCTCTCAACCCTGTCAAGGATGGTATCCCTTCCCTCCAGCACCTCATTCACAGCACACAGATTGGTGTTATTGGGGTGCACTCCATACCACTGTCCATGTCACTGACAAAGATGTTAAACAGTGCCTGTCCCTACACTGATCCCTGAGGATATCAGTCGTCACTGGTCTCCACTTGGACTTGAGTGTGGCCATCCAGTCAATTCCTTATCCACTGAGTAGTACATCTTCTCCTAGTTAAAAAAGGACAAAGCAAATGATCAGTGTAGATTTCTAGCCATTTTTGGCAGGCAGCTACATCTTATAGATTCTGAAGAGTACTCTGGAGATAGAGTAATAACCACAATTTTTCATGTTTCTCCCAATAACTTCTCTAAATGAAAGTCATTTGCTTGTTAGGAAAAAAACCTCCCAGTATTCTTAGTCTCCTATTTACTACGTTTTGAGGGGATAAGCCAAGTGAATTTAGCAATCCTTTAGACATTATCTAATAGATCCTACGGAGTCCAACAGCCAAAAATAGTTTCCCAAATACCTACCACAGCCCTCTTTTGCTAGGTGCAATCGGTTGTTTGAAGTCTGGATTGAATTCTAGGTTTGGGGTTTAAGATATTAGACTCCCTATGCATGAAACCCATTTGAAAGACAACCCTCCTGCTTTGCCATACTTGTGGGATTACTAACACCAGAGCTTGAGCTGAAATTTCAGTGACATGAGAAGGCACAGCTGATGAGACTCTCAGATTCAAAAAACTACTTTCTTGCTTGTTCCAGAACAACCTTTATCTGCCCCAGAGCTCATTGAAAGTAGCTGCTGAACTGCAAGAAGCTGCAAGAAAGTGACTGGAGATTCATACGACCACTAAGTTAGTTGAGATGTGGGAACTAACCTTCTGACTAACTATCTCCCACTCCCTGATTAATTTTTATCTGATGGAGGTTCACTCATCTGCTCGGACAGCCAATTCAGCTCTGAGAGTTTAATTATTTTGGAGTACTGGCAATATAAGGGTTAAGCCTGCTCTTTTAGGCTAATTTAAATTAGCATCACAATGCCCTGTAGTAACTGTTCCACTATCATCTTGTGAAGAATCTGTAAAAGTCACATGGATATTTGTCTTCCTAAATCAACTTCCCTAATCAATTCCTAAAACACCAATTAAGATTTTTTTTTATTTATACAGGAATTAAGATCTCTTAATTTACACAAACTATATTTGCCAATAATTCACATTTCAATTGTACCACAATAAAAAGCAACAATTACATCAATTAAAAACAAGTGGTTCACCCATCTATTTTAATATATACGTTGAAACCTAATTAGCCCATTAAGTCAACCTGATTATGTCTTGTTAAATATCTGCTTTTCCTATTTGCTAAAAGTAAGCTTTTAAACACAAAATATACTAAGCAGCATTTCAGCTGAATCCTATCAAACAAAGTTATTGAGGCATGAGTTCTATATAACCAGTGAAGCAGAAGACCATGCTATTACATGGATAAATGCTCCAGAGTTACTGAAGCAACACAAAAACAATCATAGAAACATGGCTTTTGAAACCTCATAAGCAACTCATTTTGGAAAAAAGTATTAATAGGCACATACACAAACACACATGCCATTTGACATCAAATCTCTCCACAAGAAATACATGTGTAAAATAATGTTATCTCACTCAACTCCTCACAAAAATCACAGAAAACAAGCCAGAAATAAAAGCTTTCTATGAGAGTTAAAAAAAAAAAAAAAAAAAACCAAAAAACTATTTTCTTATGGTTTAAGTTCAGGCACAGGAAAAGCAACAACTCGCAACCCATTTTGTCTCTGGAGACCCCATCACCTCAAAGTAGCTTCAGCACTGACCATCTTACAAACTCCTCATGAAGTCCAAGGGGTCTCTCATGCAACTTCTACACAGTTACCATCTAATATGGGATTAGATCCTACCTGTAGACAGTCAAGCTTATGCCTGAATTTGTACAGCATGTTGGCATTTGCTCCCCAGGATGACTGGAGAGGTCCATTGGGTACTTAAACCTGGATGCCACCAACAAGCCCTTTAGTGAGGTAGATGATGTCAGATCTGGGGCTCTTCCACATAGTGGACATGAAACAATCTTGAAATACTCTCTTATAAAAAACCCCCAAAACTTACATAAACCAATGTGAGTACATGTAAAACTGTGCAGCAGAGTCCCACAGAGGGCTGTGCCCTGCTCCACACATGGAGTGTGGGAGCCCAAGGCAGCACCAACACTGAATGTGCAGCAAGGCCACGTGGCACAGACAGACTGGCTGAGCACAAAATATTGTTCTTCTTTATGCAATTTTTCTAGCAATGCAGAAAAGCATGCTTGGAGTCTACAGCCCTGGCACCCTCTCAAAAATAGGTGCTGTTGCAGGTTGCCCACATAAACAGCACTCTCTCAAGGCCTCCTTTGTGGTTTCTGTGCCCATCTCTCTCCAGGCCCTTGTCTATTCCCTTTCATTAATTATAAAATTATTTCATTTGTTACATTAACTTCCTCTCCACCCTCACCCCAGCCTTGCTAGCCTGCAACAGAGCAATGTTTGCTCTCTCTTCTCCCACACAAAGGGAGGGGGTTGGCTCAAAAAAATACACCCTGGAACTTCTCCCCAGCAGGAGACATCAGTGCTCACCACAGCGCTCACACGAGGAGTGTGTGACACACGGGACAATGTTTTGTATTAGCAAGGGGCATAGCCCCGCGGTTCCACCCTCCCACCCAGCAGCCTGCTGAGGGGGAGCTTTGGGTCAGCCCCAGAGCCAGGGTCTTGATTCCCCGTCACTCTCCATGTCCCAGGGTGTCCCCATGTCCTCAGCAATCCCCCAACAGCACTGGCCAGCACCTTGCAGGGTTGGGACCACATAGGCGGCCAGAGGCTGATTGGGGCAAATCCTTTTCTCTTTTTTTTGTTTATACAACACCTGGAAATTTTGAATTCAAAGACGCCATCATCCCACGGGGGCATCAAGCTCCCCATAGCTGCAGGTGGTTAGCCTAGGCCTCATGGGCAGGGGCTGTGGGGGCAGAAGTGGCTCAGTTCTCACCTCAGCCTCCAGCCTCCGCAGTGAAGGCAAAAGCTGCTGTACCATCAGGTCCATGTCTTTGTTCCAGGGTCAGAGGTTCACCACTTAATGAGTCATTTTTTCTATGTTTGCAAGTGCTTTCCATTGCACACAGTAAGGCTAGCATGGAGCTTATTTGTTTCCAACTGCAAACATTTGTTCATTACCCTAGGCTGATCAGCAGGGTAAAGAACAAACATTTCTGCATCGATGAAATGGAGCAATGAATAAATAAATACCTTGGGACTAGCCAGTCTTAACATTTATAGGATTTTTAGTTAAATTGAGTTAATTGTCATTTAATGCATGCCTCTGCACTACCAAAAACTCTAATCAGGATGGCCTCAAAGTGCAAGTCTTCTACTTCTTACATTGTTATTATTTGCTTACTCAAAATTAACAAAGTCAGGCTAGCAAGACACACATATAAAGAGACGCTCAGAAGAAGCAATCTCTTCAGCCCACAAGATACTCTAGGACACAAAATGCAGCACACATTTCTCCCTCTGAAACATCAGTCAGAGGAGATAGAATGCGTTTTTTCCCTTTCATTCAAAGGCTATAATGAAATGCTTGTCATTACAGAAAATCGCCCTAAGCAATGCTTTTTTCGTAATAATGGTAACCTAAAAGACAAATGAAAGAAATCAAAGAATGAAACTCATCCAAGCATTTTTGCAAGGCAGCAGCTGGCACCCATAGCCACAGAAGAATCTGCTGCACCCCACACTCCAACAAGAGAACAGACAAACCAATCTATAGCAAAAGCTCAACGTTTTGGGGGTGGAAAGGAGGGTGGGAGAATGACGTAAGATTGTTGAATGTGAAGTTTTCGCCTTGGCGAGTTTTCACAAGCAAGAAATAAACCACTAAGAAAGGCTGTTTTACTGAAAACCGAACTGAATTTAACTAACATAGGGCAAATGTTCTGCGATACAAGCCCACGTTTGGACTGTGTGTTTCGAATATCGGGGGTTTGCGCTCTCGTTTTTGCAGCAGGAGCCAAACGGGAGGGATAAAATAGTTTTATGTTGGACATTGCTGCCCTCTAGTGACAGCATAGGACATGCAACTGGGGAAGAGGCGGCAATTGGGGAATTCCTGCAAAGGGTTTCTCTGCCCTAAACTTAAGTGGTCAGTTGGGTATCATCGAACTATGACAGAACTTTTTGAGACTGAAATCTTAATTAACCTTAGACTTAAAATGTCATTTCAGTAAACAAAGTATGTGAATGTAAATAAATACATATTTCTGCAAATTGTATTTGTGGAGCAATGCAATTACAATCAGCAATGCTTGTGTTGCAATAAAATAGTGCATGACAAGCATTACAGAAAAGCTGAAAACAAGATAACTATATTACATGACAATTAGTTAAAGGAACAAATTGATCGAATTTAGCTCTGCAACTTCTTATGCATATGACAGTGTTTGCACTACTGGGGACTTCCTCAATGAAGAGTGCCAAACATTTTTCAACAAAAAGCAGTGTAAATCATAAATGTGCATCATTGCCTTCATTCTTTAAATTGCACATGTGCAGAATTGCCCAACATTTCAGTGGGAGTAAAGACTGCTTTAATGTTTGCTAAAAATTAAACTTTACCTTTCTACAAAAAATATGTTATATGGTAGACAAGTTGGTTGATAGTCCTTAATACTGTAGTTCCAAATGTCCAATATTTTTGACTTATTTTCTTTTTGTTTAGTTTATAGATTTTTTTTCTGATGGGAACTTGCCCATTTTGCAAAAATGATGAAAATCATAGCCTTTGGTACAGTTTCTTGATGCAAAATCTTAAACCTATCCATTTCACCAGAAAACAAGTGTGTTCCTTATGGGGAACATGATCAGAGCACATGCCCAGGCCTTACAGATCAGTCAGTCCTGGGGACACAACTTTTTTTTTTTATTTTGCAAATTTGTCTTCTCTACCTAGCTTCAGTAAAATTCTCTTTTGAATAAGATTAATAGTAAAAAGAAACCAAAAAAGTTGTCCATGAAATTTTAGTCTTTCAATTTGGCAACAGCTTTTGGATTCTCATGCACTTGTGCTTTGACAAGCTGAATACATTCCTCTTTTTGGTTAACCCAGGACTACAATGCTCCAGGTGAATGCAGCAAACTATTTCTTCTCATTAGCAAACCTTTTAGTTCTGCAATGAACCTGGCAGAACAGAGTGTGCTAAATACTAAACAACTATCTAGCTTATAATCAGTCTCTGGACACATATGTGGACTCTTCTAGGTTCCTGCAGGGCACTTTTCTACTCCACCAGTAAGTTCTGATCTGAAAAGAGGTTGTGATAAAACCACATTTCCCAATCTGAAACATTTCAGAGAAAGAGTCTACCACCTAGGCTCCTTTTTAGTAACATGGCAAAGAAACTGTCACATGATTATCTGAGAAAGTTTTCCCTAAGGCAGAGCAGACACAGGTTCGGGAATGTCAGGAAACAAAGTCCTTGCATTGTGAAACAGAAGGGAGGCAAGTTTGCAAAGAAATAGCTATGGGTGAAAGAAAATAAAAAAATATTAATAATTGCATGTAGATTACAGGAAGGGTGTGGAAAAGCATGGAAAGAGAGTATGGGATAGATAGGCAGGTAGAGACACCAGACAAAGCTAAAACCATGAAAATAAGGACTAGAAAACTCCAGACTTGGAAGCAGAACAGCAAGTCTTTTTCCATGCGCTGTGCAGATTTACTTTTGGTCTTCAAATATTTGCTTATATTTTTTCGATAAATTACTTTCCTTCAAAAAGAAAATATTTTAAATTCTTGATACATAAAATACTCAGTTGCCTAAATCCTAAATCTCAAATTTAAGATAAAAGCAAGGAAAATATGGAATTTAACAAAACATTATAACTCACCAAAATGTTTACAGAACTTTTCTTTAAAGAAAAAGATTGAGGTTAGACCTGCTTATACATCTTTCATTCATATTACTACAGGCTTCACTGGTTCTATGCTACACTGGTTGAATTTTAAGGCTCCCCATCTAGCTTCAAATATATTCTTTGGGAGTACAATTTTACCATTTTTATTCAACAAAATGCTATCAGTAACTAATCAACAAAGATATTCCACACTCTACAGCACCTATTTGTTTTGTACACTTAAAGTGTCGTATTTATTTTGAACTCACTTAAAACCTTGATTTGTCATCATGCCCTCTGGGAAAGTAATTGGACACAGGCCGCATGATGCCCATCCACCCTAGTACTTCACGGGGGGGGGGGGGGGGGGGGGGGGAGGCGGGGGGGGAAGAGATAAAAAGACAAAAGTCTTTCTTTAGCAGGGAGAAAAAACTATCTCTCCATTATGCCCACAAAATTATCTCCCCCACTTTAGAAGCACAGTTTTTATGTCCATAATAACACTTTGAGGCTACAATTATTCATGTTCTTCTTCAAAAAGCACAGTTACTCTGTGAGAACTGTAGTGCTCAAATGGTCCATAAAGTGTTTAGAAAAGACACTATTTGTTCATTAGGGCCACCTTGCAATGTAAACCATTCATGTAAATCTTGAGAGTCATTCTGAGGCACTTCTATACTCAAATGCTGATACACATTCCCAGATAAATACAGAATGGAATAAAACATAGGTACACTAGCTTTGCCTGGGGACCTTGCTTAGTCACCAACCCTGGAAGGATTTAAAAGACACGTAGACATGGCACTTAGGGACACAGTTTAGTGATGGCACTGCTGGGTTAATGGTGGGACTGATGATCTTTAGGGTCTTTCCCACCTAAATGATTCCGTGATTCTATGTGCAAAGTAGCCCAAAGCACATTGCAATGAAACACTAGAAATTCTCGGGGTTTCAAAAGCAAAAATAACTGCCAGTACATGCTTAACTAGACACAACCTTGTATAGTTCAGACACACACTGAAAGATGACAAGACTGATGCCACCATTACCTTTCATGAAAAGCACTACAGGAAGGCTCCTGTGACCTAGGATTTTAATTTTTTTAACAGAAAGACAGTAGTCATTTTTTCACATGCATGTATGCACGCAGTATACATACATATATGCATGTTTGTATATAAATGAAAAAAAAAGTATATATTGTAAATATTCTAATGTTTATATGCACACTGAGTATATACCTCCCTAGACCTGGTTTTCCAGAATTGGAGCATTGCTGTACAAAGTCAATTTACTGGTCACTGCTTAGCCTTACACTCTCACTCATGTTTGGTCACTTCAGATGGCTTGATTATAAATGTGGAAAAAGTGCATCTATTCTTGTGAATTTGCAGAATCTCTTAGTAGAATTTATTTTATCTATAGAGCTTTGGTACAGAGTTACACCAGTTTGATCAATTATAATGAATAAGAACGGCAAGAGTTACAGAGCTGGCAAGGGCTGTGTATGGTTCAGTTTAGGATTCTTGTGGCCCAGAACTCGTCTACAGGCAAGTTTAATGTTACAGCTCTGATAGTGCCAGAACAATGTCTTCACTTTGACACAAAGACTAGCAGAAATATTTTTCAAAATATCTACTTCACAAACTGTTACTATAATCCAGTTTGGGGTTTAGATTAATCTAAAACATTTCACTCAATAACTTCTGTTTTTATTTCTATCATTTACACGCGTAGTTTAATACAGTACCATCTGCTCTCACAGACCTGGTTTTAGTTTGACATCTTTCACCAAGTTAATTTGCTTCATTATTTTAACTTAGAATGTGCATCTATTCAGTACATAGAGGTTAAGTGAGTTTGTTTTGTGGAATCATTGCAAATCTCAGGCAAATTTGACTCATTTGATAAAAAAGATAATCGATAAATTTTGATAAATTTAGTGCAAAATGCCTGAAGATTTTCTCCAACCATTCCAATTATAGTTATATAAAAATATGTTTGTGACATGAAAAGAACAATTCTCTAAAAACTACAAAAAGGAAGCATTCCACAGGAATGGATACAAACTTAAGTGGAAAGCTACTTTCAGGAAAAACAAACATGAGGTAGTCACTATTGTGTACTAAATATAGTTCCGGTCTTTTTTTCCTGTATCTTACATTTTTTCATTGACCTTTTATTCTGGTGCAAACACTTCAAATTTCTGTCCTCATGGAAGTTCTCATGTGGTGCTGGGGAGCAGGAAAAAAAGCAACTCATAGAGTATTTTCTCCATTCTTGTAAGGACTACATCCTTGATTCTGTCTTTGTTTCCTATTTTTAAGTAAGACCTTCTTAAAATACTTTTTTCAAAATGAAAACAATAGCAAGTTTTTAGGAAATCTGTGATTACTGGCAGAAAGTAACAAAAAAGTGTAAACAGAAAACTACCAGGTGTATGTTTTTTGTTGTAGTAAGACCAACTCTGGTTGCTCCACACTATCTTACAAACAAGAATTCCCTGCTGACTATCACATCAGTAAAAGGAGATAGCCCCCTAATGTAAGATTATAAAAATTGTTTCTATGTTGATAACATCAGGTTAAATATGGCTTAATGTTTGTTTCAACAATAATTTTTAAATTGTGCAAATAATAAAGAAAGCAAAACCATATTTTAATTCTTACTGCTTTGGTGGCTGGTAAAGAATGGGTTACAAAAATAAAAGGGGAAAATACCTAAAGAGGAAAACTAACATGAAAATTAAATTTGATGTCTTAGTATCTTTATGTTCTAATAGAATGGAAAGCGGGTTTTGAAAAGGGCACTTTGATGGTGACACAGTGCTCACCCCCACGCCATCCTTCCTTCCAGGGCTCACTGCTCTGCTTGGGAAAGCAGAACACATTCACACTTTAGCTCCAGATCCCATCGCTAATGAAGCCACACGTGAGATTAGAACAGGACTTGTCTCACACTAGCCCCGACAGACTCAATCTTGGAGGTCTTCTCCAGCCTATATGATTCTGTGATTCCACGGTAACATTTAAACTGGCCAATTTTACCTGAGGTAGCTTTTAATTTGCGTTTTGGGGCATTTTTCCTCTTTGACATACGTACCCCTAAGTATTTTTTATTGATGGCTAGGGCCCTATGTGAAGCATATTTGCAGTAGGCTGGTTGTTTTTTGCTACTTGTCTTTCTTACCTTACTAATATCACATCTTAGAGGTTAGAGACAGAGTGGCTAAAACATCTCTGTAAAGAGGTACAGCAAGATTTATTCAGGAATCACAGTGAGGGACATCTCTCAGCTCAAAGCTGATGACTGCTCATTGAGGCTAAAAATTTGGACAGCCAGACACCAGTGGCTGGGTGCATCACTCTTGCATGCAACTGGCTGCAGAAATTGGTGAACCATAACAACATTAAGCTGACAGGTCACAGATGCTACACTGGACTGCGGCTCATAAGCATTGACAAAAAGAAAATACAGCAAATAAAAATGGCTACTGAAGCATGTTTTATTATACAGTAATTTGTAATACAGAATGGGTGTAGGTTTTAAACATATATACAAAATTACAGTAAATTAAGTGATCTGTTGTTTTAAGAAGGAACAAGCTGCACAAACAGCAGTTTGCTTGTAAACAGTATAAAATTTTAAAAAAACTTCTCACAATTTAGAACCTTACTTAGAGAACTTTAGAGACTTTTATTAAAAGATGAACATGCAATGGGCACAATTCCTTCCTCATACTAGTATGAAAATACTCTTTTATTTTACATACTTCCTTTTATATTCAGTGGGAAACCTCCATAGCTTGGTTTTATTTGTTACTCAGCCACTTAAAGACTAATTTCCTATCAGTCCAGCATCTCAAACCATAACTCAAGGAGCAGAATCATAGAAAACTACTTTTTCATACAAACTCAATAACACTTCACATATTGACTCAAATTTTCTTTTACAGCAAGTTCTCTTGAGTTCTCTCTCAAGATAGTTTAAAAAATTAGTAATGATAAATATTGATATTACCAGTCCTAAGGATACCAATAAGAAAGGATTAGGACTGATGGTAATACAGTGGAAAAGAAATAACAAAATAACTGGTGCTCTAAAAAGCTTCTCTAATCCACAAGTAGCCCAGACAGGGTTCGAGGGAGAGTATTACATGCTATATCAAGTCTGGCACAGGTAGAGGTTAAGACCATTGGAACTGTATAAGAGATGTTGGTCCATTTTCATAATTGTCTGACACAGCTAGAAACATCTTGGAAATATATTTCTTTATTATGTAATGAAATACCATGACTATATTTCTCCCTCTGGTTTATAATTTGCACAGAACCTATTACTTTATTTGGAGATCTGCATGTATGCACAACTACTACACAATGTTCCTTGCAGGAGTGGCCTATAGATATTTTCCTTAAAGCACATTTTAACATTCTATACAGATTTATAACTGTGATTTTTTCTTTCCCTAAAAGAAGATTTTTTAGTCAATACAAAAGTAGTTACACAGAAAAATACTTAAGCCATATAAGGCCATAACAGAAGTTAGAAGCTGCAGCTTGTCTTATTAAGCCACTAATATATGCTAAACAGGCACAAAGTGGTTACAAGGACTTACATAATAAAACATTTTTGGAGTGTGTCACAGAAACTATTGCCTCATAAATGTGTAATATATTACAATTAAAAAGGGTCAAAAATACAGGATAAAATAATGCTTCCATGTCAACTGAACAAAAATAATTTATTTACAAATCATGAGGAAAAACATAAAAGGCCTTTCCTTTTCAAATAAATACATGTATGAAGGGAACACTTCCATTAACTAAAAAAATAAACTTGTGCGATTAAATGAATAGCTCTTATGTACTAAACAAAACCATAAAAACATTCAATGGACAATAGTGCAACCATGTCAGAGCATAAAGCTGATGTTTGCCATTTTACCTTTTAGGTTGAAGCAAAGGCAACTTTTTAAAGCAAAAGAACTGAAAAATTTATGCATTCATTATTTCCATGTATAAATACATGCTTTAATTTCTAGATTTAAGTATTTTTCCAAGTTCTTTTGCTTTAACATGAACTCAACATGGTATTATGTGAACATTCAAGACATGATGGAGCTGACAATCACAGGATTTCTAAAACAAGTTCCAACTGAGCTATAGCTATATCCCCATTTAGCAGTGCTTTTAAAGTCATCTAGACATTGATCATAAAATTACTTCAAGGTAAAGTTTTGTTAACAGTTAACAGTCTTCAACCCTGAATTTCTTTAAAAAACAACACTGCTTCAAATCCAAGTTGCTTTACGTGACACAAAAAAACTACAGAGCTTAATAAATGAATTCAGGTTATATAACTTGGCTATATAATATAAAATAGATTTTGGTCATTAAAACAAATGAAAAACAAAAGTACCCAAAATATCAGTGGCCTGCAGAGAGGGAAAAACAGGTGTGAAGGCAGGTCCCTGAACTCACATCCTTCAGCCAGGCTCTCTACAAGCATGGATATTTACACGGCATCCTCTGTATGATAAAAATATTAGATATGAAAGCAATTACTACACATGCACAAGTCACCAACTCTGAGATGCAGAACTCACATTTGCAAGAGATACTCCTGACATTGTTACACTGGTGGAGAAAAGGCCCAGGGAGATCTACCGACACTCAAAGGGGAGTCACCAAGATTGTCATCAAACTCTTGTTAGTAGCAAGAAATTATATAATGGGGAAAAACTGTTTTAAATTTGTAGGCACTTGGGAAACTGAGGTTGGACATGAAGAGAAATACTTACCCAGGAAAGGAGGGCAAGTATGGGAACATGATGCCCAGAATGGTTATAGTACCTCTGATGAAGCATTTTCACAGGCTGGCTAGCCAAACCCACAGATAACCCAACCTAGGGATGGCAAAAGTTCATCTCTGCTTGGGTCCTTGGGAGGCTGGACAAAACCACTTTCAGAAATCCTTCCTGCAAGCAACTTTATGTGATTCTCTGTATCCAGCCAAAACACTTTGCTCCTGCAGGTGTGTCAACAAGGTTTAGGCAAACATTTCACCTCATTTACTGCAGACCAAGACAACAGAGCTGGTCAAACACAGTAGCCCAGGACACACACATAGAACACTGATCCCCAGTCTAGGCTCTTCAAGTTAACAACACTGAAGGAGAAATGTTTTGGAATGTAAGTAACAGCTCATAATTATTACCTCCTTATCCTGAGAAAATGTAAATGCCTATGTGCTGAAGGTTCACACTTCAGAAACCAAGCACTGGATCATCTTCCTCTTTTCTCCCTACTGCTATAGAAGAATTATCTGCAAATGCATCCCAAATTAATTTTACTTCCATTTCACTCATATGAACAGAGCCAAGGGTTTGCACACAAAGAACACAGAAGAGGCCCTCATCAATGCAGTCAGTTAAATGCGGCTTTTCTCCTCAAAGAAGCTAATCAAAGCTGCACATTTTTTTCTTAAATAATATAGGGTTAATGGCAAACAATATGCATGTGATTAGACATATTCCTGATACACTTGAATGTCCTACATTCTCTGCACCTGCTCTAGATAAACCTCAGAACTACAGCAAGGCCTCTCGTGCAGCTGTGCGGGAAGATTCTACAACCCTGAAGTCTCCTGCATGGAATCAGGTAGCATATGAAGATTCTCTTACTCCTTCTAGAAACACCCACCAAACGTGTTTCATCTTCTAGGGCTGAGCTACTATACATGGAAATAAAATGTCTTATTCATTCCGGCATTAGATTTCTCTATCTTGAGAAAAAAAAAATTCTGATAATTACCTGATGATTAGCTGCTCTCATAAGAGGTTTGAAAGGATGCCTAAAAACACTACTTTTCCTAAACTTTTTTTTTTTTTCTGTAAATTATGAACCACTCTGTTTCTCACAACTCCACATTTTATATAAGAGATAACACAGCATAGGCTTTAGTGTTCACTGATATAGTGCTGATAAAATGCAGCAACAGCTGCTAGTCACATGGGTTTTCCATCAGCTGCTAAAACTTTATCCAAGTTTGATTTACTCAACTAGGCTTCAGCCCTGGAAATGTTTTATTAATGTAAACAGAGGAGACAACAGTTTGCTGGCTCTGAAAAGGTTCTATTCCATTTTGATCAAAATCAGTGAAAGCTAAGAGCTGGATTATGACTGCTAATTGTATAAATGCCCATAATTTTTTACTACACTACAGAAATCTTAGAACTGTTTTAAGCAATAGTTTTTAGAGATGCAGACACCTAAAGCAACCACCCCTGGTGAGTTTCTCAGAACTTTTGAAAAATCAAGGAACTCTCACTAAGGTTAAGTGGTTGCTGCTCATTCCAGGTTTCTCTTTTAATGAACAGTTTGTACAAATGCTTGTGCATGTGCAGCAATCCTTTTTCACCTGCAGATTTAAAACTTAAAAAATGCATTAAGAAATATCCATTAAATAAGATTCCTATGTCCTTCACTATTACTGACTGAATGGAACATACTTGAAAAAAAAAGAGAGAAAAATTAAAACCCGTATCACTCTGCAATACCAATAACGATCTAGCCGAAACAAACAGGCAGATATTGGATCATTAACTCATTTCAACAATCCTACATATCACAACTGTTACATTCTTTCTGGAATTTTGAAGTGTAATAGTCCAGATAAATGTTTCTTTCACCTCTGAATTGTGCAGGATCAGATGCAAAGTCTACTTCTCAGTTCTTAATCAAACCCCAACACTAAAAATTAAATACATTCTAACTAGTCAACTTCTGAGAAACTACAACAGAATGCCATGTACCTGCCATACTCTTCTCCCAGCAAAGACCATTCTGGTTCCCCTAAACTCAGTGATTACTCAGATCTAAGCAACCTTTTAATGGTTTGGAGTTTTCTTAAGAAACATTTCATCAGATTATACTTAAGACACTCAAAAACTAGATAAGCAAACATGATCAAAAAGAGATTAAATTAACTGAAGCTGTAATTTTTCTTTACCTGTGAGTGATACTGGATAGTACTAATTCTGTATACAAGAAATACTTATGATGCCATAAAGAAACATGAAGGTAGAGACAATAACATGTATTACAATATTGTACGTAGTGACTACTGTAGCATTGATTCTGAGCTCATTTCATTGAATTACATTATTTAAGAAAAGTGAAACCAGAGTCTATGGGGTGAAGCAATTTCACAAATACAAATGAACAGAAAATACAGTCTGGATTTTGAATATTATGTGTAGTTTCTAAATATACAAATTTATAAATCCATCATAAAAAGAAAACATTACTGAAATATTTCAGTTTGGTTGTAGGCTTGGGGTTTTTTAAATAGACAAGTTATTTAGGTGAGGAAAATTATTTGTCATTTAAACATTGCAACAGTTTTTTGTGAGTACCGACTTCTTGACAGGTGTCCCAGCCAGGCTGGTTACTGATCTTGTATCATCTTGATTATCACTTCGTTTTCGCACTTCGCTGTAAAAAAAACCACAACCAAACAAAAAATGCACCCAATTAACATATTTCTATACATGTTCACACTTCCATTTCTCCCTTTATATGTTGCAGAGCTTATCACCATCTATTGCATGTCTAATACTATGGAATTTAGCACAGAATAAACATGTCTCACAAGTTTCCAATTTGGGAATCATATTGATATTTCTATGCAAATCATAGTGATAAAAATATAAATTTTTATAATCTCTAGTAACTCCCTAATGTTTTGATTTACCTTTTCTTTTCTTTTGAGAATTTTTACTTATTTGTTTCAGTATTTTACCATAGAAAAAGAGTATGTTGTTCATAGCTCAAAGTACAAAACTAAATAACATCAGTTTCAAGTATAAATTCACTTTCACAGAAAAGATGCACATTGTTAGATGTTTTTTATGAATGCAGATTAAAAGCTGTGAACATATGATATGACTGATTATGGATTACAGACCACTAGTCTTTCAAAATTATACTTTAACCAAAAATGGTCAGTAGAATTGTAATATTTGGCTCACACGTTATCACAGAAATACCAGGGTGATAAATGAGAATGAACAGAATTTTTATCTTGTAAATAATTTAAACATGGGGATATCAAAGAAAACATCAGTAATTAGAATGGTCAGTAATAAAACTGAATACATATTAGTATGTGTGAAATAATTACAAAATAAATTTCGAAATAAATTATGAAAGAGTTAAGAAACTAAAACCACAATTAAAACTAAAATTCATTCAGCAAACAGGTTTTAAAATTGTGGGATCCATAACTGAGTCATAGTTTAAATATTAATTATTGAGACAGATTTGTAACATTTTCAAGCAAAAAACTGAGAATAAATCCCCCATCTTGTAAATCTACAATGATTTACAGAGTATTACTGTAAAATTTTTTTTAATGTTGGTATAATTTTACAACTATGTGTGTATTTTTATACGTATATTCACATACAATGTCCTTTTATAAGATATACTCAGATGTGTTTATGTGAAAATAGAAACACAGCCGCTTACCGAGCAAGATGAAGAACTGCTTCTACAATATTAGATCCATCTTTTGCACTTGTTTCACAGAATAGCGCATTATAAGTCTGTGAGTAAAAATAAAATGTTAAGCTAACTGATCTGAGATGGTTCCCATGTGAACATGTATATTTAATTAAAAATTGTTTCCGAACAACACAAAGAATGATGACACATTTAAATGAACAGGATTTCTTCTAGTGCCCTTCATTGTCCAACATACTCACTTTAGTACTGTGAAATAAAACAGTAACTGTTTTTTAATTATATCTGGTTTATATTCAGTATATTCCAAATTAATAAACTGAATACAAAACATTATAAGCTTAATGTCCAAACTCAATCTTCTTGTCCATAACACTGGAAAATAGCAAAAGAGTTGCCAGGACAGGTTACTTAATCTAACTTGTTAGGTACTCAAGCTACAACATCTAACCAAAACCATCATTCCGTAACTAACAGACATGGTATCTGCCCCAGTTTAATCAATCAATTGTGCAACCACAGAGCCACTCAAGACCCTTAAGACCCTCCCTATTATTCTACAAAATACATGATTTGTGTATCTCTTATCCCCCATATATATACATGCAAAAAAACTTGTCCATATTTCTATTTATAGCAGAGAATTCAATTTCTTTTCTGCACATATAGCAGGAATACAAGATAGTCTCTTGAAGATGAAAATATTCCATTCAAAAGCTGGAGAGACACAAACCAGCCAATAGTGTGCTTCATATTTGAGACTGAGAAGTCTTTCACAGCCAATAATGAAGTTCAGCTCAGCAGACACTGAGATGTGATTTAACCCAGCGAACACCATCAAAACAGGATAGTTTAATGAAAAGTATCCCTGAATTTTCAGTACTCAACTTGGACAAACGACCAGAAAATTACTTTTGTTTACTAGTTTCTCACGTGGTTTTCCGATGAAAATTCCTAAGGTCATTTTATACTAATGCGGTACACTTGGACCTTACCATGGCCAGCTTTTCCCCATAGTTTATAGGCACACATTTTTGCCCTTGCTCTGTAACAGCCTGACGGAGATCTGCCTTGTTTCCCACCATCATAATTGGAATATTCTCATGAGTTGCATCCTGTAAAGAGAATTTTATTTCCTTATTGCTAGAACACAGAATACAAAGAAGTAGATAACATCATCATGTCATACCAATTTCCTTCTCACAAAGTCCGGCATGCTAGTAGAAAAAACTGACAAATTATGAAAGTTATGCTTAGAACATTTTATAAACCACTCAAAATGTAGGCAGTGAGCTTAACTATCAGCCTGCAAAGATGTGCTTCCATTCCCATAAGCCCCGTTTCCCAACAAGGAATTTAATATGTTAAGTTAATCTAATGGAATTGGTTACTGCATCCAAATACTGTATGGTGAAATTACTATGGGAAAAGTAACCAACTCCTACACCATGATTAAAACAAAATGCATTCAGAGAAGATGAACTAAATATTTTGCATGCCACTTTCCCTCCAATTAAGCGCCTCCAGTGTAAGTGAAAAACCCCTTGTACTACATGCAAATTCATATTCAAATAAACAGACAAGAAGTATAAGTAGAAAGAAACACTGAAAATTTCACTTGACCTATAGCTAATTTACACAAACTAATATATTGGTTTAAAATGCAAAGACTCCCAAGGAATACTCATGCCATCCACAAGAAGATTACATGAAATATGCTGCACGTTCATTTCAAAGGAAGTGAATGGGAAGAGTGTGACTGCACAACATCCTTTAGCACAAAAAGATGTATCAGATTGAATTCTAACTGAGTATGTCAAGATGCATTAAGGACTTCCCTGTAGCTTTTATTTCTCTGACAGCCTGTAGTCTGAATAATTACAATTTACAGATACTAAAATTTTATAAATAATAAGGCTAACAATTTAGTGAAATATAGTTTACAAGCTGTATATACTTAATGTTCTTACCTCAATCATATCCACCCATTCTCTCACATTAATAAAGCTTTTTTCACATGTCACATCATATAGTAGTAAGACACCATCTGCTCTTCTGAAGTATGATTTAGCAATACTTCGAAATCTTTCAGAAAAAAAAAATTTGCATAAGGCCACATTATCAAAAAATAGTTCAGTCTAACATCATCAAGAACACAGCATTATTTAATTTCACTACCGAGTACAATTGTCTCCACATAACACAATGAGTTCTTGAAAACTGCTGATGCAGGTCTACCAATGCTCCTTAAGGATCAACAAGATTCTGTCCTAAACCCCAGTTACTATTTTGTGTATAAAAAAAATCTACAGCATACCTACTACAGATAATCTGGTCTCAAATTGTGACACGGGAGGTTTGGATTAGATAACAGGAAAAATTTATTCTCTGAGAGGGTGGTCAGGCATTGAAATGAGCTGTCCAGGAAGTGGCAGAATCTCCATTCCTGGAAGTGTTCAATAGGTGTGTGTGTGGCTGTGGCACTTGGGGACATGTTTTAGTGGTAAACACAGCAGTATTGGGTTACCAGCTAGACTCCATGAGCTTAGAGGTCCTTTTCAACCTTAATGGTTCTATGATTCTACAATTCACCTACACATAACTCCCTGACTTGATTGACTTACTTTATCTCCTTTGAAAAAGATAGGTAACCAGTAAAATTATTCCAGGATTCATTATCAATTACAGTCATCTTTGTCATGAACTTTACACAGTCTACTTAACCAAGGTACAGTAGGTAAGTATTTACATTGGATATTAAAATAGTCTTCACAAATGTATTATGTGGGAGGAGACAGATTGGACTCCTACCTACTTACTTCACATAACCACACACTCAGGTAAAAGGAAACACATACAGACCAACACAAATCTTCATCAGTGAACATATTAAATCGACTTCCACAGCACTAGATTAACCTCTTAGTAAGTCTTAAAAGTTGGCAGTAAAGAAGTAATGGTTCTCAAGGAAAGATGTCATAGGATTTTGAGGAAAATTTACACAATAATTTGAAGAATCTTGGATATACATTCAGCAATCTGCAAAGATACATTTGGCAAAATTCTGAAGTCTTTGGAAAGAAGTTTCTGTACATTAAATAAAATGCAAACCGGATTTTCAAGGAAAGAATAAGAGACGGCAAGGAAGAGAAGGGAATCTTTAAGAAACAGCCTGCTTAAAAATACAGATACCTGTCTTGGGGTCTCAATGGAGAATAACTGGATCTGTTTATAGCTATTTACATATGAACCGTGCAAGGTTTTTTTCACCTAGATGAAAAAAGGCAAGTGACTTTTAAAAACGAAATAATTCAAATTAGGAAAGTGCAGAGGATCACTAACCTCTCCTGCCCAGCTGTATCCCACAGTTGTAGCACTGTAGGTTCTCCATCAACAATTAGTCTTTTCATTTGAAAATCCACACCTGAAAAAAATCATGTGTACAGTCTAACAATAACCATCAATAATCTTACCAAAAAACCACAGAAAATTAAAATGTATGTATATACAACAGTTTTTTCCAAAATTCATCTCTTTTAATAGGTTATGAGATTTCAGTCAGTCATGCACATACTTCTGAACAGGAAAAATCCCCTGCATGTATTTAATTTGTCTTTTGCCAGAAGCATTGGTACAAATTGCATTCTGAAAAACAAATAAGATCTCTCTTAGCTTTATTTCGCTAAACAGTTTTATCAAAGAAGTAAAAATGTTTTATAAAAACATTATTTCAGATACCAAGGAAGAAAAAGATAAATTAGAACAAGAATCTTGACTCAGAGGTAATAAAACAAATATATAACTGTAACTATGATTGGAAGGCAACATTCAGTTTTTGGAATCGTTAAGACAAATTTGTTAGCTGGCAGCTATACTAATATACACAAGAAATCAGTCAGAAATCCTTCTAGCTGTATTTAAACCAAAGCTTCAATAACACTTTGAAAAAATAGTGACAAAAAAATAGTATGAAAGACATGAAAGGATAGTATGAAATACTAATATAAGAAGGAAGAGCTGAAAATATAAGAAAGCAATGAAAAATGCGAAAAGGTTCATATACACAGTGAAAAGTTCCTTACACTGAAATACCTTTTCTTATGCATTGTCTTGTTCAGAAAGAGGCTTTATAAAGAAAAACTAAATTAGAGCTGTAACCTATTGTCTACTACAAACAGCTGTTATTACTAAGCTTTAATACTCAATTAGATCTCACAGCCTAAGAAACTGGGTGTGTACATCCAGGAAACCCTAGCAAGCAATCACAAAGGGAGGCTTTTCACCCACTTTACTACGAAACAACAATGAAATTCATTTCAATACTTTAAGTAGAACACCAACTATACCCAGAGTTGCACTGGTGTTGCCTCGAAATTCATTCTTGCAAAGTCTCATAAGGAAACTGGATTTTCCCACTGCTGCATCTCCAGCAAGAACAATCTTGTAAGCTTTCTCTGAACTGGGGTATTTTGGAGTGCATTCAGTTGCATCTGACTGAAAATAAAAAGAATCCCTCTGTAACACCTCATTAAAAAAACCCCAAAGCTCTGTATCACTGTTTTCCATTTTTCCCCCGAATAACTGATTACCTGAGGGGTGAGAGCAGATATGTATTTCCTCGTTGAAGCAACTGAGCTGCTTCGACTAACTGGTCGTGAGGGCTTCCAGTCTAAAACTACAGTGCTGTTAGCAGGACTGTACTCTTCTTCATCCCTGATCTCTGGAATCTGAAAGTACGAGTTAGTTCTCTGGTGAGAAAAGTATGCTTTTTTGGAAAAGCACAGCTAAGACTGATTAAAACATTTTAACAATTTGAATTAAACAGAAATAAATGACAGATGCAGCTGTGCAATTCTTACCAAAATACAGTGATTATGCTGTTCTTATTTTTGCTGTTCACTATAATCTACATTCTGTATTTTAACATGTTTACTGTTTGGCATACATTCTTTCAGTACTCTTTCTGATAGAGCAAATTAACAAAAATTTCAGCTTAAAACATAGTCACACTAAACAAATACTTTATTTCAAAGCTTATTTTGCAAACATTAGGAATTTCCCCAAACATATTACTCTCTATGCTATTACTACTCAAACTAAATACAGCACAGCTGTAATCAACACTACTCATAGCAAAGCCTCCACAGAGATTAATGTCTACTAAATGCACACCAAATGATTTGCCTTAAAAAAAAACCATTCTACTGTGCTTAATACTGGTCTTGCTATGTAGTCATCAGTAACTCTTTCAGTGTTACTAACAATAAAAACAGACACAGTAACACTTCTTTCTCATACATGCTTTTTTACCTCCTCTGCCACAGCATAGTAAGAGGAAGTGAATGGAAATCTATTTTATTTCTATCTGCTTTCTTATCATTAGAAAATTAGCTCCTTTCTGCATACTGTTTAACAACCTTCAAAAATCATGTAATCTTCAAAAATGAAATTATTAGCTCAAAAAGGTAACCAAAAAATGTAAAAACAAAAGAGAACTAACAATTTACACACTCTCAAAAAATTTTCACTGTTTTCATTTAAATGCGTATAAACCAAATATTTAGTTTTAACTGGCCTGTGGACAAAGATACATCTTTTTTTAAAAACAGGACGCAAATTTTCTCTCCAATCAAAGGTCTTTCTCAGAGAAGGAGTAAATCTGGCACTTACATCTGTATCAGAAGCATCACCACCAAAGCCTTCATGCATACACTGTGACCTTTGAAAAATCCTTTGATGCCTGTATTCCACTTCTGAATCATACTCATTTGAATCTCTCAGGGTAGACAAACCACTGTCAAAACAGCTCTCAGGTAAGCTGTCAACTTCACAGTTCATCCTTTGCATAGGATCACAAAGGGCTAAAGAATCGTAATCTTCATCGACACAAGACGAATGAGATGACCTAGTAAGAAAATATTGCAGGGGATAAAAATAAATTATTCCATGGTTGTTCTTCCCAACAAAATCTGAGCCCTTCTGAATAGTCAGTTCTTAGAAATCCTAATATTACAACATATGTCAGTCCTTACCTTGCCTTTATAAAGAATTTCTTTTTCAATCATACGTCTAGGGATGCTCAGATTAAATTATTTAATTATTTAATTTATGTTACTGATGATGGCTTTCCAAGTCTCAGTAATTATTACTTATTTGTTAATTTAAAAAATTATATTTAAAAATCATTCAGAAAACTGATTCATTATGAAGACATCAAAAGCAGAAAATTATATACAATGAGTTAGCTAATTTTGGCCTATTTAAGACATAAAATCACCTTGACACACCGTATCTCATTTAAATGAATGCATTTGCTCAGAGGCACACATGCCAATAAGGAACAGCTGTAAACATAGAAGAGGGAGTAGCCAAGTTCACAAGATCCATAATAGTGGAAGAAGTCACTGAAAAATTTTCTTACAGTTTGGTAGGCTATGCAAAACCTAAACTTTTACACAGAGTTCCTCTCTTTTCCCTCAATCTTTCTTCAAAAGTTTGGGGTTTTTTCACTCTGGATGCTGTGATACATAAAAATACTTTAATGAATGCTGAAATGCCAGTAGGGCTTACAGTAAAAAATACAGAAAAGAAAGGTTAATTGAGTGAATCTTAACCAATCTTAAAAAAAAGCTCACAATGGCTACAATCATTATGCTCCAGCAGCAAGACAGGGACAGGCATCAACTAAAGTGAAGTAGAGAAGGTCTCAAAGTCACAGCAGAGAAGAAGAGAGAAAGTCTGGCTTAGCCCTATCGGGAATGGATGTGATACACTGAGCTGCTAAAATAGACAAGGTCAGCATCAATCCTTGTAATAACAGCTTGCTCCCAGAGGGGCTCCCTGTGTGATGGCACAACACAGGAGAGTACACTGGGGAAAATCACCGAATTATAAAGCTGTTACCGAGTCTAATTCCTCCCTGCAGCTGCCAAATGGGGTGACAGAGGCATCATTGTCCCTTTCAATAATATTCATAACCATCTAATTTACACCCTTTCAGGCTAATGAATAATCACATGAATGCATGCGATCGTTGCTGTAGAATATCAAAGCATACATGCTCTTTGTATTCATGCACCTACTAGCCTATACCAAAATCACTGAAAAACTGAGGAAGAGTGCATGCTATAACAAAATTAAGCTTATCAAGCATTCCCTGAAATCTTTAGTAGCCAGTTTTCAATTTCACTGAACCATGAATTCAATGCTGGGAATTTCATATATGCTTAAACTAAGTTAGACCAAGATGAATCTAACAGATAAAAAAAAGAAAGTCATACCTTTTAGCACAAATTGCTTAAAATGTGTTAGTATGCAAACCAGTATCTCTTAATGTGGATTGGATGTCAGGAGACAAAGTAGCGGAAACAAACAGGTTTTGTGACATTCATATCTCTTTCTGTCTTTTGACACTATCAAGTCACACCCGTTAAGAGTAAGCTTTATTCCAACCATGTAAACTTTCTTCTGAAGTAGCTTGTATTTCTCACTTTTGTGGAAATGCAAGGATTGCACCATGCAGCAGGTACTAATAAATATTCATAGAGAATGACATCACTAAGTCTCCAGAGAGGTTCTGGTTACTCCCTCAGAAAATTAGTCAATGTAATATACAACTTAGAGTGAGTACCTCTAAAAATGTGAGGAGGGTCCAACAGCAGGGAATTGGGTTTATGTGCATTCAGAAGCAAACAGCATGGGACAAGCAAAACTTTACAGCCAGAAAACACATTTCACATGGACAGTGACATAATCTCATAATAAGAGTGACACTATAGAACAAATTGGGATATTTTAAGTGTGAAGCAGAAGCCAGTTTAATCCCTATCCAAGATATTATTCTCTCTGGCAAAATGTAAAACACGGACTACTATGACCTCTATCAGACATTTCTCTATGGTTTGGAGTACCACTGAAAGAAAAAGAAGCCAAAATAATCTATCAATTGAGTAAGGATACACATTTTTGCTGACAGATCTAACTGTTTAAAAAACAAAGTGTGAAAGCATGATTGACAGCACTTGGGGTTGACTCCAACATCTGGTGTCTTCAGTGAGTCTCTGCAATGATCTGAGGAAGTTGTGATCAATGACCTGTATCCAGTAAGTACAAAAATAGGTATCTCTGACCGTTTAATATCTGCATTTAGATAACTGACTGTTTTTGTACTCTTACCCCATTAATATCCAAGTGCATTCACTACTCTTGCATGTCAGTGTGAGTCACGGTTGTGTATTCTTTTGAAGAATTATGCCCACATTTGTAATAATTATTACATGGGAAAAAAGGCACACAAGCTGAACATAAAACCAAAAATGTTTTATTTCCTAAGTAGTGAGTAAGGCTAACAGAAGCCCTCACAAGAGTTTTATAGTTTCTTGAAGACAAGGAGACTGAGAATCAAACTAGAATCAAAACAGTCCAAGACTAAACAAGAAGCTGTCTGAACTCTCCATAAGTTTATGGCTTGCACTGAAAAGTGTCATCCTGAGCTTTCTGAAGTAATTGAAAAGATTCCTATTGACTTCAGTATACTTGGAATCATAATGGTCACATATTACTTCTAAATCAGACAGAACTATTCTCTCTCACTTAACATTAATCTGGTCTTCTAAGACAGGTCATTTTCAAATTAACAAAAGCAAGCCTTGCTTACCTGTCATACCGTGGGTTTAAGGGAGAATGTTCACCATTAAATTTAGGACTGCTTCTGGAAATGGTACTTCCCGGTGAGGTGTTTGCTAACCGCTGCTAGAGATATATAACAAATGCATATTAACTTTGATGAACACAGTGAAGGTATCTAGATTTGTTGAGAAAAAGTGTGCATCATCAAAATTATAAACTGCATGTATTTAATATATATCTATATACACAATATAAAAATATATATATTTAGCTACTTCCACTTAGTAAAACCTCATATTTTATATATGACTGAGGGTCAAAAGGCCCATTACCCATGGCATTTAGTCTTCACCACTGCCTTTATACTGCAACTACTAGACACATTCAATCACTAAAGACAACAGAAACTCCAAGAGGATGATTTCATTGACTACACCTGAAGACTCTGAAATGCTAAGCTTTGAAAAGTCATATTTAGAACATGGCATGCTGACTACTAAAAAGGAAAGGCAAGTGTCACTAGCTGTGCTAGTTTCAGTAGAGCTACCTCCTAGTTCTTGAGCGACATAGTGAAGGAAAGGTCTCAACTAATAGCATGTGAGAAAGTATTTTGTACATTCTGCTGTGTCTCCATACATTTATTCACTGGGAAGAGCTTCCTCTGTCTTCTCTGTAATATGTTCATTTATACTTCCAGGCATGACGGAAAGGGTATCTGTTGTTGCATCTGTAGTGAATCGCTGCTAACTTGTATCAGCAAAAACCACTCATGATCATTGGTATGGAACACTGGAAACAGGCAGTGACTTGACCCCCATTTACCTCCTTCCTGTCCAGTTCTGTCTTTGGGAGCCCACTATTATGGTCCCATCATTCTAAAAAGCTATCTGCTTTTCTCCCGATGTCCAATCATTATTTTTAAGAGTTTGACAGGTTTCGCAGGAAAGGAAAATGACAGTATAAAGTACGGTTTTTGTTACTTTTAAGTTTTCCTTTCTCTAGTTTGGAGGACATCAGGTGACATTTGTTACAAGAGACTCCTATGCAGTTCTGAGAGCCCAAAAAGGTCTGACTAAGGTCTCTACCACTAGTCCCTGCTATTCATTTTCCCAGTGACTTGCTTGGACAGAAGTTCAAGTTAGGTTAAAACCTTGCTACTAAAAAAGGGCAGCTTTCTGAGAAAGTCTGTTGCCAATGGTAGGGCACTCCCATATACACAATACAAACACATTCCCTTTAGTGCAAGAGAAACTGTTGATTTATTCCCCTCATTAAATATAACAGCATATTTTAAAAAATCATTACTTTCCAAAGCACCTCAGAAAGCACTTGTGCTCTAACAAAACTTCCATTATTTCACAAAAGATAAGTAAAATCTAACAAAATTCAACTACACAAGAGTATTCCTACAGTGATTCCACTGAATAAAACCCAATTTTCAGAGTACCAACTGAAGTACCAATTTAAATTTGCTGTGGTGATTCTTACACCTCCTAGGACAACATAAGAAATCATAAATACATACCAATGATCTGTTGTACTTGCTGAAACTGTTTTCAAGTGCACTTCTTAAACCATCGTTGCTGTCATGTAACTTTCTATTAGCTGATCTAACAAGAAAACACAGTTTAACTTGCTGGACTAAAGAAAACATGAAAAACTATGTAACTGCTCACAAAGAAAAATTTTAAAAATACTTCTAAAATACCCCTTCTTTTTCTTTAGGCAAACACTGAAGAGTAACATGAAACTAGAAACACATTGACAGATACTCAAATAAATTATCTGAAAAAAACACTGTGAATTTTAGCCTTCAGTGGCAGCCCAGGAAACCTGTTTTCACTTGTGCAGCATGGTCTCTGGTCAGCTGAGTGGACAAAAAGATACTGTAGGAATGGTCACAAAAAAGACCCCTACAACAAAACAACTAGTCCCACCATTTCTTTACAAAATGACTACCCTTTAAATATTGCCGAGGTGATTCTAAAGAAAAATATGATTCATGTGCTTGAAAGAATTTCTTCAGAATAAGAAAGTGAACTAAAAATATTTACAAATCTAGTCATTGTGACCCTCCTTGAAAGCAAAAATTTGTGCACCTGTTGTATCATACTGCACACACTTACTACTTTCCACACAACAGTAACACAGGGAGTTACTGGAGAAGCAAAGCCAATAGAAAAAGGAGTCAGGCAATAAATTTTGTGATAGCATGCATAGACTCAAATCACATTCAGCTTATCAGAAAGAAATTAAAGTTATTGGGCTGAGAAAAAATGAAAAAAAACCAACTGATGTATTAGTGGGTCACTACCACAGTGAAGTTAGTACTATAGTAACATTTATGACAATTGAGAACAGCCCTTGTTATGATAATTGAGGCCATTCCAGTATTTTCACTTGATACTTTTTCCCAAATTTCCACCTGGTCTTTTGCATACAAAGACATTTATCCCAAATATGTTGAGACAAAGTTTGATATTAAAAAAATGGATTACTAAAAACTTACTGAAGTATTTCAATTTGTCTTTCCAGATTATCTCTGTCTTCAGTATACTCTCGGATAATTTCCAGGTCTCTGGAAAAAAAAACAAATTTAAATGAACTTATACTTAACAGGATATTCTTCTTATATTTTCACAACATTGCGTTTGGAAGAGTTTACATTTATGCTGTAATACACTGAGAGCAGTTTTACACAAAGTAAGATTACTTAGTGACTTCATTAATCTCTGCCATTATAACTCAACAAAGACTGTGAATGAAAAATAAAAGATGTACAAAATAACCATAGGGACTACCTCCTTTTCCCTTGAAATATAATTTGTATTATCTGAAGATAATGACACAATGAAACTGCCTTTTAGACTCCTTTAAATGAGAAACTACAATTAGCTTTCAGACACTTTAGGAAAAAATAAAGGTTGAGATTGGCATGGAAGACTTCCAAAACTATTCTCCCTCTAATATTCATACAGCTACTCCTACGAGTCCAAGCCATGGACAAAAAAAATTGCCTGATGCTGTACAGTTGTTTCATTCCTACTAAGGTCCCACTAAAGTCAGTGGACATTCTTTCAAGATTATGAGAGTTTGCATCATATCCAGAACTTCCTCTTTCAGCAACCTAGCAAGAAAAGTGAACAGTAGTGACGGCACAGTGTCAAATGTGTACCTGCCCTTTAAGGCAAATTTAGAAAATACCAGTTCCCAGCTGCATACATAATAATTACATCAGAAAACAGATTCTTTTTCCCTGGTGAAAATATTATCATGCAGAAGTAACTTACCTCTCAGTGTTCAAAGACTGATCTGCATACTCGCTCTTCAAGCTATCTAATTCACTCTGAAGAAAAGCTATATTTGTCTGCGCTTCTAAAAGATCTTTCTTAAGTCTTTGATTTTCCTTCAAAAAAGTAACATATGAGATGTTAGCTGTCATAGTCACCTCCACAGAAAGTTGATTATTATAATAGCAGAATAAAACCCATCAAAGTTAAAAATGAAACACTATAAAATTTTGGCATAGAGGGGAAAAGAAAATGAAAGAACACTATATCAACAAAGAAGTCAGAAAATTAACATGTAAGAACTTCTCAATTTTTATTTTTCCATTCGGCTACACAAAAAGGGAACTGTATCATCTCAAGCCATTTCTAAATGTCCTACAGACAGTGTGTATACATTCAAACATTTTTCATCTTAAAAGATCCTCATACACTTACCAATGACTTTAAATGTTTACTTTGCAGCTTACCAATATTAAATGAAAAAACCAAACCCCACCTAAAAACCCAAATCCTGACAACTATAACAATCTGTATTGTAGCAAGTAAAATTGAGACTAAATTAATGTTAATGATAATAATCTCTTACCAGTAACATATCATGTATTCTTTTTTTCAGTTCAGCTACATCTTCCTTGTGATTTACATATTTGGATTGCTCCTCCAGCTTGAAGGATTAAAAAAAAGCGCAATTAATTTATTTGATTGCTCTGATTCAAAATAAAAAACGTATGGAAATCACAATAAATAAGCCTTAAAAGGTCTTACAGTTACTACAGTTTTTAAAACTTAAAGAGTTTTCCCAAATGTAGTAACAGACAGCATTATTTCAAAAATCACTGGCTTTCTGAAAGTTTAATGAGCATTTTGCACTCTTTAGGTATAAAATACTCATAACTAGTGACACAGAAGCCAGCTATTAAGATATAAACAGGTGCATCCCCACTAAATTAAAAAAAATTATAAAAAATTATTACTACCTCAGCTATGTAGTATTTGTACAAGAAGCTCTCAGGTTTCTCGGGCGAAATTTCCATTTCTATAAATGTTCTCTTAAGTGCAATTAAATACAAAAATGAAAAAATATATCCACATTGTTTGCTACAATTCTGGTTAAACTTACAGCAAAAACTAATGTCAAAATTAAACCCATATTACAAAATATCCCAAAACATCATTCATACCTGAGATTTCAGTTTACCTTACTACTAGGTATCAAATTAAAAGATCAGATTGGAGTTGGGTTCTAAAAGGCACTATACTACTGTAAATTCCTATATTTGGGTTGGCAATTGCATCTCTATTTATAAATTACAAATACTTAGTGGCAATATCGTGGAGTATTTCTAATGGACCAAATACAAGACTATGTAACTGCAATGTTAATAACCTGATGGACCTAGAAAATTTTTAGGCCACAGAATTCGGGTAATAGCTGCTCCCTTCCCTAAGTATTTCAACAAATTACACAGATTGAATACAAAAGTACAAAATGACAACACTGTAAAAATTATCTGCAGTTGCTATTTACTAATACACATTAAATTAGAAACCTACAATTACAATTATCCATCTTGAGGAAGGCATTTCATATGGTCAAAAACTCTAAAACACTTCAAAAACTCACCAGACTTCAATTCACTTGCCTTTTTAAGTTTTTTTATCGTCACTTGAAGATCTCCAACTTCAGAATCATACTGGCGCTTCAGCTCATTCAGTGCTTCTTCAGCTTTTTGCTTCTCCTGCAACATTTTCAATCTCATTAGAAGCTGAGACAGGTTTCCAATGTTTATTAAAAAACATATTCATCAGTTTGGAAAGCACATACTTAGACAGATCTGTCTCTCCATTCTATCAGCCTGTCCCTTCCTTAAGTTTCACAGGTTCTGATTCTGTATTTGCAGCCCACTTAAAAAACTCATAAAATGGTGGTGTGGCAGCAAAGATGTGGATCCATTCAGTGGTTTTTACCCACGATTCCTGTGCTTAACATTCTCAGTGTCACTTACTTTTTTACTACTGTTTTTCTTTTAATTTTTTTTGCTTGCAAGTGTTGCACTATTGCAGGCCCATGTCAGTAAAAGGAAAGCGGCCAACAGCACCTCTAGTTTCAAATGGTCCCAGGTACAGAGACAAGGGGGTATAATCACTGCTGTCTATTCAATACCACCCACATCACCATGGCAGGGTGTGGGCACAGCAGGAAAAACACCACGGATGGAAAAGGAAGCAGCGCCATCTTTTGTCATGGCACATGGCACAGTGTGTGCCAGACTGGACTCAGCAATGCACAGCTGCTGGGCAATGGGATAGAGCCGCTGTTGCAGCAGCTGGAGCCCTCAGAGCCACTGTCCCACAGCTGCTGCCATCCCCATGGAAAGAGAGACCCTGCACCTGCACTGCTGCCATTCTCAGAGAGAGAGAGCGCCTGCACCTGCACTGCTGCCATCCCCACGAAGAGAGAGACCCTACACATGGCACTGCTGCCACCACCATGGCCCCAGAGAGAGAGACAGAGAGAGAGAGAGAGAGAGAGTCTGCATTGGTACTGCCACCACCACTGGAGGCAGCATCTTGGCAGCACAACTCCTCATTCAGACCAATTAGCTTTCCAGCTTTTGGATTGTCCCTGTTTTCCATTATTTCAGGTCCAGGGGGAGGAGGCTGAGCTGCAGGAGCCTCCAGGCCTTTGTTTTCCACGGTGTGGTGTCACATGGCGAGCAACATCAGAATGGTCACCATTTTGCCTGTGTTTAGAGATTGCACCAAGTATTGCCCACAGGACGCTCAGTGGTGAATGCCCCTTTGTGGGTAAAACTTTCTGTTTACATTGTACACTCTTTACTATTAATATTGTTGCGATTATTGCAGTTTTTCAGGGGCAGAAGGAGTAAAAGGTGGCAACTGGAGTGGGTTTCATTTTCTCACTGTGTTTTAAACCAGCACAGATATTCAGTTTAAACATCAATATCCAAATACAGTACTCAGTCTGAGTATGAAACCAAGTACAATATCCTGAAATTTATTTTAATCAAAACAGAGAGATTTTTGAAAGTGGCTACATCAACCACAATGAGAAGAATAAAGTGTGTGGTGCGTTATAGACTGGTATGTGTTTAATTCACTCCAGTCACTCCCCAGGGACTTCAGTTTCACAACAGAAGAAATCAAAATGCAGCAGTGACAAGTGGTGCCAACAGGACAGACTGAGTTTTCACATGGAACATGTGAAAGCAGGCATGGACTTTGCTTAGAATTCAGTGCTTTCCTGTATGTAATGCTGATATTCATGTGTTAAAACAATAATCAAAGTAATCAATTTAAGCTGGATTCCCCTTCTGTTGCCAACTACATAGGACTCCCAAGTACTGTTTGGTAACTATTTGCTTCCCCTGAAGAAACAAAATACAGGATAGGCGGCTGGCTTATGCAGAGGCAGGTGTCCCGGTGGCATGAGTGAGATCACTCTGACAAACAATAGCCTTGATTACAGGCATTAAGATTAATAGCTTAGTACATTCCCACAAAGTAAATAACTTAACATTTACTCTCAGGGCGTTTTAGTAGGTGTGGTATGTGCAGCTAGGAGCTACAACGAACACCGGAGAGTGAAAATGAAAAAAAGCCTTGAGAGAAACAAGTTAACAGCCCATCTTTCATACCTATAGCTATATGCAAACAGTGTATGAGAATACAGACTAGATGTGGATGGCACATAGATGTACTTTTGCATAATGCTGGTACATAACTGTAGACATTCTCAGAGCGAGCAAAGGCACACATCCCAGTCACCTTTTTGAAGCAGTGGAAAAGAGTATCCAGGGCTTTTTCCGGTGATTTACCATTTCTTTGAGAACAGTAATTTTTCAGAGAAAATGAAATTGTTTTCTAAACATTAACTACTTAGTTTCTCTGGAAATGAAAATGTACCTCTACCGAGAGCTGCATTATCGCTAGTTAAACATATTAAAACACATACTTTTTGCAGGAGTGATGTAACTAATTTTTTAATGCCACTATATTTTGTTTCTAAGGAAACAATAGGCTTTATGGTGTGGTAGGACTGTTTTCTCTTGCATAGAAAAAGATGCTGTTTGAAGCAAATCTATCAGAATACCATTTACCTTCACATACCAATTAGTGTGAACCTTACTTAAAATCAGCAAGTTGGCAGGCAGCACTTTGTTGCATCCGGTTCTGCAAATACTCTGGTGAAAGTACCCATAGCAAATATATATAGATGTTCAGTATATTGTGTGTCCTATGGAGCAATAATTATGCCCACAGTATATGATTTAATAAATGTGTTTCTTATATCCACATTAGAACACCTTTACAAACTGTGATTTGTATTCCCATTACAAAGTTCAGCTTATCTTATCTTACTATAGCAGCAATTCAAAATGAAGTGGGCAGCTAGTCTTGCTCCTTTGAATTACGCAGTCACTTGTGGCTCTAATATAACCTTCCCTGGGTAAGGAGAAGAAGATTTTTATACTTTTTCATATAGACTGCAACTGAGTTGAAACAACTGCTAAAACTTGAGCAAAGCGAAACAGAATTTCCCATCAAGTTTGGGAGGCTGCGGCCCTGACACACTCTTACCACAGTTACCCTCTCTTAAGTCTGTAACTCTCTAAAATGTAGTTGCAGGAGAATGGAGGAAAGAAAGGTCATTACTCCAGGCAGATATACAAAGCAGGACCAAATAATCTAAGCATTAAATTCTACATAAATTCATTTGCTAGGAGAATTAGATGTCATTCTTTAGTACTGAAATATCATTTTCTCCTATCTGTTTCCAATATCAGTCTCAGAAGGGAATTCTTCTTGGCCAGTATGTTCCCACAGAAGGAAAAGACTTTTTGTTCTTGGACCTAAGCAGATATTCCTCTTTAGAAAGCATTAATATTATTCATTTTTTCTCTCATGGATAGCTTCTTTTCATCGAAGCCCTGCCTACAGCAGCTTTGAGTCAGCCCATCAGGATCAAAACCACACCACAAATCCTGCTTAAGACCACTGAGAGTTTGGTAATTATGAAATTCTGTAAATATAAAATACTCACTTCCTTTTTAACTTTATGCTCTGCAGCCTGTATCCGTAGCTCCATCTCTTCCTCTAGCTCACTGAGTTGAACTGCTGCTTTGTCCTGAGCTCTAAAATTTAAAAGAAAATACTCTCTTAGGAATTGCCCTCTGGCTTGACAGAAACACTGTATGAAACACATCTGCTTACCTCAACTGTAACAAATTAGACAGACAGACATGGAAACAGTTTAACATTGCCCAGACCTTGAAACTGATGTGGCTGGGAACCTAAATCCCAAATTATTTTGATGATACTGGCAAATTAGATTTTAAATAATAGCTGCAAGCTGATGATTAGCATGAAATACATCACATCTGCATTTTTTAAATTAAGTTACAAAGATAAAAGGTACCTCTTGTTACCCTATGAAGAGACTTCAAAAGCAACTTGCATCACCCACACACACGAGATCTCTGTCCTGAGCTAATCTCTTTGGTTTTGGCAGTAATGATGTGAGACTTCAGTGCCAAGTAGTTAAAACACGTAAATACACTCCTTGAAGCTCACAAAGCAAAAATATGGTTTCTAAAATGAAACTATAATGAACATGTATAACAAAACTCAAAGGTGCAGTCAAGGAAGAGGAGTTAAAATGCTTTAAGGCATTTAATGTAATACCAGAGTCTGAAAGAATTTGGTCCAGAACTTATCAAAAGTATGAACAGGTAATCATTTGCATGCTGCTGTACATGCTTATGCACACTGTGCATACAAACTCACTTTTGAACTCAGTTAATGGAAATACTTTGCATGCCTTAATTTGGCATTAATTCCCAGTAGTTTAATCAAATGAAGCATGAGAAGAGAAAAAAGATGAACTGCAGCACCAAACTAGAAACACAATTCACCATACCTTTTTACTGCTATGGCCAAAGTTTCCATCTCTGTGCTTTGAAGTTTGATCTCTTGGATGAAGTTCTTAATGACATGCTCATATGGCTGGATTAATCTTGGTTCTGCTATGTGTATATTCTGATACAGAACACTGACCTGCTCTTGTCTGAAAGAGAAAGATACATGCATTTTAATGCACTTACTTGGAACAATCTTCTATTACAGGTTTGAAAAATTTACTACAAATTAAGCTATTCTTCTCTTCATCTATTTTTAAAATTTAGCAAGCTAGACACAGGCTCTGAACATTCAGTATAGTTTAAATTCTTTTAAATTATGTTTACCATTTCCACTTCTCTGCTTTAATACTGCTAGTGAAAAAAAAAAATCTGCTTAATTAAGTATTTTTTCACTTCTATTCATGGTGTAGTGAAGAGTATTCCACTGGGGTAACCCACAATGTACATAAAGTTTCTTGGTTGCTCTAATGTTAATCGTAATCCATGAAGAAGCCTAAGATTTCAGGAGGTTGCAGAAGAATTGAAAACCTGCATGAATGCCAACTACCTATGCAAAAATGGAAAACGGGTAGACTGTAGGCAAACAGAGAATACAGCCCTTCAGTTTCAAACAAATTAATTCTCGTCTATACCCAAATAAATCCATCATTATAAGTTAATTCTGTATATGATTCTCATGTGAAAAATGATAGATACATCTCACAGAGAAGAAAGAAAACATTTCTGTAGATACTGTAGTTGTTAAAAGCTCTCCTGAAATTCATACTTAAAAGTTGCCTCAATGAAGGAATATTATATTCTGATTTCCATTTGATCTGGACTCATTTATATAGATTGCATACCATTTTAATTGTCAAAGCAAAGAATCTTTACAAAATAAAAAAAAATAATAGCATAAAAGCCAAACCATTACTACACAGACCACTACATAAATAGCACTGATTACTGTTCATACTACTAGTATGTCAGGCAAACCCTTGTTTTACATGCCAGCCAGATTCCAACTCCTGGATTACATTAGGCAATATACCAGAAAATACGCTGCATCAGAATTTAGCAGTCCCAAGGAAAACTGAACGTGATTGACATAGACTATATGCTAGAACATGAACAGGTATTCAAGAACTTAAAAATTGAATGAAAAAAAAGTGAACAGAGAAGATCAAGTCTAGAAACGTGGAGGAAGCAGGACAGTAATGAGGAAATAGACATTATCAGAGGCAAAAATGCAAGCAAAAGTAATGTTTTGCAAATCAAGTCTAATACCATATCTAACATCACAAATGCATGCCCTCTTTTTGTTGCAAATGAAAGCTTGAACTCTGATTAAATGATCCTCCTTGTCAGACAGCTGATGTTTTCCTACCTTCAGCGGAAGCAGTGCTATTTAATACCTTTACCATACATGGTATCAATAACCAGTGTATATTCTCTTCATTTTTTTCCACTTGAAGCAATTCCACAGCTTTCATTATCAACACTGCAGCACTCTGCTTCTTCTATGCCATTTCCCCACTGAAGGTCTAACTTACTTTATTAAAGCAGTACCATAACTGTTACTATAGCTCAAATTCCTCTTTCAAGCAACTTAACTATTTCAGGACACTGTAAAACCTGTTTCCAGCTGAAATGTTGACATTCATTTTGAGATGCAGAAACATAAGACCAGCACAAAGAGATGAACATCTACTGATGCCCGAGAAATTTCTGTATACATACATGTTTCTGTCTTCCTAAGGAATTCCTTTACAAAGCTAAATACTTACCTGAATTCAGTAAGTTAAATATCTTCCAATGTATGCACAAGATTTCTTTTTCAAAATGTATTTTAAGCAGAGTAATGCTGAGGTTCACAAACAGAAATAATAATGAACAGATTTATCTGAACATCAGATGCTACAAACCATGTATAAATAATGTAACAGTAAGGAACTCCTCAAATGAATATTTATTCAATTAATGATTTGCATTTAAAAAACTGTTCAGGTCATTTCTCTTGCCAACAAGTTTTTGTGCCAAAACAGCACTGATATTAACAGCACCATTGGAAATACTAAAACTAGGAAAGATAAAACAAAATTGAAGGCTTAAATTGAAGGCCTTACTTTCACTCTGTACTATAGCAATATACAGACAAAAGTGAGATTTCTGTGCTGACAGGTTTCCTGCACGAGAGAATTTCGCAACAATTCTGATGATACTGTGTTTCACAAAGAATAGCTGAGGTTTAGGTTCATCATATCTCAATTAAATGCTAAATGCACAGAATATTATACTATTTAGACACTGATTTTCAGGTACATTCAACTGGACAAATAATATGTTCAATGACTCAAGTTATTACCATTTACAGAATTCCTAACACTTAACATTGAGTAGGCTTGAAGCTCATTGTACTCTAAACATTACAAAATGCATCATCTGTGTAGTCTCTCAATTTGAAATTCCATTTATTTTTGATAGTTGGAAGAGTTGCTAACACATGCTACATTTCATAAATTTCTAGCACTTAAGCCACTGTCCTTCAGAGCTGTAAACTGCACACCAAAACAAGCAATAAACTATTCTAGAATAATTTCAAATTTTCGACAAAAGCAGACACTATTCATTTCCAGAAATAGATGCTGAAGAATGTCCCTTCTTGAAAGAGTGTCAATACACAGAGAATCCTTTAAGTGAGTTGTATGTAAAATGAAGCAGGACTAGCCACAGTGAGAGGGACAGTTTATCAGTCTGCCAAGGCAGGTATCAGGAGTCCCAGACCTTGGAGGCAAGAGAGGAAGGCTGGAGAAAGAAAGACTGGGGTGCATCCTGGGGTGCGTCAGGAAGAGCATGGCCAGAAGGCTGAGGGGGGAGATCCTGACCCTCTATTTGGCCCTGGTGAGGCACATCTGGAGTGCTGTGTCCAGTTCTGGGCTCCTCAGCACAAGAGACACAGGGATCTGCTGGAGAGGGTCCAGCAGAGGGTCACAAAGATGATTTGGGGATGGAAGGATCTCTCTTATGGAGAGAAAGTTCAGGAGCTGGGTCTGTTTAGTCTGGAGAAGACTAGAGAGGGGACATAAGTATCTCAAAGGCAGGTGCCAGGAGGATGGTGCCGGACTCTTTTCAGTGGTGCCCAGCAACAGGATGAGGAGCAACAGCCATAAACTAAAACACAGGAAGTTCCACTTCAACATGAGGAGAAGTTTCTTAACATTGAGGGTGGCAGAGCACTGGAACAGCTGTCCAAAGATGTTGTGGCATCTCCCTCTTTTGAGACATTCAAAACAGACCTGGACAGATTGCTATGTAATCTGTTCTAGCTGACCCTTCCTTGGTAGGGAGGTTGGAATGATCTCCAGAGGTCACTTCCAATCCTAAATATTCTGTGATTCTTTTCAAAGTATATGCAAACCTAAGATCACTTGGCCGGAGCATGGTGCTAATAACACTGAGGTGGGTTCAATCCCCATATGGGCCATTCACTGAAGAGCTGGCCTTGATTAACTTTGTTGGTCCCTTCCAGCTCAGAACATTCTGTGATCTGGAAATACACATACCCGAATTGAAACTGGAAATCACTATGTCTGTGATGCTGAGCCTCTGCCACACAGCTAAGTCAGCTTTAAGATGCAGCAGTCAGAAACACAAAGTAGTTACTGAGAGGTTTCATTCTCCCTCTGGGATTAAAAAAAAAAATTTTATTTCATATTCATTCTTAGTCCAAAGACCAGCTACCATACAGCTGGATTCAAAATATCTCAGTGACAGTTTTAGGAAGCAACACTTAGGCTTAAGAAGTCAAAAAATATCCATACAACCATAATCATGCAGGATGTTGGAAAGAGCCTGGAAGGCTTTATAGATCACAACTGGTCACTGAAACTCTCAGCGATACCTATGTAAGTGCTTCTAGGGCAACAACTTTAAAGGATGTCTTTAAGAAAAACTAGACTCACAACTACTACATCAACAAAAACAAAACAAAACCAAAAACCAACCAACACACCAACACCAACAACAGTAACAACAATAACAACCCACCAAAAAAACCACACCAGAGGAGAAATCGAAGTCATGCAACAAAATTGACAGGACTACTTAATCACTTATGCTTTCAGGAAGAAGTAATACACCTTCATGAATGGGAAAGACTGTTATTGATTTAGTCACTCCAAGTATCCATGATGAATTAGCAGCAGTTATGTGCACTCTGTATCAACATACAGAAAGTACTGGACAACTATTTGTTCCAAATTGCCATTTTCATATTTTTAATCATTGTTCCATTTTCACACGCTCAGGTGAATATCAGTGACACTGCTGTAGCAGGACAGATTAGCTGCAATGAATATTGCCCAATTTGTTTGTTTCTCCTCAGTTACCCCTGAATATATGCTATTTCGTTCTGCAAATTCATTAGTTATTCAAATGTAATTATCAAAGAAGATTTTACAAATGGATTTCACCAAGTTGACTTGAACTCTAAATAGTCTGTCCTTTTGTTGGACAAAAAGTTTCAGAAAAATTCATCGCAAATGCCTGGATTTGCTAAATTAAAACTGGTCTTCCTTGAAATTTAAACTCACTTTTCAGTGTGTTTAGCTGCACACCTTTAAATTCCACACCAAGACAACTGTAGACATTCACAAATGCTAATGTATAGAAAGAGCATTTTTTAATATGTGGCATGAAAGATTGTCACTTTGTTCATCTGGCACTACAGCTACACTGCCCATCATGTATGCATTTATTTCTGTTGCTTCTACAAAGTTCAAACAAAAAACACTAGTATCCACAAAAAGTATAGCATTGTGGACAAGTACTGCTTTGGCTTTACCTTACCTCATCTCAAAGGTTTTATAGCATAAACCATCTGTAAAATTAGTACTTAGTAAGAGTAATTAGTCAATATTTGCACAGCTTCACATGAGTTAACTTAAGCAAAGTTACAGTATTCACTTGGTTTCAGAGAGTTCCTGCGACAACTGCACAAAGAAAATAAAACTGCTCTGATTATAACGCAATTTCTAATATGATAAATTTAAAATACCATGGTAGAATACAGGAGGAGCTGAAGGGTGAGTTGGAGGGGGGAGGGGGGACCACAATACTGGTCTTGGAGATATCAGATATTTAGATTATATTGTGTCATAATTTCCTTTAATCCACACAGCCATATTAATCCTTATCAATTCATAGTATTATTTCTGGTTTGCTGATTGCACAGTGACCATATGCCTAATAATCCACACTCTGAATGCAGTTCAGAGGAAGATGACGGAATATTTCAATGAATAACAACTCCAGAGTTGCTCAGTACCTTACATGTACTCATGTTCCATACATAGCCACCAGAAAGAATATGCTGAGTTACACAGGCCACCCAGTCTGACCCTAAGAGCAGTATTTGGTATTAGAACACTATTTTAATGACCCCTTTCCACTGTAGGTCAGCTTGTAAAATTGCTCTGATCTCTTGTAGCAGTTCTGTTCTCGTATGGTCATGAAGAGATGAAGCATAAGGTGGTCTGAGCCGGAAAGGTCTGAGCTGGGTGGTCAGAGCAAAACAAAGCTCAAGCATTATGCATCTCATGATTGTCCTTACACTGGAGACCAACAGCCTATGTGTGCCACCAAGAGACTGAGAAGGACCTTTTTCTGAAAAGCTGACACATTGGATATGCCACTATACCACTCAGTAGAAAAGAACAATGAAATCTGATACAGAATGGAAAGTATCTAATTTTGTCACAACTGAGTGCCTAACATTTTCTCCTAGATTGAGTGCCTTGAGGAAAAACAGATTACACAATTTCAATACAGTGTAAAATTCAAAGTATTTGTCAACTTGAAGCACTATAGGTTTTCTTAATACTAACTTTTCTTTAGCTGCCCCTTCAGAAACAGGCTGCGTTAAAAGAAGACAATCAAATCTGTAACCCCCAGATGAGGAGGTTACAGCCCAGCCAAGGTCTGATTCCCAGAGAAAAGATTTTAATGTTTCCAAACCATAAATGCTGTTCCCTTAGAGGTGTGATTTAGAGCCAATGGAGAAGCAATGGAAAAGACAGTGGGACAGGCAGGGAAACATGAAAAGGAGAACGCCTCAAAGGCGTTATGGCAAATGATCACATGATGATAGAATACCAGGAAAATGAATGCCACAGTGCTTAAGTTAGTTGGCACAGATCCTGTTTTGATTAAAGCAAAAATCAGAAGACCAGTAAAACTTAAGGTAGCTCAGAAAGTCTTCTAGCACAATGAAAGGCAGCCATCATATTTTCAGCAGATGACATCTCTCAAACCCCTGTCATGAGATGTACTAAAAGACAAGACAACATTCTTACAGAAGAGATTCCCTCTCCTGCACTGTGACAAAAAAAGGACCTAGCATTTGTTTCTCCTCAGGATTTGCCCTTATTCCCTCTCCAGGGAACATGCATCAACTTCCAAGGAAACCTCTCCAGTTCTGACATCACAGCTCATCATCTCATGGAAGTAAACACAAATTGCTGACAAAAGGTAATACTGCACTCTTTATTGACTTTGGCAAAAATCCATCCTGGTTCATGACAAGTACATGACAGGTTTTGGATGGGTTTTTTATGCAGCAGAGCCCCTCTTCTTTGCTGTAGTACAGCAATATATATCCATGAGCATCGCCTATCTTCACAGTATAAGTAACTCATGCTAAGAACAGAATGCCTTTCTCATTTTATCACATCCCCCAGATCCACATTTTCTGTACAGCTTCAGATGACATGACTGGGGGCACACTGTCATCATAATCCCATTAGGAGACTTTGGAATTGTATGATGCATAAAATCTCACAGTCAAGCAGCACTGAAATCAGAGTCTGATGAATAGCCAGCTTGGCTGAAAGTACAAGGCACACAAATAAAACAGACCCCAAGACTAAAAAGCAAAGCAATGGAGTATGAGGACTCTCAGAGGCACCAGAATGAAACTGGAAATAAGAATACAAACTTTCTGCTTCAGATTCATCCGCCATTCATGCTCTTAATTAATTTAGTTCATTTTCCAATAAAATAATCCAGTTTGCCAAATATCACACAAAAGTTGCCTGGTAGGGTTTAGTCCTTTCTTGGTAGTCCCAAGTCTTCGTTATTTCTGACTGAAAGCTTTGATATTACTGTTTTCCAGGAAGTTTTTTGCCTGTAATTTAGAAAGTCATAAGTGTCATAGCATTCATAAGTACTGTTTTCTCTTGGAGTGTCAGAGGATGTTAGAACATTCTTTGCTCAAGCTGAGGAATGGAAAAGGATTGCCATTAGGAGATGTTCCCACATGAGTAAAGGAACATATCTGTCTATTAGGAGCATGGAGGGAACTTTTCAATCTTGCCACTGAAATTCAAACTGAGATTAGCCACAACAAAGAATGCAACATCCAGTAACATGGTCAAGGGCTAAACCCTTCCGGCAGTGGTGCGGGCAGTGCACTGAAGCACTCACTGCCTGGAGCACCAAAAAGGTAAGCTTCTTTTTTGTCCATTCCTGTACCATGGCAAACACTTCTTAGAGGAATAAACTAATGAACACAACTGAATTCTCAATAAAACAGATCTCCAGCTGGCAATTCACTATATATACACATATAAACTAACTGCATTGCATGATTTTATGTTTAATTATTCATTTTCCTGATTAAATGTAAAAACGCAGAAGGGTATTTGCATTTTAAATTAAATTAATGCAAAAAAAAAAACAACAAAAAACCCCAAAACAACAGCCCTCTGTACAATTCCAGTAAAGTCTGACTTCACACGTTAGGTTATCAGCCTGGACAGACTTTCCACCTTTTTTTTCCTAGAGGCAAATTGCCCACCAAGCACAAGTAAAGGCTAACGCAAACAATACTTTGACTCACAGTCACCACCTTACCAAGAAATCTAACTGAATTTAATCCAAACAATCTGTTCAGGTGAGGAGGAAAGGAGCAAGGCTGTAAAAAAACTCTTTAGTGTTACTCTGCCTGTTTAACTGCAAACAATCCAACCACAGCTTCAGCACAGACTTGAATGTTTTAAAGTACAGGACTTTATAAATAAATAAATAAAGGACTGTGCAACTGATACACCAAACTGCAGAGAGATACGAGCCATACCAGAAAAAAATGACCTTTTCTAAAAAGTAATTAAATTCAAAACATGCTTACTGTAATATAAACTTATTTGAGTACCTGGCAGTAAATAATTTTGCAGCAAATGCCTGCTCTTACACTGAGGACTGGGTCAGGGTAGAAATCTGTTACTGGGATTCACACCTCATTATGGAGGATTAGTCATGCTTTTAAAAGTTCAGACACTGAACCAGTTTCTGAAACAGAAACAGAACCATGTGTATCATGTGAAAATTTTCCCTTTAATTTCCACTAGGTATTCGGTCAAGGTGAGGAGTGACAAAGACCACAGGTGTTTACTGTGGGATTTTCTCCTGACTTCAACCCTGGTTTTATCTCACTACATCCATTTGCTATGCCTTGTTTCTCTCTGTATAAACCCCAATAGCATCAAAGCACATCAGCCAGTGTCTTGCTAGTCTGGGGCCACAGGGCAGCGTGTTTTGAGGAACTGAACCCCAAAATCACCAAGAGATTAATTTGAGATTAAAAAATGCAGACTACCAATTCCACTCATCCAGTTTTGAGGAGTTTCTCCTTTGCAACAACAAATGTATGAAAAGCAATAAAACACAATGTAAGGACTCCAACTCTTTTATAGTACTGAGGATGTGGTTTCCAAAGGACTGCCTTCCCCTGAATAAAAAGTTGAAGTGACAAACAACTAAAACAAATTAAATAATTTAAACAAAAAGATAAATAACTTTTTTGAAGTCTCACCTGTACTTCACTTGATTTTGTTATATTCTACTGCTTAAGACTCCTCAAACAATTTCAATATATTCATTACTCACATAAGTGGTCCTAATGATTTTAGTGGGACTACTCACATGAAAATAAAACCCTGCACATACGTTTCAACAAAAAAAGATGTGGGTTACAAATGGAAAAAAAAGTTGAGCAGTAAAGCAGACCTGTTTCTAGCACTTCAGGACAGGAGAGAGAAAAAACAAACGGCACATTGTTCTTCAGCTGACACTGACACACACCTAATAAATACAGCCAGCTATGAAGGATGTTCAAAGCTGAATGTGAATAGGAAACATTTACATCAAATTACTGCCCACCTGATAGTATTTAACCATCAAAATTTAGTTGCAGTTTTCATGTAAAAGAATCATAACACAAATTACATTATATCATGATTAATTTAGCAAAATTACCAGATGTGTCTGCATAGTGGAGCCAATTAAAGCTCTTCCCCTTCCTTACTATTATCCTTTTAGACAATCAGTTAGACTGTACTGAAACTGCTGCAGCAAACAGTAACCAAGATACTGACGCAGTACTATTACCAAGAGGAGACAGATGCTTTCACAAGTTACCACTGTTCATGAGTCAGATTCCTTTGCAGCCCCTATTGGGTTTCTAACTTCAGGTTAACTGTTTCTGCAAGTTTTCGAACAGTTTTTGCTCTTGTTTCTCTCTGTAGAAAGCAAATATGTAACAAGGAAAGCACCATGAACAAATTAAGAAGGACCTGTATGAAGTTACTGATCTCTCTGAAATGGGACAGTCCAATAAGAGTAACCAGTATAAGTCCAAAAAGAACAGCTGAGTCCAGATTTTGAAAAAACTTTTCATCTCATAATCCAAACACATTCTCAAATGTGGCTGGAACCAAATTATTGGTATAGGTAGGAATTTAAGGAGCATTATAGAGAGACAATACACAGAGATATTCGCGTCCGTGACTTTTTCTATCTTGACTAGCTGCCAAATCCTGAAACTCAGATTACTTGTTTCTTAATTATAAATTACAATTTTTAAATGAAGCAGGATCACTCTGTACTTTTCACGGCAAACATTTTCATACTAATTTTGAGCACCTCAGCTTTCAGACAGATTACTGCGAGTCATCAAAATGTGCCTCTGTACACTGGAACCAGCCCCGTGCTGACAGACCCCTGGTAAACGGGTGAATCTCAAACCAAGCTACCATCAGTCGTCTTCATTTCACTGAGACCGAGGACAAAGACACTCAAAACTTCAGTGAGCTCATCAGACCGAGGGCCCTATTTACCAACATCGTCACCGTGGAAAAGGCTGACAGGGGTAGAAGAAAGATGCTGGGGCTGGTCGGGGAATAGCGCCGGGAGCAAGTTCCTGCGGTGCCGGCAGAACTTTGCATCCCGTGCGTTCTCCCGGCCTGACTTTCCCACGTGGGCCGCTAGCAGAGCAGCGGAGAGCAAGACAGGAGAGCGGCGGCATGCTGGAAGAACAGCGCTGGCAATCACGCCGGCCGGGAAGCAGCTGTGCGGAGGGCTCTCCGTACCTGCCGGCGCAGGGGGCGAGGGGTCGGGCTACACGGCCATTCCCCGGCCAGGATTGCGTCAGCGCCGGCGGCAGCTCCGCCAGGAGGGCCGTGCCCGTCCCGCGGCACGGCAGGGCCGGTTCGGCGGCGGCGGGGCACGGGAGCCCAGGGCAGGCTCAGCCCCGCCAGCCCCGGGGTGGCGCACCCGCTCCCACCGCCGGGGTCGGGGTGGGACGGAGCGGGCGGGCCCGGACCTTACCTGGGGATGTACCTCGCCTCGTCCCCGAGCCGCACTTCGAAGTCCTTCCAGGGTTGCTCCAGCCCCGCGGCGACCCACGCCGCTGCCGCCTCCGCCCCCTCCTCCTCCCCGTCGTCGCCCCTCGGCTCGCCGCCGCCGGGCTGCTGCCGCGTGGCACCACGGAAGCCACGGGCGAACTCCGGGAAGGTGATGGCCCCGTCGCGGTCGCTGTCGAGGCGCTGGAAGATGGCCTCGGCCTCGGCCGGCCGCACCCGCAGCTCGGCACAGAGAGCCGCGAAGTCCTCCCGCTCGATGCGGCCCGAGCCGCTGGCGTCGCACGCCAGGAAGAGGGCGCGCAAGCGGGACAGCTCGTCCCCCGCCGCCTCGGGATCCATCGGCCAGCGCCGGGGCGCGGATAATCCCACCGTGGACGGCACGGGACCGGACGGGACAGGAGCTGGTGGGCAGCTGCCCGACCTACGGCTCGGCGGGGCGGGACAGGTCCTGCTCCGCCCCGGCGCCCGGCGGGGCCGGGCACGGCTGGGAGGCGGAACGCAGGTGGCGGCTCCTGGCCAGGGCAGGTCCCGGGCCGGGCTGCCGGCGCCCCAGGCGGAGAGCAGGGCGGCCCCGAGCCGGGGCTGGCAGGACTTCGCTTCCCACGGAGGTGCAGGGCCATGGGGTTCCCCTCGGGCCCAGCATGCTGCGAACGGCACGGGTAACTGTGTGCAGCACCTAGGGCAAAAAAGACACTCCCTGCAGCACTCAGATGTGCGTCCTGATAGTCCGCGGTCACCGTGCGGTGTTAAACCTAAGCTCCGTTTTCCCACACAATAAAAATACTCCTCACGTTTATGGGAGACCAAGAACCCACATGATGACACAAAGTTTCAACAGATAAATTCTCGCCGAGAACAGTGGTCTTAGTGTTATACATTGCGGGTATTTGCACGCTGATATCTCACCACTAGTGATTTAGTAATGTGGGTTGTTAAAATACCATCTGAAACTGAAAATGCAAAAGCTACATTCAAATCATTAAACCAAAGGAGACAGTGTTTCATTGCTCTGTGAAGAACTAGTGTCTGTCTTTCTTGACAGAAGCCAAGATATCTGCCTTGTTGAAGTCAGACTTAAAACTCAGATTCCATTTGAAGTAGTTAAATTATAATGGATATTTTAAAATTATTATTTGCCTCCCTACACTTATTCCTGTTTATGTCTATCTGCAAATGGAAATTGTGTTATACCACAGTTGTGATAAACAGAATACAAATCTAACTGTCAAAACAGCATTTCCTTATTGACCAAAGCATAGCCTAAGACTGAATATGTAATCCAGCAAAGCACAAATAGTCCCTCTGACCTCTCCTCAGAAAAATCACATACTGTAAATGGAAACTGTAAAGTACTCCTCTGCCTAAGAGATGTGGAATGCCCTCAAAGGAAATCATCTTTTTTTTTAGAGCTTTTGATTATTAGCTGATAAGGATTAGACAGACAGCCAACAATCTACCTCTAGACAATAAAAAGTTTTGTGAAATGTTCCCCACATTTTAAAGAAATACAGCTGTAAAGCAATTTGGAATATAAGTTTTAGCTTAAAAATATAAGATAACTGAAAGACATAAAATTTTATTATTTTATTCATTTTGTTATTACATTTCCACCGCACAATTGCAAAACTACTAAGAGTAATGAAGTGGTATCGTCATAAGTTTCTTGGCGTTTTAGTAAAACAGAATTACTTTAACAGGCATTTTCTTCCTGTTCAATTATCTCTTATCTATCCATCAAATTTTTATACCTAAAGTGTGTCATGAAGCCCTGAAGGGGTTGATGAAGGGTTTTTCAGCCATCAAAAGTGACAAAGTTGTCTTGCTTATACAACCCAGCTCTCTGTTCACAGGAGCTGGGACATTTCTTTGTCAGACAAGCTCAAGAGGTAAACTGGAACAGCCCCATCCAGAGCTGAAGGTGTCTGACTAGCCAGACAGGGAGTTCCCACTCAAATCAGTGTGCTCCCCTCATTTGCTTTTGTAGCTGCAGATTTATGAGTTGACATTGGTTAGTTATCCTTATCCTACCCACTCTTTTACGCACTCTTGTGTATATCTTTAGTGGTAGTCACTACCTTGGGCTGCTAAGTAGAGGACATAAACTTTGGACATGTAGGCCCTGTCGGGTTTTTTCTTCCTTTCTTTTTCTGTTAGAGAAGTTTTGTGACACAAATCTCAGGCACTGGCATGAAGTACATCATATCATTTGGCACTGTTGTAGCGTAGGTATACTCTGCAAAGCAGATCATGCTTGCACTGTTGCATGATACCACACAGCCCATGGCTGCTTGGCAGGACATGGTTTAGTTGAATAGTTCTGACACAACAGTATGGAGATAACAAATGGTTTGTTTGTTGGGACCAAAGAATGGGTGGTGACCAGGATTCCCAGCAGGCAATAGCAAAACAGTGCTTTCTTCTGAAACCATGTCCATGCTCTTAGAACAATCTGCTCTTCAAATCCAGCTTTAAATTAAATAAATAGGCAGATAAAAAGCACTGTTCTTAGAAGGACCTGCTCTAAAGTAAATAAATATGCAAATGCAAAGCACTGTTTGTGGGGCATAGTAGTTTTAAATGCATAAAAGAAGTTTTAAATTCATGCATAAGATACTGAAGATACACCCTGCAAGCAATTTTCAGTCCATCTTCTGTTTTGCGTCACTGTGCCATGAAACTCACAAGCTAGCCCAAGGATCTATTTGGCTGAAGAGGTAGAAGAGAAAATTAAATCATGCACAGGGACTTTGGAGAGACCTAAGGCGACAGATGAACAAGAAAAGATTCATTGTATTGCTATTAAAGTGTCCTATTGTACCGAGTGGAAAAAATTGGATTTTGTCACTGCTATAGAGACAGAGGTTAAATGTCGCAGATTAGCAGGGACAGGTAAACCAGAAAAGGAAGGTGTGGCAACACATGACATCAAGACCTATTGTCCCAGGAAGCAAAAGAGCAGAGGAGCTAAGCTGACCAGTGGGATAAGCTACAAAACATTTGAATGCTATTTGAATATATGTGGTCTCTGAAAGTAACTATGCAGAACTAAGCAGAAGCCAAAAAAAACTGGAGTGCTGTGCTCCAGGGAGATTCCATGCCTGAAATAGCAGCCCTCTTCCCACCCCTCTCTATATATTGTCTTAGGAATTTTACATACATATCAAAGGAAGATTTTTATCTTGGAACATCAAGCATTTTAAAGTTAGGAAATAGAACATAAATTGGAACAATTATTCTCTGATTTACTTTTCATCATTATTTGTTGTGGCCTTGGGCATTATTTACAATGTCATGCATCCTATTCAGATCTTCCACTGAGGACAGACTGTATCTTTTGGATAGTTCCTGTATACAGGAACTAAACTTCCCAGCATTAGAGCTGGCTGAGAGAGGAAATGGAGCCCTCTGTGCTTGCAATAACTCTCTTATTCACCCTTTTTCAGTTTTACATGTGGACAGTTTAAGCAATTTAACACAAACTGCAATTTACTTGGAAATTAGAGCATAAGTAAAAATAGAATCAACCAGTGATATTGAAAACAGTTCTTATTACACACAGGTATCATACTGGCCACAACACCATGAAAACCAAATATGTAAACCTACTCCAGCTTCTTCTCCCACTGACACAAACTTTACCATCTCTACAAGCCACTATACATCCAAAAGCATCACAGTCCCAGTATGGTACTCCATCTCTTCCTTTGTATATGTACCTGCCCATGACCTCTTCATCACCATGACCATTGGGAAGGGAAGCACAGCATGTGCAGGCATGAGAAGGACAAGGGGTGATGCCTTCAGGTATTTCTAGTTTTTTGCTCTTCATGTAGCTGTAACTTGCTGTAGTTCTGTGCTTCTTACAAAGTGCTAAAATCCCCTGTTCCCAGCACCTTTAGCCAAAACAAGGCTCTCTGAGTACAGATTCAAGGGCATATTCATTGCCTTAGGGCTTGAAAATATGTAAACAACTGTGAGATGGGGGGAGCAGGCCTGGGGTGGTTAACATCATCACCTGAGGGTACGACTGGAGAATTAAGGGCCAATATGCTAATGAAACAGAACTTATAAAAGGTGAAGAGCTCGTGACTCAGTGTCCATTTTGGGTGTCGTCCCCGACGGGGGGGCTTTGTTTGCCTGAATCTACCTTTAAGGCCTCTGCAGGCCTTAAATAAATTGTCTGCTTTTATACTCCTGATTTGTCTTGGCCTCTGTTTCAGGTAGCCTGTCTTTTAGGCAACAGGGGAGAGGGTCATGTGCAGAGTGGAGTCTGGGAGGTCTCCAGCAGATGGCCTGTGGTAGTGCTTCTTCCTCCCTGCTGGTTTCCGTTCTCTGCCATTCTCTTACAGTGTCTTCATCTGAACTTGTTATTACTTAGATGGCATTTTCTTTGCTTTGATGCATTAAACTATGCTTTGATGGCATTGAACTAGCAGTTTACCTGCTTCTATCCTGGCAGGCACTTTTGTGAAACACACAGCACAGGTACACATATTAAATGCCAAGTCTGGACAGATCATAGAACATTGCTGCATGCCATCATTCCCTGCTGCATAATTTTTAGTACTACCAAATATGACTCACCCTTACTCTCTGCAATTGAAAACTAAGAGTAATGAATTTGGTAGCAGACATCAAGTAGATTGTATTTCTCAGACAGACTGCATAATTTTGATGAGTTAAGGGGAAAAGGCCTAGTCTATGTCTTTAAAAACTTAGTCCAGGAAATTAAAAAATAATATTTTGAAAGAACACAATTTTATACTTCGACTTTATGAAAAGAAGACAAAAAGTGACAATAAAAATTCTTTTTCTAAGAAGAGGTAGATTTAAAAGCCAAAAATCTTTCTCAGGATACAAAGAATTTTTTTTATTCTCCTAGAAATTTAGCAGTTCAGACAGTGAAATTGTGAAAAAACTTCCTGGTATTATAACACTTTAACAAACTCCAGATCATGACTGAAGTAGAAACCTTTCAGCTGAAACATCTTCAGCCTGCAAAAGACAAAAGAGACCATTGATATTGGAATATCAAAGTACCCGAGGTGCTTTTTCAGAAATTGTTAAGTATTGGCAGTCTTTTTAAAAGCTTCTCTGAATCAACTGAATAGCCAGGGAGATGCTGAAATGACTGATAATGACTGCTGGGCCTAGTTTAGATGTGTTAGCTGTCACCCTCATGCTGCTCTAATGAGTAATCCAGTCCCCAAAATAACATAAAAAGACTGTCCTAAAGAGATATTATTACACTGCCAATTCTCAACATCTGTAATGCTTTTGAATAACATAAGCCGCTAGCAATAAATACTTATGAATCTCATCTTTTACAGGAAGCCTTCCTTGTTTTTGGAAGTCTACGTACTTTTTTCAATTCTTGTAGTCAAAATCAAATCATATCTGTTGAAGAAACTTTTTTGTTCTTAAAGAAATAGACATCTCAAAATGCAATTCCCTGTGTGCAAAGCCTTTTAACAATGAGCATTGCTGAAGACAGAGGATAGAAGTGTCATTTTCAGGACAGAGACAGTGTTAGGTCAAACAGGCATGCCTCCTTCCAGTTAGGATTAGATTTGACCTTTTTCTGCAGAATGGTGCCAAAACTCCTTCCAAAACACAGCAAGGTCCAGGCTTTCCTTGCAAACACAATGATCGCTTTTTCACCCTCTTCCTGTCTCCCCTTCTTGCTCAGTGTTGGAACATTTCCACAGAAGCAAAACAATCAAGTTTAAATCACTGCCTTGCCTGAAGCAAATTAAGGTCACCTTTCTTTTTCCTCATGCAAGTGTCCTGACCACAAAGACACTGGAGACAGTGATGGAATTGAGAAGCACACAGCTGCTCAAAGCCACTGTTCCAAGCATCTGTGTTTTACACTGCATTACAACTAGACAAAACAGGGCTTTGGTGAAAATGCTAGATGGCAATTTTCCATATGCCAGTGGGTCACCAATCCATCTTTCATTTCTCTCTGTCTGGTCAAAAAAATCTTACATTATTTTCACAGATTCTGATTAAATGATATCTATTCAATCACTTGAGCAGCTGTAAGATAGTCTGAAAGATATTTGCTTTCCTGGAGCAAGAAATACATAAATCTGTTCAGACAGAGAGGAAGACTTAATTCATCTCCAGTCTTGTGTGTAATGCTCTTACCTTCATGTTGCTCCATAAAAAAACGTACATATTCAGTACTTCTTCCTACTTTATCCTGGGCAAAAGTGGCTGCCACCATTTCACTTTGTGGAACTTTCTGCTGTTCGTGTTAGGCAAACTTTGTGCACTGTCAACTCTGCTGTTCGTGTTAGGCTAACTTTGTGCACTGTCAACAAGGCAGGGCTTTAAAGAATGAGGGAAGAATGCCTCACTTGTGCTGCTGAGCTGCTCAGTGCCCACAGGGCCACTGGACATTCCTACAATTTCAGGCTTCTGGGCAATATTCCTGGGAAAAACATCACTGATCAATGTCCCATTGAAAGCAGTTTTGGATGGCAGCAAGGTTGCCCAGCCAGCCAGCAGCAAAGCCCCACACGACAGCTTGCTCACTTTCTCACCACCAGGGTCAGGGATAGAATTGGAAGGGTAAAAGTGAGAAAACTCATGGGTTGAGATAAAGAGAGTTTAATAGGGAAAGCAAAAACCTCACACACAAACAAATCAAAGCAAGGAATTCATTCACTGCTTCCCTTGGGCAGGCAGGTGTTCAGCCGTCTCCAGGAGAGCAGGGCCCCGTCACACATGAAGTGACGTGGGAAGATAAATGCCTTCACGCCAAATACTCATTCTTCTTTGTCGCTCTTGGTGTCAGATGGTCTGGAATATCCCTTTGGTCAGCTGGGGTCACCTGTCCTGGCTGTTTGCCTTCCCAAGCTTCCAGGCACCTCTGACTTCCTCGCCATGTGGCAGTATAAAAACCAGAGAAGGCCTTGGCCCTGTGTAAGCCCTGCTCAGCAATAATTTCTATTTTATCAACCTTGTTTTCCGCACAAATACAAAACACAACCCCATACCAGCCACTGTGAAGAAGATTAACTCTTCCCTGGCCAAAACCAGATGGTTTCTCTCAGTCCCTTTGACTGCAACTAATGAGTCTGTAAGTGCTTGTTCTCAGACGAAGACTGAGACTCAACTACCTACACTGTTCAATTGTTTAGAACAATCCCTGGCATTGGTTGCAGTACAGCTAGTACCTCCCATGATTCTCTGTCTCAATGAACACTGTTTCAGAGATGGGATAATCCAATTGTAATGTGGCCACCCTCTTTTGGAAAGTAAGTCCAGTTCAATAACAATAAAATAGACACTGCCATGTCCACTGACCTCAGCACCAGAGAACAGTTCTGGTGTTTTTAATTTGCAGGGGTAGGAAAATAACCTGTGTAGGCCTTTTTATTTAGGTCAGAATAACATTTAAATAACATATTTAAAAGGTCAGAATAACATTTGAAATTATAATCCTATTAGAGTTTACTTCCTGAATATATAGTACTTTGACAAAAGTCCAAATTTAAATGCTGAATAATTGTGAACATAACTGATTTGACTTTTCCCCACCTAAGCAGTGTTAATTCTGTATCATGAGAGATATAAAAATAAATGCATTTAAAAACCTTAAGTAATTACTTAATTACAATGTATAACCAAAAATTACTACCATAAAATATTGGGGAGGTGGACAACAATAGAGATGTAGTAAAGCATCCCAAAAGGATCTTCTAAATAGGAAAGCATTAAAGGAAATTAATGGTGGATCTCCTTTAAACCGAAGGAGATTAAAGATTACATGACTCAGAGCAGAAAAGTAAAACAAACCATAAAATAATCATGACGTTACAAAGCCACAGTATCTTTTCTGGAATGGAAGATAAAATACTGGGTTTGTTAATCTGAAAGAGGAGTGAAATCTTGTCATAAGTTTAGAAAAAAGGCTTGCCAGAGTTTCTACCAATTTAAGGGATCTTCTTTTCTCAGCATGAAAATTGCAGGAAAGACAATTCACCTCAACAACACAATATAAAATCAGAAAGGAAAAAAGAAATGTCATTCTATTGAATGTTTCTTCTACTAAAAAGTTACTAAGAGGGTTGCTTCTCATCTGCCCCCAAAGCATAAAGAAAAATAGTATGTTCTTACAAGCCCAAATCCATTAACACACTTTATATACAATTCCCTTAATATTTACACAACTGGAGAAGACTACAAAAACAAGTAATTCAATGTATTATTTTTCTACAGGTGAAACCTCCTCCAAGTAAATACTCAAGAACACCTATGAAAATTTAATTCTGTGTTTGTAACATGAGTGCTTTTGGTGACAGGCTGACCCTCCTCCTAAAGCACCTGATTTCTGAAACCCAAAAATAACAGCTGATGCACACTCGGCTGCACTGAATTAGTCTTTAGCCGTGATGAGGTCTAAGTGCTTTAGCTGACTATACTACAGGATATTCCAATTGTGTTTCATACCACTTTATATGACAGTTGAATGTGCTCTGCTGACTCCTGGGGCTTTTCTCCACACAAATAGGCCATCATGTTCTCCCACCTGATAAGGGAGGAAAAGCATCTCATGTACTTTGTATTGAGCAGAAGTGAGGACAGCTCTAATTTCTAATACTCATTGTGAACTGATAACTTTCAAACTAAAACTAAGGATGAACCAGAGGATAATTTTTAATAAAGGAATTTGAGGGGGGAAAAAAAAAAATATATGTACTGTTCACAAGGAATCCAGAGCAACAGAAGTTTTGCCTTTAACAAACGATTTGTTAAATGATCCATTACAGCAGTGTGATAGATTTTTATAATTGTTCTATGATAAACTTTTTTAAAAAGTGATATTTAAATAGAACATAATCTTTTATAAAAGATCCACTCTTCATGTGTTTCTGTATTATGTAGTATTAAACATACTACTTAAAATAACGATATCATAATGCTGTAAAAAATTCTATCCATAAGAGCTGAAATTTTCAAAAAGTAATGCACAAGATACAGAAGTGAATAAGAACAGTCTTAATGAATTAGTATAACATGAATATAACATCCTGAAGTGGAGACAAATTCCTGTAAGAGTAATACAATCTGACTGCATTTTAAAAGTTAGCCATAAATGGCTTTTAAAGCATATTTTGCATTTGATGGCAATAATAATAATTTCTTAGTTGAATTAAATCTTCATGATATGAGAGGAAATGCTGCAGCCATAGTCAAAAATGGAAGGATATTTTTTCTATTAAGCCCTCACCTGTCTTCTGCAGTTACAACAGAGTATTTTAATGGCATCTAATGTGACATCTCTGCAGAAACTGAGGCTCACATATTCCAGACTGAACAATAAAAGGGTGGCCAACAGTACTGAGACCCACAAGGAAAACAAGCTAACCCAATATTCTTCTCGATATCTTTAAGAATACCTTCATAGGTTCTACAGGCACAGAGACCTACACGTAACACCATTTAAAGGCTGTCAGCTTTACTTTTGGAGAGCCATAAATAAATATTAAATGCAGAATACTAGTAATGTTGATGAAGTTTCAATTTAATTTTCCCTGCTTTAGAAAAATCAAAGGAAAGAAAAGGAGATTATGTATAAGTTGGGAAAACAAAACCCTCTGGAAAAACAGCAAGATTTCAAGAAAATTTTAACTAAGGGAGAACTTTAGTGTATTGAATTAGAAAGAGACGCTTTGACCATATGCCCAGCTTGAATACCTAGTTTTCATTGTGTCATTGCTGCTTCTTACACACTATAATTCAAGTGCCCCTGCTTGGTAAGTTATTAAACCGTTTCATGGCACAAATTTGGCATGTTCTAACAATCACTGAATAATTCCCAGGCAGATAGAATGGTTCAGAGACTGTTCCCAAAACAGGAGCTGCATGCAGTCAGACTGCACAGACGCATGCCCTGCCAGTGGGATGGGATTCGGTACCCAGGACTACTTCTACCAGGCACCTTTAATTATTTATATAAGAGCTATTGCTTTTCTCACAGGACACCGAGGTGCCAGTTGATTCTGATGAAGAACTGTTGAGTGGCACATTTCTGGAAAACAGTCTAAAAATACAGAAATGTATCAATGTCAAGGATAAAGAAAAGGAAGTCCCTCTCTTTCCTGTTGACATTTAGTACAATGGCAAACAGTGATAACTATTTCTAACCACTGCTCTGTGGCAACAGTACATATTCAGTAACTGAACTTGAACCAATCCATATAAATGCAAGATGATTTTCAGGTCCATCAAGAACCTTTCCACTGTTTCAGCGAGGTCACATTTTTTTCGACACAGTTTAAACAGCAAGAAATAGCAACAACAACAGCAACAATACTAATAAAGCAGAGGCCAAATCTAATTACTCTCAAAATGTAACAAGTCAGATCAGCTATTCTTCCAGGTTTTATTTCAAACTAATGAGAAGAATTTTCACTAGATCAACAAGATATGCTTTATAGAAAAGAAAGTTTCTTACACTAAGAGACTTCCTCCACCTTAATCTCAGGCTTTCATATATATGCACTCACTTTTGACAAAAAAAAGGTAATTTCCCAGAATATAAATTAATTATTAATTATATGCAACCAACAGTTACAGTGACTTACAGTTAATGTTCTATAAATTAACAGCTTCATTTGAATTCTAAATGTGAGAACCAGTTACTTTGCTTCCATTTTTCATGCCTAAATAGTTCATGAATGTCAATCTTGTATCATAAGACAAAACCCAGTGATGAGTGTTCATTCATGAATTATCTCACTGTGGCTGGATAATAAATCTGGGATGCTCACAGCTCTATATGAGAGCTCACACAACGGTATGAGATTTTAGAGCACTAATTGACCAATTAAGAGGCAAGAGTGCAGAATAGTTACTAATTATATAGTTATTAGATTTTATATATATATATATATATATGTGTGTGTGTGTGTGTGTGTCATATGCTAGAATAAAATTTATGCCGAATCACCATATCAAATAGCACCATGAAATCCTATTATTCTAAAGAGACTGCAAGAGCATTTTCTTCTTTCCGGGGTCTACTATTATGTTCCCATTTGGAGGTTACAAATCTGAGCAGCATTTGTTTGTCTAAGAATTTACTGATTGTGAGTGTGCTAGAGGGCAGTTAGGAAGGTAATGCTGCATTCTTTGATAACAATTTTCATTTGTAACTGGCAGGCTCAGCTAATGCATTTAGCATCATGGATAATGGGTATGAGGAAGGAGCACTTTGATAATTATCATCAGGCACCATCAAAATATCCAAGAAGGATGTACTGAAGCAATTTCTGCTACCTCATCTTTTTCTGTTTCAAATTTCATAGAACCAGGCAGAAAGATAAAAGGAACTATGAGAAGTTACAGCTACAGTGAACTCGGAATTTTTGTGTGGAAAAGGAAAGCTGAAGTAGATGTTGTTACAATATCTCACAACTTAAATACTGTAACCACTTTTTTTACATACATACATTCAAAAGGTGAGAAAAAAAATCAGTATTTTGTTATAAACAGTGAAATGCTTTTAGTATTTACATAGAAAACAATTAAATAATTCTCCAGGAATTTATTAATTCAAAATGTTGCAGTCTTGCATGGAGTATAATGATGTTATCAAGGAAATATCTTTACAGATTAATAATATAATATTTTATAGATAAATATTTCTCCAGTCTACATCTTAGCCATCTGGGATACAGTCTGAAGGAAAATTTATGTCTCTATCTTTCTCTAAATCAAATTTGTTGAAAAAAATGGGCATTAATCCAGATGAAGCCAGCTTCTGCCAAACAGGATGTCATTCAAAAGATCCGTGCTTCTAGGGACGAGAACCAAGAAGACTAACTGTTAATTGAGGACTTGAATACCAATACAGTGGCATCTCCAGTAGAGAAACCACTGTCTCTGCTTTTGAAATACCAGCAAGACCCACATGATTTTTTGAATGTCTGAAGTATTCAAATTTACAAGTCTCGCATAAGGACAAGCTGTCATATACGGACAAACATTTTCCTTTCAGCATTACAGTTTGCACCTGATCATTCAGAATTTTGTGCTGAAGTCCATTAGCATTTTATCTGTCACTTGTAAAGAGGAGTTGAAAACTAAATACTCCACTGCAGGTCACTGAGTCACAATAAAGTGGGCAACAATATTTCTCACATACAATGCAGCACGTAAAGGGGAAATTAAATACAAACATATTATTTAGGTATGCACCTAAACATACACACATAGATTATTCCCTGCCAGAACACAGAATGGCCACTGAAAACAATAAAATCCATTAACCATTCATGCTTGCTCAACGTGTCTGTACATAAACAGTATATAGTTGCCATTATAGCTAATCCAAAATATGCTTGGTGCTGCTGGCCCCTGCTCCTTGAAAAAGAAAAATCTGCATTTTTTTAAAAAACAAATTATATTGTTCCTGCCCATAGAAGACGAGTGAAACTGGTAATAACATTTACGAGTGAAGATTACAACACATATTGATTCCATTAACACATATACATGATACATTTGGATCCTCCCCTCAAAAGCTCTGCCTGCTATAACATGAGCACTCTTCTGACTCAGAGGGCAGAACTTTCCAAACCACAACATCGCCATTGACCAAAGACCTCTAACAATTCATTCTCCATTGCTAATTGTAGGAGCCACCACTGTTTCCTCACTAGTTAGGCAAAATACAGAACTATACATTGATGAAAGCTACCAAAATTAATAAAGGAATCAACAGGCAATTGCAACAAAAGACCTATAGCAATAGGTTATTTTCTTGATTGCAAAAGTTCTTCCAGTTATAATTTATTTTATCAGTGTTTGTGTTTTTTCCGTTATCACAGGAAGCATTTACATCCTCTCACTGAGGATACCTTTCCACTTTCTACCCCAGTGCTGGGGTTTCTTTAGCTGTAAAGCTGTGTGTAATGACTGCACTGATATTCGGTGAGAACTGGTGACTTGCTGGTCTTTCTATACATGGAATTCAATCTGCAAAAAACACTCTGCAATAAAGTGCAGGATTTTAGCACATGAATGGCAGATACAATCATGATATTTCTAGTTTTCTCTGTGTTGTAAAATATGTAGGAGACATTTGCATGCCCTGTATTACATCATTTGTATAATAACATGCCTACAGGCCTATAAAGAAATAAGTTCAGGCCTTACTATGAACCCTATGGGTTACACAAAATGTTACAAGAGCACAGCAAATATCAACACAGAACCTTAAAAATATCAGCATCTGCTGGCATTTTAATGCAAATTATGTTGATATAAAGCAAACTGCACCTAGCCGCTTTAAAACTTCTTGAGGAAAAAGCAAGAAATCAAAACTTCAGCACATCGAGCCAAGTTACATTGAGTGCAATTATTTCTATCAGATATTTCAAATACATGATGAATATGCATGGGTAATGCTCAGGACTCTGCCAATGTTCAGGATCTCCAAACCTCAGTAGTAACTACCCACGAAGCCTACACATTTGACAGTTAGAAAATGACAGCCAAATACTTTTAGTTTGCTGAGTCTACTGAGAAGAGAATTATATTACAGAAATATGAAATCCAAGGTCATTAATGTGAAAAGCAAAAAATCTGAAACTTTTTAAAATGTTTAAATGTTCTTCTTCCTAAATAGACTGGACTTGACACATCAAAAAGTTTGCAAAGACTGATAGAGAAGAACAGGTGACTTCCTATCATCCAGGTCTCGTATAAAGTGAGAAGACACATGCAAGACTGAAACTCCTAAAACAGCCACAGGCAAAGAAGCAAGTAGTCAAATATCAGTCCCTGTATCCTGAATCTTCTCTGGGTATTGGAGTGATGGGAATCTGCTCAGGAAATCCAAGAGTATCAATTTTTCATCATGACCTGTAATCATAAACATAAAAACTGATGATTTTGGTGAATGAAAATGTGGATGTAAGTTGCTCAGGATGGCACCTAATTTCTTAAATATCAACCCTCTCCTCCATCTCCTGAACAGACTCTTCTTTACTATTTAGCCACAGTGTCCAGTTCAACTTAATTCAGACCCGGAAGGACTCAGCCTCTCTCCCAGAACTTACATTATAGCAACACAGAATCAAGTAGGAAAGAGGATTGAAGTAGGAGAGACGATAAAGATATATATGAGAAAGTTACATGGTGTAGTCTTGAAAGCAGTAACAGGTATTGATATATACAGTCATTAAAAATTACTTCACAGTCCATTTGCATGCTAATATTATGTTAACATAAATTTATTCAATATAATCTATTCAGTTTCCAAAATTAGACTTACAGAAGATTTAAAATTTTAGACTTGATCAAATGTGAAATTTTAATTTACCATCTTTCCTCAATGCCTTATAAAGTGCCTTTAGTGCTATGAAAATATAGATATTAATCAGGGTTCAACATAGCTACAAGTCAGAAAATGAGAAAACCTTCCTTCTCTGTTTCACACTATGCTATTACCAAATGGAATTGCACTGAGAACATTCTTCTGGTTTTTCCCTAAGGCATTCTGGAGAATCACATCAATAAAATACATTAATATTTCCAAAGGCAACTTAAAGCCCCTTTACAATTCTTTTGAGAAACAAGTAAATAACACCATCTTACATTATTTTACTTAAGGTGACTTGGCAAAGGTCAGAGTATCTATAATAAAAGAGAAGGCAAAAGACATTGCTTTGGCTTCAACCCTTTACTTGCTTCTCTAGTGGTTTACCATTAAAACTATTGCTCTGAAACAGGAGCCATCAGAGATCTCACTTGCAGCTGAACTGGCAACTCAAGCTTCATAGGGATCAAACTGCCTTGAAAATGCAGATTATCGTTAAGGACTAACTAGAATTATTCACTAAACACCTCCTGTATTCTGCAACAAACTGCACCTTAAACTTCATTTGTCCCAAAAGAGCCACACAGGACAAGGTGGTAGGTTTTATAGCTGCTTTCATACAGCAAATATACACCCAGATAAGAAAGTCCCTGTTTAAATTTCTCATCATAATGTTGAACCTGTAGTGTTCTGGAAACCTTATGATGTGTCTATTTCCTGAATCTAGTTGCATACAGAAGAGAAGAACATTTCTCCTGAATGGAATTATGTCTTATTTATACATTTTACATTATTTCAAACTTTGTTCTTATTACCAGTTTCCTTTAACATCTTTCCTTGTCTCTGATAAAAAAATCCTTTTTTTTAAACTATCATGATGATTCTTTTTTGCCTCTTCCAAATATTTTCATTGTATCTGAAGAAAATCAGTTAGTTTATATTCTCTGCCTATAATGCCATTTCCACTACTTTAAGAACAAGAAGAGTTCACTTATCCATGGCTTGCATCAGCACTTCCATCTGTCTTCATATTTTGCAGATCACTAGAGTCAGTTCTGTCTTACAAAATGTGAGGGACAGAGGTAAGAGGGGATTCATATTTAATACAAGACCTACATGTAGGCAGGGGAACATGTATTTGAATGTGATGAAAGAGAAGTCACAGAAGAACTGTCAGGAATGACACTGAAACTTTAATTACAGGATATGGATCCTGTCAGGTTTGTTTATGTTTTGTAGCACTTGGCAACCACCTGTCATGCAAACATATGCAGGCATATAGGAAGCAGAAGAATTCAACAGTCAAGTACTTGGCATATCATCCCAGCGCTTAAGCAAGCTGGCTTAAATCTAGATATCCCTAAGGGACATATTAGCAATGGTGGTGGAGAGTTTCCTGGGATAACTGTGGCTGAATTATCCGGACCAGGAAAGCAGAAATTTCCCCTGCTGGCCTGCCAAGAGGCAGCCAGAGCACAGCCCTGCAGAGCTGCCTGCCCTGTGCTCCAGTTCCAGTCCTGCCCTCAGACTGCCACTGGCACCTGCCAACGTCACTGCAGGCCACTCCAAAATCAACTCACTGCTTCTGTTTCCTTGTGAAAGCCAGTTAGCCCTGTGAAACGTACAGTGGCTACACAGATTGTGTTTGCCAGCTGTGAAAATCAGGCCAGTCTTAAAATTGTTCTGTAAGTAACTAATTTTAGATGTCTAACCTTGGAAGAGGAAACACAGACTAAAGATCGTGTCATAATTACAAAGGAAGATACTGTTTTTATTATGTTAGAAAGGTTTTCTTACTTTCTTACTTTTCTTACTTATTTAACCAATAACTGTGTTTCCTAATGTCAAAACTACACTGAAGCCTGCCATGAAAAAATGTAAAACCATACGTACAAACAAATCAGAGTCCTGAGAGGCAGTCTGGAGAATTAGACGCTCCTGTGACAAGGGCTTGTATCCTGCTGGGTTTCCTTTAGACTAGTCAGGGTTCTAGTCCATCACAAACAATTCCAATTCACTGTGAGAGCAGAGTCCTGCACTAAGCTTTGATATACCTTAATTTCCGATAACACACAGTACTGCATGATATGACATTGGAAGATCAGATGAAGGCTCAGCAGTTCATCATATAAAGACTATTTTATATCATAGAATCATGTCAGTCTAAATAAATAATTCAGTCAGATGCAACCTTAACAGAAAACATTTAAGCATACTCAGAGTTTTCAATACGTGCATGATTTCTTTGTTGAAGAAAATCAGATAGATGGGCAAGGTTTTGTTTCCATCATCCACAAATTTTTAACACACATCCTTTGCACAGAATGTTGAAGAACTGCTTTGAGGACAGTGCAGCTGATTACTATTACTCTCCTCTCTTCTTGCTAGTATAATTTATTTTAATGTATGTACCATACAGAAAAAATTATGAAATTATCAAATTATGAAAAAAAAAAAACTTCCCTGGAAAGTACAGCACAAGTGGTAATAGTTTTCACTGAATGATATTACTACAATATCTGTAGTATGTCATCCCTATCAATAAATAATGCATAAAAGAAATTCTCAGGTATTTACTGCTTCACACAGATGAAAATTGGTTCATATGTCTCACCATTTAGTTTAACTGAAAACAATTGATACTATAATGAATTTTTTTTTAAAAATTACAAAATGCAGCCTTTAGGAACTATGAATTACCTACCCCTAAGAAAGATCTGATATTTCCCTCTTTTTACAAAGAAAGCTGCTTTTCAATTCATGAGATGTACAAGATGCCACCCTCCTGTGTGTTCAAAGCATGAAGTTTTAAAAAGAAGGAGGTAATGCTTAGTAGGGGACTACCACGTGTAATCCACAGGCATCTTCCCCCAATAGATCTTTTCTTCCCAGAAACTTCATACAAATTGAAAAAATAATATGGCCATTTCTACAGGATTTTATACATTCCTGGCAGCCTGATCATAGCAACTGCTTTCTATGGCTACCAGGCATTGGAACATCCCAGGCTTCTGCAAATACAGAGGTGGCACATGCAGTGAACCTGCACATCTTCCATGTCCTGGACCCTTTGCATGTGTTGTACTCAATCAATATAGCTAACACATTAAGTTCAAATCTTGTTCCGCTTACTATCGATGTTCTGACTGCTGCAGAGTGCCTGTGCACATATGTCCAGTATTTCTCAAATGAAATACAGGGAGCTTACAGTCTCACCCTAACAAATAACATACTCAAGTCAGTAAAATGTACTAGTTATTAGCATTAATTAAAAATAATAATTTAATTAAGTGCTACCTTTTGGACTTAATGCAATTCTTTTAATGTGTATTCATTTATATGTATGTATATATTTGGATATATTGATGCGAAAGATTGTAATTTTACACTAAGATTGACAAAAGTGGAACCATTTATCTATTTGTGAGAATAAGAAAGAAATTTCCTTGCAGGACTTCACTCAGAAATCTGTATATTAAGAAGATCATATGAGTACTACTCATTTTTAAGTAGTTAATAAGCATGGGACCACTCTGTACTTACTGTAATGACAAAAACACAAAAAAACCCAACCAAATGAAAAAAAGCAGTTGCCACAATCCTGGAAAGCACACAGGATTTTAAAAATCCTGCCAAGAAGATATGAACAAAAAAGACTTACATGACTAAGTCATATGAAGCAGTATGCCCAGGGAGAAGGTGGAGTCACCATCCCTGAGTGGTTAAGAGAGAGAGACTGGCTGTGGCACTCAGTGCCATGGTCCAGTTGACAAGGTGGTGTGTGATCAAAGGCTGGACTCAGTGATCTCAGAGGTCTTTTCTAACCTAACAGGTTCTGTGATTCTGTAATATATGACAGCTGGTTGGCTAATGCATGGGTTTAAGAGTGGGTAGCTATCATTGGTTTGCACAGAAATAGACAGACATGCCCCTTCAGGTGGAAGAGGTAGCCTGAAGAAGGAGGGCTGGTATGCCTCATGTTCCTGTAAAGACCCCAGACATGCAAAAGAAAAAGAAATCATCAGTTTAGCCTGCACTGAGTTCAACAGCTGCATCAGCCGACTCACAAAACTGACCTTCACTCGTATTTTCTCCCACTGCCCAAACACCATCAGAGAACTTTTCAGTCCCCTGAAGTCAGACATGTGCTGGAGTTAAGACTGGATTTCTTGACTGAATTTCAATTAATTTATCCTTGTTGTATGCTGAGGATGTTCTGAAGGAGTTGAATGAACGCCTTATTAAAATAAAGTAAGAGAGTAGCATTTCCTCCCAGCATCCGTCCCGAAAAATCAGTGAGAAATTTGCTGCTGAATAAAATATATTGACTGTCTGAGCTGTTAAATCATCTGCCTCCCCTCCAGCCAAAAAAAGGTTTTTACCTAAAACTCAGCTCCATTATGTTTCAGAAGAAACCTATATTAACATCTACATAACCCTTAACTTCATTCACATCTGGTTTTTTATTTGCTGCTCTCCACCCTAAGCAAACATCTGAGGAAAAAAACTGGCCACTGGCTATAAACAAAAGACAAATAGTCTCATCTGACTGAGCTTCTCTGTCCTCTGCGTCACACTTATTTGCAATAATGAATGGAATGTCAGAAACACACACACAAACAGCAAACAGATTTAGACATTTTCTGATTCTATGTGTTAGAAGGAAGTTCAACGACAAGCCAGCAAGGCTGCTCCAGAGTCCTTCTTTATATGGGTAGTTAAAGAATGTCACAATTCATGCCCTTAATTTTTCTGTTTATTATTTGGTGCTGCTACACAGCCAAGATTTCCTTTTATTACAGGGTGACGCATGCATGACACCTTACTGCCAAAATATTTTATGTAAAATTGTTGGTTTTTTTAACCAGAAATATATGTGTAGCACATATATGCACAGTGTACTCCTTCTGCTTCTTAGATTTCTGTATTATGAAAAATATAAAAACAATGACTTACTGTAAAAATTAGCTTGTTTTCTCTCATTCTCGTGCACCTTGTTGCTTTATTTCCCCAAATACCATGTTAACATAGCTTTTACTGTTATGTTTCTCTTTATGTTTCACAGAGTTTGATTTTTTCCTAGAAAATCATTGGAATCTAATGCCTTTTATATATTCCCAAACATAAAATTTGCATAGGTTGATATTGAGGTTTTTACACAGCATATCAACCAATTGAAATTGTGTAAAGCCAGGAGATAAGGCATTCATACATTCAATTGTTCTCTTCCATGTTTGATTAGTTCTGTTGCAGTACAGAATCCTCTTAGAGAAAAATGTGTGTGGTCTTAAATCTGAAGAGTCAGATGGTGACATACTCAAGCAGAACTAATTCATGTTATGACTCTTCTTGTTTATTTTCGATGCATAACCCACAAATATGTCTGGAATGAAACCTGATCTCTCACAAGTGGATGTAAATACATGTAAGGGCAAGAGATGTTAAGGGACTATGACAGAGTAGGGAAATTAATGGAGTTTTGCCTTATCTCTTGGCTTGACTCAAACCTGTGGTCAGTTCACTTACTCAAAGCTCAATCTACATTGAAAGCTCTGGCATAGGTCTGTGTTTCTGGAGTGTGAAAAACACGCCTCCAACCAGCTGCAATGATTAATACCCTCAGGTAATCACAACCCAGCTGTTAAAGCCACTAGGTTATCATCAGGTGTTATTCTGCATAGAATACAGCTTTACAGTTCTGCAAAACAAGCACACTTTTTGCAGCAGTTATGTCCCCATTTCATGAACAGTTAAAAAAACTTTTCCTTGGACATTGTATTAACATGCACTTTCCAATGTTGTTGGACGCAATGAGTTGTGCACACCTTTACTGAGATAGCTCAAGATAGATAATGAAACTTACAAGCCAAAAACTTTTAAGCTTTCAAGATTAAATTTTTAAGCCAAAAAAACTGCATTATCACAATAAACTGGTAATTTTACTGCACATAGTCATTTGAATGGCTGTTATTTTTTACCATGTTTTTCAACCATGATATTTAAGGTACCATCCGTAATCTGCATCCATAAGCAGCAATGACCTTGAAAACTGAAGTGCAAAAATTAATGTCTATTTCTCCAGTCTTGGAAGGAAAAAAGAAGGGAAAAGAAAGGGAAAAGGAAAAAAAACCAAATACAAGACAACAACAAAAACCAACAACAACAAAACAACAAAAACCTAAAGCTGACAATTTCACTGACTTCAGATTTTTCTTTTAATAGAATTCCAGCAGCACATTTCAAAATACATATGTATATGTGCTTATACGCATAAACCTACATCCTTTGTGTACTGTATATTTTCTGTATAAAATGTGTAGACTTAGATATGAAAAAAAATCTGTGTTTGCACTACCTTTTGTGTGCTTAGTTACATGTTTTTATATGTTGCAAAACTAAGTATTTCTGTAGGTGTGAATAGGGTTCACCTTCACAAAACTCTAGCTGTTTATCGATGTGGCTGAGTGCTGCCGAGTTTCACTTCAGTGTGAGTTGAAGTTGTTATACCTCAGTATAATATTATAGCAAGGCCCTTGTTCTCCACATTCTAGGCCAGAATAACTTGTTCACTAATTAAAGTCACAGACATTGACAAGAAAGTAATGGAAAATAATGATAATTTTTGTTTCCTTGGTCTACTGTTACACATAAAATGATAAACTGGAAGAAGCTGGGGTGCTCATATTTGCTTCTATCAATTTTAAAAGTCCAAAACCCCAGCTATAAGTTTGAAGCAGATTTAATTCAACTTAAATTAATTGCTATTAGTTCTATATTCTTTCATTTGTTTCTCCTGGATCTGCAGAAATGCTTTACTCAGGGGTGAGTGGTAGGTAGCCACATACACCATTTTACAGTGTGTGAATTGAAATGTGTAGCTCCCATGCTGCTCTCTGCTGATCCTCGGGAGTTATGAAGCACGAGCAGTGGGCAGCAACAGTGAACAATTACTCTCCCAGCCCACTGGCAGTTCATCTAGAGTCAGTTCTCACTGTGACAGCACTCACCATGCTTGCTCTTATGCACAACCAGTGTATATTTAAGGCGTGTGAAGATAGCAGTGCCTGGGTTTGTGTCCTCCCTGGCCTCCTGTTCAGCCAGTTAAATCCCCTATCCCAACCCACAGCCCTCGGTGCAGGGAAGATTTGGGACCTGTGCTCAGCTGTGTCCTCTGAACAGAAGGCAGGTTCGCAGCTGATAATCATATTACAAGGCTGCCCTTAATCACTCCTCACAAAGCAATCTGAAGTCCTTTGTAAGTTCTTTCTTTTTTCAGTTGGTTACAGTCCACTGAATGCCAGCATCTGTGAACTGAAGCCAGGTATTATGGGCTGCCCCACTCAGATACCCCCTGTGGTTTTCCTCTGCTTGACATTCTGTCCCCTTGGCAACTGAATTCTCTCTACCCCTGCTCTGAAACCTATTCATTCCACTAGAATGAAACCAATTGTAAATGCCAGGAACTTTACTGTGGTACCACAAATCATCTCTCTGTAAGACAGCATACAAACACGAATTTCCAATGAGAACAGGAAAACATGTGTTAATCAATAAGAGATTCATTGTTGTTCTCCTGTGGGATAAAGCACTGAAGCAGGTTTCTATTGCATTTTTAATAATTTTTGAATCAATTACCAATTAATTGTTCACCTATGCAATGTTCAAATCACTAGGTCTTACAAATAAAATATTTCTATTGAATTGGGTCATCGAACTCCAGTTAAATATTGTAGTTTCTTTCCTTCTCATGCTTTCATATTTGACATGATAGATATATTAGCAACATCTAAAATTATATATAATTTTTATCCAATATTCTTCTCCTCCTCATCTACCAGGAGAATTTTGTATTTTCTAGGATTGTGTTATCATCATACTTGACAGGTAAAGACCGTATCTTTCCAATGACCTCTGAGAACAAGTGTCATGATTAGTCCCATTAGCAATTAATAAAAACATGAACTGAAGAGATGGATATGGGAATTCTTGAGTCTCTACGGAACTGTGCAACCAGTCAGATTTTTTCCGGTTTGCTATAAAACACTGGGAAGAAGACCACATATAAACTTAAGAAGAACCTCAAAATCTGTAAATAAAGAGGAAGAACCTGTCTCTCACAGAAGTCACAAGGATCCTTTCTATTTCCAGTAATGGAAGTTCTCGTTGGTCTGAAATGTAGCTACATTAAATGGACAATGAGTAGAAAGAGTAAGTAGTCCAAATTTCATAAAACATCAATTTCCCAGCACCAGACTTAAGAATTAATATTGCTATCAAATAAAGTCCTACTAAATACTGGTAAATATATCCTGTAACTGCTTTATAAGAAGAGACTTTTTACCAATTCACTCATATGAAACTTACAGAAAAGGATATAACATGAAATAGTTATTGCACAAAAGATGAACTACTGCAGAAATCAATTTAATTATTCCTAGTAGTTCTCTAAGACTTAAAATGATTTTACTATGCAACCTAAGACTCTCATAAGGAAGCATGCAGCCACAGCTAATCTTAGGATGAAAACTAGTAAATTTATGTAACCGGCAATCTATTTACAAGATAATTTCTTTTACCAGTTACTTTGGGTTTACTGCTAAAGGATTTGTTCTCCTTACTTGGCTGGTTTCCAGGAAAAACTACTGATTTGAGGTATAACATGAAACGTGTTGAATAGTTCATCTATACCTGTGTGCTTGCAACTGTGCACTTACCCAGTTGCATATGAAGTATCAGTCTCTAACACTACTACCTGAGTCCTGTTCTTGAGACATTTTCCACTACAATGATAAGCAGTAGTAGCTCTGAGCTTTCAACAGTAGAGATGTCAAAAGCTATCTTCTTCACTTCTTGCCCTTTGTGAAGCAACATGACATTACCGATATATACTCAGATTTTTTACCTAATGCTGACTGGCAAAGCCCTGCCACACCCCCTCAGTTTGGTTTTAACTACAAATTTGAGAAGTCAAACAGCCAGAAGCATCATAAGAACCACCAGGAAAACTGTAGAGGACCAAGAAAAAAGACTGTGAAGGACTCAAAACATTTTTTTCTATACTGAAAAGAGATCACTGCCATCTACTCTTAAAATAGATGATCCAAACATTTTTTCATTTGTTTGTAAATATTTGCACATAGCATGTTTCCTGTGATTGCTTGTGAGAACAACATGGAGAAGAGTGCAAAAACTCGTTTGGTATCTACTCTTCCTATCCCTGCAAGGTTTGTTAACATGTTGGAGAACAGCGTAAGATTGACTGAAAGAGAGTAGCTACTACTTTTTGCTATTTTTTTTCCTTCACCATTGATAGTGAAATTTGACTATTTCTCTGCAAATTTCTCAGGGAATGAAAGCTATACATAGCACACTAAAGTTCCAAGCTTGCTTCTTCTCCTCCTTCAAAAATAAGAACTTGTTAAGGGCTTTTAGTCTTCCAGGACCCCTTTCTCCACAATTATAACTTTTAATACCTGCAGCTGAGGTTTCATCTGTCTGCTTTTTAGGACCAGTAGTCAGGAGAAAGCATAGAAGGCTCAATCAATTGCAAACATCTAAGTTACCCAGGTGTTATCTAACCTCTATCTTCCCTACAAAATGTTGAGCACTTACCATGTCTTTTATCAATGATTTTATCCAAATGACTGTAGTTACTTTATGCAAAATTTGATGTAAATATTTCTCCCACTTTGTCTTTCAATCACTTTCCTGGTCCAAATAATATAACATAATTTTTTAATCTACCTCTTATTACCACTTTTGTAGAATGACTTCCTGTAACTACGGATAAAATGCTCTAGGTACATCTCCTTTGGAAATATGTGTCGATCTTGTTAATAAATCCACTCAAATATCGTATAACAGCTCCTAATAATATGTTTCAAACACCAGATTTTCTACATCACCTGAGACGGTTCTCTGGGGAGCCATTATAGATCTAAGCTCCTGAGTCCTACACTATGCTCACATTTAATTAACAGAAAATGCAATACATTTTCTCTGTAGCATGAACCCTTGACTGGATTTCTTCTGTTTTCTGTATTTTTCTTTTGACCAAATAAGTTCCACTTCTCTGGAAGTGTTCAAGGCCAGGTTGGGTGGGGCTTTGAGCCACCTGATCTAGTGAGTGACATTCATGACCACAGCAGGTGGTTTGGAACAAGATGATCTTTAAGGTCCCTTCCAACTTAAGCCATTCGATGAGTGTGTGATAATGCAAAAGCACATGACAATTGCTTGCCTGTGACAATATGATAATTGTTGCCTGTGAACATTTTTCTCTTCAGTGTGGCAATACAGAAAGGAAACTAAATCTAAATCTAATTTGATAGAAAAAATTCTGAACTCAGTAGAGATAAGCTGAGTCAAATGAGCTCCAGTACCTTCCTTTTTTTCTGGTTTTATAAAAAATAAGAATCTTACCCATTTACTCCTTCCCCAATATAAAGGTAACATTCAGAAATGTACTTCATCAGACAACCTTTGCTAGGTCGTTTTGAACAGAAGGATGAAGACCTCTAGTTACTAAGGAAAAAAGCGCATGCTTATTTCTTTAAACCACAGAGGATCATCTGCCCAATGCATTAAAAAAGAAAAAAAATGTGGTGACATGGGCTCCCTCTCGTGGTTTTTGTTATTAAAGATTTTAATTTTCCACACAAGCCCCTTAAATTTACTAGGACTAGAAACAGACAGGCAAGAGAATGTTTTGAAAGGACCTGTGTTCCATGTAAAAACATTTTTCTAAGTCATCTGTAAATGATCAAAATAAAAGAGGTCTTGATTCATCATTTTTAGGATGGATAGTTAATTAAGCATACTGACAGATCATGCCGCTAAACATCTGCATCATGGTTAAAGGCAACCAAAGTTAATTGTGCTTATAGTTGCATTTGCTGGAGAGATAATGGGTTTTTGAAACCACACATCTAAGATTTATTACAGGCTTTTCATCGCACTTCCCCTTACATTAACGCTGAGGTTTGTCAAGCCCCCTCCCTAATTCTGGGCTTTTTGAATTTTCTCCAAATGAGGAGGTAGGTTTTATTAGCATTAAAGTTGCCAGCTTATCATTAGGTCTTTTGGAATTGAATCGTCTCACGTTTATAATACCATTAATCAGGAACACTCTCAGTTACTTTGCTACAAAAACAATGCAAGTAAGAGAAAAACTTGGCCAGTGGCTAGCTGCATGCAGCCAAGTTAATTGTTCTCTGCACCAGCTATACAACCAAGACAAGAATTATGTACCTTAACAGAAGTGCTGCGAAGTTAGTTAGTCTCCATTTTAGTGTGAAAACCTAATTTACGGTACACATACAGGGAAATATTACTATTTCAATTCAGTTAAACAGAACTTTAATAAACCAATAGGTCCTTAGATGACTTAGGTTAAGAAATACCCGGGAATTAATGAAGACCAATAGTTCTGATCTAGCTCTTGGCCTACGATTGCAAGACCTATGCCACTGATTTCTCTAGCATGACAGTTTGGATCTTTTGCAGTCTGACTGCATATGAAAATTGCTCTAATTTCCCAAACTTTATTTCACTCCACTTAAAGGGGAAGAATTTCTGATATGCCAAAACTATCAATACAAGATACTTATATTAGAAAGAAATGCTATTGTTATTGAAATTCAGTATTAAATGAGCAGATTTCTTCAGTTTTTCTTTTACAGTATGCAACAATCTACATTATATGAGGAAAAAAATCCAAACTGAGCTTGGTATCTCCAAGAAAGACCAGACAAAAAAATCCATTCTTTTATATCTTTGCAATGGATAAAAATTAAACCTGAGGACTTTGAGTGGAGTTCAAATTATTTGTGACTCTTTTCGTGCAATGAGCACTAAATCATAACATTTGTTAATATTATAGAATTTAATTGACTAACACAAAGGTTTTACACAAAATAGTGAATAGCTCTATTTTTTATCTCAGTAGAATTAAAAATAATGAATTACTAGATTGTAAACTAGTGGTTGCTTAAAGAGCAGTTATTGTAACACACATGTATTCATTATGGAAATACAGAGCACAGTTCCCATAAGTAATTTTCTGTTCTAAAAGAGCTAAATTTCCCACTGCAAAAAGCTGCAAGACAGATTACTGGGAAGAAGAATGTTCAGAAAAAACTGAACTGTGAGCTCTGTAATTAAAATTTGAAGTCATGTCAAACGCTGTGTTTGGCGGAACTACTTAATTCTGGTAATTTTTGTCTAAACAACAGAGAACTGCATTTAAAAACAACCGTTAGGAAAAAAAACAAAAATCATTTAATTAATATTTAAAAGAAGAAAACAGATGGTAACACGAATGAAATTATAAAGTGTAGGAAAAGAATAAAAGAACGTAAAGACTTCTGAAATAAATATATAGTCAGATGTAAGGCCAGCAAGATAAACATGTTTCATATAAATTAGCAACAAAGGAAATAATGCCAATTATATAATCCCATTTCCAGACAGTGATGGAAAGCTATTAATATTGAATGAAAGGACAACCTATGAGTCCTCTAGACAAGTCGAAGCCAGCAGTTTCCCGAAAGAAGGCTGACAATTGCCTGGGCTGCATTAGGAGAAGTATCACCAAGAGATTGAGTGACGTGATCGTTCCTCTCAGCACAGGTAGGACACACTTGGAGAGCTGGATCCATCACTGGGATCCATCTCTGGGCTCCCCAGTGCAAGACAGACATAGTCATACAGGACCAACTCTAGCAAACAGCTAAAAGCAGACTGATATTCCATGGTTAGAGGACTCAAGCATCTGCCACAGAAGGAAAGGTTGAGAGGGTAGGGAGAAGACGTTTAGTGTGCATAATTACCTGGTGGGAGGTTACCATGAAGACAGAGTCAAAGTCCTCTCAGTGGTATCCAGTGGCAGGACAAGAGGCAATGAGCACAAACTGAAATGCAAGAATTTACATTTAAATATAGCAAAAACTTCTTGTCTCTAAGGACTAGAGAACACGAGAACATGTTGCCAATGTAGGCTCTGGAGTCTCCCTGTGGAGTGTCTGTCCTTGGAGACATTCAACACCCAACAGGTGACAGCATTAGGCAACCTGCCCTAGCTGGCCCTCTTGGAGCTGGGGGATTGGACTGGCCCCTCCTATTTCAGCCATTCTGTGATCCTGTGGAGCAAAGAAATCCAAAGCTATTGATAGGCTACGTCAGTTATCAAATCACATTCTAAAAGCTCTCTCCTCTCTTCATTTAAAGTCTAGTCTCAATGAATAATAGCGCGAAGTCTTTTACAAATACACCAGTTTAGTGGAAGTCTTGCAGGATTGAAGATCAGCAGCAGCAAAAGCAACCAGGCTTACCTTAAAAGTCCAAGCGTTTCCAGCAGGATGTTAATCCTTATGGGAAATTTTCAGATTTTGTCTCTTGTGCAAAGTCTTTCTGAGCACATCCACAGCAGGGAATGCAATGCCATGCTAGGGAAATCGCTGATCTAATTAATAATGAACTGGAGCACCACATTGCCATGCAACGATATTAGCTTATGTATCAAAAAGCTGTATAATTGTATCAGCACAATGCTGCATCCAGGCCAATTAGCTCTGCCAATCTGCCTAATTAACACAGGGCAGAGCCATGCTGAAGTAGCTATACCAATTCTAGCTTCTGAACTACTAATGAGAGCACTGCTAGACAGTGAACACCAAACAAAAGGTATCATTTGAGTACGTTCAGGAGCAAAAAATTCTATAATTCTGTCAACTCTCTAAGTATGTGTAAAACTTTTAGAAAAACATTATTCTTGCTTCTCAAAATAGGTATTTTTAGCACATTTGAAGTCATTGCAAAAAATAATTCAAGGATTTTAAAAATGTGCTTTACTGAATACTGGTTACTCTGCAAGATGATTAGGTGCTAAAGCAGATTTTAACATCTCTCGAATTCTTGTAAGTTTATTTCTGTACAGGTGAATCTATAGAAAAACATAGATTTCATAGTTTAAGTTTTGTTTCTTCACATAATGCGTTCACAAAGCTCTGTTTCCATTAACACAAGTGGCATAAAAGCACCAGTCACTTTTCTGATTTTATATTTTATACTATCGCTTTGTTTGAAGTGCTACCCCTAATTTTTATCTGCTTTTTTTTTTTTTTTTTTTTTTTTTTTAATGCAGTTTCTACTGTTTGGTACATTTTTGTATTTGTTTCAAAATTGTCTAATAAAGTTTAGGCTACCTTGTGCTTGCTCAAAATTGAAGGTGCATTAGCAATTTCCTGTAGGATGTCAGGCTTCCATAAAAGAGCAGCTCAGCCTTGGTCACGCTCTGCTTATTTCAGATCATGTTGCTCAGGTGGATCATATTTACTTCATCCACTTCCAAATAAGTAATGTCTTTGATATCAACTAATTAGTTCTGCACAGTTTGAACCTATTTAACAAGGTTTGTGTATCTGGGCTAACACAGGAAGCATAATAAAACCTTACAAGGAAACTTGTGATCTAAAGTACACTTCTCAGGTCATTCTTGAAAATGGATTTCACATTCCAAATTTTTATTTTGAATTACCTCCTCAACATGGTCTTGATCTGTCAAAGGTTTCCAGCTAGGCAGAGCCTTTCTTGACTGGGTAAAACTTTTCTTAATCTTGGTCTTGAAAAGATCTTAATACCCAAGATTTCACTTTATTTCTTTCCAGCTGTGACCCTTTATTTTGAGCTGCTCATTAGTGGAAGTGCTTTAGCCTTGACTCCAGCTGATTTAGAACAAAATAACCAAGGCAAAATCTGAGTGGAAACTTGAGTTACTTCTGGCATGTAAATAAAAGTAACCGAAAGACTTATAAATACATGCTCAAATGCTAATAATTTGTTATTGCCAATGTAAATTTGACTGATACTGCTGATAAAATTAAACTTCAAAGTTTAACATTTTCCAGGTAACTGAAACTTACTCTACAGAAGGGCCTCTGGAAAGCTCAATCCTTGTCCGTTTGCAGCACATTGTATACTAGTGCCCATAGCAACCCCATAAGGAACCAGTCCTCCAGGGCACACTTCCTGCTTCAAGCAGTGGGTGAGGCAAGGAACTAGTGAATGCCAGCTCAGTTACCTCCCTTTCTCTGTTTTAAATGTTGTTGCTTGGCTGATGATCTCACATCAGGAAATACTCTGCATAAATACTTGAAATACGCTTTGAATTAGCTGCTTAATATCAAGAGTGCTACACAGCAAGAAAAAAAGGAAAGCAAATCTCCTAGACCAATAAAGGATTAAATGACTGCACTTTGCTAAGCTCAGTGCACAAGAAGAAGAACCCAAATCCAGGACGCAAAAAAGAAGTCGTATTATAGTTGTGAAAGGGAAATTCTAACTGAAACTGCTCAGCAGTGGTAATTTGTGCTGAGTGATTGGTTACGGAGGACAAGGAGGCTTTGCTGCAAAAAGGGGTTGAAGTGGCTGAGGGCAGGAATGCCAAAGGCAGAAGGACTCCTTGCAAGGGAGTAGTTTCCCTTGGTGGTGGGATAAGAAGCAAGCCTCAGTATTGTCTTGTAGGCTTTCCTGGAACCAGAGAATACAGGGTGCAACTTGGGGCAGCAGGGCTGGCCTGGGGAATGGACACATGGCCAGGCTGAGGTGCCCCATGCAGATGCTCAATAGTCTGGTGCTGGTGCTCGTGCAAGTGTCTGTGAGGAATCTGCTGAAGTATCTTCGCACACACCTCGCAGAACTGTGTATTGCACTGAAACTTTGCCCAATGCATTGTTCAGTGAATTTTTCCATTTTCAGCACAAACATGTCTTTAATTCTTCTTGAAGGGTACCATAAAATTTCCCTAAAAGTTGTCAAAACTATCTTAAGGAGCATGCAATGGGTTCAGGGGGTAGGACTGCTCCGCTAATGTACATTCTATATCCTGCATCCCCGCTAAAGCAATGCAGGATAATACCTGTCACACTATTTCAAATGGCTTTTCACATTCTCATTATTGCATAGATATCCAATGCAGCGCGCCCTGAGCTTACCCTTTCATTTGAAAGTGTTTCAGAGTATGTTCTACTAATGGGAAATATTTGGGGACACTGCTTAACCAACTGGTTGCAGCCATTTATGAGTTGCCCATTTTGCTTTAAAAAAGCACCTACAGGTCAGGATTTTGTATTGTCACAAAACAATATTAAAATCCTATTATCATTTATTCCCATTTATTCACTGTCCTTTGCTTCAAGCATCATTGAGTTAATCTAGAATAAAGCTAAAATACTTTGCTTGCTTGTCAAAACATACCACATGCGTGTCAAGTGGCATATGAATAGCAAAAAAGCAATAACAAACTTAATTCACAGAATATCTAAAATCTGCTAATTCTCACTATGTGTACTATCTTACTTTAAATGAATCATCTTAGTGTCCTTTTCTGTGTGCCAAAATTCACTCTGGGATTTGACAACAAAACTTAAAGCAATTAAAAGTTGCTCCATTAACTTAAATTGCAGTTCCAAAAGCAAAGTACAAAATAGATGCTATGTTTAATGACTTGACAAACTTTAGCCATTTCAATTCATGGATTTAGTCTCTTTCTTCTCGTTCTGTGATGTACATCAGCTTAAACTGTATGTATAAATGATCCCATTTTATGTAGTAATTTGACAAACTAAGGCTTTGTTTGGGGATTATGATAAAATCCCCCACGCTTTATTCATCTACAGAAAGTGCTGGTACTCCAAGACTGAGCCCAGAACATGTTAAAATGCAAGAAGCTAAAGGAAAAATAATTAAATATTTTTAAATTGTAATGGTAATTATGAACAATAGATTTACATATAGAAAAAAAAAGGATTATTCTAAGGTTGTGTATAATTTGGTGCCAGATTTCAAGAAATTCAAAAATCAAAAGTTCAAATCACAAATTAATTTGGATAATATTCTAAGGCATATGGTGCGATTTGTGAGGTTGTTCTATGCAGAAGAAGGAGTTGGACGTCAGTGACCCTTGCAACTCCCTTCCAACTCTGGATAGTCTGTGATTCCATGGTAAACATGCCAACGTGTATTAAAAGACTTAATTAACTATAACTTAATAAGCTTAGGAAACACACAGCCCCTTTTATCCAAATAGTACGTATGTGAACACACACTTTGCTTTCTAGAGCTTGTAACTCAAAGATTTCTTTCTTTAAAAATTGTTGCCTCTATGGCAGTAACAAATATGTGTTTATATACATCCATCTATGGGTTGTATTCACATAAAACTTAAGGAAAAATCTGTACCGGTTGTTAGGACCCATTTTCATCTGTTTCCTTAAACAGGCAGGGTACAATATAGTTGGACTAAACAAGCCGGCTATTTTAAACAGTCAAATACATTTTACTGAGTCAGGTAATACCATTTCCTAAAGCATTAGTATTACCTGAGTGTAATCATGCCTGATTACATGAGATTGCCCTATGCTCTGTCTCCAAATCATTGTCCGAGAATCACTCCAGAAAATTACATTTATCATTGCTACAGACTAATAGTAATTATATCTAAATAACTGGTTGGAAACAGAAATTAAGAGTATGAGCTAAGTATTAGAAGTAGAAAAAGACTAGATTTTCAGTGACGTAAACACCGAAGAGCAGGAACTATGGAGAGAGATGCCTCTCACTCCACTCTTGTTGCATGATGGAGTATTTCAGAACCAGCTGAGACACTGTCAGTCAACTCAAAGCAGCTCTCTGCTTTTATGGCTACAGCAGAGATAAGTTATTTAATTATTTCTAGTTCAGGCTGATGAGATAGTGTATTTGTCTGGTTATAAAATACCCATGATAAGCTAATATAGATCTGGAGTTTTTCCTAAAATAAACTAGTCTTAAATATAAAATATATGCTAAAAATACTAGTGGCTGAAATAACCTACAGCAGCTGATAGAGGAGAAGCCAAGGATCTTCACAGTGTATTCGCTAGTGTATTCAGAATACTAGTTCTGCCATCCTGCAATACCTTCTGTTCCAGCAACCGGAGGGGATTTTTTTTAAAATACTGTTTATACTACTATGAATCTGTCTCTCAATACCACCTTGGTGTTAGCATGCAGATTTTATGTAGTTGTCTTCGTATAGGCTCCACCTTTGTATTTCCCTACTCTTAATTATGCCAGTTAAGATAGTGGTATGATTATAGTGGAAAGTAACTACAGTAATTGAACACATGAATACAAGGATTTATTCAAATATTAAAAATACACATATGAAGGACTTGATGGTGTTGACAAAGCAGGCTGAACATGATTTCATGTTTGGATGAAACATTAGGGCAAGATAAAGGCAGACCATCTCTTGAAATTCCTTTAGCTCATGAAAAAAACAGTTTCACTTGTTAGAGGCTTCCTAAAGGCTAAGGAAGATCAGCATTACCTTAATAATTGCAAATTTTATATATTGTAAGTAGCAGAGTACTGACAATGTGGAAATGTGCATACAGAAGTATCTGCTGTCAATCATAATAGTAGGCCTTATTCAGTCTTGGAAATTGAGTACATTTGCTGTCTTTGGAAGTACTGCATGACACCATGCAAAAGCTGACAGCTTTTCTTACGGAGCTGAGCATGTGCAGCTGAAAAAACATGGCTGAGTTTTGAAGTTTTGGTTCATGGCAAGCACAACAACCAAAAGGTCTAAAGTACAAGAACCGAATGAAAAATCCCAGGCTCTGACTTGGGTGTTTCCATGCCTGCCTGGTGAGTTCAGTTTGCCTATATGTATGTTTGCCCATAGCTGATAGTCTATGACACAGACAAAATGCTGCACAGAGATCTCCTGCCTTCCTCTGTCACCATCTGCTCATCTGACACACTTGGGGTCGGCCAGGCCTTAATTAAAGGCTTAATTAACCCCCCTCCACCCACAGGGATGCTAGATTCGGCTGTGGCTGCGGAGGCTGCTTGCTCCCATTGCTGCTCTCTCCCATTGCCGCTCCAAAGGAACAGCATGCTCGGTAGCTGGAACATTTGCTCAGCACTGCTGAAATGCAGCCCCTGACGTTTGTTTGTGCAAGGTGTATTTGCTCAGGAATTCACTGTGAGAACGTGACATAAGCCATGACAGAGCCACCCCACAGCAGGTGACCTAGAGTTTTGTTTGCTTCTTTAGTCACAGCCTTGAGTTTCTTCTTTTTTTAGAAACCACCTTCCCTATTAACTATTCAGGTCTTTCAGTGCCTATGGGTTTCTTTTGCTTTGTTTCTGTTACCCTTTGGCCTTTGGATAAAACTTTGCTGATGTTTTTATTTTATTATATTTTTACTTAAATTCTTGAGAACAGTGAAATAAATTATCTTTGCCAATGGAAAACCTTTGATTTTCTTTTTTTTTTCTTCTTCAGTCGTTCAACTGAACTGAAGAACCTTGGGTTCACTGAGCAGTCCTAGTCATAGCAAAAATTTGTGGCAAAGATCTGAATGCAGATGTCCCTGACCACAAACTTACAATTCCCCTACATACAAACGGGAGTCTAGGTGGTCAGAACCTCTGCTGAAAGATGAGAGCAGAAAGATTTTTTTCATCACAGAAAACTTTTCCAAGTAACATCTTGATTTTCCAAGTAACTATCATACATAGTATATGGATTAGATCTAACAGGGTGGCACATATTTATATGTCCTTCTGTAACAAAACAATCTTTTTTTCATTCTTGGTACACTCTTCTGTATACATCTAGCTGAGCAATAGCTGCTTGCTTAGGGAAAAATCAACATAACTCAGTAAAAATCAACTCTGCTATAGGAAATATTGACATATTTTTGCAAGGACAGTATTACATTGCATGTTTCACAGAACACATAATTAAAATATGTATCTCAATATTACACAAATAATCTTGATCTCTCTAGTTGATACTCCATTTGACTTTATGTTGTCAGAAGGCTGGAGAAATGGATAAACAGAAATCTCATTGATTTCAGCAAAGGGGAAGGAAACGTGGTTTTTCTGGGGAGAAACTACCACATACTCCAGAACAAGCTGAGAGCCAACATCTGGAGAGAAACTTGACAGAATAAAACTGAGGGATAACTCAGTTGCCCTCGAAACTGGGCAATTGAATATGAGCCATCACCATGCCCTTGCTTCAGAGATGGCCAACAGCCACCTGGGCTGCATTAGGAGAAACGCTACCAGCAGAATGGGTGAGGTGATCATTTCTTGCTGCTCAACATTGGTGAGACACACCCAGAAAACTGGGGCTAGCTCTGGGCTCCCCAGTGCAAGAGACCTCATCACTCTCTGCAGCTCCCTGAAAGGAGGGTGTAGTGAGGTGGGGGCCAGTGTCCTCTACTGTGCCTGCAGTGAGAGGAGCAGAGGAAATGGCCTTAAGGTGAGAGAGAGGAGATTCAGAAATTTGTTTTGACTGTTGGGGTGGTCAGGAAGTGGAATAGGTTGCCCAGGGAGGGAGAACAGCTTTACTTGGGATGTTTTGTATACAACTAGGCTATAGAGAAATGCTAATATTAGTTACTGAAACAACTATTATGTGTTGTTCAATAACATTTTTCTAATGCAGAAATTGACTGTGTTGGAATAGATCAATCTATTCAGTTTTGGTTTTTTCATTAGAGTATTACCTTTTCAGCTTAATGCAATTCTTCCTGTTACTACATTAAAAACAGCCATGAGGTGTGTTTATAACATAGTTAATAATAGCCATATCAAAATCCATTACTTGTATTTAACAGAGTCATTAGAAATAATTATTTATGCAAGTAAAATCAACAGCTAAGACTAGTTTTATTATACTACTCGGGTCAGGACTATCCAAAGACTTTGAAAAAATGTGCATTCTACAGCAGATTCTGCTTGAGAGTGCTCATCTTCAGGAGGCGTGGTCTGTTTACTGTTCAGTAATGACAATGACTGTAGATTTGATCCTGCCCAGTAAAGGAAATTCTTTAATGGGGACAAAGAAGACTCTCAAGACAGAGAAGTCAGCAGATGCCAAATGAAGACATAAGAACCATATTCCTTTATTGCAGTTATATGTCTATCATGAAATAGGTGAGAAGATTAAGGTTTTTTCAGTTACGATCTTCATGCAATTGGAATTGGATATATACACAATTTGATTCTTTCCACTGCCTTTTTAAAAGTTTCCAAAGTTTAAAGTATTCATAGAAAGTAAGACATCTCTTTCAAGTGTTTCTTTACTCTCTTAAACATCTGGAACAATTTTTCTTTATTTGCTTTAAATCCAGGTAAATAGGCTCTGGTTATATGAATGTGTGGATATTAAAAATTAGGTGATATTTAATTTGATAGGTTAGAAGGCAACAGACCTTTTACACACTATTTTATTGCTACTTTGAAATGCTGCAAATCAAACCACAACTATGTTGACAATTATGTTTAAGTGTGATACAATGATCCACAAAATTCCAGCTTGCTCTCAAAAATGTATGTTTTCCACTGGTCAAAGAGGATTATACTGCTTGATTTGAAAACCAGATCAGAAACATAAATGGTACAACAGAAACAAAATTATGAAACACACTATTTCCATAAACAATATCTTAGAGCAGAAACATAATATAGAGTATTAAATAAAATTGATGTTTAGTCATTAAATCAGCTGCAGATCTTAATAAAAATGATAAAACCTAATTTTAAAATAAAACTCTTAATCCCAGTGCATTATTCCAAGGGTCTGATGAGTAAAGTTCACAGTCAAAAAAACAGAAGGAAAGTATTTTAACTGTTAAATAGTCAACAAACTCATTAATATAAACATATGTACCTTTGCAAAATTCTTGATCTGCTGTCAAAGCCCCAAGAAACCCCAACAACCTCAACAGTGAAATCTTGACTTCACTGAGATCAGTGAAAATATTTCTAGTAATATGAATACAAAGTCCACAGTTTTGTTTGTTTCTAAGGTCCAGCTGAGTCTGGAAGGCTCAGAAATCTTAAATTAGCTCAGATTTGGGGAACACAAGCAAGCTCCCCTGAATGAACACTGCAGTGCAACAAGATATTCTCAATTCATATGAAATACACAATTACATGCCAGATAAAATTTATCAATCAATATGTCTTTCAAAAAGGATTATCATATATTTGAATGCAGTGTTTGCATTTAAAGTTAAAAGCCACAATGAGGTTGATATTACACATATATTTTGTTGTAAATCTAGATCTGTATGGATCTTACTGAAGGAAAAGAAGCGGTAATGTAAACAGGAGGAAATCTAGTCCATCCATTCTTCACTTCCACTTTCAACTTCAAATACATAGATATCCTAGGTTAAACAGAAAGGTGTGCTCTTCTCTCTCTCACAACTTAATGCCAACATTTGTCTTCCGGAGTGTCCATGCGGTTAAATAAGGAACTGTTGCTATCATTATCCTCCATGAGACGGAATGTATAAGACTTGGGTAAGGGTTAATCTCAGAAACAATTTTCAGCAGTCACCTCTGTAATCATGAATTCCCCTTAAGATTAAGAAACCAGCAATGTCTCATTCAGGCTGAAGTGCTCATTTGAAAGCAGATGCCTTCAAGTAGGTGCTAGTTTTAAGTATTTTTCTTGTGTATTTGAAGCCTTGGAGACATATTGCTACTTTTTGTTCTAGGAAACAAGGCAATAACATATGTTACGAGTTACTCAATCTCAATTTTAATGATGAATAAAAAGGAAGAGGTGAAACTGCTGAACTGACAGAGCTTCCAAGACTGCTTTTGTGTTTCCACAGATCAAGTCTGCTAGTTAAAACAATGAAACTTATTCATTCAGAAGCTCCCTTTGGGGCAAATTGTCCCGACACAAAACTGATAGCAGATCGTTTCAATGCAAGCCAGATTCCTTAAAATCTGAAGCTTCCACAGGGTTTAAAGACACTGAGGTGAATTGATACAGATTATGAAGAATTATAGGTGAAACACTACATATTCTTGAACTTCTGTTTCCACCTTGATGTTACTTCTTTGCCCAAGTAACTCACCTAAGTAGGCTGACTCATATAAAGCACATAACAAGTCAGAATTCACAGGTCTTATGCTGTAATTTTTCAGGTTTAAGGTATGTTAGATGCAGCTTACCACCCCATCCCTCTTTGGCCATTCTGCTCATGGACCAAGGGACGCATGCCTCCAGGTATCGAAGTAATCAAGAAAAAAAAAAATTCCCTTGATTCTCCACCCTAACAAAGGGTTCTTGCATATCTGCTGGCCTCAGGAACAACACCCACGTCAACAAAGCCACTGGGGTGGATCCAAGCAGTCTGCACAGCCCATCTGATTCCAGCAGAGCAGGCTGCATGATCACCACAAGGCTGTCAGAAGGACAGCCAAATACAAATGACATCCAATAGTTAAACATGGGAGAATTCCTCTAATGTTTATAGACAGTTAATGACACCCATAACGAAGTCGGCCCCAAATGAAATCTATAATAAATTAAATGTTATAATGCGGTTTTGTGAAATATAGCAGATCTGAGGATTGATACCTACATCTGTAAGTAAGCTGTGTAAGATTGAGCGGGAAATAAAAGATGGATTACAGGGGAGACAGTGAGGAAAAATAGGTCTTCTTGTTCAAAAACTTACTTTCAAAAGTAAGTTTCTTTCAAAAAATTACTCACTCATTATTTCACAAACTATGTTTTCTTTCTACATTGTCCTTTGAAGACCCAAGGACTTGACATTCCCTGTACATATTAAGGGTTTTCTCCTAACTATTTTTAAATTCCTCAGCTGATCTCTATTCTCCACTTCCAATTTAGACAAGAGAAATAATAATGTTGTGCATTTTTACCTTTTAAACATTACCTTTGAGGCCGATAAGGATTTTCATAGTTGTTAGAGGTAAGAAAAATAGCAAATATGCAGTTGACTCCAAATCTTAACTGGTACAGCAAGAAATGAAACCCAGACTCATGTGGGTTTGATGAAAAGCAAGATAAAACAAATAACTTACAAGTAATGTGGGCACAGAAACAACACGCGAGAACACGGAAACTAGCTTCACTTTGCAAACACCATCTGAGCAGTCAAGAGAATTATACTAAGCATATGTATAATAACTCTTCTTAGAAACCTGGTTTTCAGGTTATCAGCCCACAACAGGTTACAAAGCATGTCTCTCCCACATGCTTTTTCTTGCTTGCCTTCTCCAAGGGTAATTCTCAAATATTCTTGATTTTCTTTTTCTTCCTAAATGAAGTCTAAAGCCAAAGCCATCTGTCTCAGATCACTTATTTTTTTCTGAGTACATCCTGTTCTCTACAAACTAAATGCCAGGAATTAAGTTTCTTTTGTATCACCTTGAAGCTTTTTCAGGGACTAACTGAACACCTCAACAATTTTATCAATTATAGATCTTTCCATAAAATTCAAGAGAACAGCTTGACAAAATGATGCAGGTGATGATTTTATTTTTGACCATCTCATGAAATGCAGCAGAAACCCTGGTGCTCTCCATGTGACCATGAACAGTGCTGGCAGGAACTTTTCATACCAAACTTGTCACTGAAAAACCCTGCTCCATGAAAGTACTGCAAGACTTTGTTCTTTCTTAAGTAATTGATTGTTCAAGCAAAAACAATCCTTGTAAATTAAATATTTCATCCTGGCATTTCATGCCTCATTGACTACTCAACTGTATTGACTTCATCTCAGTTCCCTTTTTTTCATGTCTACTCTCCAGCATCATTTTACCTGTTTTTCAATTTGGTATCAAATGCTTGAGGTCTCCCTTCCTACTCCACACCACTCAGGATCAGCTGCCTACACAGAAATGTAGCTACAGTGATTAGGACCTTTTAGAGCAATCAGTGAGGTGAATGCGCAGCAGAGGCCATCAGCCCTGGATGGACAGATTTCCCTTCTGTGATCCTGCCAAATATCCCCATTAACTTCTCGTATACCTGAACTATGGCAGTCCTTCAGCAAATTAAAAATCATCTGTTATTACTTTGTGTTTGGTGAAAAATGTAAGTTTGAAAGCGGAAAAAATTACTAAAGGTCTTCCATTTGACTTAACTGGAAATATCTAACAGTTAGCCACATTTATCCTTTATACCATCAGCTGAACATGATCCAATTAAAAACACTTTTCCAAGTGGGGGTGAGAGGCATGGCTGAAGACAAGCTTGACCTGCAGAGCAGTGCACAGTGCCAGGGAAAGGGTCATTAGAACCCCACAGGCTCAGCCCAGGACCTAAATGCAGCTTGCTTCCGTTACACCTTACAGACACAGCTCTATCGTGTATCTGTGTATACTACATAGTGCAAATATAGGGAGATACATGTGTTCATGGAGCTGCAGGGGCACCAACAATGGCAGAGCCCTGACCAGGATGGCTGTGCATTCACAGCTCCATCCAGTCCCATCCCCTCTGGACTGCAAGAAGGGATGCTGCTGGAGACCTTTGTCATTGTGTCTCCCTGAACTGGTATAAAAGCTTGTTCCCAGATCAACCAACCTTGAAATACTTACTCCTAAAACTATAAATACCTAATTCAAACGTGTTTGCAAATATTTGTTTAGAATAATTTAAAAAACAATTTAACCAACCAAAACCCAAAAAACCCCAACTAACCAACCAAATAAAAGGATCTACCAGAACACCCCAACCAACTCCAGAATCTAATTGTTTAAAAAAGTGTTTCTACATGACAACTTCATATGGATTATTCTGTAGTGCCACAAGAGGTCACTCTTGAACAGCTTTTTTTTTTTTTAAATGAGGACAAGTGCTTTACAAGTTATTTTGTACTCAGCAGTAAATACAGATTTCTGATCCCCAGCAACCCAGAAGATAAGGACAATTCTTCATATTCACCCAATCTTACTTAAGCTTAGATTTCAGACAGTAAATAATTAACAAATTTTGTTACTATAGCTGCTTTAAAAGTCTTAGATCAACTAGCAGCTGTAGCCTCTTATTTAAGTTGCATTAACCTTGTTTCATAGTTTTTTCTTATACTCTACTCACACCTTTTTTCTGAAAGCATGTAAGGTGTTTTGCAGTTTAGTTACAACATTGTTGGACATGTGCTGTTTCCATACATATAAAACTCTCCTACCAATACCCATCTACCTTATCTTTACTTGCTAGAAGCAACTAGGCGTGGATACTTTAAAAAAAAAATATTACTTAGGAAATAATTTTGAGAAATGTAAAACTATGTTCCTAAAATTAGTAATTCTGTTAAAAATACTGAAATAACTAAAGTGGTATTTCTTCATAATTATTTTAAAGACATTGAGTGCAAGTTTTCTAGATAGGACCAAGCAAGTGATTATAATACGTGTAATTAAAACATCTGAGTTGATGAAGACCAATAATTACTTTGGGATAAAGGGAAAAGACATAAATAAAATACCTTTCTTCTTTATAGTAAACTCAGTGGAACAAGTATTTACAACAACATGTAGAATCTACCCTCATTTTGGTCATTATGTTACTTGTAGTAAGTCCTGTGGCCTGAACAAGAAAAAAAAAAGAAAAAACAGTCGAATGATGTTGGTTTTTTCACACATACATCTTAACAATAAACTGATTAGAAACAATAGAATTTAAGACAGTGGTGATGCTGGCTATAATTGGGTTATACGTGTTTCACATCTAACTTCATTTTGAAACCGTACTGAGATTGAATAATACTGTTATCCAAGCTGATTAGGACTTTAAGGCCTTTATCAAAATTGTTAGTTGTTTTGTCAGGATGAGAAGAACCTCAGTGTATTGTTCAGGGGCACAGAATTACACTTTTAACTTTGGCTTTCGTCATAGCAGAGGTTAAGTAGGTGCAGGAGACTGCGATTACCTGAGCCTTGACCAGTGTGTCTGGCTGTGGAATATTCTACTAAATCTTGCTTATGTCCTCCATATCTCTTCCCTGATTTTAGTTCAGTCTGATGTGGTAATAATTTTTAAACACCTTTTCCCACACTACTAGCTCATGTCTGATTCACTACAGCATTTTCAATAGGCTCAATCTACAAAATACTCACCATAATCAGGAAGGATTTGGAAAAAGAAAACATGAAGAAACTCAGAATAAAACAACCTCTGAAGAATACCCAGTTTATAGCTAATAACACCACAGTTTTTTGTCATTTCTTTTTGTCTTATAATCTATATGGGAGAAAAACCCTTGGATAAATATAGCTGCAAATAGGATTATGCTCCTTATTTTGTGTATCTTTGGAGAGAGCATATGTACCATAATTATCAAGGCTTTCTAGTGTGCAATCAGAGTTTTAAAATGTTTTAGCTAGATGTGAGGTCTATTTTATTAACACTCACTAGTGATTACATAATTTTAGGTTTGCTATATTCTTTTTTCTAGGTTGTTATTTTTGTGATGAGTAACTCCAACCTCTTTGGGGGAATACCTTGTGATTTCAGAGCTCTGCTTATCACTTTTTGCTAAATGCACTTCTTGCTGCCCTGCCACAGGAGTACTGACAACACCAGCAGTCAATATGCAAAGTACAACCATAAAGCCAGAGCTGTCACTCAAAGGTGGCAGAGACACCCACAGAGCCAAAGTCTTTGAAACAGAGGTTTCATAAAGGTCCTGATGTTTTATAAAGGTTCTGAGAGTGCTGTTATCATAGTATAGTTTTCTATAATTTTTTAGGTTTTTAACAAATATAGCAAAGTGAGTGCTGCAATGTAAGTCATAAAAATTTGCACACGTTATGCACTGTTACACACTTATAAAAATTGGACATGCTGTCCAGCATACAATATTCAGGAAAAAGTTGTACATGTTTTACAGCTCAGGGGCTGTGCTGCAGTTCAGCTCAATAGTTTGTACATCTGGGATGTGTACTTCATTTGCACATGAGAGGTGAAAGAGGAAGAGAGTCTTTGGAAATGACATTTTGACAGGTGGAGCTTTGTGCTTTGTGGAGGGTAATTGCCTAAATCAGAACAGCAAAGGAGACTTTGATTAGAAGGGCAATATACACAAAGGAGGAAGTCATGAGTACATGGCTGACAATAGAAATTCTGTTTTCAGCTTCTGATCTCCCTTCCCACACTAACATGCCAGCTGTGCTATTGTAAGGGCACTTAAAATAGCATGAGGGGCACTCTGACATGGGTTGCTCACACATTGAAAAAAAAGATGAGTCCTTTCTCTGAGCACCCAGACCCTTCAGCTCTTTAGAGACATGATGTTTTATCTCATTTCTGAGGTTTCAAAATAACTTTTTGGGGAGCCAATCTGTGTGGGAAAGGGCAGGGGGAACCAGTAGAAGAGGATGTCCCATCCATCTGAGATTGCAAAAGTTGTGGGGATATAATAATGGTCTCAAATATAGGGTAAGTAATACTTCTGGAGAGCTGTCCAAAGAAAATACAAGTCAGCTATTCTGGCTTAACAGTAGGTTGAAATTGCAAGAGCAAGTTAGACAGCTATGAAGCAAAGTTGATTCAATCTATTTTTCACCAGCAGTTGATGTTTATTTTGGTTTTATGCCTGTTAGCACAGCACAGATATCTCCTTACATTGCTTTTGTTATTTCAGTTCCTTGTGGTGATACCAGGATCTCAGAGAGAAATGGCACATGCCATCAGCTAGGCAAAGCCAATAAAGGGTGGTGGTGGTCACTGTGCAGCTGAGTTGGATACAACCCGTGATTTTACACCTTCTGAGTGAGGATTACAGCTGTTGACTTAGATCTCAAGGGCAGGATTTAAAGCAAACTTGGTGCTCAGAAGCCTTTATTTTGGTTTTGGCTTTGCAGAAGCCCTTTCTTCACATACCTGAAGAGTATGTCATTATGTACATGCAGCCCTATCTGTGGGAAGAAGAACCTGAATATTTGAGAATCTGAAGATTTGAGAAAAACACATTAGGTGGCATTTAAGTTTCTACTGCAAGATTCATTGCACTAGAAGATAATGCAAAAATACCTGTGCCCCTCTCAAAACTTCTCTTCATGGAATTTTTCACATGCATACCAGTTTAAAATTAGACCTTTTGGGATACACTACATGCACTAGACTTTTTCATTACAGATTCTAAATAGGACATATAGTATTACAAATGAGAGGCTTTCCATGTTCTTCTGCCTATAGCTTTTTCCAGAAATACATGCCCTGTTCTAGCAATGTATTTAATAATTCTTCAATCAAAAAAATACTGATTGTATATTTATTGTATATTTAAACATTTGTATATTAAGTAGATTCAAAGAATATACTTATTTTTCAAATGTAACCTACTTCACCTCGATTTTTAGTCCATTTAAACCAATTATGTTTCTTCATCTTTTGCAACTAGCAATTAGTAGGTAGTACTTGTTCATCATGATACTGATGAAGATTCATGGGGACCACTTTGCTTTTCCAAAGTATATGCCATCTTGTGAGCTCAAAACAACATTTCTCCATTGAAATTAAAAGCGACCTAACATGGGGAAGGTCAGAATGAACTAAATAGAACAGGTTATTTTTCAAACACATATTGAATTTTTATTTTTATAACTATACTTTTACACTCCATCATTATATGAAATAGAAATTAATGCCTTATTGTTCTTCAGTGTAATGCACAAGCACTGAGCTGTGGTTGGTTACAGCAGGAAAACCTCTGTGATAAGTTCTGCCACAGTCATAAATTCATTCTTCATCCTTCAGCATCACACGGACAAATAGTACCATGGTTTCTAGGAGAGAGCTACGAGACCTGTAGGCAAACTGTGAACCTTTGTAACAGTGCAGAATGGAATTGCTGCAGGTAGTTCATCTGGCTGAGATGAACATCAATAAACTGCCCTAAGAGAAAGAACCTCCAAGCAAGACAACTTCTAAATGTCCCAGCAGCTCCCTCAGGGTTTTGGGGATAAAGCTGATGAGGGAATCACCTTTGTAAAAAGGAAGAATGAAAGATGTAAAGCTATGGGATCAGTGTTGTAGCATGGTACTTAACAGCTGTAACAGCAGAGATCTTCACAGGGTGTCACAGACCTTTTTCCATATAAACAGCTTTGAGAAAACCTAGAGCAAATCTATGCAAACAGAAGAGAGAATTACTTCCTTTGGTGTTTAAACACAAACAAAACCCAACAAAACGAAACAAAAAGGAACATACCTTGACTTCCAGGTGAAGTTTCTTGCCTTCCAGTGCTTGTGATCTCCAGTTTGGCCAACATGTAGGTTGTCAAGTACCTACAGCAGCTATTAGCACCAATGAATGCAGCCTGACTTCTTCAAATGCACTTCTGGCATGACATTTCAGTGAGTTGTAACTTTACAGAAATTTTTGTGTCATTATTCAGAAAGAATTTATGAAAAATGCTGAATTTCTACCCAAAGTAGAAATATTTGTTTCACAAATGCTAGTTTCTTAAATTATAGTAGGTGCTCCAGAACGCAAACAATGTTGAGGAGGATATATTGTATTCTAACGTTAAAGCAGGAACACAACCTCTTTTGAAGGCTACATCCTTTTAACTGAATAAAAAGGTCTACCTGTACTATATAGTCCTGCTCTTTTACATTTCTGCTCTTTTACAATTGCCAGAGTCTGTTTGGATTTTGGCACTTTCTATACAGTACAGTAATATCTGCATCTAAATGTTTTATGTGCTCAAGAAGTAGCCTCTATTTTTCTCAGCTCCCCAAAATTATATTCCATTGCCTTGTTGCAGACAGTACATCTCTTACCAAATACTTTTGCACTGTCAGAGCTCCAAACCAACTCAATGTAAGCAAGAACATAACACTGTAGCCAGACTTGCCTCCAAAATGTTGTAGCCTGACTGTAAAACCAGCCTCTGGATTTTTACTCTGTGTGTAGCAATTGTATCTTAGGACTCTGACTAATTCTTACAGGCAAACCAATAGTCTCTTGGTAAATGAGCCTGAAGCCGTGTTAGTAACATCTTAATTTAAAGCACTTGTTAGTGTCTCTCCAGATGATGAATAAAGACAATTATATTGAAAACATGATAAGAGCCATAATAAATCTGTACTCTACTATGTTCCAAGTATTTCTTGACAAAAACGAGTGTTTATAGATCATCTTTCCCCATAAGAACTGTCATAACTGCAGAAAGTTTTTCTCCAGTGTAATTTTATTAGGGATTCCTGCCATCATATCAACATACAAAACAATCAGGATGTTGACATATAGAAATGTGAAATTCACTGTACAAAGATAAGGCTCAAGTTACAGGTATATTTTCCCCTTACACTCCATGAAATAAAACCATTTTTAATTCTTCCCAGAGTTGTGTTTATAAATGTTAGACAAATCACAAAATAGATTTCAAGTACATAACATTTTACAATATAATCCAAGCACAGACAGAAATACACAATACTGTACCTATAGACACTCCATAATCCAAGTCTGTCATCTTTACTAGTAAAAAGCTGCTACTCTCTCTCAATGTGCCCAGCCATATCCTTCTGTGTATGACATGGTCCTGGCCTTTAAGTAATATGACTCTCATGACTCTTAGTTAAATTAGATAGACCAGAGAATATCAGGAAGGGAGGGGAGAATTTTAAAAGGCCAGGTCTGAATGTATGCACATGGTTAGTAAATGCAAGCACATGTGCATACACACTTGCATTTAACTCTACATGAAACTTCACTGCACTGCACAATTTCTGAGATTATGTTCTCATGCAACTGAGCTATTTTCTGAAAGAGTTAAATCAAGCATTACAATACTCCTACTTCTGGGGTGCTGTAACTCACAGGGACAGGACTATAGTATATAACTCTTTAAAAGTGATTATCAGACTTTATAGGAGGTTGTATGGAACCATGTCTTCACAGTCCAGTAGGATGTCAGCTCTCACAGCCTTCACCACTGAAAACAGCTTTTCTGACACCTTTGTTTAGCAACAACACAAATGAATAATTTCCTGTTAAGACCAAATGTCTACATTAGTTCACTCTCCATTTCTATTAGGCTGAACGATTATTACCTCATGGGAAAGGATCATTTAGCTGCAAGTAGCACAGGAAGAAATAGACATCAAATAACTAATCATTAATGATTCTTCGGGGGAACAGATTAGCAAGGACAAACAAAGACAATAAAAAAACACAGGTGTTTAATTTAGTCTTTGTTGGAGGGGAGATGAATAGCAATCCAAAAGTTTTCAGCTGAGGAAAAGAACTCCTAAGCCCTGTAACTGTTCTGTCTTTTATAAACTGGAGAAGATTAGAAGGGAAGGATAAATCTTCTATGAAACTTGCTGGTTTTAAACTAGACACTTGCAAAGGCTTACATGAGAAAACCAAGCAAAACATATTCCCTGATATTGAAACTAAAGGAATTTATTTAATAGGAATTAGACATGTGGTTACAATGTGTTAAATGCACATCTAATAAAATAGCCTCAAATATGTCTCCAATTCATAAATGTCTAAGCAGGAGAAAGACTCAGAAGCCAAAATTCAAGTTCCTTAATTTAAATATGAAACAAGGCAGCACTAAGATTTCGGAAGAGGAGGAATAAAAACTTTCTTGTCTTAAATACAACCTCTGCGGTATATTTGAGGGCCTTCAAATGTTCTCAGCACTGACAAGATTTTACGTAAGTATATTCTCTAAGCTATACTGGAATACCTTTAGATATACAAATCCATGTTACACAAAACAGCATTAGATCTTGTAACTGGGATTGTAATAACAAGGAAAGAGGGTAAGTATGCTGCTATATGTGAAAGGAAGCATATTAGTATGCACAGAAAATATGTTGTCTTAAAGATTAGTTATAAAGGGCATCAAGCATGAAGATGCATCTCTTAAAGTGTTTAAGCCTTTAACTGTGAGTAGAATATTTTTATATCAACTGTACAACCTAATGCTTTGTTTTTAAAAAGAAATATGAAAAATGTATTCCTTTTTCACCTTTTCCTCTTCTTTATAGTTTTTAAAAGTAGGTCGTTCACCTATTGATTTAGTTTGGGGTCCTTTTTTTTTTCTTTTTTCTTTTTTCCTTTTTTTTTCCTTTTTTTTTCTGCTTACTATTATTGTCTTCCATTATGTACAATAATCTACATTTAGACTGAAGACTCAATCTCTTCCTAAACATACTTGGACTATCTTGTAAAGACTTTCTACAGAACTGATAAAGTGGAAGACAACCTGACAGATACAAGGAAGGATCATTTCAGTTCTGCTCCCTTCCCCAAGCTTTAAAGCTGTGCCTTTCAGAAATTCTCTTGCATACTTGCTGTCCTTTCACCTCCCCCAGGCAGCCCCTACTGAACTTGAGTGAACTTTCTATGTGTTTCCCAAACACAGTCCCTTTATATAGAGCTACATTAAATTCATTCATTCTCCAGCCAATAGTTTAAAAACAAATAATTGATAAAACACTAGAAACACCCTACATGCCCTTCTGAATTATTCTTACCAATGTGTACATTTAAATAACATCATAAGTTGTCTTTTACTAAAAATTTACCAAAGTATTTTAAACACATAAAAATGTAAAAAAACCAAACAGAAAAACAAACAAAAACCAAAAACCCAGCATAAACATTGCTTGTATAGGCATTGGTTAGAAGAGACTGTTGCACTAAGGAGTATATTCAAAAAGTTTTTCTTTCAATATCACCAGTTTTAGTGCCATGGATTGAAAGGTTAAGGACAATGAAACTTATTATCACCCTGTCTCATATAATGTAATAGATGAGGAAGATGTCTGAAATGTAATTAAAATAAAGCTTCTTTTTGGTTATTGAAAGATGACTGTAACTAAAATGGCAATTTAAGTATGTAAAAGAACCTGAAGAATCTGTAAGGAAAACTGTATATGAAGATAAAAAGGCAGCTACCAACAGATGGGCCCAGGGGCATTATGGAAAGCTGTCACAAACTGGAATTTTGAATATAGCCCTTAGTTGTATCATATTAATGTAAAATTTAAAAGCTGCCCAGCATACCCCGGATGAAGTTTATTTTGCAAGCCATCCACTGCCTAAGAGGGCAGTAATATTCGACATGAAACTGCTGAAACTCCGGCGTCTGACGGATTTCATGAAGGAAAGAGATCTGAAGGTCCGACTCCAGGAGAACAAGGAAAAGAGGGAACACAAACAACAGCAGTCCAAGGCCTACAAGAAAAAGTCTGGAGAAACTCTTCACAAAAGCATTCACCTCTATGTTGCCCATTAGAAAGTCATAGCTCCACCTCAGGGCTCTCCGAGCTTCTTTTAGTTCTTCCTCCTCTGCAATTAAAAATGCATTTTCATCTGCTTCAAGTTCCTCAAATGAATCCGTATCATCTTTCTCATTCTCTGCTCTTGGACAGGTATCAAAAAGCATGTCAATCTCGTCATCAACAGGTGTGGGCAGCAAGCTGGCACTAGGATTGTATACCAGCTCTGAGATGGTTAATGGTTCTTCTTTCATCTTCTCTTCCTGTTCAATGGCAAGATCAAAATTCTCCTCAGCATCCTTTACTGGAGAGCTTGAAGTCACAGGTACCGAAATCTCATCTTCCTTTGGCAGCTGGACACCTGAAAAAATGAGATTAAAACAATGATGTTAAATTTGTCATACCCTGGTGGAAAAAGCCTTCCAATAGATACGCTAACTATTGGAAGTTTGGAAAGAAGATTCTGCAATTACTTTGTATATTGAAATCAAACGGTACACAATTATCAGAAACTGGAAAAGCTTTCTGAAGAGGGCAATATCTTTGCAATGTTGCAGTACACCAGAGCTGCTTAAGACGGTCTGGTGCAGCTACCACTAATCATGGTGCAGTGCAAAGCAGAAAACAGACCAGCTTATTTTCTACTGGCAATCTGATTTCTGGTACAAATTAATACCTACTACAGGTAGGTGTAGTGTTGCTCTTTGGTGTATTATACTAATAATAATAACAATCAAAACTACCCACCCTTATTTCTTTGAGATAAATAAATGTGGTAAGATAATAGCTAAAGTTGAGAATAAAGCATGACATTAAAAAGAGACAGTAAGTTATCAAGCTAAATTCATGTTAACAGTAAAAAGGACAAAAGGAGAGGAAGGTTAACACATGATATGAGCACTAGACATCACTGAAACAGCATTTTAATAGGAAACAGCATCTAAACCTGTTTTAAAAGCTCCTTCTCATGTCTCTTTTTTTTCCCTTTTCACCTAGTTGGTTGTCTCCGCTCCTCTAAATTTCCCTCTCCCTTTTACAAAGGAGATTTTCTTATGGCACTATTCCCTGCTCAAGCTCTCCTCTCAAAACTCACTCTACTTTTTCCAGTCTACCTCTAACAGCAGTAAGTCTGCAAAGAACTCTAGCTGTTTACATTGCTCAGTACTGCAGTGGCTGCTATTAGTTGACAGACACAGGAGTGGAAGGGAGGAGAGTTGGGCACAGACCACCCTTACAAAGTGATGTTAAGACATCTTCTCATGGAAATTTTCTTTTTAAGTATTCAAAATGGCCCAGGCAGATCACTTCCCCTGAAATTTGTTATCTTTTCCATGTTCTCTAGGCCTCACTGACCACACCTCCGGGCATGGTTTCACATTTCATTCAAATGACCAAAAAGACCATTTCTGTTTGCTTTCATTTCATCACTGAGCAAGGCAGCTTGGGTTAGCATCTGAAGTTTTTTCTTCCTGAGCTGGCTTGTCATATGTTCTCATGGAGACAGCACATTACCAGGGACAGAGAAAGACCAGGAATGTTCCTTTCAGCAGCAGATGTGCATAGCTGAAATGAAATCTTGTCCTCAATAAATAAAATTATTAGTCTAATAATTTAATTAGTTTAATTTTCATAAACTTAATTTGACGGCCTTACTAATCATTCCTTGCCTCAACTACTCTGTCCTCTCTCATCACATTCCAGCATGAAACATGTTTTGTGCTGAAACTTAATTATTTATATCAGTCTTTACATTAACAAATACACTTGCCACAGTCATCAAGAGGAGGATACAAACTGACTGAAACAAGACACAACAGTGTATGAACACTAAGAAGTGAGGACAGATTTGGGGAATCTTTCTCCTAAGCATGCTGTAACAGAAGGTAATGCTGGAACCTCAAACCATACTGAGTCACTTGAGAATGCACCCATAATACCTTAAAATACAAAAGCTACATTTTTTTAACTCCGAAGCCCAACATTAAGCAGTTACATTTATATTTAGATACACAAGTATTATAATTTGCTTTTCAAATGTTCTATTAAATTATTCTTAATATGAGTAAAATTTTAATTGAGCCACTTACTTAAACATTTTAATATGGTTTAAAGCACCTAATTTTACTCTCCCAGATTTGAGAATTCTGGCCACAGGCCTCTCTGCACTGGCTTAGGTGCAAGGTCAGTAATATATCTTCATCATGTTTCTCATCATAGAGAGGGACAGCTGCAGCTACCACAAAGAAAGGTCACCCCAGTTTATGATTCTTGAGCCTCCTCTTCCTTCACAGAGTAATTCCAGCATGCAGAAAATGCATAGTGAACATGAACAACAAATACCATATTAACTTTCATTAGAACTGAATTTTTCTCAAATAACTGACAAACTTCTGACATTGAGATTAGCCTGTTGATAGAAGGTCAGTGTTTCAGAAAGATTTATATTAAAAATTGAAATATGTTGCATCTCTGAAGCACACATCAAATGTACACTCCACTATTTAATTTCAACTGCTAGCAAGAACCTTTGACTCCCTTATTTGCTGTTTAAACTTACTAACTCAAAGCAACTGCATTCTACATCAGTCAACTACTAGTATAAATCATTAATTGAAAATTTAGAATGGACATTAAATGCTGATGTTGCAACCTCATTTGATATTTTAAAAAAATTAAATATATAAAGCTGTTACTTTTGTTCCTTCATATTCCCTATAACACCAGAGCATTTCTTAAGTCAAGGTCTGGGGAAAGAGCAGGCTGTTAGCCATGGTCAACGTGACTGATTCCAGCAAAGTTTCAGTCATGTTGCAATATATAGGTACGTTGGGCCATTCACATTTTGATGGTTTCAAAAGACATAAATGCAAAATTGTTTATGGCACATATAATTTACAATGCTCACGCAGGCCTAAGAATATCACATTAAAGTACCCAAATCCAAAATAATTCCAGAGTATGGAACTGCAACTCCAGTAACACAAATTTAAGAGAGAAGAAAGTTTTTCAGATTTTTTACTTTTCAGATTGCCCTCAAGAGAGCCAGTTATCTGAATTTATAAAATCAAGTTAAAAGAAACAAAGATCCTCAAAATATTCCAAAAGGAAAAGAGAATATAGACGTTAAAGCAAGCCAAACTCCAAGTACCATTTAATTATTCTACAGCTCTACTACAAATCCTGCGCTGCTATTCATACATAACAATTATTTTGCTACTACCCTTGTAAGACCATCATTTTGTAAAATTTATTGGCAAGATTTTGAAAAGTCTACTATTTCTTTAATAATAGTTAAAATTTAAATTGTGTTTATGAGAAATTACATTTGAGAAGAACCTCTTCTTTCTGTTCTTCACTTCATATTCTTACAGGCAATTTACATTCCATAAATCAGAAACTTCTACTACAGATTACTGGAATATCAGGTAAATAAACTCAGATTTCTTATATTTCCACAGCTACACTTTTCTGACAAACGAACCAATTTTACAAAGCCAGACATCTCATTACCCTAGCGAAACTCAGTATTCCCCTTCCACAAAATACTGCGATTGCTCCAGACCAGGAGCATGAACAGCTGAATAAAACATGAGATTACTGCAGTCATCTGCTGTGAACATGAACATTCAAGAGGTCTGACATAAAAGCTGTCAGCCACTAGTATTTCTAGAGGGGCCAAAACCAGCAGCTGAGGATTAGCAACATGAAGGACAGCTCTAGCTCCACCATTCTTAAGAAGCTGCAGTTGCTGGAAATACAGCACCCCAGAAAAACGTATCATCTGCTTATTAAAAAATTCAGTTCACACATTGTCTGTTGGCTGGATATCCTGCACATGGCTTTTCTTACCGGAAACATAAATGCAATTACACTCCTGTAAAACCTTTGTATAGTGGAGAAAGGAACAAGTGTGAATATATCCTTATTTTAAAAAGAGAAATGGAAAATTAGATGTGGTCCAGAGTAAACAGTGCTGGGAACACTTCATACATTAATGTAAACAGATAAGGCCTGCCAGGCTACAATTAGGACAATTCCTTCCTGTCCTTTTTACTTCTGTCTTCCTCTAGAAATATTGTGTATCCTTTGATTATTTTCCATGTGGACGAAATTCATTTTAATATGGATAGAATGACCTTTCAGAAGGAAGGAGGAAGTGACCTTCTCACACAAGCAAAGTGCCTGAATGTCACAAAGAAACTGTAGAAAAATGAGACAGGCTCTAGAATTGCACTGAATTTATGTATTTCCCTTCATAGGATCTATATCAAGCAGGATTTTCATGACAGCCAGACCTCCTGCCCCCAGAAACAGGAGGTCACGGATTTGTACCATACCTAAATCCCGTGCCCATAAAAGACACCTGTTATAGCTTTTCAAGGAGAGTTAATCAATGACAGTTTATAGTAACTCCTTCTTAGGCAGTGACCTGGCTTTCCCACTGGCCAGTACTGTTTGCTTTGGTCTAAAGGGAACTTCTAGAAGGGAGCAATGCCCTGTCCCAGTTGCCAGCTCACATGAGCAGCACATTTTGTGTCATTACAGCTGCCTCCCGGCTGTGCTATGTGCCAGTGTTCAATGCCATGGCTAGTGTAGCCACCGGAGTCCACTGCTCTGCTTTCCTCACCCCACAAAGGGCACCCAAAGCACAGGGACAGAGCACAGCAGAGCATGTGGCACAGCAGGCTCTCTGCGATGTCTGTCTTCAACCTCCTTTTGGCCTGGGAGGAGTTCAACCCAGTGTTGTTGATCCCCTTCCAGAAACAGGATCAGCAGCAGCAGGACTGAAGAGAGCAGCAGGGAGAGAGAGCTGTGTGTTCACGGGAGCAGGAACGAGAAGGCAAGATACCTCTGTCAGCAGTTCAGAGAAAGAAGGACCTGGTGATCTGACTGTGACGCCTCAGTGTCCAGCACCAGGCCAAGGACAGTGAGACTGGAAAGGGCCGAGCATTGATGTGAAAGCTTAGCACCCAAGCAAAAGGGCAAGAGGGACATTGCAGCATCCCCACCCGGCTGGGGTGACCCCTCCTGGCACAAGTCAGCACTGTTCTGAAATGCTCACAACTGCACTGGAGCTCTCCCAAGGAGTTATGTCCCATGTCAGAAGTTTTGCACAAGCTAACTCCAGCCCTTTGGTGCTGCTATACATGTTTTACATGCTGATATACACCTTTTTTGCATGTGTACTTCAACAGGAATAACATACTACGAATAGTACTGCAAAATCAAGGGGTTTAAGACCCAATGTAGCCCCAACACACAAATCAGTTATGATCTATATTATATTAAGTTATATTTAGCCAGCAAGATGTCTTGCATCTATGTGGAGCAAGTATTTAACCTCTGAGATGTAAGAACACAAAATACATGTCAATAATAATGCTTTTTCAATTTTGCTACTATTTTTGAATCAAGGGAATTAGGTGCATTCTCACAGATTCTACTCATTCCCCTGAGTCATGAATTCAGGAAGCAAAGGCAACCAGGAGCTGCTGCTACTCAGAGACAAGCCACTGCAAGAAGCAGTATCTCCGATATCTACTGCATTTATGCTTTCTGATCTTCAGATACCGAAAGAGTGGCAATAGTCTAGTCTTCACGAGGATATTTTCAGTTAATTCCTTGATTAAAAACTAATTTCTGAAACGAAGATTTAATACAAAAATTTTATATAGGTGAGTAAAAACTGAAATAATTCAAGCCATAGATGCTAAAGTACCAAAAGCAAACAGTACCACAGAAAGCATGGAAAAACAAATTTCAAAATGGCTTATGAAATTAAGGGAATGGACCTATTTATTGGCAGAGGGGCCAACCATTCTTCGGCAAAGGGATTTCCTAAAAAACCCACTACTTTGCTGTCCAAAGCTATACTGAACACATTTTTTCCTTGAGTTGCACTCAAAAGAGAGCTAAATCAGACTCTGTCCAAGCTCCACTTTCCTCCACCAGCCTCAGTACTATTATTCAGAATATTCAATTATTCAGTATTAGAAAAATAAACCAAAGAAAGTTACAATCTGGAAACCTCATTGAAGTAAAAGCTGTGCTGTCTCCACTACTGTATCCAGCTCATATTCAAAATCTACTACCAATGTATCTGCTAGTTTAAAAACTATTTAGTTTTGTCACAAATTACTGAAGTTTCAAAGTATTTCTCCCACTTCAGTCCAAGAAAAATACAAAGGCAAAATTAGAGTCCCTCATTTGTTACCAATTAACAAATAAATTCACAATTTTTTGTAAGCTAATACCACAAATTTAAGTTTTGTCTCATTCATTCTCCTTTTGCAACTTTGTTCCTGTCACTAATTTGTCCTTATTCTCTTCTATACCTGACACAATATCGTTATTTACAGCACGCTTCCTTTCCAAGAGACAACTATTAACATAACAAACTAGGGAGAGAGGGTTTATAAAAAGGGTTTGAATAAAATAAATGTTAATTTACCAGCCCTTCTGGCTGTGATCTTGGAGCCATGCCGCAGTAAACGAATGCACACTTCCTTGTTGCAGTGGTTAACCATCCGCAAATGAATGCTTCTCTTGGTTTGGATTTTTACAAGACATTTCACCATTTTGACTACTAATTCCTCTTCTCAAATCTTGTAAAGGCTCTCTCCATACCAGCTTTGACCTTTTATTAAGTTCCCACTGAGTTTTAAGAGACCAACACAAGTCACTCTCAATGAATCAAATGACAAGCTTCTAACGTGGTCAACCAAAATATCCCACCAGGGAACAGAACCAGAGGTTATTTTTAAACATTTCCAAATGCCTCATAATGTACAATACAAACTTTCACAGCATCCAGCTCAGTTAGCAGTTGCTAGCATAACAGCTGAACCACACACAGAGGCATAAAAATATCTAAGGCACCAAAACATCGCGCAGTTGAAAAAGAGGCCAGCGTTCATAGTCCGTTTTTCACAGAATAAATGACACTGTCCCCATTATTTTTTGAAAAAGCTTTAATTTGGCCAATAATGTCAGTTCTCCATCACTGCCTGGGAATTATTTGGGGAACATGTAGATATAATGGAAAAATCCTATACTGTGCTTACAAACCTTAATCACAAGGCAAACTAGTGAGATGAAAATGCATTCATTTCTAGCCTAGAATGAAAACTGACCTGCCCATGTAAAAACAAGATGAGAAAATTTCAAAATCTGGGAAAAATTTCTCTGCTTACATATGTGCTCCACTTCCCTCTTGTGGACAATTATTGCACACATTCTTATCCACCAGAAAGAACTGTTGCTTCAGAAGGGTGGATGGGAACCCTTCCCTGTTCCCATCCAGCAGAGATATGCAGGTTCTCAAAAAAGCATGCCGCACATATGCTGGCTGCTGATAACTTGCTCCAGCTGGGAGCTGGAAGGCAACCATACAGTATCCTAGTGGGAAAGAAGCTGTTTCCAGGTACACCAATGCCACAGAGAAGAGACAAACGGGAAGCAGTGCACTGGTGGGGATGTAGCCTCTCACTTCCCAGAATACTCTTCTGTAATGTTTATAGCTTGTTGTGCTGCGTCTTCATTATCTGCCATCCTTCTTCCCTTTGTACCAAAAGATCAGTGATGTGCATGTAAACGTGAGAAAGAAAGGGGTAGGGGAGGGAGTCCTGAAAATGTGTATTTTGCACCAAGCTATTTCTCCTGTGAAAGATATCTGCTTCAATGGAGCTTCTAGAAAACATCTTTATAGTGGCTCCTTTCCCCACACAGCCTGTATAATACAAACACCCAGCAGAGGTCCGGTTTACTCCTTCCTCCTGCAAAGCAAAGATTTCTCTCTTCCTTTCCTTTCTGCAAGTGCTTTTTCGTGGTTGTGAGGAAAGATCAAGTACCCCTTCGCTTCCTATCTCCATTTTGTCACCCCTTCAAGAGTAACAGTCTGTCTTCCTTTCTCATTTTTATTCTCATAACTGTTGTAGCTACCAAAACAGGATCATTCAAACCTCACTAAAAAGGTTGACTCTTCATTGTGTACATGGCTACAAAAACTAGAAAGCATAAATTCTTTCAAAAATCTAACCACCAATGTTCAATATGAAAAGGAAGGCCTAAACAAGGACAGAAGTGTCAACCAGACAAAGCTGTGAAAGATTTCCAACATCTGAAATCTTTCCAAATGCCTCATAACATACATTACAGACTTCCACAGCATCCAGCTCAGCTAGCAGTTGCTAGCATAACAGCTGAACCACACAGAAGCATAAAAATATCCAAGGCATCAAATCTTAGTGCAAGGAAAAAAAGGCCAGTGTTCTCCTGCATACTAATGTTGAGAAATAAAATGTATCATTTATGTTTCATGTGACCATGCTCCTGCAAAAGAGAAATTACCATGTTGATTTCAAATCTCCCATAGTTTTATGTACAAATCTAACGCAGACACGTTGAAATCTTATGACTAAATCAGAAACTCCCTGTCCCTATTAACTCTGAGCAAGAGATTATCTAAAAAAATTAAATTTTACATACAAAAGCTCCACATGCCTCTCCCCTACAACCAAAGCATACACAGCTGAGAACTCTCACAGACAGACAATTAGACTGATGGTAGCAGGTGTGTGCTCCTTCTCCTACAAAGAATCATTAAGATTGGAAAGATTATCAAGTCTGTTAACCCAGCACTGTTGTGTTCACCACTAAACGTGTCCCCAAGCACCACATCCACACTTCCAAGGATGTTGGTTCAACCACATCCCTGGACAGTTTGCTCCAATGCTTCCTTTTGGTAAAGAAATATTTCTGATATCCAAACTAAACCTCCTCAGGTGTAATGTGAGGCCACTTCCTCTTGTCCTGTTATTTATTACCTGGGAGAAGAGGCCAATCCCCGGCTGTACACTCCGTTCAGGGAGTTGTAGAGAGTGATAAGGTCACCCCAAGCCTCCTCAAGACTAAACCAGCCCTGATCCTTCAACTGCTCCTCATAGGACTTGCGGTCCAGACCCTTCACTGGCACTAATGCCCTTCTCTGGACACGCTCCAGCAGCACAATGTCTTTCTTGCAGTGAGGGGCCCAAAACTGAGCACAGTATTCAAGGTGAAGCCTCACCAGTGCTGCGTACAGCTTGGTTCTTGCTCCATGTGTACTTGAAAACATGATGTTTCTTGTAGTACTGCTATACAGATTCTATGGCTGCCTTCTTTTACCATCTGATTTTGGTGAGACAGATTACTGCCTGCCCTGATCACTTGGCAACTGTTTTTCAGGTGGTAGTCCATTGTCTCTGGATTTTTTAGCATCAGATGCTATCAGGGCTTCACTTTTGAGTAGACCATTTTTTTAAAAAAGGCAAAACCTTGCCCCTTCAGTCACAGGATATTAATGTGGTTTTGACAAAGGGACGAAAACTTTTAGGTCACTTGATACTTATGTGCTCAGATTTCATGCATGAATTATTGGGCTGATAATGTTGACTTTTCCCTTTGGAACAACAGAAGTTCAAGTATACCTCACTGGGTCAAGACATATACAGAGATACCAAGGCTTTTTCATGTCTGTAGCACACTAAAAGCAGACCCCCAAGGCAGTTGTGTCAGTCTCAGGGCTGGATGTTTCCCCTCTCCCTGCCTCCTGCTTGTGCCCTTACCCTAGCATAGAATCTTGCTTGACCCTCTTGATGAGCCACTCAAACATTAAGTCAGGCACTGCACAGTTAAGGGGCTGTTGTTTGGTTTTGGAGTTTTTTGGTGGGGTTTTTTTTGGTGGTTTTTTTGTTTGTTGGTTTTTTGGTTTTTTGTTTTTTTTAGTTTGGTTTGCTGTTCTTACTGGTTTTGATTTGGTTTTTTTGTTGTTGTTTTTTTAAAATTTATTTTATTTACCTGTTTTCTTTTCTTTAAACTCCTTCTCCCAGTTCACTCTGTTGTAATTAACTCTAGTGCAAGGGAGAAGGGGGGAATCCACAGAAGTGGATGTTGGGAAGAGAGCCAGTATCACTGACTGAGAGCTGTGAGATCACTTCAGGCTCCAATTTGATGATATAGCCAAGTTTTCTGCAGGAAAAGACGGTAAAAGGCTAAATGCTGTTAACTTAGCAGCTGGTGGTATTTAACTACACATAAAATATTCTACAGGAAACCCACCAGCAAACATTTCTATTAGCTCATTATAGTAACAACAATCTGTCTGACTGAAAGGAAATGTGATTTTCAACCTACGTAACACAAACATTTAAAACAAGCACTTTCTGGTGAGCATATAGCACTAAATCACCAGTTTCCAGAAACAGATTGCATTGCCTAGAGTTGTAAGTCTGGTTGCAGGAGTCTTACATGCAGCAAGCTGTTGTTACTCTGCAGTGGTTACAACTGCCCAGAAGAAACACAGCGGTGATATTTGGCTGCCAGAGCGTAAATTCCCAGATACATGTATTTCACAGCAGAGGTAAACAAATAACTGTCAAAACTAACACCTGCTTCTACTAATTACAATAAGGTATGCACACAGACAATATAATTCACCTGTTCTTACTACATTCGGCATTGAAATTCCAAAGAATTAACAAAACATGTTTATATGACTCCTATAAAATGAAGTTAACACGTACTCCCATGAAAATGAAGATACTCAGCTATTTTCTGTTTCATGTTACATGATCTAAACAAAGCAACAACAAAGATCATCTTTCCCAACCTCTCAAAAAATTACCTCACTACATCACAACTAAGAACCACTGTCAGGTTTTGTTTGTTTGGCTTCCTGTTTCATTAGGAAGAAGGCAATTATCCTCATTTAAGCCCACTATGATGTTCACATCATTGTTTGTAGTGACCGTATCTCAAAAAGAAAAGTGTTCAATGTGATATTTAAAATATCAAGAAATAAGCAAATACATGGAAAATCTTGTTCTACAAAATAAATTCAAACTGATCTTCTGACAACATTCCTTTTTGTCGAGAATAAATTAACCAAAGATCTTTCCTAGTGACCTTCAAATAACGTCATTTTTTTGACAAGGAAATAAAGTTAGCAGAGAGCTTTCCTAACACTAAAGCAGAAAAAAAGAAATAAAAATATAAAGGGAATCAAGAAAAACAACACACCCAGCTTTAAACTGCCAGTTTTCACTCCTGAGCAACTGCTGACACCATTTAGAAAAAGTTGCCCTGTTGAGATTATTAATTTCCTAAAATCATTTTGCCTGGCAATCTAAAAGATGATTTTTCAAATAGAAATCACATAGCAGTAACTTTCCTCACAATGTATCTCACATAAGGCTTGTGCTGTTTCTTGAGACAGTGATCATTTCCAAGTATGAGATTCAGAGGCTTAATGATGTATTCCTAATGAAAATTATTAGATATTTTTTCCATATCCCTGAGCCAGTATCACACCTTTTTCTATATGCTCTGTAATAAATATTGGCAGGAATTGGGTAAGTGACTCACCTTCATCTAAAGGAACCTCTTCCTCCTCACAGGGAGAGGGAAGGAGAGGCTGCAGGGGCTCCATGTTGATTATGAGTTGCTTGTTCAAGGAGGGAGAGCTGCGACTCTGGGTAATGCAGGTTCTGAAAGAATGGGGAAAACAGGGTGAGTTTGCTTATGGGAATAGCTGCAGTCCAGCAAGTCTCATCTCAGCATCATTTTGCATAAATTACTAGGGCTTGAGCTATTGTAAAATGCTCTACACATTGAATGCTGCATTACGCTGTGTTGTGTTGTACTCTCCACAGATGTAAACCTTTCGGTATCTGAAGTGTGAGAGAGGTTTTGTGCTGCTTTACCTCCTTTACACTGCCTGACTTCCTTTCATCTTAGGCTGGATTTCTGTGTGCTGCTCACACAGAGCACACATTAGTATTTCAATTTGAGGAAGGGGAATGTTGTTCCATTGCCTCCAGACCTGGATAAAGGATTTGTTACAGTTTGAGCACTGCAGATCAAAGACTGAAGCAGGAACAACTGTATCCCTGTGGTTTACAGATACAGAGTGCTCTCCCTGATGCCCACGCACCCCAAATGCTGCCTCTACATCATGCCTCCCAGCACTCAGGCTGGTTTTCTTTCTTGTCTTTCTTCACTCTAAGAGGCTTTCTTCTATCAGGTCTTGAATATGCTCTGGAAAGTTTTAGGAATGCTGTTGATCTTCTTCAGTCATGACACTTATTAGCCTAAAAATATATTACTGAGAATATAAAATGGCTCTTTCGAATACGTTATTTAGGATTTACACAATATAGGCCTGAAGCAAGAGTCCTGCAATAAATCTCAATCATTACATTATAAAATATTTACTTCTGACAAAAGAAAAGATGAAATGGAAGAGTATTCTACTTGAATTCAAATGGTATATAGATACAGTGCTGAAGTTTCACAAAATGCATTTCAAGTTTGCACAAAGATTCGACTTAATATTTCACATAAACAAACTGAACAAAGAACCCTTTGCAAGTCAAAAGATGGAACTGTGTGTTGCTGAAGGTCCTAAGATTAAACTTGGGACACAGATGCCCAATTCTTAACTCACATCACATGTCATTAAATATTCTGTGGTCATAAACAAGCTTTCTTGTTCAATTGACATGATTTCTTGTGCCTTAACACATGCCCAAATATATTTATGTCCTAATTTGCATTTTCTGAACAGTCTCTGATAACTATTTAGTTTAAATTTTCACTGTCCATAGAAGGTTTTCACTCAGATTATCATAATTATAGTCACTCCAACCCAACAGTAAATCCACAGGCTTGTTATGCAATCCCTGGATCTTTGTGTCTATTGTAAAAAGCTCTCAAGCAACTCTCAAAATATGAGTTGTGCCTGGGAGCACACATAGGCTTCTACTCCATACTTATTTACAAAGATGCCTCCTTCAGGCATGCTCTGGAAACAAAACATTAAATCATTCAGTGTGTGTGCTTGTCAGATGAACTTGCCACTGCATTAATCCTGCATGGCTACACACTCCAGCAGATTTTTAGCATACAGTGCTTTTAGAGTAATATCCAAACACAAAGATACTGAGCAGTGCCCTCTCCTCAACTGCATGGATCTTTCTTAATGCAGCCATGGTACCACTGAATTGACTTTGAGGGTGAAGGAACAGGGAGAAAAAACTTTATATCTATTTAGATATATAGACATATATTTACCTTCCATCAAATTTTTTTTCTAAATATTTTGCTTCTGAAAAGCCACCATTTCTTATCCCCAAATTGTCTTTCACAGAGTAGCTTTTTTTAAAATGTGCCTCTTTTTTTGAGCCAAATATTTGCTAATTTTTTTGCCTGCTTGTGCTTTTAGAAGGATCAGCTACCTCTGTCTCCCATTTTACAATCTGAGCTATAAAAGCACCTTAAATCAATCACTAGACTATTCCTCAGACTTTCTAAGAAACTGAACTTGGAGCTTCCATAATATAGCAAATGCAAGCTTTGTAAGAAGGTTAATGATAAAAAATATGCATTGCTGCTTATGGGTGTCAAATTCACATAATGTTGCTTTACAAACTTGTATGCTCTCTTATCTGTTTCTTTATGTACACTAAGCTTTTAAAAATGTGTTTAAAATACTTTTAAATATAGAAAAAAGAACAGCAAAATACAAGATAAAAAACAATTGTATGTGAAAATCTTTTCTTATCCTGGAAAAAAGAAACCTCTTGGAAAGTAGGCAATAAGCTGTTTCCTAAAGTGAGCAATTATTCTCATTTAAAATACATTTGTGTGCCCAAGTATTCTATACTGACTGAATGAGGCACCTATATTCTGCCTTCTGTGCTGTCATTTAACATATTCTAGACATTCACATACCCCATTTTAAAATGTAATCTGAAATAACATGTTTGAAAGCATGCCTGCACAGCCTGTTTATTACATAGTAGGGCTGGACAACATATTATAAATAATTACTGCAAATATATTCCCCCCCTTTAATAAAGACAATCCAGTTTCATCCCAAATATAGACAGAATAGCAATATGCAATTTAAAAATCAAGCACACTCCCTGCAAATATTAGAAGAAATCTCAATAAAAATAGGGATATGGCTGTAGAATGTTCAGAAAGTTAAGTAAACTTTTTTTAGAAAAAGTTTTTAAATAATTTTCCCTGATGGTCTCCTTCTTTTCTGAAATGTTTTAATCAGGTTAATAGGAATTTCTGCTGTCACTACAATGAGTGACAAGTATTAGTTTGCCTGCAAAGTCTAGCTGCTTATTTCTTACAAGCCAAATTTTCCTCCAAAAGAAAGATTTGCTAATATTTGTTCACTTTACTGAACAAACTTCATGTTTTTTGCTCTGACTACATTATGAAAAATTACCAAGTACACTTTTAAACATACCCATAAGCATATACAAACATAAGCATACACAAACCAAAAACGTTCAAAACCAGACCAAAATCAAAAATCTAGGAATGAAATGAGAATGTACTTTTCTGTCAGGATCCTATAATAACAGTTTATTTCATAACACAAAAAATAGTATAAACTACCAATCTGATTAATTAAACTCAGCTTCAAAACAGCCCAGATTAGGTTCTCCCTTGTGGGAGAAAATACACTATTGTCAGAATTTTGTAACACTGGTGACATATATTCCTAAAGATTCATTGTGGAAGCTCAGAATGGCAGCCATTACACCTGACAGTATAGGAAAGAGAATAGTTCTGCAGAGAAAAATAATCCTCCCTAGTCCTTAAACTTTAATACTAAATGTCAAGACATACCTGTGAACTTCAGGAGGTTCCCGCTGGATTTTAGAGCTTGCCTCCACAACCTCTTTGGCTACTTTTCCACTGCATTAAAAGATGAAATAAATATTCAAGTAAATACTAAGATACATATCAAAAACTATGTAGTCCTTGAGCAATTAAGTTGCATTTAACAAAAAGAAAAAAAAAAGGCGGGGGGGGGGAGCAGGGGGGGGAAGATTCCTATAAAGTGCATACATAATGTCCCGGAACAAAATTGTGCTGACTCCTAGCCCACAAAGCTACCAAAGCAACCTTCTGTAGTAGAACACTACGAGTGGCACTGGACTGCCTCTTTAACTCACACCTGGTTCAGAGCTGCCCAGCTGCAGAGGGCATACAATCTCTGCACTGGCCACACATCCTTGTTTTTACAGAAGCTGCACCAAAACTGGAGCTGTCTGCTGGTGAAACTACTCTTGACAGAAGTGCCTGTGCAAAAACTCCTGTTTATTTTAAAAGTGACACTAAAGAGGCAACAGGGAGTCTTTCAAATACTGGCCTCAATTAGGCATGAAGAGACCCTCCAGCCAAAAAAGCCCTGAATTTGCCTTGAGTAATTACTGACATTTTCTTTATTTCTGAAATTATTTACCATGAAAAAGAAACCACAAACACCCACCTATATCGAAATCTACTGCCTTTAAAAAATATCTTGCTGCTGGACATTGTCTTGATCTGACTGGATTTTGCATACCTTGAAGAAAAATAACAGAGACTGTGACATTTTCAAGGACATGATAAGCAAAAATAAACAAGGCAAACTACAAGCTTTGTTATTTTTATACCATAAAGTGATATTCAAAAATTGAGCTTTTCAACTTTTTTAAGGCCTTTATACAAATTAGACTATGAAGCATACACAAAATCATTCAGCATAGAATATGTGAACATGAAAAAAGTGATTGTCAGGAAAACAAGTAAATTAAATGCAGACACTTGCTGCATCTCTATTGATTTTCATTCACAGGATGAAGGAAAGACTGTGGTACACCAAAAGCCCCTGGGACATGTATCCTAATACCACCTTGTTTATGGGAAAATATGGCTATTTCTGCTTTTCCACTAGGAAAATAAATTAATAATAAGGACAACTACTTGTCTCCCGAAGTAGGAGCTTTTCCAATATTCAGTCTACTTCTTTGCAGCCTACATCGTATCATACTGCTTCTCTATAATCACCAAATACTCAGCAACCTTTTATCAGTCTTTTATAACAAAGACCATGGAAGAGTACCTCAGGCATACTATTTCCTTGATATTTTCTTGAAAAATGGCAAATTGATTTTGTACTCAGTCTCTCATTCCCAGACCCTAGTAAACAACTTTCTATGATTAATATCTATTTGAACTTAATTGCAGCAGTGAACCCTGAACCTGGATCAAGACAGGACTAAAGCTCTGTTTTTCGAAACACATCATGAGATCATGACCTTACCTTAAATTCTGAGTCTCAAACTCTTCTAGGAAGAGGAGAGGACCAAATGTAATTAAGGTAAAGTGTCATTACCATGGATTACTTGCACAACCTGACTGTGTCTGCTTTAATCTTAGTGGAATACCTTGTTGGTATTATATAGAACATAAACAAATGGGATTCATCTAATGATAAGTAACTAACCATCCCCACTGTACAACTCTTTCTCTGAAATGTGTGGAAACATTTCCTGTTTCAAAACTACTATCTTAAGGCTTTACTTATAGATTGTTTTGGCTTCAGTTTTATGATTAGAAGATCATTGTTATTTTTCTGCACCATCCATATTAAACTTTACTATTTTCCAATCTGTTGTTCAGGTCCCTCTCCACTGAACAACATTACCAATCTTCATTTTATTAAAGTAGTCCTCTTGAAAGACCCACCAAAACTGAAACAGGTGGTCATAATTTTAAGCAGTCATTGTTAAGAAAGAACACCAGTCCCCAAAGTAATTTGGAAAGTAGAAAAATAGATGAGAGAAGCAGCACTGAACACACCAAGGCCAGAGAAAATGAGGGGAAGGAGGTGCTCCAGGTATTGGAGCAAAGTCTACCCTCAAGCCAATGCAGAAAAATGGACACATTTTGAAAACTGTGGGGAAGGAGGCTGTCCCACTGCAGCCAAATACAGAGCAGATATTCTCACTGCAACCCGTGGAAGACCCTGTGCATGTAGAGCAGGTTCACATGCTCTGAGGGAAGCTGCAGCCTGTGGGGAGCTAGAGCTGGCTCCAGGCACAGGCTGAGAGCCATGGAGAGGAATGCAGGATGCAGCAGGTATATCCTGAAGGACTGCAAGCCATGGGAAGAACCCATGCTTGAGGAGTTCATTAAGAAGATTGGAATAGAGGAAGAGAAAGAAGGAAGGAGCAGCAGAGACTGCAATCCCCATTCCCCATCTCCCTGAGCTGCTCAGGGCAGGGAGGACATAGAGGAGTCCGAAATGAAGGAGCAAAGCTGAGCCTGGAATTAAGGAGGGCAAGGGTGGTTTTAGGTTCGTCTCTACTGACAATTGAAAGTAGAGTGAAAAGGTAAGAAACAAATGAAATAAAACTTCCCCAAGTCAAGTCTGTTTTGTCTGTGACAGTAATTGTTAAGCAATCTTTTTGTCTTTATCCTAAGCTGTAAATTATTTTATTGTGTTTTTTCATCTTGACCGGTCGAAGAGAGGGAGTGAAAAAGCAGGTGGGTAGGCATCTGGCACCTAACCAAGATCTAACAAACCCCCTACAACCATGCATTTGTAAAACCCAAACAGTTACTATTACAGCCATTTAACAACAAGAGCAGAGAGGTGATATTCCTGTGAGTCTTTCTAAGACATTTTCACCTGAAGCTAATTTCTACTCAAAGAAATTATTAATTTCTCTTCTCTGAGTGGAAATTGTCTCCTATTCCCTATTTATTTCTTGTAACATAAAATAAAACCACACAAACACCATGCTCTATTTTCCTACTTAAGTCTAGTTCCAACGGAAAATGCTTCCTGACAAACTTCATATTAGTCTTTATGCATCGATTATATTTAGATTTCATTTAGTTTCAAGCACACTAGATGTTAACACAGAGAATTAACAGATGCATTCTGTCAGCTCCTACTTCCTGTTTCTCCATAAAATATATCAACTGGATAGGTTATATATTATTGTATGACTGTTGAAACTAAAGAAGGACTCCTCTCCAGATTAAAGCAGGTCATTAACATCCCAGTTAAAAGACACATTCTTCCTACTTCGTTTTTATTTATCCTTACAGCAGCCCCCTGCTGTTGCTATGTGCCAACACAGAAACAGTAATTTTAATAAAATATGCAAGAGGCTGTAAGGAGAGACTAAGTAGCAAGAATAAAAGCTACATGCCTAAAGGGAAGCATCAATAAACCGATTTAATAAAGACAGTGGAGGGCAGAAAGCATGCAGAGGATCTTTCTAATGAGGAATTATTATCAGGTTCTCTTTCAGGGAACAGGGAGGTAGATAGTACCTTTTTTCTTGTTACTTTACAGACTGTTTAACAAGACCACAGACATATTTCAAAATATATCTAAGAACATTTTCTTTTTTTTAAGTCATAGGAGAAAATTGTTTATTTTTCCAGTCAACTCTTACTAAGCCTTGGATTACAAGTGAAAGAACAATTACCTCCTGGCAGAAGAGCCCAGAGAATCAAGCATAACAGATTGTTTCCTCCATCCTCAAGATATTCCACAGCAGGGCTAAGATTAACAGCTGTGTTCCCAAACACAAGTGCAGTACTGTGTCCACCCAATATCTCACTACAGAGCAGCAAAAACAGTGTGCTGGAGCCAAAACCCTCCTGCCTCACTTAGATATTAAACAATTTCTAATACTGGCTTGAAGTGAAATAATATTCCCCGTTAACTTGCATATTTTCTTGTTTGCATTTTGCATTCTGTTAATTAAATGGAACATTTCACATTGAACAATCTTCTGTTCACATGCACTTTCTTTTTTTTCTTATTTCTTTTGGTATAGATGATGACTTCAGGTGTACATACTTGTAAAAAGCCTGGTTCTCCACCCCACATTTCCAAAGATGCTTGCAGGCTGCTGGTGTAGAAGTATGGAATGACAGCACAGCCTTTCTCTAAGTGCAAGGAAAAGAAAGCAAATGAAAGCAGTGAAAATGTTGAATTCTCAGAGATTGAAGTAGCTGTTCCTAATGGCATCACCTTTAACCAGATACATTGAAGACCAAGCTTTCCTGTGTAGCCTAAATGTGTGGTTCACCCACAGGTGTACAATCCATGCATAGCTAATATTCAAACTGCCCAGGCAATTTTTTCAGAAATAATAGGAGATGCTTGAACAGAGCATGGAACAGAATGTGTGCAAGTGGCTTGTAAAATAACTGCGTAACAGGCTAAAATCAGAGGAGAGATATCTCTGTGTTCAATATTCTGCTTTGCACAGCTGTTGCACTATTTACCATCCACCTCTCCCTCCTCCCTACAATTTGATGTCCTACCATCAAAATCTCCCTGCAACCACACAAACAGTCCTGACACCTCTGATATTATTTCCTTCCTTCATTTTCTTTCCTCACCTGCATTCAAAACCATCACCTTAGACTATGTCACTCCGACCTAGGGAAAGAGCTGATTATAACGTGCTGTAGGCAAAGGTCTCCAGGATTTCAATAACAAGAGTCCAGCAACAGGACTCCTAACCACCTGACTCTAGCCTTTTCAGCTGACCAAGATTTGAGGATGTGATTGTGATTATCCAAAAATACCTCACATTGATCCAGGTATCAATGCTTTCTTGAATTTGAATCATATGCAGACATCTTCTATAATTCAGTCTGGGCGAGTACAGATTTAGCACTTTAAAATAAATTAAAGCTTGACTCCAAAGGCATCCAAAACCATGACAAGTCAACATAGCATAGCATGAATATAAAGTGAGAAATGTCTCAACCCTTTGCAGATTAGACATTTTTTCAAAAACAGCAATAATCACATTCACTCATATTCTATATTCTAGTTAAAATATTAAGTACAATTATTGATCACTTATAAGTGTGTTTAGTTAAATAAATACGTTACGTCTTAGTGGATCTTAATCAAATACATAAGTTCTGTAAAAATATTAAACCTAACCTCTTTCTGAGCTCCAAACACATAAAAAGTCTTCCCTTCAAATTTCAGTTTATAGACATCACACCTAGAAAGAGAGAAAAAAATCAACTACAGGGAAAAAAGATAGATCTACAAGTAAGAAAAGTAACTAGCATGTAAAATTAAGCAGATTGTCAAATGACAAAAGGCCTCAACAGGCCTTAAAAACTTTTGGATAAAAGTATTTAATAATCTAATTTTTTTTAGAGAACATAATCCCAGGCTATTTCTTTTACATCCCTGTGTACCTTCAAAGAATTAAATTTGTCTGTTGTAAAGTGAAGAGGAAATTAAAGGTAGGCAGAAGCTTATATTTACTCTTTAGTTATGACACAGTTTGTAATTCATCTTACATCTTAAAATCTTACATGTATTGTAATTAAATTGAGGGAAAGATAATTTTTTTTTCTCTATGCTTATTTATCTGTGGCTTCATATCACACAGTAAGTAGTATCTGACCACTTACTATAGAACACAACAGGAAGGAAGAGAAAATGTTTGACAGCACTTGTTATAGAGGGGCTTTATGAGTTGCAAAACCTATATAAAAATTTAATTTAACCAAGGAGAGCTCAATCTACATATAGAATAACAGTGCACCACGAAAAGGCAATGTGATGCCTCTGCTTAAAGTATGATGGAAATTTTGTCATTACCAGAGTTAAAATGGAGACACTGCTGTTTTCCATAAACTTCTCTAAGAGTTTTGGATGTCAAGAGTTGAAACAGGGATAATTCTGGAGGCAAGGATAGCGCTATACCTGAAACTTTAGACCAAGAGTTTTCCTTTTACATGAGAAAAACAAAAAGCATTCCAGTTGAGAAAGCCTTTGCATTGAAAAGAAAATCTGAAACACAAATTTGGATTTTTATTGTGTAGTGCAAATTTCAGCTAAAATTAGTTACAGCCACTAGCACTCAATTCGAGGCCTCTGATATGAAAGAAGCAGTACACAGTGTTCAGATAAATCTCACCAGGTCGACCTTAAAGCCTCTACTGTAACACTGAGACAGTTTATTGGCTTTTCCTCCATCACTACTTTATTTTTTATCTGGTTTACATATTAATGCACTTTAAAAATATGTCTAGATTGCCAAGAGGATATGTTATCCTCAAATAACATGAAAAGCTAAGTGCTGTGACATTCATTTGGCTCAGCGTGGTGGACACATGCTTGGCAAATGCTACTTTCTCCTCAGTGCACCACAGACCGACATTACAGTTGCATTTCCTTATGCCAAAACCACTAAAGTACTGTGACCAGGGTTACCTGCAATTAACCCTACAGGAACTGCAGCATAAATCCAGGATCGCAAATGGATGGCATTTGACAGGCTTGTCCCCAGACCTCCATGGGGAACTCAGTTCTAGAAATAGGACTACACTGATTTTACACCTCTGAGGATTTCAGATATTCAACACTCGGGGAAGTTTCTACAGGTATGCAGCAAAGAGCCCAGTTTCACTTTTTATTCACCTTCTGCCCATCTTGATAACACAGGACAGGCTGAGAGCTCAGAGATGGAGCAGCCTCACCTAAGTAATTGCTGTTGGCATCCACATAGCAGCAGAGCTAAAATGAGATTATCAATGTCTGAGCATGACTGGTCGCTGTGCACCACACTGCTGAGGGCATGGCCAGCTGCTCTGAACATCATCTGCTCAGTTTTACCTCTTCCTCAAATGTGGCTGACTGAGGCTAACCAATTTAGACCAGGAGTACAAAAGAAAAGCAAAACCCAACAAACCAAGGACAATTGCAGAAGTACCCACTTCTTACAAAAAGATACTAGGAAATTAAAAATTCAAAAGCTTTCTCACCTCCTCCTCCACTTACTAAATAAGTTATTTTATAGTTTTCAAACTGAGGACAATTAAATGAGGAAATAGCAATATTTCAAAGATTCAAGTAAGGATTAAGGTGGACTCCTGTAAATTATTCCAGACTTCTCTGCCAATAAACCTCACTGGTGATTGATTTACAGCATAGCTGAAAAATCAACTTACTCAGTTTCAGTATTTGTAAATTATGCTGACTAATGCACCCTGTGGAATAATTTTCACTGTGAGTTGAATGAGACCAAATTTGTTGTTATTGTTATCTAAAATCGTTTAAAACAGAAACATGGTGGGGCAGAAGAAGTAATATTCACATGGTTCACCTTAAAGACAACAAATAATGAAGATAGTAGGAAGAAGAGAAGACACAGGAGAAGGTACTCTTATTTATTAAGATACTCTTACATCATATGCTTACCATTTTAATAAATGGATTCTCTTATTCCCTTGGAAAACTACAAATCCTGCAGCAGTGAATCCTAAAAATGTGGTTGTCCCGAATGAGTCCTTGAAAGAGAAGAAGAAACATAACTTTCCCCACATCCAATGAAGTATTTCTTACTGATAGCATAGGCTGTTGGTCCATTCTAGATTACCTCTATTTTGTTTTCTTTTTCAAAACAAATTTTGTCTTCAAAATGCACATTTCTAAAGAAAAGGTCTGCTCTTGATGATACAGACCTCTTTCATTTCTAGGCATTTAAGTGAGTGACAGCATCTTATGCTTTGTTTCCATCTACCTGTAGCTGATGACAAGGGGATTTCCCAATTTTATTGAAAAACTACTCCTTGTGAAAAAGTACTCCCATTCTTAACAGGAGAACTAACTACAAACCAGGGATTTATATCTGCTTCAACATTGTTTTTTAAAAATATTTCACAATGCATTGTTCCTCTGCAAGGTGTTGTGTTGGAAACACTGCTGGCAGACAGCATTTACTGCTATAAGCTTCTGGTTTGTACTCAAGTACTCTCGAGTACAAACCACAGGATATAACGGTACTTGCCTTTCAAATAGAAAAAACAACTTCTAAAATTTTTAACTCCACAATAAAAATTCTGTCTTATAATTTTTGATTAATGGTTGAGATTAATTTTATATTAACTAGATTTTCTGTCCATCCCAAGTTCCATACTCTCATCTTGCTAAAGATAGTCAACTTTATTATGCCTTATGTTTCACCAACAAAATAAAGGGGAACAGAAACAGGGCTGGTTCTGGAGTAGCAGCCACAGCACTGGAAAGAGCACAGGGAGCCAGCAAAGAACCTTGCTTTGCAGTTCACTGCCAGAAGAGAGACAAATTTTCCTTAAGCATGGGTGACGAACATCTGATTGTCCCCTACACTGCAAGCCCTGTCACACAGGCAAGGAGGAAATTCTGAGTGGCTCAGAGTTACGCCTCTAAGTGCCAACCTAAGTCTCTGGGACGCCTTTTGAAAATCTGCAATATAGTTTCAAAGTTTGCTACACCACTCACTTCCCTGAGCTTTGAACCAGTCCCTGCCTTCTACACAAGAGCACCATTCCTGACAAAGTACTTACAAAATCTTATGTGATTTTATGTTAGAGCTGACTGCTTAATGGTGCTCACCACCAGAACAGCTAACGGAGCAGTGCTGCTGTCCCAGCAGAGGAGATATGACACCAGTGAAAGCAAAAGCATCAGTTAAAACACAAAGCAAGTCACACTAACAATAAATACTGCAGATTAGGCAGATATAACCAAGTAATTAAAAATACAGGTGTAAGGGATAATCAAAACTGATAATTAAAATCACCTTCTCCTAGAGGACCACAAAACAGCAAAGGGGGAAGTGGGAATGGGAAGTGGGCTCTCCTCTTTGTACATTTGGCTTGCTATTCTTGCTAAGATTTGCATATTTTATGGTGTTTGAAAAACTGATCTGCCATGGACTATCAATTTGTTGCATCTTCTGGGCAGAATAATGCTGAATCCTGAAAATCTTGGAAAAGAAAAAATATTTCACACCTGGAGTACTTGAAAGAAACCTTTGCATTAAAATTGCAAAGAAATTATGGAATATGATCAGAGCTTATGTCATGACACTCTACTAGATTCTTCTATGATGTTCTTCAGCTTTCTCTGGAGAGACCTCTCTTTTGGCTGGTGCAGCAATATTAACCAGTCAGTGTTATTCCAAAGTTTAAGCATAAAATGTAGTTCCAGGGCAGGTTTTTTTATAAATTACTCCTTATTTGTGCCTGGATAAAAACCAGAGCTAAATCAACTCCATTAGTGGCTTTTAACTAAGTGCTAGTAAAAAGAATATTTTATTAAAACTTAGTAAAAAGAACTGTTACCTTGCAAGGATGAGGATCAACACCATAAGTTTCCAAAGAATTTGCTTTAAGAAGCAAGTTGAATTCAGCAACAGCTGGGCTCTGACCTCTGAAATTACAAAAGAAAAGTGAGTTTGACAGTAAAAAGAAATAGGAGAAAAAGACTTTTTGACTGGAGAGTTTATATGCCTAAAAACAGATGAAAGTTTTAATGACATTCAAACAATTTCAACCATGTTTTGTTTACAATAGAGAGAAAACTTTTCACATGTATTCTTCTGCTGAATTATACAGTGCCTGATTTTTTTCAGGTAAATTCTGATGTTTTTTCTCAATCTTGAGATAAACACAACTAACCAGAATTATCTAATATCCTGCAAGTATTTCCTATCTTTTGACACACCCTCATGTCAGACTGAATATGAAATAAACCTCAGCATCTTTCTTCCACAAACTCTTGCTCCCCACCTCATTTAAAAGGATTGTGCAGATTAACAAACATTCCTTCCAGTGCAGGGCATAAACACGGCAATCATATTACACTGCCTACTCAGATGTATGTCTAATTATAGCACTGCCTGCTACCAACATGATAGCTCAGAATCTGTCAGCATTTCCATTTATACGCCCCTATTTTTAGGGTGTCTATAATCAACAGTGAATATACATTAAAGCCTGAAACATGACATGCAAGGCTTGAATTCTAGAGTAAGTTTTATTATTTGATTTTTGCTAACTTCTGCCATTCCAATAAGCTCTAGCACAGATTTACAATGCCTATTTGAAAGTGAATTGTTTCTAGCATTATTTCTTTGATGGATTTTTATGACTGCAGTACATGATTCTGATAGATAATATGGTTTTATGATAATGAACAGTGCCTAGGACTTTTAGAAAACCAGGCCTCATAAATATGCTTCATGCAATTTTTTTTTTTTTAAAGAAATCAAGCCATATCCAAAATTTCAAGGAACATAGCAATAATCATACTTCATGCTACCCCTGAATTTTGGAGTCCAGCCCAACACTGTTACCAATGGTACATGGGAATTGACATTTGAAACTGCATTGTGTTTTGGTGTAGCATAATTTCCCTGTTAGTCTGTTATTCTCCATCAGGTAGAAACCAACAAGTATTGACATATGATATCCAGCATCTGGCCCAAAGCTCAGTTTAACAATTAAGACAACATTCAGCATGTTTATGGATATCAGATCCTATTTTGAACCTAGCAGGATGATGACCTATGGCAATGTAAGTGTCAATAACCTTTTCTGTTATAAAGTTTTAAAATTGCTCATTTTTACTTCACTATTCATCATCTCCCAGCCAATGCCATGATACTTCTTGTGCTTCTTCAGTATTCATTTTGGATCTCTTTGGTACTACACAACACTCACTTTATTTCAGACCACATTTTTGTGGATGTTTTGCTTTTAAATCAAAAAAAAAAAAAAAAAAAAAGAGAGAGAGAGAAGAAGTGGCCTTCTTTCTCTTTCCTATTTTGGTCTCTTTCTCATCACTTGCCAATGGGAAGAACATGTGTTAAGGGGAAAGCCAAAAATTACAAATAGGTATTTACATAGCTGAATATTTAAGGGAACACAGCATGAAAGCAGAAAACAGAAAAAAAATTATTATTTTTCCAGTCAATTTTTTGGTAGCTATCTACTAAACATTTTCTCCATTTTCAATACTACTGAATCACAACTTTATATGTCAGCACAACTTGATGTACCATTACAACTGTAAGACCATAAATGTCCCCTAAAAAGGCAACAAGTTTGTTTCATGCCCCAGTCAACTGCACTTGATAGAATTCATTAACTAGTTTGACCTAATTTACTTAGAATAGTTACGTTGCATAGTGAAATGCCAAACAAATAGTTTGACTGCTTATTGTATATTGGGCCTTTCAAACATAAAGGATTATAAAATGCATCTTTCATCCACCTCCATTTGCTGGTACAAAGGATAGTCAATCTTCTGATTTCAATGGACAAAAAAGTGACAAATAATTTGCAATAATGTGGTTTGGGAAGCTGGCATATTCAAATGGGGAAAAACCTTAACTTGCTATTACTATTAAAGAGACAATTAAAAAAAATATTATCAGGCTCCCCTCACCTATAGCCTCTGAAATTATGCTGATTTCTTTGTACATCACGTGAAGCAAGCTGTGGTATTTGGGGGAAAAAAAAGTAGAAGATACAGACAAATTTGATCTTACCCGATTACAGGCTAATCAAGTGGCTACAGTGCCAAACCTTAAAAGAACATCACAAAGCACAAGAGTCAAGGGCAATATCAAATGAAAAAAAAATCCTCATTCATCTCTTATCAAAGGATTAATATTTAAGCCTTGATAATATGCTTTTCATTTGTAACTTAGTAATGAAATTTTTCTTACTAAATAAAAATATAACTGTAGCTAATCCTTTCAGCAAAGTCAATGTTTTTTGATCAGTCACTGATCTAACATTAGATAAGGCTTTGATTTGCTTTGTTAAAATGCCCTTAAGCTTTCTATAATGAAGAAACAGCCCTACACAAGAATTTATAGTGTCCTCACTTATGCAAGCGTTTCAACTATTGCTTCTTAGAGTAGAAAAAACAGGCAATATTTAGGCAACACATCTTTGCTTTTTTGGAACTCAGTAGTCTCAGCAAAGTCATGTCTCAGTGCATTTACTGCTCTTGACCTTATTTTTAGTATATACTCAGCATTAACTAGAAGACACATTCCCTTTCTATATGTTGCAGGCACTGCAGCACCCATCTGCAGCATGGCAAAGGTTTTGGACAGGACCAGCAAAAGAAACCACTACTCAGAAAAGTTTCTGCATAACATACAAATTATTAGAAGTGGATTAATTGTGAAATTAGAGCTCCACAGGCATTAGCTATAAATTAATGATTCAGCCTAGGAATCAATCAATCCAAAAGTTCCTAATAAAATATTAATGAAACAAATACTTCAATAGAGCCCTGAGTAGTATGCAATACGCTCTGTTTTTAACTTGAGGCTCATGAGAAGTATGCACTAGAGGACATAAAAGCTCTGTTTATTCCCCACAGGGTCCCCAACTCTGAAGCACTTCAAAGGCAAGGAAGCTCCACAGGGAATAACTTCCAGGGTGTGTCAGAGTGATGGTCTACTTGCTTCACTCACTGCCAATACCAATTCACTCCAGAATTTTCTCCCCTTCATACCTTTCCTTTGAAGTATGTATCTGTTACATACTGAAGTTGTGAATCTTAGTGAAAATTAAGGATGAAATAGCATAGGATTTAGAATTAATTCCTTTTAAGAAGGAAGACCATATAGCAATAACAATAAAGAAAAAAATGTTTTCAACGCTATTCTCATTGTCTTTGTTCCTGAGTGACATTAGTGAGATCATTTGATTTGTCTTCTCTGATTCTCTTACTGACTTATAAAATGCTGTGAGGTACTACTACTAACAAACTAGTAATAATAACAATTACAGTCTACCCTTTTGCCTCATCTCTATGTCAAGCAAAGGCACTTGCTGCAGAATACAATAACAATACTTTATTAGAGTATGTCATAGATATGTTAAATTTCTGGATATTTGTGGTTTATAAGGTGTATCAACATCTTTTAGAAAAAGAATAAATAAATATGTACATAATGATATGGGTTCTAGAGACATTACATATTCACCTCCACGCAAAATGAGGGAAATCAGTCATATTGCTTTAAATAACACAGACTTGGTCTCCATCAACCACTCTTTGTCCTGCCTTGCAAATGTGGGCATATTTCACTGTGGTCATAGGAGAGACAACAGAAACAACTTCAAGAAGGATGTCCGCCAGTTAAATATTCTTCTTGTTAGCTCCCAGATCTTGTTCTCAGCAGAACAGGTTTATCTGGGTTTCCTTTTAACATAAAATAAAGCTAGACCTCTGCATAAAGAATCAGTGCATTTAGCTACACTATACACTGAACACAGAACTGCTTACTATATGAATAAGGTTTTGCTGCTGTGTCTTTAAATCTCTTTTACATGTAGTTGAAATTCCACTATAAAATTATAGTCCTAATGGTCTTGATCAGCTTTTACTTTGAGCTCAGAAGACTTTGGCAGATAGTGAAGATGTTTTTAAATAAAGTCTGTTAGCTACTATTTTTAGTCACAATAATAGTGCTTTGTGGTATTGAGATAAACCTGCTATGATTGTTAACGTTTCAATTGCAATGGAAACAGTAGCACAGCAGTGGTGATAATTTCAATAAATGAAGACACTGGTAAATAAAATTGCATTGTAGGCTATGGTTCAGGTTATCAGAATAGCAAGGCCAGGCTCAGCACATTGCCCAAGCAGCAGCGCAGCTCCTCAGGAGAAGCCCAGCCTGGCACTGGAGGGAGATAAAAGCCTTTAAATGGGTCTGTGCATGGAAAGAAACATTATCATCTAGGAAGTAAATGAATTGCTGAAAATTGCTGAAACATACTAAACTTAGAAAGCTGCAGAACACTTAAGATATCAATTTTAACTTTTACTGAAAAATTGTTTTCTCTCTCAGACAGACAGAATCTGAGTGAAACCCAAATAATGGCTTTAAACCAATAATCAAACTCTTTTACTGAGTCTATTAAATGCTTATGGGTTTAATTTTACAGCATGCATGCTGTGATGATATGTGCCACTTACATAACTCCTTCTACCAGAACATTTCAAATTACTTGTGTGCCTTCAGAGATCAGATTGAGATGGTGCTTCTGAAGTCTTTGTTCAGACATTTGTATTTCAGCTTCATTTCACAAATTGATGCAGTGGCGCAGCTTTAAGCATATTCTAAAATAGAATACGTTTACAGAACAGATGCAGTTTTAATTTACCTATTATTAATTTAAAATGTATTCCCATTATACAGAGAAATCTACTAAGATTCCTGGTTTTATTACCACAGTAGATTATTATTTCTGGTCCAGACACACCCAGCCCACAAAGGCTTCTTCAAACAGAGAAGAGGTGAGGAGGGAGGAGGGGGGCAGAGGAAATAGGTCCTCCCAAGTGATGAAGAAATCTGTACATTGTAGAATTTCACACAGACATCTGAAGATAACAGTGTGTTAAGGAGGCAGAACCTGAAGCCAGACTGCACCATGAGACAAGCAACAACTAGCATGATAAAAACAATTTACATTTGTACATCATGACTATGACCACTCTTCCCAGGGAATAAAAAGTTAAAACAATACAGTGCATGCAAATGTGCATATGCTCACAAACACAATGTATATCTTTCCTAAAGCTAAAAAATTATCAATGATGCCATAAAAAAATACAACCTTTTCAATTCAAATGGATTATCCTTTCTACTGAATACTTCTTGGAATTATATAAAAGAAAAACCCATGTATTGATATATCTTTCCAGTTTTTCAGAAGAGAATGGGAAAGACAACTCTTCTGTCTGTGGAGTTCCTTTCTCTAGGTTACTGCTACAACTGCATCTTCCATTAAATTCCTACTCAGGAAATTATAAAGCTTCACTATAAAGCTTCTGGAAATATTCTCTGTACCATGCAAACACTAATCCAACAAACATCATCTCACTTTTACTGTTTTCTAGTTAGTGAATCCAGAATTGCAAGAACAGTTCCTTGATTTGAATTAGTTTTAATCGCACTTCTGTCAGAACAATATGGTTCAGAAGAAAAAAGCTTTGAGGAAATCCAGCACACACCAAATCCTTCAGGGAAAGGAATAGGTGACTTCACTCCAACCATGTCTCCAATGCATCCGGTCTATAACTGATATGAATTCTGGAGTGAAAACACTGGGAAAATGTAGCGGAATAGAAACAAATGATTCAGCTATTACACCACACACCATGGTGTTTTAATACCTAGAGATGGTTAGTTATTTTTTAAGTTGGAGTGACAGTTGCCAACATATGACCTGACAGACAAATCTAAATGCCTGCACAGGGAAACTCTGAGCGAGGCAGCACAGGATTGATGCAAAGGCTGAAATGAAAAGGGCATTCAGCACAGCTGTAAATGTAGGTGTGGCCCTGAGCAGCTATCACCACTGTCTGCCTGAGAACTCTCACTACATATCATTGTCCTCCTTAGCCCTCCAAAGTCTGCAGTATGTTTTGTATAACTAGGAACTAAAAAGACTTTTCTCCTGAGGCTTGGAAGGAGTGCATTTATCTACTGCATTTATCCCTGCAGTAGCCCAAGCCCTGTTCTTTTCCAGACATCCTCTTCAGCTCCTTACAAACCTCGGTCCCCAGCAAAGAGCCTTCTGCCTCCTGTAATGTGACTTGCAAGATTTGGAGAGTATTATCTGTCTGTTCCATTGAATTCCCTTCATGTGTATGAGGCTGTTAGATACCAATGTGATTAGGGTAGTACTACAAGCTAAATATAAAGTGTAAATGAGCGTGCCTCCAGCATTATGCATAAAACATATAATATGTACTTTTAATTGTAAGAAGCACTTAAATGAAATAAATCCACCTTATTTTGGACTTGCTAAATGGGAATTTAGTTTTAGTGCTTTTTAACGTACTCACCATATGCTGAATTTCAATGTATTCAGCATGCAAGCAGTTGCTTTAATCTTGAATGAAATTATATTAACACCCACAAAAAGCATTTTCTAGCAACCCTTGCCAAGTCTTTTAGCACAGCCTCCCAGATTGTACTTAGATAGTAACATTTGTAGTTATGCTTGCCAGTGGCTCCTCTGACAGCTGCACGCGACCTGGAGAGCCACAGCAGTGGAGACCGGGATGTGCTGTGCTCCTGCTGCTGCCAGAGCCAAAGCCACATGGGAACTGATGCTGTGGCTAAGGGAATCAGCACGAGTCAGAGCAGCACAGGAAATTGAAAAGGGCTTAAATCCTCACTGAGTAGTTACAATGTAGATGATGCAGCAAAGGATGAAAATGTTGCATGCCTTTCAAATCAAATTTAAACAACAGTTCTCATTTAGCTTGGATCAAAGACAAGCATTAATTTGCGACTCTCGTTTTCAAGAAAACATTCTTAAAGCTTAAGACTTTAAAGGGCTTTTGAGATAGTTATTTTCAGAATATGGCAGGGATTTCACATCCTCAGAGGAAACTTTTCCTTCTCCCAAAAGATATTCTTTCACAACTCTTTCACATTCTTTCACTTTTGCAAAGCATTTGATACACAAAGTAGACACTACAGCCAATTCAGTAGTATTCAGGTATCTTAAGCCTGTATCCACATTGGCCATCCACGGAATTAATAAATAACTTGTATTTACCTATACGAGAGGTCAGCATGGGAAACAGGTGTTTGAACAGGTCATGTAACTCTGTAATTTTTTTGAAGAAGTATATATTCACATAAATTCAAGGTGTTTTATATAACACTACCATAAATAGATGGTGTAATATTTCATATCAGAACTAAAATGGATTATTAGTTTTCAGATGGGATAAAAAACCAGGGCTTTATTTTCAACTAATGAGTTCTTAAAAAAAAAAACAACAAAAAAAAAACCACCAAAAAACAAAACAAAACCAGAAAAATAAACCCCTACCAAAGCACTAGTCTTACAAATGTAAATTCCCTTGACAGGGACTTATGACAATCTTTCCCTTAGAAATCTCTGTATTTTCAGGTGTCTAGACTCAGGGAGCTCTGGCTGAAAAGTATGTCTCCAAAACAAGGGAACTTTATCACTTTATCTATTAAAGGACATAAGACTTCATATGAAGTTCATTAGAAGGTATTTTTGTCTTCTGTCTGTTGTCTTTCTGTACCTCCCCGTTCCTTAATGAGTGAAGAATGAGTAATTAAAATTCACAAGACAATCACAACTCAACAAACCAGCCATGAATTTCTATCTGCCACATTAATATTTTTGCAATTAAGTGCAGCAGAAAGTCACTAATGGGTCACATTTTGCTAAAATCCAGTGATGTTCTCACAGCCAAAACCAATAAGAAATAATGACACCGTGTCATACGTCTGGTTTAAGTAATTTAAAAAAGTTTCTAAATAACATCCAATGTGTCGCTAGGTCACTGGAAGCTGTCACAGTACCCTATTGCTGCTTCCCAGACACTCCCCTCATGTTTTTCATGTTCCCTTCTAAAGCCAAATTCTTCCATCATTCTGTAGGACAGGAGAAAAGATGGGACCAATGAACAGGCCTTAGGGATGCTGGCACAGGGTTCAGTGAAGAGCTGGCCTCTTCCAAGCCCCAGGGTTTTGGTTCTATGGGAGCCTGCTGCAGGAGAGACATGTCATGATATTTGTTTACAAATGTCTGACTCACAGAGCTGAAACAGAGAGGTAAGTATTCTGAAGGCAGACAAATGGCACCTGGATCACAAAGTCTCACCTGTTCTTATCACATGTTAGCTGCCAGCTAATGCCTCACTCAAGTATCTTGGAAGAACAGGCCTGGGGAACTCCTTACAACACTTTTAAAATACTACTCGTAGAGCAGCACAACAATAATTTTTACCAGAAAATTCAACTTGCTGAAGAATGCATTGAAACAGATGTGCTATTCAATACCATAGAGAAGCCTGTTTTTTCCTATCATTTTTTTTCCAGCTAGATATGTAAATCTGATCATCTAGCTCTGGAACTCTCTATATATAATTCATTATATGTCAGATATGTTTTATTAATTTGTACTGCTAGAATAGAGATCCATGGAATTAAATGTCCAAAAACGGGTAAAACTTCCGCATGACAAGTGAACATCTGATGTAAAAAATAAAAAAGGATGATCAACTTTGGGTAGATAGTGGGAAATTGCCAGATAGCAACTACCAAGACATCTCTGAAATTGTCTTTGTTCTCTGAAAATGGACAAATACGTAAGACCCACCAGATGCTGACATAAGATAAGAAATCAGAAAAAAAAGATGGCAATTCTTCAGGGCTGCAAAGAGCTACAACCATTGAGCCTAAAATTCGTGACATACAAATTGATAAAATATAGAATGGGAAGAGGAGCAAGGAACATATAAGTGGGATATATGAGGAGACTTCTGCTTTATAAATTATAGTTATGTCTCAAATACTTTCTGGGGTTTTTTTGTAGGAACCAGCAGATCCACAGGCAAAAAAAATTCAGCCTGATACCATCTGATTTCCAAAAGGCAATAATGAATGCTGTCCCTTAATAAGACTACTGAAGAAACTCAGGGACATCCTCACATGCTGAGCAACCACTGAGGGGTGGAATTCAGAACTTGGAGAATCCCAGAGGGATCTGTGTGAAAGCTTTTAACATTTACTGTCACATAACCAGACAAAAAATACGTCTGGTTATTCATAAGAGACAAACTAGATTATTACACTCACAAAGGATGAGCAGAATTACACATAAATGAAAAAGCAAACCGCCACAGAAAAATGCATCTCTCCCAGTGTTATGAAATACAAAATCCACCAGCACTGGCCTACCACCCTTCCTTCTCTTCTCCTAACTTTAAATAAAGCACTACCCTATTCTTGAAAGGCTGAATTTATCAGGCTTTTTAACTTCACCTTGACTTAAGTGATGAAAGATCTTGGGTTTCAAAAGCTGAATTTATCCTTTAGGAATCCGCAGATGCTGCATGGAACAATACTGACAGTAAAAGAAATTAATTTTCCTATTTTAAAAAGTTGTTTCTGTGGGTCTGTGTACAGTGCAGGCTGGGCTGCTCTAAAAATGTTAGGTGCATGCCATTTAAAACATCATTTCACTGAAAGAAAAACAAAAAATACAGGTTTCAGGAAGGAAAAAAAGAGAAGACACATTAATACTGGCAAGCTTATTGTCATGAATGTTGCACCTTGCCTGAAAACCATATTTTATAGGCTTCTGGGGAAATGAAAAAAACCAAACCAAATGTGTTTTAAGCATTAACTCTCCTTAAAAGGAGTTTTTCTCCCTTTTTTGTTTATATTGAAATATGAAAACAAAACACAGCACAAGCAAGTGCAAAGGGCCTTGTAATCTTGCAATAAAACTGTCCTTCTACTTTATGTAATTAATCACTTGCTTTCATTTGATTTTCTGCACATGGTATTTCTTTCCCTGTGTTCTGAGGACTATCCTCAACTAAGTGAAATATGCCGAGGGCCTCATGAAAGCTCCCTCTCAACACTCTGAGTGTCATTCACTGACAACCCTGAAGAGGGTATAGTTGCACAGCTCACTGCTACTTCTCTCCTGAAACTCATTTAACTTAGAAACCAAAACACTGACTAATCTCTTTTCTCCTTTCGCTTTCTTTACAGTATGGAAATTTTAGGACAGAAAAAGGAGCATGCAGAGAGTTCTGTATCTCACCTACTTATTCTTCCAAGGAAGTTACTTAAACACATTTCTGTGCAATTCACCACTATGTTAACCACCTACAGATAAAATAACCTAATTATAGTTTCAGGCAGGTCAATATCTATCAAGAACTTTAGAACTGCACTACAGACAGAAACTTCCAAGCACAAAACGTGTGATCCCTAAATGAAAGCTATTATTCCACTGATCAGCCAGAGCAGCTCTGATTATGTGAGGTGCTCCCACTAACCAGACCTACATTTCAGGCAAATGAAGTCTAAATTACCAGCAGTCATGCAGGAATCAACTATGATTAATGAAGGTTAGCAGGCAAAGAAAACCCTCGAAGCTGAAACCACATTTTCAAATACAGCCTATTAGACAGCATACTGGTAGAGTTTCTATTACAATTCATGGAACAAGCCCTCCTAAGTTAACATACACTACTCGGAAACAGATAAAAGTATTTCTTAGCTGTCTCTTTAGCAAACAGCATTATAAATTACCTGAATTCATTTTTATGCATTTCAGCTATCTTCTTCTCAAGCTTTTGTGACTGCTTGGGGAAAATCTTAAAGTCGTTGATGTAATTCTCTGGGTGTTCATCAGGATCATAATCACCAAGCTCAGCTAAACAGATCCAAAATACAAAACAAAACAGAAAAATCCAATTGCGACATTAGTTAATAAGCAAAGTCATCAGAAAATGCAGTGTAATTCAAGGTACTTCCATGATCAGTAAGAATCCAGCATCTGTCAAGAAATGTTGCTTTAAGGAATTGATAATTAACCGAAACAACAAAATGCTTATAACTGCTACTTCAGTCAATGAGTTTCAAGAGAAGTTCAATGTCTTAGTAACTACTGCACTAATTAGCAATACTAAACTATTTTCTGTGGCAGAAACACTCTCTGTAAAGCAAAAGCATAGGCAATGTTTGAGTATCTATCATTCTGGCACCAGGCAGAACTAAAACAATGCACTCCTGATTCTCCTGTTTTTCACACCATTTATCCTCACTGGTATGGGCTGGTCCTAATTCTGTTCTAGCAGAGAAACACAGGCCATAATATTAAGGTACTGCACTGAACTTGATTTCTCTTCTAAACAATGTGTGACTTAGGTACCCAAACATGGTATTTGGTGCTCCAATTTTCTAAATGAGCCTCTTTTAATACAGTGTGGCCTCAGTTTTGGTTTGGATACGCTGCCTTGTAGTGCATTAAGAGCTTCAGTCACATTAAGGCAGAATAAAGGGAATTTCCATGCATATTATTTCCCTAATCAGACATTTGGATGATGATTTCTCTCTGTAGAAGACTTATACCTGAATCTGGTCCTAAGAAATGATAGAGAGAGGGGGGGGAGAATTAAAAAAAAAAAAAAAAAATAGGGAAAATCAAGCAAAATTTCTTTCCGCTTGAATTACGTTGTCTATTTTTGTCAGAGGTTCCATCATCACACAGGTCTTTAACATGAAAAAGAGCACTGAATGACACACTTTCTCCTGCTTAATTCAAATGGAATAGGTTACATTTCCATTTAGGATTCAGAATGGAGTTTTGCTCTGTTGATAAGTGGAATCTAACATTGATGCCACATTTTTTCACTTAAATACAATAACATAACTTATTTGTTTTAATTTTTGTATGCTCCAATTTGGTTTTATTGTCTAAACAGAATTATTTACTAAATAATAGAAATAAAACTGAATTATTTACAACACTTTACAGTGCATGTCAATACAGGAAAACAGTACAACAACAACAAGAAGAAGTTACTGCTAGCTGTAGTCACAACAGTTTTGCATTGTTGCTTTTATTGAACAAACAGATGAGTAAAGTATTTAAAGCCTGCTGCTCATACTTACCTTGGACAATACAGGCACCCAAGTAGGCAGCATCAGAAAAGGAACATAGCAAACGGCCATGGAAAATGTCCCTTTTTATTTGTAGATATAAGAGGTATCTGAAATATAATTTAAAAAATTAAGAAACAATGTGCTATCTTTTTGCAACAGATTTAACATATCAGTGTGAAACCAGTTATGTAACTATTTTGGATCTGTCTCTTCTTATTTTAAATGGCAGGAAAAAGAGCCAGAATACCACAAGGAAAAAATAGAGGTAAATAGATTTTTTTCAGTAATAGTGAAATAATAAGAGCAAAAGTTACAAAAACCCACTAAAAAATACTATAGAGAGTACTTTATTTAAAATACATAGCTATTACAATGATCACTAGTAATGTGAAATAAGTTATGGTAATGAAAGCTCGTTTGAGCACCCCTGTTTTCATATATACAGGTTTACACAAGGAAATCTTTCTCTCACTGTAGGCAAAATAGCAGAGTGACCACAGTGGAGATTTTTTTTCCTCTTCTGGTTTTTTTTTGTTTTTTGTTTGTTTGTTGGGTATTTTTGGTTGGTTGTTTTTTGTTGTTGTTGTTTTGGAGTTTTTTGTTTGTTGTTGGTTTTTTGTTGTTGGGGTTTTTTTTGTTTGTTTGTTGTTGGGGGGTTTTAGGTTTTGGTTGGTTTTTTGGGCTTTTTGTTGTTGTTGTTTTGGTTGGGTTTTTTTTTCTCTTGTTGTTGTTTTTTATATCCGCAAAGAATCTCAGATGAAGTTTGAAGGCAGAAATAACTTCTTGAGACCTAAAGAGCCACAGGCACAGGGGATCTGCCTGGGCAGGGTCATGTCTCCCATTCCTCTCCTTCTCTAAAGAAAGGGGGGGAAGAAAACAACAGGTTTCTTCTACCTGTCCCCTGCCTTCTACCACAAAGCATCTTTGAGCTTTATTTCTAATAGCAAGTGGAGTGGCACCACTTCAAGGTCACCACTTTCTCTTCTCCTTTCTCCATTGCAGAGCAGCCTCCCAGAGATGGACCAAGTCACAGCCCAGCCGCTCACTCACAGCTTCTGCCCCAGCACCTAGCTGGTTACAGCCACACCATTCAGCAGCTTCACCCCTCTGGGAAAATAAACCATCAAAACATTGCTTTAACTGCACAAAATCAACCATCTAGAGGGTTCTGTCAAGACTCAGTGGCTTCTGCAGACCTTCAGGACATTCCTTGATACTGCCAGTCCTCTCCAACCTTGAGCAACATAGAGCATGGCCAATAAAAATGTGTTTTATGAATAACACCGATGTCAGACACATTTAGTCCAAGTCACCTGGTTGTGTTTGTGCCATGAGCTCCAAGAGCAAGCCTGGAAACATTATCTGAAGGGCAGGAGAAATTTTCCTCCTTTCCTTGGATTTTTACTCAATACAATAAATGTAATATAATTATCACCGAGAAAAGCAATTTTCTCTTGTTGTGAACATATTCCTTCACTGCATTACAAGTTCTACAGGAGCCTTGCACTTCAAGGCCTTTTTCAAAATTTTGCAGCACCATTTTTTTTCCCTGTAATCAATGTCCAGTAACAGCTCACTAGTTCATTTCCATATGTTGGTAATGGTACTCTACTGGTAGATCCCAGGCCAACTACCTATAACAGTGTGAACCAAGGGCACCAGTGAGACGAAGTAAAAACTCTTAATCTGCAATGACAGCGTACCAGAAAATCCTATGCATCCAGCTGTGGGGTATCCAACACAAGAAAGACATGGACCTTTTGGAACAAACCCAGAGACGAGCACCTCTCCTAGGAATACAGGCTGAGATCTCCAAAGCAGGAAGGGCAGCCTGGAACAGGACTAAGATACTAGAGGTCTTTCAAATGAAGAAGATAAATGTCTTTTTGACTGAAAGGCATTATTGCAATGTTAGCCAAAGGCTGGCTAAATTTCAGACCTTCCTTTAATCCTGATATAGTGATTTATGTCCAGGGTCAGCAAAATATTATGAACGTATACCTGACTCCTAGATTCACTAAGGCTTATGTATGCACTTAAATTGGTATACACTTAGAGAAATAACTTGCAAAATAAGATCTGATTTTCTTCTTTTTATATCCTGCCACCACAGCTGCTTCTTCAAAGCCTCGGCATATCTTTATAACCTGATTTACAGCCCTAAGTATTCAAGCTTACCAAGAAGCTAGTAAACTTATGCTTCAGTGCTTACACTCACAAATGTCTCTCATTGGAATAACCTAATTTCCATCTATTATCTGCTTGCAGTACAGATGACTCAACTTCAGGTCGGCCAAGCCTTTCCTGCCATACAGATTAAGGGTCAGCAATATCTATTCTTGTTTTTAAGCAGGCATCATGACCCCCAGAGACCATGTTGCTAGCTGCTTAACAGACAATTTATCTGTTTTAAGATGCTCAATGAGGCAAGAAAGCTTTCCCACAGCCAAACTTTGTGATTTGGCCACATAGTGTTTTTTTTATTGTGTTCAAGTCACTTCACTCGGTTTATTCCCATAGCAAATATTTCTCCCAGTGTTGTTGCTGTCTTTCCAGCTGACAAATATGGTCACCTCCAGAGATCCAGCAATTCTTCAAAATTTTTTATCTCAGCATGGTATCCGACTTTAACTCACTTCTTTTTTCCATGGTACTGTGCATGCTCAAGTACAAAGTGGCAGAGGGCAAATGAATGTGTTTACACTATTCCTGGATTGGGTGCCCTTCTACCCAGAAGAATTTTTTAGTTCTTCTTGCATATTATTCTGAACACTAACTTTGCATTCTGTCTTACACAGTAGCTATCATCAAGTACACTGCAGGAGCACTAGTTTCCTGCCAAAGCCTATGAATCTTGACTAAACACTACCTACTACATACCAGTATGTAACATCACAACTAAGAGAACATATTTTCTATGCTTTACAGTGCCATGCAGAGAAAAAGGCTGAACATGAACCAGCATGTGCCCAGGTGGCCAAGAAGGCCAATGGCATTATGACCTGTATCAAGAACAGTGTGGCCAGCAGGACTAGGGAAGTCATTCTCCCTCTGTATTCAGCACTGGTGAGGATACACCACAAGTCTTGTGACAAGTTTTGGGGTCCTAACTTCAAGAAGGACACTGAGATTCTGGAGCATGTTCAAAGTAGGGCAACAAGGCTGGTGAAGGATTTGGAGCACAGATCCTGAGAGGAGCAGCTGAGCGAGCAGGCGTTGTTTAGACTGGAGAAATGGAGGCTCAGGGTAGACCTTATTGCCCTCTACAATTATCTGAAAGTGGGCTGTAGCCAGGTGGGGTTCAGCCTCTTCTCCCAGGCCACAAGTGACGGGACAAGAGGACAGAGCCTCGAGCTGCACCACGGGAGGTTTGTGAAGCAGTTCTTCACAGAATGGGTGATTGGACTTTGGAATGGGCTGCCCAGGGACGTGGTAGAGTCACCGTCCCTGGAGGTGTTTAAGACCAGGCTGGATGTGGCACCCAGTGCCATGGTCTATTGAACATGGTGGTGTTAAGTCATAGGTTGGACTCAATGACCTCAGATGTCTTTTTCAACCTAATTGATTCTGTGATTCTGTTATAGAAATAATAATTACACTCTCTAAAATATATTGCTTGCTTACTTACTAATATTTGAGAGGGATTTTGATATCTTTTAAATTAAGGAAAAGTCATCACTCTATTATCTCTTAAATCATCAACTCAGGGTACAGCAGCAGCCAAAAACAGAGCCAAGAAAATGTTGGACATCATTGGGAATGATATTGCGAAAAAGACAGAGGGGCATTTTGCCACTATTTAAAGCCTTGAAGTAATCACACCTTGAAAGTTTTACCTAGCTCTAGTCTCTGCATCCTGAGTAGGACATAGCTGAGCTTGACTAATAAGGAAGAACTAAAATGAGTGAGAGGATACAGCCTCCCTTACAGGGCAAGGTGGTGACTAAGGCGAATAAGAGCAAGTCTTGTGAAATCATGAGGGTAACAGGAAAGACAAATGCAGAGCTACTATTCACTGAATCTTGCAACACTAGAATTAGGGGAAAATCTGCTTAAGTCAGAGGAAAGAAAGCACCTCACATAGCAGATAGTGAACTAACTGCCTCAGGAGGTTGTGAAGAAAAATGGTATTACCAAGTCCAAAAGAGAATGATTAGACAAATATGAGCATCATATCCAGGAAATAATACTAAAAGGAATAGGCATGAATTTAAGTTTCAACATTCCTAATATAATAATTCAAGAAACCCTTTAGTGAATTTGGGTAGGAAGGAGATCATCTATTAGTTTTCTTGTTTTTCTGAAACAATATGGAAGTTGTGTTCATGCTTTGTAAAACAGATACACGTCAAGAAACATGCCCCACTGATGTCAATACAGCAGCAGTTGCCATTTCAACCTATCTGATCAGTCATAAGCCAAATTCTAGCAGAGGAATTGGAACCGGGGGCATATCTATTATGACTTCAAAGCATAATCTTCATCCAAACACAAGAAAAAAGAAAATTTTACTTCTCTTAAAATAACTAATACCAAAAGTAGTAGAAACTGCCTTATTAGTTTATTTGAGAAACAGCATGACTATCTTCTGTGTTAACAGGCACCTGTAGAAAGAATCGCCCATTGCTCTATGCCTTCTGGAGAGAAACATTAATGCTAAGGACTCAAAGCACAATGAAGGTGCCAGCATTCTGTATCTTCATTCTGAACTTATGCCCCTCCTATACCGCCAAAATGTACCTAATATTAAAAAAAAAAAAAACCAGGCACCCAAAACCACACTGAAACTATTCCTTCAGAAAGAAATACTTAATTTTATGCCCTGGGGTGGGAGTGGGAAGGTGACTTCAATAACAGCTTTCCAGTAATCTCAAATCACTCACTTCAGCGGTCAGGATTATGACTGCCTCTTGCATCTAGTAAGATACAGGTTTGTCCCCCTGGCTGGAGAGCTGGCCAGTGCCTGCATTATGGTCTATGGTCTTTCCCTGGGAAAAGGGAAAAGGGCGGTAAATTACCATCCCAATGAGTTGCTTCACAGCACTGGCTAGAGGGGGAAAATCTTCATTGTTACATAATAATTAATTTCACTAAAGAGTAAAGTAGACAAAGGAGTGGCAAGAGACAAGCATCGTTTTGGCTCCAGATACATAAAAGCCCCACCACAGCACAGGAATAGTTTTTCCTGCAAGACACCATGACTGCACTTCATCTTCACCACCGTTCTGCCTTCCCGTCATCAGACCACAAGAAGAGCTCTGAACATGTAAAAGGTCTCTTCTCCCTCCAGCACAATCTCCACCAAAAAAAAAATTCCCCTCCTGGGTAATTTTTTCCCCCACCCTGAATGCTATGTTTCAAGTGCTCTTACTAACAAATCATTCACTGTTAAGACCTACGCTATTCAATCTTACCATGACTCCAATAATATCAAAACTATAAGCTCACTTGACAACTGCCAGTAGGGCCTTGATAAAGTCAAAACAGACAAGTGGACTTTCAGAGCTTGTGACTGCAGATTTCAAGAAAAGCAGAACATGGTACCAAGAGAAGCAGAGGTATTTCCAAATGATGTCTGGAACAGGGCTAGCAGCACAGGCCCAGCTCCTACGGCCTCACCTTAGAGCTATTAATCCGTTGCATGACGTTCCAACTTGCAAATAAATTGTTTGATGTTCAGGATTTACAACCAGCTGGAACACTGTCAACCTCAACTGGCCTCTGGCTTCTGGAGGGAAAAGCACCAGACTCTTCCAGCACACAGCAATATGAAGCACAGCTATTTGAGACTGGACTAGTCAAACACTGAGTGTGCTAAGTTTACATACCCCAAGTCTTTGTCATCTTATATGACTTCCAATTAAACATTTTTTCATCTGCTTTTCCTGTATTGTATAGGAAAAGTACAATAGTACTTGTTATACTGATTTATGACAGACTAGTCGTTGAAGCACTTCTTCTTGGGTTAGGGAATATGGATTAGGGAAAAGGGCATGACGAAAGGTAGTTGAAATAATCTATATTTGTTTAATTCCACCAGCTACTCACCCATGCCCTCTCCTAGAACTGTTTTTTTCTACAGTAATCATGGATTACTGCTGATACAGTATTATCTGTAGCATTTTAGTGCATTCCTTTGGGACCTCAAATGACTTTTAATTCACTCATTTTAATTATGCATACACACTATAATGTAGGGATTTGAAGATAAGAAAGCATGAGGCCCTGGGATGCTTTATTATGTAAGAAATAAAAACCACTGATTTATTTATTACCTAAACAAGAACACAGAAAATAAATAACAAAATAAAATTCTGTGCCCAAGTATGATCAGCCTTTGGATCTATCTGTTCATACTCCCTTGACTGTTCACATCCTGTTCATGTGCAGCATCTCAGGCTTTCACAACTGTGGGCCCTCCCAGGGCTCTGATCTGTGAATAAGAGCAGTGAAGAGAGGCACAGAGCAAAAATATCTGCGCTTTCCACAGAGTCTGCTGGGATCCTGTGTATGCTCTGGATTGAATGATTTCTGCAGTTAAAACTTTCTTCACAGCAGTTTTATGTCTTTGCATGCCCTGCCAGCAGAATAACCTTGGGCATTATGATGAACCATAGAATATCCTTTTTTCTGCACACAGTTCAATGCACAAAACAAAAGAAAACCTTCTCTCCCCATCAAGCTATCATGCTTTCTGGAAAAACAATGGGAATTAACTAAAAAGAAAATTTTTCTTTTTAAAAAGAAAATTAAGAGAAAAGGAAATTAACAGTAATACTAAAACTGTATGCATTCAAGGCTTCTACGCCAGTCCTGTCAGGCTGCATTGCAAATGCTGACATAAAAGAAACTGAAATTATGTTTTATGGGTGTGTGTGACAGAGGACGGGGGAGATATGAAGGTCTGGTGTCATGTTCCTATTGCTTAATTCAAAACTGTTTCTTCTTACTCTCATTAGATATGCTCAGTAACACCAGTTAAATGCTGTTTTCTGAAACTGGAGGAGTTTGTCCTGACTTCACATGATCTCTAAGTGATAGACAATCAGACCTAGAAAGCCACAGATGTACCACTCAGAAAAACCTGATATCCTCCACATACTACACACGGAGCAGAAGTGATGGCCACAGCATAAAGGAAGGTATTGGGCTTGCACAGCCAAACTTTGATAATGGTGGGGATACTGGGGTGGCTTCTGTGAGAAGCTGGAAACTTCCCCTATGTCCACCAGAGCCAATCCTGGGAGTTCCAGAGACACATGTGCCACTGGCCAAGGCTGGGCCAGTCAGAAATGGTCGTAATGCCTCTGTGATAACAGATTTAAGAAAAAGGAAGAAAAAAGTTATTGTGGAGATGTAATTGCAGCCAGAGAAGAGCAGGGTGAGAACATGCGAGAGGAACAACTCTGTAGGCACCAAGGTCAGTGAAGAAGGAGAAGATGCTCCAGGCACCAGAGATGAGATGTCCCCACAGCTTTTAGTGCAGACCACTGGTGGAGACAGCTTTGACACGGTCTCCCACAGCACATTCCTGGAAGAGCTGGTAGTCCATGGCTTGGATAGGTGCACTCCTCACTGGGCTAAGAACTGGCTGGATGGCAGGGCCCAGCAACTGATTGCAGAAGGGTGCCACATGAAGTTGTCAACCAGTCACTAAGGGTGTCCCCCAGGGATCAGTGTTGGAGCCAGTCCTGTTTAATATACCTATTGATGATTTGGATGAGGGGAATCAAATCCACCATTAACAAATTTGCAAGTGACAGCAAGCTGAGCATGAGTGCTGATCTGCTGGAGGATAGGAGGGCTTTCCAGAGGGACCTGGACAAGCTGGATAGATGGACCAAATCCAATGATATGCAAGTTCCATGTCCTGCGCTTTCTCCACAGCAGCCCCATGCAGCCCTACAGGCTGGGGCAGAGTGGCTGGACAGTGGCCAGGCAGAAACTGACCTGAGGGACCTGGTTGATGTCAGACTGAGCATGACCCAGCAGTGAGCCCAGGTGGCCAAGAAGGCCAATGTCACCCTGGCCTGTATCAGCAATAGTGTGGCCAGCAGGACCAGGGCAGGGATTGTCCCTCTGTGCTCAGCAGTGGTGAGGCCACACCTTGAGTGCTGTGTCCGGTTCTGGGCTCATCAATTCAAGAAGGACATTCAGATTGTGGAGCATGTTCAGAGTAGGGCAACAAGGCTGGTGAAGGATTTGGAGCACAGGTCCTGAGAGAAGCAGGTGAGGCAGCAGGTGATGTTTAGACTGGAGAAATGGAGGCTCAGGGTAGATCTTATTGGCCTCTACAATTACCTGAAAGGAGGCTGTAGCTGAATGACAGTCAGCCTCTTCTCCCAGGCCACAAGTGACGGGACAAGAGGACACAGTCTTAAGCCGTACCAGGGGAGGTTTTGGCTGGACATTAAAAAGAATTTCTTCACAGTATGGATGATCAGATATTGTAATGGACTGCTCAGGGAGGTGGTGGAGTCACCATCCCTGAAGGTGCTTAAGACAAAGCTGGATGTGGCACTTGGACTACAGTTTAGTTGACATGGTGGTGTTAGGTCATAGGCTGGACTCACTCATGTCTTTTTCAACCAAGTTAATTCTCGTATGCCTGAGGAGATTGTGAACCCATGGGAGGCCCAGGGAGAGAGAAGCTCCCTCTGGAGCAGCCTGTCCTTGAACGACTGCACCCCATGGAAGAATGACCCACGCTGCAGCAATTTTGGGAGGGCTGTTGCCCATGGGATGGACTCACACTGCACAAGCTCATGCAAAACTGTCTCCTGTGGGAGAGACCCCACAGTGCAACAGGGGAAGGTCTTCTCTCCCTGAACAATAGGAGAAACAACATGTTATGAACCAGCCATAACCCTCATTTCCCATCTCTCTGTGCCAGTGGGGGAGCAGGTAGAGCTGGGAAGGAGGAAGGGACGGGGGGGAAAGCATTTTTAAGGCATTTTACTTCTCATTATCCTGCTCTGATTTTGTTAGTAATAAATTCAATTAATGTCTCATTCCAGCCTCTATTCCCATGATCGTACTTCGTGAGTGATCTCTTCTGGTCCTTATCTCAATTCATGGACCCTTCATTACATTTTCTCTCCAGCTGTGGAGGAAAGTGATAGAAAGGCTTTGGTGGGTGCCAGGCGTCAAGCCAGGGTCAAATCACTACAAGGACTACCACTAAGGCTGAACATCCTTCTCCATTTAAAAGATCATACAAACCATTCAAAAATCTATATACACTGCTTGTGTTGCAGTCTGCTGAGCCTCCAGTGCACATTCAGAGGCCAAATCATTTGAAAAAAGAAGTTAAATCCTTGCCACTTTCTCATCACAATTTTTTTAAAGGCATTGGAAAAATTTCCTAATTAGAAAGAAAAACTATACCTTTAGTCTTTGTCAAGCATATTTCAAATGTGCAGCCTCAGTGCCCTGCTGTGGAAACAGTATTTCCAAAAATAAGGACAGATCTTCTAAATCCATGTTGACACCCATTAAGATGATGAGCTGAGAAGCACTGAAGTGCATTAAGATTCGGACTTTGTTGACAAGTTGGGTTTCAGGTAGTCTATTACTACATAAGCCAGAGAGGTCAAGGCACAACCCCCAAGGCCACTGAAGTTAACTCACAAGCTACAGTCCTAACACCAGCTCACCCTCCAGAAAACAGTGACCAAGGACCACGCAGAACCTCCTTCCACAGTGAGAGGCAGAAATATTTTCCACAGAATTTCTTCTTCAGCAATAATATCTCAGAGTGCCTTAATGTCCAAAGGTAGGCACTGATTTTATTTCGAAAACACCGCTGTGGAAGCAGTTGTTAATTAAACAAGAGAAGATTAAAGTAAGTGGCTGTAAAGGTACAATGTGACTGACAATATTCACAGGTGTCCTTAGCAGTGTAATAAAATGCTGTGACAGGCAAGCACACAGCATCATCTGTTGCCCATCAAAGTGTCAGAGACTGAAATAGTTCATGCCTCAAACATTGATATAAAGTTTTGCTCATCATACCAAAAACTTCATAAAGAAACTACAACCAAAGAAGCCTCAGTGAGGATACCTGACTGGGACTTTGGACTGAGAGTCAAACTGCTGAGATTAGATAAAGGGAAACCTATTGTTCAACCATCTCAGGCTGAAGGAAAGGTATGCATCCACAAAGGCCAAAGCCACCAGCTGCACTGAGAATCATCCCTGGCTGAGTTTGGGGTGGGGGGAGAGCACAGCTCACAAAGCCAGGTCTACATAGACTTCCCCCAACCAAGGGGGGAAGAGGAGGTTTTGGGTGCGTGGCATAACCTCTAGTGAGAGGCAATAAGTACCCATCCTCCCTTACACAGACTGGCCCAGCTGTGGAGCCCCCAAGCCCACAGGCCACATCCACGGGACATTCACGTGAGAGGCAGCTGAGGGGGTGTCATAATCCATCACAGACCCCCCAAAGTGCTTGGCCTTGCCCCACAGGACTGCACGTGAGGCAGGCAGAATCTGCTGCAAGAGACTGTCCCTCCCCCAGGGGACATGCCTGGACATTGCCACCTGGCCTGAGTGTATATTAACCCATGGGATTCTCTGCTTTTGGGGGGACCATCACCGCCAAGAAGAGCAGCTGGAGAGGATCAACGCAACATTGTTGGGATCCACGGATGGTGATATTCTTTTATTCTGTCTCTGTCACTCTTTCTGTCACGCCCACCTCTTTTCCTACTTCTCCCTTTCTCTCTTTTTTTTTCTCTCTCTCTCATATTTACTGTCAAATAAAACCCATACTATTGACTGGCATATGGTCTTGTTTGTACCTTAATTTGGGCAGAGGTATTTCTAGAGAACCTTAATAATTGGATCTTAACACCCAAGGCACTCCTGGCCTCTGAACACGAGGTGTGCACATATTTTCAGACTACTACAGGGTTTTTTCCTATAATATAGACATAGTGATAACTTCAGCTAGGTCATTCTCCACCTTCATTTTCTGAAAATAGTTTCACATGTTAAACCACAGTGTAACTCAAGGATTACAGTCAAGCCCAATCTACAAAAGGTAGGACAGAAGCGAACTGTCAGTAATCTGAGGTGACAACTATTAAGTTTTCTTCCTGCAAGTGATGTCTAAATCCTAAGTAGCATCTCTACCCATGTTATACTACCTTCATGGGAATCAAACCTTTACCCCATACACATACAGCTTCTTGTACAGAATAGATGTTTTTTTTGCATCAGCTATTTCTATGGAAGAGCAGGAAAACCAGTTCTTTTTAACATCTGTAAATCTCTCTGATGTCTCTAAGGTGCTTCGCTAAAGATTTATTCCTGTAAAGCTTTTACAAAGACTGCACCGACAATAATTCATATGAGGGATTAACCACAGGGTTAATTAATGTTCTGAACCAAAGAGCGGTATGGCAGTGTGACATGCATAGTCACAGACAGTCACAGAAATGCAAAGCACCATTACTCTCACTCAGCTGACTATACATAAAGCTGTGAAGTACAGATGGTTTTAAAGTCAAAGGGTGATGATATTATTATTTTCAAAACATCTTAAGAACACACCGCAACAATGTGAATGTTAAATGAGCACAGCAGCACTTAAAAAAAAAAAAGCCAACTAATCATCACGGTTTCATGCCTGTCCCCTGTCAAATGCTAACAAACGTTTTTCTTCTTGAATTTCACCAATCACTGCAATTAAAGGAAAGAAAAATAACTCCAGCCAATCTAGAGCATCACCTTGAATCTGACCCTCTGCTTTGGTCATTAAGCAAATTCTCAGAGGTGAGCTACATGACTGCACTTCATTTGGTCATTTCAGGAGCATTTTCTATACTTTGGTATTGTATAAGAGACATAGGCAGAGACAAAAAAAAGCTTCCCAAATAGCAACATTAGGAAACTATTAAGCTGATTAGATACAAAAACATGTTGAATTAATGATGTCTCAAATTATTTCTCTTTTTTAATTTCTTAATAGCATTAGCTCTTATAAAAGACTCTAACCCATTTTTCACACAGCAAGTTGGCTTTAAAGTTTCATTTGAAATATTCCAGCAAAGACTAAAACATACACACAGCACCATACACACCAGTGAGCCAATTCTAGGTACTTTGCATTTCAATAAAACTTATCCTGGGACTATATCCAAGAAGTTTTTAAAAAGTCAATTAATTTAGACTCTTGAGAAAGGTCAGTACAAAGCTTATATCCTGGATCATAAAAGGTAAAATGTTTATCCAAGAACAAATGGTAACAAATAATGAAAATCCATTGACTTCCTAGTTTACAACCTGTTCACTCAGCTGAACAGTTTCATCACTAATAGTTTCATCAATAACAGTATTTCATCCAAGATAAACAGCTATAATATGAATGGCATGCTCCAGCTATACTATACAAACCATAAAAGTACCATTCAGCACAACACAAGCTGTTCCTGAACCTTTCAGTGTGAGGCCAGTGACAGTGGGATCATCCACATTCATGAAGTGACTTGTGAGCACAAGAACTTGCAGTGCTTGGGGAAAGCATCAGTGAAGAACCTAAGGTAACAAGTGCTGAGGCACTCGGTGCTTCTGCAGCACACAGCCAGCAGTCAGCAGTGTGGGCTGCTCTCTAACAAGGTGGTAAAGTGTCCATATAGTCCTGCACAGCCAGTGCAGAGCCCAAAAGAGCGGTTACTTTCGTGCTTTTCCCCCCTGCACAGACTTCTTGGAAAAATGCCCAGAGCAACAGAATATTCACAATGGCCAGCATGAAGGACAAAGCTCCCATTCATTAAGTACCACTGAGCTGTTGTACAGCTCTGTTTTCACAGATTCCAAATTTCAAAATTCCAACATAAGCAGCAAGAATTCTTATCCTCCAGAGCAGCTGGACTTGAAAAATATAAATATATTGCACCTCTATGTCACTTTGCTAAAGGTCTATCAGTACCTGGAAAAAACTACCTTTTTTGTGATCCTAAAGACACACCCAAGAGAAAATTCGATGAGACTACTATATATATACACCTGTTGAAATAGTTAGGGCTGAATTAGACTTCACAGATTTTTTCAGAAAAAAAGAAGAGAGAAAGAGAGAGAGAAAGAGAGAGAGAGAGAGAAAGAGAGAGAGAGAGAGAAAGAAAGAAAGAAAGAGAAAGAAAGAGAGAAAGAGAGAAAGAAAGAGAGAAAGAAAGAGAGAAAGAGAGAAAGAAAGAAAGAGAACAAGAAAGAGAGAAAGAAAGAAAGAGAGAAAAATAAGCAGAGAGAAAGAAAGAGGGTGACAGAGAGAGAAAGAGAAAGAGAGAAAGGAAAGAGTAAAGGAATTTATCCCTGCCAGGGAAAGAGCCAGGACTAACGTTACCCAGTCATTTGATTTGACCATTGCTTCACTTCCTGAAAGTTCTTATATAACATAACTAATTCTTTGTACGTTATAGAAATGTCCCCTTAAACTGCTTTCAAAAATCTATAGGTATCACAATAAAAAGAAGAATGATCAGTATGGCAAATATCAGCATATGCTAATTTTAGCAGAAATAGAGAGAACCCTACCCTACACAACAAACTGCCTTATCTTGAACTTGTTGACAATGCACATTAAATACACAGACAAAAAAAACCAAACAAAAAATACCTGGTGAGCTCTTCTTTTATCTTCAAGGGTTCATGTGGGTAGAATTTCACTCTAAAACACATGGTATATGGTGGATGAGCTGAAACATTATAGAGAAAAAGCATGAGAACAGTAGCAAACAAACATTGTCTCAGCCACTCTGAAGGAGTGACCTCAAGGAGTCATACCAATGCTTATTTTAGACAGAGATTCAAACAAGAGCAGTAATTATTGTATGTGCTATATTTTGGGGTTGGGTTTTTTGGCAAATGATAAACAGTAAGCAATGATAATACTACAAAATTGAAGAAATTATTTGGTTAATGAAACTAAAGACATCAGAACTATTTCTGTTTCCAGGATTTAATGAGACTATAGTACCTACTTCTGAACAATGGTATCAATACCAGCCCTGACTGTATACTCCAGAAACACATGCCTGGATAACGCCCAGTTACATGTGATGTACAACAGCAACAAAAAATAGAAACGTATTATATCTTTTGTTATGATTGGTATTTTTTGGAAGGCTCAACTCTTCTTGAAGATAAAGGAATATTTTCCTCTTTCAAGACCTCACAGTTGTACTTATTTTAAGTATGCTCAGCCTTGACAAAAATGGCTGATTTCACTTTTTTTTTTCCTTGTTTAAATAACTAATCCTTTAAGACACAAGGACAAACTTCACTAGGGATGGGAGTGGAAAGACGAAAAATATGGGAGAAAAAAAAGCAAGCAAGTAATCAGTAACAAATAGAAATGAAGAGGAAATGAAGGAAGAAAAACAAGCCTTAATTGTTCTCTAAAGATGGTCTGAACTTTCACACTTATCAAATCTGGACAAGCCCTCTGAAGGCTAGAGAAACACTTGGTCTGTTTTCTGTGGGCTTTGCTGTCTTAGATGTGACAGCAGCATTGTCCTACAGTGGCTGGAAATAAACTGTCTTCCCTGCCCTAACAGCAAAGTAGAAGGTAAAGTGAATTCACTGTCCCAGAAAGGAAAGCAGCCATCCAGAAACTCACTAAAGAGTCATGTTGCCTGGACAAAGCAAAAGATAACTGAAGGCATCTTAAATGGTTCTGTCACTCCTCAGTAGCCATCTTAAAAGCATACAAGGGAGAAAAACCTGTGCACTTGGAATACTGTTCTGCTTATAATATATGATAGAAGAGACAACCCATACTAAACAAGCAAGAGCACTTCCACAGAAAAAAAAGGAAAAACGAAAAAGGAAAAGGGAAAAGTGAAAATGGAAAAGGGAAAAGGGAAAGGGAAAGGGAAAGGGAAAGGGAAAGGGAAAGGAAAAGGAAAAGGAAAAGGAAAAGGGAAAGGAAAAGGAAAAGGAAAAGGAAAAGGAAAAGGAAAAGGAAAAGGAAAAGGAAAAGAAAAAGAAAAAGAAAAAGAAAAAGAAAAAGAAAAAGAAAAAGAAAAAGAAAAAGAAAAAGAAAAAGAAAAAGAAAAAGAAAAAGAAAAAGAAAAAGAAAAAGAAAAAGAAAAAAAAAAGAAAAAGAAAAAAAAAAGAAAAAGAAAAAAAGAAAAATACTTTTAACTGTTTTGGCAGATTTAGAATTAGTTAGTGCTTGAAATAGGGATGCAGAAATAAGAATAGCTAATGCATGGCTCTTCAGGGCACTATCAAATAAAAGCCTACTTCAAGACCCCAAAAAGTACTGAATTTTACCCAATTTTTTGGATGCCAATTAAAGAATTAAAAATTTGTCGGTGTTAAAAGTAAAAATAGAAAACAAAGAGTAATATTAGTAGAGTTCCACTCTGGCAGTATCTGGTAAACACATAAAAGTAACAGCTGCCCTCTATGCAGAGTATCATAGCAAGGAAAGGATGGCATACACTGCTCGGTAAAAATAGCCCACATTAATAGGAAAGGTTAAAGTAGGAAATGTTTTACTTGTAGCAGAAGAACAGTGTGTGACAGAAGTACACACCAATGCACAGAACATGCAGATTTGTCAAGGCAGCTTAAAGCCTATTTTGCAAATCTTTTCCTAGACTCAAGCTTCTGTAACAATACTCCTCCTCAGCAGTGCAGCAATACTATACAAATCTGCTGCAGCCTGCTAAGCAGAGGTGCCTTCTCAGCATGAGCAAGAATGGAACAAATACAACTTTCAATTTGAAATGTTAAAAAGAATATGAACCAGTCCATCTAATTCATCTCTGAAGATAAGAAGGCTCCCTGCAATTACAGAAGGAAACAAGGTTCTCTTTTTCTGTTTCTTATTCTCGAGTAGAAAACCAGCCACAATGAACATTTGAATGGGGAAGGAGAGAACTCTCAAAGCTATTCACTTTACTCTCCATCTTAATTTTAAGGTAACTCATAAGCCCAACGCTCTTCCAAAGATGCTTTTGATGATGTGGAAACATTTGGCAAGGCCTTGGTCTTCTAGATTTTACCACACTGGAGAACCACACGTGAGGACTTCATGTTCTCTCATTGGTTTCTCATAGTGGAAACAAAGACAGGCATTGAATATTAGCATCTCAAGAGACGTGATTTCTCAGTTCCTTGAAAGTAAAATTATTTTCTACCTCTTCCATATTAAAGTGAAAATATTAATAATAAGCCTTCCCAAAACAGAGCAGAATTTGCAGAAGCATATTTCATCAACACAAAGCTAGCAAGCACATAATCAGTTTTTTTAATAGCTATTTCTTATAAGTATTTTCTTTCAGAGGGGTCCTTTATCTCTCAGATAAGGAGCAGCTGGCATAGAAAATGCCCAAGGCTCTGTCAGAATTTCCTACCATCAGAGTTCACTTTCTCACTAAAAAATATTCGCAACTACAACAATTTCAAAGGACTTTGGTGTGGAGAGTAGTATTGATGGCAAACTCCATTGCAGTAAGGCTATTAATTTGCCCGTTTATATGCCAAAATGTTAATATTATATTCATACCCTGAGAATGCAACATTGCAGAAAACTTCCTGTGTGTCTCCTTGATGTTACATACTCTCTGAATTACAGTAGCCTACAAAAAGTTAGTGAAATTCAAAAAACAAACAAACAAGCAAGCAAAAAAATTACACTCAAATAGTCTCCATGTTCACTAATGCTGCAGAAGGACCTCTGGGGATCCATAAGACATATGCTGTTGTTTCTATATAACTCTTCCCTTACCACATGAATCAGCTGTTTACGCACACCCCTTGCTGGGCATTTTTAAGACAGATAGAACATTACTCAATGTTTTTATGCATAAGGGGTACCTGAGCTATCATAAATGTCAGATTATGGGGTCTCCCACGTTGCACTCATTAGTTACAGAATAACACATGGCAAGGTGGATTTTTGTCAGCTGTTTATAATAACGTTTTGTAAAGTATTATTAAATCCTCATGAGGATCATAGGTATAGAAGACACAGCATTCAGAATAGTGCCTGAGGGATCACACAAAACTTCGTGTTCTTCTTGTACACATATTTATAAATCTCATATTTGATTAAACTTTTCTTTACATTTGTACTGAGATCCTCTGCTTCATTCCACCTCCTTCCAGATTTTAGGACAGCATGAGAGATTACAGAAATTAATTGAAAAATTCCAATGACCTGACACAGGAGAACGTCCTTCTAGCATTATTCTTTCAGATCATAGAATCAATAGAGTGGTTTGGGTTTGAAAATACTTTAAAGATCATTTTGTTCTGATGCTCCTGCCATGAGCAGGGACAACTTGCAGTAGACCAGGTTCCAACTTGGCCTTGAACACCTCCAGGGACAGGACACCTACTACATTTCTGGGCAACTTGTTCCAGTGCCTCACCACCCTCACAGTAAAGAATTTTTCCCTAACATGTAACCTAAAACTGTGCTTTTTCAGTCATGCAAGGTAGCAAGAAAAACATGGAAACTCAGAGTCCTGCACATCAGAGTAACAGAAATTATTCTGTTCCACTATCATCAAGCAAAACCATATATCTGGATATTTCTCACCTAGGAGGCTACAGAAAAACTGCATATTACTATACAAATAATCTTTAAAATTAATCAAAACACAGCAAGAGAGAAAGTGCATGGGAAAACTCTATTCTTTACTTAAATGTCAGTGTTGATGTGACTCAGGTTTTACACCATAACATTCCTAGATAGAAAATAAGCAATAAAAAAATGTAACATGACCAAATAGAGCACTTTATTGTCAACACTGGGGGGAGAATACCAGTATACACAAAAAAAAAAAAAAAAGCAAAAAACCAGAAAAATTTCATTTAGAAGTTCTTTATCCTGAATCACAAAGATACAGCTACTTTCAGCAACCTTCCAGAGAGTTTTCCAACACACTTTTGGAATCACACTGCTTGCAGCTGCTGACCATGGGTCACCAATTGGCTTCAGTCCATACAAACAAGCCTGGCAGTGGTTCATTATGTTTCTCAGAAACTAAATTTTTCCCTCTCAGGCAAAATTAGTGGTAAAAATGACTGAGGCACAAATCTAGATTACACATCGTGTTACAACACAAACATTACAATGACAGTGGAAAATGCAAAGGTAGGTGATGAGACAAAAAAGATACCATGCCTTCATTCTTTTTATGTGGTGCCAGAACACATTTAAACATGGTTTCATATGTGATAAGACAAAATAGAAAACATTTTGGAAGATTCCTCCTGTCATATCCTAATGTTACTACATATGAACTTACAACAATTTTTTCCAAAGCTAAAGAAATTAAAATGGTAGTACATCACACAAGAACCTATGGAGACTTCAGAGCTTCAAACATACAACATTCTATCCTGCAGATGGAAAGGTATTGTTGCCAAATCATGAATTCTGTACAACCTAGCTATATAGAGGGATCATGCCTGCATGATTCATGTACTACTGATGCCCACGAAAGCTAGTATCTACTAAAATATATACTAGAATACTTCTACTATTCAAACTTTTTCTGCTCCAAATATTTGTCAATATTGAGCTGCACATACAAACACACTAAAAAATTTGCTACTGTGCTGGAGGAAAAGGGAGTTCACCACAAATACTGGCTGAGCTCAAGCAGACAGAATTTTTGAAATTTTTCTGCTTGTATGCAAGTGCTTCATAATTCTATGTAAATCTAAGCATTCAACTGAACTTCAAAGTTTTTGAATCATTAGTAGTATTAGAGGAATTTACTCACTGTTTTCTGAATTCCTTAATGCAAAGAAATAAAAGGGAACACCTAATATAGTCACTGTGAGTAGCATTCTGCCACTATTTCTCCCAGAAGTGACGTATACATAACGTATGTTCTATTAATCAGTCACTTCATTGCTTCTGTTTTTACACTTTCCACCTTTTCAGTCCTCACTTGTACCACTTGAGACTGGGACGCTTTGCAAAAGAGTCTCAATAATTTCTTCTTCTGAGTCTAAACCTTTTCATAGTAAACTGAATATTTTTAGCTAAAATATGAGTTAGCCTTGTGCCTTTAGAAATTGTTTGGTGTTCTACATTAATATAACCTATTGTTAGAAAAATAATTCAAAATTATTCTGATGCCAAATTCTTACAAAACGTCCTTGAAACCTGTGGAAGCATATTCTATATCGATTATACACAGGTACATAAAATATATACATAGTGGGTTTTCTTTTTCCTTGAAGGGTTATTGTAGCAACTAAGGTCCTTCATCTGTGACATACGATAAAATTAAGTTGCACTCGTATTAAAAGTAAGCTGCCAATCACATAGTTAATTCAACTTCTGTGTCCTGAATCTAACGCTGGTAACAAGAATCCTTTGTTAGCATCTCACCCTCTTTTGCTTTTGTTCTTAAAACCTTCTCACCATGGTAAATAAACTCATGCTAGCTGCATTTTGTTTTGCTTTTTTTGCTAAGCATTCTTTTTTCATTTTTTAGAGTTTTGATTAGGATTCTATCAGAAAAGCCACAGAAGTCCTCTGATGAGGCCATCAAATCACTACATCTGTGTTACTAATGGACTACAATCTATCACATCTAGGCAACATCTACATGCAGGAAAAATTGTTCTGAATAAGTCAAAACATTCTCAGCGCATCTGTTGGCAGAGCTCCTGCATATGTTGCCATGCAAAGTGCAACAAGAGGAATGAGTCCTTATGCTTTGTTGGGTAAAAGCAATGATACAAATGCAGGCTAGAGGATACATTCCAGAAACTCTTCTACTTTTGATAACAAATTGGAAGGAAGAAAGAGATTAAGAAAATTTGCAATTATTACAATCCCTCTGTTCTTCCCTCTTTTTTTCCTTCACTAGCATTGCTGAGGAGCACAGCTCAGTTCTAATTTTACATTTATTAACTTAATTTTTACTGGATAATACTCCAGCTAGCTAGACACAAGATATAACAATTCACACCAAATACATCAGATGTATGTGTGTAGGTGTACATACATGTGTGCACATGTTGCAATATATACTATTGTTGCATTAATGGAATAATTCCACATAGTGCAGTTAACACCCTGCATTAACTGGTTTTGCATATTAGACAATCTCTTAAGCCTTACCATATTTTAAAGCAAATACATTATCTCCCACATAAAAAGCAACTTGTACTTAGGCTTAAAACAGAACACTGTATACAAAAAATATGTGGATAATATTCTCTTCCATTTTATAAACTAAGTAGATAGATAGATAGATAGATAGATAGATAGATAGATAGATAGATAGATAGATAGACAGCTAAGACCCAACTTCTAATGAGCTAAGTCAGGTCTCCAGAACTGCTAAATTATCTTCTGCTGCTGGATTAAAACTTCTGAGTACCAAAGCTCTTCTGTTTCCTGAAGAGGTCTTCACAGTGGGACTATTTAATGGAAATGATAAGCCAGACAGTAACATTTCCAAAAGATAATTAAAATAATACATTCCTGTTTTGAGGACACTTTTTTAAATAACGATCATAATTTCCTCCCACCTGTGGCAGAAGCTCACCACTTAGCCCACAGTACTTGAATTTGCTGGACAATAATAATGAGCTCAAGCCATGCATTTTCAGGATGCAAGGGACAGCAGGAAGAAGGAAAACCAGAAAATACCCAGAAGCTATAGCCACACTCAATTTTATTGCCATCTCCCAGTGGCTGATTGCGTCTGACTGAAAATGAGAGCTGGAACATGCATGTCCTCCCAACAGATGCACCACCCCACGGTGTCTGCTGCTCTCTGGCTCTAGCCTTGAGCAGGAAGGAAAAGATGTTGATGTGCAGAGCACTGTGAGATGGTGGCATCAAGGTAACATGGAGTCTTTAGGACTCCAGACAGGATATGAAGGACCTATTTGCACAGAGAAACAAATGAAGTTTATTCTAAATTACTGCATGGAACCACAAGAAAACCTTCAGACATTTAAAAATCAATTTAAAAACATGAGCTCTCAAGACTTACATTTCATTTGCTTGAAGATGGACTTGTTGGGCTCGAGCCAGTGCTGGAAAGACAAAGCAGAGAGCAGAGGTTAATATGGATCACAGTAGACAAAAATACTCTTGTAAATGTATATGGTACCAAAAATGGGAAGTAGGATTTTTGTTTCACTGAGACATACATAAGTGAGAAAAGCACCTCCATACAGGAATCGCACTGTATGAGCACACTTGATGTCACCAGTGCCTATTAGAAAGCTGTAGCTGAGGTAGAAATAAGACAAATATTTCAAAGATACATTTAAAGGAGAAAGGCTCTAGTGGTCAGTTTGCAGCAGACACTTCAGTCTCATATTTTCAGCCATTTTTTTTCAGAAGAATGATCATATCAGGCAGTGGGACAGACTATTCAGAAACTTTAATACTGTCTCTTCATTAGTGTTGTCTTCTACATTTCTTATAACTGAAGCGTGCCAAAGTACTCTATCCTCAAGTCAAAATCCTCAGGACAAAAGCCATTGTTCCCTTCCAGCAATAACTAACAATCTGAAGGGAAAAAGACTGCACTTATCCAGGAAATGTACTCAATACGAGCAGCCAACATACAACTGAGAGGTATGTATGCTTATTAGTAGGTGCATGACTTTTCAGGAAAAGACAGTTTTGGCAGGAAAAGTTTCATTTTTTTTTATGCTCCTAGAAAATAAACTCAGGTGCTTCTGTAACCAAAAGTCGGGCTCACATTTTAGTTAAGAGCCTTAGCACATCCCCTGCTAGCAATAGCTGACCTGCTCAGGAGGGTGTTTTGTCAGACAAAAGAACATGCTGATATTCAAGTGCCACTTCTGACCACAGCCAGCAGCTTTTGTGCTGCATTTTTCCTGTAAGCAAAAAATCTCCACAGTAAAATGAGATTTGTGCTGCAGAAGCAGCTGGTTGAAAATCACAGCATTCAGTTTTAATAAGAATGCTCAACATCAGAAGGGTTTGCACCAAGGGGTTTCATTTTTAACCCTTTCACCCTAGCTCTAAAACTCTTTGGTCAACTCTTTGGTCAACAGAGAAAGGTCAGGGGTAGATATTTTGTAGGAGCTGTTAATAACTGACAAAATATTATCACTTTAAAAATTATGACCTCTCAAGAATTCAGATGAAGTCAGGATAACTGTAGACTAGTTTTCTGAAAGAACTTTTGACTAAACAAATACCTTGGAAAAACCTTTTTCAAATATCTGCAGTTTATTTACTGTGGTTGCTCAGAAATTCCCACATATAGTTTACAGTAGTATCAGAGATAAGCTCTACAGCATATTCCCATTTGAAGCTCACTTATCACTGAGAGACCGATACGGAAACCTGTACAAACAAAACAAAAACCCAACAACCCCAAACTTCAAATAACAGCCACAACAAAACAACAACTCTACAACATTTCTTTACCTATTCCTTTTTCCCAGTATCTCTCTTTTTAGGGCAAAAGATGAAAGAAACAGAATTGAGGCAGCAATGACGGTTTCACTGTCTTACCAGAAATATCTAGCTCATTTCATCCTTTTTATAGATCATACATATAAATTATTTATATGTTTCACTCTGAATAATGGGGGGTGAGACTTGTTCATAAAAAGGTAAAGACAATCTGATTTAAGAAATCTTACACAGTCTGCAGTGTTTTATAGACACATAATCCAAAATGAATTCACAGACAGAAAACCAGTCAAGACACACAGATATAGAAGTGCACTTTCCTTAACCTCTTCACTTACCCACCCCAGCTCCACCAGGATCAGGGCAGTCCTAGATGAAGATTCAGACAGCTAAGGGGAACTTGGCCAGTGAGCCATGCTGAACTGCTCCCAGGAAACTGAGAGTTAAGAGTATTCATTATTTTCATCTAGTGGAAGCACAACACAATTTTCTTGATATTTCTTTTTGAAATACCTAGCTGGAATATCAGCACAGACCAGGTCAGCATTCAGAGCTGTTTGAAAAAGTTAATTGCCTACTCTAACAAAAAGTCAGAAGTAAAAAAAGCCAATTTGTAAATGTGAAACCCTCATACTAACCACATGAAAAATGAAAGAGGGGAAACATGGATGAAACTCCTCAAACTCCCAAGAATGCAGATTTACCTAACATGTCCAAAAGCACACATGTTTCTCTAAGACCTGATCTTCATGGGTTAAAAAGAGATTGAAAACACGCTGAGCAATTAAGCAATCTAGACTTTCAGAGGTCATGGAACTGACAGGCAGTTTTTACAAGCTCAGATTTCTGTTGTGACCTTCTGTTGGTGGAAGATTGCAAACGTGTACACAATTCAGCTGAATCTTCCAGAAAACAGAGGAGTTACTTTATAATTTGTGGAGATTTTCAAAGACACAGCACTTAGGTACTTAATGCTCTCTGACTGTCAGGGGAAGATAAACACCTAGTCATTGCTAATACTTCTGGAAATAGCCACCCCTATATTTGTTTGCATATTTCAATTTGAATATTGGGAAAGATTTTCCCCTGAGTACTTATCTTTCAGCCCTACAGCATTGACTATTAATAATTAATACCTGTGCCTCATCTCTTCTATACAGTATCCAAGCTATATTTATTCCAGGATTAATTGGCTGTTATAGTTAGGACCAGATGAAGGTTCCTACAAATTAATCAAATGGTTTCAGCAGAAACTTCAAATTGAAAAGTATCTCATTTTCCAAAATGCTTTTTTTATGTAGCAGTATTTTTTAACAATTTTCCCGAAACAAGAGAAAAAACTCTTAGCTGAAAGGGAAGTATAACATTTTGAGTTACCTTGTCAAGATGAATTTTTGAAGCATTTTAAATATTCAGCTGCAAAACAATGTCATTGATACATATGCCACACTGCCTTGTAAAACAGTCTACAGATGTTTTCAACTCTTTATTGTAAGGAATTATTGTACCCTTTATTGTACTTGATAAGACTAATAAAAAAAAAGCAAACAAAACTAGTCAGATGTAAAATTGGAACGAGGAACAATAATCTTTTATTTCCCTGCTAGCACTAAAATGTGCAAATCAGGGAGAGAAAAAACCTTCAGCAATTTTATGCAGTTTCATTTCTGTCTAATGTACTTGACGCTGTAGTCCATAAAGGCTGCTTTAATTGGATGATGGCCTACACCCTCAAACCAGCTTGGCTTTATATGTGATAGTACTTAATGATCACCAGAAACCATTGCTGCAGGGGCTGAGCCTCCCGTTTCATTGAAAGCATGCTAGCAACATGGTTGCTGCCCGATGGGGAAGAAAATACTTTGATCCTAATCCAGCTAACACATTACCAAGGGTCCTGAGAGGAGATTCATGTTCAGCACTACAAATTTCTAATCTCTTTGCCAAAAGAGGTTTCAGTAGCTGCTGGGTATCTCAGTGGTCAGACAGATGTCCTCACAGAAACAGAAGGCAGAGTGAAAGATACTAGAGATCTTGAAGGTCAGTCATGGGATAGCTAACGAGTCTTGGTGCATCAAGTGCCAGTGGTGAGTAAGCAAACTATCATGGATGTCACTTTTGGTGCTGGGATCCTAAAATATGCTGAGCACTGCCTTCTGGCTAAGATTTCATTGCAATTTCGTGCCGTGTTTCAGACTAGTGCAATTTTTACTTTGTAAATAGAGCCTTCACCTCCGATCAGCCCTTAAGTGGCACTGAGTAGTCATTAGCGAGGCCAGGTGTGTTCTTGCTTACCCACAAATGCTGAGCAGCTGATGTGCTATCAGCTTTCACAGCAGAAGTTCGGGGTGAACAAGGACACTGTGCAAGGGTAAAAGCACCATTCTGGAAAGCCAATTTAACTCCACAAACACTGATATGCTTTTAGTAAAAACAGTTCAGCCTGTTTCAATCTGTTTCAAAGGAAGCCATTCACTGAGGAGTGAGAGAATTGAGATTGGTCTTGATTCAGCACAGGGTTAAGGGTTTTAGAACAAAAAACAGTGAGGAAAAGAGGACACAGTGATAGAGTCATCGAATGTCCCAGGTTGAAAGGGACGTTAAAGATTATTTAGTTCCACCTCCCATGCCATTGACAGAGATACCTGTCACGAGACCAAGTGAAGCTCAGAGCTTCATCCACCCCGGCCTTGAACACCTCCAGGGATGGGGTATCCATGACTTCTCTGGGCAACCTGTGCCAGTGCCTCATCACCCTCAAAACACAGTCTCTCCCCTCTTCCAAGCCAAGAGGTTTTTGATTTAGTCCCTGCGTTTGCAAGAGGAGCAGTTAGGAAGAGGCAACTGAAAGTGGCCAAATACCGTGAATATTTAAATCTCGCTCAGCAAGCAATATTCAGCCAAGTGCTTGCATGTGCATAAGTAAAACAGAATCAGAAGAACCTGTAGGTTTTACAAAAATATTCCAGGCAAGGAATGGATTGGAAAACTTTGTTTAATCAACAGAAAAAAGCAGGAGAATGGAGATATGAAACACTGCTATAAAAGTTTTAAAAATTTATTTTATTTAAAACTCAATCTTATATTAATCTTGAAAATTAACATCTAACCTTTTCCTTGAATGAAGAGCAAAATCAAAGTAAATTTGCTTTAGCTTCAAAGAAGTGACTTGCATCTGGTCACCACCTGCCAAAAAAAACCAACCACCACAGCCCAAGAAAAGCAGCCATCTCCAAAGCTAATGGAAGTTCAGACAGGGGAATTAATTAGGTGTCCACTCTATACGGGCACAAGAGGTACCAAAGGACACAGGGCACAATGTGTGTCTCTTTCTTCATGCCCTGAGGCCAGTACCATTTTTTCATGGTTTCAAGAACCTTTATATCAAGGATATTGATATTGTTCTGCTGTAGCAAAAGTCCAAAGGCTGGGCACCAGCGCTACTTAGTGGCATGCTAAGCAGGAAGAAACAAGGTACGTCACTGAAACAAAAATTAATCTGGTCCAGAAATAGTAACATACACTCAAACAGAATCATTTGTATGATTCTGAACTGGAATTTGTTAAACAAATTTCCAATCTATCACTGAGCTATATGTTGGAGTAGCTGAACTCATCCTAGTCTGTACATCAGTTGAACATCTGGCCATAAAATCTGCATATATTGATGTATGCACAACCCACCACATTCTCACACACAAGAGATTCACAACTGATGAAAAAAACCTTTGTTTTTGTCAATATATCTTGTAAAATTATTTCATTTTCAAGTTTACTAATCTCCACACAAGATATTTCAGGTAGTAACATTTCTGCTTAATTAAATGTACATATGTATATATTTTCTTCACACTGCTATTCATTTCTGTCAAATTTTTGTTTAGTACATAGATGCAACTCTGCTAGTAAAAGCAAGCTGCCATTTAACTCAGCACTTCCTCTCTGAAAACGGCCTGAAGCAAGCACTTAGAAAAGAACAAAAGCAGTAGCTCCCATTGTGCTCTACGGGCTTTTTACACCAGCCTCCACTACAATTTGTTTGTAAGTCTTTGTAGACTTTCACCAGTTTGTCTAAACTCCCATTTTTAAACATTTTTTTCATGTTTTTGACAGCTACAATGAATTTTATCACTGGCTATCTTTTTTTTTAAACTATTTCTCAATACCAGTTACTTTATATTTAGTTTAGTGTGTTTCTGTTCTGTTTTAAGAATCACAGGGTGACCTTTCCCTAATCACCTTCTCCAAGCTATTTTACATCCCATCTTTGTCTCTCATTCACTTTTGCTTACTCTCTGTCTCTCTCTCTCCCCTACTCATTTTTTCTCATTCACCTTTTTTCCTAGCTGTGTTATTCTTGTCTAATCCATCTCTGGATGAAATCCATTTCTGTTAGATACAATTCTCACAGCCTTCATGCTTCCTTTTCTAGTTCTACTGTATTTTTTTTGAACTAGCATGACCTGAGCTGCACACAACAAGCAGTGTATCACCAAGATGTCATGTAAATGCATGTAACTTTTTTGATAACTCTGTCCTGAAGAAGAGATTTGTGCACACGGACAAGGATTAGAATTTGTATTAACTTATGGCGCAGCCACTCCAGTGTTCTGCCTGTAACACTTCTACTCTACCCCTTCACAGAGACTGGAGAGCTCCCAGACAGATCTCTTCCCATGGCTATATGGAACATTACAACTCATTACACAAAAACATAACTTCATTAAATAGTGGCTGCAAATTATCTGATGTGTCTTTCTGCCAACCTTCACCACCCTCACCTGGGACTAGGTGCACATTTTTAAGAACATGTATTAAATCACTGCTGTTGCTAAAGCAGAGATCAGCAGCACCCAATACTTGCTGACCCTTTCCAAAGGCCTCCCTGATGAGGAACTGCTGTACATTTTGTCTATAGCTCCCATTAAAAACAGAACTGCTACTTCACAATAAAGCAATTCATTACTGACAGAACAGAGGTTACAGTTCCCTTCCCCAGTAAATACTGGTACAATGCTGAACTACTTAGGCTGTAAGATTAAACCAATATTATGCCCAGGTCAATTGTAAGTGACACATTTTAGAATACAAATGGGTCTCCCCACCACCCTTACTAGTGAAATAAACATGCAATCTGACAAAAATCCTATCTCTGTGTAGAACTGCCATCCAGTTTTCATCATATTTAAGCTTGAAAACAAAATGAGAATTGTTTCTGTGGTGGTTTTTAGCAGGAAATTGGCAGGCAGGCCAACAAATCCATAGTGTACAGCATCATCTTTCTACAAAAGCACCAAGCCAGTCTCTGTGCTCTGGGAAAGTCAGAAAATCCCAGTTACTCAAAGATCAGCTGCATAGAGGGAGTGTACTCATAGAGTAGTTTCACTGATTTGCCAGCTTTATTTTCATACTGCCAGTTGTACAAGCACAGAGCCGAAACCACAGCACCTCTGTGCTGCTCCCAGACAGCCCTGCAGCACTCCCACATGACAAAGCATCTCCATGCTTAAGGGTGATCGTGATCTCAAACATTTCTACAGTCACAGGTGAGACTTCACGGCTGCTTCGGGGTCCTACAAAGCCTTTTCATGACACTTCCAACCCAGTCCACGGGTAGCTCCAAGGTATTTCTGTCTAACCACTACCTCATGCTTTCACAGTCTAAAACAAAACCACAAGCATGTGCACAGATTGACCCACTGGGAGTAAAAAAAAAAATGGAAATAAGTATTTCCAAGTTTAAATCATTTTTCAGGTGCCCTCCTGAATGGACTTAAAGACTCTATTTCACCACACTAACCTCTTTCTGTTCAGTCTTCCTTTGCCCTCAAGACCAATGGCCTCTTTCAAGAAGAAATCCACTCTAGAGAAGATGCTGAGCAGCAGCTGCTATATCATGCTAGTCTCATCTCGTACCAGTCCGAAAAACACAAAAAAGCTGCTCAGTCAAGCAAAGGCATCTGGCACAGAATTAACCATTCTGCATTTCCTCGAGTGTGAGGTGTGACAATTGGCCTCAATATAGTGTCCAGTATATGAAAAGGTACCAGGAAGTAGTTCCTTGAGTAAGAAAATCAGTAACAGCTCATCCAGGCATGTTTCCTATTTGAAATTACTAAAAAGTACAAGCTCCAAATTATGATTTCTGGGTTCTTACAGTGTATCTCTATCTACTCTCTCGAGATTTCCCGGGGTTGGGTTTCCCTCAGTAAGAAGAATAACAGGATTCTATCCACCAATATGGCAGCTTATCTTCATGAAAACATATAAGAACTAAACACTTGGCAACTATACAGAATCATAAAACCAGCAAGCCTGGAAGATGCCTTTAACACCATCCAGTCCAATTGTTCTCCCAGCACTACCACTGTAACGCCTAAATCACTAACACACATCACTCCAGTGACAGATTCAGACTCCTCTTGAATGCCTTCAGGGATGGTGACTCCACCACCTCTGTGGACAACCTATTTCCTGGCCACCCTAAGAATGAAAAAATTTCCTAATGTGTAATCTGAATGTCCCCTGTGTCAGTCTAAGGCCATTTCCTCTGTCCTCTCACTGCAGGTGTGGTAGAGGACACCAACCCCCAGCTCACTGCACCCTCCTTTCAGAGGGCCCAGAACTGAACACAGGATTTGAGGTGTGGCCTCATCAGCGCTGAGTACAAGGTGGTGATCACTGCCTTGGTCAAATTTGACCAATACTAGCTGCAAATGTTCCTGCAGTTTAGAGTCAGGGAGAAAGGCAATGTGATCCCACATAATTCTCTTAGAAACCCACATGAAAAAGTCAACATTTAATAAATGAGCACTAGGAACTCCTTTGTTCTCAGTATCATTAGACATAAAATGGCATACCACAATTTACTGCACTAATAGTGCACTACTGACATTTTTGAATCTACCCTAAGGCAAAGCTTCCCCAAAGGAACATCCAAACATGATGCTAAAAGATACAAGATGGTGTAGAAGCTAGTGTCTTTAACAGTTAGTTCAATTTGGTTTTATTGTCGCTGTTACTCTCCCATATACCCAAAGATGTAAAAAAGATACAATGCTGCCTTCTGTTAAGTGTGTCTTCCAGAGGGTTTTTTTTGTCTGGAATAGAAAATGGAAAACTATTGAAAATTTTTAAAAGTTTAAGTATACCCAAAATATACACACATGTTTATTTATGTAGTAGAAAAAGATTATAATAAAAGTGGGGTTGGGAAGAAGAAGGAATATATATTCTTACTAACTTGAAAAGTAACCTATAAAAACACGAGCTGCTTTCCCACATTTCAAATTTTTTTCCAACATAAGACAATTAGTTTGATTGTGTATGCTTTTTAGACAAAAATTCTGAATGTTTTAAACAGAAATCTTGACACATTTAATTTTAAGCATCTGAAATATTGAAACAACTATTTTTTTTAATTATCAAAATCAGTCAAATATTTCAATATTCCTAAGACAAAATGCTACTTTTTGGTAGGATACTCTGCACTTAGAAAAGATTTTGGATTAAAGCAGGTATTTTGCCTCCTTGAGCTCTCTAAATAGATTGCAAAACAAAAGGACTGCATATTAGCTTTCAGGGCAACTCCAGAACCTTTGAACAAAAGAAATTATGTACTTAAAAGATGGAAGCAAGCATCACTGCTACACTAAATGCCAGCATGAGTAAATCTGCACTTTATTCATATATATGTGTGTGTGTGTGTGTTTGTGTGTGCGTGTGTTAGTCTGAGTCTGTCTGTGTACCCTATATATTATTTACATAATACTATATTCTATTCTATTCTATTCTACTCTATTCTATTCTATTCTTTCATATAGCTTAACTATGAAAAAAAAAACAATCAAGAATGATTCACCAAGAGCCAGAATTAAATGCATTATTTGGGCACTTTCATTCGGAACCATTGATATAGCCCTTTCTGTGAAAACACAAAGACTATGTAGTCTAATATAAACTGCAACAGAGGCATTCAGCGTTTCCAGCAAAGCAACATCTGTTGTGGACTACGAACAACAGAATCAGTAACAACTCTCTTAAAAAAAAGTTATGTTTTCTTGTTTTACTTCCTATTATATGTTGTTGCCTAGTCTCTGTTTGCCAATGTTTAATATAAACGTCTTCCATAAAATTATAGATAATTCTCTTTGAATTTTTTACAAACCTTCTGAAAGATTTTGCCTGACTGCTTCTGTTAGGAATGTCTCAGACTAGCTCTGAGGTGGTCTCTGTCAGCTCTCACTAGCTTAAGAAACCACCTCCCTTAAACTTTCTTTTTCTTTCTATTTTACAGTCTGATGCATGTATAACTGTATCTTCTTAGCTTTTGCTTCCTGCACTAAAAGGGTGTGCCCTTCTCAATATCATCTCATAAACAAACTCTCCATTCTCTTTATGTTTCTAATACTCCTTCTTTCCTCTCCTTCTTCAGTTAAATTGATCTTTCTTGAATACAGATACTTAGATCAGAACATTAGAGTGTAATGACGTGTCATTAGAGTGTAATGATATTAATACCTTCCTGCAAACAAAGTGTTGTCTTTTACCATAGCCACATAATGCACTGAAACCAGACTAGTCAATATACATTTTATTCATTATCCCACGGCACTTTATTTGCTTTGGGGCACTGAAGCGCATTGTCACACACATTGTTAACTGGTACAGCATGAAGTATCTCTTTCCTTCAAAGTAATTTTGCTGGCTCAAACCACCAGGTTTGACTTCAGAAAGAAGCTGTTTCTGGATTCCACCTACTGATCTTTGTTGAGTTACTGTTTGTGTTTTGTAACACACCTCACCAACCCCTAAAACTGTACTGCAGAAAATGAGTCTCCCTTCCTCCTCAGTGGGACCTGTAAGAATTCCACTGAGACGTCGAAATTTGTTCTACAAAACTGTAAGTAGTCCTATTCCATGGAGCTTTGAAAACTTCTTCTTCAGAACTCCAAGTACTCTTATGTGTACAGTGGCTACAATGATACAACATTTCTCCTGTGACCGCACCACATCGTATTTTTGCTAAAGCTTATCTCTATAACCACATACCTAGACAGCTACTGGGAGGTTTTTGTTAAGCTGAATTTCAGGCATCCAAGCTCACAACTGCCAAAACACAAAACAGTGGGAAAAGCTAAGTTTTCTACCAAGCTGTCCTGGTTTTGGCCAGGACAGAGATAACTTATCACAATAACCATGAGTTGGCAGAGCCTGGAGCTCTGTGGGCATGTCTAGGTTACTGTACACCACCTCAAATCACTTCTAAGGGGCAGAAGTAAGGAATTCTTGGGCTTCCAGGAAGAAGACATTAGTGACAATAAAAGATGCTGAATATAAAAATAGCTAATTTTGATTAATTGTAACATAGGCGAAGAATGTACTTTGCTTTCAATACATCAACAGAACATTTAAGTCTGTACAAAGAAGTGCACAATTATGTAGAAGTGTATCAATCATGTCCTAATTTGTGAGGGAGTTTAAAATAAAGAAATAATATCCAATTAGAGAAGTTATCCATATACTTAAAAACATGAGAGCAATTGGAAACTAGCACTTAAAAATGCATGTATGGAAAATATAAGTTTGGTAAGTCTGTTTAACAAAATCCAGCTGAAGAGTGGACCAGTCGATACAAGTCACCCTACTACATAGGATGGCTACAGTATTCTTAGTTGTACATTTAAAAGGAAATGAAACCGCAAGATCTTTTAAGTAAGAACATAATCTTTTTTTTCTCAAGTTTTCTTTTGCTGCTAACCAAGAGAAAATTTTAGCTTCTGCGTAATATTCTATAAACTTAGCACTAAATTAGCTGTACTACGAGAAGTAAAACAACCATATAGCCAAGATGGGTAAGACAGTGCAGCAAATTTAGCCAACAATATTGTTAAGAGCTCTTTGAAAAGAGCAAAGAGCTCTTTGAAACCACATAAGATATTATATAATACGCATCACAATGGGTTTGGGTTTTTGGAGTTTTTTCTGGAGGAACACTGTTATAAAGTATTCTGACAAAAACAATTTATGGTTTTTATTTTTTTAAAAAAACCTCTTTACTTCCATTAAGTAAAGTAACTATTCTGTAGGTTTTTTTGAGTGGCTGTCAGAGAAAGGCGCAATAGAACTAAGTGTTTATTAAGTCTTACTAAATTATAGCCCAATCTAGTGCTTCACCTAATTTTCCTTTCAATTCCAACCGGTTGAATACCTCTATTTTTACGATTGTGAAGAATTAAGAACTCTGGTCAGAATAACTGCTTATTTTTTTTCACTTCAAAATGGGAATGCAATGGAAATGATTCGGTGCAACTTTGCAAAGCTGTTGCAATTCTATGAGATTGAGCCCATGGTGATACCCCAATACCAGTGATTGTTGGAAGAACTAATTATGGTGTAGCGAGAGATACCCAGCCAAATAGGTTTTTTCTTCTTCAACCATAGCAGCTTCAAACTGATGATTGTTTCCAGAGATTAAATATCATCATATGCTCTCAAGACACTTGAAGTCATATCTCATCCTTAATCTTGAGACCAGTAGGACACCACAGTGAAGAAGCAGTTCTGAATTTCAATGTCTGAGGACTTTTACTTCCTGTGTTAACCACTGCTTCCTACCCTCATACAGTAAATATCATCTGAAGCCAATCAGGGGGTACCAATAGCAAATCACCTATAAAATACAACCTGCAGAACCACCTAACACCTAGGAAAGATGAATAATTACTGTACACACAAATACCTAGAGCACAGGCCTGAAAATTTTTTTGCACAAACCGCAAAAAATGCTCATAGGGAGAAACAAACTGAAGACCCTCCCACAACTTGACAAATCATGCCTATTTTCTGTATAACAGATTTTAAGTTGGTGTATCCTCTGATGGATGAGACAGAATGACTGCTCTTGGCTGATAAACTTAATAGGATTTCTACTTACCTATCCCAAGAAGCATATTATAAGAGGAAACTAAAAATCCCAAATTCCAGAGCACTGTCAGCACCTAGAACTACTCCATGCTGAGTCTGAGTCATGCCTATAAATTCTTTTCTAGTTTAAGTGCACAGAAGAACTACACAAATCAAAATATATCAATTTACCTGAAACTAAATACATGAACTGAGGAGCAAATTAATTTAATAATGCCACTTTAGGAACCTCTACACATTATGACCAGAGTACAAATCCTCAGAGATACATAACTTTGCATTAGAACTTACATGCTTATTGAAAAAAAAAATCAATTTAGCTTTACTTAAAAGCAAACATAGTCAGATATTATGTACATACCCTCTGCTTCTCAGGGTCAACGTATCGAATGCCAAAATAGTCTTTTTCCAGCAAGCTGTAATAGTTGCAGATGTGATCTATAAGAAACTGACCTTTGGTTTCCCTCTGTAAAAAGATAAAGAAATGGTACATTTTGTTGAGTATTCTGAATTTGCTGTTTATAAAATTTATTCAAAGCGTCAAGGAAAATGGCACATGAAAATCGTTGTTATTCAGATAAGGACAAAGATTTAGCCATTTCTTTTCTCTAAAAGATGCAGGAGAGTAAGGAACAATACCCTCCCTGCACATTCACAAATTTATTGATTAGGAAAATATCATTACTACTCCTACCTCAGGAAAACTCAGGCTGCTCTAAGAGCTACAAATTTATAATATTCAATATATATTAGCAATCATATTTCCACAGATGCTGTAATAGCATAACAGATACTCATTTACATATGGAATTTCAAAACAGTGTGTGTTTTTTTTGTAACCCCCAAATTTGCAAGCAGATCTGACAGTGAGCATCCTACTGGATCTTTACACGGTGCCCACAGCAAGAGAGATCCGATCCTTAATTCCCTTAATTAAGTCAGGGCTACAGTACAAAGAACAAATGCCCAAATGACTGAAAGAGAGGTTTTCATCTTTGCATTGCCACTGGGTAACTATGGCCTTATCAAATCTTACTGTTACACATTATATTTAGCTAACAATCTCATTCTAGCTTTCTGCTTTCTTTAATCTCAATAGTGTGTTTCTGTTCTCCTTTATCTGCTGCCTGATATGGAGATCCTACATGAATTTTCATTTTTCTTCTGATCCAGCTAATGCAAAGGTTCATGTCGGTTTTTTTCGGAAGTGTGATTTGTGTCAACATTATCGTGAGGCTGGAGCTATTTTCCTAAAACAGTCCACTCCAAGCAGACAAAGGTGCTTCACTACATAGTGGTGTCAGGCATCTGCATTTTTTTCCGTGTACATGTCTGCCCTGGTCCTGCACTGAGACACCTCAGCTGTGGACCAGGTAGTGAGACTTTACCCTTTGCTGACATGGAGCAACTTGAATTTAGCTCTTTGATGTCTACTGAATAGAAACTACACAGGACATGAAATCACTTTATGTAAAATATTACTTAACTGTTTTTCTCCAAACCACTCCCTGATAAAGGGGAGTGGTTTGGAGAAACCTTGTTATGCCTTGTTCAAACTTGCTTTAAGAAGTCAAGAGGCAACTTAAGCCATAAACAACAAAGCGAGCAAAATTGAAGAGATAGCACTTGTATATCTCATGGTACTTTTACAAGGCTGGATATTGTTAGCATCTTCATTTTGCAAAGGAGTAGCTGAGGCAAAACCAGCACCATGACCTGTCTGAGGTCAAACTCTGAAGGGCAAAGGAAGCAATGGCCTCAGCACCACCACTGTCTGGTGAGACCTCCTGCTTCCTACAGGAAAAATAAGACATGCTTCAAGACTGGAGAGTTAGAAAATAATACAATCCATGAACTAAATATTTATTTTCTTATCTTTACAATTAATAAGGAATTCCGACGTGGATACAGTTGCTTGTTTTTTTATTTCCATAACTGAACAAACAGGTAACTAAATAAAAAGCACCCTCAGTTAAGGTACTGACAGAGAACTGCACTGCCCTTCCTTTATGTTGAGGCTTCTGTGGACATACCCTTGCCTGCCCTAGGGACCCTCTCTCCTCCGAAATTCACACCCAGCCACAATGGAACTGCTAGTTTCTCTACAGATTTCTTTTTCCCAGATGTGGAATGAAACTCCGTTTCAAATGCTATCTGCTTCCACTATTCCTACCTGTCTCCACTTTCCATCTCCTATGTATCTATGACCTGTACTCTTCCACACACTCCTAATTGCCCAGAGATATCTCTGCCTTGTCTGCACCATGGTACTTCCATAATTTGTTTTCCTGTTTTTAAACAGCCATTATCAAAGGATGTTAACATAATTTGTCTGTTCTTTATCTGCTCATGCAAGCTCATGCTTTGCATCCTGCATTGCTACCTTTTTCCACATAACCTAGCTGCAACAGATTTCGTTCTGTAATTGTTTCCTTCCAGCCTCCAGACATTTAAAAATCAACTTGTTTACTGTCAAGAGGCAGTAACACATGTACTGACATTTTTTGTGCCCTACCCAGTTATAAGTATGGGCATCCTAGTGATAACATGGAGAAAACTTTTCTCAAAAGGAAAAGTCTTATCAAAGACCGAAAAGTACAAAAGGAAAACTGTCACTCTCCCTGTGGCTGACAAAAAAAGTCATATTATACAGTCATATTTCAATGAACTCTTTCCTAACTTAGAATCTTGTGTCTGCAAACTTTTGTGACTATGAGAAACCATTGAAATATTGACAAAATTACATTATGACATTTCATTACAAAGGCAGTAGGAAAAATTATAAACATAGATGTGACGTTTAAGCTGCACACAGTTTTAAGATGAATCAACAGCAAATTAAATATGACTGGGAAATAACAGCTATTAGATGACTCAGGTACAATCAAACATGAAAACAGATTTTATTGACAACAGTGTACAGAAGAAATCAATTTTTTTAAACACTGGAAATGAGGAAATCAGACTTGACATATTTTCATGTGACAACATTAGAGGATGTTACTGGAAGAACAGTCAGTAATACAATCTTCTACAACTACTACAGGTTCACATTCTCATTTATTAATTTTAAAAGCCCTTTGCTTCTGTCACCTAAATAATCACAAGTTTCTGAGTTCCAAAAGAAACCGATAAAAGGCTAGAGAACATATAATATTTTTAAATCCAGTAACAACGTTCCCTTCCTAAAAGGAATTTATGCCCTAGTTTTCTTGCTTGGAAGACAGATGATGGAAACAAACCAAACAAAAATGAGCAAAATGCCTCCAAGCTAAATTCATGCTCTAGCAATCTTTAAGCCTGCCATAGATAAATAAAAGGGACTAGTTAATAACCTCAGTTAGTATACCTTTCCATCCATTACTAGATTAAGAAAAGATGCAAAGAAGTGGCTAAATTGGCATGTGCATAATGCAGTGAGAGTTCTGACATGAAATTATAAATGTTCCAATATTAAAGCTTTCTAAACACCTGAAATTTGAAAAAACACAGATCTTAATTGATACACAGACAAAAATACTTGATGTGGCACACAGCACATCAAGTCCTAATTCCTAATAGATTGTGTGGCAAGAAGGATGGACAATGGCTGTAATTTTGTTTTCTGCAAACAGCATACATAAACATTTTCTACATTTTTCAAACAGTACTTCAAATTCTTCTGAGTTTTAGAATCTGATTAACTTTTTTATCTATTTAGTACATATTACTACATTTTACCATAATAAAAAAGAATATATTAAAACCAATTTTCATTCTGATTTGTGAAAGAATATGGATAAATTAAATTAAGAACTGCCAGTCTTAACAGACAGAGCAGAGGAATGGATTTGGGTCACAGAATAATGAATATAAAACATTGCCTGAAATTTCAGACTGTTGCCATATAGCTCTCCAATTAAGTGATCCTTTAAAAAAATAAACAAACAAACCCTCCCAAACAAACAAAAACAATCTTTATACCCTGCTATACCAAAAAAGTATTTTCCAGCAATTCAGAAAAATTAATTTTATATTACATTTCAGAATGTTTGTCAGAACACAAAAAAATTGCATAATAAAAAAAGCCATTATTTCAAACACCACTAAAGAATGTCAGCCACAAAAAACAGGAATCTGAAAGCAAAAATTTTCACAGCTCGAGAGTTATACTACAGTTCACTCAGAAGTCATCTACTATTGTCCATTATGGAAAACATATGCCAGAACCAAGAGTCACAAAAGCCTGTAAGAAAGAGATACAAAATGTCCTGAATAGAAAACAATATGTTGTTTTCAATGAAAGTATATAATGTTAAATAAGCCACTTTTTTCTGAGTCTATTAATTCATAAATATCTATCTCAAGAGATATTTTCCTTCAGATTTTTGTAACTTCATTCAATGGCTTTAAACAAAGTCCTATAATGCAGACATTTAGCGCAAAAATTTGGAGTTTTCTATCAATAATTCTAGGAATTACTCTGATTTGTTTAGATAAATAGACACAGATGAGTGTGTTTTTCCTAAGGCTGTGTTTGAATATCTGACCTTAATACCACTAAAATCCCACAACAAACCCCAACACATATGCAAGGGATATAATGCCATGTAAATGACAAAATCCCTGAACACAGAAGGTCAGATTGTAAATAACTGTTAAACTCTGCTTTTTAAGCTGGATCGAAAGTTTTCTTTTCTATTGAAACAAACATGTATCAAACTAAACAAGCAGCTGTTGCAAAAGAATTAAGAGATGTTCTCCACTCCAAGAAGACATGAAAACATAATCATCCATAGTCTCCCATTAATGGGCCCACAGGGCAACCTGAGTTTGTTCCTAAGCTTTAGGAACTGCATAATAAACTGCAAAAATGCTTTATTTTCCCTACCACACACTCTTATTTCAGCTTCCACCCCTGCAACTCCACAAATTTATGACTGAGTAACCCAAATCCTTGGCAATTTTTCTGGTATACAGAAACTTATACAAACAACAATCTTTGTCACTCTTGAGCAGTTTAACACATTATCCCCACCTCATGCTTGCTTTGGGGATTTCTTTTTTTGTTTCCACTTCCTTGATGCAACTTAAGAAGCAAGGCAGAGCGTAACTTGAACTTTGTTCTATCAAATTAACAATTCTCTGATGATGTAAAATAAGACCACAAAACCTTTGCGACTGCTTCACAAATTTGAAAGTGAGAGGAAAACTATTTATAGCAGTTTAAGATCTTACATTCGGTGAAATGTCTTCCCTATTTGCACTTGCTTCACTGTGGAGTTCTGTGTCTATTTATTTGAATGTCGTCACAAGGAAGAGCAAGAGTCACAAGCAGATTAAACACAATGTTTCTGCTCTGTTATCTAACCACTGAAGTCCTGCCAGCTGTGCTTATCTCTGTCAGGAAGCCACTGACATTACTAAGAAGCATGCAGAGTCATAAACACAGTATTTATTTGTACTGGGGATTTCAATCCTCATCCCGTAAGTGTCTTTACTTGTGTGAACAGCTCCCAGCAGTGACCCTCCGTGTCAAGCTGGTCACATACTTAAGTGCTTACTTAAGTGTAAAGCCACACACTCAAAAAAAACCCCACAACAAACAAAACACAACTAAACCAACATTTCTGTTCAAATTAATGGAAAGTCAGGCTCTCAGAAAAGGCAGCCATACTGCTTGATTTTGTATGCTTGTTTTCTTCAGTGTGCAACATGTTTTGAAGTTCCATGGATGTACAAGAATTGAATACATGCATTGAAGAACAATCATAATAACACCATAGAATGAAAATTAACCCAGTCAGAAAAATGGACCAAACTGTTGTGCCTCAGGGAGGGGGGAGCATTTTTACTCAACTGAAAGTTGGAAAAGACACTTCTGTTGACAATATTTAACAAAAATTATAAAAAGCAACAAGGGCAACAGAGCTAAACTGTATCTTCAACTGCCACACCTCATATTTTTTACTTTTCTTCAGACAGCCTCTACCAGTAAGGAGATCATATTTCTTCTAGGCTTTTCTTGAGAGAAATAACTTGAACCCCACAAGCACACATCTTCCATTTCATTGACAACTACTCCTTAGTTCAGTATGGGGCCAGCTCTCATACACTGAAATACGGCTGTAAAAGGATATCTGGGAGCAAATCCCTGCTCATGTCCATTTTGATACAGCCATCATCACATTTGCATTTGTCTCCAGTGGCACAGCAAAAAAGTTCACTAAGCATCACTACCAGACTGGGATGTGCCCTGGAATGGGACTCATTTAATATCAACCTTTGAAGCTGAATAGGGAGGAGGACAGAGGGCACAGAGAAAGAAGACAGCTAAGCATGTCCAAATTTCACAGTATCTGCTAGATGAATTTTTAAGTCCTGCCTGAATAGCAGAATCTGGAACAGAACCCTCATTCTGTAGCAACGAAAGTCAGTGAGGTGGAACAGATTCAGCTACAGTATGGCAAAACTGGGCCAGCCCTAACCCTGACAATCTCCAATGCCCTCTGCAAATTTCTTATGGCTCTTTGGATTTATTGGTTCACTGAGACTACAAATCACAGCAAGTACTCACAGGACAGATACAGACAAGTCCTTTGCCATTTTTTCCCCATCTTTGGAAACAGCAATAGGAATATGTGAAAATGTTTCACAAGAACAGAAGATTGAATAATGTCTTCAAAATATAAAGAACACTAAATGCATACCTGTTTGATTACACAGCTAAAATTATATAACTCTTTAAAAGGAATTCCTTCCTTCCACAATCAGCACCTTACAGAACAGTAAATACCCTATAGTATTTAAAATACCCTATAGTATTTAAAATAGTATTTTAAACTATTTGAAAATACACTGGAAGTCGAGTATATAACATTTAACTGGAAACTTTTCTCAGCTGTAAGAAGAGCTGGTTGTAATTTACTTCTTTTATTGTTGTTAAAATTCCAAAATAAAAAAGGCAACAAACTTTTGCTGAAAAAAAGTCAGACAAATTGGTACTGGAAGACTTTCTTTTAGAAAAAAAAAAGGTATTTATCACAGATTTTTCATTTGTAAACAGTGAAGAATTAATTATATTTCTACAATCCTGAAACAAAGGGGAAGAAAATGTCCCATGATTTTTTTATGAAAGGAACAGAATATGGCATTGCAATAAAGTAGCTGGCATTTATTTAATTATAATAGTGCTCTTCCATGCATTATTTTGTATTAGTTACCTCTTGCAAAGTATATCTTTTGTTCCATATACTAATAAATATTTCTATATTAATTAAAAATCATCTATACCAACATTGTCTAATTCTAGAATGTGGGGAAGGAAGAATTTTTAAATCTCATCTGAATGCATTTTATTATGTATAAAAGTATGTGAATAGATGACAGAAAATATTAGAGAATAAATGCCCGTTCTCTTTCGTAAGGAATTTAGTAGTCAGCAGTGATAACCTCTGGCCACAAGAACACTTCAAGTCTGAGACACAAACTACCCATACTCCTCTGGTTTTAGAACTCATTTAGTAACCTGGAATGGGTCTTAAAGGACATAATTTTAACAAATACATCAGTCTTTAAACTCAAATTTCTAACCTCTTAATTATCAGCTGAGCCCCAAGTGATTGATACTAATAAAGAAAACTAAAGGGAAAAGAACCCCACAAACCAGCCTTTATTTACAGTTTCTTTGGGCAAAAAATATAAAAATACAACTTAAAAATAAAGGAGAAAGCAAAGAAAAAAGAATAATGTCTATGTTGGGAAGAAGAGAAATAAGGGAAGGCAATTTCAAGACTGCATGTGTGAATGCAGGTGAGGAAGTTCTATTAATCTTAAATGAAAGGAAACTGCATGCCTAAATATACACAGCATTGAAAATTTACCCAGACATAACTGCTGCCGTGAGGTCCAAAACATGCTTGTCAAATTCTTCTTATGTGTTAGCTTGTTTGGAAAATGAAGAGGATCATTTGAGGTTACTTATTTTTCTTTAATTTGCACTATTCATTTGCAACAGATGGACAGATTTGTCCATAAGAGAGCATATTTTTACGCTCTCTTAAATTAGAGGTTATTGTACAAGGATAGTGGTCAAATAATAAAAGATGAAAAGCAGAAAATTATGCCACAGGAAAAAATCCTATAATGCCAGTCCTATGTAATGAAAATTATCTTAAAAGAAAAATACTATGGAAAATGAAAAGTGTATTCAGCTACCTAGTAGACCCTGGACAGCAGAAGTGAAGACAGGTAACAGCTTTCACACAACCAGTTCTTGACCTCAATCATATTCTGCAAGTAAATTACTCTGACCCATGAATAAGTTATAAATAATAAAAATAAATATTTATGGGTCACATAGTGCAGCTCTCAAAAGTCACCACCAGTCTGGCAGGTATGCACTGAGGAAACCACAAATGCAATATTCATTTACAGGGCTCATCCTCATTTTCTGTTGTGCACATGGGCATCACTTAGCCATTTAGGTTTTATGTCCCTGAAGTGTTGGCCTCACAGAAGACTGCAACATTAACTGCTCGCTTCTGGTAACAGCTTCCATTAGCACAGCATTTGTGATGCCATCTGAGCCACTATTGATTTCTTAAAAGGAATTGAGTCCTTCTGTCAACAAATCTATCATTTTATTCAATATTCAGCATTGTTCAGCAAAACTAACTCTGCTTTCTCTCTTTCATTCCTGGCATCATCCCACATCTAGGCAAGTGGATTAGAGATTTCAAGAATGAGCTCTTAGTCCCCACCTAAAAAGCAGCATAAAAGCCAAACAAGGATTTTAATAAAATTACCTAATATCCCCCAGTACAGGTGATGGCCAACAATCCTCCCTTGACCTGAATCTTCTCAGTAACTTCAAAAGACCCAGAAAAATTAGTACATATTCAAGTACAAATCCAAGTACCATTCTTGAAATATGCCTTTTCCCACAAACACATAGCACTGTGCCCTTATTTTACAAAAAGAAGTGTTTTTTAAAGAAGAAAATCAATCAAAAATACTTCTAGCAAAACAAGACACTTCCTGAGCACAGACAGAAGAGAGACTCAGCATGGTATGACACAGCTTGCAAGAATGCCCCTTCACAAACACATTTCAAGGCTCAGCTGAATATACTGAACCCCAACCATGGTAGGGGTCACGCAGGACAAAACACTCCTTGGTTTCCACACCAAGTGGGAGAGTATGACCACAGCAGAGAAGGGCAGCTTGAAAGAAGCTATGAGCTGAGCTGGGGAACTCCCCCAAGCACTGAGAGTGGCACCTCAGATGGTGTCCCTCATGCCCCTCCCAGCTTGGGGTTATATGGTTTCGAATTCCCCTGCCGCAGAGGCTTGCTGAGAGAAACCAAGCCAACCAAAGTATGGCGGAGAGAAGGACAGTTTATTTACAGTAAAAGCTTTTTATACTCTAACACACTCCAACTACTACTGGTCAGTGAAAAGTCCACCTCCCAAGTCCATTGGTCACAACCAAATGACACCCGGTGCCAAGCACAGAGATTAGAAAAGTGAAAGAATGCAACTTATCTATGTTCTCCGTGAGAAAGAACAGAAGGATTCTAAACAGCGCAACCACAGGGTTATCCCCCAATGTTCCTCTCCTCTCATGAGGAAATGCATTATGAATGCCTGCAAGCATGACATGGGATGTGCGTGCACTGGTGGGAGGGATGGAGGAAGAAAAGTAAGATCATGGAAGATAATCCCTAGAGGGGTTGAATTAATGCCCATTTGAAGGGCTACTAGAGTGATGTGAAAGGCTAAGAGCTTACATAATGAACAGAATATATGGCTACATATTACAGAAATTTGATCCATCTCTGTGTGGATAATTCCCGAATCACAAACCCAGCTGTGTAGTCAGCGGTCTGGCAATATCATCTCTGGAGTGCATCAAATCACAAGAAGTGGTGCAAATCACAAATAATGTCTCCTGACAGACAAGACCCTCAATCATGGTGATGAAGTCAACAGCTCTCAGCGAACCAGCTGAATGTGCAACTCATACATTAATCTAATGTGATAAGGGCCTAGATAAAAACTTTTGGTTAACTGAGGAATCCTCACCATGCTATGCACTTGAGCTCTCAGACATACCATATAATTATATCATTATGCCTCAGAGGACACTTGTCATAAAAACTACTGTGGATCTTCCAAGAAGTATTTATGGAAGAGGGTGAGGAGAAACAAAAAGATCTCCCACCTTCTACTAATCTAGAATCCATCAACACACTTATCTTTCAATTACTCATCTTGCTCACCTGCCTCAGGTAAATAACTGTTTTTTATCTATCTTTGGTGATATTTCAGTATGCTTAATCACTTTTCCCATGTACTTTGACAGTAGAAATTTTGTAACCAAGGATCATGTTGGCTCATTTCCTACTCAGCAAAGTGTTTTATTCCTTTACTTTGTTTCAGCAAACTGAAAGAATAATTTTACAATGAGAAACTACTTTCAAACCGCTCAACTAATGCTTTATAGACACATATGGTTAAATATATTTTCCTGTCAGCAATAATTACACAGAAAATAATCTTCCATCAATACTTTTCCGCCCCTTGTAATAATCCCAGCTGTTAAATGCTTCTTTTGAAGGAAAACAAACATTAGATTTATGAGATTAGACATTCAATCTTCAAAAGAGCAAATCTATGGTAAATTGAAAACAATGGAGAAAGAAGTCCTCCAGAAGCGTTCCTCGGACGTGGTGCCTACACCAATGCACCCCAATGGTGTTTAATAAAAGCCAGCTATTGGCATCAGAGGAGGAACTCATTCCCTGTGTCATACAAGTTTCTGTCTCTGTGCCAAAGAAAAAGGTCCCAGCTCACAATTTTTTTGTAGTAGGGAAAGCTGGATTGATTTTTTTCTTTCGTTCTCTCCTTCTGGAGGTCGTTCAGTCCTTGAAAGACATACAAACTGCCTCATTAGCACTACCTAAAATAAAACCTCCATTTGATAGCATAGCCAGAACTACCCTTGCATTTGTAATCATCACCTCACAAAATTAAAACTATCATCTTTTTTTTCACTCTTTCAAGAACAATTTGTAAGAATCGAGATTTAAAACAAGTTTTTCTGAATTTCTTTTAAATATCATCACAAAAGGCAAAACACATTATAGAAATTCGAATAGAGGGCTCTACAGTCTGTTCCATTAACCATAGCTGAAAAAAAGAAAGTAATAAAGCAACACATTTTACAGACCCCATAATTGTTTCACTTTTACTAGAATTCACTTTTCTCCCTCACTGTGTCAGATTCATCTTCATCTTTCTGTCATGTGCCCAGACTTCCTGTCCCCACACACCCAGGAGAGATCAAAGGCAAGCTGACCTCACTTTTTACTGTTTCAGTAATTGGTCTGCTTTCCACATTTTTCAGTCATGGAACATATTGACACATTGCTAAAATGCACCTTTTTTTACTAAATTGGGAACCCATCGTACTTTTTTCTTCTTAGCAGTAGTTACTCTTGTCTCCCTTTTAAGATACCCTCCCCCAAAATAAATCCTAGGATGCTGCAAATGTTTCTTTACATCTAGTAAATGGGAAGCAAAGCCCTGAATTATGTATCAAATGACAACTCACTCTTCCCTGTGCAAGCTCTGACCTTACAGAAATACTTTATATGTCTATTCAGGACAAAATTTGCTGTCTTTGATATTTACAAAATTTTAGCTCTCAGCTGAAACTGAATGAAAAAAAAAAGGGGGGGGGAAAGACTGCAGAATATGTGCTTATATATTGGAAGTTTTCTGATATGTTCCACAGTGGCTGTCATTTGAGGAAGGCGTTGAAAATTCAGCGGATGCAGGGCATGTTTATGCACACTGATCAGTTTCCCTCAGCTACCCATATTGCCTGTTACAACTGAACACAAAACCCATTAAAACAAGAAAAAACAGAAATTTATGCTAAACAGGATCACCTGCATTCATTTTACTGTGTGCAATGACAGAAAAGAAAGCCATACTGTGGGAGCATTCTGTACGCAGCTGAGGGCAGTTCTCCTAAGAAATCCCAGCACTGGGGGGGGGGGGGGGGGGGGCAGGACATGTGCCCTGTTAACAGGCCTTTAAGCACGAAAACAATTTTCTGGAAACTAAGTCCTGTTCTCACACAGGTGGTTATGTGGTGGAAGGAAACCTGGCAAAAATTATAACAGTACAGTAACTCATAAACAGATAGTACAGCTGATTCCTTGTTCTCCTCTCAGTGTTGAAAACTGTGCTGAATCTCTTGTAATTTGGGAGCAAAATAAGGCTACATTCTCCTCACCCAGATCATCTGTGTGGAAAAAGAAAATCTTAAAAATTCTCTTAAGAAAGCACTAGATACAGTGCAAAGCTGACATGCAGATTCTAAGAAACAAAGCCCTGAAAGCTTTGTACCTGCTGTGCCAAAACTGACTGCAAAACCTCAGGATGAAATTATTTTATAATGAACATCTTTTTCAAAACTGCAGAAGTTACATAAATGAGCAGATGACACCAAAGAAGAAAAGGTACCTTGTCTTGCTGCACAGGGCAGCTTTTCGGATTTCTCTTCCTGCCTGACACATGCAAAAAGAACTTCTGGGAAACAGAGCAAGAAACAAGCCAGAAGGGAAATTGGAAAGAGAGCGACCAGATATTTCAGTGACCTTGGACCCTTCCTTGCGGGATGCAGCATCCATCTTTAGCCATATGCCCTAACTACAAGAAAAGCAGCAAGAATAAGAAAGCAGAGAGCAGCGGACGACCACTGGGGTCAGCTCAGTTGGTTAGAGCATGGTAATGCCAAGGTTGTGGGCTCATCCTGGCATGGGCCATTCACTTAAGAGCTGGACTTGTGGCTGCCTTCCAACTTAGAATATTCTGTGATTTTGTGATTCTCTGAAAACTTCACCACAAAATGCACTGCTGCCATTAACCCAAACCCACCCATTTTCAAGTGCTCTCTGAAAAGCCTTAAGGAAAGGACTGGACTCAAAAGTCAACTGAGAATGCACCAGAGTTAAGCAAAACTGTATCAAAGACACACGAGACCCAGTAAATCAGGATATATTCTTCTAGAAAAATGAAAGATTCCCTTTCTTACAAGGCATTTAAAGTTAAGTACAGGAGTGACACCCTGCTCTTATGCTGCCCAGCCTCACCATTTGGTCTTCCCTAATGCTGTTCTGCCCATCTTCCTTTCCACCATGCAATAGTGGGCGGCCAGCCTCAGTCCACACAGGTACGTAGCACACATGGAGGTACCCAGCAGCCAGTTCTCTGAAGCCTTGTCATTGTCACCTTCTCTCAACAGCAATCAGAAGCACAAATGTAAATGAACTTTGGCTTTCCTGCTCTGAGCATGGAGTTGGGTACATTGGGTTACAGGCGTGGCGGAGAGCAGGCACAAGTGGGCAGCGGTGCACAGCTGTCACAAAGCACCAAACTACTGAAGGACACAGTCTCACTGGATGGCTGAAAGGTGTTTCAGTAATTCTAGACATTACTACCTATTTAAACACTGACCACAATGAACCCCTGCAGCACATACTTGTACATGGCTGCAAATCTTAGTCTTGAAATATTTAATTAAGAACCTCCCACAGCAATGGCCAATAGATAAAAAATAAAATCATCATCAGGTATTGAGCCCATTAAAGGCGTTTCCTTTTCTATCTTATACTGTGTCTTTGGTACCTCTCACACATACACACCCTGTATTTTTTGTGCATGTGTGTCTATGCATATACATACATGTACATACTCTGTATATAAATAGGCAAGAAATATGTCAAGGAAAAGGGCTGAGGGATTCTAACATTAGAGAAGACCATTAGACTATTCGGCTATCTGTGTAATTCGGAACATACAATTTTATCCAATTACTCTCATACTTGCCAGCCTTATCTTTTGTAAAACGCAATGATTGCAATTTTTTTCCTACAGCGTGTCTTCAGACAGGCAGTCAATCTTCATTTAAAGCTTTTTTAAAAAGAGGTTGAAAATACGCGAATTCCGTTGCCGGTTAATTCTACTGCATTATGAGCTTTACAAAACAAACTTGGGAAAAAATGCTTCAGTTGTAATGGCAACATAGCACCACAGAGCACCATAATTTCCTACAAACATTGTCCCTGAAATAAAAATACTAAAAAAGAGAGCTACCTATCTAGAACAATCTCTTTTGATCAAATGGATTTAATGAAGGAATATGATCTATTTGACAGCATTCAAAAACTATTATTTTAAAATGTATATATGCTGTCATGTTTAATAATATTCACCTTATCACAAGCCAGAACACATTCCAAAGTTTTAAGCACAGCTTTTCTCAAAAAAATTTAAAATACAGTTTCATCCCTGTTTCATGGAGCCCCTGAAACAGTTATGACCAGCCAACTTGAAGCATCATATTGGGTGACATTTTTTACAGAACAACCAAATTAAAGTCTTGAAATACACATATACAAAAATATAAGGCAAACATCTACCTTGTTCGTCAACATCACCCTTCAAAATTATGCAAAATTTCACCATCCCAGAAGTTCTTCATATACTGAGCAGCTGTGGAGATTATAAGTATCTTTTCTCCAAAAAAAATTATGAAAGGAACAACAAAGCACTCAAAAATCTGGAAAATCTCAGACAGTAGTCAGTTCAGCTCCCAAAACCCTCCAGTTTTCCCTGCACTGGTGTCTACTGCTCTGCCCTTCAATAGTGGATGCAGAGATAGCACCAATGAAAGAGTAAGGGGGACGTATATCCTTTTTATATTGGCACTGGAAATCCCCAGCAAGTTCATGACAGACTAATAAAACAGAAGGCAGGTGGGCAAGCTTGCCCTCGGATGGAATTGTGCATTCCCTCCCCTGAAAACGGAGGAAACCAAATGTCAGCCCTGGCTCTGTCACTGTCATGATCCTGTCTCGCCGTGGCACAAATGTCTCATGTTTCCCTTTATCAGGAGGAAAAACAGACATGGCTCCTTCTTCCTGGCAGGATCAAGGGAAATCATCAGAGCCATGCATTGAATGCTTAAGCTGAATTTCATGTTTGTCAAGGTCCCCAAAAAACTCTCAGCCAAGGAAACAGAGAAAACAGATTCTGCTTACAGCAGGTGGCAATCCCATCCACTTTACACTTCTCGTGACCGTTTCAAACTCTCCTCTGTTTTTATTAGAACATTCCCCAGCTGATTTCACCCTTCCTTATCTATCACTTGGAACTATGGTGAAATGACCAGAAAGCTAAAACATTAAGTTTCTTCTCCTGCTAAAATATTATTGGTTAACTACATTGTGCACACAGAGGAAAAAAACCAACAACGACAATAAAAAACCCACCTCTGACAGATTAACTTAGAAATTCACATACTTTTTTCAGCTTCTTTCTCAAATCACCAAAAGAAAAAATCACAATATTCCAAAACAAGCTGTACAACACGAGCAGGTCTCAGCCTCTAAAAGGCACAATCAGGTAGCAGCTGTTGTACCCTTCTCTTGTTTCACATCACCCTCTGTTAGGGGAAATACAGGGGACAATGATGACAGCTCCCATTACTGCATTAAAATTGTTGTGATATTTGATCTACTCCTGAAGGATTAATTTGCCATAAAAGTGGGCAAGAATCTGTGATTGAACTTAGAAAAAAAAAAATTACATGGAAAACATTAGCCCCAAGTTAAGGGAAGCGCACACACCAGAAAGTGAGAAGAGAAGCAGACACACTGTGTAAATACAGTTTGCTTTTCTTGAAAGACAATCATCCCATTTGGGGAGTCATTTGTATATGCTTGGAAAAGAACAGCAAACATGCTGTGTGATATGCAGCAAATGAAACAGTGCTATCAAAACAGTATCAATAAACTATTAGCCTTCAACAGCATCCTGCCAGGACTACATAAATGAGAATTCAACTCAGCTTTTCTCCTGAACACAGACGTATTAATCTATGTCAAAGACAAAGTTTCAGGTTTCCTAGTGCAATACTCTTCTGCTTACACTACGGAAAAGTAAACAACTAAAGGTCATTTAAATCATGGATTTCAAATTTTAAATTGAAAAATGAATCCCTTTATTACACAATTATAACTGATCTAGAAATCAGTACACCACATTCCATTAGAATGGCTTAATGAGTCCAGACAACAAAACATAAACAAGCAAAAACTGTTTGTTTTGCTGTGAACATCAACATTATTTTCAACTGCAGCTTCAAGACAACACAGAAGACTACCTGCTGTCTGAATTCTACACCAAGTGCATAAACAGTCTTTATTCTGATAACCTATTACAAGTATCTGACAATTTTTCCATTTAATAAATTTTTGTGCTTGGTAATCCAAAGTTTAATGACAAATTGCCTCAATTTAGAGAATCATGTTTTGACAGCTTTCTGTTTCACCCCTTGTTTTCCTATCAATTTCTTTCTTCATGTGCAAAAATAGCTCTATTACACTCCTCACATTTTGATGCCTATTTTGCTACAGCGAGGAATAAGATACTTTCAAACCCAATTTTGTTGTATTATTCTAGCATTAAACACCCTAAATACAGCAAGAAAACTATCTGTATTATTCTGCTTGATAATCTAATCATGCATTAGATTCCATCCACTCAACAGCATTTCAGTCAGGAAGACAGTCTTGCTCCAGACTAGCCCGAACAATTAACCCCTCTGCAGAAGGCAAATTTTTATTAACTTTTCATCTTAATGAGATGATTGTATCCTGGCAATGTAAAAAAAAAAAACCATAGGTATAACATAACTGAACTCCTCCGGAAAGGAGCTGCATCAAGGATGTGGGAGGAAATTTGTCTGGTAACAGCAACATCTCACTTGCTAGTACATTCAAGGAAAACATCTAAGTAATAAAGATGCATATTTGTTTTCTTTTAAAGACCAGATTTATTTACTCAGAATGAAAAGGTACAGAGCAGCACTACTGAATGCCAGAGCATGTCTGCCCTCAGAAACATGACTAGGTTAATACACTAGCTCTTTCCCAGATATATCCTAAGTTAATAAAAACCCTGATCTCACACCAGCCAAAAGCATCACAGGGCAAATAGAAAGGGAAACTGGGAACTTTCTTGCCTGTACTGGCTTCTCTGAGAAGTTCACAGGTAATTCAAGGTCTTATTCAAACCATTAGTTGCAGTCCAACATATCCTAAAGATCACAGAAAGGAAATAGGGACATTTTTATCCCCCTACAGTAATTTGCGTTACAGCCCAGGACAGGCAGATGAGTCCACTGCTCAGACACTGTTATACAGGGTAAGGGAAAGTAGAATTATCAAAGAAAACAAAGGTGGAAAAGATTACTATGGGATGCATACAGCAACTGACTCAGCTTTGTCTTGGTAGAGTTTATTGAGGCTGGCTCTTCACCAGCTTTGCCAGTAACATGAAGGAATGCAAAGATAACATTCAAACATTCAACACTAACTTTCTTCAGGGTGTGCCATACCTGAAGCTTACATCAGTGAGAGCGACAACGGAATCAGTATAAAATAACATATTACTACCACCTCAGTAACACCAGCTTCTGGGCCAGCAATGCAGACATTCAAGCTACCATGACAAATTTTCATTGTTTTCAAAAAGGCATGTGTGAGAAGAATGATAAGTTCATTAAACCCTTTAAATGTGTAAGTAGTATAGCTAAATATACTTTCAATTTTCACTTTTAAAATACTAGCTGAAAATATTATTTTAGGGGATCCCTCCCACAAAAGAGCATATTTTAATGTTATGTATTAGAAATCTTGGATCCCACTCTGAAAATCTCAATGCCTTTTTTTAAAAAATTCAGAGCTTAATTCTGCAAGGGTCAAATGCTGCTGTAACTTTACATTTGGTGGAGGATGAATGAGTTAACAGCTAGGAGGAGGAAAAAAAGAAAAGAAGTATGCACCACACAGCATTTTGCAGTCTCAGGCTAGCATCTCAGCCTACAATGCAAGCTGCTATTCACACATCACAAAAAGGCTCTTCCTGCTAATCTATGGAGTTCAAATTCATACAAAAATCCAAAGGTCAAATATAGAGATCAGTGTATAAATTCTCTTGTCTTAGTTTCAATAAAATTCAATGTATATGTAGCATGAGTAAGCCAGCGTCGCCCTTTCTTGTGTCTCCCTTTACATGTGCTTACATATTCTTTTAACCTCTACTTCATTTTTTCCTCTTTTCAATGCATTATACATCACAAAATGGCAGCACTGCCCATCACACAGACATCCAAAGGTCTGAAAGACAGGCACACACCATGGTAATGCCTCAGGCACACATCATGAGGTCTCAGGAAAATGTATAAGAGAGCCAGATTTGCAAAGTGGAAGATGTGTGCCCAGATAACCCTGTCCACTTGCATGCCCTCTGTGCAGGGCAGAAAAAACCAGAAAAACTTTCAGCAGTCACAACACCCAGTAGCATCACAGAAGTGTTCACTTGTAAGCGACAGGGCAAAGGCAAAAAGCTTTTTACCAGCACCTAACCAGCAGCCAGGACAAGTGTGAATGCTCAGCACTCCAGGTACACACGGATGTGTAGCATCCCGAGATACATATGGACCTACCAAGGCTGAAACTGCTGCTCGCTCTAGGTTGCTGGATCCCTTTAACCTACTTGCAGCAGGAGCCTTTGAAAAGTTTACTATATTCCCAGAGGAAAGCCAGAAAAAGTAGGTTTGTTCCCAGTATCAATTGGTGCAGTCATGGGAAATTACATCAGAGAGCTGTTCAGCAATGGTGTGAACTTGAACCAGTAGAACAAGAGGAACGACATCTTCAAGGCAAAAGGATTGAGTAAATTATGCAAGGAAACAGAATGATTAAGCCTCCGTTCTTCACTCTCCTTTCATGTATACCAAAGACATCTGTGTATTAATTTCATTATTATTAAGTATAATTTTAAAGTTTTCTAGAGATGAAAAAGCTAATTAATTACTGCTCCTTTTATGTTCATTCGTTCAAAAGTAAGCTGACCAATAAGCTGCATAAATCTTAAATATTTTAAAAGTAGCAGGGCTTGAAATTTTCTTTGAAATTCCTTAGGAAACTGAGTAACACAACGGATCTCTATTTTACACAATCCTTACGCTCTTTCATCTTTCTTTCCAGGAAATGTCAGTTCCTCTTTACGTTTTAGCACACCTAATGCTACCAAAGAGACTTCAAATGAGACAGTGCACATTCTAAAAACTCAGCCTACAGGAACCTGATATTGATTTTCTTTACTAAAATATTTAAAAGGAAATAAAGGTCTTTGTGTTTGGTACTTCGATGAATTTAGCTAATGCATCATTTAATATTTATTGGACAATCATTGCTTAAAGTTAAAAAATAAAGCCATTAAAATAAAATAAGAGAAACAGAAAATCCACTATTTTGAATCTCCTAAACGAAAATCCAACATTTAGAACCAATATTTCCTCTGGTAAACAAACATGAAGCAAATGGGTTTTGCATGTATGAGCTATGCTGCAAAAATAGCAAATGAAATGCTTTCCCAGTTCAAAGCAACATTCTGGCCACTACTGCAGCTGTGCCTTCAGTGCACTGCCACTAACAGGAATTGCCCCACGGCTTCACACAGCTCAGTGATCATCACACGACTTCTTCCTCAATTCTCCTCTGCATGTCATTGCACAAAGAGCTAACATGGAATAGCACATGCTCCACAGCTCACGGCAATTAAATACCTTGCTCTGATCTGAAGCGCAGATCTCCATTGTTTTCACTGGAGCCTTGCTTCTTGTAAATATCTTTAAAAAAAAACCAATCAAATCCACACCCCCACATCCAAGAAACAAACAAATAAAAACCAAAAAAAAAACCAAAAAACAAAACAAACAAAAAAAAACACAAAAATAAACCAAACCAAAAAAAACCCAAACAAAAAACCCAAACAAAACCATAAGAAAAACCCAAAGAAACAAACAAACAAACAAAAAACCAACCAAACAAACAAACAAACAAAAAAACCAGCAAAAATTGATTTTACTATAAAACAGGTGCCAAGGAACTGAAAACTAGAACAAGTCAAAATAAAAAAAGCAGCAAATAAAAGCCACACAAGTATGGGGTGGATATTAGAATTCTACTTGGATCATGCTTTTCCCTGCCCATTACTTGTGCCTGCTCATTGCAGGGAGTTTGGATTACAGGGTCTTCAAAGGTCCCTTCCAACCCAAAGTATTCTATGATTTTATCATGCAGCAATGATGATCCATGTTAAGAATCTCTGCTTGCAGCAGAAGTGGCCATCAACGGCAGGTAAAAGAATTGAGTGTGCTACTAAAATTGAGCTTATTCTTCCCATTTTCACTAAACTGCAACAGTAAAATTTTCTTCTCTGTTCTTTTAGGCAAAATTTGTAATGGACAGCATTGCTGCCAGCATGGCCTCTTTCCACATTTTCATGCTCTGTTATTACTGAACACTGGCACTGACCAGTGATGACTTGACAGTGCTTATACTTACAAAAACACAGGGAAATCTAATTACAATAGGTATTTACAAGTGCAGATCAGAAACACTTGTTCCTTTCATAGGTACTGACAGTTCCAAGCATTTATAAAAATCACATCAGTACTGAGGGGAAGCTAAAATGAAAATTTACAAACAAAACTAATCACAAATATTTTTCAAATTTTTAAGACCTCATATTGAATACATATTGCAAGTGAACATAAAAAAGCAGAATGCCTTATTGGGGGTTCTAGAAAGGAAATTCATCAAGATTCTTCCTTTTTATCATTCAGTCATGACTGTCATCTACCTTCTCAGTGCAGGATTCTTGGTTACCTTCTCCAAAAAAGGTTGATTTTCTTTCTTGAAGAAATGAGCAATTTTCTTTAGAACAGCGAGTAATCCTTCCTGATTAAACACTTATCTTTCCCTTCCCAATCCAGGGAAGGTTTAAATTAAGCCTCGCATTCAATCCAGTACACACCACTAGGTCCTGAATTTCCAAACTTAACTTTGCTGAGGCAAATACAAATGCTACTGATTTCAGAAGGATTTTACCAAATATAAATATCTATTCCTGAAAAATGTGCTTGGGAATCCCACAGTCAATAGGCTTTTTCAGTGATCATGCTTCAACTCAAAAATCTGACCTTTTCTACATAATACACTAGAAGCATATGGAAGGTTTAGACTGGTTTCTCAAAGTGTTCAATCCAATTTCAAATTCCGGGTGAAGTCACTTGGAAATTATTTCAATTAAAAATGGGTTAGAGCCGAAAAAGAGATTATTAAACTGGAAAGTGTTGACCTGTGACGCCACTTCATGTCCCATGTGATTCGCTATATTATTTTTCTTTCATTTACCTAAACAAATGCCCTCCTAACTTTTAATCCTCACTTCTTTTGCATCTCACATGGCAATGTCTGAATCCCAATGCTTCCTCTTGGACAATGCTTGCCTAAAGCTGAATAAAAAACCTGTTCTGACACTAGAAAAGCTATAAGATGGAGAAATTTGAGGGAAATGAGGAAGATCCTGTTTCTCATTAAATGGCATGGAAGTGATAATCTTGGCCTAAAGGAGGTCTATGACAAGATGTTACTGTGCTTCAGGCTATGCTGCCAGGGACCTGTGGAGCTTAGTCTGGGCACAGGATGAGGCTCAACTCCCTTGAGCAAGCCGGGAGCTTCTCCACAGCCTCTGTCCCTGCACTGCGCCAGTGGGTTAGAGCATAAAAGCTCCACACTGAGACCTAGGCACGGGCAGCTGACTAGAATGTACATCAAAAATATGCTTCTGTGTTGAAAAGTAAATGGATAAAATAAGATCACCTTCTGCCAGGACTTCAAGCAATCACCTTTGCTGCACTCCACAGCCGTTCAGAATGGCTGGCACAGTAAGGATCATGGTCACCTGGAATCTTCTGTTACAAAATTCAGGTGTCTGCCTCAAGAGCTAGCAAAGCAATCTCTACCTGAAAGCAAGGCACGTACCAACGCTGGCCATAAATCACTGCTATCCTCACTTACACCTGTGCTCACACACGTGCTCGTACTCTGGTTAGTTCTGATGTATTTCTAGTGCTACAAATATACGCAATACCTAGTTTCTTACCACTCTCTTCCTTTTGGTTCTGGTTAAAACACAAGGGCTACAAAAATACTATACATTAGCTGATATCCTCAATTTATTTTCCAAAGTAAAATAATGTCTTCTGGAAAGACCCACAGAAGCAAGGTCAACAAACAGCCAGTGGTGTAAAAGACCATTAAATATTTAAACCGTCAGGAAGTCTTGAGTTGGAACATAAATCTTCATTACTTCATCTGAACGAAGTTTCTTTTACTGCCTAGAAAATTACTAGAGACTTCTGGAAATCTTGAACATGGGCATGAAAATAAATATTTCACATAAAAGGGTGAACTACATATTACCGAGTGGATTTGTTTGCATAATCTAGGCACAGAGGAAACTTTTTCTTGGGTACACAAGAGAAATGTCATTCTTGTCTGGTCATTTTGTCTCTACATCGTGCATTTTGGTGTGTGATAAGCACTGTACCAAGGACACTACTGCAGCACAGAAGACAATGAAAATACCATCGGGGTTACCATGCCCTGGGCCAATTATCAAAAATTTGTGGGAATGGAGTGGAAGCCTACAGCAACAAAAAATAAAGGGGGAAAAAATTCTCAGTGCCTGCTCCCTCAAGGTGCTAAGATGAAAAAGAGAGAAAAAAAGTGAATTAAACACCTTTATGATTCATCAGAGAAATTCAAATATTGCCTGGGCAGAAGTATTTCTCCCTTTCCATGTTCCCTTCTCCTCTCTACTTGTATATTCACCATTCTAAGCTTTCTGTACAGAGAGATTGTTTAGCATTTCCTTCAAAAAAAAAAAAGGAAAAACAAAACAATAATGTCATTTGTAATCTTCCTACCTACAGGTTGTGCACTAGATTCCCATCAATCTGTCCTACAGTTCACAGATTTACAAACCAAGAAGATTAAGTCATTGCTGCTGATAGAAACTGTTTCTAGTAAAAACATAAATATAATTTTTCTAAAGGTAGAAAAGAGGCTCAACTCTTTTTTAAAATTATTACTTAATACATGGAGATTTTAAATGAGTAGACATCTAATAAAAAATTGAATATGGGAAAAGTAAACGGTGGAAATAGTCCTTATGTACACCAGTGAAAGTTCACGTCTTAAACTTCTATAAAAGTGATTTCCTCAGAGATGAAGAGCTCAGCATGTGCCTTCAGCTTCAGCAGACTGAAACATGAACTTCTTAGGTAAGAGCAATCTGTGTGACAGTGCCCCTTTCCTGTATGCATCTTTTTGCAGAAGCCAAGTAAAACAAGGTCTGCACACTTCATTATCAAATTGTCCATGTATCACAACATTGCAAAAATGCATGACACAGTTCTGCAGTCCTTAATTTGAGAGACTAATACGTGCCCCATTGTTGTCACATAACATTTCCAATAAACATTAATAGACACAATTCTCCTGTAGCATCTTTGTGATGGTAATTAGTACAATGTTTCCTATTTCAGGCAGGAAACTAAGGTATTTTGAGGCAGTTCAAGAAACTGAGCCTGGAAGCCCGAGACTGAGAATTTCAATGGCTCCTGGTAAAGGCAAGTTCAGTACTTTGCCCACATAAACATATATCCTGAGAATTTGTGAGTCTTCAGTTTTGAAAACCATAGCCTCAGTACTTTTAAGCTTGAATTTTTTTCCTCTGTGAGAGACTTTCCTAAACTTAATGTAAGTGAATTTTCAGGGAAACGGGAAACTCTCTGTGCACATAAATCCTTCCTTCATGTCTTCTGTCTCCACTACAAACCAGTTCCCAAGGAGCTACATGAACATTTCCAAGCAGATGCCAACAGAGACATGTACTTTGCTTGGCACTATAGGTTTATATTTGCTGTTCACTTCCTCTGTCTTATCCTTCTCCAGACCAATTTTGGACCTGACCAGCTCAGTGCCACAAGGCTATTAATACTATTTAAAGCAAGCTCCAACAGATTAACATTTTGCAGAAATGCCATTTTGTGTCCCCATCTGACAATCCTGCATGTTTCCACACCAGCCTCCTAGCAGAAATATGATGTAGCATCAGCCAATGACTATTACTCATCCGTAAATCATTTTTCTTCAGAAACATGCATGATCAAGGAATCTAATCCCTGTAATATATACCAGAGAGGTTCCATTAAACAGGAATAAAACAGAAGCCCACTGTTCTTTAACAAGGATGATAGAGGCATGTGTCTCACTGCTCTCATACAAGCTCTGCCAAATTGTTTTGGGGAGAAGGAAGAAAAGCCTCCCACCACTCCTCCAGCTTCCCACTTGCATACCAATTCTCAAGTGTAAGAATGAGAAGTTAACAAGTGTGGCCCTGTACACAGTGATGCCATTCAGTTCATGGAGATAAACAACTTTGTTTCAGATAAATGCAAGCTTTACAATTGCTTCAAACTTTACAAGCTCCTTTAAAATAAAAGGTCACTTATTGTAACCGAATATTTAACATACTGTAACATAGGACCTTAGCACAGAGAAAACCTCTATAAAAGTTGATATAAAGAGGCAAACTGACTGCATTCCTAAAATTTACTTAATAAACCTTCAATAAATAGTTCCTAACAAGGATAAATTCACTGACGTAACTATGATGTCAGAACACCAGAAGTCAGAGAATAGTCCACATATTTTTAAATATTTAGCCTCCTTCACTCTACACAAATTGTCTTTTTACAAAAAACACCAGTATAGAATTTAAAGACTACTTTCAAAAGTAGGATTACTGCACATTTTGCAAAAGTGCACACTTGTAAATTACCACAATGGGAGTCAATGTGAAGCATGGGATAGAGTCGGGGTGTGCAGTCAGGAAATATAAATTTCTAAACAGAGGTGAAGAGCTTGGCACTTTCAAATCTGTGAAATGGTTGCTACAGGGAACCAGCCACATTAAATTTTGTGAGAGGTGGGTAAAAACACATGTAAAACAGCAGCAAAGACAAGGTGGCACAACCATAACTTTGGCTTTTGCTGCTTTGAGTGCTTTCCTTTAAGTCAATTGCTGAAGAAAAAGCACACAATTTATGCTTTCAGGCAAAACTGGAGGAGCAAAGATATTCACCTACACATAACTAAATTCTAAGAAGGGCATTGGTATGTTTAAATATTTATTAGAAGTGTCTCTCAGGTAATTTCTTTATCTGTAGACCCAATGTTGTTAGCCTCTTCATACTTATTTTTCTGCCTCCAGCACCAGATTCTGAATACAGTTAAAAGTACATCACACCCAAGTGAAAAAGACATAAATGCACATGGGAGTGCAATACAGTTTTGACTAATGGCTCTCAGTCAGCAGTATTGCAATGGATCACATCAATAGCTACGTATTAAAAAGGTGCATTACCTCTTGATCCTCCTACACCACTGTCGGCATACCCTACAGAATACAGTGATTACAGACTTCTACAGAAAGGAAATTGCAAGCTCAAAAATGCACAGCAGATAGAATCAAAGTATCATAGACTTATTAGGGCTAAAAGAGACTTTAAAGATCATTTAGCTCCAGCCTCCCTGCCATGGGTAGGGATGCCATGCACTAAACCAGGCTGCTCAGGGCCCCATCCAACTCACCCTTGAGCACCTTCAGGGATAGGGCATCTGCAGCATCTCTTGGCAACATGCTCCTGTTCTTAACCACTGAGTAAAGAATTTCTTTCTAACATCCAACTTAAAACTCCACTCTCAGTTTAAAACCATTGCCCCTTGTCCTGTCACTACACACCCATATAAAAAGACTCTCTCTCTTCTTTTTATAGGCCCCCTTAAGGTACTGACAGGACACAATGACATCTTCCTGAAGTCTTCTCTTATCCAGGATGAAAAATTCCAATTGTCTCAGTTTGTCTTTGCAGGAGAGGTGCTCCAGCCCTCCGATCATCTACATTGTCCTTTGGACTTCCTCCAGCAGGTCCCTGTCCTTCCTGTACTGGGCTCCCAGAGCTGATGCAGTGTCCCAGGTGGGGTCTCACCAGAGCAGAGCAGAGGGGCAGAATCCCCTCCCTGGCCCTGCTGCCCACGCTGCTCTGGATGCAGCCCAGGACACGTTTGGCTTTCTGGGCTGGGAGCGCTCATGGCTGGGTCATGTCCAGCCTCTCACCCACAGCACCCCCAAGTCCTTCTCCCCAGGGCTGCTCTCCATCTGTTCATCCCCAGCCTGTGCTGGTACTGGAGCTGTCCTGACCCAGGTGCAGCGCCTCGTACTTGGTCTTGTTAAACCTCATGGGATTCCCATGAGCCCAGCTCTTGTGCTTGTTCAGGTCCTTCTGGATGGCATCCTGTCCTGTGGGTGCGTCAGCTGCATCACTCTGCTTGCTGAGACTGCACTCAACCTCAATGTCTGTGTCATTGACAAAGACATTAAAGAGCACCAGTCACAAGGCGGAGTCCTGATGGACATCTCTCATCACTGACCTCAAACTGGATAGAGAGCCATTGACCACAACTCTCTGGCTGTGTCCGTCTAGTCAATTCTTTATTCACTGAATAGTCCATCTGTCAAATCCATGTCTCTCGAGTTTGGAGATAAGGAGGTGACAGGAGACCATGGGGAAGGCCTTACGGAGCTCTAGGCAGATGACCTTTGTTGGTTTTCTGATTGTTGCCACCATGTCACAGAAGGCCACCTTGTTGGTCAGGCACAATCTGCCCTTAGTAAAGCCATACAGCTGCTTTGGATCACCACCTTGTCTTTACATGCCTTAGCAAATCTTCAAGGAAGATCTGCTCCATGTTCTTCCCAGGCACAGAGATGAGGTTCCTGGGCTATAGTTCCCTAGATCTTGCTTTTAAAGAATAGGAGCAGCGTTTCCCTTCCCCTCCATGAAAACACAACATAGTAGTTTTTCTAGATGAACTGCATACAAAGGCATAAGGGACAAAGAAGCCATGAAGTACCAGCTTTACATTTGGATGATTCCTTGATTAGTATACCTTGTTTGATTCAGAAGTTTAACATTCCTGAACCTATTCCTGTGCAGCAGCAGCAGCTCACTGCAAGCAGTGGTTCTGAGCCAATCAGTGAAATATCTTTGAAGACATATATTACATCAAAACCACGAATCTACATCAACCAATAACAGGATTAAAAATACATCAAAACAGAAACTCAAAATATACTTAGGCTAAAGAGGCATCTCTCCTCTCCCCACAGTCCCACTTATAGTCTCAGGAGCTGTCGAAAATGACAATATGCAAAAACGCTCTCTGTAAATATGGATGCAGGAAATATTTCTCCCTTGCAAACACATTGTGAAGCCCACATGTACACAAACCCTAAGGCACAAACAAATCATCTGAGAAGCATGGTCACATCAGAGTTCGCCTGACTTGCACATTTAAGAACTGACAAAGGCAAGAGGATGAATGATTGTAGAACACTCTTCTTATGAATGCTAAAAATAGTTTTCAAAATACTGGATGAGGTCTAGCCAAGAAAAGGAGAAAATCTATTTTAAGACAGAAGAACTCTGTTTCTGTCAATGGTGATTTCTGGAACCAAATTAACATGAAGTAGAACACCTTAAATTTTGAGGCACTGTTGTTGGTTAATACAAGAGGCATCCAAAACACACAGTAATTTTGAGTAATTTACAGGAAAAATATCTACCATATTAAAAGATTTTCATAGGCAGCACCCTCAGCAAATTTTATTAAATACCACCATCATACAGAAAAACAGAATATGCAGTACACCAAACCAAAATGCACCTATATTGCACTTCCAAGGGCTAGCAATATTTGGTGATACCATTACAATAGTTCTCGCAATCAATCTTAATTATGTTTGTTTTTCCTCTCACCCTCCCCCTTATCCTTTCTAATGGAAGCAATTAGAAGTTAGCTCTCCTATGAACAGCAGTTGGAGGATACAAAACAAAGTTTAAAAAAAAACTCACCAATTTTGCTCATAATCGCCATTATATCAGTATTAACAGATATCACAGTAACCTCAAATCTTAAAATACTAAGTACTTCAAAGGTCCACAGTGCAATGATGTGCCAGCAGGATAACGGTAACAAATGCAGACACATTTCCACATTATACTGTGAACTTCTGAATTTCAGAGATCTGATCCTAACAGCTAATGGGTATTATTTGAAATTGAATATACTGAATAGATTAGAAGTCCAGCTTTAGAGTCATTTTAAATATCTATAATTAGGTCTAGGAACACTCTGATATCATAAAACATTATCATTTGGTCTGGATTGTCATTATTTCTCCCTTCTCTTTTTGCCTCATGATGTACTACAGAAAAACTTTTTTGCAAGTTTTTTTAATGAGATGCTAATTCTTGCTACAGAAAATTTTTATAATGGACTGAGAATAGGCAAAAGCCTTGTTCCCAGTTAGACCTCTGATAGATAAGTTTCATGGAACCCCTCAAGTAGTGATTTCCTGCTGCATCTATGCCAACACTGCATGTTCATGGAGAACTTCCTACCAGTGCATTATCTGCTTGTCAGCTTGTCATCTGGCTATGCAAGAATCGTAACTGCCCCTAGAAATGGGGAGTGTGCCTGCTTGCAGGAGCAGCTCCTCAGCAGGAATTTCCTCACTGCACCACCAATGCTGCCAGCACACGCACTGAATGCTCTTGATCAGGATTCCAAGGTGAGCTTCAAATGACCTGGCCTGACGTGCTCTTGCCTTAGGACAGCTTCTCCTCTTTGGGCTGAACCACAAGACAGACCAGTAGCTCAATCCAGATGCTACGCTATAACTTTTAATGCAGTAGAGAATTACCCTTCTTGAAAGGTTCAGTTGTCAGCATTGCTTGGTCAAATAGCTTTCTTTGATGTCAACAGAGGTGCCTCTGTCTGGCAATAATTTCCAGATTTAAAACTGTATCTGCTCCTCCTCCCTACACACACACACACACACACACACACACACACATTTGCTCTCTCTCAATCTCCCCTTCATCTCTGGCATGTGCTAAATACAACAAAGCAGTCAAAGAAAATAGAAAATAGTTGGAAACACAAGACTAACAGTATCAAATATGTTTGAGTGTAAAGTTTAGAGTTATAAAGAAGAAAAACACTAGCAATAACATGACTTTGGAGACCAACAATCTTTTAGAGTAAATTACCACTTTATAAAATTCTTTGGGGACAATTATTCCACTCAGCAGCCAAAATCATCTTTTCTTGTGTTTCTTCCAAAGAAAAGCAGCTAAATTACCATCATCTGCATGACCCACAAGATTAGGAAGCTCTGATACAGGGCATTCAGAAATCTTAGTTGTCCTCCTGCCATTCTTGCTCTCATGGATCAAGAGTGATCATCTGGAAAAGCAAACCTCTGTTTGGCTCTTATTTTGCCCAATAGTCATAATAGTTGGTATTACCTTGCATACTCACCCTCCTCTGTACCTCTCCCTGATAATCTCTAAAGAATGCTCAGCTGACTGGAGCCATGGTGCAGTGTGGTGACCACTTCTAATGAAAGGATTACAGGTAAAGCTCTCCCTGGATTTACTGAGAGTGTGGTCTGTAAACTGACTAAACCAAATCCAAATTAAGACTGTAAGACCTCATACCTAGAATTGTTTTAAAAGGTGCTGGATTGTTTTGTGTCAGCATTTTTACCTTCAGCCTATTGGGACTTTAGGATTTTAAGTCTGGAAACCAACTTGGAACACCTACAATTCCTAAAGATTTTTATATAATCCTGGAATTTTAGGTTGACAGTTATTCTTAGTGATATCCACTAGGCAATAGACTTTACAACATAAGATTTCTTCTTTTCAGTTCTACTTTTTTCCTCCTATCCCATTATTTCATACATCTGTTCTTGCAGAATTAATGGAAATAAAGCAAATGTGCATCCCAAAACGAAATTTATAATCACAGCTTTCAAATGACATGCTGTGTTAATCTCCACTCACTCTAGATTCAGATGCTAATATCAGCTAGAAGGATACTGAAATTACAAAGGTGAGAACAGGAAGTAGTAGTCCTGCTGACCAGTTTTGAAATAAGCGCATTTTCCAGTGTGTTTATAAGAGATTTTGTGATGTTTGGATTATTGAACTCTTCTCACAGATCTTCTCAGGAACAGTGGAAGTCAACGCCATTTCTCAGAAAATATGCAATAGTCACTTGAGACCATGATATTGTAGCAGCAACGTTCCCTGATTTTCCAGTTAAGAGGAAAGTATAACAGGAAAATACTGGAGAGCTAAGAAGGAAGATAATGGAACGGGTTTTTGCTAACATCTCCTGTTAGCAGCTGCACCTTCTCCTTCTCTCAGAAGCAAATGCTACACTAGCAGTAGCAGCAAGGGATTCAACATTTGGCACACATTAAAGTAGCACAATGCAGTGCCAAGTAAAGTAAAGTAACAGCAACTCTGAACGGGGCTCTTCTGGCAGAAATCAAAGGACTGCTTGGATGAAATTCAAGTTTCTGCTACTGGCTTAAAATTGTCTATACTGCTCATCTATCTGAGAAAATTCAAGTAAGAGCAAATACTGAACTAAACAAGGTGCCATTTTTGCAGTATATACACTTGAAGTGTGAGGTGGAGTTTGCAAGCAGAAAATCTAAACGCTTTATCTTTTACCACTTATCACTTCATCACTTTCTATCACTTTATCTTTTTCAGTTTTAAGTCATTTTAGCTTTTGTCAAATTTCTGTATCTCTATAAAACTGGCTTAACTGACTGTCATCATTTAAGCCCAGATGGCAACTAAGCACCAGGCAGACACTTGTTCACACCCCCCACTGCACCCCCACCCTGCTGGAATGGGGAGGAGAATCAAAAGGAAAACTTCTAGGCTAAGTACAGCTTACTAATTGAAACAAAATAAAATATATAATATTAATAGTTGGTTTTGGGGGTTTTTTAGAAAAAGGATAAAACCCAAAGAAAAACAAGTGATGTACAAACAGAAGCCAGACCCCGTTCTCAAACCCCTATTGGCCCCCACTTCCAGGTAACTACCCTGGTTTATATACTGGGTAAGATGTTCTATGGTGTGGAATATCCCTTTGGCCAGTGTGTGTCACTTGTCCTGGCTATGTTCCCTCCCAGCCTTTTTTTGTTTACCACCTCACTAGCAAAGCATGAGAGACTGAATAAGTTCTTGACATAGGATAAGCACTACTTGAGAACAACCAAAAGATCAGTGTGTTACCATAGATTCGTAGAATATCCTGAATTGGAAGGGATGCATAAATATCATGGAAGTCCAACTCCTGGCCCTAAGCAGGACACCCATGAATCCCACCATGTGCCTGAGGGCATTGTCCAAACACTTCCTGAACTCTGTCAGGCTGGTGCTGTGACCACTTCCCTGGGGAGCTGTTCCAGTGCCCAAACACCCTCTGGGGGAAGAACCTTTCTCTAATATCCAACCTAAACCTCCCTGACACAACTTCAGGCCCTTCTCTTGGGTCCTGTCAGTGGCCACTACAGAGGAGAAACGAGTTCCTGCGCCTCCTCTTCCCCTCATGAGGAAGTCTGACTTCATGACTGCACTGAGGTCTGTCCTCAGTCTCCTCCAGGCTAAACAAACCAGGTGACCTCAGCTGCTCTGCATACAGCTTCCCCTCAAGGTCCTTCACCATCTGTGTTGCCCTCCTTTGGATACTCTCTAATAGTTTAATGTATTTCTCATATTGCTGTGCCCAAAGCTGCCCCAGCTCTTGCTTTGAGGCCACCCCAGTGCAGAGCAGAGCAGGACAATCCCTCCCTTGCCCGGCTGGCGATGCTGTGCCTGATGCCCCCCAGGACACACTTGGCCCTCCTGGCTGCCAGGGCTCTGCTGACTCGTGTTCAACTTGCCATTGACCAGGGCCCCCAGGTCTCTTTCCACGGCACTGCTCTCCAGATGCTTTCCAGCATCTCATTCCCCAGCATCCAGGGGTGCTCCTTACCAGGTGCAGAATCCAGCACTTTGTCACATTTATTCAGTTGGTGACTGCTGATCTCTAATTTGCTGAGGTCTCACTGCAGGGACTTTCTCTCTTTGAGGGTGCTGACAGCTCCTCCCAGTGTAGGAGCATTAATTACCAATCTTAATAGTTGATAGCATTAATTATCAATGTTATTGACAATTAATTGCATTAATTATCAATGTTATTCTCTCACTGAGTCCAAAACAGCATTGTACCAGCTACTGAGAAGCAATTAACTCTAACCCAGCCAAAACCAGGACACTGACATTCAATATTCAAATTATTTTCTTCTCCTTATCACATTTTGCAATAAATCACTTGATTCAAATTTCTTTGCAGCTGGCTACAGTACTTAATTTGAAATGCCCTGAATACTGTTTTTATGCATCATTGTGTTACAACTCCATAGCTACCATGCATCTTCTCCACAGTTTTGGTCACCACACCAAGGCCCTTCAGTTTATCTTAATAGTACATACCTTGCCTAGCAAACAGTATTAACCACACCTATTGATCTAAGCAAAAGGAAAAATTAGCTCCTGTGAAACACTGATCCAATCACATTAGTACTGTTTTTTGACAAGAATTACACAGCAGATGCTGTCTTTTCCTAGCATGCAATTTGGCCACAGTTCAGCTGGTCACGTCTATGGTTTCCCATATGCTGTGTTTGCTTTTATGTTTCTGTTAAAGAGAGAAGCTAACTAATACAGAGATTTGACCTGCTCGCCAGCAGACCTACCCCCTCCAATGGCTCCTCCTATCATCCCACTGCAACAAAGGGTGGTGCCCTTCACACAAGAGGGAGGAGTTAAGTTCACTCTGGGAAAATGTGCTTCTGAAAATTGCCCTAAAGGTACGAGTTGAATTTAAGCCAGGCATTTTCATAGCTTGCAGGTGCAACTTTTCCTCATATACTACTGTAGTAGATTGGATCACCAAAAGAACGACAGGCATGCATGAAGCTAAGAGAATAAAATCTTTTTTTAAAAAGCCAAGGACTAGCATACCACAGAAGATTTGACATTCCCCCCATGTTCATAACATATATTAAATTCAAGAGATCACACAAGAAAACAGTGCAATAAACTGCAAAAATTGTTATCACAAAATTGTGTTATCACAGAATTGTTATGTTTTTCCACAACACCACTTACAGAAAACAAGCGATAGCACGCTGTTTTGTAAGAGCTCATTCTAAAATACAGTTGAGTACATCAGGGTAAGCTGGTTGTCTCAATCACAGCTACCTCCTTGTTCAGCTGGACGACCTCTCCATAAGGCCACAGCTCACACAAAAAAATTAATAACAATGTAAGATTTTCTACCTCTATCCATGAAGCAGCAAGATAGTAGCATTTTCCCACCTGTGTACTATCTCAGACAGGTATACACTTTCATAAATCTTGCTTAGACCCCAAAGCCTTTGAAGAACATTAACAAGATACTTCAGAGCTAACTAGCCACACTGTCTGTAGTACATTTTGACACCTTTGCTAACAGCTAATTGAAACTGAACAAGTGAAGCAAGAAAAATCCCAAGAAGAATGCAGCTCTTGCAAATTAGCAAATGAGCACCTGTGTGTCCCTCTGGAATCCCACACTCAATGGGATGGCAGGAAGTGGCACCAAGAAAAACATTGCAAATAGACAACTAATTTAAATGAGCAGTAGGAGGTGATGCCAAAAAATACCTTTTTTTCTTACTGAGAACAGGAAACAAGAAATTTTCTTACAAACCATCTAATCAACAATAAATGCCAGACTGGATATTAGGAAAAATTCTTCATCATGAAGCATGCTGCCCAGCTATGGGGTTGAGAATAGCATCCTCTGAGGTATTTAAAAGACACGCAGACATGGAGCTCAGGGACATGATCTAGCAGTGGGGTTGGCAGTGTTAGTTTTACGGTTGGACTTGATGATCTTAGAAGCCTTTTCCAGCTTCAATGGTTCTGTGATTAAATGCAGAAAATGCCACTAATGCAGGTGTCTTATATTGTAAGTATGATAAAATTCTTTATTGTACAAAGCACTTATTATCCAACAAGGGAAGAGAAAACCTCAACTCAATGGTCCAGCTATTTAAAAAAAAAAAAAAAAAAAATTACCCTTTGAAGAGATCCTGAATAAACTGACAGAAATTAAACAGGAAAACAATAAGAAGTTGGAACCTAACATCTGTTATGTTTCTTTAAAGCTTTAGAAATACGTGTTTTTCTTTTAAAATCCAGTCTCTGACCACAGCGTCATATTCTACATTCTACATTCTCCTTCATTTCTTACTTTTCTTGCCCTAGCTCAGTCATCATTCTCTTTCCTCCTTTCCATTTTCTCCAAGTAAGATTTATCAGTAAGAATCATTACAAATTACTAAAAGGAGACTTTACAGAGGAAGCAGAAAAAAATAGAAGAAAGGAAAAGGGAAGGTGACTGGGAGTAAGAGTAGACTGCAGTTTTATTTTTTTACTATAATGCAGTAATATGTCGTAAAACGACAGCAGTATCTGCCCAGCAGTGCAAACACAAAAGTAAACGTGCTACATGCACAAAATATTGTGTTCATTTTGAGATGTCTTGCAAATTAATTCTTCAGTGTTTTGAAAGCAGTGGCTGATGTTGAACAATTCTATTTGCTTGCTGGTTGCTGCTGCTTATGGGTTTCCAAAATGTTAAACCAGGCATAATATTATTTTAAATGGCAGATTCTGGTCCTCAGCCAGCTTGTACTTTGTCAAGGCTTCACCAATGGCCCAGATATGCAATGCCTCTTACATTCTGGCAGGAAATTCTTCCCCCGCTCTCCCAGGGCTTTGGGAAGTAGCTGCAACATGCTGCTTCAGTTCCCAATTGCTTAGAAAACATACAGTGCCTTTTGGCATTGCAGAGCTGGAATCAGCACATAGCAACTACTCCCTGATGCCTGTCCTTGTGGACAGTGAATTAATCAAGGTCTACTTTCAGTAGACTCAAATTAATTATGTAGTTCTTTGTTAACTGTGATATTCACAGAGTAAATAGCTCAATGACCAAGTCAGGTTGATTCATAAAATAATTACAGATCATCATCAGGATACAAGATTTTTACCCAAAGCCTGTGAATGGAGCTTGTTTGGGAAGTTGGTCCTTGCAAGCCACCCCAGTGCTGCATCCAGCCCTCAAGAAAGAAACCTTTATTATCTCTCTACAAATTGCCTTTTCTGAGAATTTATACCGAAATAAACAATCTGTCTTCAGTGTGTTAGGGATGTACATCTCAGCTTCAAAATGAGGTTTTTTGCAGGTAGGAGGAGAGATGGGAAGGAAGAGCAAGAGAGCAACACGTTAAAAAAAGTCAACGAATGACAAATTGTAGAGTACCGGCTTCAAGTTGATAATTCACAACAATGAGCTGAATGAGGCAGCAGCAACAGAAAATACATATTTGCAATTGCAAAGTCAGAACCAGTCTGGGCTCTGAAACTGATACAAGTCACTCATTTCTGCCACTGAAACAGCTACTATGTCACCTGTGTGACTCCACACGGTTGGTGATTGCCCAGACCCCTGATTTGTTGGGGTCTCTCTGCAGGGCCTCCCTGCCCTCAAGGGGGTCAACAGCTCCTCCCAGTTTTGTATCATCTGTGAACTTGCTCAGTGTCCATCCAGTCCTGTGTCCAGGTCATTTATGAAGATGTTGAAGAGCACAGGGCCAAGGATGGGGCCCTGTGGAACCCCACCAGTGGCAGGTCCCCAGGCTGCTGTCACCCCATTCACTGTAACCCCTTGTGCCTGAGCCCTGAGCCAGTTGCTCACCCAGCACATGATGTGTTTATCCAGCTGTGGGCATTTTGTCCAGCAGGATCCTGTGAGAGACAGTGTCAAAAACTTTACTGAAAGTAAGATCCCATCTACTGGCTTCCCTTGATCTGCTGGGTGGGTTACCTTGTCAGAAAAGAAAATTAGGTTTGACAATCAAGACTTTTCTCTCAAAGCCATGCTGGCTCTGATCAATGACTACGTTACCCTCCAGTGTTTTGCAATAATTCCTACAATAATCTCCATAATTTTACCAGTCACTGAAGTGAGACTGACAGGCCTGTAGGTCATCCTTCTCACCCTTCTTGAAAATTGGGACAACATTTGCCATATTCCTGTCAATTAGGAGCTCTCCAGATTCCCAAGATCACACAAAAACCATTCAGTTGGACCTCACCATGACACCAGTCAGTATTGAATATTTGAGTATTCTCAGATGAACCCCATCAGGCCCCATAGATTTGAAGGGATCCAGCTCGAGCAGAAGATCCCACACAGGTTCAGAGTCAGCTGGGGTTTTATGATTGTCACACTCACAGTCCTCCATCTCTGGACGCTGGGACTCCCAGAGCCCATCATCAGTGTTGAAGACAGAGGTAAAGAAAGCAGTTAACTCTGGCTTCTCTATATCCCTGCTCATGAGGTGAGACCATCCTCACTCTTTAAGAGGCCAATGTAATTTCTGCACAGACTTTTGCTATGAATGTCTTTTTAAAACCTCTTTTTTTTGTCCCCCACAATTTCGGCCAGCTTCAAATTCAGTTGAGCTTTGGCCGCACAGATTTTCTCCCTACAGTGACAAGCAGTATCTCTCTATTCTTTCTGTGTCACCTGACCTTGCTTCCAGTGGGCATACACCTTCCTTTTGTGCCTTATCACCAAAAAAAGAACCTTGTTCAGCCAAGCCAGCCTTCTGCTTTGCCTACATGCTGCTCCTGTGCCCTTCAGAGGTGGTGCTTAAAAGGTGATGATGAACCCCAGCACCTTCAAAAACCTTTTCCCACAGGACCTCACGAGCTAATTCCCTGAGCAACCTGAAGCCTGCGCTCCCCACGCCCAGGGCTGAAGTTTTGCTGTCACTTTTCCTCCTGACAACAGAGATTTTAAACTCGACACTTCATGGTCAGTGTGGCCAAGACAGCGCCAATCACCACTTCACACACAAGACCTTCTCCATTAGTGAGCAACAAAAAAATCAAACCCTGAACAGCCACAGACCACAGCATTACAGGAAGGATTCTGGTAGATTTGATTTTTTTTATCCACAGATTGACGATAGTGGAAAATACAGATCTTGCAATATTACATATGAATGTATTTTGCCTTTGCAAACACACATTCAGCATGCAATTAAAAAAAGAAAGGCCAACAATAAAAAAATTTGAAGCAAATGTTTCTGGATTACTACAAATTAGGAATAAATTAGAGAACTGAGATTAATATAAAGAGATTGCTTAAAACCTGGTCCAAGAATTATCCATAAAGCAAAGAGCTAAAAGTCCAATGAAGATTTTCTGAATTCTGCCAGTACCATGTTAAGCAAGTTTCAAGCATTCAGTATGGCTTAAACCAATGGGTCTGTCCCATTCCCGAAGACTCTGTACCCTAAGTATATCCCCAGACATAGTAAGATACTACAATGGAAAAACTTCCAAGACATACTGTTTAACTGAAATAAGAAGAGTATATATGAACCTCACACTGAAAAGGAAATGTTCCATGGATATATTTTTTGGCAGAACTTGCTCAGTACTCTACAATAAAAATGTAAGCACATTTTAATATCCCTCCAGCTATACCTTGAGGCATCCTATAGTGGCTAGAATAGAAATACATCAAATTTGTATGTTGTAACTGGACTGCTGCCAGCTTGAGATGTTAGAAATGGCATAAATAGGACTAAAACTGTTTTGCAAAGCATTCTATAGTCCCAAAGAAAGAACGGCCACCCAACGAAGCTGATAAGGGAGCACATAAAGTGGATGAAGTCAGAGAAAGCTCAAATGTTTCTACACAAATATCATCTTGTCCTTGTTGCATCAGTGACAAAGCAAGTCCTTGGGGTCCCAACTGCCCATCCCATGGACCTATACCCAGAAAGAAGCAGAAGCCCCTAGCCACACACTCATTTTGCCCCATGGACATCCTCGCTGCCTAATACAGGTAGTATGGCAAATTATCCCTTTGGTGTGTAGCCACTCAGCATCATTCCAAATCAACTCCATCCCTCGCCAAGCTACTGATGAAGCACTCTCCTCATTCTCAAGGCTAGAAAGCAGCCACACCAGAGGCCACCAGGGTCTGGTCAGTACCCCCAGTGGCACAGCCACAGGCCACCACTGCCACCCCTTCTTCACATCTCAAGGCACAAAGGGAGGTGTGAAGTACCTCTAGCAATGCCGTGGCTCCTGCTCTTAGCATTGTGTCGCTAAAAACTTCAGCAAGGAGAAAACCTGGGTCCTGCCTCCATCCCAGGAGACAAGACATCCTTATAAAGAGTGGGTGTGCAGGTGGGTAAGAGGAAATGAAAACACTCTCTGCATAATGACGTCGCAAATAGATAGACTCGATTCAAAATCAGAGATATTAAATGACTGAGACTTTAGTCACACATCAAAAGATAACGGGCCAGGAAGGTTTCTCTTTTAAACTACCAGCTCTAGTAGCAACTACAAGCTACACCTTGGTTCAGGAGCCAAATAATTGTGCTGAAAAATTCAGATGATGATAGCAGCTTCCAGCCTTCAAGGATTTTCAGAATAATTTTAATCTACTGCACCTAAATTTAAAAAAAAACCCCTAAAAGCACGGCCTTTTAAAAAAAAAAAAAAAGCACATTAAAAATAAAAAATACATTAAAACACATCCTTTCCATATGGCTGAGATATACCTCACTGCAGAGCTTCAGACACTTAGGATGTGGGTAATACTAGCAGTGGGAAACACTGCTTGAGGAAGGATTTCTTTGCAAAATTATGCTGAGTTCCATTAAAAAGAAAAAATTCTCCACAAGTGATGCAGATACACTTTCTGCTTTTCTCCCCTCAGACATATCAAGTTTCTTTAAAATAAATAAATACATTGAAATGCACAAAAAAATAAGTAAATGTTTTTACAACTAAGTAATAGAATGTACAGATTCCCATTTCCCTAAGAACCTTTGCTGAGACAAGCACATCTTTTGTGATCAGTAATGCAACCTTTAGTATTATATAGAATTCAGTGAAGCGCTGAGCAGGAACCACAAAAACCCTCATAATAATCCTTTCTATAAATTATGTTTCGTGAGAGAAGAGATTGCATGCCCCAAAATTTCTCTCCCTTTAACTGAAATAGGTGTGTTTAGAGACTCACGTTTAAATACCTTACTAGCTGTTTCATACAGGCTAAATTATATTTATGAAAGTGGAAGAAGCTAAGTACCTGCTCCTAAATTACTTACAAAAATCGTATTCTTAATGGGCTTGATTATTTTTAGTTCACAAGCAGAGTAAGACTTGTACCTTCAAAAACACTGACGTTATATTCTCAGAAAATTATTATTAAAATGAATTTCCAATCTAACACTGTCTCTTGCCTCCAAAGTACTTTCAAATATCACTTTGTTATGATAAAAAGCAAATAATACAAAAATAGGACTGACACACTTTTGTGACCCTTCTTTAAAGAAAATTACCTACACTGAAAGATCTATTTCAGTAAATGTGAATACTTGGGACTTTTATATTTGTCTCCTCCTAGGCACAACAATTAATTAAGAAAAACACAGCCAACTCAGCCTTCCAAATTCTCTTTAAATGGGTAATTCACTCTGTTTTACAGGCCAGCGGCAGGCGGGCTCAGGATCATAAAGCAGCACAGCGGCACAGTCAGTCCACGCGCCAGCGCTGACCTGCCCTGCACTGTGCAATCAGTGACAAGCAGACATTTGCATTTAAAGGCAGGATTTAGCCCTCAAGATAAACTGCAGAGGTGGAAATGCTTACAGAAATCCCTCATCAGGCATAATTTACAGTAGCAGGGAATGATCTTCAGTTCCAACTAGTCAGGATTTTTCCTTGCTAATTTTTGTCAGTAAAACCGGAAGCCAAACTGGCACCTCAGCCATTATGCACATTGAAAACCATGGCGCAAGTACACTGGATTTAAAATAGCAACCAGGAAAATATTGACACACAAATCAAACAATTCCATTTTAATATTTGCATTTTTTTCCTTTAGATTAGTTGTCTATAGCTGATAATCCTTGAAAATGTTAGCCAACTTAACCATATCATTTTATTGAATATACATACCTAATTATTTATGTAATTAAGTATCACCCAGCCTGAGTTCAATACTTCCATTTCCATTTGGAAGTCTACCTAAGGATAGACATCACTTCCATTTGTGTTCTGTTCCAATGGGATGGGCATCAGAATTCGACTGAAAAGTAAACAAAATAAATGTCTACTAATTAAAATTAAACTACGGCTTGGAAGGGAATTGGAAGTATGGATTGTCTACAATACTACTTTCATGCATGTTCCTGGGCTTATGTATTTTTCTTATCATTTCATTCACAGGGTCAAAAGAGAAAAAAGCCTTCTTTCTTCAGTTCTTATCAGTTTCTGAAATTTGTACAAGACATTGAGGTGAACAATCTGTGTAATTGTTCAAGGAAGAGCTATTGCTGTAAATATTGGATACAGAAATACTATTAAAAAGTATACATATTTTCTAAGGTTTGTTATTTTGGAAAGGGTTGTATTTTTTATTTAAGGTACTATTAAATAATTCAAATTTCAGATTCCACCAGGTATTTGATTATTCAATCCTTAATATTGGCAGGAAAAATTAAGCAAAACATTTGTATATATCAATAACATTCTGTTATGACAATAGGATGGTTTGTAACTTTCCTTTTTTCCTTGATTACAACTCAGAATTGCAGACTGGACTAACATCATCACAGGAAACTCCTGTTCATTATGTGTTTGCATCAAGCATAAAATCAGCTTTATTAGAGTATAGTACATAAAGCAAACAACCTCAGCTTTCTGAGTGCTTGAGTAAGACTGTCTTTGTGGGAACTATGTAGCCTAGACAAATTATTTATTTGGCCTGTTCAGATTGTTGCATAAAATTAACTTTTAAAGCTCATGTGATTTTGGTAGTGAATTCTCAGTCTCTTGAAGAAACATTACCAAAGATAATAGGTGTAACATCTAAATCAGCTATTGTTCTTGCTGGAAGTCTTGCTGAAGTCTGTCTGTAGGTATCCAGCAGAGCTGGATGGCTGGATACAGTATTCCAAACCTCTGTTAACTTCAACAGAGCAAGCTGAGAAACCACTTACATACAGTATGTTTAAAAAACAAGATTATGTCACACCTGCAAGAAAATGACCCTCTTCAGTGTAAGCATAACAAAATCGTAAGAACACACATGTATTTCAGAGCAACCATTTTTATGTACTGTGGATGTGCAGTTCCAGATTTCAAGCACAATTCAGGAAATAAAGGTAACTCATGTATAATCCATGTACCTTCCATGCATCCTCAACCATGTTGCTTACACTGACTGCATTGGAACCACTCCTTTGGTTTTCCTCACCTTACTGCACACTGGAGGAATTTTTCAAAAAGAGCCAACCATTTCTCCATATTAGAACTGCTAGATAGAAACTTCTGTCTGTGTTTCTCACCCTGAGCTTTTGAAGTGGTTTGCTGAAAACTGATCTATTTCCTGCATGCTGTTTTGCATTGAAGACTTGCTTCAAGGTGATGTTGCTAACTGGTTAAACAAACAGAAGCTGTACACGCCTTAATCTAAAATTTAAAAAATTGTGCAAGCTTTGTGTATTATTCATGGTAAGGTTTTGCCTAAAGCTGATGCAAATTGTAACCCTATTCCCACAGTGACATAGACTAGCTATAAAGCTCTACACATAACTTCCAACTTCCCTCCAAATCCTCTGCTAGGAGTTGGACAAGCATGATCCACCCAATTAGTTACATGCTTACTTAACTGGCATCAGTGCATTTCAAGGTACCTAAATTTCTGTCCCTTCATATTCAAAGACACTGGCTCAATGCCATTGACATGTAATCTGTCATACAGCTTACTTATAACTGATGAAAAAACCATTTAAAGTACGGTAAAATTTAGATGAAATGAAAGATCTACGTACATGAATATCTCACTCCTACATCTCTAGTATCAGCAGCAATGAGAGCACTATGTGCACTTACATTCACTTCTGATTTGCCAAAGAAGTTAAGGAGAAATCTGCAGCGAAATAAGAAAACCACTTTCATAAATCAGGTGTACCATATTGACCCTTACACATAATATCTCTGAGTAGATACAGAATAATGAAGCAAGAATGCAAATGGTTTTCCTTCATATTTTGTTCAGAAGTAGAAAACTGACACAGTGAGTCGGCATTCTTCACCTCACAATCTTAAATCACACTAAACAGTCCTTTAAAAACTAACTGTGAAATGTTAATTTAAAAGTATTGACATTATTTAACTTATTTAACTTAGTAATTTTCTAACAGACATTCCTCATATTGCTGCCTTTCAGTACTAACATATAAGCTGATTGCCTCATGCTGAAAGCCTGTTAGTCTAATTTTAACTATTCTAGTTTAGTAAACTAATCTAGTCTAATTCAAATTAAGCTATTCAAATACCTTATACAAATCAACAGAAACATTTATTTCTTCTTTTTTTTTTTTCTAAATGGATTTTCATTTTCCCTAATACCTCAACTTTTTTCTCCAAAACAGCAAACTACACTGGAAGTCAATAAGCAGCTCACCAGTGCTTTCACCCTATGCAATGCTCCTGAACACTTTGCTAAACCCCTGAGTTTTTCACATTAAACTTTCACATTAGAGCTGCCAGCCACTTTTGATTTTGTTAAAAAGTGTAATTTTCTTTAAGAATTGAAAATGATACCTCTCGAGATCAGAATACATATGATTTGTTGTATAAAAGTATAGCAATTTTGTAGTAATTGCAGTGCTCAATAGAGTTGAGACTCACCTTTCAAATTAGTAGATAGCATTATAGACAACCCCTAAACAGGGCAAATATAAATCTAGATGATGTCATCCAAAAGACTGTGACCCTGCCAGCACACAACTGGGCACTGGCAGCCATTCAGGATTCTCCATGCCAAATTCAAAACAAAGATATATTAAAATATCATTTATTAATTGCAAATGGGGTTCCACTGCTAAGCATCCAGAGATTTATTACCTTCCTGGAAACACACCTAATACACAACCAGCTTCACAGCCCATGCATCCTTGGCCTGTCAAGGAAAGCTTTTAAAAATCTCTTACTTGCTCAGTTAATTTTGAAGTATGACAAAGCTCATGCTCTCATAACCCACACCTACTTTGTTTCCTAAAATCATATTCTTACTACAAATAATCATTATTCATCCTAACCCCTAAGCAGACAAAAGTCTAACAAGACATTATTTCATTATTGTTATTATGTGACTACATTATCCCAATATCATATCCTCTAGCCTGCCAAATGCCATTCTGCTCCACTGGTACCTTTCCAAAAAATGATGCACAGATCTTTTCCATGGTCTCCTGCTTCAGCATATTCCTTCGTGCAGTCTAAGTCCCTGGTTTTCATGGGGGCTTCAGCCACTCTAACATCTGTTGTAAGAACAACCCAGCAAAGCATGAACAATCCAAGTGGTGGTTGGAAAGCACTGACAACTTTCTGCTGCAGGTGATTGTGTTGGGGCCAACAAGAAAAGCTGTGCTGCTGGACCCTGTACTAACCAATAAGGAAGGTCTGATTTCAGGTGTGAAGGGTGGGGGCAACCTTGGTTACAGGGACCAGAAGATCACGGAATTCTGAATTGCTTGAGGAGGAAACAGGGCAATAAGAAAGGTCACAGCCCTGGACTTCAGGAGAGTTAATGTCAGCCTCTTTAGGGACCTTCTTTGAAGAATCTTATGTTCTACAGGAAAGAGGGAACCTAGGGAGCCAATATTCAAGGATTACTTCATTCAGGCTCAAGACCAGTGCATGATAAGCAAAGAACTCCTGTCAAAACTCAGACACAGGAGGAGACATGCAGGAGGTGAAATCAGGGACAGGCCACCTGGGCTGAATATAGTGATGTTGTCAGAGTATGCAAAAATGCAACAAGGAAAGTCAAGGCCCGTGTGGGATTAATCTGGCCAAGGACATCCAGGATAACAAGCAGGGCTTTCTCCAATACATCAAGAACAAAAGGGAAAGTGTGAGTCAGTTTTTGTGCAGAACAGGAACCATTGGTGAGCACATGGGGAGGTGGATTGAGAACTGGCTGAATGGCAGATCCCAGAGGGTCATAGTGGTACAAGGTCTAGTTGGAGGCCTGTCACAAATGGTGTCCCCAAGGTTCAGTATGGGGTCCAAAGATTTGGACAGAGAGACAGATGCCTCCTAAGCAGGTCACTGATGACACAGAGCTGGGTGCAGCAGCCAATACTCCAGAGGGCTCTGCAGCCCTTCAGAAGGTCCTCGATAAACCATCTGAAATTCAACAAAGGCAAAAGCAGAATCCTGCACTGGGGAGAAATAACCCTAGGCAGCAGCACAGGCTGGGGCTGATCTGCTGGGAAGCAGCTCTGAGGAGAAGGAGCTGGGGGTCCTGGTGGACAACAAGCTGTCCCTGAGCCAGCAGTGTGCCCTGGTTGCCAAGAAGGCCAATGGTGTCCTCGGGTGCATTAGGAAGAGCACTGCCAGCAGGGCAAGGGAGGTAGGTGATCCTGCCCCTCTCCTCAGCCCTAGTGAGGCACATCTGGAGTTCCATGTCCAGTTCTGGGCTCCTCAGGACAAGAAAGACAAGGAGCCCCTGAAGCAAATCCAGCGAAGGGCTGCAAACATGATTATCTACAGATAATCTTCACCAACCTCTTCCCAGCTGTAATTCAGCCTATCAGGTGACTACCAGGACCCTCTCATTTTAAGCCTCCTTGTGTCCTTCCTCATGAGTGAGAGGATAACAATCACCTATCCTTCTCAGCTCCCACAGCATATTTCTTAAACTTCCCAAACAAGGAACTACATTTCCTTCCAGGTCAGACCTTTTGCAGAAAAGAAGTGAATGTAAAATACATTTGATTATAATATTCCAATCGCCTCTTTTCTTGGCAAAGATGGCAATAAGCAGAGACCACAACACCACACTGCCCAGTGTCATTTCTTTATCTACCAGTGCCCATCTAGACAACAGTCTCAATTTAAGGACTTGGGCTCCAAAAATAACTCAGTTGCATTTGATGATTCGATATTTATTGCCTGCCTTTCTGAACAGTGTTCAATCAAACATATTGGCATACACTGGCAAAAAGGCTTCAGACTGCTATGTGTTCACTCCTGTTTGTCATGAACCAAGAGCACATACAGATTCAAGTACAACTCCTCATCTAAATGGCAGCAAGCTGTTTTATTTATATATATAATATACTATTCCACTGTGTCTGTGTCCTTAGTCATGATGAGGAAGTGCATCTTCGTGTTTGTATAGCGAAATGGGGTCCTTATCCATGCCTTAGGCTCTGTGGCACTACTGTGATAATGTAATAATGCAGTAAACACTGCTATCACTGCCCTTGGAAATGCACTCCACATGTTTCATTCTGTTTCAAGCTGTCATTAGCATGTTGGCTCTCAGCTGCTCGCATTAGATATACTGAGACAACCAAAGCATCTGAGTGCTAGTCGTATGGTGAGGCTTTTTTAAATTACAGAAATGAAATAAGAGATATCCTTAATGAAAGTTGGTCAAACTTTCACAACATAAACTTCTAATTTAAAAATGGCAGATCCTGCAAAAGTAATGGTAATATGGTAGAGAAAAACAAATCACTAACATGGAGGAAAACTATTATCAGCCCCTTTTGCAGAAAAACAGAAAAGAGTAGACTGATAATCTGTGACAATTCTAGCACTGAGGAACCATGGACTCTGAAAGAATATGATTCTGCCTTCACCAGACTATAAGCCACTGAGAGGCATATGGTGTGATTTCTGGAAATTCTGAATGCTTCCTGGGCTGTGCTCTGTATTTGTATTGCCAAATGGTTGTCTTGTAAACAATATCAAAAAATAGAGTGCTTCAGATGATCTGGTGCGCCTGAGGTCTGGCAGTAACATTGCTGTACACAAGGTCATAGCTTGTGAGAACAGCAAAGATACGGGAAAGCTTAATGCTTAACATTCCTCGGGGACACAATATCTACCCTGTACAGCAGAAAAGCAAATTTTTCAATTAAACCCCACCAACTCTGGAGCAGTGACAATGTAGAAACACCCTGAATGTCTGCTTCTCTCCTGAGCACTTTGGAGAGACACAGTGACCTTGTGAACCTGGGATCAGTACTACAGCTGTGCTGTGATCAATGCAAGCTCCATCTCCTCCCTGCAAAACAGGAAAGGCTCAGAAGGCAGACAATGAACATGAATGGTAACTCATTTTTCCACACTACTCATAGCAAAGCACATTCTCATTCATGAGCTCTGAAGAAGACAAGTTCCAGTACAGTGCAAGATACTCTATCCCACACAGTCATCTGAGGAGCTAAATGTTTCTTTCGAAATACAAATCTGAGAGAATATGTTCCCATGTGAATGTATCCACAGGTATAGACGGGAGAGTATTAGTGTTTCTATCTCAGATTTTTTAAATTTTATAGTCATTCTTGCAGAACTCAGAAAGTGCTCCAAATTAAACAGCCATTACAGCCTCTCTCCCAACAGCAGCTTTTATCTTTAAAACCCCCTTTTATCCTTAAAATCTACACCTCTCAGCATGCCCCACAGGAACATTATAAATAGACATTAGGGGATGAATAGTCCCACTAAAACCACAAAATTCATGGGAAGTATCCCTCATTTCTCTGAGGGACTTGACCATATCAGTCAGCCCACTTCCCAGGCACAGGCCTGGCAATGATCCCGGGTTAATGCAGTCCCCCTTCAGGCATTTTGCAATCTCTTACTGTAAGCCCATAAAACTGAACTCCAATACTACCCAGTCTGGCTGAACATTCATATTGCTCATGTTTAACTTTTCACCAACTACTACTGCTGCATCCTAAATGCCAAATGCTTCATCAAATCTCCAAACCAAGACCAAGACAGACGGAAAGCAACAGGCGATTTGTACCTCCAAACACTCTCATACTCTTTTGGGGATAAAAGCACTCTCTCAATGTACAACTTTACCATTATACCTTGCAACATTTTATTAATTGCCTCAGTGTCAGGGAACTCTTGCAGAATTTGCTTAATCAAATTCTCACATCAGCTAAGCCATGGGATGTGCCCAGTGCACAAAAATTAGAGTTGTAAATACTTTTCATTCACTTAAGAGAAAGCATGTTCCATGCCAAATCTGTAGCCATAGCCTACATCATTTTTGTAGCCTTCAGCATTTGTGGTGTCCCTATATAATGATCAAAATTTGACTACCAGCATATGCTCTTTTACATTTGGGCCACTAATAAGGTGAAGGATGTCATCAGTATTACAGCAGATCTGGCACCAGTTAAAGCAAATCTGCACAGACAAAGGAGCAATCATTAAGGCTTTACAGACACACTTTCCTCCAGAGTGTCTAAAATCCTCCCCACATGCCCTCAAGTGCCGGAGTTCATTTTGATCTCTGATTTAGCTGAAAGATGTGCAGAAGCAGGCACAATATTAACCACTGACTAAGTGCTCAAGACAGTATTGTGTTTTGTTTATTCGAGTGAGTGCACAAAATACCTAGCATTCATGAATCATGTCAGAATGATGTTTACTTTGAACAGAAAGATACAATTATCTTGTTCATAAAGCAGAAACCCCTCTCTCAGCAAGACAACTGAACTTAGGGTATTTCTGCAAAGAAATGCTGCTACAGGAATCCCACTGCACCTTTGGAATGACAGTACTTTCCCTTTTATTTCTTTCCTTTCTTAAGCACACATTTAGCTGATCTAATTCAGGAATGCATGGGAAAAGCTACCCAGTTCAAAATGAGAAAAACAATATACTGTAGAAGCAGATTCGGTTTTAATTACAAAGCAATACCAAATTTGTCTGGACACACTAGGAAAACAGAATTTGTTAAACCGGCTTCCCCATGGATTCATAATCTTTCTTCATCATTCAGTCTGCAGGATAAAACACTTAGAATCTTCCTCCAGCAAACGTTTTGGTTACTGCGTAAGCAGGAAATCCTCTGGAGACAGAGAAGGCAGAGGGAGGTTAGAAAATGCAATTTCTTCTGCATCTCTCAGAGAAGTGCCAAACATTATGTAGGGCACAAACCAGCTCTGCAGGTTCACCACAATCACAGCTCTTCTTGTCTTCTTTGAGTACTGCAAAGTCAGTGAATTGGGAATTTCAAGAAGAATTTACATGTCACTGCGCCTACCTGCTTGTTCTTCAAAAAAACAGAAACTAGGAGAGGGCTTAAAAAACCACTTTGATGCAGTGAACAGAACAAAAAAGTTCTTTTCTCAACAGATTACCTTTGTGGCCAAGTGTGAAAGCACAGAGTTTTGCTTCCAGGGAAAGAGGTTAATAAAAATTATTCTAGTAATACTGAGAGAGGCAGCAAGAGAACCACAGAACTCTGCCTGAGGCAGGAGAGGAGCAAGGACATCACTGGCAAAAACAGTGACCTGCTTGGACATCAAGAATAATATATTACTTCACGGGCCACACCTGTCAACACCTGATAGAATTTTAATGCTTGGAATACCACCAAATTACAGCTTGGCTAAGCAGAAGGAGGGCATCAAAATCATTAGCAGAAATCCGTGCCCTCAAAATTACCAAAAGTTCCTCCTGTGAATTGTGGAGGAAAAAAAAAAAAAAAGGCAAAGGCAAGTAGATCTACATCTGCATATTCCCTGTAATTTTCTAACCAATAAAAGATAAAGCTTTTAAGAGCAGATTAATGGAAACACATCAAATGCAGTATAAGTTCTTCTACCCCAGAATGCAGACCACTTATGGACAATCTAAAAAGAAAATACAACTCTTACAGATTTTGGATTACAATGATAGTTCTTACAACAAAGCAACAAGAACATTCACAGAGTCAAAAAGAACTGTGAAAAAACAGATGTTGGAGCTATTAATAAAAAAGTGTTCCGTTTGTGCCTGTTTTTTCAGGACAGAGATATCCACTGAACTACTTATGACCTCATGACAGAAAACTATGTACCATTCCCTGTACATAGTTTAAACATCATATTTAGACATGGTGTGTAAATAAATTCTAGCACACACAAAAGAAATATTAAAAGATGTGAATATGCGTAAAAAAGAATATATTAAGAGTGCTGAGTTTTAACAGGAAGAAAGGCAGGTTTAGTTTTCAAAAATTAGTTGTTTCCTCATGCTGTGTGAAAGCACCTGTAGGACATAGAAATATTTCCGCTATTCCCAAACCACCCCAGTGTCATTAAGGATTTCACATAGCAGTGCAAATATAAAGAATGGCCAAAATCTGTATTATAAAAACTGAAAGAGTTTAATCTCAATTTAAAAATAGGTAAATACCATTAAAGATTTGGAAAAGATATTTAAAAATGTAATTTGGGTTGAGAGGGATCAGTCTAGCAGACCATGCAAATAGAGATTTTTGTGATTTTAAAATCAATTAAATTAAACTTGTAAGAATAACCTTGCTAATGAGCAAGAAGATGTAGAAATTAAAGTTTTTAAGGTACAACATGGTTGCTGCAAAACCTGATTAATATAAAATAATTGCAAAAATCCCCATAGAAACAGTTAGGATACTGTAAAAGTCTTGCAGCTACACAGACCATTACAGGGTGTGTACAAACACACAGATATATACATTCTCCTATGCAGAGTATGTTACAAGAACAACAAAATACAGTAAGTGAGTCAAGATAATACACCGAGCCAATAAATTCCAAACGATTACCAAAAAAAAAAAAAAAAAAAACAAGCCAACCAAACAACAACCTCCTTCCAAAATATAGCATGGAACTTCTAGCAATCACTGTCCAAATATGAACTCCAGATCATTATCACCAAAATTATGATCCAAAAAAGTACCTTGGAGTGGAAAAAGCCAATGGGACAAAAGTAAGCAATGACTTATAGAATCTATAACAATTTGTTGAATACTGTCTGTGAAATAATTACAGAAATCAGCAAACTGAGGAATTGTTTATCAAATAATCTAGGTTTCCGTTTCCATTACAGTAAACCATTTACAAAGAAAATGTAGAAATCATAGCTTGGTAGTGCCACAAAGAGAACCTCTGTGAAAAGGACCGAAAATTATCTGGTGGACTGAAGAAACTGGTAATGAAAAAGAAATGCAACTGGCAAGTTGGACCATGACCTCAGATGGGGGTCTGAGTTCAGGCACAAATTTGGTATCTTTACCCATGGTGCAGAAGGCAGAAAGTTAGGAGTTGCTGAAAGGCAGAAGTAACAAGTAAAGCCACCGTGGCTGCATAGAAAAATTACAATTCCTATCTTCCCCTTCTTCCCCAATCCAACCTAGCCCCCGTAGTTCTTGCTACATTCACAAAATGCATGAACCTCTAAGAGAGCTGGGAAAGAGCAAATTATTTACACAAACCGAGCTGAAACAGAACTCATCCCTTGACACGTTAAAGCAAATGTGAAATATAAAATAAGGAGGGGAACTTATTAGATCAGTAAAAATCACCTCAGTGGTTGTGATCATAGATTGAAAAACTGTATGTTCTTTCACTGGAAAGAATTTCTACATGACAGAATGAAACAAAAATACAGATGCAAACACTTGTAAGATGTAACTAATACTTCCATCTTTGCATCGCACCACATAACCACTGAAACCTCTACACAACTGAAGTCTTGCTCTCTTCCCCATGAGCTCGAAGGAGGCAGTGGGGTCTCTCCCTTTTTTCAAATAAAGTTGATTTCTGCAGGATTCCTGTCTCCTGTGTGGACACTGGCCAGCAGGATTTTCCACACACCCACATATACCAGCATCCTTCCACTGGAATTTCTTCTCCTCCAGCAGAATTTTTCCACATTAAGTTAAAACTCAGGCCAACTGCATGAATTACTTTGTGAGGTCTCATCAACATAATATGAATTAAGCATTCCCTTATTGTGTTTTCACTGAAATTACACCATAAACTCTTCTGGGCAAGATAAAAATCAGCCTCTGATTCTCAAGAAGTAAGAGGATGAAAATTGCTGCTTCTTTGGTGTTTCTAATGCATACACAAAAGATAACAAGAACTGTCCTGAGCTGTCCTGAACACACTGGCCTGAAACAGTGTAGATTGTTCATTTTCCATTTAGATGTGCCACTCTTCTTGCTTTAAAGCCCATGAGCCAGCAGCATGCTTTGGTTCGGGGACTGACAGCTCCTGCTCAATTCTTCTCTGTTCCGGTCGCTGTTAAGTACCAACTGCCAGACTGTATGAGAAAACTAATCTGAAAATCCTGGCAGTGTGAGTGGATTCTCTAGTCAAAACAGAAAGCCTCCCTGGATCTGCACATAACAACTATCAGGGGCACTGTGAGCTGCTGGAGCAATTTTACGTGAATGGCCAAATCTGCACACTGATCACTCACAGCATCGTCTGTAAAAGCCTCTGCTGTTTCCTTCCCTTTCCCAGGGTGGTGCTAAAGAAAACTCACACAGAGCAGGAGCAAGAAGGGTCAATGTGTGTGGTGTGCTCTACCGACTGGCACACTGAATGTCTCAAGGTGAATCCTTGGAGTCACTGAAGTTCAGGCTCGCACAGCATAGCTTCAGAGTTTAACTCATGCCCCAGCTAACTGTCCCATCTAACACAAGAGCAACTATCATTCTCTGACTGTATAGTATTTATCTTTGTTTCTCAATTTTAAATTAATAGGGTGAATGTTAAAGATCAGCTGCCTTTTGTTCTGAAAAGCCTAAACCAAAAGGATTAGAAGTGTGTTCTGTAGCATCTCTGTGCAACGCATAGCACTCCACAGAGAATCTAATCTGCATTTTTGCAAGTACTGTTCAAACAAATGAAGAAAGAGCCACATCTCATTTATCACTTCTCTACAGAGCTTGGAGATCATGTCCATAAAAATGAAAACAAAAGAACACCATTAAGTGAAGTTGCGCAGAATGCTTTTGTAGTTGTCTCTGTTGCTAAGAGCACTCAAACAAAACAATATCCCCCTCCTTCCCCCCAACCAAAAAACAAACAAAAAAAAAACCCCACAAAACAAAACAACAAAAGAAAAAATTTTAAAAAAACCCAAGCCAAACAAAACAACAACAAGAAAATGAACAACAACAAAAAAAAACCACAAGACTGTCATCGCAGAACAGATTACAGGTACAAATCCAAGATTACAGCCACAGATTCTAAACACAGTGGTTTTTTAAGCCCCTGATAAAACCAATGTGACTCCTGGTTTAACTATCCACAACTGTTTCAGATCCTCCTCACAATAATTCAGATTTTCCACTTAAAATTATAGTGCCATGAACACAGCTACCATTTCATATGTTGAGCAACAACCTAAAAAATACATTTTTAATCATTAAAAAAAAAATTTCTTATATTTTTTCTTTTTGAAAATGGAGACTTCATCTGTACTAAGACTACTAAAACCCTCCAAGCATTTTGGGGTGTTGAAATCCACTACCCATGCTAGAAAACTGCTAGGGCACTGCCTGACAACAGTACTGCTTCTCCCAATTAGCATTCCTGCTGACTAGTTCCCAGGTATTGACTGGTAGATATGAGAGTCCAGGAACAATTCCCAAAAGACACATAGACCCTCTGTTTTGGAGACAAAAGTGTTTGATTAGTCTCTGTGCCTGGAAACAAAACAAATACACACCACTGCAGTCTGAACTTCATGCATCAATTTCCTCGCAAATTCACCTTATTTGTATCTAATAAATTATTATGTCCTGTTGTAAATTCTTCTGATACTGTTTAGGTTTGAAAAATGAGTGCATTGCGTGTTCGTTTTCATTTTGTAATCCCATTTCTTTCCAGCTTTCTGTAACATGAAAAACCAGGAAAATTGGGCATACAGACTGATTGCATGAATATGGTTTTACATAGTGCTGTCAGGAATTCCAAAGTTCTCTTTTCAACACTGCTCTTTTATAGGAAGTTTACATATTACAACTTCAGGACAAAAAATGGTCAGACGGAAATCATCTTGGTTTGCATTTTTTTAAGTACAATTCCAATGCAACGGGAATTGCAGTGGGGAAAATATCATTGTGAGATAACGTTTGAAAGGAGCAAAACATACCTTTGATACAAATTGTTTACTTCTTCATGGGGCAAACAAGGGAAAAATAACAGTATTTTTAGTGAAAATGTTGACTCATTTGACATATTTTCTAAAGGAAGAATTTAAAGAGCAATGATTTTGCAGCCACTTCATACTTATGTATCTTACTGACTATTTTGAATCGTCGGACCTCCAGCTATTGCAGGAGTTATTTCCATTTGCGAGCACTTCTGCTGAAAAAGAACTTTAGGTGCACTGCCCCTTACCTTCTCCTTTCTGGCAGTGAACAACCCTGAGAAATTTTATACATTTACTTAACCATATACAGATGGGTAGGATACATTTTCTCTCAAGTTTCCAGGCTGGGGAAACTTCTCCTCAAAATGTAACAGTACTAGATTATCAGTGTTCATTCTTCATTAAGTCCCATGAGCAGCAACCACAAATATGATGATTACTGTTCACATTTGGCTTACTACTGCCACAAAACAGCATCTAGCCTGAAACGGCAAGCATGCTGAAATGGCAAGAGCTGATTATCAATACACCTCCACCAAAAACACATTAGACCCTGAAAAGAGGAAAGCAGGAACACTTTCAGGAACTGAATGCCTGTAGTTGTAAAGGATAACATAAACTGACAGTGGAGGAACGAAGAAAGAAAAGTGTGTTGTTGCTACTATTATTGTTGTTGTTATCATAATCATTATTATTATTATTTCATGCCAAAAAGAAGAAGATTTAGTATTAATTTATTTACTGCTGAATTATTAAAATGGTGTTTTCACTATCAGACAAGGAATTAAAAAGTGAGAAGAAGGAACAAAAATGTGATTTGTAAGGTCTAGAATGGGTCTCTGAGAAAGCAAGGCTAGGGAGAAAAATGAGGCAGTATTTAAGCAATCAAAAATGAAGAAGCAGACAAGAAGCCTCAGCTGAAGGAAGAACTATAAGGAGATATATTCCATATGCAGCAGGGAAAGGCACAGCCAAAGTCGTACGCTGACAGCTTGACTTTAACAAGAAAAGGAGAGAAGGATTATCTGGACGTTATGAACCTTGCCAACAGGTTGACATTATCCACACTAGGGAATGGAGGGGGAGTGCAAAAGAGAGAGAGAATAACAAGAAGATGGAGAGAGCCCTTTCAGAATATTTGATTTAATAAGCCAAAATACCCAGAAGAACAGAGACCTGTGCTACAGAAAACAAGCATTTTGTCACACAGATAATCACTCTCCAGTCCTCTAACCCACCTGCTTTTTCTGAGGAGGAAGAGGAAAATCAGCTGCCATTTTTACTGTTCTTTAACCTAAATGTTTAAACCTTGAGTTTTTAATATCATATCTGCTACAGGGGACCAGCAAAACTCATACAGACTCCCTATTTCACTTTCCCATAGAAAAGGCATTAATCTCTCCTTTTCTTAAAGGTAAGTTCAGAAGCATTGATACACATTATTAAATCATTTCAGACCTCTACAGGAAATTCAGTCTAGGAAAATACAACTGAAAAGTAAAAATACATTACTTCCTTACAAATTATTAATTTTGGCCAGTTAATTCTGCCAGATTATTGCTTCTTGGCTGCCTCCTCTATTCGATCTGTATCCATGCACTGGAGATGCTTCTAAAAATGAGGGCACCTCAAGGTGCAAGAAAACCTAGCCTCACGAGGTGCCAAAAGCCCTTTCAAGATGAAAAAATGCATTAAGTTCCTACAAAGCATTCTGTATCTCACAGGAGCCACTTTTCTACCACACAGGATGAAAATGATGATTTGCAGCTCAGAGATACAAACTGCGGTGCATTGTGCAATTGATTTTCCAGTTGCCTTTTATTATTACTTCAGATCCACCTCTACTGTTCAGCTAGTGCCCAAACATGAATGACCATAAAGAATGCAAAAATCTTTATGCAAAGCTGAAAGAAAAATATAAGGACGGTAAAAGTGAAAAGGTTATACCTATGTCTTAAACCAGCAACTATCCTTTTAGCTTGCTCCTTTCATCTAAGCAATTTTGTCTAAGGATACCTGCATTTTTCATTAATTTTTTCCTCCACACATCAGCACCAGGCCCACCAATATACTAAGTTACTTATAATCTACATTGCTTCTTTTTAATGAAACACTTGTTCATCTTCACCCATGGGTTGGGTAAATCCTTAAGCACACATGCCTCTATTTACTAGCAATCAAAATATGAATTACAAGGTCAATCACGACACAAAGCAAACAGGCAGTTAAAAATGAAAGGCAAGACTGTGGTCTTTAGGATAGAGAATTTTCAGATTTTGTTCATTTATCAGACAACATGGGAGTCTGGAAAAAAAACTAATTCATCATTAATAAGCTTTAGCCAACAGTAAAGCAGTTCAGCTGCAGTTTACTACATATTGGACAAAATCCTGTATAAACCAGCTTTGTGAGTATTTTCATTTAAAAATAGCAAGAAAGAACAACAGAGCTCATGAAGTGGTAGCAATATGGCAGTGTTACCCATAGGTATGTGCCTTTTGTCTACCAGAGACAAAGAAACCAACGTTAAGCAAATACCAAGTTTCAGAAACATGTATCAAAATCCATCAAGAAAATTAATTTCTTAATTTTTAATGAGAACTCCCAACACCCTAGTAATCTTCTAGCAGCACCGTCTATTACTGTTTCCTTTTCAGCCCTGGAAGGAGCTACAAGCATATCCTTAATATATTGATGCAAAAAAACCAAAACCAAAACCAAACCAAACCAAACAAAACAAAACAAAACAAAAAACAAACAAAACAAAACAAAACAAAAAACCAAAAAAACCAACCAACCAAGAAACAAAAAAATAAAAGTATTTCAGCAACTTTAATCAAACACATGCAATTACAGCAGAGAAAGCTTTAATCCATAGGCATAGCTTAATTAGAGTCTTCTCAGCTGCAGCTCTCACCAAGAGTACCCCTTGTAACTACAATTAAAGGCTCAAGCACGAAGTCAGGAATACAAGTCCTAGTGTGCAGTTTCTAAAATGTGTCAACAGAACATGGAGAAGAACTCTTCCTAACCTGCATCCCCTTCCTTATCTCATCTTACTATTTTGAACTGCTATAGTATCAATCCAGCAGCTCGAGGCGCTTGCTGGTTACGCTTCTGACATCGCTTACAGGATAAATATAAATTCACTAAATCTCCTGCCTTCTGTCTACATAATCCCTTAACCTCTCCCTTTCCGCAGCTATGATTCTCTGCCTTCTTTTCATCTCTGGCCCTTCCACTGGTTTCATTCTCATGTTGCCTTCCCTTTCCCATTTATTTTTTTAACTTATTGACATTCAGCATACCTTCACAGTGAGACTTGTGGTCACTACTCTTTTACTTCATAGATTGCTTCGGTATGTTGCTTTGGTTTTACACTTTATTGAGGGATGGGAATTTTAAATAGAGTTCTCTGGTTAGCAGATTTCTATTAAATTTAGCATCTGCCTGCAAGATACAGACCAAGCAGAAAATATTAAGAAGGTAGGCAACTTTCCAGTGATCAATGTGCTACAAAAAGAACTAGACAGAACAGAACAGTGTATGTAACATTTAAAAGTAAATTAGAAAAAAAAAAGTCAAGCATGTAAATTATTAGCCGAACTACGGGCAGCAGTATTCAAACTGCACAGAAGCTGCTCCCAAAATTAGATTAGAAAAGCACAAGACTATTCTACCCTATTGAACCATCAGCAGCAGAAAGAAGTGAGCTTTCTCAGATTTTGTAACCTTCGTTTTAAATTCTGCAAAAAGAGTTAAAAGGTCTAAGAACAGACCATGAGTAAATCAAAACTTTGCTCTGCTATATTTTCTTCATGATTCCCAAACCGTTTTTTAAAATGAATGTCTTTCCCTTGATCAAAATTGGAACACACATAGAAATTTAAGTTTGTTCTTTCAAGCAACAATCAAATAACTATGTAGATACAATTTTTAAAAATAAAAAAGTATTGTAGCCAATTGATATTTTTAAAAATATCAATACAGATTTTTGTATGGGAAAGCTCATACAAAGCAAAACCTGTGTTATTAAAAAGGCTCCATTACAACATGTTTTTACATATGGTCTGAGGCACAAGAAGATCCAGTTATGCAGTATTTCTACAAACAAAGACACAGACAGCAAAGTTCACCGCCACTGTCAATAACAAGCTCCAAAGGAGAGAAAATCTTCACTCATGCCAACCTTCTCTCCAGTTGTACACAGCTGGATCTGAACAGCTCAAGGAATAAAGCAAAACTTGATCTAAGGAGTGAGCATGAGGTGAGGGTTAAACCAAGACATGGTCTAGGGTATTGCTACTAAAAGGCTAAATGGGTGCATTAAGTTATTGGTTGAAGTCTGCAGAAATGGAAGATTTTGCCTATTATGTCATTGACTCAGAAGAGAAGTATCTCATTAATACCTCCAGAAAGGAGGTCTTCCGGCTGCTCCAGACTAATTTCCAATAGTTTTGAAGACCTACTTCCCCTACTGCCCTCTTTCAAACCTTGGTTCTGTGCTTTATCAGGCAGGCTGCACAAGCAGGTCACCTCCTTCTCTTGCAAATGGAAACAGACATTGGCCACTGGGCCTTCAGGCTGTTTTTCATAACCTCTCAATTTTAGCCGTGCTACAGCAGCATCACCCTACTGCTGCTATAAGACTGTCTGACTACAGGTCACAGAGAGCCTTCAGAGACAAAAAGCATGGGAAAATAAACATCACCACAAGAATTAGTTAGGTGTCCCTCGGGCCTGAGCCCTTTCTTGTGTCTGTCACCACTTCATCTAATTTGCAGTCACAAAGTCTCTCAGATGAGGAGGACAATGCACTAAATCTTGACCTTTTAGCTGCAAACCTAGCCTTGAGCAACTTGGTGACCTAGATGGCAGCTGCACAACTCGATAACTAGTTGGCTGGAGTCTGAAAATACATGATTCATTTCTGATTCTCCCCACACCGCCCCATATGCTGTCACTATACTATTCTTTTTTAAAAATGATTTCCAAAAGCAGACTTTATTAGCCTGGTGGATTGATGAAACACCGCTTTGAAAGAACTTACAGAGTAAAAATAAAAATATATTTTCTTTTCCTACCTAAACGCTGAAATTTACACAAGGAAAAAAATATACATATATACATATGCGGCTTTTAAATATATCTGCTCCTGCTTACTTCTCCTAAAACTATCTCTGAATGTTTTAGTAACATGCAATCCTGATTACATATTTTGTAGAGCCAAAGATTTACAGTGCATCTGAAAATTTGCATACATCTCTGCCCAGAAGTGGTACCAGGGTCCTGTGATACTAGTCTATGTGTGCAAGCCAACTGCTGGAAAGACACACTTTTAAAAGTAGGATTTGATAAAACTTGGTTGGCTAAAACGTGGCAAATCCTATCTACACGTCTCGCCATCCAGAATAGTTGCATATCTCCCTGCTTTTCCCCTGAAAATGTACAGCTAGAATTTCAGTCATCCATCACATTCCTTACTGCATCCTGTGTCCCTAGGAGACTCTGATGGCATTTCTCAGTGTTGTAGAATTAGGCTTTCTCATCCTCTTAATGACCAAAACACAGCTGTCCGATATGTTCCAGCTGGCATAACCCTGGCATCTCTACTGTTAAACTCAGCAGCACATCATCTGGGCTATTTTGTCCCAGTGAACACACATCAATATGCATACACAGAACTAACAGGCAAGTGGGGGTTTCTTTCATTAAAAAACTGTTTGGTATCGTAAAGCTCCTAGCAAGTTTTGTCTGCATTATGAAGTTCAAACACAGGTCTGACAGAGAGGCTAAAGATAACTAGTTGAGTGCTTTGGGATTCGTTAGTCTAGTGTCTTAAAAGCTATGCACACACAGGAGGATAAATAAATTATACAGCTAGACTATATCTCCTCAGTATATACAGCGATAGATAAGAGGTAGCTATCTTATAAACAAGATTAAGCAGTTCAAGCTTTGTGGCAAAGGAAAGAGTCATTAATTGCATGTTTCTGGTGAAGTGACCAAGAGCAAAGTAATTCCTCATACTAGGCTCCGCATTTAGGCATTTAGAATTTCAGTACCTAAAATCCTACAGAGGGCGGGGGAAAAACCAACTGGAGCTATTCCCACCTTTTAAATATTTTTGTCAGTGTGCAGACTGTGTGAAGAAAACAAATTTTAATGAGATTATAACCACATTCAATCTTCAGAACTATCCTTAGAACTCTAATAGTCAAAGATTTTTCAACAGTGATTTTTCCCCTGCCTGCAGAATAAGCCACAACAACACTGTACAACTGGTTCTGAGCTCATTGCCTCACCTTGCACAATGTAACACCTGAAGTAACTATTTCTACCCTCTAGGCACTGAAGGCCATACTCTTAGCATGTGTAAATCTGTTGACTACTACAAACCTAAAGAGCAGTAACATCATCTCAGATTCTGACCTTAAATTTACCATTGTTTAAAAGGGACTAATTTTTAAAGGTGCAAAAATAAGTTATGCAAAGCTTGCATTACGCTCCAAGAAAAGACTCTGAAGGCCATGTTGCTTCTGACCCAATAAAGCTACAATCTCATAACCACGCTCTTCATTAATAAGAGCACTAGAATGATACAGGTACAAAATGTTTTTGGTAACTTCCTGTTACTCCCAGGCTACATGGTGTTTGACAGTAACTAGTACTCAGCTACAGACTGGGAGAGGGGTGTGGAGAGCAGCCCCGCAGAGAGGGATCTGGGGGTGCTGGTGGGCAGCAGCTCAGTGTGGGTCAGCAGTGTGTGCCCGGGCAGCCAGGAGGGCAAAGCCCATCCCGGGCTGCAGCAGACACAGCAGCACCAGCGGCCAATGGACAGGATCATCCCGCTGGATTCAGCCGTGCTGCAGCCTCACCCCGAGCCCTGGGTGCTGTGCTGGGCCCCACAGTGTGAGAAGGAAGGGAAGGTCCTTGAATGGTCCAGAGGAGGACAGCAGAGCTGGTGGAAGGGCTGGAAGGCACATCCTGTGAGGAGCGGCTGAGGGCTCTGGGTTTGTCCAATTTGGAGAGAAGGAGGCTGAGGGGGGACCTCAATGTTCTGAGCTTCCTCAGGGGGGATGGGGAAGAGGATGTACTGATCTTGCTGGGATCCAGCAACAGGAGATGTAGGAATGGTTCAAAACTCTATCGGGGAGGTTCAGACTGGACATTAGGGAAAATTTCTTTACCAAAAGGATGGTCAAACACTAGAGCAGGCTTCACTAAATTGATGCCTCAAACCTGCCAGTACTTTACAAAGAGACATTTCGGCAATGCACTCAGTAACAGGCTTCATCTTTTGGTCAGCCTTGGAGCAGTCAGGCAGTTGGACCAAGTGATTGAATTAGGTCCCTTTTAACTGGAACTATCCTACTCTACTCTGGTATTAAATAGCTCAATTGGAACTTACAGAAACCTTAATTTGGTCCAAGTGAAAATGGAACTTGCATCTCATGGCACTTGCTTTTTTTTCAGCCATAATGGTCTTTGTATAAGATTACCAACTTGATTTAAAGCTGTAGCTCTTTCATAATACCACAGAGATAGAAAGACCAACTGTGAGTGATAAACTTCCTAAAAGACCACTCACATCTTCTGACCTGGGTGCCAAGCTCATATCTGTGATTCTATGAATGACATGGAAATTTCAGAGGGTAACTTGATTTTAATGCTTGCAGTTAAATCTGTAAGAATCTGTAAGTCTTCCATAATGCATCAGAGTCACAGTTCTTGTTAGGACACCTGAAATGCCCCTGCTTTCACACACTGCAAATATAGCTGCTCCACCAGAAAATCACAGACTCCTTACTGTTTGTACCCTTATTACTTGAAGGAACAAAAAGAGGGACTAAGTAATTAGGAAGAGGGACTACAGTGGAGTTGTTTTTTTCCCAACTGCACAGCAACTACTATCGCTGAAAAACCTCCTCCAAGTTATCTTTTGTCTTAAATGAAGAGTAAGAGGGGGCAGCGCCTCATTTCGAACTCTGCCCGCTATCTCGGTAACGGCGGCGCCCGATACGGCACGCCGCGGGCCTTGCTTCCAAGGCAGGGCTTTCCCGGTGCCGGAGAGCGAGTCCTCCGCACACCGGCTCCGCAGCAACCCGCCGGGGCACCCCGTTATCTCCCCGCGGGACGGGGAAGTCGCCGCCGGGATCTCCCTCCTCGCCCGGAACACCGCAGCCCAGAGCACTCCTCCCGCCCGCGGGGACGCTGTGCCGGGGGTACCGGAGCCCGACGGATCCCGCGGCTCCAGCAGCGGCCGGGCGGGCTCCACGCCGCGCGGTGCAACGCCGTGGCGCAGCACCGGGAGGCGGCCGAGCAGCTGCGGCTGCCGCGCCGCAGGTGCGCGGAGCCCCGCGCCGAGAATGGGGCGTGCGGGGAGCGGAGCTCCCGCCGCGGCCGCGCCGCGCCGCGCCGAGCCGAGCCCTGCCGAGCCGAGCCCTGCCGAGCCGAGCTGAGCCCTGCCGAGCCGCCGCCCGGGCCCTGCGACCCGGGAGCCGCCGCCCGCACCCGGCCCCCCGAGCCGCCGCCCCCCGAGCCGCCCCGCCGCCGCCGCCCCTCTCCGCGCCGGCACCTGGATGTGGCAGGAGATCTCGGAGTCGTCCAGCAGCCGCACGGTGCATTTCATCTCCGCGCTCAGCGACCTGATGCTGGAGCTCCGGAACCGGATCATCCCGGCAGCCCGCCCGCCGCTGCCGCCCCGCAGGCAGCCGCAGGGGGCCAGCCTGCAGCGGCGCCCGGCCGACCACGGCACGGCACGGCGAGGCACAGCGCTGCACGGCGCGGCACGGCGCGACACGGCGCGGAGCGGCGCGGCGGCAGCGCCACCCCTCAGCCCCGCGGCGCCCCGCCGCCGCCCGCCATCCGCCCGCCCGCCGCGGCTCGGGCCGCCGCTGCGTCAGGATGCGCTCCGCTGGCCGGCCTCAGCATCCTCCTGCGCCCGCCCCCGGCATGGCACGGCACGGCACAGCACGGCGCGGCCGCGGGGGCACTTCTCCGCCCTCACCTGCTCCTCCCGCTTCTCCGCCCCGCTGGTCCGGGCTGGGCTCCCTGCGGGGCTCCTTTTCGTCGGGCTAGCAGCCCCGAGAGGGAAATGGTCAGAGTGATTGTTTGCCTTCCCCCCCAGGGGCGTGACTCGCCTGGTTTTGAATGCACCTGAGCCACTCGTACTCGCGTGGGAATGCCCGATGCCCCGCAAACGGGGGACATCCCCCAGGCTGCCGGCAGAGAGTGGAGTCCCCACGCTTCCTGCCCGCCCATAATTTGGGTCTCCAGAGTATCCCAACACAGCCCGAGGCAGGAAGAGAACCCTGTGGAATACATATATATAGTTATATAAAGGAACCTCACCCAAAGATGAGTGTACCCTAACGAAAAAGAAGAAAACATAATGCAGCTTAATGTAAGAGTGCAAGCCTTGAAAACTTGTTTCCTCAGGGAAAAGGAATGACCCATTAGGGAGCAGCAGTCACACCCCATTTGTTGTCTAAGTGGGAAAGAAAATAAAGCATCCAGTGGTTTCACTATTATATTCTCCATCACAAAAGTGTGTATACATTTGTGTAAAGCCTTGCTTGCACAGAGCAAGCACGAAAGTTAACCAGCCTTGAAACAGGGATCAGCCCTGCGTTAAAAAATTAGCACTTTCCTTTGCAATGTGAAATGAAAAACAGCCAGGGCAAAATGGGATGTGACTGAAAGTTTACAAAGAGAAAAGAAGCACTGACAGTCACATAGAAGGTGCACTTCAGTTATTTTGCCTAGTTGTCTCTGATGACCTGCAAAAAAAAAAATTGAAAATCCCGTGTAAAAACGTAAGTGCCGCTACTGATTTAAACTCTTCCTTTGGCTTTCTGCTGGACTGCTAACAGCAGGAAATACAGGCAACCACAAACAAATGAGAAATATATAATGCTCACTACCATCAGCTAATAAATATGCAAAGCCCTTTAATGTGGAACATAAAAGAAAAGCTATAAATATATGCTTCTCAGAAAGGATAAATGCTTTCAATTGCATAGTGAATAGTGAAGCAAATCAGTGAGTATTTAAAACAGATTATTCACCTCCACAGCCACAGTCAGCCCACAAGTTATGGAAGAAAGTCCTTATAAGCTGAGACACCAGTTGTGGACACCCACTCATTAATAATAAAATAATACTTTTTCTCTTACAGTCCTGCAACATGGGAACTCAACAACAGGATTTAAGCCCACTTACAGATCGACTCTCAGGTGACACAGATTTTCTTGCTTCTCATAGAGAAGGAGTCTTTTCTTTCTAAGCCAAATATTTTAGCTTTCCTTCAGTCTCTGCAGCACACATTTATCTGTCCAAAAGGGAAGCAATAAGAGGGAGCTGAGCCAATGATGAAGATTTATGGAGCAGGTCATAATCCACCACTGTCTGAAAGGGGTTTTTTCTTCACCGGCAGGACCACATGGAGTGGGATGAGCTTTCCAGGAGTCCTCAGAGTTACAGCAACAGTGATGACTACAACACGAAATCTGCATCTCCAAACTGTTGCACAGCAAGTGTGAAACTAGCGTGTACCAACAGCAGCACAGCTGCCTAAACACAGAGCTCAGCAGAATTTTACTTGCTTCTTGTAAAAACAGGTCACTCTTGTCTTTTTGGTCACTTTATTTGCCTCTTTAATACCTCATACCATGCTGGTCTGAGGTGCCTGAGAACTCTGTGAGACAAGTAACCCATTTCTATGTTTCAGTTACCACAGCAATCGTTTTTTAGGCATAGAATGTGGCAGCTGCTTAACAGGAAGACACCAGATAAATGAAACAATCAAAACCAAATAGTCTACGTGCAGGGGAAAAAAAAGCCCAAACAACCCAAACAACAACAAAGAACAACAAAAAATCCCATGCAAGCAATGAAAGAAAACAGTGCCCAGTTCATGATGTAAATCCATCAGATGAATTTTATCACATATTAGGACACATTTTGTACACATATTGTATCATGTATTAGGACTGCCATCTCTTCCTCATTCAAAAAGTATTCTAGGCTTTTTTTTCCCTTACAAATAGAAAGCTTTTAAAGGTCTCTTAGCATTGTAAATTATGCAGAAAAAAACCACAAACTTACCTCAACACTATATCAAAGTGCACCCTTTTTTTGCCATATCTTGGAGGCCAAACAGTCCTTATGCAGTTAGCATTTGGAAAGATCACCTGAAAGTCAGGTACTTGAGGAACTGGCATTAAATAGTATGGCACATATAAGAAAACACAAAGCAACACATAGATAAATTTAATTCAGTTATCAGAAAATGCAGAGCTGATGGAGTATATAAAAAATTACGCTGCTTCAACTTGCAAAATACGCTTCTGGCTCAGCGGAAGGTTATCAGCTACTGCTGCTGCTGCCAAGACCATGGCATGTTATCAAGGGATTTATCAAAGCACTCACCTGCCTTTGTAGTGCAGACCTTGGAAGGTCTGATGGGAGGTAATGATGGCTGCAAGAACTGGTTGGGTGTGGGAAAGGCACATGCTTGAAACGCATTTTAGATTCATCAGTCTGAGAACCACTCAGTGCAACAGCCACAGTCCCATTATTTTTCATCTAACTGGTCACTGAATGACTTTGCTTTGGGATGAGTACATGAGGATGGCCTAAGGGACAGTAGCCTACATACCTAGGAATTGCTGCCAGACACAAAATTATATTTAGGGACAGCAGGGAGCACTAATGAGCTTGAGTAATACTTTCATATCTGGATGATTCTGCATGGAGCCAAATTACAGAATGTAATAGTCAAGGATTCTCCCTTCAATTGCTGATAATAACAGCAACTTTAGCTCTTTCAATAATGTTTATAATTTAACCAAATATATAGATTTGATTTGGGTTTGTTTGGGTTTTTCCAAACACTCAAACATTAATCCTTTAATACAACTGCTATGGCTGTAAACACTGCCTGCCATGGGTCAGACCTTGAGTTCCAGCATGCATAGGCCAAATACACAAGCCACTGTCTCCAGAGGGGTGCCCTGCATGACACACTAACCTTCTTCCCCAAGGCCCACACCTCCCCATTGCCCTGGGCTTGGGTCCCTCACAGGGCTTTCACAGCCAGGTCATTAGCACACACAGCAATTAGCCATTGCTCAGGGATCGTGGTGCCATAAGTAAACAGTGACTTCACTAAAATTTATGAAGTCTGGGACAGTTTAGATTTTACTCAGTTCCTTTCTACAATAGCATCAGGAACTCCAACACTAAGATATTTCAGAAGAAGACAGATGATCTGGGCATTAGGCTTCTCTAGAACATATTCTAAAAAGTGGGAGATGGGGGTTGAGATGGCAAGGAATCAATAGTTCAGGAAGTAGGTTCCCATCGTCAGGAAAGTGAGAGTTTTGCTGTCAAAGGCACAAAGTCCACAGGAAAGGTGGCTTCCTAGGTGTCCTAAAGATCCTGTTACACAGCAGAAAGTTTGAAGGACCTCTGAAGGACCCAGTTCACAAGGCAAACAAATCATTCATACCAAGGCCACCATTTTTTTGCACACACTTTGTTATCTTCAAGGGAATTACCTTTGAGACACACGCTGTATTACTGTAAAATAGATCTAGTAATCAAGCTGAGATTAGCAGAGAGGTAATTGAAGACCTGGGCATACCAGGCAGCACTCAAAACATGAAAACAAACAAGAAATTCCACACATATGGGATCTCTTTTGTTTCAATCTTAAGTAGTAATTTTTAAAAAATCACTCTATATAAAAAGAAATTATTTTAAAAAGCAGGGGGGCTGTATATTGAAATAAAAGGTTTCTTACATGTAAATATTACACCAGTAACTTGAAAAATGTATATAAAATATTAATGCGTATATTAAAAAAACCCTAGGAGTATTAAAATAGACATAAATTACAAAACAAGAGATATTTAAATAGCAAAAGTTCTGCTCTTTGCTGGGGGCAGAGTTGAGTCAGAAGGTGAAACTTGAATTCACATAGGGTTTCTACTTTCTTTTACATTATAAAAATAGTACAAAACCATAACAGAGTGGTTGCATGGATGAGAAGGCCAAAGATAAATAAAATACTACATTATTTTACAGCAGTAAAAAAAGACTCAGGATTTTCATGCTTGTACTCCAAAGGGAGTTGTCACTCCCTAAAATTCACTGAAAAATGCAGGGCTATCAGTGATATATTTGGTCACAACTGCCCCAGCAAAAAAGACCTGGAGCACTATTGAAATCTGCAGGGCTGTATTGAAATCTGCAGTGCATGGCACTGATGGCCCTGTTGGCCTCCACATTCCTTGGGTACACTTGTGCACCCCAACTATGGCTCACAGGGGGAGAAGTGGTGAGTCAGAAGTAGGTGTTTTCTTCTGCTGCTGAAGTTCAGCAATCTCTACAAAGATTCAGAACAAAGTACAGGAAGAGCATTACAATACTCCCTTCCAAGAGAGAATGACGGGTTGAATTTACTGTACAAACTTCTCAGCAAATTTCCTGCAGATGTCATCTGGAAGCTCAAACTCCAATCAACATTTGTCTGACTTATACTGGATTGCACAATACCACACCTGAAATTTGCTGATCGGAGCAAACTTTACATTGATTTTAATCTACCCAATACAACTACCACAAAGACAAATGTCAGATTGCAGCCTTTTGTTTGGAGTGGGCAAAGTCGGTGAGATGATTATTGTGATTCAGCTGGTTCTGGGACTTGCCAAGATTTTCCTTATCAGTAGGATCAAAATGTTTCTTTGGTATGCTCTTTTCAGGGAATATATAGCCAGTTACCCTAGTCTAATTCTAGTCTAGTGATTCCAATATCACTCTGGAAAACTACAGCAGGCAGTATACTCTCTCAGTTTCCCATGCTGTATCTCCAAGGAGTGTCTCTCCTCTGAGGACGGAGTTTGTTCCCAGAAACTTTGTTCACTACTGGTTCTCTCTAGCTGCATTCACACAATCCATGCAGTACTCTTCCAGGCTCGTTAACAGCCCCAGAGAAACCCTGCAGCTACCACTGCTGAAAGATTTACAGGTTTTGCATGTCACACAACCAGTGGTTTCAGATGTCTACAGTTAATTCAGTACCTAGAGGAACCTGATTGTCTCATGCTGAATGCAGAGTGGCTGCCACATCCATATATCTCTTCAGTCTATATGAATTTTTAAAAATTACCACCATTGATCTAGTAATCCAAAAAAAGTAATCTCTATCTTCTGATCAAGCGGCAAATCAGAGCTCTGTTCTCCTGACTAAATTTTTTCATAGACATAGAATATAGCAATCTGACCAACAAAAAAGTTCATATTTTAAGTAAGTGGAGATATATTTACAGGCAGTGTTGATAACTGGAGAAAAAGATTTTGCCTACATATAGCTTGAACAGTTCTTCCTTTTATAGAATTTGTCTAAATAAATGTTTAGTAATACTCCAGTTCAAATGCAGTCTAATGCAACAACGAACATCCACATTTTTTCAACTTTATTATTGCAAGGAGGAGTAAATTTGATCATTACTGTAACAATAACACTCACCATAAAATATATAAAAACTACATTAGCATCAGTTACCTTGTGGCCAGTCCAGCAAATATTCAGACCCAGGCTTTGAAGAGCTCTCAGCATCCCAAAAGCCCTCCCTAAGGAGTGAACAGAAAAACAGTCCCCACCACACACCTTTCTGTGCATCCTTTTATACTGTTCTTGTTACTGCGTGGAATTTGGATGCTCATGGGCAGAATTCTCTTGCAGTAACATCCTGTTTCCATGGCTGCTGCACATGCACTTTAGAAGAACTCCAAGTGCTTAGACCAGTTTTGGCTGGTTTTATAGTTTCTTTTCTTCTTTTGGGGTTGTTCTGACTTTTAAGATTCCCATAATATGATTTGAATTTTACATTGTTTGTCTGCAGTGGTAGTTGTCTAAGTTCAAATGTGTTTAAAACACTTTTCCAGCCAGGAATGATCCTCAAACTTGGGATCTGTATGAGGAATCATATTTTACACCATGTCCAATTTGCACAAATCAAGGTAAAGTCCAGCAAAATAAAACATCTGCTTTGCACAATTATGTCAGGTTCCTAGTGCATTTCGTGAACAAAATAAATATTACAGGAAAAACACATATGCTATACAACATGTATTTCAAGTTTGTTCATCTTTTCAGCATTTAATCTGTATCCAGAGTCTGTTATTAAAGTAATTAGCACCTTGATTTTTAAATAATAATATGCAACAATAGTCAGTTTCTGATACAGCTTTCTTTATGGCTTCTTGGTTCTGTCATTAATTCCCTTCCAAATTCCTGTAAGGACTGTTGCTTTTTATTGGTCTGGCTCTTTTAATTATGAAAAAGCTAATATGGACAGGATTTGAAGTTGCAATTATCTTTGTTGTTGAACTTCCTTGCACATGAGAGGCTCTGCGGTGCAACAGCTAAGTATGCTTGTAAGTGATTGCAAAATGGAGGCTTGGCTACCCAGGGAAGAGATGTGGACTAACTACATGGAAAAAATATATCAGAGACACCAGCAAAGCATACCTCAAAAACCTGCAATAGTAACTGCTCAGAAACAGTAATCTTATTACTTGTAGAAGCAGCATTTTAAGATACATATTCTCCCTGCCACTTTCCAGAGCCAGCGGGTAGCTCCTCCTCTCTAATGCTTTGAGTGCTTCCAAAATTTATGGTTCTGCATCAGAGCATACTGTTGCTATTGTAAGTGATGTTGAAATATAGACTGCATAACTTTTACATCCTGAGTCCTACGAGACAAATACAAGATGAGAAGATAAAATAATAAATCTGTTGCAAAACCTGTATTTCCAGTGGAGGCCAGAATCTTTTACAGCAACAAAATACTCCTGGAGAAGCAGTTTTTGTTCTCACATAGACTGGAATAGAAACAATATAGCTCTCCTAGATGTTCTCTTCAGCTAAGCCAGATTTCTTTTTGAAGAGACTAAAGAAAATAGTCTTTCTGTTATTCTGTGATCTTCTTTATTTCCAGTCTGTGTCTGCAGTTACACTGGAATTACTCCAGATTGCATGTGACTGTGGCCTCAAGCAGTAGCTGTGCACTACCTCTGCCAGCAGCCTTCCACACCCCAGCAGAAAAATTCATGTATTTTCCTGACTGTTCTCCAAGTGTCAGACATAACTCCTTGCCTCTCACTGTCACTTTTGAATCACACTGCTGCAGCTCTAGTTGTTACTCTGGACTGAAACCACTGCAATGCTCACATTTTTTTGCACTCTTAACATGGCAGATAAATAAAACAGAGAAATTTTATAAACTCAGGGTTTCAGACAATTTTACTTTCGTGAGCACTTCTCTGGAGTATTTACATTAATACACTCATTTTGGTCACATCACATTAATAAATTTTTATGTCATAAAATACACTTTGATTTCTTATGCACAATTAAATTTGGTAAGACTCTTGTGCAAACATGGAGTTGGTATTGAAAGATTTAACTAGGATCACACTGATAAAATAAAGTTCGTAAAATGAAGAAATTTTCAAAACCTAAGGAATAGCCATGTAAAAAACCCAACTAATTTTCCATTTCTTATTTACATTAATTTTATTGGAAGTCAGACAGCTAGCCATTGTATAAGCATGTTATAGTATTTCCTTTGCTGCTGTTAGGAAAATTTTAATTTAACAATAACTTCTGCGTTTAGAGTTATGTGTATTTAACCTTTAGATAAATGTTTTCTTTCTTCCCTGTACAGAAATTAGTGACCCAGGATATGTTCAGGTTATGGTATGGTATGAAGTATTGCATTACTCTTTTACCTGTAATTAGGCTCAGATTATTTTGTCATTCCTTCAGCTTTGCAATCAAACTGAGAACATACTTGTGTCACTTAGAAGCAACAAAGAAAAGCCACTCCCATTCCCTCTTTCCTATTTCCTCTTACCCTAGAGCTCTGAGCTTCAGTATAAAAAAATGGGATGAGGTAATATATACAAAAACTTCATGTGATTTTAAAAACATTTAAGAGCTTTAGTTTGATTTACACATCCCAAATGTCTGAAAGTTTGACTCATTTGTCAAACTGATGATCTTTTTTCTCAGCACTGGCAAATCCTGTTGGGTGCAGAAAGCCAGTATGCACAAAATTATCCTCAAAAATTACTTCAGACAATGTATTGACTGACTTTGCATTGCATAGAACAAATTCTGAGAATTGTTGGTAAAGTTTCAGTCAACAAAGACATAATTTGATGATTATTTACTTCACGAGGACTAACTGTGACCAACAGAACAACACAGTTATTTCATATGTTATTTCAGCTATTCTCCTCAGAGTGAATACATAATATTAACACTCCCAGCCTTATCTATGCCATATCAGTGCATATTCAGGATTTAATTTGAACCCCTAAACGTCTCCAAAAATTTGGGTGTTATCTGCTTGAAAAACAGTTTTTCTCCCCTTACGATTCAGGAAGCTCAGATTACTCAATGCATCTGAGCCCTCACTTCTATAAGAAGCAGATGCCCATGATGATGAATGTTCCTTGCAAGCTTTAAGAGGCCTGTGCACTTTTATAGTAGTTCACTGTTATACTGTCGTAAGTTTCCATTAGTAATTACCATGGGAATAGTTTTTTTTCTACTTTGGCAATATTCTGAATACAACAGACATTTCCTAGTATGCTTGGGAAGGAGATAGATACAGTAAAGGCAAACAGAAATAACTCCAGGAAAGTAAAATTCTTTCATTCATATTTCATGTTACCCTTCTCTAAAATTAGGCAGCTAATTTAAGTAGATGATGAAGCCTTACTGAATTCCATAAATTCAATATCAGTCAATTAGTCAAACCAGAAAGGATCAGAAAGACACTGAAAATACTCCTAATAGCCATAAAACATACCAAATGCCATTTTAAAAAGTATTTAAAGACACAGTGTCTGGAAAACTCTTCAGGAGTTGAGAAGTACTTGATGGGTTTTCCGGTAGGAATTCCTGAGGTTTTTTGACTTTTAATTGTAGAATGTACATCGTTCACCATTATGTTTTAATTTCACCTATTATTAAATATAACAAATAGAACATCAGAAGACATTTACAGTCCATTATCTCCTATTTCAGCTATGTGAATGTACTCAGGAAATCATGGAACCATACAGGATTTTTTATATAACTACATCAGAGATTCAGAATCAAGTTCTACATTTTGACAACATTAAGAATAAAAATAAATTTAAACAATAGGAAAAAGGCACCCATGCCACCTCCAGCAAATGGTCTTCAAAGAAGAAGCATCAGGACAAATTTCCTAAGATGTACATATGTCATTAAATGATTAAGACTAATATGAAACTCTTCTGTGTTAAGAAATAATAAGTGTAAAAATATTTCATAGTCCTGTGACTAGGACAGACTGAAAGGGTAGTCCTCATTCAACTGGCATGAAAAAGATCCACATATTTTATTAGATCTACAATTTAATTAAATACATCTTAAGTGTTTAACTGAAGCATATACAATCTGATACTGTTAAGTCAACCATTTGGCTGAGTTTTATTCAGTCATCTCACCATTTGACTACTAACATGAATTACATCTGCACAAATCATATGAGCCACACAAGAAGGAAGTCTGAATGTAATTGCCTTCTTCACATTGCCTATAGGCTCTTGTGTTTGTACAATTCAATCAGCTTTCTTTAGATCCTTCTCCCTGCAGCAGCATCTGCAGAGGACGCTGCTGCCTGTACAGTGCATGCAAACTCTGTCAGTGCATGCTCATGGTTTGTTATCCTGGGATTGAGTGAAAGAGAACTCCTGGCAAGACTTCCTGCACAAACAAGGATATAAAATAGCTATTAGATAACATCATACCAGACTAACCTGGCTCTTTTTCCAAAACGAAAGGATATGTATTATGGAAAGAGATATCAAATAGAGAAGCTTGTTTTCTCTGCTTCGTAACAATCAAGCTGGATAAAATTTTGATAATCTGGTTACAATAAAAGCCTTTGGGTGTGTGCTGTAGGTGGGGTAGTCAGTTGCTCTTCATGTTAACAAAATCTCAGGAATTGTTGTGACAGAACAATTAAAAGTTTTAATTCTGGGAATGGGAATAGCAATTGTGACATTTCCAGGGTCAAAGTGGCCACTGGTATTTTTACGCTTGTTCATTTGGATCTCCCAAAAACTCTCACCCAAATGGAACATTTTTCCCTGTCTCACAATTAATAAGCCAACAAATGGAAAAGATGCATGCAAATTCAATTACTTTAGCACAATCATACTGCTATTACAGTAAAATATGTATTCAGTCACAGGGCGCCTTAAAGAAATCATTGTAGTCTGTTAGTAATTTGAGAACTGGCCTGTTTCAGTAATAGCCTAATAACTTTGAAGGTTCTGGTCTTAGTTAATAATTTCTTAATAGGAACGTGAAATACAGGCAGTTCCAGATCTCAATTAAATGGTCAGAGACAGACAACAATTTAAATAAATAAATAAATAAATTAAAGCTACAGATATAGTTCATAATATTATTTGAAGCGCTGTGCAAAGGAATTAAAATTTCATGCAGACTGGGAGACTTAATGTACTTTCTGAGAATTTATTTCAAGGTTTGATTGACATAAAAAGTACGAAGGGGGCACACATCGTTCTCTGCTGAAGCCACCGGGTGGAGCAGCTCTCACAGGCACAGCAGATGCTTCTCCATTGTACGGAACTTCAGCGTTGGTCGGCAGCAACACTGCGTTTGATCCTTTCAGAGCTTTAAAAATGTTGCCAGGTCATATATATGACATGATAATAGCAAGAGTACTTGGTATCTAAGAGCATTTCCACAATTTTCCACAATCTTGGCCCTCTTCTCAGCCCTGGTGAGGCCACATCTGAAGTGCCATGTCCAGTTCTAGGTTTCACAGCGCAAGAGAAACATGGAGCTCCTGGCGCAGACCCAGCAAAGGGCTACACAGATGACTGAGGGACTGGAGCACCCCTCTTACAAGGAAAGGCTGAGGGAGCTGTGACTGTTCAGCCTCGAGAAGAGATGACTGAAAGGGGACCTCATCAATGTCTGTATCTGAAGGGCGGGCGTCGAGAGGATGGATACAGGCTCTTCTTGGTGGTGGCGACCAACAGGACAAGAGGAAATGAGCAGAAACAGAAACACAGGAAGTTCCACTCAAACATCAGGAAGAACTTCCTTATTGTGCAGGTGACCGAGCACTGGAAGAGGCTGCCCAGAAAGGCTGGAGAGCCTCCCTCTTTGGAGACGCCCAAAAGCTGCTTGGACAGAATCCTAACACGCGCTAGGGGACCCTGCTTGAGTCGGGGTGTTGGACTAGATGACTACATCGGTGAAACTTCCCACCACTCAGTAATTCAGTGATTTAAAAGTATGACTGGATCAATGTTTCAAGACATACTAAAATGGAGTTAGCCACGGCACGGCTGATGCCTTAACTGTTTCTTAAAGGCAGACCTTTACCACCAAAGGGTCAAGCAGAATCCAACAGGCATCAATGTACACTTTAATTTCTGTTAAATTCGTGTGTGTTTCTGTGGCTGCAAACGGTGAATACTGTACTAGGAACCGATGGGAGGGAAACGCCCGACCAGGCAGAAAAGCCTGAGACAAAGCGGGTTAGAGAAAAGATCAGGTAACTTCAGCACAAGGAGCGACTGCGGGGAAAGGGAGCGGGAGACACGATACGCGTGTCGCGGGTTCCCGTAGAAGGGGAGCGGTCCCGGGGCAGGAGGCGGCGCCTCGGCCGCGCCCCACACGGCCGCGCTGGGGCCGCCCCACGCCCGGGCCCGCGGGCGGGCCCGCACCGCCTCCCGCGGCCCAGGCCCAGGCCGGGGGCGGACCGGGGCGGCGGCGCAGGAGGGCAGAGGGACAGCAGCAGAGCGGCGGGCCGCCATGGTGCTGGTCGTAGTGATGGGAGTCAGCGGCTCCGGGAAGTAGGTACCGGCGGGGGGCGGAGCGGCGGTGCGGCGGGCCTGGGGCGGGGGCTCGGCGCTGCCGGAGCCCGGCGGTGCGGAGCGGGTGCCGTGGGGGTGCGTAACCGGCCCTTTGTGCTTCCCCGCAGGACCACGGTCGGCTCGCGGCTGGCAGCGAAGGTAGGAGCATGTGGGAGCCGCCGCCTCGGAGGCGTGGCGGGGCGGGCAGACACCTCCCTGCGCCGGGCCGGCGGCCTTCGCCCGGGCTGCCGGTCCCCGCAGTCGCGTTCGGCTGGCGCGGTGTCGCCTGCACCGACTTCAGCTTAATGCCGTGGTGCAACAGCTGTTGCTGCTACCAAGCTTAGTATTTTTTTGCTAATCATCATGGTATAAACAATGATTCATACTGTGGTGCAAGAAGCCTGTAATTTCTTAGGTGTCGTAAATTCTGTGATCATTGTTACCTCACCTGGTCTCGCTGAACGATCCATAATTAATTTGTTTTTTTCTTAGCTGGGATGGAAATTCTATGATGCAGACGATTATCATCCCGTAGAGAATAAAAAGAAAATGGCAGAAGGGATACCACTCAATGATGAGGTACCTTGAATAAGGCCTGAAAGAACTGTTGTCCACGCCTTTATCTCTGTAACTTCATGCACATCTTGTTAAAGTAGATTGTGGTTTACTATGTAGACTACTCTGACTGTAAACACAGGTCTGCATTTGGTAAGGTGAGGGAGGCTTCTTGTGTCAAGAAGTATTCTGCATTAAAAAGTCATTTATGAAATACATGGCAGCTTGCAAGGGGTATGCTCCTGTTTCAGGATTTGTAAGAATGTCTACAATACACACACAGAGTTGCAGTTTTGGATTAGAATCATAGAATCTTAGAATATCCTGAGTTGAAAGGGACCCACAAGAAACATAGACTCTATCATGCGGCGAAGCACAAGAAAACTCAAAAAAATTTGTTACCCTTGTCACAAATCACTGTTCATAATTTATCACCACTCCTGGTTAACTTGGGAGGTCCCACATGACTGGAGGCTGGCCAATGTTATGCTCATCTACAGGAAAGGTTGGAAGGAGGATACAGGGAGCTTCAGGCCTGTAAATCTGGCCTCATTGTAAGGGAAGGTTATGAAACAATTATGAATACCATCACATGACATGTGCAGGACAACCAGAGGATCAGGCCCAGTGAGCAGAGGTTTAGGAAAGGCAGGTCCTGCTTGCACAACCTGACCTTCTTCTATATCCAGGTGAACTACTTAGTGGATGAGGGAAAGACGGTGGATGTAGTCTGCCTGGACTTTCGTAAAGCCTTTGATGCCATTTCCCAAAGCATTCTCCTTGAGAAACTGGCTTCCCATGTCTTGGATTAGTGCACTGTTCGCTGGGTTAAAAACTGGTTGGATAGCCAGGCCTAGAGGGTGTTGGTGAGTAGAGCTATGGTTGATGGCTGGTCACTTGTGGGTTTCCCCAGGGATCAGCATCACAGCCAGTCCTGTTTAACTTTATTGATGATATGGAGGGCATTGAGTGCATTCAGTAAGTCTGCAGGTGACACCAGCTTGGATGGAACTGTTGATATGCTGTAGAGTGAGAAGGCTCTGCAGAGGGATCTGGACAGGCTGGATCAGTGGACTGAGGCCAGTCAAATAAAGTTCAATAAGGCCAAGTGCCAGGTCCTGCACTTTGGCCACAACAACCCCATGCAGCACTACAGGCTGGGGCAGTGTGGCTGGAAAGCTGCCCAGGAATAAGGACCTGAGGGTGCTGGTCAGCAGCAGCTGAACATGAGCCAGAATGTGCCCAAGTGGCCAAGAAGGCCAATGGCAGGCATCCTGGATCAGCAATAGTGTGGCCAGCAGGACCAGGGGAGTGATTGTCCCCATGCACTCCGCACTGGTGAGGCCACACGGTGAGTGCTGTATCCAGGGCTAGGCCCCTTAATTCAGGAAGGACGTTGAGATGCTCAAGCATATCCAGAGAAGGGCATCAAGGCTGGTGAAGGGTCTGGAGCACAAGTCCTGTGAGGAGCAGCTGAGGAAACTGGGGTTGTTTAACCTGGAGAAAAGGAGACTCAAGGGAGACCTTATCAGTCTCTACAGAAAGGAGGTTGTGGTGAGATGGGAGTCAGCTTCTTCTCGCATGTAACAAGCAATAGGACGAGGGAATATGGTCTCAGGTTGTGACAGGGCAGGTTTAAATTGGATACTGGGAAAAATTTCATCACTGAGAGAGGGGCTAAGCATTGGAACTGGCTGCTCAGTATTTTTTAACACTTCTTCCCTAGAAGTGTTTAAAAAAGCTAGACACTTAATGCTATGGTTTAATTATCATGGGGGATTAGTCAAAGGTTGGATTTGATGATCTTGAAGGTCTTTTCCAAGCTTAATGATTATATGATTCTGAATTGCACCTTGGGTTTGAGAGCACTGCCCAAACACTTTTGAACTCTGTCAGGCTGGTGCTGTGAGCACTGCCCTGGGGAGCCTGTTCCAGAGGCCAACCACCCTCTGGGGGAAGAACCTTTTTCTAATATCCAACCTAAACGTTCCCTGGCACAGCTTCAGGCCCTTCCCTTGGGTCCTGTCACTGATCACCACCACAGAGGAGAGATCAGTGCCTGCCCCTCTTCCCCTCAGGAGGTATTTGCAACTGCAGTGAGGTCTGCTCTCAAGTCTCCTCCAGGCTGAACAGACCAGGTGACCTCAGCCACTCCTCATACGGCTTCCCCTCAAGGCCCTTCACTGTCTTCATGGCCATACTTTGGATGGTCTCTAATATATTCATATTGTTCTTATATTGTGTTGCCCAAAACTGCCCCCAGGACTCGAGGTGAGGCCATCCCAGTGAAGAGCAGAGCCAGACAATCCCATCCCTCAATTGGCTGGTGATGTTTGACATACTAATAGCTTAATGGTACAGCTTGAAAAAAAGGATTTTTCCATTTGCCATCAATTGGGACAATGGTTTTACAGTTAAAGCCAATTTTCCTGTAGAGAATCAGCAAGAATTTAAAAAGTTCATGTACACTACTTCTAGAGAAATACACACTTATGGATGTAGATGAAGATTTTTAAACAAAGAATATAAACTAAGCAGTGCTGGTGAACACATGAAATCAAGATAAAAGACACCAGCTTAGAAACAGGGCAAGATGCAGTTATGGGATCTTTTGAAAAAGACTTTAAGGATTTAGCTGTGATATAAAAAATTTGCAAAGCTCCTTTTTTTTTTTTCGTCCCTCAAATTTTTTGGGAGAAGTCCGTAGCCAGTTTAGACTGAAAAAAATATTCTGGATTCTGGTTAAAAACCTTGATCTTTCACTAGTGATTGGAAGCCTGTATGTAGTCTGAAGCAGCATTGCACACTTGCATGACTTAACCATTGGTGTGTGGTGCTCAGAAAGAGGAAAATATCTCTTCTGAAAGATGAGACGTACAAAATTATGAAGGCCTTCTTGAATGCCAAGGGGAAGTTATTCTGTAATTACAGTAACAAAAAATTTTTGTATTTATTTGTCCATGTTATCATTTGTTGTGCTCACCTAGTAGTAACAGCATTGAAAGATTAAATGGGAGCAGTTGTTTAGTGCTCATTAGGCATGACTAAAGTTTGCAGCAGCTTAAAATTTCAGATTATGTGAGCATCTGATGAATCACTCACATTGTGTTTGCCTAAGTACTGGGCAAAACTTTTGAGAAATTACGGCTATGGTTACATTTATTTGTGATTGTTAGTGACAATAAATATAATTATTGCAAATAACTAAATTTAGATTTGTCTGTTCCTGAAAGCTTCCGCTTGGATCCAAAATGGGGATGGTGTGGATTTGGGTGTGTATAGCACTATATAAGGGAAAAGAAGTAACAACTCAAGCTGTACATTTGAATTGTGTAATAGAAGCAAGAGATAAATTGACTGTCCTTCACAGGTTCACAGGGTGCATGCTACACTTGCATACATATTACTTCCATCATATCCTTGTAGGTACCTTTAATATACAAAGTACTATTCCACCAGAAGTACTATTCCCGTCTTATTCGTAATGCGCCTAGGACTTCTTAGTAGCCCTCAGGCAGTGGTAGAAAATCTATATAGGAAGAAAGAGATTCAAAACTGAACCAGCTGTACAGGTTAATGCTAATTTTTATCTTCACTCAAATATCTGAGATGCTAGAAGCAATTGTTTCAAATTAATTTCTAAAGAATTTTGAACTAACTTGTTTTCTTTATAGGACAGGATTCCTTGGCTTTGTGCATTGCATGATATACTAAGGAGGTAAGAGAATATCTAGTTTTTAAAAGTTTAGCTAAAGACAGAAGTACGCAAAGTGTTTTTCCCCATTGCATTGCAAAGCAGAAATGTGGTAGTATAAAGAAATTCTGCAGGTAGTGAAGTCATTCTGTTTTTACTAATCTATCATAATAATTGCTGAGGGTGACCTAATCCCTGAGAAACAAAGTGGGAAATTATTGCCGATGAGTTGTTTTTCTACTCTCTGTGTAAAAATACTTTCAAGGGTCCAGTTCATTAATAAGCCTTACATTAGCAACTTAACATAACCAAAAAATACACCAATAATAACAGTAGGATAAAATACTGTTATTTTGAAGAAGATACAGTGTCAAGTTGTTTGACACTGCTTGAGTCTGCTTGAGTGTACTCTGCTAATTTACAGATGACACCAAAATGGGAGGAGTAATTGATGCAAAGGGACCTTGAAAGGCTGTAGAAATGGATTGGTAGGAACCTTCTAAAAAGTGTGAAATCCTGCCACTGGGAAGGAATAACCCCAGGCATTGGTACAGACACTGAGGGACACTCAGCTGGAAAGCAGCAGAAAAGGGCCTGAGGGAGCTGTGGTCAGCAACCTAAGTTGGACATATGCCAGCAATGTGCTGTTCTGGCAAGGCAGGCCAGCATAATCCTGGACTATATTAGACCAAATATTGCCAGAAGGTCAAGGGAGGTGATCTTCTCCGTTTGCACTGGTGAGGCCACACCTGGAGTGCTGTGTCAGCTCAGGGCTCCTCATTATGAGCGAGGCATGGACATACTGGGGAGAATCCCATGATGAAGGGACTGAAGTGTGTCCCAAATGAGGAAAGGCTGGGAGAGCAGGGACCGTTTAGCCAGGCTTTGCACTGGCTTGTGCACATTACGTGAGCATGCCTCATTGGAGCATGGGTTAATTCACTGAGAAATTTTTCGGGATTGATTTGCTGCATCCACTGCTTTCTGTTACATGATAGCCCAGTATCGCTGCCAGTTCTGGAAACTTTACAGAATCAACTATACTTTAAAAGAGCCTAATGCCAGTGTTCAGTTATAAGTACATACTAGTAGCTGAGGCTGTCACTGGCTTACCTGGGTGATAATGGTAGGTATTAAAAGTTCTTACTTATTTAAGAACAGTGGTCTGTACTGCTTATCAACCACTTACCTTTAGAGAGAATAGTACCATAGTTTTATAGATAATGGATAGAGGTTTCTATGGATATTTAGTTCCTGTTCTCACCAATGGAGGAGCTAGGGCTTTTTTACCTTGCTCAGCAGAACTAACAAGCCATCTTGTTATACCACATGCGAATATGTAAGGTTTTTGCCTTTTTTTTCTTTTTGCTAGAGAAGACTCATCTAGACAAGATGCAATTCTGGCCTGTTCTGCACTGAAGAAGATGTACAGGCGTGTGTTAATTAGCGGAGCATCTGCAATTGAAAGCAACCAGCCAGAGCAACCGGGAGAAAACCCAGCACTGAAGATCCTCTTTGTTCATTTGGATGGGCCTATGGACATCATTGCTGGCCGCCTGGAGAAGCGGAGAGGTCATTTCATGCCAGCTGAACTTCTTAAGTCACAATTTGATACCCTGGAGCCACCTAGTGCACCAGAAAACTTCATTACTATCAGTCTAGAAAAATCTCTCCCTGAAATAGTGCTAGAGATTGAGAGCGCCATTCTTCAGGATGAGGCTTTGCTGGAGTAATTTTCTGAATGACATATATAGAAATTCCCTAAAGGATATCAAGGCTATGAAACAGGATTTTAATTATTAATTGATTATTAAATCAAACTGTATTTTTAAGAGCTGGTTTACTACTCTTGGGTTTTTTATCATGGCTCAGTAAAAGACATGTAAGATGTAATTTTCCAGAACTGTTAACTTTTTAAACCCTTCACTCTGTAAATTCTCATTTTAGTAAGAGCCTGCTTTTGAAAATCTTGGCAAGGGTCACACAGGATAAATTATTTTGTTAATTTTTACTCTATCAGACACTGAGATGGGCACATCTGCTACAAGATTAAGTAATTTACAGCTTTGTTAAAAACAACATAATTTTTCTAGAAGAGCAGGAACATACATGATGAAGTTCCATACCTGGCACTACCCCTGTCTCACTGCTGTATTTTCATCAAGTTGTAGACTCTGTATTTGTATCCTTGTTGACCTCACCAGAGCAGTGATAGCTTCATGAGAACTCTCCTGAACTCTTACTGTATGCACTGACCACCAAGCTGAAAAATGTGAGAAAAAAAAGGTAGTGGTGGTGATGCAATATACAAAATTTAACTGATTGGAAAGCTTTAGAAATAAAGCATAATTGGCATCATACTTGCTCTGCAGTTGGATCTTTCATGTACAAAGTGTACACATTGCATTCGAGTGTGAGTCAACCAGTGATTAAGGTGCTGAATGCAAGGCTGATAGACATTTCCTTCTTTTTGGAAACTCACTCATTCACAGTTGGACCTTTTCCTTCGCATCCTGTTGCTGGTGGGCACCTCAGTGTATGTCCATACACTGCTTGAAAGCTTTTGATCAAACTATTCCTAAAATGTATTTTTCACATCTTTTTTGTGATCAGAAAAATCCAAATATTCAGTCACCTAGCTCGCAGAATGTAAGGTTAAAGTCCTTTTTTATTGCCAAAGTGTTTTTCCAGAAGTACTTTATGTCACATTATAAAAGACATGCCTTTTCAGCTTAATGTCATGAAAACTTCAGATAGTTTCTGTAAGAAAGATTTGAGTCCTGTCCGAATGGACACGTCTTCATGATGACATCTTCAGCTGTCACACATGGATTATTTTTAGTTTGTCATGCAATTTTTTTCATTCCTGGGATGATGGATGAACTCCTGTAGAAGCACACCTCATGTTTGAAAGCATCTTTAGTATAATTTTTACCTGGGTAAGTAGCTGAAAAACATTTGTCTTGGTTCTCATTATGTAAGAAAATACTAAAGGCTTTGTAGTTTACTAGACAAACTACTGTGCTTAAATTAGTGCAATAAATGGGCATTATCTTGCTGAAAGCAGCCTTTTGTAGACACACAGCTGGGAATTTAGGCATTAACCTACCCCAAAGTGGTCTTTTCCTGTTTATTTGTGACCTGAAGGGAAAATACCAGGCAGTTACCAGTTTTAGTCTGCTGCTGTACACTACAAGGTGCTCTCACCTCTGAGCCTGTTTGTTCAAGGGCCAGGGCGCAACACAGGTATAAAGTTAAGTGCAAGAAAAAGGGACGACTGTCTGCTTCATAACACCCTCAAATTTCAGAGACCCTTTCAGACCAAGTGACTTGTCAGAACCATACAAATTTACTAGCTATGAAAATCAGAGACATAGCACCCTCTTGTGGCACCTCTGCTGATAATGAGGTCTTCGTCTTTTCCAATACACCATTTTCCAAACAAAGAGCTTTACTAATGTACCCATTATTAAATACAGATCTGTGCTCACTTTTTTCACACACAATAAAGCCAGACCAGGACACTTTACAGTGATGGACAAGCAGCTGCATCCTGTAACGCACAGATGCGATCAAACCTTTACGTAATTTTTTTTTAAAAAGAACATTTTAAAGTGTGAGTTCCAAGGCAGCAGACTGATTTTCAGATCTAATTGTCAGCATTTATAGAATGCTCACAAAGTGGCTCTCACCAACAGAAAATTGTATTCAACAGTTAAAAAAACCATTCTCTTTTAGAGAATTTTATGCAAGCAGCTTGGGTTTTGCAAGGCTTCTAAACAAAGTAGTATATTCATACTTACAGGCAGTTCATGCTTCTTCAGATCAGGTCAGGGTATTTCTTTGCTTCTATGTTGGGAGTATTTCCTTCCCTTACCCTTTTAATATATTTGCGTTTTGTTTTTACTTAAAAGATACTGCATAGAAAGTTGTTGTTGACTTAATCAGTTTTCTGCTACATGCTATTCTGAAAGACTACAAAGCATTACTTCTGTTCACTTATATCCCATGCATCACAAACTAAAAGATTAAGAAGTGAATTATCCCAATACTAATCATGTAAAACTATTCTCAGATTTTAATCAAGCTGTGCATGTGTGCAGTGGAAGAAAAAGGTAGCAGAACAATCCCTGCCCAAACACAATCTTACAACATTTAATTTACTTAATTTTGGTTTCATTTGTGGTTTTTTGTTGTGAAGGTTTGGTTTTTTTGTTTTGTTGTTGTTGTTTTTAAACTAACACTACTATTGTAGGGATGTCATACTCAGGTTAGTTGGGCAGGCTATTAATATTTAGCACATCTTAGCTGGATGCAAGTGCTCTGTCTGTATTTTGAAATATATTTAGCAAATGCAGCAAAAACTGAGGAGGAAACACCTGGAGTTAGAAATTGCTTTCTCTGTCTCTAAGCACAAATTATCTATGGAAGGTACATGCACTATACATCCTCAAGAATTTGTGCTAAGTATAGTTAGTAACACACTGTGTAAATACTGCACCCACTACAGCATAAACATTTTTCAGTGCTAAAATGAGGAAATAAAAATGAAATGCTATCTATCCCAATGCCAGTATACAATGTTTAATACATTAAACATAGGATAGGTAGAATCTTCCTAAACTGCACAAGTTATCTATACAGGCAAAGGAACAGACTAGCTGCCTGCCACATCAGCTATAAATTGAGATTTTTATTATTATTATTTTATTAGGCGGTGTATTTGGTTTGTGTGGCCAGGTTGTGGTGGTGGGGGAGGCTACAGGGGTGGCTTCTGTGAGAAGCTGCTGGAAGCTTCCTCCACACCCTGTAGAACCAATCCCAGCTGGCTCTCAAGACGGATGCACTGCTGGCCATGATTGGGCCAATCAGAAATGGTGGTAATGCTCCTGTGGTAACAGATTTAAGAAGGGGGAAAATAAAAATGATTGTGCAGATGTAATTGAGGCCAGAGAAGAGCAGGGTGAGAACATGTGAGAGGAACAACACTGCAGACACCAAGGTCAGTGGAGAAAGGGGAGGAGGATGTGCCTCAGGCACCAGAGCTGAGAATCCTCTGCAGCCCGTGGTGCAGACCATGGTGAGGCAGCTGTGCCCCTGCAGCCCATGGAGGTCCATAGGGATGCAGAGATCCACCTGGGGAGGAAACCAGTACCAGAGCAGGTGGATGCCTGAGAGGCTGTGAACCTGTGGGAAACCCATGTTGCTGCAGTGTCCTGGCAGGACCTGTGAGTCTGCAGAGGACTCACACTGGCGCAGCCTTGTCCTTGAAGACTGCACCCCATGAACAGTGACCCACATTGCAGCGGTTTGTGGAGGACTGTTGCCCATAAGGAGTCATGTTAGAGAAGTTCATGGAGAACTGTCTCCTGTGGGAGGGACCCCGCACTGTAGCAGGGGAAAGACTCCTCAACCTGAGCACCAGCAGGCACATTCCCTGTCTCACTGCACTGCTGGGGGTAGGAAGTAGAGCTGGGATGGAGGGAGGAGTGGGGGGAAGGCATTTTTAAGGTCTGTTTTTGCTCCTCATTATCCTACTCTGATTTTGTTTCTAATAAATTCAATTAATGTCTGTAATTCCAGCCTATTTTGTCCATTACAGCATTTGATGAGTGATCTCTCCCAGTCCTTATCTCAACGCATGAAACATTTTTTATGTTTTCTCTGTCCAGCTGCAGAGGGGAGGAATAGAGTGGCTTTGGTGGTGCCTGGCGTCCAGCCAGGGCCAACCCAGTACATGCAGTCACTAAACTAAGAAGAGAATTAGGCAGACCATATCCTTTACAAAACTAGCCATCTTGCAGTCAGATTCCCAATAGCGAATGCACACATTTTAAGTCTCCTAAATAACATCTGTCAGTTCACATTACCATAACTTTAATTTTTTTTTTTTGTTTTGGTATCAGTTACTTTTTCTAGAAGTAGTTTGATGATCAGGCAAGGCAGTTTTACAGACAATACTGTCAGGTCACTTGGTACACAGTAGAAGGAAAGAAGAAAGCAGGAAAAGGAAGAGACAACCTTCAGGCACATGTGCCCTTCTGGTCCAAAATGCAAGCTGCAGATTTCAAATACAAATTATCAGAGTGGTCAGAGTTAATGAAAACATTCCTCATGAAAGAAGAGGTACATGGTAACTGAAGAGTGAGTTTTAAAGAGAGACAGATAAAGGGACAAGGGAGAGAATCAGGGAAGAGCACACAAACAGAAACATTGTAACCTACTCTTGCACCAATAAGCCTGGGTTTTCTTCCCTTGTTAAAGGTGTGATAAAAAGTCTACCCTATCAATAAACCTTGTTCTGCTTGCTGTGTTTTCCAACAAAACTAAAACTTCTATTAAAAAAGGCTCAGTGTTTTTACCACTACTTATCAGGAAGTTACTTTCATTGACAATAGTTACTGATAAATACTGATTCTACTTCAAAAAGTAAGCTTAGCTGGAGGCTCAGAGTAGAATTTAAGTCAAACTTCATCTCTTGCTGAATTGCAGTAAAATTTTACGTCGAATGTAGTGTCTGTTAGTTTGTAACATACAACTGAAATGCTTACAAAGGGTGAGCTGAATGTTGTCTCAAGAAAGTAGTTGTATTAGATTCATTTAGTGTCTTGGTAAAAACTGTTCTCTTCCCCACCTCACTGTTGCCCTTCCATCTGACAGTACACTTTTTGGATGTCATGGACTGTATTCTCAAAAAGACCTGCTTATTGAATGATGATGGAGTTGTAACTTTTTTTAACTCAAGGTCCCACTAAGGCACACTTAAGTGAAATTCGTTTCTTTGAACATCCTAATAATCACTGTGAAAATACCTGTAAAAAAGTAGAGGTTATTCTACAGAATCTACTTGCTCTCTATGCTTTCTTATCAGAGGGTCCTATAACCTCCCTCTGCCAGGCTGAAGGTCAGAAGGAAACAATGAACAGAGGCAAGTAATTGCTTGGGACAACAGGCAAGATCCCTTCTTGCCCATCTCACCCTCCCCCAGGTGCCTCTCTGTATCAGTTATGGATATGAAAGGTCATGCAATGGATGACGAAGACAAAGGTCCCTTCTCCACCAGAGGTCCTGTCAAGGCCAGAAAGGCCTACAGCTCATAACAAGACCAATTCCATGAGGAAGAATGGCTGTAGTGGTAGATGGTTCCCTTCTAAGGGGAATGGAAAGTCCAATATGGTAGAAGGATACTCTCCTCAGGGAAGTCTGCTGCACCCCAGGGTCAGGGTTAAGGACATCGACAGGAAATTCCTTAGCCTGGCACAGTGCTCAGACTACTACCCAACTGCTTATCCTCCATGTGAGTAGTGATGAAGTCACAACATGTAGTCAGTCCAAAGGCCATCAAAAGAGACTTCAAGGCCTTGGGACAATTGGTGAGGGAATCAGGGGCACAGGTTATTTTTTCCTTCATTCTTCCATGTGCAGGTAGTGACCGAAAGAAACCGAAAGATGGATCTAGTCTATTAACATGTGGCTCTAACGGTCGTGTCACTGCCAAAATTTTGGTTTGTTTGACAGTGGGATGGCTAAGATAGCACCATGCCTGCTGGCATCAGATGGCATGAGAAGCATCACATCTCTCAAAAGGAGAAGAGGGTCTTTGGTCAAGAGTTAGCAGGAGTCATTGATATGGTGTTAAACTAGATACTACTGGCATCATGGAAACATGGTGACAAGTCCAGAGTGCTAGAATGGAAGGACACAGTCTCTTCAAGAAGGACAGGCAGGGGAGATGAGGGGGAAGTGTCAATCTGTCAATAACCATCTGGAGGGCATGGAGCTCCACCTGGAATGGATGAGGAACTAACTCAGAGCTTATGGGTGAGGGCTAGAGGGAGGGCAAGCACAGGTAATTTTATAGTGGAGGCTTGCTACAGGCCACCTGACCAGGAAGACCAAGCCAATGAAGCCCTCCACAGACAGAGAGGTACAGCCTCACATTCACAAGCCCTGGTCCTCATGGCGGATTCCGTGTGGAGGACCAGGCATAAAAACCTTAAGTATGTTTTGCTTCAAACATTCTGACTGTTGCAACGGGAAAGCTTTGATTCGAAGAGAGGCTCCTGCAGAGGTGGGGCAGTCAGTGCTGTTCTAAGCCAACCTCGTTTTCAGTTGTTAAACTTGCAAGTCTGCCTTGAGACTCATGCTCGGTGCATGTGTGTCAAGAGAAGGGTCAAGTCCCAGACACTTCACGAAAAGGGGCTCCAGGACACCACAGTCCCTTAACACCCTCTGACTCATTTCCTGGAGGGCTCTAAAAGACTGTGCACATGTGAACAATACAGCACAAATGACACAAGAAAAATCAATTTTACATGGGAGGCATACACCAGATAAACTATAAAAGGAAGTGGACTGGTCTCCAGCATTTTCTCCCTCTCTGTTAACCCCAGATCCAGACGATTTACAGTGGCAGGATCAATACAAGATCTACGGACTGACCTTTTTCTTTCTCCTTCTCTCTTCCATCTATTCTCTCCTGTTTTATCCCAGCAATCATATTCCACCACTTACTCAGTACTTGAAGTTTATTGTGAGAGCTAGTTTTAAAGTTTGTTGTAGAAGTTGGACAGTTTGTTAGCCAACACTTCTACAACTAAACAGTGGGCTAATTGCTGGAGTTAAGGCTACTGTATAAACCGATAAGAGCTCCCTGACAGGTGGACTTTGTTCAAACAAACAAGAATTTACAACATCACACCTACTTCTGGGTTGTGACAGTCTGCTGAAGGCACAGGACAGCAGAGCACATGTAATCCAGGAGGCTCATTGATGACAACCTCCCTCCCCAACTGATAAAGAAGCCAAAGAGGAGAGGTGTTAGGCTAGACCTTGTTCTCAGCAACAAGGAGCTGGTGGGGAATGTGAAGCCCAAGGGCAGTCTGGGCTGCAATGACCATGAGACAGTGGAGATTGGGATCTTGGGGCAATGAAGAAAGTGAAAAGCAAGATGACTACGGAGAGCTGACTTTGGCCTCTTGGAGGATCTCCTTGGTAGGGTACCATCGGACAGAGCCCTGAGCATAGAGGGCTGGATGATACTCAAGGATTGTCTCTCAAAGTTCAAGAATAATACATCCCTAGAAAGAGGAAATTATAAAAGAATGCCAGGAGGCCTTTATGAACAAGGAGCCCCTGGACAAACTTAAACAGGTAGCTTACAGAGCATGGAAACAGGGAAAGGTAACCTAGGAGTAACACAGAGAAATTGTCCAAACAGCCAGGGAGATGAAATTGTTGTTGTTCTTATTATTAGTGTAATGAGAGAGAGAAACAGAGACAGAGACAGAGACAGAGAGAGAGAGAGAGAGAGAAATAAAACCCAAGAGAAGTAAGTGATGCACACACAGTAGAGTAGCTTAGCACCTGCTGTCTGATGCCCAGCCTGTTCCCTTCGCTGGCAAGTGCTCCAGGCACACTGCCCAAGTTGCAGAAGGTGAAAGTAGGGAGATGGTTAGGAAAGCTAAAGCATTGACACAAGCAAATCTGGCCAAGAACATCAAGGGTAACAAAAATCTTCTTTAGGTATCTTAGCAGTAAAAGACTAGGGAAAATGTGGCTCCTTTTAGGAGGGATATTGAAGACCTGGTTACCTAGATTACATGGAGAAGGCTGAAGTACTCAATGACATTTTTGCCTGAGTCTTCACCAGCAAGTGCTCCAGCCACACTGCCTGAGTCGCAGAAGGTGAGAGAAGGGATTGGGATAATGAAGAACTGCCCTCTGTAGGAGAAGACCAGGTTTGAGAACATTGAAGGAACCTGAAGGTGCACTAGTCCATTAAAACTGACACAAAAGAGTAATAAAAAGATTCATTTCATCTTTTGTTCTGCTATCCCTACTTCATCTAAGGTAGAAATCTTTAACATCATCCACCTCTTACTCTGCTTCCTCTGTCTCACACTCTAGGAGTTGTTTACTAATTTTAGTGAAGATCTGATAAATATTCACAGGCCTTGAGCTTACTCAAATGCTTTTAGGACGGACAGTCTTAATCTTGACTTTTAGGTAATGATCAACTGCAAACACACTGAAACAAGATGCTTAAAGATTTTTTTAATTCATTTATTACCTGTGCACAAGAGAAGTAACTACCAATAGAAACTTAAAAGCTATACAGTATTTTTTTACTTGGTGGTTAAAAGTAATTTAGAGTACCACATGACCATGAATTAAAGTAATTTCTCCAATTACAAATCGGAATACATGTTAAAATCTCAGTAGAAGAAGCCAAATAGCTGTAGAAGCAATTCCAGAGCACAAGACCATGGCTCTTTAATTTGCACAATGACAAAAGTAATTTACAATTAATCTTTGTGAATACTGAGATAATGTTATAATGCAAGTTTCTGTACAGTTAAATGTAAAGAGACAACCAGAACAGTAATTCTAGTATATTTTAACTGAAGTTGCTTAAGCATTTTTTCTCAGGTAGTTACCAAAGATCCTGGAAGATTCTACACCAAATCCAAGTCTCCAAGTCTTACAACTCTTTTTGGGGGGTTTTTTGTGTTGTGGGTTTTTTTGGGGTTTTTTGGTTGTGGTTTTTTTTTTTTTTTTTTTTTTTTTAGGTTTTTTTGTGGGTGTTTTTTGTGGGTTTTTTGTTATTTTGGATTTTTTTGTTGGTTTTTTTGGGTTTTTTGTTGGTTTTTTCATTACTTACAATTTCATTCTATTGTAATGTGTAAATCTCTAAAAATGAGCTGTTTCTGTTGTAAATATTGTGTTTATACTTTATACAAATTAAAGCAAAAGATGGTAGATTACTCAAGTGGTATAAATCTTCCAGCATTTTGCTAGTCAAGAAAAAAAAAACATGCCAAAATCACAATAAGCAGTATTGGTACCCACAGCTTCAATTAATTTGTTTCCTTTTTAATTTGTAATCTACATAAATTACTACTGAAGGATACTGTTTAAGTAGTAAATAAATTGGCCATTTGTAGGTCAGACAACACTTGTTCATCCAACTGTGAAAGCTGATATTGTTTCAAAAAAATCACAAATAATGTAGAACAAAAGAACTGATGCACTCAAAGTGAAAATGCATTGATTCCCACTGTCTGAAGAAAACTACTGCACTCTGCCTTCAAATGCATCAGACTGGTTTTAGTTATAACAAGACAATCCCAAGAGTCAGAATGAAATAAAGCAATCTGAAAGATTTAAGAGCTGTTATCAAAAATAAATTACATTTTTTCAAGTCAAAAGAAACACTGCTATGAAGGCTGAGAGCCCAGCAGCCTTTCAATAGCTGCATTGATGTCTCCTCCTGTTGCTATTAGTGCTTGTAAATTTGCTTCACGGTTCAGAAAGCCCATTGCACTCAGCTGTTCCAGTTGTTGCTGAAATCGAACTTCTGGATTTTGTAACTGCTAAGAACAAAATTTCAAGCTATAAAAGCATAATACATATTTAACAAAATACAGGATTTAACATAGGTGGGTTCTGCACCACTCTGTCTAATTTTTGACTACACCTTTTTTAAGTTCCAAAAAATAAATTCAGACAAATTCAATTAACAACTGAAGAATTGTTTTTAACAAGTCAGCACCGTCAAACTTTCTACCCTTATATAACATTCCTGAACTCCAGGAAAAACTGATTGTTTGATAGAGGAGGATTAAAATTAAACTGGGTAAATGTATGTCCCATGAACAGTTTCTCAAAGATACGCATATAGGTATTTTTCCAAAATGAAACAGAGTTCAACCTAGCAATGTGGAACAGCAAAGATTATGATGTTGTGTCAGCAATAATAAACATCATAGGCTTTATTTTTCCTCAACATAAAGATCACCTATTTTCTAACACTGCCAATTATTTGTTGACTAAAATTTCCAAAATCCTAATTGTTAGAAAGCTTGAGTCTAAGGTAAACTGTGCTTTATAGTAAGATTCTGTTTACACAAACTTATGGCAAAATTCTGCATTGTCTCAATGGTATGACCTTCAGAGACAAGTTTTTAATCAGAACTATTATAGGAAAATTATATTCTGCAAAGTAACTTTTTTTAATCATTGAGTCAATTTCGATAGTACACAAAACTTGTGCGCCTACTGCTAATTTTTCTTTTTTTCTAATTCAGCAGTTTCATACATCAAGAAATAACCACCCAGATTTAAAATCTGTATACAGTTCCATACCAACAAAACAAAACAGAATGTTGACTCAGAAGGGTAAAAGATTTGGCAGCTAAGTAAAAACATGTAAGAATCTCGTTTGCTACAGTAACACCCACCAATGCTTTCTCACGGTTATGTAACAAGAGAAAGAAGTCTGTCAGAGCTGCAAAGCTGAACTGACTCAGCCCATGGTAAGGGAGGAGAAAAAAGCAGGACTGCCCTTTCCACCATGTATCTGCCACTACACTGTGTATGTACCATGTGTAAAGGTGCTGTTTCACACAGCACTCCTGACAGCTAACAGCATGTCTCCCTTTAAGCTAGTCTTGCTCACCACCCTACAACTACCGGCAAAGTTGCTACCTCTGCTTGACTTCTGGAGCTCTCCAGAAACCCTCAGTCCCACTACATTAACAAAATGCACTGCAGTCTGGACCTGCACGATGTTAGGGAAGCCGTACAATAAATTCAGGCTCCAAACAGGCAGTGTGGCTATTCTGAAGGGGACAGAGGCTTAGTTACAGCTAAAGAGTAACAGCCAGCAATACAGGCAAAGAGCATTGAAGTAACAGTGTTTAATATGCTTAAACTTTACTCTTACCTGAACCCACACTACACTTGTCAATGAATCTAATCTCAATCTCCCTCAATCTTTACAGGCATTTCAAAACTCAATGGTATGAAGATGAGTGTATAAAAATCAACTGTTCAGAGGACACTTTTACTCAAATTGGATATTTTTTCAGCAATTCCTTGTACAGCTGCAATAGTACTTTTAAGCCCCCTCTCCTGCCCTTTGACCAGAAGCAGCCAGCAGGCTCTCCCCTCAGCTATCTGTCTCCTTTACAGTGGCTCACATTAAAAATAAAGTAAAACCATCTAGAATATAATGATGTACTTTACCTGAGCATTTGCACCAGCAAGTGCCTGCAACATCTGGTGGACAAACTGCTGGTGACCAGGTTCAGCAGTTCCTGAAGCTGGGCTTGTATTTTCAGTGGAAACAGAACTAGGAACAGTGGATGCTGTAGGAGCTCCGCTGCTTCCCACTCCACCCAAACCAGGATTAAATCTATACAAATTACAGAAAAATAAATACACCACTTGAATAATAAATATTAGTTTGTCTCTTCTCATCATTAGTAGGTAGAGACTCTGTCAAAGATGCGAGGACAATTTGAGTAAAGTATTGAGACAAAGACCAGAGTTATCACTGTTTAGAACTGCACAGCAGACAAAAATGCAACAGATTCTGAAACAAATTTAGTTAAACTAAAAAAAGGCAGGAGGATGAACCTTTAGTGAGGACTTCATAAATCTCTACATCTAAAAAGAATGAACAACACAAGGGAAGACTTTCTGTCTAAATTTGTAAGATGAACTCTTACCCTGGTATAAGCCCCGGTGCTTCTGTTGCTAATGTCTGCAAGCCCTGCTGAATCTGTAGCAGAGCCTGCATTGCTCTGGGGTTTGACATAGCTGATAATGTGTCAGGATTCTGCATCTAAGAAAAGGAGAGAAATTCTTAATTATATGTAGATGTTCCAAGGTAATTTTTATTGCTAGATGTCTTACAGAATCGGACATAATTTCAGAACTTGGCTTTCAATTTTGTCGTTGAATATTTACAGGAAATCCTTCAGTTATTCTTCCTTCTGTGAGAAAACTTTCATAGAAGGTGATCAATGAACTCTCCAGATGCAGAAAAAGCCTTTCAAATGAGAATTATACAAGGAGAAGTATTTTTCATTACAGATCTCAATCTGTCAAGGGCACAGGACTGTATTAGTACATCATTCTAGAATTAGTCTCCTGTATCACACTATTGGTAAGCAACATGATGAAACGTGACTAACAGATACCTAAGAAAAAGTACTAAGTTTCTATTTCCAAGATAATTTCAGATCACAGCAATTTGATTGTGACTATTTGTACGTATCTTCTTATCTGTAGTGCCCTCACAGCCTGAAATGTAAACAAATACACTGCAAAATATACCAGCAAGCAAATGTATAATATTCATGGGTTCTCAGTCTACTGTGACTTCAATTACAAATTGGCTATCACATCCACAAATTATTTAGAAGGCAAATCCTTTTCATTTCCGAAATGAAACATCTAAAAACCTCATTATTTTAGACACAAACTCAAAACTAGAGGCTTATGCTCACCTTTGCGTAGAGGTGATACAGGTAAGTGAAAAGTAATGTTTCAGTTACACATAACACAGTCGTGGTAATCAGACCTACTTCAAATAGCAGATAGGCTTACTAATCTTAGCAGCTTTCCCCTCTCAACTAGATCAGATTACTTTTGTTGAAAAACCACATTTGATTCATGTAGAAATCACAGATTAAGGTGAAACTTCCTCTGGTGCAGAGCAGAACTGCAGATTAGGACATGAAGAACTCTGATCTGGAGTATGTGTGCCTAAAGAAACTTCAGAACAGCAAGTTAATATTCTCCATTCATCTCTTGGATTTTTATCTTTGTGATAGCTGTAAGTCAGAGAATAACTACAGGTATAGATGGAAAAGTTTACTCAAATTTTAAATGGGTAAACATTTTGGATTCTCCAAAGACAACTGCTGCAACTACTTTATGAAAATATTTAAATCATGACTTACAGTCATATTTGAAGCTGGCCTACAGAAATGGTGGCACAACAATTTTCAGAGCACTTAGGCGGCCTGGATCTCATCTCTATTGATGTTACTAATTCCAGTAGCAGCAATTCTTCCCTACTTCTGCAGGGCAATTGCCCTTCATTGCAAAAGATGCCTTCCATTACGCAGATTCGATGGTTTCTGTCTCCCAACCACATAACATAAGCACCAGTAGATAAGCAAGGAAACACAAGCTAAAGTATTAGCAGCATTCTGAGAATACCCAGGTATCTCTCCACTTTACCTCACCTGCTAATGCTATTAATCATCTAACTTCAGACAATGAATACAACAGAGAACTAGGTGATAATAACAGAATGAGATACAAAGGTAACAGAAATTATTCCTACTGTGCCTTCCTTAATTCACAGATTTCAAAACACAAAGGTGGTACCAGCTCCTCAGATACTACTGAGTCATTACAAAGTAGTGGCAATGTGAAAACCACAGCCATTCATGTGGTTCAAACAATACAAACAGTATCTTCAGAACACTGAACTTGCTACTGTAATTCATGTATGTGCTCATTATTTTCCTCATAAACCCTCCTGTGTGAGTGAGATCTTGGCAATGCACATTTACACTGATTTGCAAGGTCTGCCTAATGACAGAACTCATGCAGTGGATTAGGTTTTTAATAACTGAAGAAAAATCTTGCTTCTATTTAAGAAACACAGTACTACTACATACTGTGGCAACTAATACCAAGCAGATACCTGGGCTGCAAGCATAGCATTGGCATGAGGGGAAGACAATGGTAGAAAAGCTTCAGAACCCACTTATTTTAAATTAGCTAATGACTTGGGTCTTTCAAGGCATGCTGTAGGACCTCTTTTCCAAATATTTAAGGCAGGTTTGAAGAGGCCTGAGAAAAGCATAGTGGGGAAAAGTACTATTCTTTTTAATTTGTGAAACAAATCTTGTCACAAACAGGTGTTTTCTGGCTGGTGTGCAGTAACAACATTTATTCCTTCTAAGCAAAGAAGCAAGAACAAATCTCAGTGGTTCTACTAGCCGCAGACAATAGTCAGGTTTAACTTTTGAAAGTGATGGAAACATTAAGCAAGAATATTACCAAGGGACAATCTAACTTAGTATCTAAAGCTAATGAGAATATATTACAGAATCTAGCTATTAGCCGAATCTAAGACAGGCACCCGTTTACTAAAAATATTACTCATTGACGTGAAGACCTTTATTAAGAGCTAGTATCTCATCTTACTTGCTGAAGGAAAGTTGGAAGTTGTTGTCTCATTTGTTCCTGAAGTTGAGGATTTCCAACAAATAAAGGATTATTCAACATCATCTAGAGGACAAAAATATTTAACTTCAAAGATCAAGCAGTAAAAACCACTGGAGGTTTTAAAACAACTACTGATAATACAGTAATAGTCTATGAAAATTACCTCACAGAATAATAATAATCTACTCCTTTGACCAAAACTTTTTGGGGGTGTTTGTCTTTTTTCTTTGTTCTGCTTTTGCTTTGTTGGGGTTTTTTATCTTGTAAAAGAATGAATTTCCAGATACAAATGGGGTAGTCTTGCCACGTTCAGCCTCCACTACAAATCTAAGTAATAGCTTTGCTGTAATTATCAACTGTACTCAAGGATATTTCCAAGTGAGTATTTAACACAGAAAAGATAGTATTTTTTCAATCTCAGTTCAGAATTTGACTTTCATTATTACCACTTTTAATAAAATTTGAAAGCGCTTCTACAACACTATCCATGAAACAGCATCTATATTTTTACAGTGAGCAGAGGTCACAAAAGAGAAGTTAAAACCAGAGTAATGTCTACATATGGCACCAAGTCCCCTTCCTTCACTTCTCCCAAACTAGTGGGGGTATTTATTTAGTGTTAGCTCTACCTTAATTTATAACCAAAGCATTTATTTTGTCTAACTGTTTCTTATGCTGGATCAGAAGTTTAGGGCTGTACAAAAAATACACAACCTTACAAGTAATTTTAAAAGCATGTCAGGTATGATATTCAACTACAAATTAAACTCACAGCAAAAATTGTTAAATGTAAGCAGGCAATAATTTCAGTGAGTCAGGAATTAATATTAAAAACTGGCTCATTTGCCACAGGCAATTGTTGAGCTTTTGGATTTTGTCTTATTTTACTTTAATACATACAATATATTACCATACCAAATGCAATTTACCTGTACTGCAAGATCAGGATTCTGGCTTAATGACTGCATCATGCTTCTCATGTAGGGTGCAGACAACATATTCTGCATAAGTTGTGGGTTTTCTGTTATCTGCTGTAGTAAGCTTTGCATTCCCGGTGTGTTGAACATACCAGCTTAAAGAAAAGTTAAAGGGCACATTAGTAAACATCTTGACTACCATCAGAGAAAGTAGACTATCTAAACCCAGTATAGAACCACATGATTTTCATGAGTTTAAGACCCTGAAATGTACCTCAATGTGGTTCTGCTTACAGACACATCTACCCTAGCAGACATTGTATCCAACAAGCACTCCCATTACCTACCACATTATTAGCTGTTTTCACATTTGCCTTAAAACAGAGGAAATACGACAATTCATCTAGAGATTCCTTACCTTTGTTATTTTAAGGCAGTATGCAAGTATTATTATCACTCAGATTATTTTTCCTATTTTTTGTATTTTTCTACAGAGAACTTTGATAATAGTAAAATGTTCTACAAAAGTAAACAGCAATAAAAACTGAATCAAAAACTCTCTTCCTAAAGAAAGAATCATTTCAGCAAGTTTCCAAGTTTGTGCAAATATATACAGTTGGAGTAACAAACACACCTCCTAGTCCAGGTCCCAAATTCGGTCCAGTTGAGCTCTGTCCTGTAGTGCCAGAAGAGCTATTTTCAGCATTACTGCTGCCACTGCTCTCACCACTAGTGCTGGTATTTGTCGTGGAAGTCTGTGAGGTGGACTGAGGAGCCCAGGGATTTGGCAGAGGATCTCTATTTTCTGTACGAGACGGCTGATTGTCCCCTCCTGCTGACGTATTGCTTACTAAAGAAGCAAATGGGTTACCTCCAAACTACAGAGAAAGGAAAGGAAACATGTATCATCTACAAATTTCTAAATGATACATGAAAATAAATGTTTATGGTTCTTAATCAGTTATACTCACCATTCTACAGTAATTAAATGTAAATATTGTGAAAACACACCAACATTGAGAGATACTAGGACCTCCAAAAATTAAATCACATTTCTTTCTGAAAATAGTGTTGCGAATATATTGTATTTTGATCAGTAAGACTGTACCTTGCATATTGGTTTCTAACTCTAAAGTCTTTTCTTCTTCCCACCTTCCGTTAAACCTTACTGAACACATCCTTAAAAGGATTTTACTAGACCTCCAAATTTTAAGGCAAAGAATTAAGGGGATTAAAAATCAACTAATAAAGAAATGTAATAACTTTAAAATAGCTTCTCAATCACATGAAGCCATAGCTTTATTTCTTCAGGCTCAGAAGAACACAGTATTTTTTAAGCATTTTCCTCTCAAGAGTAAAAGCCAGCATAGCAAGTTCAAGTTTCAAAAAGTGTTTTGTTAAGTAAACATTTGGAAATTTACATTACTTATATGGTTTTATTTAAAAAAATAAATATTTACTTTCTACGTAATTTGTAATCTCTTCTCACCTGCTCTTGTGCAGCGTTCAGTATCGGCTCCTGAATATCTGTGTACATACGCCGCAAGGCATTGTATCCCCCTGGTATACTCTCCAGATTGCTCAAGGCTCGGTCCTGGTTTCGCATCATTTCCTGCATCATTGCAGGGTTTCTAGCAAGTTCTAGTGTCTAGAGAAGTGGAACGTTTAATCTGTATTAATAAGAAATCCATTCTAAAGTGAAAACGTCAGCATTTGGCAATATCTCAGTTATCCCTGTCTAACCCAGTTTAAAATTATGATTAAAGCTGAATCAACCTGCCAGCTTAGTGTGAGTCAGCTCTCTACCACAACTGATTGGGCCAGGAAGACAGGCTAAACATACGAAAACCGCTGAATGAGCTATTCTTTTCTTTCTTCATCTTTTCCACACAATATATGCTTACCATTTCTAACATCTCTACAGCAGGCAGCCCATAGCATGAAATTTAAAATAAATACATACTATTTCAGAAGCATCTATTAATCTCTTTGGGTTTTGATACATTTTGCCACACATCTTATTTATCTTCTAATTTTAAAAGCATTTAGAAGTACCCACAGTGAGACACAATGAAAATACATAGTATTTTGCAGAATCACTTCTTATGGTAGAATCGCTGGCTAGACAACAGGCTTCAAGGACAGACAGGAACAATTCTAGCCTCAGAAGACATGACTACACAGTATTTAATGACTTTCAATACTATGCTGCAGATTTTCTGAATTATCAAACTATTTTGGACATTAACAAGTAGAAATGTAAACACTGGTTGTCTATGCCAACCTTTCACGGATTTTGAATAAAACTAAATACTTCAAGAATGTTTACATACTCCACTAAGCATGTCCAATTCCTGCTCTGCTGTTTACAGTTACAACAGAATCAAAAGTCATGAACTAATAGATCTTTCTACATACCTGTCTCATTATATCTGGATTATTCAGCATGTGACTAATTTCTGGATTTCTCTGTATCAGTTGCTGCATTTGAGGGTTAGCCATAATCAACTGCCTCATCAGGTCAGGATTTGAAAGCATGCTCTGAACAAATGGATTTTCCATTATCTGAACCATCATTTCCGGATTGGACATAAGTTGCCGTTGCATCTGACTTTGCAACTCTGAAAAGTTTGAAGTATTTAAGCCCAGGCTACTCAGGCCTGCCAAACCTCCAAGGCCACCTTTAAGAAGATGAAAAAATATAATTGAGTATACTTCCAATCACATCCAGATTCTTTCTAAATACAAAATACTTGAACATATCCCATACTCCAAAATAACAAAAATGAATGGAAAGTCCCATCTTTGCAAGGCTGTTCAAGAGTTACCCACTAAGAGTTTCTTTCCTTAAATAACGAGACATATAACTAAAAATCCAATAAACTTTATTCTTGAACAAAATTTGTTACAATTCTAACAATTTTTCTTCTCTTTTTCAAAGCCACCATACAAGAGATGTTTGAGTTTTGGGGCTTTAGGTCCATGTCCCACCCCCTCCAGCAACACTTAGCAATTGCATTTGTAATAATCATTTATCTGTCTCCTCTTGGTTAGACTGTAACCAAGAAAGAACTCCCAATATTAGTTATATTCCCTATTCTAATTAAAAGCAGAGTTCCTCTTGGTAGTTATGCACCAAGAGCTAATTATATTTTGAATTCTTGTGCTTTGCTAAATCCAAATAAAAAATTTCAGAAGGTACTAGACAAACCAGAGAACCACTTAAACCAAAGAAATCATCTGCTTACTATGACTGGCCTTTCCAATTTTACCTCTCCCCCACTCCCAAATGCAAAAAAAAGATGAAAAAGAAAGAAACAAAACCCCACTGCAATTATTGGAAATAGGTTATTATTTTAAGTCAATAGACTACAGCCTCTTCATTCATAAAAGCAAGGACTCATAATACTATCAGACCTGAAACCTGAGATATACTTAATTTTAAGATTAGCAGCAATTTTGTTGCTTCTTATTGCAGATCTTGACTTCATGTTACAGGTCCAACTTCTATGATTCATCCATATTCAGATAACAGGAATTCAGATGCACTTTTAAGAAGCACAAGGACACTGAATGGAGCTTCACTACCCATAGTGCCAAAATGTAACATCAGTAGCACCTTACCACTAAAGGTGAAACAGTACAAATCTGAAGTTTGTGGTGAAACACTGGCACAGTTTATCCAGGGAGGTGATGGATACCCCATCCCTAGAAGCATTGAAGATCAGGCTGGATGGGGCTCTGAGCAACCTAATCAGTTAAAGATGTTCCAGTTAACTGCAGAGAGGTTGGACTAGATCACCTTTAAAGGTATCCCTTCCAACTTGAACTAGTCTGTGATTCTATATAAAACTAACAAAACAACTTTTCTCTGGCAACTGACTGATCAGAAACCTTGGACAACCAATTCAATACATCTTTTTTTGGCTGGTCTGTTTCTTTCCATTTTGTTTTTAAAGTTCTGTCTACATTGTAATGAAGCTTTGGGAACAATTACCTGAATCCAAGAGAAGATACCCACCATTCTACCTAACAAATATTCTTACCCAGGCCAAAGGGGTTACTATTTGTCGAAGTTGGTGTCGAGGTACTACTGCTTGACGTTGATGTGGTAGCAGTACTCCCAGTGGTGTTTGCCTGTTGAGCTGGGTGGTCTTGTGATCTAAAAAAAGCAATTTTACAACTTTATAGAGTGTAACAAGTTATTTTAAGTAGTGTCATTAAATTTAGAAATAGTATTATACTTGAGATTACATTTTGATTCTTGGTCAAAATCCAGTTATCTCCAGATGGCTTCCTGTAATAAATCCTTCTCACACTCCTGTAGTGTCATCAGTTTTTCAGAACAGTAGTTTCAAATAATAAAAAGCAGATGGGTACCACTGCAGCCATTACCACCTCCTCATCCTACGCCGCAATGCCTGCTAATGAATTGTTTCCTCTGTCCTCACCTTGTTTTAAAGATCCATGACTTATTTCACTATACTCACATACTACTGATAACATGTCCCCACCCTGAAAAAATAAAGCCTAACAAATTTAATGTGGAATTTATTTCATGCCCCATCTCTAATAGGATGCCCTATTGAATGTGAAATTCAGTTAATGTCACATTTTATTAGAAGACAATATCAGACTGTCAATAACCTTTATGATTTCAAGAACAGGCTGAAAATGTAATCACATGACGCTAAAGCCACCATAATTTAGCACAGGCACTAAAGGGTGCCCAGGTTATATACCCACCGCACCCTTCTACTGCAGGCAGAAACACAAATGTTGCTATGCAATAAAAGAGATCAAGGAACTAAGCGTGAATAAAGCTAACCTGCCCTCTCTGTTCTAAAGGAGACTACTTTGAAATCCAAAGCAGTTTTCCACTCTCATTCAACAATCAATCTCATAAATGCCTGTATTTGCATTACTACAGAATAAAATAACCTGTGAAACTATGAATTCAGACTTCACAAAAAATTTGAGATCTTGACAGTATGCTAGACTTCATACTTCAGTCCATCTTGGAGGACCTTTCTCCTATAACAAAATTCTGCGCTTGTTCCATTCAAGCAAACATCAGGGAAAAAAACCCCAAACCATACAAAAAGACTATCAGAAAGATGCCTTAAATGCAGAGACTTTCCTGAGGTTTCTAAGAGCTCTTTAACTTCATTAACAGCAACTGCAAACTTTGAACACAAGATGACTATCATTAGCCAAGCAGATGTAACTTGAATGATGAAGATTATAGACCATATACTGATCGGGACTCTCAGAGTAGAGATATTTGGTTTTCTTTCATCTAGAAAACACACACGTCTTTCCACCACAAGCAAAAGAAAAAAGTAAGCGTAAAATCCTATTTGTATTTTAAACTGAGAAATTATTTTGAGAAGCAACTATGCCACTTCATGTAACAGACATGAAAGGTTCTCAAAAGTGTGACAGAAAAGTAGATGACACTGAAACTTGGAGTTCAGTAGTGCTCCCATGGAAATTGGGGCATATTCTCTGAAGATAATGGTTCATGTGAGTGTCAAGCCTGTTAGCCTTCAGTCCTTCAGTGATGCTCCTGTCAAGTGCACATCATCTTTCATGCCCATTTTGCCATTATATTTTCTCCCAGCACTTGTGAACAAATGATACATGTTGACCTAGAACTCTATTCAGAAGTTCAATCTATCTTCACTGCCCATTGCTAATCACTCACTGCTACTCTGACACTGTAGAAGGTAGGTTGCAAGATTTCACTGAAAGTCTGTACCATTCTGGAAAATGTAGCACAGTAAAAGAAAAAGTAACCTTTCTTTTAAACAAGGATTGGTTGTGATGTATGAGGATTCATTTTTGAAGTTACACATCTAATACAGCTTAAAAGGGAAAATATCATCTTCAGATCCAGTTTTGGGAAAAAACCTTTTACTTATTCAGATACAGAGCAGCAACAGTAACAGCAACAGTCAACAGAAAAGTAAATGGCATACTGTAAAGTAGTTGGGAACAAATCAATCTCGATGGTCATGGCAAAAAATCAGCACTTTCCAGGCCACACTGGCAGGGTCTAAATCTTGTCTTTTGGGACATGCATAAAATATAGATATTTTAGCAAGAATACCATTGAGATATTTCAGGACAATGCTATACATTCTCAGAAGTGATTTTCATTGTGCTGGCAATTCTCTCTAGCAGATTTTAGCATGTTTTTACTTTATTCAAGCAAAGCTAGTGGGTGAAAACTTTAATGCCTCATTTGAAGACAGTATAGGTAAATGCAAAGGATCTGTAGTTTGTTGTTCCTACTTCATTTTCCCAGACACGATTAAAACATTCTGCAGATACTAGAAATACACTCTTCTAAAATGATTCAAAAAAAACCAGGCAGGCGTGAAGCCATGGAGTGCAATGGTGGTAAGACAGATCCAGGGACAATAAAAATTCCCCAAAAGCCAAAAATGTGGCATTTGTGCTCCAGGGGGGTCCTTTGACCAGAGGCAAAGTGCAAGAAGGTCCAAAAGGCTGGCAGTGGTATTTCAGTATGTATAGCTATAGCAGGTCCAACCTACAAACGTTCTGAAGATTTTGCAAGTCAAAGTCATCCTGCTAACACTACTCATGGAGTCTCTCTGCCACACTCAAGACTGCAGGCAAAAAAAGCAACAAAAAATTACAACAGAAAAATCATTCAGATGCATAAGACACAGAATTGCAGTATTACCTAATGCTGTATTCAGGATCGGCATGGCTTGTATCAGTCTAAATTTCAGGTGGGGGAGGCACAGGACAGGAAAGGGAGACCTCTGACAGTACAAACAAATATTTGGACTCCGGAGACAGAGAACATAATCCTTCCAAGGTGTGAATACAGAACAGAAGACATCAGTTTCAAAAGGTACCTACATTTAATGCTAATGTTACTAATTTCAACAAGAATTTATATTTAATGCTGATGTTACTAGCCAGCCTTTGTGTCTTGGTAAGGCCTTGAAAGGGAAAGCCTGTTTCTGCTCTCTCCTATATTCCAGTCTCTTTCCTTCAACATCTGACATTTCACATTAGAGCGGATCATCACCACAAACAGGAATGACCTAAGTAGAACAGGAGCAAAACCACTTGTCTTGAGTTATGAACATGTTATTGATGATTAACAAACTGCATTTGAGGGGCCTGTTACTCTACTTGTTGTAAGGATTTTTGGGCATTTCATAGGAAGTGCAGATGACATAGCTCAACTGAAACAACTTTTGAACCGTCATTCCAATGCTGCTTCACCAAAAAAAAAAAAAAAAAAAACAAAAAAAAAACCCCACTAAAATATAAAAAAAAAAAAAAAAGAAAACCACTAAAATATCCAAACCAACCAAAACAAACAAAAAATTTAAAAAAAGAAAAACCAAAACCACAAAAACCAACCCAAAAAAATCCCCTTAAAATCGACAGTCTTTTCAGACAGATAAATTCATTGCACTAAAGCAATTACCAAAAGTTATCTTTCCTTGTTTTACTGAAACAGCAAGCTTTTTCTCACTGTATTGGTAAAACAAGGAAAGAAAATTCACTGCAGAGGAAAAGGAGAAACAAAACATTCACTGCATGTTTTCATGTGTGAAAAGTACATATGCATAACATATATTTATGAACAGTAAGAGATGATATCTAACAACTGTGAAGCCAAAACACAGCCAGAATTTTTTAAAAAGTAACAAAAAAAAAAGCAGAAGAGAACACAAACACAATTAAAATACAAGATAAATTAAAAGAACACTGTAATTTCATAATTTCACTTTTATCTGGCACCAGCTGTAACTGAGGAGCTATTAAAGGTGATTTAGTCAAAGCTAGTTTTGCCCAACAGAAAGCTATTAACAATGCACAGTACTTTTACTTCTCTAGAGGTAAAGAGATGATCACTCATCATTAAGGTTACCTGTTTTGTGTTTTGATAACCAGGTGAACAGTGAGTCCATCATGAATTCCATGCTGAGTCAAAGTATCTTGATCTTTTAAAATTTTTCCAGCAAATATCAACACAAGCTGATCAGTATGGGACTTGAAACGCTTAGAGATTTCTTCCTTGAACTAAACAAAAAAAATATTATAAATGTATGTAATTAAATACTGAACTGTAATTTTTAAAAATAATTTAAGAACAATCTATTTTTTACATTTGCTATATTACTTCACTTGTACTGCACATTCTGTATTTCACAAACTAGAAATACTTTCATTTTCTCAACTCTTTTTGTCCATAAGAAGATGGGAGATATTTCTTTGTCATACAGAGAAGGAAATTAGAAGAATTTCACATCTAGATCACTAGTTATATGAGTCATGACAACAAAAAATCTGATTTCTCTTAAAGACTACTGTGACTTCAACCAGGCATGCATCCATAACATAAATACATACTAGTGTATATAGTACCTAAACACACCTATATGCATACCCATGGCAAATTATGCATATAATTATATAATAGCAAGTACATGTATACAAATATGCACACCACTGAAGCCACCAATTCCTGAAGGATTGATGTTGCAATGTCAGAAAGAGGATAAATCTGTCCAGATTTTGCTGGAACTGAGTATCCTCTGTTCTTAGATGTATTTTTGCTGCCTTCCTTCCATGTGTCAAAACTAGCCGTCCTTTCCACACAGGCAAAAGTTATACCTTAGGTGGCTCTGCTTGTTGATTCAATACACAACACAGCCACAAAAAATGCAGTTGCAACCCAGCACACAGTGAATAACCACATTTTTCACTTCACTAGGAAATCATTCAATCAGTAAAACAACTGAACATGGAAGTTCACTCCATACCTTCTTACCTTCTTAATAATAACCAAGTTATGCTTTGAATGACTTCTAATTGAAATTTATTATTCTCTGGAAAAATGTTCTCATTGAAAGCAAAATATTCATAAAATTTAAAAACAAAGATGTCCAAGAAAAATGGTAAGGAATGACTTGCTTATAAGAATGACAGATAAATTTATTCAACTGATGCCTTAATTATTTCTAGTTTTTTACTTTTCATGTATCTGTAACTTCCTGTAGTTCTATGCTTCTTACAAAGTGCTAAAATCCTCTGTTCCCAGCATATTAAGCCAAAACAAGACTCTCTGAATAGAGATTCAAGGACACATTCGATGCCCTAAGGCCCGAAAATATGTAAACAACTGTGATATGGTGGGAGCAGGCCTGGGGTGATTAACATCATCACCTAAGAGTGTGACTGGAGAATTAAGGGCCAATATGCTAATGGAACAGAACTTATAAAAGGTGAAAGGCTCGTGACCCAGTGTCCATTTTGGGTGTCATCCCAAACAGGGGACTTTGTTTGCCCGGATGTACTTCCAAGGCCTTTGCAGGCCTTGAATAAATTGTCTGCTTTTATACTCTTAATTTGTCTTGGCCTCTGCTTCAGGTAGCCTGTTTTTAGGCATCACAACAAGACTAGTCAGCAGACTAAGTATTTTTAAAACCATTCCAGATAGTTAGAAAGTCTTTCAAAAGTTCATTGTATTTAAAATTTTTAAATTAACCATAATACTTTAAACATCCCACAGAATTCTCACTCCACGTAGAAGAACAAAATATTAATCTTGCAACTAGTTATTAATAATTACATTTTATATTAGGCAGGACTAAATAGCAAAATTCCAATGCATTATGCTTTGAAGGTGAGTCTCTAATTGAAAGGTTTTTATAGCACAGGAAGAGAAAAATAAACAGAGTTTAAAAAAAGAGAGTCCATGAGACAATAGTGACTAAATCTCTTGTTTGTGCAGGAGGCTGCTCTTGGTTAGTTAAAAGTGCACTCACACAGAGTTAAGTTTTGGTTGTTGCAGAAGTAACTCATAAGTCAGCCTTTCTATTGGCAATATTTAGACCCACAAGTATTCCAGAAAGCCACTCAGCCCATTCCTTCCCCAAGGGGGTTACTTATTATTTCTTTTACGTTTACCTAGTCTGTTCTTTGAGGTCCCCAGCAATTTTTTTCCAAGAAACCTGTTTTAGTGTTTCACTACCTTATATCTTCACTATCTTTCCCACAATGGACAACACAAACAGATTGTTGTTCTCCTTTGAACAAGGGACTGCAGTAAGGTTAATCTTTCCTTGAAGGTTCTTTTTTAATCCGATCATTCCCGCCCCCTTTGGATTTTCAAAGTGAATTACCCTCTTCTGTAAGTGTGGGGATCAATACCAGCCAAAATATTTCATGCTGATCAATGCAGCCAAAATATTTTCTCCACACTTGGTGGAAGATAAACCCACACCCTGCAAGCTATATTCCAATTTGTAAGTGAAAAGTCCATGTGGGAAAACATTCATGTAAGAGTACTAATCTATTTAATAGCTATAAACTGTATTAGACATTTTGCAGAATTGCAGAAGACGCTACTGTGTACAGCTCAAAGATCAATAACCTGACAGTGGAGCCAACCAAGGAGTGTTGATAATAAAAACCAAGAATTTTTGGTAATAATCAAGAATTTTTGGTAATAATGTGCTGTGGGAAAGAACAAGACGTAGCTGATGAAGGCGGCCACACAGAAGTAGGGCAGCACTTTTCCAGGACAAACATCCTTGCAGTAGCTCCGGGAGATGAGCACAACACAGAACAGTGCAAGCACAGGAATGTAACTGAGAAATGGGCATGGACTATAGGGAGGGATCAAAACCATCCACGACCCCCAAAGCCCTCTGATGCATTTCCAGAAAGGTCTGGAAAAAAAGACTGTACATGATAACTAATTTGCATATAAAGACAGACAGTTCTCTCCAAGTGCAGAAATGCCTATCTATAAAAAGGTATCCTTACAAAATCCAGTCATGTGTGCATCCCCAGCACCCTGAACTCCTTATCAGCTGGATTGATGCTGGAGCCAGGACTGATGATCTCTTTTTCTCTCTTCTTTCTTTCTTTCTTCCAATTCTTTCTTTCCTTCTCTCTTCTTCCTTTTCTCCTTTCTTTCCTTCTCTCTTCCTTTTCATCTCATCCCTTTATACAAAACCCACTACCATGTGCTTATATACCAGGTCAGGGACTTAGAATACCAATTTCCATTGTGTGTAATCTGCAAATAAAACTTTCTGAGTTTTTGTGGGCCCTCTGACTTTTGTCACTCTTCTCTGTGATGTCTCACCCTTAAGGGGGAAGAAGCACCAACAAATCTTGAGTGCTCACTTCCACCTTAGGGTGGAACATCATACCTCCTCCTAACAGACTGTTCAGCCAGTTGCTTCCCATTCCATATTCTTCTACTTAATTACTCTTAATATGCATTACAAAAACCAGCAGAAATACTTAGAATTTGGGACAAAGCTAATGTGTCAGAATAAAGGACAATCATACTGTGGCAAATCAAAGACCGACATTTATCTAAACTCATTTACTATCATATTTTCCATAATATACTGTGACAGTGAGATCCACAAGTTAATTCTCATCAGAGGCTGACGCTGTAGTATAAACAATATTCATGGAATCATAGAATATCTCAAGTTGTAATGGAACCTTAAAGATCATTGAGCTCAACTCCCTGCTCTTTGCAGGACTACCTGAAACGAAACCATATGACTGAGAGCATTGTCCGCATGCTCCTTGAACTCTAACAGGCTTGGTGCCATGACCACTTCCCAAAGGAGCCTATTCCAGTGACCGATCACCCTCCCAGTGAAGAATCCTTCCCTAAAATCCAGTCTGAACATGATGCAGCTTCATTCCATTTTCTTGTCTCCTACTGCTGCTTATCAGGCAGAGGAGATTGGCTGCTCTCCCTCTGCTGTCCCACCTGCAGGGAGCTGTAGGCTGCCATGCAAAAACAACACTACAGTAAGACATGAATACAACCATCAGTGTACCAGGACCCATAAAATAACTTCTACAACATGAATGATCCAAATGCACACTAGATCTATTTCCAGTCACAATAATAAAACTATTAAAAATAGTAAGCTGATTTTGGCTGAGACAGATTTACATAAAAAGCCTAATCAAGATTCAATGAAAGAGTTATGTCTCTTCCTGAGCTTCACTTTCATTCAGTATGACACTGGGACCTCTGAAATTACAAGGTATAAGCAGGACCAAGCCCTCTGTTTGATAATTCATTCAGAGAAGACCATCACATAAAACCTACACAACCATGCAAGACCTTTTACAAATGAGTCTGCTTGCAAAGTGTTAACTGTCAAAAACACCTTAAGTAACAGATTAGCTTCATAAACTTTTTTTTTCTTTTTTTTTTTCTGAGGCAGAGGAAAAGAATCTTCTACACATACGGAAAACAGAATCCTAAAAAACTGTTGAAAAGGAACCTAAAGATCATCTAGCTCCACCTCCTCTGCCAAGGGCAGAGACACCTTTCACTAGACCGTTAACCAAAGCCCAGCCTGGCTTTGAATGCTTCTAGTGATGGGGCATCCACAACTTCTCTGTCACAGTAAAGAATTTCTTCCTAATACAGAAGAGGGCAAAGTCATTGCCCATTGTATCATCTCCGTGCCCTTGTGAAAAGTCCCTCACCATCTTTCATGTAGGCTGCTATAAGGTCTCCTTGGAGCCTTCTCTTCTCCAGGATGAACAAAAGTTTCTCAGCCTGTCTTTGTAGGACATGTGCTGCAGCCTTCCGATCATCTTGGTGGCCTCCTCTTGACTCACTCCAACAAGTTCATGCCCTTCTTGTGCTGGGGACCCCAGAGCTGGATGCAGGGCTCCAGGTGGGGTCTCACCAGAGCAGAGCAGAGCAGAGCAGAGCAGAGCAGAGCAGAGCAGAGCAGAGCAGAGCAGAGCAGAGCAGAGCAGAGCAGAGCAGAGCAGCAGAATCCCCTCCTCCCATGCTGGCCACACTGCTTTGGATGCAGCCCAGGATACAATCAACTTTCTGGGCTGTGAGAACACATTGCAGGGTCCTGTCCAGCCTCTAACATACAAGTCCCTCTCAGGGCTGCTCTCAATCTCCCCTGCCTGTATTTGTGCATGGGATTGCCCCAACCCAAGTGTAGGACCTTGCACTTGGACTTGTTGAACTTCATGAGGTTCACATGAGCTCATCCCTCAACCCTGTCAAGGATGGTATCCCTTCCCTCCAGCACCTCATTCACAGCACACAGATTGGTGTTATTGGGGTGCACTCCATCCCACTGTCCATGTCACTGACGAAGATGTTAAACAGTGCCTGTTCCTGCAGTGATCCCTGAGGACATCACTCGTCACTGGTCGCTAACTGGACAATGAGCTGTTTACCACAACGCTCTGAGTGCAACCATCCAGTAAACTTTGTTCACTGAGTGCTCCATTTGCCAAAACCATGTCTCTCCAGCTCAGAGACAAGTCATGAGGTACAGTGTCGAACACTACGTAAGCGCAGCTTATGATGATGTCACTCACTTTTCCTTCATCCACCACCACTGCAACCTCATCAAAGGCAATCACCAAATTTGTCCATAGTGAAGCCGTGTTGGCTGTCACCAATCATTTCCTTACCTTCCACACTCCTTAGCATAATTTCCAGGAGGTTCTTTTCCATGATCCTGCCAGGCACTAAGGTAAGACTGACCAGCCTGCAGTTCCCTGAGTCTTCCCAACTTCCCTTCCCAAAAATATATGGCTGTTCTGTCTCGCCTTTTCCAGTCTGTGAGAACTTCCACAGGGAACTGCCACAACTTCTCAAATACAATTCACCCAGTTCCCTCACAGCCCATGGATGTGTCTCATCAGAGCCTATGGAATTGTGCACCTTAAGATTCCTTAAAGGGTCCTGAACCTGATCTTCTCCAGAGGATAGTTCTTCATTCTCCCAATCCCTGCTTTCACTAACTTGGGCATCAGCACTTGCCAGCGAAGGCAACAGGCTGGGCATTGGTCAGTGGGAACTGAACCACTGTATTGTGCATCATTTGTTTCTCTTGTGTTTTACTCCTCTCTCTCTCTCTCATTCAGTACTATTATTATTGTTGTTGCTGTTGTTTTAAATATTAAACTGTATTAAACAGTTCTTTTATCAACCCATGAGTTTTTTTTCTCATTCTCTTCCCCATTTCACTAGGCAGAAGAGAGAAGAGGAAGCAGTTGCATGATACTTAATTGCTGGCTGGGATTAAACCATGACAGATTATGATGATGGAAATTAATGCATATTTATACAGTTCTAAAAAAATAATTTTTGGTGTTGTTTAAGTCTCCAGTTTGCACAAGATAACTAAATAACCGTACCAGTAAATTATAGTTAGAATACTTCATCCACTGGGAAAACCAAAAGCAGAAGGAGTTCAGTGTCACTGGCTGGAAATGACGAGCATTTCTGTCCAATTCTCCTACTGCAGTGACTCATCCTTTTAATTAACTTGTAACAACCCAGGCAACAATGTCAGCTCATTTACTTAGTTGTTCTAAAATACAAGTTTTACTTCACAGTAATAATACTATGCCTTGTGGTATTACAACCGTGTTCAGTCATATCGGTGCACAGGAAAGGACTCAAAGTTATAAAAATAATGTTTCAGCATACTTGAACCCTGGTGTACTCACGGAAACTAGTTCATTGTACTCCTCTGGTAACTGAATACAGTAAAAATAATGTAAAATCGTGTCAATTTTTTTACACAATTATTAGACAAATATGTGGAGAGAAACACAATGGCAATCAGACTGTAACACGGGACTAGCATCTAGGCAGAGGCCTAGTTTTCCTAGGGAGGAAAGTAAAAAGCATAATTAAGCAGAGTGAGTTGATTCAAGGTTACGTTCTCCTCAAAGCATGGCAACTTGTAGATTTTACATGAACTAGAACAAATCTAAAGTTTCTTTTGTTGAAAAACTTTGTCCAAATTACCATTTTACCTCAAGATAACTTGTTAATATAAACTTTTTTTTTGCTTTGAAATACAGAAGCAGTGTCAGTTTTCATATTGAAAACACTCATCAGCTTTTTAGCAGCATACCAGCACTTCTTGTTTATACTCTCCATTTCCATGCCAAATACGCCTATCTTCATAGCAACTTTAAAATAATCCCCATTAATAAAACTTGTCTTTTTTATGTTAAGACACATGGAAAACAAAAACAACTCTCTGTGTAGCAAGCTAGGATTTTTACTACAGCTACTCAACTTGATTGCTTCTGAAGGATTTTGCAAGATGTGGTGGACACCATAATGTTGAAGCCCAGTGCTGAACAAATGCATCCTGGTACCCAAGCTAGTCCAAGTAAACACTCTGTCACCAAACAATGCAAACATCTGAATACACATGGAGTAAAACAGCTGACTAAACTAGATATTGTTTTGCACTGTCACTTTGCAGAGCAGACCCATAATTTAAACATTAACCTATTAACATCTGACAAGATGGCCTTGGAAGGACCTGGCAAAAAGTTATTCCAAGCAAAGTAATAGCATTAAAATTCAAACTCTCCTTTGAAATGTTACCACAATATAATGATTCAAAAGCTTCTGCTGACTCGTTTTATGACATCAAAACCAGCAACTGTAATAATCTTACTATCCACTCACAAGACAAAGGGTTGTGAAAAAGTAATAAAACAAAAAAACATATAAATTTTAAAAAACTTTCCCAAATGATCTCAACCTCAGCTTAAAAAGTCATATTTAAAAATTAAATTACAGTAACAACCTGGAAGAGGTCTTGGGCAATTACCATCCAAGTCCCATTGAAAGTAAAAGAAAAAAGGCCCCTAAAAACTTCAACTACTTTGAAAATACTAAGCTACAATTTTATCTAGATGATGGTTTAAAAAAAGAAGAAAAAAAGCACGGTTGCTGATTCTCCCCACTTGAAACTCTGTTTCGAACACAACACAGGATGACATGGTCGGTTCTCAGAAGGCTGAACTGCAGTTATCATTCCCAGCAATCCCTCACACAGTTCTACTACAAAGAAAGATTTTGAAACAATATTACTTTGTTCAGCACTGCTTTCAAAACACAGCCATGATATTTAAACTTTCAACTGTCTTTCCTATCAACATACACAGTTAAGGATATTGGCCAAACTCCAGTCAGTCTTACATCCACACTAAGAAGTCTCAGGAGCAAACTTTGATGAGGTCCAGCTCTCTTTTATAGAACAGAATTAATAGTTACAGGTCATCCTGACCTAAGAAGTAAGGAACCAAACACACTCATGGCCATATAACCACTGATAGCTGTGGTTTCCTTTTGTGATGAATCATGACCTGGCTATCTTATGACTGAAGTGAGTCAGCCAGAACAGGGTTTCATTGCACAAATCTAGGACACTATACAGGAAGAAGACAAGAATTTGTCATTTGAAGAAGGAATACAAGCACTTTTGGCCCATAGCAGATAAAGCATAACTAGAAATAACACAGAAAATAAGGGTTCTATGTAAGAGTATTCTGTCTTTCATGTCTCTATGGAGTTACTCTCTTCTGGCGGCTTTGACCCATGACCCATGCTAGTTTCCCAATCAAATTATTTCCTCAAATCTCTGCAACCAAACCAACCTTACCAAAATAAAACACACTTCAAAATACAAAGTCAGATTCTTGATGAGCTTACAAGGCTAGCAGCCCACAAAGAGTAAACTGCAGCAGCGCATAGTAGTGTAAAGGGCTCAGGACTCAAGTTCTAGTCTTTTCTATTCCTTCCAGGGATCCTTCAGCAAGCCCGTCCACCTCTCCAAGCTTTTGTTTGGAGAAGCAATATTTCCCCATAAAAGCACTTGGCAATCTACTCCCTCCCTGTTCATTGTGTACCGGATTGCTGAAAAGCAAGGCAAACCGAGAACACCATTTAGACTAAGCACTGCCCTGGCTCAGGCCAGGACAAGGTTAATTTTTGTAGCAGCCAGGAGGGGGCACAGCGAGGACCCAAAGGTTATTCCATACCACCTCCTGTCATTACCAGCAGCTGGGGAAAGGGAATCTTTTCCAGGGAAATGGGGTTCCTTCTGGTCAAGAAAACATGGTGGAGGGAGACATCCAGTACTGTCTATTATCAAGCGGCGTTTTTCCATGCGAATCATTGATTTTCTTGTACCCTCTGTCATTAGTATTGTTGCTATTAATATTTCTTATCTCATTGCTGTTTCCAGTAAATTGCTCTTATCTCGAGCTGTCACCTTGATCTTTTGTGCCTCCAGTTCTCCTCTCCAGCGTGCCTTGGGTTGACTGACAACTTAAGAACAGTGAAAAGAGAAAAAAGCTTCCTAAGTTACAGGAAACTAAGATTGAACTCAACCCACTGAGGTTTTTGTGCTGTGCAAAAAAAAGAAGATGCTTCAACTCCTCTCTTTCTTTATTTTCTTCTTGAAAACTCTCAACTATATTATACAACTCTTAATTTATACAATATTCAACGTTATTTAACAAACAAATAAAGCACTGGCTCCGGGGGAGAGCGAGCAGAAAACGTGGCAGAGAGAGAGCAGAAGTGTGGTTTGGAGACTTTGGGTGGGGTCACTGCATTAGGGAGTAACATTCAAAAACCACAACAGCGCTATTTAGCAAGAGACAAAATCGATCGAGTTATCAAGATTATTCTTGCACTTAATACAAAACACAGCACCATATCAACTATTAAGAAAAAAATTATCTCCAACCCTGTCAAAACCGGAGCACCATGTCACCATATATCCCAAATTATTAAGATTTTACCCTAACTTTAGTCCCAAACAATGACCCTTTCCACAGAGCCAAGGTTTATAGTCCCTAGACTGAAATATTAATTGGCTCTAAAAATCCTGACATGACATCTCTACCACAGCTAATTATTTAGTAAGGTTTTCTATGCTGTTGTCAATTTTGAGCTGCACACATGACAATTTTTAAAAACTCTGTGACACCCCTGACTGAGGGTGAGTGATTTAGCAAAATAAACTTACAGGGCAACTGCAGGCCCTATCTGACATGGAGAATTTTTATAAACAGTAATTTTAAAAAATAAAAAGGAACCTCTTGCTTTTATGCATTAAAGTATCTACACAAAAGACACTTCACAGTACTACTTAAATAGGTTTTCTTATTTTACTCTGTCTACCAGTCATTTATCAGAAAACACTTGTTGAATACTATGGTCAGATAACTGATACCTTTGAGTTACATTTAACCAAGACAACAATCAGGAAAGTCAATATACTTTTACTTCTGAAGGTTCTTCTATCAAATAACCACTTACCATTGCCCTAAAACAATTCTGAGTTCACAAAATTAGGGGGAAAACAGTTTAAGAAATATGGATAATCAAGTATGTTACGAGGCAGACTTCATAAAGAATCACACAGATGTGTTACAATGCACTGAGCACCAGATGACGGAAAACCTAACACTGAAAACTTTGTGTATTCAAGTGCCTTGAGACACTTGAAAAGTAACAGAAACCTGTATCACAATCTTGAATCAGAATCAGAAATCACAAACAGAATCAGACTGGATTCTGTTACATAGTTTCAACCTATTTTGTTTGTACCATTCATTAATTTCTGGATGACAGACAAACAGTGAGACAGAATTGGATCACGTAAAAGAATTGAAATTACACTGTTCTTACAGAGTAAAACATTACATAAAATATTAAAAGCATATGCAAGCCAGGAAAGATGCTCCACTACCAAATTATCCAACGTTTTAACAATTTAACCTTTACACCTGTGTGATCTTTACAAAGCAGAAGGTTACCCATTTGGGATTGTGAGAACCAGGCACAAATATGAAATTTTATGGATTTAAAGCTTCAACCACAAACTGTACTGAAATTGTAAAAAAAAGTACAACTTTAGGAGCTCTCCACTTGACAAAAATCACTCTCATCACAATGGATACATTTACACTTATAATTCAGTAGCTCAAGGGTTTTATCTGCAGTTTAGTCTAGTATAGAAAGCACATTTGTGTTTATCTACTTTAAAAAACATACTAGAAGGTGTTAGATATGCTGTTACTGAAAAATGTATTCCTACTGAAGAGAAATTTTGTTTAAAGTTTGAAGCTAAATAAAAATGAGGGAAAAACCCCTAAACCTGCAAAAAGATTGAATCTGTTTTCTGTGGAACTGAACTCAATTTCACTAACTTTTCCAGATGGTCATTGCTCTGAAATTTTCACAGGACTGACAATCATTCTCTGCAAGAACTGCAAGCTTCTGAAATTATTAGCACAGATTTACTACATCCACTCTTTGTTGGCCCATCAGTTAATCAGACACAGCTAGGCATGTTACTCTGTTTCAGAGTTGTAACGTTCAGAGAAAGGGCAACTCAGTAAGTTTCAGTGGGCTACACACCTCAGACAGTAATTCTGACACAGTTACAATAAACATAAGAATACTTCAAATGTTAACACAGGGCACTAAAACAGCACCCTGAAGAATCAGCAAGCTTTCACTCTTCTGAAACTCCCTAATTCTAAGTGATGAAGGAAAACTGTTTGTCCATGTAACTAGTTACAACACATCAACACTCAAACAATTCATGTCATTCACTAAGACATGAAGGCATGAGTTGTTCCTAAAATGAGCACACTTTTTCTTTGTATACAGGCTTTACCAAAACACATTAATTCAACTCTGCTAAGCAAGAAATTGCAAAGAGTGTATTGCCACAAACTCAGAAAATAAACTGAAGGGAAAAATCATAGGACAAGAAATAAAACAGTTTTACTGAGCTATAGTATCAGCACTGTCAGGGTCAGCTAAGGTCAACAAGTTTATAGGCATTCGTCTTTACCCACCATGTGTTCATTAGTCTCTGCAACTGAGCAAGAACAGTATCATACCCACTCAAGAATGCAAATATTTGGTCTTTGTCATAACATTAAGCCAATTGTGCTCAGCACAATCTAACAGTTTTCACAGAAAAAAAGACAGATGGACAGCACTTGCAATCAACTGACCTCCCAGAGTGGCTTTGTACTTAGTTTATTTTCCATACCAACCTGCATATTCACTGTTCAGCAGCACAACAAAGGATAGCAATAACAAATCTGTTCTGCTGAAGTCTTCCAATATAGGAAAAAATCGTGACAGAAAAGCTGCAAACCTGATTTACATTAATGGAGCAACTTAAAATACAACTTGTGTAGACCTAAAATTGGCCCTGATGACCCAAAATATTTTTCTAGAAAATCTAGGTTCATGTTCTGGCAGTATTCTGAAGTGATTGTAAAGAAATAAACAACTCAATTCACTACGTTATACTATTATATCTACTGAAATATATAGCTGAAGGGAGTTTCTTTTGCTGGGTTTTTGGGGGTTTTTTTCCAACCTACAAGTTACTGGTCCACCTATCTCAACTGTACAAACCACTTGCTGATCCCAGATGCATTTGAACAGTTGTGCAACTTGTCTGGTAGTTGAGATTAACCTATTTTCAAGGCTGGCTCTAGAAACATTACTTATTATTATCAACAGCTCATTTTTGCAGTTTAAGAGAAGCAACCAGTATTAGTCACACTAGGGGGACAGTGCATTTTTTCGTGCTGTTATACTGCCTGGGACTTCAATCAAATGGTCAACCCACCAGGGCAAGCTTACTTCACAGGAAATAAGATATAATTGCAGATCTAATCTCTTAGGAACTATTCCAAGAGAGACAACACTCCAGAATTTAAGGTATCTGTGGACAACAAAGACATATGAAGTAGTGTGCTCTGTTAATTTCCTCAACTTACATCACTGCTTCCAGTAAAAATTCATGCTCTTGCTAGGCTGTACAACTATTTCAGTTTATGACAACTGTTTATTTGAAAACCTGGCAGCTCCACCAGTAGTCGAATCAGAAACAAACTTATTAAAGTCAAATATATAACAAAATTCACAGCTTAAGTAAGTCTGTTTATAATTTCTGAAGGACCCAAACTAATGGCTGACTGCTTTTCAGGACAAATGCAATCCTCCAAGGATTAATCCAGGTTAGATTCAGTTTATGAATCTCTCTTTTGAAATATCCAAACAAAGAAAAAGCCTCAAATCTGCAAAGACTTTTACAAAAACTGAATTGGCGCTGCTCACAAATCTATGGAGAACAGAGAAGTGAAAAGCACCCCTTTCAGACTGAGATTGCTGGGAAAGCAGTGGACAACATTAAAAAGCAAACACAGTCATTTTACCTTTGGGAGAATTCCCTAGATCAAGCTTGCAGAGAGAGTAGCTCACAGCACACAACACTGCAGCTGCCAAAAGACTACAGAAGACAGGAGAGCAGTCTCAACCCATTGGCAGCTGGAGAAGACCTCATTGAAACTCAGGTCTGGGACACTTCTAGCCCAAATGCTGACGTACAAAACAAAACAAAAACAACCAAACAACAACAACAACAACAACAACAAAAAACCCCACACAACAAAACCCAAAAACAACCCACCAAACCAAACACAATCATACTGAATCTAGACTAGACATAAGGGTAAACAAATTGAAAGACATATTAGCATCTTCTCTATTCACAGCAACTAGGTTAAACAAAAGTCTGACAGTCTAGCTGAAGCACTAGCACATTTGAAATTTGGGAGCCTTTACTTCATCTTTTGTATCCTCATCTATTAACCAGTGTCCTTCAGCTCACACATAAGGAATGATGTCACATTCCATATCTAAACATCAGTGGTGCTTTCAGACACTTAGCCTTTTTTTTATGAGGTCTGCAATACATTGATACAAAAAAAAAAAAAAAGTGGAGTAGCATGAAGTTGCCACATGCAGAGCCATTTCAAGGAGAAAACCGGGAACTCCTACGGAAAATGAAGGAGACTCTGAATCTAGCAATGTCGACATCCTTTACAAGCAGGGGACTCTGGCTTTTTACACTTTGGTTGCACCTTTTCTATGATTTGTTGCTTTCTAATCTAAGTAAATGAAGTTCTAGCCAATACTTGCAGAGCAAACCTTCTACAAAACCAGAAGACTTGCAGGAAACAGTGTCAATGAATCAACAGGTGTCACTAGTTTTGTTGAGACAAATGTACCTGAGGCACAGACTTTCACAGGAACACCCAAAACACCTAGTAATTCAGGTATGTGACAGTAGTACCATGGTACATACCATATCCATAACTAGCACATCTAAGTACAGCAGACTGCAGATTTTACAAACACAGTACAAGGATATGGCTTCCCCAAGTTGAAGGTCTACTTGCTTTTTTTAAAGGCAGTGTTAGACCAAAATAACCACTGGAAATACAGAGATGCAAGTGACCGCATATGTCTTCTACAGTCATGCTAGCCAACCAGTGAGACAACTGCTACCAAAACAAATCAGGTCGACAGAGCAACTCACAGTTAGAGAACAAGAAAAGAAAAGGCTTTGGGGTGGCCTAATTGTGGCCTTCCAATACCTGAAGGTAATTTACAGGAAAGATGAGGCAAGACTGTTTGCAAGAACATGTACTGACAGGACAAGGGGCAATGGCTTCAAACTGAAAGAGAGTAGGTCTACATTAGCGATTACGAAAAAATTCTTTACTGTGGGGGTGGTGAGGCACTGGAACAGGTTGCCCAGAGAAGCTGTGGATGGCCCATCCCTGGAAGTACTCAAAGCAAGGTTGGAGGGGGTTCTGAGCAAACTGGTCTAGCTGAAGGTGCCCCCGCCTACGACAGGAGAGCTGGAACTGGATGATTTTCAACGTCCCCTTTCAACCCAAACCATTTTGTAACTTTATGACGGCGCTACTTCCACCTTCCGAGCCGGCCCTCTGCAATGCAACAGAGAGGGGAGAAGCCGGTGAGGAGGATACGAGGCGGCACGTTTCTCCACGACCCCCGCCAGCCTCACATGGCAGCAGTCCTCTCCCGGGCCGGGATCAGCGCTGGTGCTCACCCAACAGCGCCCGGCGCGACCCGGGCGAGCAGAAGCTGCTTTGTCACCGGGAAGGGCCCTCGCCCCGCGCCGCCGGAGGCGGGAGCCGCGGGCCGGCGCTCCCTCCCGGGCGACGCTCCGCTCGGCCCCGGCCCCAGTGCGGTCCCGCCGGCCCCCTCAGCCTGCCCCGCCATCCCTCACCTGCCGGATGCTGCTGGTCTCGGACACGGCGAACTCCTCCTTCTCCTTGGGAGTCTTTACCGTGACTTTAATGATCCGCGGCTCGGCAGCACCGGCGGAGTCGCGGGTGGGGGAACCCGAGGGGCCCCCCGCGGGCCCCTCCGCTCTGTCGGACATTGCCGGGCGGGGGGCAGCGCCGGGCACGGCAGGGCAGCGCAGGGCAGCGCGGGGGGCCTGGCCGGCGGCTCCCGGCGCCTCCAGCCGAGCGCTCGCGCCACGCCCGCGACACCGGAAACGGCCCGGGCGCCGCGCGCCGTGATGACGCCACGCAACGGGGAAGCTACTGGAAAGAGGCACCGCCCGTGCGCGCGCCCGGCGCCGCGCGCGGCCCCGAAGGGCTGGGCGTGCCCGCGGGGACGCGCCCCGGACAGCGTGACTCGAGCGGAGCCTGCCCGCGCCTTTTCGGCTTTGGGCTGGCGGATCGCTGCTGCTCTGCCAGCTCCAGTCTCCACGGTCATGGCTTTGCGAGCGTCTGGAGTGCTGTGTCCAGTTCTGGGCTCCTCAGCACGAGAAACAAGGAGCTGCTGGAGAGGGTCCCGTGAAGAGTCAAAGATGGTTTGGGTTGTGGAGATTTGGTGTTATGAAGGGAGGCTGCAGGAGGTGGGCCTGTTTTGTCTGGAGAAGGCTGAGGGGTTCTCATCAATACATACAAATACCTCGAAGGCAGATGCCAAGAGGATGGTGACAGTCCCTTTTCAGTGGTGCCCAGCGACAGAACAAGGAGCAATGGCCATAAATTAAAACACAGGAAATTCCACTTCAACATGGAGAAGAACTTTTACACTGAGGGCATCAGAGCGCTGTCACAGGCTGCCCCGGAGGTCGTGCAGTCTCCCTCTGGAGACATTGAAAACCCACTTGGACTCGTTCCTGCGTCACCTGCTCTAGCGGACTGTGATTTGGCAGGGATGTTGGACTGGATGATATCCAGGGGTCTTTTCCAACCCTAACAATCTGTTATTCTGTGTGATTTTAGGGTTTAAGTCCTGCTTTCATCCGTGTGCTTTAACCACCTACTACTTAAGGTGGTTAAAAGTAAGAGGTACTTACTTTAGTGGTAGACCTTTAGTGATGCTAAGGTGGTACCAACAAGGAGTAGAGTGAGTCTTGTCAACAAACTTTATCACCCTTTCACTGTGACAGGATCCAAGGGAAGGGCCTGAAGTTGTGTCAGGGAGGTTTAGGATGGATGTTAGACAAAGGTTCTTCCCCCAGAGGGTGTTTGGGCACTGGAACAGCTCCCCAGGGAAGTGGTCACAGCACCAAGCCTGACAGAGTTCAGGAAGTGTTTGGACAATGCTCTCAGGCACACGGTGTGACTCTTGGGGATGTACTGTGCAGGGCTGGGAGTTGGACTCGATGATCCTTGTGGGTTGCTTCCAACTCAGCTTATTCTGTGATTCTGTGATTCTTTAAACCTGTTTTTGCTGATCCCTGTGCTGGTCATTTTGCTGAGTGACATAAGCTGCTCAGTTGCAACAGCCTCTCACCTGCTGTGCCAGGACCTTCCACCCCCACAGGTGGCACAGCCCTCACTGACACAAGCCACAGGGAAGCTTAACATTTATGGTCAGACGCAAGGGACGTGTGCTTTGGGTTTTCAGCAAATCCACAAGGAAAGTCAACAGGTGTTTCCCAGCTGGGATCTGGGAGTGCAGTTTCCGGCCAAGCAGCTGTGGTTTGCTGGAGCTCTGACCTGTAACACAACAACATGAGATATTACAGAGGCTTGCAGTAAGATGCAGGGGTTTGTTGTTGGAAGATGCAAGAAAAATAACTCAGCACTGTTTGTAAACCTACGTCACTATCTTTCATCAGTTGCTTTCAAGTTACTTGGCACCAGCAAAAGAGTAATAAATACTAGGTATTTGCTACTTGGAAGCATTCCATAGCTGGAAATCACATTTTCCTCACACATAGACCAAAAACACCTCAATCACAAATTAAGTTTGCATTACCAAATTAGGCATTCTCCCCAAATATTCTTGCCTCTTGAGGAATTCAAGGTGTCTATTCCTGTTTTGGTGTAAAATATTTTTGTGGCTTTGAATTGTAGAATCAAATGTCCTTTTTCGCTTAGATAAGAATTTTTTTTTCCCACAATAGTCTGAATCATGAAATGATTTGCTGCCTTGGTCTGTCTGCTCTTGGGGTAACCTCTCAGAAACCCTTTGCAAACTGGTTCAGCTGGTACTAGAAAATGTGTAATATAGTATGGTAGGCTCCAAAACACTAACCATTTTTACTAAAGGAATTTAAGACCTGCTATGAGACCTTAAAATGGGAATACCAAAGACTGGCTGAAGGGATTTCCAAGTTTTGCCTGTTCCAGAGCTTTTGTTTGTTGCAGGTAAGAATGATTCCAAGCATATTTAAGTACTAAGCCTTTCCTTGGTTATACATGTTCCTTTTGCCCATTAGTTGTGACACTACAAGGTATTGAATTCTGCTGCACCAGAGTACTTGGACTTATGCCAGTGCCACATTATCTCATTGACTGGCAGAGTGAGGGACATCATGCAGTAACATTCTGCACTGCAATCAAGCAGTGATTTCAAAGAAAAATTAGATCAAAGTGCAAGGAGATATTCCTCATCCCAGGCTGTTCATAATTTACAGATACAGCTCATGTTGGCTGTACTATTACATGTGTAGAGTTTGTACCAGAACAGTACAACTTCTGCCTGGTTATAGCTAGCTGAGGTTTACAAGTTGGAGGAATAATCAGTTGTGTTATTTATTGAAGTATGTTTGTTATAAGGGGCAAGGATACTAAAAATTTATAGACTATAACTTGGAAGCTATTGAAAGTTCTTAACTAAGCAAAGAGGGAATTTTAGCAAAGAATGTTTTTATCGTCATGGTAATTTTGGTACAGATAACAGGGATATGGGATCTCATTTGCTAGAACTGAAAAGGTCCAGATGGAAAATACCCTAAACCAGAACAACATGCATATGGTTTCTTAGTCATATAGTTGAGAACAAATCTTATAAACAGTGCATGGAAAATTGACATGATACAGGAAAGGATTTTGAGCTCTTAATCCTCTTAGGCTGATGGATTTTTAAAAAAACTTCTTTCTTTCCTCTTGCTTTTCCTTTTCTTTCCCACTTTCTTCCACCTGTGCTTTTATTTTCCCTTTCTAAAACTATCTCTGCAACTTTCCTTCATTAATTGCTGATATTAAAGAACAGAATTCAGCATGTTTATTAGAGAGACCAGCTTAATTTTTATGCCACTTCGTTTTCCTCACCCTTAGTTATTGGTGTTTACTGCAGAAGTTCAGCTTAATTCCCAACTTTAACTAGACAGCTTCAATTCCATGTTTTTTCTATAGGTATTTGATTTAACCAGGGTAAAGCCATCTAAGTTGGCTTCAGACAAACTGAAAATGAACATGCAGTGACCAGACAGTATTTTGAATCAAAGTGAAAGTAGTGGCTCAGATCAAGTTGAATCAAATTAAGAATATTTGCAAAAGGTTTTGAATCAGTTTGGCTGAATTCTGTTTAATGTGTTACCTGACATTAGTGACACAATCTTTAATTTAGACAAGGCCTCAGGTGGTCTAATGACAGTAAAACTTACATACAGTATCTCCAGAGTAACTGCAACTGCTGTAACTGATGCATAACATTCCTTGTATTTCTGAATATTCAAACCAAAAGACAATACAAGCATCTGTGATTTATTTTTATTGTAAAAGGGAAGAAGATAGACTTCTACTTTCATATGGCTTTAGAAAGTTATTCTATATATTGTTTTCCATTCCTGATTTGCCAGAGCAAAGCTTAGGGCTCTTGTTTCAGATTCAGTTAAAGGGGTTAAATTAAAAGAGCTGCATGCTAAAGTGTAATCTGGTAGATAGCAATTATCTCCTGCTGTGGATAGGGAGCTCACCATGCAGATACTTGGCCTTTAGTATAGCATATCTCAAAGACATGCCCTTGTTAGGTCTGAACCAGAGGGCAAAATCCTGGTCAGCTCTCCAATAATTCTAATAAATGAAGTCCTCTTGTCTTGCTTTCAGTGGGATTTGCTTTTCGGTGAGTGCTTTTATAGTTCTTACCTAGAATCACCCATTCAAAATCTAGGAAAAATAATCATCCCTTTCATTATCCTGATGCATCAGCAGGTATTTTCCAATTGTACTCTACAACTTTTGCCCTAGCCCTAGTTGTTTCTGTCCATTTGATTCACAAAAATCATATTTGAAGTTTTGTAGTTCACTTTAGTCATATCCATCCCAGAATTCGTTTCTCCAGCTCCTCCCTACAAGCACCCTGTGATTTGGTCTTTCCAACAAGCCTCAACAAGTCTCCCCAATCTCTGTTGTGTGCAACTTTTTGTTTTGTTGGGAAAGTTGTTCTCATTTTAGAACTTTAACTGCCTATTTAAAGGTAGTACAGAATCTATGCAGTCGAAACTCTTTCAATTTTCAGTAAATGGAAGCCGTTTCTTCTTTGTCTTCATTCTGGCTTTCTCACCTCAGCCTTAGTTATGAGAGTTTGATTTTTTTTAAAATTAACCTCTTTGAAGAAGAAAGGTTTTACTGTGTTGCTACACATACAATTTACAACTTATTTCAAAGTTGCTAGAACAGATACAAAATAGTGTCGAACATTTGTACAGGAAATCAGAAGAATAGCAAAGGTGTCTATTGCCAATTTACATACAGTCACATTCTAAAGTAACTCATTGAGAGAAAATCATACTGAAACAACTGCTGAATTTTCCAAAGAAAGCATACAAGGAGTATCCTTTCTGAAACAGACTGCAACAGCAACAGAAAAAGCTTTGTCTTTGTGAATGTTCAGTTATTACAAATGTACAAGGAACTTAGTATGAGAAAATACAATTTTTTTTCATGAGACATAAAAAGAATTTAAGAGTAAGAACAACATAGAAGAGACTAAATCAGCTGACTGAAGAATTTCTGTTTAATTTATATTGGATAGACTAATTTTATACTGGGCAGGCTAACGCAGCAAGTGGTGAACAGGAAAAGGAGTTGTGTTGAATAATGAGAACTGTGTTCAGCATTACCCAAGTTAGAAATGTGTGTGTTTCTTTAACACTTAAAAACAGATGGACCTTTTTATGATGGTATCAACAGGCACTTCTAGAATCCAGTTTTGGTTTCATTTAAATAGAATTCCTCTGGTAATCAGCAAGCATAATACAAACTAATTTTTAAGTGTGTCAAACTCAATAGTACAAGAAGCAACACAGCTTAGTTCTACAGTGGGGGTATGGCAGGGCAGGGGGTCACGGAAGCTTTAACTAAATGTCCTGAAAGAACAAAAAATCAAACCAAACCTGTCAAGTAGGCATAGATGGGCAAATTAAAACTTAGGGGAAGTCAAATTTGTAGAATAGCAGATAGTCAGTATTTTGGATTTTGGCTTCTATAATATAGAATAATCAAATTACTCTCTCTAAATATAATCTAGCAATTTAATGGTACCTTGAAACAGATTGATTTATTTTTGTGAAAAGATAAATATCCTGGATTTAGTTTTAAACAGGCTGGTAACTAAAGAGATTACTTCATTCCACCCAGCAGTGTTCTGTCTCTCAGGATATGATTATGCACACCTTATCATGTGTGGCCACAGGGTCCACAGTTCTGAAAGGTGGTATCAGTACTATCCTGAAGATATGGTATTTGGAAATTATTTTGAAAGAACTGGCTAAAAAGTAAACAAATGAACAAAGGTAGGACAAACAAATTGGTGAAGCTACAATCAGACTTTCAGCATTATTATGAAATCTGAATTATTGTGGACTATTAGCTACACCACTTCTTTGAAAAGTCTTATTTCACTGTTAGCATCTTCATGGCACTAGTTTTCAGAAGTCAGTGATAAGTTGTAACAGCATTACAGAATCAAGGTACCTTTATTAATAAAGACTTTTGTCCCACTTTCCCCTCCTTCTGCCCACCTAGTGAAGTGCTCTCTTCGCACATATTTTGTTTTGGAAATGGCTTAATGCTACACTGTGTTAAAAAAAAAAAAAGACTCAGTTAAAAGTCTTCTGGTTTTAGACTTACAGCTATTTTACTTTGTCTACTCCTTAGTCTCTTCTCTGCTTCTTTTCCTCCAAGTTCTATTTTCTCTACTTGTTTCCCAGGTAACACAAAAATTTTCTAATCTGCTTCTAATCAGCCAGCTCCGACTTGTACTGTAACATTGTGTAATGTTCCACTTTAGCAACTATCACTAAATAAGTAAGATCTCAGGATTTAGAACTGCATTCAGTACTGCACAAACAATTCTGCATTTTTATAGCCATATTGCATTCAGTGACAATTAACATGGGACAAAAAAAGTTTGAGCTTTGTCTTTTCAGTACAAGAGGAATTGTTTATTACTAGGCAAGCTCTAAAGAATGACACAGGGCACTTTCCTTAACACTTAACAGGCAGTGAAGAGCTTTATCTATGGTAGTTGAACATGTCAGCATCTGCATTTTGCAACTGAAAGCCATGTGGGTATAAACAAGACACAGACCATAAAGTTTGAGAATCACAGAATAGTTTGGGTAAGAAGGGACCTTCCAACATCCAAGTCTATTCCACTGCCAAGGGCAGGGACATCTTTTATTAGGTCAGGGTGCTCAAAGCCCTGTTCAACCTGACCTTGAACACTTCATGAATGGGACATCCAAAACTTACTGTTACCCAAAACCTATTTCCAACTTATTTTTTTCTTAAATTCTACTCACATTTTTCTTGCATTTAAGAGCTATATATTGTTGGGAATATTTTTGTACATTCAATCCCATACTGAAGTGGTTAAAAAAACCCAATATTTTCTCAGGTTTAAGAGAAGCTCCTTTAAAGCTGCAGTGTAACAAGAATAGAGTCCTGTATTTTGTTGTATTTTCTCCTATTACATACAACTGAAATTGTAAATCAAATTTACCATCAGGAAGAAAATATTTGTTAACAATTACATGGTACTGCTATTCACCACAGTAACTAGGGAAAATTACCTTCTCTCATTGTTTTCAGTCCATGTTACCATTATCTAGATAGTATCTAAAGCAAAATCCAAAAACTTTCTGTGAGGAATTGGCACTGTAACAAAATCCAGTAAAGCAATATGGAATTATTTTAAATTATTTTATTACTATTTTTATTCATTGCTTAAGGTACACTGAGCAGACTGACAGATTGGGAGTTCTCTGGTACTTCAAATGTACTTTTACTTGTAGTTAGTAAAGACATGAACTTTGTTAACAGCTGTTTTCACCTGCATTCTTCAAAAGCAACTTCTGCTCCCTTTTGACTGGATAACTTACCACCAACACTGTTATCTAAAATGAAATTTATCAGGAGTTAAATAGCTAAAAGTTACAACTCTTTTGAATGCCTGACATAGGTAATCAACACAGCTTTACAGCATCAGTAATTTGCAGCATGAACATGGTAAAAAATTATCAGCACCTCATATTTTGCCCTTTCTACTCAAAAAGTTCACCATCTACATAAACATCAGAGGCACTTGCCATTACTCTCATCTGAGAAGGCGCTGTTAATACAAGGCTCGTCATTCTAACTTGTCGTCTCCTAGTAAGCAGTCTTAAAACAACTGAAACATAACAAATATGAAATTATTCATATATTGAAAAACAGTCAGCAATTATACTAGTACAACACACAAAAGACATCCTACAAATTTGACTGCAATACCCAAACAAGGGATTTTGTTATTTCTAAATCTCAGTAACAAATTATGAAGTGGTTTTATTACATTGTATAGCAACATTTAATAAAGTATTAAAAGGAAAAATAACTAAATAACTTTTTTCTTATAAAACTTGCACATATATGTATTTGAAAAAGCTGAAAATTCACAGGGATCTTCTCCTTTCTTCCCACTGCTACAATTTGCCAAGGATAGGTGTTGTCCACATGGATACATGTCCTTAGCTACATGCTTCTTTGTGTATTAGACACAGAATAAACTTTCCCATGCTCATTTACAATCCAGTTTCTAGAATATTCATGTTCACAGTTTGACAGTGACATTATAGGAATGAATTTGTTGGCTCATTATCCTGCCTAGAGGGAAAGGGCTGAACCTTAATGCACCCTGGGAGTAGAGGTATGTGATCAGCATCTCTCTGTAGGAAGGCATGACACTGTCTGAGTGGAAAGAAACAGAAGTATCCGTTGGGAGGAGGAACCAGTGTTGCTGAGCCTTAAAATGAAACACCAGGCCTAGAAGGCTTCCTTGTGCATGTGAGTTATTATGGTGGCATCGAGAGGTATGAGACAACAGAAACACCGATGAACCTGAACCTTCTTTTCTCTTCCATGTGAGTAGCTCTGTTGTATGTTTGGATTCTGGAAATAAGGACATGGAAAAATTAAAAACTTACACTAACAGTTGGTTGTTTTTTGTTTGTTCAGTTGGTTGGGGGTTTTTTACGTCAAAGCACAGTCACAATAGAAAGCATATTTTCTTCCCCTGTAAGTGCATAAATGCTCTCTTTCAGCTTTAGTTAGTAAGTAGCTAAAGTAAGTTAGTAACTGAAACTGTAGCATTTTTCACTGACAATTTTTCACTAACTTTTAAGAAATCAAATGCATGGCATATAGCAAAGCTCTTAGTTACAATATCATTCAGATGCTTTCACATAGCAAAATTCCTTTGTCTTAACCATTACAGTTGGAGGTTGTAGATGCTGAAATTATATTAGAACCCAGAGAAAACAGAACAAGAATTTAAACCATTGGCAGACCACTGCTACAGCTATAAACAAATGTTGTCTCGCACTTGAAACTGGGGTAGAGGTAGAATATATTTCTGAAGAATAGTTAATTCAGTAAAAATATGATGTTTACAGCTATCTAACATAGGTCTGTGTGTTCACCACTTGTAAAATAGTCTACTGACAATTGCATAAACATTATCAGATACTGTGCTTACATTTAGTGGATGACAATAATTGCTCAGTTGACTCTCCAAGAAGGCCCTTCAATTTCTTCTTCAGCTCTCTGCTGGTTTTCTTATAGAAAAATAAATCTTTCTCCAGTTGCTGAATTTTTATTTCATACCCTTTCAGGGTTTCTGCAATACCTTCGCTATCTTGTTCTAGTAAAAATAAAACTAGTTTACGAACCAAATATCTCTGTGTCAAAAATCAAGATGCCCAACTAGACAGAGTACCTTGATGGCACTTTATTTGTGCACATTTTAACAAACATGAAACAGGATCAAAAAAGCTGTGCCAATCCCTCTTGTTAATTTTAATAGTATTTAGAAAATCGAGATCAGCAGGACTGGTATTTTTCAACTTTCCAGTATCAATAAATTCAATATGAAAATACAATAGTTCTGATACTGAAAATATTCAGTTTTCCATTCATACATACACCATGTATCTGTTCCTTGGCATCCTACATAACATCAGAATTAGTGACAGCCAAAATATATTTCTGAACCTTATATTTTTTTCAGCTGAAATACAGTATTTCTCTGTTATTGACTGAAGACAATATGTGGTGTATAATCCCCACCCAAGAAGAAAATACCTTTGAAATGATTCAATATAAACTGTATTTTTTTCTCGTGTTCTTGGCGCTGGTGAGTCAGCTGCCTGTCACACTGCAACTTGATGTGTTCAAGTGCAGATTCTAATTCACGTATCATGTTTTTCTGCTGTATGGACTTCATTTCATGTTCTTCAATCTGCACTTGTAATTTTCGTTCAGACTCACGTAGGCCAACAATCTAAGAAAGAAACACACTTATTTTGATTTATCAAACCATTTTAAGAAAACCTTTTACCCTTTGGCCTAACAGACTAAAACATACCGAAGCAATGATATATGTAAAGTCATTAAGCTTTCACTGGAGACAGACTTGTCACTTCTACAAGCTGACACTTTAGAACTGAACTGTGTACATTTTGATCACACGGACTAGTGAATTTTTTTAATACCCTGTGCAAAATTTGAACTGAAAAAACAGTGCTTGCCAGATTCTGAAAAACTTCCAACTTGCATCCCACAGAAAACTTGCTTACAAAATCACCAAAGGTTCACCCAAGGTCACAAAGACACACCATGTCCTAATGCATTTCAGTTTTATGTTTCCAGATGTCAGTATGATTCCTAAGCATGTAGCTGCACACACTGCAGGCAATGTATGCAAGATTAGTTTATACTCAATTTAAGAAAAAGAAAATAGGAGTACTAGCCTGAGCTTTATGCAGCTTTCTGAAAGCCCGCAATCAGGAAGAATTTGAATACAACACCACTGTTTAAACATGTTGTTTCTCCAAAAGTGAGCAACATGGAGCACTGGAAAGGGGCAAGGTAATTTCCAGGTTTGCAGCACCTTTCAAGCCAATGACCCCAAAACTAAATATACAAAGTATCACAAGTATCCTACTTAGGTTAACATAAAAATTAAAAATAATTTAATGTCAGATCTATGTAACCTGAAGAGATTTTTACCAAAAGCTTTTTAAATTTATTTTTACTTCTTGCCACCATCTCATTAGCAAGAATAGTAATAGAAAATATTATTTATTAACCAAAACAAACCTTGTTGAAATAACTGATGATGATAGCTCTGAGCTCAGCAGCAGACAGGGAAACAAGTTTCCCTATTACATTATGCTCGCTCTGTGAAAGACACTGAGAAGATGACCTAAGTAAGTGCTGGAGATTATGAATACTTTCATTCTTGTAATCAATTGCAGCTACCAGGGCTTCAATTCCTTCTTCTAGCTGGAAAAGAATGTGCTCTTCCTACAGAGAAACACATGAGTAAGATCTTTTAAAAAAAAACAAAACAAAAAAACAAAACAAGCTCAGAATTAATCTTTCGAGGCATCTCTAATTTAATTCTCAAGAGCAAAACTGAACTTAATAGTAGGATGAACTAGTTGTAACACAAAAAATGGAGTGGGGAAAATAAGAGGTAGAGTGCAAATCTAGAACATTTGTCTTTTCCTGCCATAGCACTCCTACCACAATACAGACATTGATCAAATGGTTCATCACAAAACTAGAAGTCATGCTGTTGCAGTGGCTGAAACCACCTTGGAGAAGCCAAGAGGTCCCAGGGCAGCCACGCTGCTGGGACAACTCCGAGACAGGAAACAACCCCCGAGTGTTTATTGGGTGGTCTCTCCCTAAGGTTATGTTAATCTTCCTATGTTGATTGACTGTTGTTGTTTCACTGAGTCTGCCCTCCCTTTTCCCCCACTGGATTATTGTTTTATCTCCCCACCTTCTCCCCAACCCTATTGGCCCTAGACCTCTGTAAGAATGGCCACTCACAGCCATTCTTTCTCTTTCGCTGCTGGACCCCTTCGTAGAATAAACCCCTTTGGAACTCCTCGCGACTGAGCCCTCTGAGTTCTTTGTCTCTGGTAACGCTGAGTTAATCAGAAGCTCTGGGGTGTGTGTGTGTGACTGTGCTATCCACTGGCACGGGTGAGAGAAAAGGTCTCTTGCACAGTGTCGGATGCATCGGCTGGAAGGGTCTAGCTGAGCAATAGAGACACTTTCGGAACATGAAGTAGATCTATCTCACCCCACCACCACCTCGCGTTACCATGCTGCTCCTTTTATCCTTCCCTCATCCTCACTACAGTTTGACTTCTGCTATTATTTTTTTATCTTTGGTTGTACTAGTTTTCTGTTGGATTAATGAATGAATCAGGTCAGTAAGCATTTTGGTGACCATAACTTGTGTACGGAAGTGGCAGAAATGCATGGCCTAAAGCACTGCATATTTTGATGAGTGAGGAAAGTAGGGATCTTTCTGGAACAGTATCACCTCAGCCATAATCTCATGTTGCTTCTCAAGACCTAAAAGTAATCTGTGCATTTTATATGAATTTATTATATCTTCAACATAATGAATAATACTGATCAACTCCAAGTAATGGGCCATCCATGCAATATAAATTGTTTTCTCTGTAAAAATATGGAAATCTTCAGGTGAAGTTTGCTTTTTCATAAGATTCTATGAAAAAAATCCAGGGGCATCATTATGTCAATACATTGCTTGTTCTGTATCCTGACATTAAAATACCTGCCTATGGTAAACTGATAAAGTTCTAGTTCCCTTACTTCTCATTATATGACTCTTAGACCAATAGAGTTTGGCAAGGCACTATCTGACTTAAATTCCTCTGAACTTAAACTTTGTTCACTAGTACATAATTGGTGCTATCACAGAAGTATTTTAACATTGCTATTTACAAAAGTACCCAACCTCTGCTCCTTGTTTCTAGCTTATATCTGATGTTTGGAGACATTTTAGGTTCTCATTGGAATGCTTTATTATCGAACAATACCTAAAACCTATATTTATCTCTGAGGTGCTTACTTACTTCAGTCGACAACACTTTACCATCTTTCAGTTTCTCATCCATACTATTTCTCCTTCTGAGCAGCTGATCCCTTTCCATTTGGAGAATCTGAATTTTTTCCAAAATATCTGACTTATCTTCAGGGGTGCTACCCTGAAGCTGCATATTTTTATCACACAGCTCCTGATCCAGCATACTTAAGCGGGTAGACAATTTCATACTATCTTTCTTTAAAGCCTAAAAAAAACCACAGCAACCACAGATATAAAAATGAGATACTCCTTTCCAGTAAGAAAAAAGTAGGTGACGCTGTCACATTCTGAAGTGAAAAAATGTCTTGTTTCTTGCAATGGGACCCCATTTATTTTGAAGGAACAGTTACAATAAAATATACTATTTACTCAAAAAGCAAAACAAAAATGCTCAATGTGCAGTTTTCTACATAATAAAAATTAAAGGGGCTACTCATTATATATAACAATGATAATTTGTATTCACTATTTCTACCAAAAAAGAAATATTGCAAGATATTCCCCTGCTATGTTCTCTAGAATGAAAAAGGACTGAGTCATATTCATAAATAATACACCATAGATATAATATAATTTAATGCTCTGCAATAACAGAACTCCATAGTTAGAATTGGTTTGGTTTGGTTTGTCTATTTTGCTGTTGCAATTTTGGGGAGAAAAAGTGAATAAAAATGATAGTCTGTGTTAATTACATTTTAAATGTCGATTGGTCAAGCCACACAATATCTACATCACAGTGGCAGAGACACAGGAGGTCACTTGGCTTGAGCCTCCTCTCCTATCTTATCTGTCTTCCCCCACCACCATTCTTTCAGTCAGCCTTATAACTGTGGTGAGTTTTGTGTTTTTCTTAAATCACCTGGCTAGACCTCAGTTTCTTGATTTCCAGGTGGCTTTTCTCTTGCAATAAAGCTTCTTTTTTTGCTACAATGGCTTCTCTTTTTTTTAAATCTTCTTCTAGTTCTGCTAACTGTTGGTGCTGTTGAAGAATTCTTTCCATTTCTTCATCCAGCCACTTCTTTTGCTCTTCTAATTTCTAAAGTTTCAAGAGAGATCCAGAGAGCATTAACCAGGACATTCTGAGGCAGACTTTTATGATTCTGTTTTACCTTTCTTCAGAATGACTGACAAAACTGTAGAAGACATTAACATTTCTAATGCCAGTATTAATTTTGCAACAGAATCCTTATTCAGAATAATACAGAAACTGGACTGACTTAAAAGGAGCCTCAGCAATGTTACATAGCTATATCTTGTATAAACAAACTTGTATCGGGTGCAGCATCTTTTCTAAAGAATATAATTTCTAAGACTGGTTATATAAATAGATGTCATCTACCCAAGCATAGCAACTAGGTTTAGAAGGTACCACAAGAATTCAGCTCATTGCATTATAGTTGCCCAAAACCAGCTCTTTGTGGAAAAACAGTGACACAAAATAATGATGTTGAAAGAATAAAAGACAATAAATGACAGCTCTGATCCTGCTAGCATGGTCCACTATAAGTTTATTCTGAAGCCACAGTTTATCAGTGGATATATTCCCATTAAGGCTAAAAAGTTTCCTTTATTTAACTTTCAAGACTAACTTTAAAGACTTAGGGTAATTCATGTTCCAGTGTCCACATCTGAAATAATGTGGGTGGCACTGCTACATAGGCTACATACTTTTCTAACTCTACTAACAACAACCAAAACTGGAGACCACTGTAAATTATTTCAGAGTGGAAAACAAAACAAAATAAAGCCCCCAAACAACCCACGGAACACTTAAACACAGCACATCAAGGTCACCCTCAAACCTACCAGACAATAAACCTGCTGAATTCTCAGGTCTCTGAATCAGCTTTTTTGGCAAATTATAGGAGGGAAAAAAAAAAAAAAAAGACACTAAAGGCCTGCCTTTCTTTCACTCAAAAAGTGTACAAGAGCTGCTAGCAAAAAAAAAAAAAAAAAAAAAAAAAAAAAAAAAAAAAAAGAAGAAGAAAACAAAATTATAATGGAATACTCTTCTTCCAAACAGTTTACAAAAATAGATGATGAAGGATGAAGAAAGATTTTTTTTTTATTTCAGGGCTCACACAGATTTGGAACAGATTAACTACCTGTAGTTTCTGTGGAGTTCCCACTGAGTTATTTTTCCTCCTTTTAAATGCAGCAATTTCTTTATCCTTAAGTTTAAGGATCTTCTGCTGTTGCTCCATCTTAAGTTGAAGCTCCTATGAACAAAAAAAAAGGGAACATTCTTCCTACATCGGTCAGCCAAATGCATTTCATCTGAGAGTCCTCACAAGATATAATCTGAAATACTGACCCTAAATTTGTTCATAAAATTGCAATTCACAACTAGATATAAGGTAATAAATGGGAGGGGGAAAAAAGCTGAAAGAGAAAGGCAAACTGCAGATTAATGTAAAATGTTTACAATTTCTTTGGTGCATTTATCAAGGAAGTCATTAAGTCATTATTGAAAATCAGGGAAAGACTAGCAGTGTAGTTTATTGGGGAAGCAGGGGATGAAAATGATTCATCTCATTCTGTCATAAGGAAACAGGAAGAATCCTACTTTAATTTGTTGCTGGTCCTGCTGAAGCTCTGCTTCCAGTTGCTTCTTTTTTTCACTCTCCTCACACAGTCTCTTCTGTATCTGGGATTGCTGATGTTTCATCTGAGCCACTTTCTGCTCAAGTTCTCTTGCTTCTCTCTCACTTTGGTTAGATAATGAAGCCAAACTCTTGGTGTCTTGCTGCTTCTTCTGTAAGGTCTGAATGTTCATGTCAAATTTCAGCTTAAGAGCAGGAAAACTTGTAACTAAAATATGACTCAACTTCATTCCTTATTTTACTGAATTCTTAGGGTCAGCAAGACTTACTAACATCTGCCCAAACAATCACTTGTATTGCTGTAGTTTCTGAGCTATCTGGTAAAGTTGGCACAGGCAGAATTAAACAACATGAAATGTACAGTTCATGCTTGGCAGTGAAAGTACTAAAACCTAGCAGAAACCACAGCTCTGGAAAATTTGCAAGGGCACACTGGTGTCAGAATGCTGTTGTCCGAATGCTGGTGTCAGAATGCTGGTCCTTAGCTCAGGTCAATAAGCCAACTACCTCTTTCTGTATGGAAGTTTTCTGACCTGCCATTCTAGGATCAAGAGACATAGAGCACCTAAAGCTGGCCCTACACAGAATATTAGTTTAGATGCATCAGAACTTAAAAACAGAGGATCAGTGTGTCAAACAGATATGCTTGTGTTGGGCCTGATCTTGCAATGCATCACAGGGATTTGCTTAGAGCTAGAATCTATATAGTATTTTCATAAAACATCAATTTTATTTATGGCAGGTAGTAAAATTGTAATACCCTCCCTTGGATAGGTTCTTCTATGGGACTATTTACAATGATGTATGGACATCTCATATCTCCCACTACTTCCTTAGCTTCTTACATACCAAGAAGATATTTTATGTATCTAACCAAGTAGATGTTAACTAGTGTTTTGAGTATAATAGTATTAAGTTTCTCACTAGCTACTTCAATCCAACCAGCTTCCATTGTGTGAAACTACTAAGAATTTTACAAACAGAGTGTTAAGACAGTGAGACAGAGATTTGCAAATCTTAATTATCAGATCAGAAATACCTGCACTTTCAACTTAGCTGCCTCCATCTTCTTCTGGTACTCTTTTTGTAACGTGACTTTCTCAGTCTCTCTCAGCTCTTTACTGTCCAATTCCTGGAGCTGCTTTTCTGTTTCAGCCAGTTCCCTTTTGGCCTGCTCAATTTCTTGCTCCAATTTAGTTATCTTCAAATAATACTGCCTGCTTACAGACTGAGCATCCTTACCTTAAAGACAGCATATATAAATAGTTTAAAACCAACACGATAATCAGTTGAAATGTAATACTCTCTTTTGGAGCTGAAACATTATTTGTTCTGGCTAAGTCACTAATTTCTGATACATTTATCTGTTACAACACTAAAGGAACCTGCAATTCCCTTCTAGCTCTGAAACAGAGATAAAGGGAATCTTAAATATTAATTTTTCATGAGGCACCTCATGTCACCAAATAAAGTGCCATCTGAGTGCCAGAGTTAAGATCTTCTGCCTACTGTAGATTTTGGCAAAATGGCTCTCCTGTATTTCATAATTTTGTTTGGGTTTTTTTTCCCAGAAGAATATACCATTTATTTATTACTCAACCTTCAGCTTAATAATTAGTAAATAACCTTGGATTGTGTTTCTGCTCTGTGACTTGTCCTGTTGAGGCAATCTGGAGTGGCACAGAATCTTTCTCAGACAACCTCAAGAGAGGGTAGGCACAGGAGAAGAGCATGACTGAAGGGGCTGAGGAAGGAGATTCTTACTGTCATCACAAGGCTAGTTTCTGTATCAGGACAGATGTGTAAGGGATGTAGGCTAACAGGGACACTGAGTGTTTCCATCATCCACTTCTGACTTCTGTTTCTCTGCTGTCATAGAATATAGAAGATACAGTGATGTATCTTCTCTCTTATTCCAGATACTATGTGACAAATACATGTCTAGAGAGATCAGTAGCACTGAGAATACATTAAAAATTACATTACTGTTGGATAAAACCAATAATCAACAAAGCACAAAAAATATTTAACAGATAATCTGCATATCAGAGTAGAGTAGGCTATAATCAAAATTTACATGCTTCAGTGCAATCATAGCAAGTAACTAGCAAAAGTTATGATTTTTTTGGTTGTTAAAAGTATTCTTGTCTAAGGTAGTTACATAAAAACTAAGACATACAGGACTTCAGGTTTTCTGTACCTTTTCTTTTGTTTCTGAGTATCTTCACCCCTAATAGCCAGTTACCTGTTCTTACTAACTCCTTAATAAGTTCGTCTTTCCTTCTGATACTGAGTGCAAGTTCTCTTATTTTTTGCTCAGCCTCAGCAAGTCTCAATTCTGAATTCTTTAACTTCTGCATGTTAAAACCCTGGATTTTCTGGAGGCTGCCAATCTCTTCGCCTTGAAAAAAACAAAGCAAAATAGAGTTAAAAAATCTGGAACACATGCTGTATTCAAATGGCAGTGCTCTGCAATATTGACTGTGTGGAGTTCTTCCATATGAAGTAAAAGAATCAAAAGGAGAGAATAGAGCAAAGAGTCTTTTTCCCTGCCATGTGTCTAAACAGGAAAAGAAAGCATGTACTTGCATTTCAAGACCGTAAATCTGAGGAAAAATATTCCAGAAACCACTTCAGTATTTCTTGTAAGATAATAAAATCTATTTTCTTTCACTGATGCAGTACTAAAGATTTATATCTAACTAGCTTTTTGATTAGAGAACTGCGTATTACTTACAGGTTACTAACATCAGTTTCGGAAAGGGAAAGAAGAAGAGAAATTGGAGAACCTACACTGAATTATCACCAAAAAAATACTTGTAACAAATACATATTATGCTGGGAAAAATAATTACATGTGCTAAAGACATTATTGCATATTCTGATACTGTAGTAAGATTTGCTCTTATGACTTCCATTATACCTGTGGCTGTGTCAGTCTGCAGTGCAGATTTATTGGATAAACCAGACTTGTCTACTTGACATTTCATGGCACTTACATCAGGAAGAAAGCACAGAGAAGTGTGATTTTGTGTCCGTGTTCGGTTTATGGAATGCCTATGGAAGAACAATAAATATGCTACACTGCAAATACACAGGGATTTTTTTCTTCTTTAACCATCATGCAAAGTATATGATCTTAACAGAGAAGAATCCCGAACTTACAAAAGCATTTATACCTTCTTCCTCATTCACACCACTCCCACACACACCATGCCCTAACCTCTCAATCTTCAAGGTAGATTCTGACCCCCAAACAAGGATTATGCAATATTTGCTAAACCTACATTTATTAAACTTATTTTGCAATATGCCCAGTTGGTCCTACAGGTTTACCATAAGTATCATTATACATGGTCTCATTTCATGGAAGGATTAGGTGGTAATACTACCTTTGCTATACATTTGACTGTAAAAAAAGTTAAACAACAAAAAGTTACTTATATGACGTTTTCTCTTCGTTGTCTGTATTATCTTCCTCTTCATCACTCGGATGAGAAAGGTGGCAGTGAAGGACTTTATCCTGATCTTCTATCTTGCTCAGTATCATCTGTCTGCGAACACGGAATTCTGCCATTATCTGGGCCAGGGAGAAGACAGTGGGGCTGGTATACCCCTGTCAAAAAGCACACGAAAATAGTGATGAGTAAAACCACTGCAAAAATTTAGGAATTCTTTACTCCTATTTAAAAAAAAACTTGACCACCTGAGCTTGTAAGCAAAATTACAGAGGTTTCCTATAATAACCCTGAATACCTTTGTTACAAAAGGGTTTGCAAGAGCTTAGAGGACTTATTGCAAATGTGAAAGAGGGCACTAGCCCTCTGTTAGCAATTCATTATCCCACATACTCAATATATTGGTAAGAATAATAATTCGTTTTTTCTAACATTTCATACTTGAACCCTCAGAACCCCCAGGAAACCACCTGAGGGGTGAAAACATGAGAGCCTTAGCACTTGTAGATGGGAATTTTAAGCCTAAATATTTTGGATAACTGGCATAGCAAATGTTGCAAGACTAATTTTTCAGAGTCTTCAGTGGGAAGTTAAGCAGCATCTGAGAAAACCACCGTATACTATCATGTCTTGTCTTATCATTGGCCTATAATCATTACAAAGTAGAAGGGAGAAAATGTAGCATTTGGGTAGACCTTACCTTTTGGGTCTCTCTCCCTGAAGGCAGGTGAAGGGGGTGTAGCAAGTTTTTTGTGAGTGGTACACTGTAGGGCCTCCTAGAAAATGCCATGACAGCTGGCCCATCTTCATAAGCACTTGGGAAATCTAAAGCTTTCACATCTGTAAACTTCTCTAATTTCAGTTTTAGTTGATCAATGAGCACTTGCTGTTCCACCATTTTTTCAGTCTCATGGGGAAAAAAAACAAAACAAAACTGAGCTCTGTATCATATTCCTCACACCTAATTCCTCACAAAGGTCATGAATCTTGTAAATCACCCACGGACCCTAAATTATTCTGCAGGGCACAGGCAAATTCTGCAATAAACTGAGAATTCTGTGACATATCAACAGTCTCACCCCCAACCCCCCAATCCAGTAAATTTTACACATATTTTTGTTCCAAAAGACCTACCACAATACCCCAGTGTCCTGGGTTACAGAAGGAGAATGCCAATGTGGGATGTAACCAAACAGTGTACTCTGCTGCCCTCTATGCCATTTCTGACAAACTGGTAATTATGGGTCATTTGCAGTCGGAGCCCAGTGCACACCTGGACACCTCAGGCTACAAGCTGGGTGTTAAATGAGGTAAGGGAGAAGAGGCAAACCCTGCAAGGAGTGTAGCGTTTCTTTTTCTTCACAAATGAACTCTTCAGTGATAGCTCCTCTGGGGAAGAACCAGCACAGTCCCACCCATCCTGAGGGGGTAATCTCTGCTAATGAGCCGTAATAGCTCAAGGGCACCACCATAATGGGCAGCTGTAAGGACCACCAAGGATTCCCAGAAATATCCTATGACTCACAGTATTATATCATTCCCACTGTGAAACTGCCCACCCTGGGGGAGGTATTGAGCATTCCCACCTGACCCTCACCATATATAATTGGGGGCTTGGGACCCCCACCACCCCTGGATGGATCCAGAGGAGGACGAGAACTTCCAAAGGACCACCACTTTCAACTGCAACCATCCCTTCAACAGGACTGCAATCACTGCTTGCTAGGACTGTGACCACCACCCTGAGCAACAGGGTGCCAGGCTGTACTCTGACTTTGTGGGTCTAAGCCAGTCTTAATGTGTATCATTGCAGTTATTGTAATCTTTCTATTAAATAGTAAATCTGACCTGAAATCTCTCTCAAGGTAATTGAATGGGCTTCATTTTTCCCGCTGGTTTACATTCAAACCAACACACCCAGTTTACTACAGTTACTACAGTTACAGTTTACCCAGTTACTACATTTAGTTAGCTAGCCTATATAGCCATCTGGTGAGAAGTGGATGACAAAATTAGGAACCCATGCTCACTTTATATGTGTGTTTATGGAGAAATAAAATGGGAATTAAACAAACATTTTCAAACTAAACCTATGGTCTGAGTCTTATTAATTAAACATGTATATGGGATTCCTCTTCCTCTTTGAGCAGTTCCACTTTGAAGATTATTGTACTAATAAACATAAACATGTACATGATCCCAGGATCACTTGCTGCTTTTTCTTCCACCCAGCCTCAGCTTAGTTGACAATGCTAGTTTGGAGACCTTATCTGCTTCTCCTACAGCATTCTCTGTATATTGTTCAAAAGTACTTATGTTACCTAAACTGATTCATCCATAAGGGCAATATTATATTCATTTTCAACTCACTCTATTGCTTTTGGTTCTTTTTGAAGCATGGTTAAAATCTGGTCTCGCAACAACAGGAAAGTTGAAGAACACCTTGCGATACATTCTGCATTCTCCTACTTCGAGTAATAAGTTTTTATTCATTCTTTATATTGTTGTCTTAGATTGAAAGTTCCTTCCAAACACAAATATGCAATGTCTTACAAGTTGACATTGTGTTGGAATATAATACATATTATTCCTATGTCATAGGAAGTAGAATATATGTACGAAAATCATATCTGTTATCATTTTGGAAGCAATAACAGCTAAGTGATCCACCTTGAAGCTATTTGTCCCTGATACAATTGCACATACAACTCCACAGTGTGACACACATTGCATAAATACATGTGTATAAACATCTATTACCTCATACCTGCTGCTCCTGAAGTTCTTATTCTATCATGTATCATTAAATTACATATATCTGTGAATACAGGTAAAATATTTGATGGAAGCACTTGCTTTTCATTATTCTACATAAACTGTATGTTTTTAAGTAGAAGTGACAGTTTGGTGAAATAAATGCCAAAACGGTGCCTGAAAGCTCTCAAGCTTCACTCTGGTCTCTGATACTGAAATAACCTTCTACCTACACTGTGACAGCTACTTTGTATCCTTCCAGAATTTATATAAGCATTATCACAGTAGAAGTTGACACTAGGTGTACAGGCGAAAAAAAAAGTCTAGCCAGAGGTGACAGAAAAGAAAGAAAGCAACCAGAGGAAAGAAAAAGATCATGACTAGTTTACTTACCTTTCATGCACTGACTCTCCCTAAACCATCAGCAAAGAAGATGAAAAAGGAGAAAAAGTATAATAAGGAGAAGAGCACTAGCTATCCATGTTCATGCTTTTCTCTTTTATAAAATCATATAATAATTTATCTGTCATCCACATGTCAGGCAACACCAGGAGAATGTTAACTATTCTATTTGCAGTCTTCTCAACCTTGAAATGTTATGCACATACTAACCATCATAATTTCAATAGCAAGCTCAAGATCTACAGAAGGAAAGAGGCAAGCAGCCTTTTTGTCACTATGCCACTTTCCACTGCGACACTCAGTTTTCTCTAATGATACATTATCAAAAAGTTAGGATGGAATTCTGTCTTATAAAGTCAAAAGGGGACAAAATTCTAATTCTCAATAGAGCTATAACAAAATAAGTTTCTATACAACTTTTCAATTAAAGCATTCTACAGGATTTTTACAGACTTTTTCAGATTCTAAAGAATCTTTCAAATCCTAATATATTAATTAGGAAACCTGAAACGAAGGAGTCCTGAAAGTCCTTAACAGTGATACAAATTTGGGGAGAGGGTCATGTGTTATGGTTCAGGGAACATGGAGGGCATGAATGATTCACTTAAAGTCATACAGGAGGCATGTGGCACAGCTAGGCTCATATACAGTCTCCAGGAATCACATTATTGTGATGCATCCACTATATGAATCCAACTCATTCAGTAATTCAGCTCTAATTCAAACAAAATATCCCTAATATTGACCGGCAGTTAAGCAAAAAACATTCTGAGGGGCCTGTTGCATGCATTCACACAGTGGAAGGATGGATCAGTACAGATGCATGTGTACCAGTGCAAAAATACCTGTAATCTTTGTGTTTCTTGAGCCTCCTTTAAAAATTCCAGTTGTTCTTCCTTTTCTCGTAGTAATGCCTTTATCTGATTCTGCAGTATCTGCACTTCTTGATTCTTCTGGCTAAATAGTTCTTCATCCATAATTAGTACCTGCTAGATAATAAAAGTTCAGCTGGCAGAAAGCGACATCATTATTCCTACAACTGGAAAATTAACCAAAATAAAACAAAACCTCATTTGTTTTTAAAAGACATGATCAGAACTGCAAAGTCTTGAGGTATGTATGGCAAATTGCCTAAGTGGTTTTCTGTAGTTTCTAGCAGCTATTTCTTCACTTCTGATTCTATTGATTTTGTTTCAACAAGTTTCATTCTTCCAAACGGAACAATGTACTCACAACCAAAGCTACTTTATTGAAGTATATATTAAATTCAAATATTCTCTTTAGTATGCTGTTACATGTAGCCACAAGATCTCAGCATCTTGTGATCAATACACTTCTCAAATGAAAACAATAAGAACAGCTGTCCTCAATCTGTAACTCAGGTAACAGCTTAAAGAAACCATAAGAATGCTTCTTCAGATGTTCTTGTGAACAAACTGATACTGATTGAAGGAGGCTTCCAAATGTTGTTACTCTTCCAGAAAGGCTGCAGAAGTTAAATACAAAGTATTGAAACATTACATCAACCAACAAACCTTTTCATTTCTGTTCTATTTTTTTCTCCTAGAGTCCTGCTGGTGGACGTATGAATGAGTTAGGGTGTTAGCTATGGCTATTCCACTATGCCAGTATTTTAATATCATGTAAGACAGCATTATCCAGGCAATAACAGCTGCTAGCAAAGAAATGTGTAAGTACAGACAATAATAGGCCCACTACTACCTATTGAATCTGTCCATATGCAAACCCTGCTCTACAGTCTGTACTGTCTCGTTTATTTTAGCCTTTCTCTAACCATCTCTTCCTGTGGATGACATACCCACTTGGGGAAGTTTAAGCTCAGCTCTTACACTGTTTTGAAACTGGGAAATGGAGGTTTAAAATAAGCTACAGAAGAAAATCAAGAAGGAAGAAAAAAAGCTGTGATTTAGAATGACTGAGAATAAAGAAAAGACAAAATCTATTTATGCAATTGCCTGATAACAATCTATAGGCTTATCAGTTCAGTTGCAAACTAAACATGGTATGATGTTATAAATTTCTAACTTGTTGGGGCACTGCTTCCTTCCATCACATGACAAATTCAAATTAGTTTTTCTGAGCTGTTCATCTGATGTCAGAACTTCACTCAGTTTCCAGTTAGTGTACAGTTGTTCTAAGTCATAAAATTAATTTTGATTTGAGACTCTGTTCATTGTACAATAATCTGCTCTTTTTCTTTTCTTTTTTTTTTTGTTTTGTTGCTCACAGTCAACATTTTAACTCACCACATCCAATATATGTACTTCCTAAATGTATACGGGGATATTTCCAAAAAATAATTATTTATTTAATCATGTGTCACATCTGTTAGGAGACATTACTATGTTTGAGAAGGCTGAGAGCTCTTCGCCTGCATAGGTCATTGTCTAGGACTATTATCTGCCATGAGAGACCCAGCTAATCAGGGCTACTGATATGACAGGATCCTCATGGCATATCTGCATGCTAAGATTCCCAGATCTTGTTTTGAAATTCTCACCTCATTTGAAGAACTGTAAAGAAGTATGATGTCACCAAAAAGCAAAAGTTGATATTTAACACAAAAGCAAATGTTAGCAAAGTGTTTAGACAAAGAAGGCTGCAAATAGTTTAGAAACACAGTTAGCTAGAGGAATGGCAATGGAAAAGGAAATACAGGAGGTTTTGTGAGACCATTGCTGAAGAAATACAGTTTAGGAAATTACTAAGAGATAACAGATAAGACACTGTAACTTCCTAATATTAGACAGACTAGCATATTACATACATAGTATTAGATAATACTAGACATAAGTTGCAAAACTTAGTCTCTGGGTTATCTGTAAATTCACTGATATCTGTGAAAATATCTGTATTGTAATTTTATCTGTAATGCTTCTGACAGAGTAATATATTTGCAGAATTCAAAACAATTTCTGAGTTCACAAGACAACTGTTGTGTGTTTCCTTATGTAGGCAGCTAAGCACACATAGCCACTCCCTCACTTCCAAGCCCCTAACCCCATGGAAGAGTAAAAGCAAGAAAACTTGTGGGTCGAGACAGAAATTGTTCAGTAAGTGAAGGTGAAGTGGAAGAACAGAGAAAACAACACAAGTAATGCGAAGGTAGTTAATTAAGGCAAAACCGATTATTCACTGACTCGAAAGGGTAGACTGATGTGCACCAGCTCCTGAGCAAAAAGACAGCTAACGTAACTAAATCCCGCTCCTCCCCCTTTCCATCTCTGAGCATGTCCTATGGTGTGAAATATCTCTTTGGTTGACTTGGGTTGTCGGCCTGGTTGTATTCCCCCTGTCCCTGGGTGCACCCCACTATCTATTCACTGGTGTCACAGACAGAGAAAGAGGCTCAGCCCCTGGATGCTGGGCAAACACTCTTCAGCAAGACCCAAAACACTGGTGTTTTATCAACATTGTACTAGTCAGAAATGTAAAACATTGCACCCTGCAAGCATTTATGAAGAAAATTAACTCCATCCCAGTCAGGCATCGTACAATCTCCACTCCATATTCCACATCATTTATGTCATGCTCAAGCCCCACATTATCCATTGCAACCTTGTTACCCATTCTTCTCTTCTCATCCTTTGACTTATACACAGATGACTATAGGCCATTCCAGTAAAATACCCATAAAATGTCCACTGAGTTCATTTAGTCCATGATGTGGGTTCTGTTTGGTTACAGTGATCATGCAGGACAGGAGCCCAGGCTATGCTACAAGGATTGTTGTATGATCCTACAACAGAGCAGCACAGTCCTTCCATGGTGTCACAGACTGAAATGTTATCATTCATGGCTTAAACATTGTCATAAAGATTTTTGCCCATTATGGCAAAACGGTATAACAAAGCTGCACCACTGAAGCTCACAATGAATGGGCTTCCTGACTGAAACCCTGAACTGTGAGTTAAACCGACTAAGGCTATTCAAAAAAAGAAAATGTGACACTATTGTTCAAAGCATCTCAGGTCTGGGAAGTAATGGATAAGTCTGGGAGAGCATTCATGAAGAGAGAAGCCCAGCAGCTTCAGGGTGGAGGCCATGGCCCCAGACTTATCTGTTGCCATGTTTGCACAGATTGTTCCCCCCACACACCAAAGGAGGGAGGAGGAGAGTTTCGAGTGCAGGCGAAAAACTCTGGTCAGAAGCAGTGAATGCCCATCTTCCACTGCACATACCAGCTCATCTGCAGGGCCCCCCATCCCGGGAAAGCCATATCTATGGGACATTCACGTGAGGGGAAGCTGAGGGGGTGTCATGGTCCATCAAAGGCCCCGCCTGACGGGTTCCCCAGACCTTGGACCAGAGGACTGCACATGATGAAAAATGATGCAACTGATTCAAAGTCTTGCAGGAGACAGTGTCAAACTTGCCCCCTCTCAGGGGAGGTACATGGGCATTCCCACCTGGCCCAAACATATATTAATCCATTGGATTTTATGCTTTTGGGAGGGGATCCTTGTCACCAAGAAGACCAGATGGCAAGGATCAACAAGATGTCATTAAGATCCATGGAGGGGTTATATGTTTCTACTTAATCTGTCTCTGTCACTCTTCCTGTCCCCCCACACACCTCTTTTCCTATTTCTTTCTCTTCACCTCTTTCACTTTTAAATAAAATATATCAGGTTTTTAGTATCAACATATAACCTCGTTTGGTTTTAATCTCGTTTCAGGGAATAATCAAACCTCAGAATTCTTTCAGTTTTATTCACAGAGTGTTCTCTTTGCTCCTCTGTGATTAGAGCAGATCGTAACACATGGTGCAAGCACGGTTCAAACCCACAGGGACATAAGTCCATTTAGCCAGTATCAGAAAGAGGAAGGGGTCTACTACACCTCAGGAATTCCTTGACAGCAACTGGAACAGCAATCTTCCTGGAAGACACTTTTTAACCACTGCTTTTTCTCCCTATTCAGGTACACAGAGTTCCAGGATGAAAATAGGTGCACTTCTCACATCCTTTTCACAGTCACGGAGATAGAACTGCAGGGTAGCATGTGCCTATGGCTCCCTTTCCCTTAAGCAGAGAAATTCCTACTCATGGTAACCACTATGCTGGCCTGCCCAAGCATGGAGGTAGATTATCCACATTATCTTTTGAGTAGCTAGACCTTGTATAACAGTCTTTCCACAGCTGAGATGCAGGCCCTTGCAGAGAGCAAGGAGAGGGAATAGAGCTTTGCAGTCAATCACTAGGGCTGGCAGACTGGTCTGTACAAAGTTGGTGCCACAGACACAGCCCAATTCAGCCTTGCTAGGTTGCTGTCATATGATGTCCATGCGTTCTGCACAGACTTCAGCCACACAGAGCATGTGCACTGTATATTGTTTGGATTTTTCAAGGTCTGATTATTGTCCATGTCACTGCAGACGACCTCCACCACCTCTAATTCACTCAAACATTAGATACATTCCTCTGTGGCAGTCCACATGCCTCACTGGGTGACAGTGTCTTCCTTAGGAGTGTACTTTGTCTTCATGTTCAATAGGAGTCACCTCTGGAGCCTGGAGCTGGCTGACCCTCTTTCAATCCCTCCATCAATCCCACAATCCCTAGCAAAGGATCCAAACTGATCTCTACCTTCTAGTTCCAGACTGTTAGACCCACTAGTCCACCTCTGGAGCAACCAGGTAGCAATTAGCTCATCTTGTCAGGCAAAATCTTTACATGCTATCTTGCAGCTAGGTCATGGATAAGGACTGGGCAGCTTCCACCTATTATGATTTCTGCCTCTTTCCTTTCCTATCCTGCTGCAGAACAGGCTGCCTGTTCTAATTCTTCTCTTCTTCTTTGAGCAGGAGTTGCTTCTTCCTTTACTAACTTGACCTCTGCTTTTTTTTTTACTACAAGATTAACTATTATAGTTGAGGGCTTGGTGTCTGGTGTAGTGCCCATGTGGCCTCAGACCAAGAGACCTCCCCACTCTCAGACCACCACAAGCCCATTTGTAGGCTTTTAGACCAGAACCTCGTGCATTTCTAAGGGCACTGGACACTGATTTTACAGGCATGGGCCAGATCCAACACAGCTATAGAAGTCACTGTGTTTCACTGTTGCTCCTTAAAATTATGTATTAGTTTGATGGGTTAATGAGCCTGTTCAGACATGAAATCACAAGCTGTCAGAGGCAGCAACGGCCCTATACACCTGCCCAATTGCTCCCATACATACTGAATGCCCCAGGGATCAATCACCTTAGAGCATGTTCCTGTGTGGCAACCCCAAATAGCTGTTTAACCTTATGAACAATAATAAAAGTCAGGATCACAACACATCAGTATGAACAGGCTGATTACATAAGGATACTGAAGGAACTTGGAAGCCATTACATCAAGGCTATAAAAAGCTGTCCTGGAGGAGAGGAAGGGATAGGTGCCACCTTTCCCCCCCCCCCCCCCAAAATGTCTCTCAGAGAAGAGGGGAAAAGTATAGTTGCTGGTTTTATCCGTGAGGTGGTTCGTGGAGTACTGGGACATCCATAATGTAAGGCCCAAGCACCAGATTAGGCTGATGACTGGTGGTTTTGTCATAGGTCTCCGAGCAAAGGAAAACAAAGTGATAAACAATAAACAAATCAGCAAAATCTGAAAATTGTAATTAATGATTCTTGGAGGCTATTGTACAGCTAGAAAGGAATCAAGCATCTGAATATTCAAGGACACACACAAATCAGCACCCAAAGCAATTATGTGGCTTCATGACCTGAAACAGTCACTCAACAATTTAGCTAAACAGGGATTAACAGCTGCAAGTTTAATCTAGTACACTCTAATCAAATCTGTCATTATCTTGAAGGCCTTGAGCCACAGGTTGGGTGTCAAAATAGACTGTTGTGGGTTATCCCAGCAGGTAGCTAAGCACATAAAGCTGTACTTTCACTTCCCCCTACCCCCACCTCCTAGCAGGACAGAGGAAGAGCAAAGGGAAAGTAAAAGCAAGAAAATTTGTGGGTCAAAATAGAAACGGATCAGTAAGTGATGATAAAGTGGAAGAGGGGATAAAATAAAACAAATGATACAAAGGCTATCATCCATCACCTCCCAAGGCCAACTAATGGTCAACCCATTCTAGGCAAAATACAGCTTACCTCTCTAAACCTCCTCCTCTCCCTTTTTATTGCTGAGTATTATAATATATGGCATGAAATCCCTCTTTGCTTAGTTCAGGTCATCTGCTTTGTTGCATGCTTGCTTTGGATTTCCAACTGTTCATGCACCCCCCCACCTATTTACTGGGGCGCAGAGGCAGAAAAAGAGAAGGCTTGTTGCTGTGCAAAACACCACTCAGTAACAGCAAAAACATTACTGTGTTATTATCATTGTATTGGTCACAAATCTAAAACACAGCACCTTCAGATATGCTATACAGAAAACCACCTCCATCCCAGCCAGACCTAGCACACTAGCACAGCTAAAAGCAAAAATCTAAGAGATAAAACAGCTCAGCCTCAAGAGTCATCTTGAAACTGACTAAAGAAAATATCACATCACTTATCTCTGTTGCCACTGACTGTGTATTCAAACATCCATTAAAATAAACCTATGTTCCAGAGATTAGCCAAACAAAGTTATACAGAATTGTAAATTGAATTTAAATTGTCAAATTAAATACAGGTGACAATTTTATTCCATTTCAAAACTGAATTAAAATTTTGGCAGATTGCTTTTTCCCATAGTCATTTAAATAAACAGCTTATAATTAAATACCTGGCATTTCTTTAGCTCCCTCTTCAGCTGAAGAATTGTGATGTGGTGTGGCTCTGGGTTGGTATCAGTCCCTGTGTCAGTTTCATGGATGGTGAGAGCTTCCTTCCTTACTTTCTGTACCATAGTGATCCAGCTCTGCAACCTGTCCCGCTGACTTCTTCTTAAACTAACATCATCATTCAAATCAACTAGAAAGGGGAAGGCTTCATCTACACAATTTCTGTAACTGAAACATTGAACCTGAAGGCGGGTGAGCTGTTCCTCAAGTGAACTGATACGGGCTTTTTCTTGATTTAAGTCTTGTAAATGCTGATCACTGGCCTGCTGGCTCTGCAAAGCTTCCCGAAGCAATCTGATCTCAAGTTCCATTTCACCAATGCGGTCTTTATCAGGGTTGTAATTTACTACTGGTTTATTTCTAATGTTTTTGGCTCTGTTGGCATATTTGAGGGAATTTAAAGACTCATCAAAGTCCAGGGAGGATGGACTTATACATGTTATCATTACAGTCTTGGCATTTCCTCCAAGGGAGTCTTTCAGAATACGAGTGATTTTAGCATCCCTGTATGGAATATGTACACTTTTCCTTTTCGGGTCTCCAAGGGCACTGATGACATTTCCCAATGCCAAGAGACCACTATTGATCTGAATTGATTCTTTGAAGCGTTCACCAGTATTTCCAGTCTTTGCTACCCTTTCTGATCCTGCCAAATCCACAAAATGAAACTTTGAAGCGATTGAATCTTGTGCAGCATCAGTATTTTTCTGATACTCTGCAGACTGCTTCTGACAAATACTGATGGTAAAAATGGCATGAGATCGACTGGAATGCTCATTCATCTGTGTTGTGCCTGTGTGACGGGCTGCATTGCCACTTTCCAGCAGGCTTATCACTTCATCTGCACATTCTACTTGGTATTCCTTAGCACCGACAATCACTTCAAACACCGAAATAGGTGACAGTAAGAATAAATTAGTTAATTCTAAACTGTTCAGCAAAAGTTTACAGCAATAACTATAAACACATATTAGAGAAACATACAAGTCTGTATTATTATGAGGTCATAGCATATAGTTATAGAAATAGAAGATACAATATGTGAAAAGCATGAAGTATAACACATCTGAAACCTGCAGATATTTAATACATGGGTCATACCATTTGAAACAGTATCTTAGACAGAAGACACAACTCATTTACGCATTGCACATTACCTTACCCAATTTACAGTCTAGTACTAGCTAGAAAAAGAATGAGCAAAGTCAGCTCAAAGGATATTTTGCCTTAAAAATTTTTTTAAAAAGACTAAAACCAATAAAGTCTTTAGTAAAAATGATTCCCAGCCTGTACTAAGAACGGAATTTCTATTCTGAATAGTGCAGATAGTTGGGCCTTTGGGACAGGTACCTGTTAGCAATCTAATAAAGTGTAAGTATACTTCTACCAAGTACTCCTACTAACTATATTTTTTGTCATATTTTTCTTTTAGTGAAACATGAAAAATGTCCTAGTGCAATTTAATGAAGCTGACTTCAACAGTACCGAAGAAGAGAAATAATTTAAAACATATTGTTGTATCCTTTTGAAGCAATGATATTGGCTGTAAGATTTGTGCTAAACTAGTGCCTTCTCCCAGCTACAGACAAAAAACCCATGACAGTTCAATACAATACTCTAGCATAATACTACTAGAGTAAACACAACAATTAGAATATAAAGAAAAAAAAAAGCCAAACTTAAAAGAGATTGCATACTTTCAGAATAAAATATCTCTGATGTGGATTCTTCTAGCAATTTCTTGGCATGAACAGGATGACTATAGGGCAAAGGTTAGTCTCAAAGCCTCCAAAAATATCTACTCCCCCTCTTCTTAATGAAGTGCTCTCTTCCACTCACTTCATTGTAAAAGAGGAGCAGATAATTATACTATAACTGACTTAACAATTGTAATTTTGAAGGGAGAAGCAATGGTTTAATCCTGAAATATTTATTCCAGTGAATAATCACACACTATTTTGTTTCTATACAGAATTTGCAGAAACAATAATTGTGTATTTATAATTTGTTGCCATTTCCATCCATATAATAGAACATCTATATTGCTCACAGGCATTTAAACCCCAAACTGCTTTCAATCAGCTAAACTGAGTTTATATTCTGAAACTTTTAACTTTTTTTCTTTTTTATTCATTAGTAATGAGTAAACACTTTCAAGAGAAACCAGGAATAATTTGGACACAAACTGAAACCCAAAACACCGAATTTTAGAGCAGAAATCCTACCTGTATTTCCCTTCTCATCTTCTCGGATGTGTAGTTCTTTCACAGAGGTCTCCAAATCCAACAAATCTCGAAGCTCCTCCTTGTAAACCTCTATATAGGATACCTTCACACGGAAGTTAATATCACAGTGTTTGGAAATATGCTGGAATAGTTCCTGAATAGCCCGTGGGATTATGCCCCTTTCATCCACTGCAACCGATGCTAAAATATAAGCATAAATGTCACAGAGACTTGCAGTCATTCTGTCACATAAATTACAAAGACTGAAAACTGAGAGAAGTCTGTGATATTTGGTATGCAAAATACTAAGGAATCTGAAGAGCTCATTGTTCATAAGGATTTTTGTAATTTTTTTTTCTGTCAGAATTTTTGTTTGCATCCAGTACTAGAATTCAAATTTAAGTTCTAAATTACATAATGTCATAGTCATGAATATTACAAAAAATATGCAGTCTGATTTAAAACTGTACTCCTCAGAGTAGAGACTTCTTCTTTACTCATTATGGTGGGCAATGACATCTCAAGGGTTTGAGAAACTATAAATTCTACTTACCTAAAGCAAAATCATCAGTAACTTGGTGAGACAAGATTTATGAACAACATTTACAGTAATTTCCTATTCTTTCAAAATAGATATGGAACACTATTGCCGAACTCTTTTTAGAAAAATTATTCAGCATAGGACAATGCTTCCATTAATAATCTGGGCTCTTTATCCAAGAATATGGAAGCTTTTTGCCTATGAGAGGATACCAAGAATCGTTTTTACAAAAAAAAAAAAAAAAAGAGGTGTTCACATCTAACTATTGATTTGGTAAATATATTTATTAAACTCTGGTTGTTATTGTGGAGCTATGATTAGCCTTAGACTGTGGCATCCACTATCAAAACAATTTGGCTAGCAATGGTACTTACAGGAACATTAAATAACTACTAGTGAAGGGAATGGAGGTGAAGCTACAACACTAAGCAGAAGAGGCCAATGCTATGGGGTTCAACAAAGCTAAGTGTGGGGTCCTGCCCTTGAGTCATAACAGTCCCTCAAGCACTAAAGGCTGGGTGGTGTCAGAGTGGCTGGAAAGCTGCTCAGCCAGAAAGGACCTGGGGGTGGTGGCTGACAGCAGCTGAACACGAACCAGCATGTACCCAGGGGGCCAAGGAGGCCAATGGCATCCTGGGCTGGATCAGCAATAGTGTGGCCAGCAGAACCAGGGCAGTGATTGCACCCCTGTATGCAGCACTGGTGAGGCTACACCTCACCTGGTCCTGTACTCAGTTCTGGGCCCCTCTCTGTACGAAAGACATTGAGGTGCCCAGAGAAGGGGAACAAAGCTGGTGAAGGTCTGGAGCACAAGTCCTGCGAAGAGCAGCCGAGGGAGCTGGGGGTATTTAGTCTGGAGAAAAGCAGACTCAGGAGAGACCTTACTGCGCTCTACAACTGCCTCACAGGAGGGTGCAGCCAGGCTGGGGTTGGTCTCCTCTCCCAGGTAAAAAAGTGACAGGACAAGAAGAAATTGCACCAAGTTGCACCAGGGGAAGTTTAGATTGGATATTAGGAAAATATTCTTCACTGAGAGGGTGCTCAAGCATTGGAACAGGCTTAGTTGTGGACCTGGAAATGCTGGGTTAACAGCTGGACTTCATGATCTTAGGGGTCTTTTCCATCCTAAGTGATTCTGTGATCCTATGATTCTAAATAAAAAGAAGACTCTAACAAGATATTTATAACAATCCATTTATATCCATTTGGAAGAACTGATTCATAAATTTCTTGGATGTCACAGAAATTCCTCTCAAAAAAAAACCCCAAACAAACAAACCCAACACAGAGTGAGCAAGCAAACAATTAAGTGCCTAATGTAGACATTTTCAAGGTACGATAAACATACCAAAAATCACCAAAACCACTACATTTCAGAAAAAATTTCTCATTTAAGTTGCATGTTGAAATGTAGAATGTGAAAGAGCACTTATTAAATTGTTTTTTATCTCAGATATTTTTGGCATAGTCTAATTTATGGAGAAGTTCTTAGAACTTTAATTTTCACATAAACTTTGGAAGCTTTTTTCTTTTACTACAGGTTTTTTCCTTGGGCCTTAAAATTCTGCAGCATCATCTGCTATGTAATAAATATTTAACTTGCATAAATACACTCTACCAATTCAAAAAAACCCCAAACCAAAAACCTTTCTATAACTTACCAATATGGTCACCACCAATGGTGTAAGTCTTCCCAGAACCAGTCTGTCCATATGCGAACACTGTAGCATTGTATCCTTCAGTCAGAGACACCAGAAGAGGCTTAATGCAAACAGCATAAACTTCTTCTTGGGTTGAGTTTTTGCCAAATACAAAATCGAAAGTGAAGACATGGTCCTTTCCAATGATAACCTGTTTAGCATTTGGAACTAATCTGACACACACTTGGTGGTTATGAAGAATTTCTTTGGAAAGCAGAGGTCTGACTCGGACTGCAACTTTAACTGGGATCTCCTCCATGCCAGACTCCACCCCTGTGCTTCCCACTGAGTATTCACATAGTCAAGAAGAAATCTGTTACCACTGCTCTGTTCACCTCATTCACAGTTGTCTGCAACTAAGAAAAAAGGTTTTCCACGTTAGATAACACAAAAGAATTAATTTCTTGAAGTGGAAAGTTGAGATTTCCTAAGGAATACATGAGCATCATTACAGTCTTGAAAAGTACCTGATATAAATACAGTTCTATTAATAACTGTTTAATCAATTAATAAATTAATTTCACCTCTATGAATTTTCAGACTAGCAGACTTAAGTCTGAAAGTTGTCTGATTTCCTGTTTGAATATAATAGTCATACAAAGCAACAATATTGTAAGAGCTCATTAACAAACACTGCTGATAAAGCAAAGGCTTACAATGGATCCCCTCATCTTCCTATCCCCACATTCATATTGCATAGGCAACAAAAATCAGACAAACAAACCCTTTTTCTCCAAAAGTTGTATGTACATACACGTTTCAAAACCCTCTTCCACTTACGAAGCACCAAACTTTTCTAACTCAACAAGCACAAAGAAGTGTGATTTTAAACTTATCTAGTTACCACATGTAAAGCATTCCTCTGATTTTGATCTGAAACTTTAAGTGCATGTGTGATTATTTTTTAGTAATTGCAGTTTTATCATTCCTTATACTGCTTGGTACATATTCATTCCTACAGCATAAGCATGGCACAGTAGCACACCTGTAAATATTAAAAAATTGCCTTTCTATACAGCTGTTTTTCATTAGAATTCAAAAACCTGCATGGAATCCCACACACATATTTTCTGTTGTTGTTTCTAATTCTGAGAATCTTTGTCAGGCTTGGTGAAGTTTGCTGAACTTCCTGCTCTCACACACATTACCTTGAAGAAAGCTGTATTACTGAACTGGCAGAAATCAGCTCAGGCCCCAAAATTCAAGTTCGTTGAAAACGAACAGCTTAAAATGGTATTGTCCTGCAGCTGCAAAGCAAAGAGCTTTTGCATTTCATTTTAGTCCTTTGAGGACTTGGCTATCCACAGCTGAGAAACCATCTAAAGTTTGAAAAAAGCCCCATTTTATTGACTGAGTATACGAACAAACACGAGATTGAGGCAAGACTTGTATAATAACAGACATGACAATCAGAAATAGATACATAAACATACTAACTAAAGATTAAAAACACATTTTGATTGATAACTGAGTTTAGTTCTCTGGGTGCTTTTTTTTTTTTACCCCTTAACAAGTGCTGCACTGAAGTGCTGGTATTTCCTACTCTCTTTTTAAAGTTACAGTAATTAACAAATAAATTAACAAACCGTGTCCCAAATGTGGGAGAGAAACCCCATTTCATAAGAATATATTTTATAAAAGAATGTGGGAATAGAAAATATTCCCAATATTCCAAATCTAGAGAGATATTTCGGTGTGGATGCCCGTGGCTGCCATAAAGCAGGAGCAAATATACTGGCAACCTTTTTGCCTGCAGGGAATTGTGCGGACGGCCCAGCACATTTTCCCTGATTGCCGCGTCTCCAAACCTGAGGAGTAGCCGGGGTCGGTGTCACGCCTGGGTGTCGGGAGACGCCGTAGCCGTGCCGCGGGCCGTGGGGCCGGAGCGAGGGCCGGAGCGAGGGCGGGAGCGAGGGCGGGAGCGAGGGCCGGAGCGGCGGCGGCCGGGGCAGCGGCGGCTCGGGCCGGGCCCCGCGCTGTTTACGGCCCTCGCTAAGCAACGGCCGCCATGTCCGGCCGCCGGCCTGCGCACAGCGGCCCCCGCGGCGGGAGGAGCGCGCTGCCGCCCCTCCTTCCCGCCTCGCCGGGGCCGGGCCGCTCTGCGCCGCGGGGACACCGAGGGGCCCGAGCATGTCCGGAGAAGGGCAACGAAGCTGGGGACGGGTCTGGAGCGCAAGTCCTATTAGAAGCGGCTGAAGGAGCTGGGGGTGCTTGACCTGGAGAAGAGGAAGCTCAGGAGAGACCTTATCACTCTCTACAAGTGCCTGAAAAGAGGATGCAGCGAGATGGTGTTCGGCCCCTTCTAACAGGCAACAAGTGCCAGTCCAAAAGGAAATAGCCTCAAGCTGTGATAGGGAAGGTTCAGGTTGGACATTAGGAAAAACTTCTTCACAGAAGGAGTGCTTAAACATTGGTATGAGCTGCCCAGGGAGGTGGTGGATTCAAAGGTCCTGGGGGTGTTTAAGGAAAGACTGGACGTGGCCCTCACTCATTGCTATGGTGTAGTGGACAAAATGGTGTTCGGCCACAGGTTGGACTTGATCTCAGAGACCTTTTCCAAGCTGAGTGATTCTGTGATTCCTCCCCTTCCGTCCTACCTCTCTCGCAGGATGGACTGAGCCCCAGCCCCCATCTCACCCACAGCAGTAAAAAGACAGATACACCCCATGGCACGTCTGTCACTGCACTGTTTATTGGACAAATGAATCGGTTCTGCTTTCATCTCTGAGCAGTAAAGCATGTGCTGAGCACCTGCCACATCCGTGCAGGTGTGAGAGGGAATGGGCAGGCACAAGGAGGGGCCAGGGAGCAAAGTACACCACAGGGTCTGCACGCACACCTGGCTGTGCGCACGGGCAGCCACGTACACCAATACATAGCTTGAAGCAGGAGTAACAAACCCTGCCTTAACATGGGTTGCCTGCAAAGTTTACACTGTTAATTCAAGTCAAGGAAAGCAAAAGATTAAGAGAAAAGGTAACAAAACAATGGGGGTGGAAAAAAAAGCAAGTTAATACATCACCAGAAAACAAGCGATTGATTTAACAGTTCCACATTAGTGCATGGCAAACCACCATACGAAAAGCAAAACTGCAGTTCAAAAGATAAGGCAACAATACACCAGTTATCGGACTTGACTTAGTAATATATACACCGTACCCGGTGAAACGGGATATCTTTCATCTCTGCCCTGTGATCCCTGGCATAGTCCCAAAGATAATAATCGAGTAAAACCGCATTGATCTTTTCACGCATGTCCTGACCCTTCTTCTGATAGAGCTCCTGAAGGTGCTTACAAATCAATGCACAACACCAAATAGAACAGCCACGGATCTCTACCTCTTCTTTATCTCCAGATTGGAAAAGTGTCCCTGCAAACACAAGACACGGTAATCCATTTACATGCAACAGACAGTACAGCAAGGACTGCCTAAATTTGCTCTTTTTTCCCCCCTCCACATTTATTCTGTTCTAGGATGCCAGTTCTCATGGCTTATACTACAACTATTAACAATGTTGATATCCATTTTCTAGTAGTTACTTTAATTTTACCGTATGCATTTAGAAGCTTCCCTCCCATTCAATTCAAACATCCTGTATTCTAAGGAACTGCTTTAGGAATAGGGTGTACTGCAAATGATATGATAATTTCTTTGCTTGTGGAGACAAAAAATAGTCTTTTATTATAGTATACCTTTTAGTATATAATCATTATACGTCATAGTATATTTTCTGCCAGGATAACTCAAGTCTAAGGTTTCAAAATTAAAAACATACAACCCCCCAAAAGAACTAACTGCAAAGAGAAACACTAGAATTATTTAAATGAGAATGTTCTCATTAGGATTCATGGAAGGATAAAATGTCTATCTGCTTTATTTAATACATAGATACGCATAAAGACATAAATACATATATGGCCATTCTATTAAGATCCACGGGTGACTGCATTTATCTGTTTATCTTTCTGAGTATTTCAGAAAAATTGTATAAAAGCAGTTCTAAATCTAAATACATTTTGCATTTTACAATGCAAAAGAGATTGGTTTATTTATATTCACCAAAATTCAAGGTTAGTAAGTACTGGAAGATGGAACCATGCTTAAAAAATGAGATTCTAGTCATATGCAGTTAACTTCATTTAAAGCAATATTTTTTAATGGATCTTTATAATATTGCTGTGCTCGTTAACTAGCAGTTCAGTACAAGAGGAATTCCCATGCTTTTACATAATATTTGAATTAATGAAATCATTGTTTCTTTCACGTAAACCTCAAAAATTGCAACTATTCTCATGCTGTAAAGTGGTTTTGCAACGGCAGCTTTTCAGAAACAGAAACTTTTTGGAGTCTCTTTAATCCCTCCCTTATCAATGGTTAATCCACAAAACAGTTAAGTCTTTATCAAAAGTAAACTAAAGATCTCACTCAAGATCATGGTTAGAGAAAAAGTTCCTTCCTGTTACCTCACCACTACATAAGAAATTCTTGCTCCCTAGAGGAAAAAAATGGACACATAACCCTTACATGGACAACACTTTACATTTTAGAACTAGCCTTAGTATACAATGCCAAGCAGTAAGATTATTTGATATTAGCAAGGGCAGAACAAACCTTCACGTAGTTTCTTCATTAATTCTTCAGAATACTTCATTGCTTTCAAGTGAACAAGAACTTGAGGAATTCTGTAGTCAGCAAATATTGTCAAACTAGAAATATCACCAAAAGAGCCGTCTCCTTTGCCTTCTAATACACTCCATGTGTCAGCCACAAGTATTTGTGCACGTTTGTAGAAAGACACCTTCTTTTTCTGAAGAAAGAAAGGTATGGCTTATTTAACTGCCTGAAACATCAATAAATATAGCAAATAACATGTTACGCATATCATATTGTTAAGCAAACATTAGTTACCTAGAACAGAATAGAACTGCAACACTCTTAAACATCTTAAAATCTAAACAATATCAAACTACTAACAATAAATATATCAAATGCTCATAAATAAACTGAAATAACAGAATAACATAATAAAAGTCACTGCAGGGAATAAAAATTATTCAGAATATGCTTGGATCTCAGAACACATTCATGTTGGTTTTACTTTACTTATCACAGCTCCTACTACCCCAAAGCAAGGGTGTTGTTCTTTCATAGCATTAAATTTTTACCAGTAGGAAAGAACTGGTTGTCTCTAGCATCACACCATTTTGCGGGAGCAGCGAAAGCCAGAATTACAATGGAATTTTTCATTTCATGCTGCAGTTTAATGTGGAAGAAAACTATTATGTGGGGCTCATCACTGAGCAGGTGAATTTATAATTTGTTTCAATTGTTAATTTTAATGTTGCACAGAGCTTATTAAGTTTATATAAAAATCTCAATACGCAACAGACAACTAAGCATTTCTAGTAAAATTTACCAGTATTTATGAGAAAGCAAGAAAAGCACTAGGTGGATGATACTACATCTCAAAGAGGAAGAACTTAAGAACTTCACTGTGCAGGTGACTGCACTGGCACAGATTGTCCAGAGAGGCTGTAGAGTCTCCCTCATGGAAGATACTCAGGAACTGTCTGGACACAATCCTGTGCCATGTGCTCTAGGATGACCCTGCTTGAGCAGGGAGGTTGGACCAGATTACCCCCTGTGGTGGCTTAAAGCCTTAATCAGTATGTGATTCTGTCTGTGAAACACAGTAAAGATAGTACAACTTAATTAAAAAGTTGAACTTTTTTCAAGATGGCAATACAACTTTTTTTTCTTTTTTCTTTTTTCCTGCAACACCCTGCCTTTCCAGGAAATAGTACCACATACAAGGACATTTATATCTTCTCTGCAGTACAATGTGCTAATATTAAGGTATATATCTAATTATTACCTACTGACATTAAAAGAAAGGAGGAGTACTGTGTTGGCAAGGAGCAAAATGTAACAGCAGAGCCATTAAAAAAAAAAGCAAATAAGAGGATCATGAGAATTTTACAACCTTGATCCCAAGTGATGGATGGTAAATAAAAGATAGATGCAATGTCAATGACTGGAAGATCAAAAAGGACTCCACTAAGTCTCTGTCAGCACACAAAAACCCTGATACATGAGTATAACATAGTCTAAAATTTTAACTCCTGTTGGGAATCAAATGCAGCACAGCATCTAAATATGAGTTACCCATCAAAGAGAAAAAAATGTTTTGGAGATTTTGGTTTTGGTTTGCATTTTCTTTTTCAGAAAAAACTAACACTGGAAATTTCTGTGATTACATGTGTAATTATTAAAAGTATTTTGTAAACGTATTCAGAAAAATATATGGTCAAATAATTGTGTTAATTTTAGAAGTTTCCCTAGAAGGTCAGCTGTAGCAGTCTGTGACAGAATGATTTGAATGTAGGACTTGTTTTATAATCATATATATTTCATCCATGGGGAGTTACTGAAAAGCACTGGTTTGCTGTTGGGTATCTCACCATCTTTCCAGTTCCCTCCTACCTTTTTAAAAGTCTTACTTGTGAGAACTCAACCTGCTGCCACAAAAATGATGTGATCCATGTCACCACCTTCAAAATACACATCTTGCTCAGTGAAAGCAGAAAAAAGTTTCCATATTCATGCAACAGGCTTTATTACTAAGTCAGTGCTTACGGTCTGGGTTCATTTTTGGAACACCTTTTCATTCTGTAGTCTGCTGCTGCTCTTAGGGAGGCTTTATAAAGCACTCATCATCATCTCATGAATGTCAATGAGTATAGTCACTATAAAGATAAGAAAATATCACTTTACTTAGAAAAATTTCCTTTTTAATCATAAAAATTGTCAAAATATTACTTTATATATAAAAAAACCTCAAATAAACCAAACCGGTAGCTTCAAAGATTAATTAGAAAGAACCTTTGATTTTTCATGTAAACGTATCTTGCTTCACAGCAGGAGTCCAAGGAAGACAAAATCACGCCTTCTGCTGAAGGGCAATAAATACAACAGGTTCAAAGCTTCAGCAACTGCTATTCCAAGAAGATATCTTGAAAAGACTGCACAGACTAGTAGTATAGGCTGTATTGTCACTAACAGAAAGTCTTTTGGATTTAATGATGTAACAGCTGAGTACTACTGCACATGCAATCAAGCACAGGAGCTGCTACGTAAGTCACAGATGCTAAATGAAGATCATGCCTGTATAAGAGAAACCTGGGAGACAAAAAATACCAGATGGTCTCTGTTTAATTCCCATCAGTTTCTTTCAGTAAAACGGCTCCAAAAAGCTTCAGTATACTGTCAACATCGATAAAAATGTGGGTTATTTCTATTCTGTAGTCATTTGTGTAATGCCTGTTGAATCAACAACCGCTAGAGGGTGGAGTCCCAGTAGCTGTGAATTAATTCTACCAGAGTTTCATTTCCTTCATTAGCTGCAGAGAGCCTCAAGGCAAAAGAAAAAAGAAGATGGCAGGAGGAGGGTTGTCAGCAATTCAAGGGAAGGAAAAAAAAAAAAAGGAAAAAGGATTCTCATTTTCCAGACAGGAATTATCTCAAATACTATGCATTAGTAAGGAGTACAAAGGAGGCGTGGCATGACCTAACTGGGAAATCAGAGTATATAAAAATAAATTAGAGCAGAGTGGTGAAGAAAGAAGACAGCATATGAAAAAAAGGCATTCCTCTGGTGGGAAAAAGAAAGTGACTATTATCCTGACTAGCTGCAGACTATCAAGACTCTTTTACTGTATTACTAAATTGCGCAGCTTTTTTTCAGAGCTTTGGAACTAGCTTACCTCAAATACAGCTTCATCTCTGTAAGAAGGAAAATTTTCCAGTACAAGATGTAGCAGTTTCTGAGCACTCTTCTCACTCATTTTAACACAAGTGAGGAAAGATCCTCCAAACTTCTCTAACAGAACTATTCCACTTTCGTTCAGCACCCGATGTCTTTCTTCAATTAAAGGCAAAGGCACTTCCGTGTCAGAGCGAAACACATGCTTAACTTGATCAAGCGTCATGGTGGCAAAATAGGATGCACTGGTGATAGGTATTCCTTCAGAAAAGTGAAAATAAGATATTTAGGCTGTCATATAACATAACATATAGATCGAATGCCAACAGTCTGCTAGAGGCAAGTACTTCTACAGAAAGATCTGAAAAGTCTATCAGCTGTTAAACCCACCTTTGTTTTCAGTGATAACCACACTCACAGAGCTGCTCAAAACTAAATTTGTGAGTGCATACAATGCTTTCTTCTTTAGACAACAAATTTCCAACATACAACCACAGAATTGCTCTTACTTTTTGTATGTAATTTTCCCCAGCTGCTTTAGTCTTTGTATTTTGAGCGTGGTGTTTACACAGCACACTAGCAAATATAGTCAGTATACAACTAGTATAGTATAGTCAGTATACGCCTGTTTTCCCTTGGATCCTAATCACGCTGTGCATTCACAGTAAGTGTCTTAATGTTAATGCTCCTTTAATTTACAAACAACTATGCAAAAAATTAATTAAAACTTTCATCCGTACCTACAAACAGATTTTTTTTTTTCTGAGAACAGCAAAAAGAGTGAGTGCTAAAGTACTGGGTTTAAATACAAAACTCTAAAATACTGATTTTAAAGTACTGGTTTGAGGGGCATATAGGTTTTCAGACTTACTTTAGCCACTCTGGTATTAGATTAGTCCGGAGGATTCTGTTTATGCCACATTCTTTCATTTGCCATGGAAATACACAATTTATCTTAAGAATACGTGTGAAATAACCCAAGTCATATACAGCTGACTACTTGCAATCCTAAAAGTCTTTCGAACGGAAGAGATAACCCAGTGTTAACTATGAGTTAGGTAGTTTCAATACAAGGGTATTTTGAAAGCACTTCCAGTTCCCTTCCCCAAGCTCTACAGGACGCCTGCACATACAGAGCTACCGACACAGCGAGCAGCAGCTCCCAAGAGCGGGTCCCGCTTCCGAGGCGCCGCCTTCGTTTCGTACGCGACGCTCGGCTTCTGACGCCCCTCGCCCGCTGCCCCGGCCCGGCCCCGCTTCCCCGGCGCTCACTGACCGTCGTCCAGGGCCCTGTTGACGGCGGCGCAGAGCGACCAGTAGCCGCTGTAGGTTTTATCCTTGTACTTCACAAGGTACTTCCTCTCCTCCTGCTCGGACCAGAAGGAGAAGTTGAGGGTGTCCACCAGGAACACCCAGTCCACAGCCTCCTTGTCGGCGGCCCGGGGGTTCAACTCGTGGAGGCTTTTCCACCCCGCCACCCCGAACTCCACCGCCGAGACTTTGTCGAACAGGCTCTCCGCCACCCGCCGCGCCCCCTCCTCGTCCACGGAGACATCTTTGCTGTGCTCGGCGATGAACTTGGCGGACTCCAGGGGGGACGGGAACACCTCCATGCTCGGCAGGAAACACGCACGCGGCCGAGGCCAGCCCCTACGCCGCGCTTCCCGCGGGGCGCGCACGGGGAGCGGCCCAGGCTCGCCCGCCCCCGGCGCGACTCTCGCCGCCCTGCCCCGCTCCGCTCCCCGCCCCGCGGCGCGGCCGCTGCGCGCAGGCGCGGGGGAGGCGGGGCGCGGGCGGCTCTCGGGGGCGTGGGCTGAGCGCAGAGCCGCGGCAGCCGCTGGGCTCGCACATCCACGGTGAGGCTCGCGCCCTCAAAGCCACCCGGGCTGGAGCAGTCAGCACTCAGCTTCGTGGTAGCGTTTTCCAGAAAAGTCTCGTCATTGGAAAGGGGGCGGGGGGGACGGGACCAAAAGCGCCTAACGAAGAAAAACGGGCATGATGAGTTGCTGAGCTTTTCTCTCCAGTCAAGACAGAAAATAAACAAAGACCGTCCATAACCCTTCTTGTACACATCCTCAAGCGCGACGCACACAAGAGAAATTCAGCATTTTAGTTCTTTGCCATTTTGCCCGAAACACCTTTGCCTCGATTGCAGAGTTCTCTAATTTAGATGGCACTCTGTCGGCCAAGCCACCTGCCTTCCCTTCCAAAAGACAGTGATGGCATTTCAACTTTCTACAGAATTTACTACCGCTCTGCCATGGGGGCCAGCCTTATGTGTAGTATCTCAGGCTCCTCACTTTACAATTCCATTTTAAGAGCAGCTGCATAAAAAGGCCAAGTTCACGTGCCACAAAACCACGGGGACGAAACAACAAACCAATCAAACAAAAAAAAAACACAATTAAAGAATCCACACTTATTCTAGAACCATCATATCTGTATGTACCACACACCTTCACACTTTTAAATCTGTTTTTATTCAGGAAGTGGAATTAAAACTTTCAACTATAAATACAAATGCCAAGGTATTACATGAGATATCCAGAGGCTTTATATTTAATTTCTCACAAATAATTCTTACGGAATTCAACATACATCTGGGAAACCAAACAAGTTGAAGTTTTGCATACAACAAAAAACAAGTTACAGTTATACTGTCGAGTTGCCAATTTGCAATTTCTACCTCATACAAACAAAAGCTGAGGAAACAGGTATAATTCAATCAGTAATGGTAGAGCAACTGTCATTTCTAACGGTGTTATCTGCATTAAGCAAGCTGTCTATAACCAGGTGTACTTTACCACTGTTTACTCAGTGACATCACAAAGTTTTAAAATATTTTATTTATAGACTGTTACCAATATATATATGTATTGCAAAGAGGGCCAAACACTTGCAAAAATGTCAAGTTTTACACAACATTTGTGTAAATATTTTCACCTTTTTTTCCCCCCAAACAGCAAAGCAAGTCATTGTTTTCACACGATTTCTTTAATGTGTCAAAAACCCCACGTAACTCCATCTATATATCAAGGAAACTGAAAAGCAAGCTTAACAGCAACTTTAATTCAAAAACCCTAGGTGTATCCATTTTAGTTATTACCTTATGTAGACCTGAAGAAAAATGACCACCAAGAATAGGTTCACTAAATTTATTCAAAAATCCTAAAATGTTTCTTACAAAAAAGCATTACATTCTGCACACTGCTCTCAACAAATGCCAGGGACATGTGGCCTACCATATTCTCCCCCCTTCAAAGTAAGATACAGTGTACATAAAGCAGGGTGTTCACAACAATTACAGAAAAACAGTACAATTTACCACCAATGATGAACAAAAATAGAATTCACTCTCTCTGCTGCTTCAAATTTTCAATGTTAGTCTCGTGCGCCCTTCCCCCCCCCACGTATTTGTAAGGAACTAAAACATTACATCTGGTGTACAGCAAAGATTCCACTACACCTCAAATGCAGAACACCTATGAAGCAGAGGAATGTTGGCTTTTTAAACAGAAGCAGATAAAAAAAAAAAGGGGTGCAGGACTCCTTCAGTTCTTCACTAGTCTTAGAAAAACTTTCCAGAATACTGCTTCACACTATAAAAAAGAAAAAATAATCTTGCATTAGAATCCTTCAACATCTGCATACTGCTTCACACTATAAAAGAAAAAGAAAAAAGCATGTATTAGAATGATGGACCATACATCTTGCATCAACATTAATAATGACATTCTTAGAGCATATTAAATTACAATTTCTTAATACATTTAAAAGTAAATAATTTTAAAATACCAATGGCTAATATTTTTATTAGTATATTTCAGGCGTAGTTAAATATTAGTAATCTAAAGCCAAACATTCCAGTTAAGACATTAAAATCTGCTATAGCAGCCAGAATGTTAATACAGCAAATGATATCTGAAGCTGTTAATATTTGGCAGAAAAGGCAAAGTACTGTCAGCAAGGTGTGAAATGCTGCATAACAGCCCCAAATCGATTTCAACTTGTCCTGTAGAGGCATGGTCTGTGCCATATGGCAGACTGTGATTTGTTGTCAATTTAGTTATCTAAAAACAACAAAATCACTAGTCTTCCACACAGAACTAGGCCAACATCCACTGAAATCTTCTATATTTTCTACAGGCTCTATGTAATTTATTACAAGTAGTTTTTTTGCAGCAGTTTTCACCAGAGAAAGGAGAGGACTGCTTGGTTAAGATGTCTTCCAGCAAGATTAGTTTTGAGATCTTCATTTTAATTAGAATGGAGAACAGAAGAAAATCAAGGCAGAACTACCACTGGAGAAGTTAGGTTCAAATAGCTACTTAAAAACTGCCTTCTTAAAAAACTGATTCACAGAAGAGAGCTGTTTTATAATATACATGTCAATTTAAAATTGACAGTAGGAACAGTATTTAACTTCAACTTGCCTGTTCTGCAGCAAATACTGTGCATTTTGTATCTGGTCCTGTGTTCCTGTAATAGTTATTATCCGATCTTCTGAGCCTTCTAATGGTTCATCAATTTTGATCGAAGCTCCGGACTCATGACGTATTTGTTTGATTCTCTGGCCTCCCTTTCCAATAATAGACCCTGCCAACTAGGGAAGAAAGCAAAAAAATCATTTCCTGATACAACTTTCTTCCTAAAATGTTACAAAATTACAGCAGCATTTGAGTAGCTTCCACAAATTCAGTGTCAAGTGTTGCAGTGGGAGCTTATTTCTTTATAGCCTAAAAATAACCCCTGCAGTATCAATTGTAAGAATACAGGTGGGATAGAACTGGGAGAACCAGCTCTCATTTACAAAATATGAATCACAAAGACCATCCCTATTACTGAGTATTAACCATTAGTAAAATTGTTTAATATGTCTCTGAAGACAGAAACCAGTCAAACAATACACTGTTGGTGATTTAGAAACACTTGTTTTTTATTACAAGTGCTTATCAAGCACTCTTAAGTACTCCTGATTTACTTAAATAGTCTAAGAAATGGCTGTGACTTTTTTTTTTTTAAAGAAAAAGCATGAGTTGAAAGCAAGTCAACTTTACTTACATCTTTGGGAATCGTTACTTGTGTTGTGATGATGGGTCCACCAAGATCTCCATATGAACCACGCCCCCCTGCATAAGAATAATCTGATTTAAGTGTATGTATCAAGCTCTTTAGTAACTACATAATGAACTACATGTAAAGATTTTATATGAACTTACCATAACCAGAGCCACCCTCAAACTGTAAGAAAAAAAAAAACACTGAAGTGAATAGCCATACATCATTAACGTATTTTTGTCTTAAGCATTATATTGTTAAATTTGAGCCCATTTAATAAAACATTTCAGCCCTCAACGTGATATAAATACAAGAGTGTTGTGGCATCAAGGGCATCCTGAGGCAGAAAGAAGACCACAAAAAAAAGGGGGTGGATGGGAGCAGTCTCATTAACCTCTGTCCATTTGGATCAGATGCTGTCTTGTGCAGGACCACAAGTAGGATGCGATGAGCCTTGTGGGCCCCATCCAACTCCAGATATTCTGTGATTCTTACCCTGCTTTGTCAAAGCCTCTAAGAACGAGGCATAAAATGACACAAGGGATTCAGCCATGCCCATTTACCAAGGCAGTCTCACTATCTCAGCATCTCACAGAGGCCTCTTGATGCTGACCTGCTTGTGACCTTCGTAGTAAACAAACACTTAAATTACAAGATCAGAGTAGAGCCTAATTAATGCTACCATAATACAGCTCACAAGAGACTCCAGTCTTGTATTGGGGCAAAAAGTCTACGCAGCAACTGTCAATCGTCCTACTTCATCTACACCTTTGGGAAAAAAAAAGAACAAAGCTCTATAACTTGTCCCTTGATTCAGGCTATTCTACAACCCTTTACAGCTCTGAACAAATAACCATGACATGACTTAATTCTATTACATTTAAATCACCATATTCCAAATGCAAATCACTGCAGTGAGCACTCCAGGCCCTTTTACTTTTAGGATTTGTAAACTTGCATTTGATATCAAGTTCTCATTTCATCTAATGTGTTCTAACCACATTCATACTTTCCTACAAAAGCAGAGAATAAATACACATGGTTCTCCAACGTTCAGCTTCTGAAGAGACACCTGGGGTCTGTGAGAGGATAAACACTGCCTAAAGCTGAAACTGTTGGCAAAGCTGGTGACATCTCAGTGATAGTATTTAAGAGTAAAAAATTCCCCATGTGCACTGACTGCAAGAGTGAGCAAGGAGGAAAAAAATGAGTGAAACTGGCCTGCACACACCACTGTGAAGGAAGGGGAAAAGGTACTTCAGGCACTGGAGATCACCCTGCACACTATGGAGAGAACCACACTCGAGCAGACTGCAGCCCATTGAGGGATGCTCTGCTGAGAGCAAGCAGATATGCCGTGGAAGAAGCTGCAGTTTGTGAAGATTCCAACCAGGCACAGATGCCCTGCAAATCCCTGTGGCCTACAGGGGGACCAATATCAAATCAGTCTGTTCCTGAAGGACTATAGCCTATGAAGGGGACTCACACTGGAACAGTTCTTAAGTGCAGTCCACTGGAAATGTATCATTTGAGCAGTTTACTGTACTGTACTGATTATACAGCAGATACTGCATAATTCCATGGAAGGGATGCTACACTGGAGCAGGGAACAGTGCAAGGAAGAAGGAACGGCAACAAACACAATGAATTGGCTTGGAACCCACCATTCCCTATCACCCCTGCACCATTCATGGCAGAGGAAGTAGAAGATTAGGAAATGAAGGAGTGAAAGTTGAGTCTGTGAAGAAGTGAAAAGTGGGGGAAGGGTGACTTTATGTTTCTCACCATACTACTCAAAGCGGCAGCAAACCTACCTGAAGTCAACTTTGCTCTGCCCATGATGTAAATTATTACGTGATCTCCCTGTCTTTATCATGAGCCACAGATTTTTCTATTACTTTCTCCCCTCAACCTACTAAGGAAGGGGCATGGGAGCAGCTGGGTGAGCCCCTAGCAGCCACTGAAGTTCAACCAACCACAATTACGTGCTCGAATGTAACAATTTTCCCAAAATATTCACTACCATCCTTCTTTTCAGATCAAAATGGAAGCTATTCAGATCAAAGCATTGAGTTTATCCTGTCTCTAAGCAACTTGTATTGTCTAATCATGTTACTAAGCAATGTATTGTATGACAACATGTAACAGAGTTCACAGTGGAGTCCAAAATACAAGACAATGAAGGACTCAAGGTTTAATTCAGAAGCTGACCACAGAGCATACTGCACACACGTACATATTCCTGTTAGTATTTGCCATTGATGATTCCTCTTTGGACTAATTTCTTGAATGAAAAAAAATCTTTCCTTGAGCACATCTGCCTCCCCAGACTACGAAACAGAATTTGATAGCAGATGCTGTGCATATAAGCCAAGAACTGGCATTTCCTATGAATTAATCAGAAGTATTAATCTGGCAACACTTTGCCATCTTGAAGCCACTGCCAACATCTGATGTACTCCATGATTTCTACAATGGAGCGACTACATCAGTGAACAAGAGAAAAGCTACAGATACCATGTACCTGGACTTCTGTAAAGGCTTTGACATAAACCCCACATCCTTCCCTCCAAACTAGAGAGATGGATTCCATGGGTAGACTGTTTAGTGAATAGGGATAGTTGCATCCAGAGGGTAGTGTCAATGGCTCAGTTTCAATGGACATTAAGTGGTGTCCCTTAAGGGCTGGCCTTCACTGGGACCAGTGCTATTCAATGTCTTCATCAATGACACAAACAGATCAAGTGCATCTACAGCAAATTTGCAATCTGAGTGGGGCTGTTGACAGACCTGAAGGACTGGATGCCATTGAGAGCAACCTGGACAAGCTCGAGAAGTGAACCCATGCAATTTAACAAGACCAAGTGCTGTACCTGAGCTGGGGCAATGCCCTTGCACCAACAGGCTGGGGATGAACAGAAGAAGAGCAGCCCTGCTGAGAAGGACTTGGGGATGCTGGTGGGTGAGAGGCTGGACATGACCCAGCCATGTGCGCTTGCTGCCCAGAGGGGCAACCATGTCACATGCTCCATCAAAAGGTCAGTGGAGGTGATTCTGGCTCTCTAGTCCACTCCTTTGAGACCCCAACATGAGTACTGCATCCAGCTCTGGGCCCCCCAACGTTAAGGGCATGGACCTACAGGATCAAATCCATAGGGGGACCACAAAGATTACTAGACGGATGCAACACATCTCCTGCAAGAAAGCCTGAGAGAGTTGGGATTGTTCAGCCTGGAGAAGACTCCAGGGTGACCTTACTGTGGGGCCTTCCAGCAGAGAAGGGAGACTACAAGAAGGCTGGAGAAGAGCTTTCACATGGGTCTGTAGAGGAAGGACAAGAGGCAACTGCTTTAAATTGAAAGAGGGTAGGTTAATTTAGATATTAGAAAGAAATTCTTTACCCTGAGCAGGGTGAGGCACTGGAACAGGTCACCCAGAAAAGCTCTGGATACCCAGTTACTGGAAGTGTTCAAGGCCAGGTTCAATGGAACCCTGAGCATCCTGGTCTAGGTTCAAGGCTCTCTACCCATGCCAGGTGGGTTGGAACTAGATGATCTTTAAGGTTACTTCCAACCAAAACCATTCTATGATTCTATGATAACTTCCCAAAGCCTATCTGATCAAATGATATATTTTCAAATATATTGATAAGCATTATCGTTTATTCATAAATAAAAGAACCTACTTTAAGTATTTGCTGTTTGAAATAAAAAAACCCACAACATTATGAAAGTAACACAAAACCTAAATCTTAAATGCATGCATCTACAGTGCATCAGTTATGCAGAATACCATTTCTCAAAATGAAAATAAGGTGTAAAAGTGGCAAAAAGAGGTACAGAAAAGCTCCTCTATTTTTACCATGCTGCTGCATAATTTCGCATTTCTATTAGCATTACGTGCCTTCAAATGACACACTATTAAGACTGCAAATAAATTCCGAGTCAAAAGGATGGCTTTATAAATTTTAATAGGTGCAAGTTGCCATGGACTACACTCAAGATCTCTTAAAAAAACTCACTTTAAAACTTAACTCATTCAACAAAGACATTTTCAAAACACAGGCTGAAAACACTCACCAACTCTGGTGGCTGCATGTCATCACAGGCATCCACATGACACTGCATCATCTTCCAGACACAATGTAAGAGGAAGAAAGGAAATCCAGGTCATACAGACTTTTAGAGAACTTGGCAGGCAAATACAATGCATATTGGTACAGAGAAACCTTCATACTGTTAAGAAATACTTAAAATTATGTGAGTTAGATAACTTTCAAGACTCACTGCCTTTTGATTTTACTTTGGGGCAACTCTGAATGGTTACACTCGTGTTTTCCTCTTTTTTCTTTGGTATTAGCATGTTTTTCCTCTAAGACGCTCAGAAAACTAATGGCAAGGCAAAGCCTTTCTTTCCTTTTAGAAAACCTCTAAGTGCTATCACATGTAAAAATACTTTATCTGTTTTTTAATTTTGCTATCTGTTAGAGAAAAAGGTTTAAGTGATAACACCACCAGCAGGTTAAACAGGAAAACCACTGCTTCTTCATGTTCTAATTCATATCCATATACCTCATCTAACCAATAAGTAGAAAAAAATCTACTGCTGCCTAACTGTATTAGAAACTTTATGATGTTTTTAAAACATATACGGCATTTCTTTCTTTCTTTCAGAACTTTACAATGTCAGCAGTTGATATTCACTTGTGCAAAACAAGTTTCTGGAACAGGGTGTCTTAACACACATAACAAAACATTCCATGCTGCAGACTAATTTGCACTAGTCACTACCCAGTACTAGAATAGAAACCAGATGACAGACAGGGCTGGATAAGGCAAAGAGCTTAACTTTTACATCTAATAAAAAATCCACATGCACTCCTAGCTCATGCCAAATTGTTTTATTGTAAGTCTTTCTGGTTTTTAAGAGTGACCTAGGAAAGTGAATTTTTTTTACTTCCTTCCAGTATTTGCATGAATAAATAGCACAACTGTGATACATTCTTCCTTTACTAATTTTTTACCTGCCCCTGAGAATGAGGGTGTAAAAAATTAAGAAAATTCAGGATTTTTTAAGTCACAATAGTCCTCATGGTCCACTGGATTTGATCTAGGGTAGTTACACACTGAAATATATAGTTCTACATACAGAGAAACAAGTCTGCACTTCGGAGAAGAATCTTCAAAACAGATTAAGTCAAATAAACATTTCTAGCAGCCATGTGTTATTATACCAGAACTTTAAGTCAGGCTAACAGACAAGTATCCTTAAGTGATTAACTCTGTATGGCCAAGAGCAATTAATCTATCTTTTAAAATCAACATGGGTTTTTCTAATCTCAGCATTTACAACACAGTCAATACTGTCATTATCTCTGGAATTACAGAAAAGCCACAGTTCAGCATCCAGTCTTAAAGGCTGTCAACTACTCAATCTTTCTGCCTTTAGTGAAAAGGAGAACTGGCAAAAAATTGTTTCTGTACATCCAAATTTTCCAGTATTTTTGAGATGTTCATCTATTGTTGCCTTTTATTACATCTATATAAAATAGAATCCATGTCAAAGAGCACTTCTGCTCTCTAAAAGCAGCTTTTCCCATCATTAGATCACAAACCACAATAATATTGGTTTACTCTAGTTTAAATCTTTAGCTACAGAACAGTTTCTATTTGAAACAAAGTGTAGCACAGGAGGACTTTAGCTTTTGGCATGATACTTGAAGCTGTGATGTCATACTCCTTTCTGCCTACACTAAATATTTAGGATACTAGGATCATGATTAACTAAAACTAGAAATTAATACTATCTTTGCTGGGAAGTAGTCCTCACCTTAACCAGGCTATAATACTTGGTCACATGGGAGCCAAAGTAGTGAGCAGCTTCACTATGAAAAGGAAATAAAATTGTGGTTTTTTTCCACAAAAGAAACCAAACTAGCAGAAATCACTCCACTTGCTTGCAGAAGTTCATGTCAACAAAGTGAAGGTCAACCTGACAGGCTAAACCTAAGTCAAAATGGATTTTCTATTCTAGCTAGAATGGAATAAAAATAGAACACGCTACTGTCCTAGAGTCAAGCTAAGTAAGACTGTGCTCAACCAAATACCCAAAGAAGGGCAGGCTGCTCAGTTTATGTACTGTAGTATGGTCTTTATTAGCTGCAAATAGAGAAACACAAAACCTGAGCTCTGTAAACACATGAATACAGATAAGGAATCTTGGACGTGTACTTCTCAATTCTTCTAGTTTCTTAGCATGTGAAACACTTTTTTTTTGTAACTGTACACATTCATAACTGCAAATCTTTCCTTTTATTATAAGCACATGACATTCTTGGAATTTGTAGTTCTAGTAACTCTTATTCCCAAGGACATGTGAGGCTTATTTAGGCAGCCCATTTCACAACTCTTTTTCATTTCTTTCACATTCATTTAGAAGAAAAAAAAATTTGTCACCTGTCATCTTAAAGAAGGTGCCAAACAAATCTGAAGAAAGTTGTCAGTATAGCAATCTACCTCTGCTGTGGTTTAAGACCAGCTGGCAATTAAGCACTACACCACTGCTTGCTTGCACCCCACTACCCAACCTCCACTGGAAACGGGAGGAGAATCAAGAGTAAAACTCACAGCTTGAGATAAGAACAGTTTAAAAACTGAAATGAAGTAAACAACCAACCAACAAAACCCCAAACAAACAAACAAAAAACCAAACAAAACAACCCCCCCAAAAAAACCCCCAAAAAACTCCCAAACAAAAAAAAACCCAAACAAAACTAGAAAACACAACCCAAACAAACCTCTCAAAACCAACCAACCAAAAACAAAAAAAAACCCCAGCACCCCAAAATTATTGAAAAAACAGTAAAATCAAGGAAAAAAAAAGGGTACACAACTGCTCCCCACTTGCCTACAACTGCCAGACCCCACCCTCAAACCCCTGTGGGCTCCCCCTTCTGGGTATCTCCCCCAGTTTATACACTGGGCATGATGTTCTATGGTGTGGAATGTCCCTTTGGCCAGTTCAGGTCACCTGTCCTGATTATGATCCCTCCCAGTTTCTTTTGTGTACCTACTCACTCACAGAGCATGAGACAATGAGTAAATCCTTAGGATAAACACTACATAGGAAAAACAAAAACACCAGCATGTTATCAACATTATTCTCATACTGAGTTGGAAACACAGAACTGCATGTTCTCTCAGCTACTGAGAAGAAAGTAACTATTACAGCTGAAACCAGGAAAACCCCTTGGTTTTTCTCCTTCAGAGGAAAGAGGAATCTTTTCTCAGAACAGCAGATGGCCGCTGGGGAGTAACAGTTCAGAATGTAACATGGAAGACTATCTGCAACCTTTAAGGTTCCATACACAATGAGATTTCTTCCTCCCCCTAAGCAAGAACTATCTAGAATTCAACTTAGCAGTGGTTCTACCTCCAAAACATTTGGAATTACAGTGGATTTTCTGCAGAGAAACCAGAAAATAGACAAGAATTGACTCAAAGGAGACATCACCTTCCATCAGCTTCTCAGATACTTCTCAGATACTGTTCCATAATCTGTATTACTGTATCTGTGCTCAAGTTTTCCAACGTTTAGTGTTAAGAATGATTTTATTAACTCGTGAGAGAAGATTGTTCTGACACGTTTTCTCTACCTGAAAAATCTACCAACTGCTGTTTGTGTCACCCTGATTTAAAAAATCTGGAAGACAGCCAGTGCAAGAAAACTTTCAGAGCTGAGCAGAGTCAAATTTTCTGAATCCTTTTTGACCCCAGGGTGAAAAGAAGGAAAACAGAAAGGAGAGTACCATTTACACCTCAAATATTCATCCACAGATGAACCACATGTATGGACAAAACATTTCGGTTTTACTGCCAGAACCATGCATGACTCACATGAAGGCGCACATGTTCAGCAACAGGAGGTCAGCATGCTAACTGTGCTTACGGAACACAACAGGGCAAACTTTAAACTCTTACCATGCCATCATAACGGTCTCCTGGTCTGCCCCTTCGGTCATAGGACATCAGATCTCTTAAAAAAAAAAAAAGGCAACAGCATGTTAATTTTGTTATGTGTATTATGGACTACCTCATTTATCCCAGTCTAAATTTTCGCATTTATGATTCACACATAACTTAGTATTAAACTACTCAAACCAAGTCCTGAGTAAGAAATGTTACAGAACTACTGACTATAGTTGCAGCAACTTACTATGGTGCAGCAGGTAATTAAATTTCAGTAAATTTCAAAATACTCGTCTAATACAGGCTCAATACTGCACAATCACTACCAGCATGGAAGCATGGAAAAATCACTGAAAATACGACTCAGAAGAACATAGACAACCTGAGTTTTTGTATAATGCACTTAAGCACCAACTCACCCGCCACGAGGAGGCGGTGGAGGAGGAAGAGGAAGATTACGAGCTCTGCTGCCACCTCTACCCCCACGACCTGGTGGAGGTGGTGGAGGTCCTCTGCGGGGGCTCATATCATCATAATCTCTTCTTGAGGGAGGCATAGGTCGTCCACCACGACCAGGGGGCATTCGATCAAAACCTCCTCTTCCACGCATTGGAAAGCCCACGGGCCGTCCCCTTCTATCATCAAACATCATTGTGAAGCCACCATAGTCATATGTTTCATCATAGAAATTGGGATCGTAAGGCTGGGCCCGTCCTTTAATCGGAGACTAACATGAACAAACAAACAAAACAATCCCCCAAATCAATTAGTTCTATTACAACTAGCATACTTAATTAAACTAATACAGTAAATATGTAAGTACGAATTCATGCATTTGGAATGTGTTCTTGAGTTCACAATGCTACCAAGAAAGGAGATGCTGATGTGTTTCCTGTGAACTTAACTACAACAGTAAAATTACTTATAAATGTGACAAATCAATTTTATTTTCCTTTCTTTACAATTTTTCCATTTTGATTATATGCAAGGCATAAAGAATGGCCCACTAGTACCAAAACTTGCTTTCCTCCCTCATAAGGTGTACACCAATTCTAAATACTAGAAAGTTTTCCAAAGTTCTTAACTGTTGATCACCTTGCTGTTGGGAAAATAGGAGGTTCTGAATCTACACTAGAAACTGAAAGATACAGTTTTTCATCCAACTGATGTCTAAAACATTAATGAATGCCAATGAAAGAATAAAATAAATTTAAAAAACATTACCTCAGAGATAAGATCCAAGATAATCTTGATGCATTCAACAACTCTATCAGGTTTTCCACCAATAAGCACCACTCTGTCAGTTGAATGAGGACAACACTCTTGAAAGAGCTTAATGGTAGTCTGAGTGTTCTGTAGAAGAAAAAATTCATAACTGTCAAATATATTTTAAACAACTTTATAAAACCACTAGAACATCTTAAAAGAAAAAACTCAAAAGACAATTAAGTTCCCAGCCACCTAAGCATGGTTGCTTCTGTGTTATCACAAAAAATTTGAAAATGACATCTTTTAAAGATCTTGCTGACGTAAGTATTGTACAAAGATTTTAAAAAAAGTCCAATTTCCTCCCATTTCAATTATGACTTATCTACAGCATCCCTTAATTAAATATTAGAAAAAGGACCACATAACCATTGCGTGCTTACAGGCTATATTAACTTTCATATTAAACATGCTTTGGATACTAACGCAGCAACATTGCTAGGATTATGTCTAGTTATCTTGCCTGTCTTAATCCATGCAAACAAGTCTTGGATTATACCTGAACTGAATACAAACTGCCTCCAACATGATGCCAAAAATTCAGCCACATGTTTTCAACTCATAGAGACCATTAACTTTTAAAATCTTATTCTTTCACTAAAAAAAAAAAAAATTATTTCCTAGAAGTTAGAATTAAATACAAAAACAAACTTGAAGTCCTTTTACAGTAATATTCAGACATCTATTGTGGAAATGCTTTCATTCTAGACTGCTCTGCACGTCCAACCACACAAATAATTATACCCCATGAAGCAGTTTGTTCTAAAAGGAGAGATAATTTTAATAAAACTAAGCAAAAATCCTTTCTTTAAAAACAGTACCCTGCCACACATACTATTTAACATAAAGTCCTGGCTCTGCCACCAACATTACTTCCGAAGGTCTGCCACAAAACTGCAACTCTCAGATCCATCTCAGAACATCAAAAGTATGTATGCAACATGCTCAGAAGGAATCACTGCACAGGAGATCCTTATACATACTCCTTACAAACAGAAACGTTGTTTATTGAACAAAAAACAAATCTCAGAAGAACACAATGCAAGTACCTCTCTGAGTTCTTTAATTTTAGCACCCTTGACACCAATAATTCCTCCTGCCAAACTCTGGTGAATAAGAAGTCGAAGTTCGCAGTCGAAGTCACTGCCTTTGTAGTGTTGATACTGCAAATAAGATGCATATAGGGAGAAAAAAAAAAGATTATTTACAAAAATTCAAAATATTTGGGGTGTTAAGCTTTTCCTTCAAACACAATAGTATGACTTGATTCATTGCTGACTTGTAATCCTGTACTTCTTTTGATATAATCACAACTTAAACATCTCACCTCAATGTGAAGTATCAGTTTTCTCTATTTTTTACAATAGTTATTACATTACACTGAACCACTTGTTACAAAGACTGATGAAGGTATCAAACAGTGCAACACTTATTATTTAGATAGGGAGAAGGCTGTTCAAAATATTAATAAACAATGACAGACTCTGCCCCCTACTGAAAAATGCCAACATGCAGTGTGAGAACCATAACCCTTCTTTAAAAGGCTTTTAGCATTTTTTATTTTTCTAATTTCCTGTATTTAAAAAGTAGCAAATCACCTAGAACTATCTCATTTCAAAAGCTATTGTATCCTTTCTAAACAGAAAAAAATTTAAAGATAAATACCTCTTCTAAAGTAGGGATAATCTTCTTCAAGATTTCTCCAATTGTCTCTATATCTGCACTTATACTCAAGATGCTGTTGAAAGCCATGACACCAGACAATATGGAGAAGGTAGAAAAGAAAAACCAGAAGTAAACTTTTTTCGTCACACACAAAATTTTAACAAGATTTACTACAAAGAAGAGTTTACAATTAATATTCCCCACTTAAAGTAAACCTGTTTGCTCAATTTACAACACATGCATGTTTTGTTTATGCCCAGTATATATGCATGAGAAATTTAAGTTTAGGTAGGTCTTGCAGAGAGAGAAAGACAGAATGGGCTTTTGGAAGGGCTCAGATTAAGTGGGCAAGAAATTGACGCAGAACTGAAAAGCAGAGGTGAATATTCATGTTCCCCGCCACCACTAATTAGGATACCCTCGCTATTACATTTGTAGAACTGGCACACCTTCTCATATTAAAAGTGAGGATATGCAAGTGGTGAACGTTGTATCTGGAATAAGGTTATGAACTCAGATTACTAATGGGCTCTCCAAGAAAACAAATACAAATGCAAGACAAAAAAAGACAAAACAAATGAGAAGTGAAGGAAAGCGAACCGGAATTAGCATTTCATCAGAAATAATTATGAACAGGCAATGTTGAGGGGAGCAAGGTGGGCCACAAAGACAGAGCGAGAGACTATTTTGAACCAATTTGATTTACAATGCAGCAAATATGCAACACTTGAAGCTGTGCTCCTTCCATTGAAATAAAATTAGTGGATTGTTTGGGTGGGCAACTCACGTAAAAGTTCAGTGACAAAAAGACTTAATGGGGAAAATAAGACAGAAAACTTGAAAAAAAACAATACACCGTCTATAAGGGGATACTATTTAATTATATCAAAGGCAGGTAATAAAATACATTTCTCTCTTTCTAATCAGGCAGTGAGGCATAAACTGTTGGGACATACCGCTCGGGGCCACTGCTGTCTGGGACTGAAACACTGGCATTGTACTGCATTGGTCATTGGCGTTCGTGGATGTTGGCATTGGGCATGGGTATTCAATCAGAAGTTGTCAAGTATGGTACCCGTTTGGCAACGAGCACATTTTTGGGCATAGCCAACCAGGGTTTTCACATGGGCGTTCAGGGGCGGATGGGCCAACGTCATGGTGGGCAACGCAGGGGCAAGTCGATCCAGTACATGGGCAACGGAGATATATGGCCAAAAAAACAAGGAGAGGGAAAAGGGGGAAAAGCAATAAATTTTAATTTAATACAAACTATACTCATTACTCTCAATTAATGAAACAAGCTTAAGTTGTTCTGAAGACTAACACAATAACGGATTGCTACACCGGCTGTGGCCTAACAGTATGGACCTTAAAAATGAGGCACTTGATCTGACTAAACTACTTTTTACTTTTAACAAATGATGTTTCAGTAGCAGGCTGGCTCATGAGGGTAGATACAAAACCTGTCAAGACTGAAAGTACTAGAACTTGGGCAAATTGGGAAAGTTCGTGTTCCAGACCAATCTATATTATCTGGACTTAGGTGACATACTGATTTACTCAAAAAACCAAACGAAAAAAAACCAAACAAAAAAAAAACCCGATAAAAAAAACCCTAAAAAAAAGGAACAACTAGCTGCCAAAGTTAGTGAGCATATGTATGATTCCTGACCATTTCAACTAAAATCTCAACTCTAGTTAGGGTAGTTTATGAACCTCGTTGGAGCTGATTTGTAATGATATACTGCCGAATCTTGTGCTGAACAGAATCTTGGTTGGAAAAACCGTTGAAATTGTAGCTGATGTTAAGTACAGAAGTGTAAACAAATGGAATTTAAGAAGCGTTGCCAAGTTTTATAAATACACAACATTAACGTTGAGCATGTGTCTAATCACCAGAGTCAACCCCCTGTAAAATGTGAACAAGCATTAAGTCATGACCATTTAAAAATGCCTCCAAGTACCAGAATAGAGTGTTCGTTTAGTGTTTTATACCCATATTTAAAGCAAGGAACCTTAATATTACTGCTTTTGTGCTTCATGTGCAAGCTGTTAAGGAACAGATGGATGATTTAATTTTGCTTTTTTAAAGGAAGTTAGAGAATTCCTCTATCACTGGGTTAAGCCAGCCACCTGCAAGGGTTTCAGTAGTACTGTAATTGATTCACGTACATGGGGAATTGTACTATTATGGGGGTTTAAGATTTGTCAATATTTTTAATTAGGATTGTAACTCACTTGAAGTGTGTAATTTAGCAGAATCCTACTAAAAAGTGAAGAGATTTAATGTAAACCTCTCCTCCCATGCATCAAGCTGGGTTTTAATTAAAATAGAAATCGAAGAACTAAGTTATCTACTCTGACAATCAATATAAATGGCTTGAAACTTGGATGTCTATAGAGTTGAATTGCTCCCATTTCTAGAAATGCACGCAATCAAGTTTTTGATGTAGTGCTCTGAAAGAAGTGGTGTTAAATTAGTTCAAACTCATATATACTCACGTCTGTACGAAGTGCTTTAATATTTTTGCCACCTTTTCCAATCACTGCTCCAGCATTCTGGAAAATAGTTTTCAGAAGTTATGTTACAACAACACAACACAGACTAAGTTTTTGAACTCAAGACTAAAAATAGTAAATCTGTTTTTGATAGCCCAGGAGGTGGGGTCAGGCACTGCTTTAGAAAGGTTCAAGTCAAATTGAAACAAACTGAAAGTTTGTCCATGTAAAAAAAATGACCAAAAGCTCTTATGACCATGGAACACAGGAGAGAGAAAGGTGAAGTCAGCTTTGTCACTAATATTTCAATTAAAAATCAGAAATTTCAAGGCAATACTGCCAATGTTAAACTTCTCATAGACTAGATCTCAAAAAAAATGCATACTAAATGAATTAAATGTAAGCCAACTATTTTTTCAATTTCTCTGAACAACTTCTTCTTATGGAATATATTTACAAATTCCACTTTTGTGCTCCAAGCACTTGATAATTTCAAGTGCTAATATTGTTTTACACCTCTGTAAAATAACTGATTTCTCAGAACAACATACACTGAGGAAGGCTGAAATGAATGCTAACAGCTACCAACTTCACTCAAGTCACCAATACCAAGAGGAATAAACTGGCAAATAGTAAAAAACAGCAATTGCAAAACTACATTTTTACTAAGTTATTTCAAGGATTATACACAGAATATTGCTTTTATTACACACATCATGCATTACGCTAACAGCATGTAAAACATTTCATGGCACTCCACATAACTTGACTATTAGTCAGAAATGCCACATGGAGTTAAGGCAACATTTTTTCATGCCAACACAAAAAACAGATGTTTCAGAAAGTACAAATCATCTATAGCAAATGGAAACATTGAAAGAAATTCATATACAGCAACTTTAACTATTTGCACTTGTCAACAACATCACTGCAATCCCTGGAGCATTACTCCCACATTTCTTCCTGTTGATACAGCTGAACAAGTTTAGTAGACCTGTTTAGGAGAGAGTTACTAAAATCCTAAATTCTCGTTTCTCATACTTACTTTGAAATAGCTATCTTATAATCCTCTAAACAGCTTCGCTTCCAAAGACTCACATACAGTCATTCCTCTCAAGGAATACCTTACATTCAAATGTGAGCGTATCTTAGAAACTCTATTGCTCCACTTCTTAATGTATACCTTTTTAAAGAACCCTGTATTGATTCTTAGGGACTTACCCTATTAAGAGAACCCCAGGGACAATACACCTGTAACTACCCTTCTCACATACTGAAAATTATTCTAAGAAGTTATCTCATTTATAAAAAAAAACACAGTCTTTCTAAACTTATATCCCAACATACACTTCATCACCACCATCTTGAATAAAGCTGTGAACAAAAGCAGAAAAAACAAAAAAGCGTACTTTGCTCTGAAGCAAGATGCGCAATTCAACCATTTCATCGGTGTTCCGAGACCTTTTGAAGGCCTGCTCTTCCTCCATATCTTCTGCAGGACGTTTGCCTGTAGAGAGGTCCATAGGGGGGAAACATAAACATTTATTTAACTAAGTTGCAATAAAATAAAACATGTGCCAAATTTACACTCTGTACTATTAATACATTCCCTCCTATTAGTGCAAAACTAGTTACCGAAGTCTATTCTGCACATCCATAGCACAGAAACAAGTCTTTACTTCAACAGCTTTCGACTGAAAATGAATTTAAAAATCTGTGAACTATGGCTTAAATGAGAATGTTGCTAACAGCCAGTAAGAAATCATGATACTTTTTCTAAAGGAGTGCAGAATCACCCACTTAGTACTTATTTATAATTTACAACTGGGGAAAACCTTTCAGGTACAAAGCTCAAATGTAGTTTGTCCAGCACTGAAATACTGGTGGAATAATAGTAAAGTAGCATTTCAGACACTGTTTAAGATAAATTGGCATGAATCAACAGCACTAATGCTCCACCTTCCCTGGTAATTATTCCCAAGAAATTCTGCACAAAGCTCTTTAGCGATATTTCACATATGGATACTCCTGCATGTAACAACTGTAATGGCCAAAATCCAATTAACAGACATGCCCTATAGCATTCATACATACTCACATTCTCGATATAACAATGAAATATTTTTTAGTATTTAGTCACAACTTCCAGTTACCTATGCCTAAAAGATGTCAACAGAAAGATTGTGTCTATGCTTCAAAAGCATGTGTAATGACACAATCTAATTAAAACTGGGGATAGTTCATGCAAAGCACAAAACTACTGCTAATGCAAATATATGGTGAAGTTAAATCATTACAAAATTCTTAGAAGTAGTGAAATTTTAAACAGGTTCTTTCTAAAAAGGAATAGTCCTTTCAAAAATTTACCATTTGTCTCTGTGTTGGTAAAGGTCTCTTCCTGTTGTTCAGTCTCCATTGCCTTTTCTTCTTATGTGGACAAGGAAAACCTGTTGCAAAATAAAGAGGGTACATTTTTCTGTCAAAAGGCAAACTGTACACCATGCTAAAGTGAAAAAAAACCCAAAAAGAAATGTCTGCTACTAGAACTTACCGCTGTTATATATATCCTTGCAGACAAAAACTCAAGTATTCTGGGCGGGATCAAAATCCAACAGCCTATTGCTTCAAGAGCCTATGAAAACAGCATATATCAGTTGTGAGTCTCTCCACGTAACAGCTCTGATTCTCACTACAGCCAAAAATCAGATGTTTGACCTAAGCTATCACAGCCAATTTTTTCTTTATTAAAAAAACAAAAACAAACAAACAAAAAAAAACGTCCAAAAAAACAATCAAACAAAAAAACCCCCAAACCAACCAACCAACCAACCAAACCAAAAAAACAACAACAAAAAAAACCCCAACATAGCCAAGCCAAACACACCACTAAGATAAGATAAAGGTCAAGTCTGTAGACCTATATAAACTCTTAATGTTTGAATCAATTTTTGGGCACATGTTAGTTTTAAGTAACCACATAATCTCAAAGTTATATGACATGTGCCTTGGTTTCACTTTTGAAAGGACACTACACAAGAATCTGGTCCTGCTGTTTAGGTCAACACAATTTAAACCTAATAAAAAGTCCTGTTAGGGTAACTGTCAGCACATGTTCTACAAATTCTCTACCAATATACTAACACACATTTGAGCATACCTTCCTCCCAAGTATAACCGATGAATAAAATAAAAATTACGACTTCCAACTACACTAAAAAACCCTCTTTTAAAAAGTACCACCCTCTGTAGTTACATATAATCCACTGCTTGCACACACCCCCAAAATCAGCTGAACTTCACTACAATTTTCTGGAATAGATTTTGACCTGCTTTTGTTAGGTTAATCTTGGAACGCTACTAAGTCACATTAGTGAGAAGTGTTGGCAAAAGAAACAATTTTGCAACTTACTATCTTTAAAAATGTAATTTACTAACACAGCTAAACAATCAGGTATTTCCCCTTGTGTTGCATTAACCACCACTGCCTCAATAAAAAGCACGCAATTCTGGTATCCACAAAATACGGAGGAAGTGGGGGGCGGAAGAAGCTGATTTTAACTTTTAAAACCCACTCTCAGAGAGCTGTGTAATTGCTGCCCTGCTCATACGGGCTAAGGGCAGGCACTGCCCTCCCTGCCTTCCCAGCACATGCTGGTCTTTCCAGGCACTTGAAGCGGTCTAACGCACAAGTTTAATAATAGCGGGATCTCAGGCAGACATTGCCAAAATTACGCCGTTATGCGAACGGAGAGTAGGGTGGAACCGGACACGGCGTAACAGCCCTTTCATACCCCAGTTACTCCATCCCAAGAATTTTAAGGCAGCGGGGAGCGAACTGTAATCAGTTACAGTACACTGCTTAGTCTCCCCAAGTCAAATTTCCCCATACGTCAGGTGTTCTCAGTAACCTCGCTCAACCAGGTAAATTCACATCACTAATAAAGTCAGGTTTCTTATAAATATCGAAAGGCTAAAGCAGACAGGAGAAGCAGGACCAGCGACCACAGACCTAAGAGCTGTGGAACACCGGCGCGCCTCCAGGGCGCAGCGGCACTTCTCGCCTCCCTCTCTGTCCCCCTCCTTCCCTGTGCCTCCAGCCGCCCGCCCAGCGCGGCGGGCACAGGGACAGGAGCGGCGGCGCTGCGGAACCCCCGCGGAGCCACAGAAATGGCGCCCTCCGAAATGGCGCCCGCCCGCCCGCTGCGAGGCGGAGCCGGGGAGCGGAAGGGCCGCCGCCACCACCACGCGGCCGCGGGGAGCGTTATCCGGCTCTGCCCGGGCGCACACAAAGGAGGTGCCCGGCGACTCAAAGCCCGGCGCAGTGGGCGAAGCGGGGCAGCCCCAGCGCCATGGGCTCTCCGCCCGCCCCCGAAAGCGCGGCCACGATGCGGAGCGACCGCCCCCCGATCGGCCCCTGCGGCTCCTTCCGCGCAGGCCGCGGCCCGGAGCGCCCTCCCTGCGCCCGCCATAATCCCCAACAGCAACTCGCCCCGGGCACAGAATTACCACACACGGCAAGGAAGCGGATGCCGCCGCGCCCCCGCCCTTGGAGCGCACCCGCTGGCGCTGAGGAACCCGCGCTGTCCCCGCGGGGCAATAGGGACGGTGGCCGTCTGAGGGCCCTCAGCAACAAGCGAGGGGGGGGACACACCAGTGTCCTCCACGCAGCGCCCTCCCCGTTCCACCGCCATGCCCTCGGGAGCCCACGGGAGCCTTGGAGCCACGGCGGCCCTCGGCGGTTGAGGCCCGACGACAGGGGACACGGGCCCTCCCGCACCGCTGTGTCACGCAGCGTCGCCGAGCGGGTACGGCGGCGGCTCTGCCGGCCCAGGCGAGGCCTGGACTGGCCTAGGTCCTTCCCCCGCCCCCCTCGCCGGCCCCGACCGCACGGCGCCGCGAGCTGCGCGTACCTGAGCCCGCCGCCGGCCCCGCCGCGCACGGGAGAGAAAGGGGAGCAGCCCCGTCCGCCGACGCGCACATCCACCAGCGCCACCCGCGATTGGCCCCGCCACCGCCCCCCGCGCGGCGCCGCCGCCGCCCCGTTGGGTGAGGCCGCTGCCCGTCAGCACAGGAGGAGGCGCCGCGATCCGCACCGCCCTCCGTGAGGGACGCGGCGAGACGGGCCCGGGGGAAGGGTGGCTCCGTTAGACCCGCTCCGCGGCTGGCCGAGCTTTCCTACCTGGGCGGCAGGAGCCGCGCTGGGAGCTGCGCGGGAAGTGGAGGAGCAGCCCAGGAGAGCGGGAGCGACTGCTGCCGGGGGGCGAGAAAATGGCGGCCGCTAAAACCCCGCCTTGTGCGCGCAGCCCGGCGCCGGCTGTGGCGAGATTCTCGCGATGATTTGACGTGCGCCTCCCATTGGCTGGTGGGTGCGCGCGGCGGTTTTGTGGAGCGCGGGCTCGCGCGGTGCCCCACCCGGCAGGCCGGGGGAGCCGGGGCCGCCCGCCGGGACCGCTCGCTCGCCCCTCCCGGTGAGTCGAAGCTCTCGGCCCCGCCGAGGGGGCTGCGAGGTGCGCTCTGTCCACATCCTCTTCTTCCTTCTCCCCCCGCCTCTGCTTCCTTTTCTCACTCACCGCCTTCACCTCTCCTGCTAAAAGCTGACGCTTTACTAGGGTTAAGTAACTGCGTGGTATCTTCTGAGCGGTGTATCTTTTGGTGAGAACTTATAGGCAGAATGTGTTTTTGTTCGCTCTGAAGGCTATTATGGCGAAAAAAATAATCCCCAACAAAATCCACACCTTGTGTTCCTTAAATGTTCTTAAGGTTCTTTCGCTGTGCTCTGTAGAGAGATTGCGCTCCTCGGTCTCCCTTTCTAAGGGATTGAACATGCTCAGTTAGGCAGCCTAATATGTTTTCAATATTTGTACCAGTGATATGGATGCAGGAGTTGAATGCACCATTAAGAAGTGTGCTGATGGGACCAAGCTGGGAGGTGCTGCTGACCCTCTCAAGGCACAAGAGCCTTGCAGAGGGATCTGGCTACACTGGAACACTGGGTAATTATCAGTGGCGTGAAATTTAACAAGAACAAATACCAGATTCTGCCCGTGGGGTGCAGTAGAGCTGGGCACAAGTATAAGCTGGGAGAGGGGTGTGGAGAGCAGCCCTGCAGAGAGGGATCTGGGGGTGCTGGTGGGCAGCAGCTCAGTGTGGGTCAGCAGTGTGTGCCTGGGCAGCCAGGAGGGCAAAGCCCATCCCGGGCTGCAGCAGACACAGCAGCACCAGCGGCCAATGGACAGGATCATCCCGCTGGATTCAGCCGTGCTGCGGCCTCACCCCGAGCCCTGGGTGCTGTGCTGGGCCCCACAGTGCGAGAAGGAAGGGAAGGTCCTTGAATGGTCCAGAGGAGGACAGCAGAGCTGGTGGAAGGGCTGGAAGGCACATCCTGTGAGGAGTAGCTGAGGGCCCTGGGTTTGTCCAGTTGGGAGAGAAGGAGGCTGAGGGGTGATCTCAATGGTCTGTACAGACTCCTGAGGAGGGGACCTGGAAAGGGAGCTGCTAGTCTTTTCCTGGGATCCAGCAACAGGAGATGTGGGAATGATTCAAAGCTGTATTAGCGGAGGTTCAGACTTGTCAATAGGAATAATTTCTTTACAAAGGACAACAAAGGTGGTGAAAGTGATATGAAGAGTGGCTAAGGGAGCGGGGCTGGGGAAGAGGAGGCTCAGGGGAGAGGAGGCTCAGGGGAGACCTTGTCACTCTCCACCACTATGTGAAAGAAAGTTGTTGCAAGGTGGGGGTCAGTCTCTGAGAATTCAGCCTCAAGGTGTACCAAGGGAGATTCAGGCTGGCCATCAGGAATTTTTTCACAGAAAGCGTGTTTAAGCTTTGAACAGGCTGTCCAATGAGATAATGGAGTCACCATCCCTGGAACTGTTCAAGAAGTGACTGGACATGGCACTTAGTACCATGGTCTAGTTGACATGGTCGTGTTCAGTCAAAGGTTAGGCTCAATGATCTTGTAAGTCTTTTCCAACCTGAATCATGATCAAATATTGGAACAAGCTTGCTGTAGAGGTGGCTGATGCCCTTGTTAGGGGGCTTGTTAGCACTTAAGATGCATCTGGATGATATCCTTAGTAATGCTCTTTAACTTTTGGTCAGCCCTGAGTTGGTCAGGTTGTTGGACTAGATAATCATTCAAAGTCTCTCCCAATTGAAATAGCTCTGTTCTGCTTTGTTTGTTCTACAGCTGCTCTGCACAGCTACTTTCTAAACTAACAAGAAGTTAATTAGCCACTGATGTCTCTGAGATAATCACTGCCAAGTCTTCGTGCTCTTGCAGCCAAGCTCTGCACTAGGTTCTTGACAACAATATTTCTGTTGGGTGCAAAGCTTTCAGTCAAGGCCTGAAAGTCACCCCTCTGATACAAGTGTTGATAGACAACAGCTTGGTTCTATAAATCCTCTTACTTCTTTTCCTAACAGTGCTGGTGAAGTGGGACAATAGCATCTTAGGTCAATTTCTAAAGTAAACAGACTGATGACAGCAGAAAGAAAACCATAAAAAAAGAGGAAATGTATTTAAAAAACAACTGCTGTTTTGGTTTGGGGCTTTTTTTGTCCATTCACTTTCCATCAGTAAGAAAAGGATTTCAGTTATATGTTTCTAATTAAATCAACAGAAAAGAAAGCATGGTTGCTTGTATAAGTCTCCATACTTTTCTTATATTTTGCGCATACCTTTAATGCTGATAATTGCACATACCTTTTATGATGATTGAAATGTTAAATGTTGGAAATGCCTGTGAATTTTACTGTCTGTAGAAGAGTTTTTAGTTTAATTTTTTTATGCAATATGAGCATGAAACTTGTAATCATTTCAGTTTTTATCAGAAGATTAAATGTGTGTTTTTGAATCCTCTTTTAGGGAATTCAGTCTCATACCATAAAAGAAAATGTCTACATCTAACATTGCAGCAAGAGTGGAGACGTGGCTTTCATCCACATGGCATGTTAAAGTTCCTTTGACATGGCTGGAAGCATGTATTAATTGGATCCAGGCAGAAAATAGTGGTAGTAATTTAAGTCAAGCTCAGATTAACAAGCAGGTATTTGAGCAATGGCTTCTTACTGATCTGAGAGACTTGGAATATCCCATTTTGCCTGACTGCATCTTAGATACCCCCAAAGGAGAGTTATCAGGCTTCTACTCCATACAGATTGATTCACTGGTTGATGTTAGCCAGCCAGCATATTCTCAGTTGCAGAAGCTAAGAGGGAAAAGCACTGTAAATGAAGAAGTAACAGCCAGTACTCAGGCATTTCAGAAGCCCTGGGAAGTGAAGCCTACTCGAATGCTGATGCTACAACTTACTGATGGAATACATCAAATTCAGGGCATGGAATATCAACCTGTGCCTGTTCTCTGCAGTAGTCTTCCTCCTGGTACAAAAATCACTGTTCAGGGCAATATTGCATATCGTCTGGGAGTTCTTCTGCTTAAACCTGAAAATGTGAAACTGTTGGGTGGTGAAGTTGATGCACTTCTTGAGGATTATTGTCAGGAAAGAGTCCTTGCTAGATTAATTGGAGAAACTGAAAACCTTAATTCTGTTGGACAAGCTGGAGATGAACAGATTTTTTCAAGGCCTGTGGATGAATTAGAACAAACTCTTGGCCCTTCAGATGAAGAGCTTTTAGCCAGCCTTGAAGAAAATAATGAATTTCCTTTAAATAATAGAACATCTTTAGAAAGTGGATACTGTAGTAGAAGCAACAATTTTACTACTGCCTCAGGTTCACTAGCTGCACACAATGGAAATGTTTTGCTACGAAAATCTGGAAGTCCTTTGCCTCACTCAGATGAACAAGTTTCACCTCCAATAGAATATGCTGATGGCTTTTTAAATGACTTTCCTTTAGAAGATGACTTTCTTCTGGAAGAAGAGATGCAAAGAGAGATGGAAGAAGTGCCACCAGTGGTCATGGACAGAAACCTAGGTTTAATTACTGGCAGACTTTCACATACATCTAGAAGATCCTGCAATTCATCTTTAAATGGCACTGGTGAAGAAGACAATGTGAATGAAAGAGATAAGCCCATGGAAGCTACTAGTAAGGAAAAGAACTTGGGAAGACCAATATTTGATGAAGATGGAAATAGCATGAATAACTTCTTGCAGCACAAGGGATTACGTCAGACCTGCAGTTCATCAGATTTTTCTTTGGAAAATCCTCCTGAGGAAGGGCAGAATTATACAGACTCAGATGAGAGCAGATGTAAATACCAGCACGCTTCTGACAGCAGAGTATTAAATGATGATCCTGTATTTTCCTTAAAAATGGATCCTGAAGGAGATCAGCAGAAAAATGATTCACAGATCTTTCCTTGCAAGGTAGTAGAGGCACATTTAGATTTAGATTCTCCACCTTTCACATATATTTCCCTTCTCCTTGAAAAAAAACCAGAAACTGTTACAATTTTGAAAGTTAAATGTTTTATTGTTACTCTCACTGGAAACCTCACAAAGAGCAATGGGTCCTGGGGGATAAAGGCAAAAATTTCTGATGGTTCTGCTTATCTTGAAGTAGATTTTGCTGATGATATTCTAAAAAGTTTGATTGGCTTTTCAGTGCCCGAAATGAATAGGCTGAAAAAGGATCCAGCTTTACGTCTAAAACTTAAGGATGGTTTAGAGAAATGTCAAAAACAACTGATAGATCTCTGTTGTTTGATGACTATTGAGTTTAATCCATTTCAGTCTAAAGCTACTGTATTAATTCTTCAGGATGCTGATGTTAGGCATCTGGAACAATTGAAGAAACGTTTGAATAAATAACATCTGCAGACTTGCAGACTATATATTAGGAAACATTTAAGTCAGATTTCCCCTGAGATACTGTTGAAAGTTAAATTTTAAAGTTTAGTGGTATGTCTTTTATCAGAAGTTATAATGTAAAAGTGAGAGAAGGAAATTGCGAAACTGGGCAGTTTGTTTCTTATGATGACAGTATTGGAATACGCTTTCAGATATTTCTGTCTTGATTTAAAATACTCATGCATCATTTTCATTCTGCAATATCCTGCATGGTCTGGTGGTAATCCAGAGTAGCAGAATTTGTTGGAAAATATATAACAATGAACAAACCATCTTGTTATTTTACTTTTTCAAGTTCTTACCTGGCTTTTAAAAGAAAGGTACAGGAGACTCTCAGTTTTTTTCTTGGAGGAAATCAGTTGAATGAATCTAAATTACAAATTATTGTTTAAATACAGTCCCTTCTGCCTATACCAATCTGAAGACTCAAATATGTATTCACTGTGCAAGAACCTAAAGTATAGAGAAATGAATGATTGTCTTATAAATGTTGAGGTGTGAGGAAAAAAATCAAATACTAGACAAAAATGAGATTAAAAACTTCTATATTTTTAGAAATAATTAAAAAGAAAGCCAGGTGATTTAAAATCTTTTATTAGCAGAAAATTTTTGTAACATATGGGGATTCTATTTTCTTTGTCATGTTAATGTTAATCATTGCTAATAGTTTTAAAACTAGAGGCAAACTCATTAATTAACTCTTATGATTGCTTAACTAACCTTTCCACAGAGTAGTGAAATACTTATGCTGTAAATTGTTGTATAGTATATTTAATGTTGGTCCTAATTTTGACTTCTTTTTTTAATTTGTGCTTCTAAGATGTATCCAAAATAATATATTAAAGTTTTCATTTAAATCTTAGTGGAAGTTGCTTAGTCACTTTGTAAGAAAAATATGTATCTTGTTGAGTGTATAGAGTATGAAAAATTACCTGATTAAGTTTCTAGTTCTTTTTTCTTCTTCCCGTCCTTTCCCCTTCTTGTTTTTTTGGGTTTGTTGTTTGTTGTTGTTGTTGTTGTTTGTTGGGTTTTTGTTCGGTTTTGTTTTGTTTTGGGTTTTTTTGCTTATTTTTCCCTTAGGTTCCCTTGGTTTGAGTTGGGTCATTTTCCTGTGAATTTAGAGGATTAAAATTATGGCAGGAGTAGGGGAACCAATGACAGGACCAGTCTGCCCAGTGTTGGTAGTGTTTGCAAAGAATGTAAAGTTGGTGGCTAGGAGAGGGATTTTTTTAAAGTGATCTGTCAGTGTCTTTTTTCAGAGACTTTTCTTCCTCTGAACAATGTTAGTTAAGCCACTGAGATTTGCTGTGACAGATTGTCAGTATTGCCTTACTGCTCAATCCCAAATTGAGAAGCATGCTTCAAGACTGCAAGGAAAACTAGAGGTAATTTGCTAAGTAAGGCAAAAATGGAGTAAGGTGGAGCTTGGGACGTCTTGAGGGTTTTCATGATTGAGGCATGAGGTTTCTTAGGCTTTATTTTGTACATCTTAGAAACATATACGTCCCTGTGTCCCTTTTCTTTCCTTCCCACTGTGAAGAGAACCTGAGCAAATTATAACCCTGTGAGTCACCTTTGGATTTATTTTCTGAGGTTTTGGGGAATTGTACATCGTTTAGAACTGTAACAACAAAAGCTTTAGCCTATCTGGAACCTACATGGATGGAACTTTAGTACAGTTTCAGAAAAAATTGCTTGTTAATAGGAAACTGACCAAGCTTCATTTCATGTAATCCTTGCAGAAGTTAATAGAGCTGACTGTAAACCTAAAGTGGCGTTTTATGGAAATATTTCTCCTATAATGAGTTAGGAAACTTCCTTTGATGTTTTTGCCTTACCCTGTAAAAGGATAGGAGTCCTTAAAGTTCAAATGGCATGCATAGTCCACAGATTTTATTCCACTTGTGCAAAGCAAGAGGAATGTTATTCAAACTGCAAAATCAAATTAAGTGTTGTGTTTGGTTTAGATGATGAAATCATACCTGCCCCTCCTTTTTTGCATTTGTGTTAGGTTTAGCCATGTCTGCTACAATAATTGCATGTGTCTCCTGTTCCCTCCCTCCCTCCCTCCTTCCTCTTCTCCCCACCCACCACCTCCCATTGTCCTTGTCTTCATTTTCAACATGTTCTTCCTGGAAGGCCACTCTCATGCCTGTGGTCTGGTGTAAGCAAGGTGATCTCAATAAAGCTGTTTACAGATATTTCAGTGCAATTTTCTGGTGTTTTCCAGATCTCTGTTCAAGCTTTTAGAATTAATGAGAAATATTGCATAGTTTTTCCAACATGAAAAGGAATTACATTAGTGATATTGAGAAAGCATGCTTAGTTTAGAGCTGATGTCAAACAGAAAATGGTTTATGTGGCTGTGTGTACCTGTCATTGGTTCCTGCCTTATCCATTCTATTTGCTCTCAGAATCAACTTTTCCCTTAGCAATCTTAGTGTTTTAGTGCTGTGTGTATGTATGGTGTGCATATATTGCCTCACTGTGCCAGGCAGTGGTGTGTGTCAGAGCCATTCAGGTAACCACCTTTCTTACAGGCTGAATTCAGAACACAGGCTGCAACCCCAGCAGAGGTATGGCTGCATTTCTGGACGGTGCAACAGAATTCCTGTACCAGCTGCTAAATGCAATTGTCATAGCAGCTGCTCTCACAAGTTATGTGTAGCCTTCTGGCAGAAAGCAGCTTTAACTCTTGAGAAATTACCTCTTGTCTATACTATATCACAAACTTAACTTCTTGTTATCTTTGTGTCAGATGCTATGTGGACTTCTTCGCTTGCAGCGTATCTGACTGCAGTTTCAGAAAGTGTGTTCTTCAGGAATGTTTTCCTTTTAATGGGAAAAATAAATGCTTTTTTTTGTTGCCGGTCACAGTGAAAACTTCCAACTAATTCAGTTTCAATATATGAACCTACAATATTCTTACATAGGGGCATGGATGTTACTCTGTTAACAATGGAAGTTTGTTCTTGCCTTTCTTATGGTTATTAAAGAAAATGAAATCAATACATGGGCTATGGCAGTGCCAGGTACCTGCATCAGAATAGCTCCTTTATAAGCTCTGTCACTAAGGCCAGCTAGTAGAAAAAAGAAGGTTCTCAGCAGCTTTGCTGTGCCCTAGTTCTTTTTAAGGTATTTACTCTCAAACTGTAGAACAAGGCAGTGGCTAGTCCAAGAAATATGGCAGGTTCCCAAAAAGACTGGGCTGGCAAGAATAGCTTGAGGACTAGTCTAATCCTACTGGATATTAGTTTGGCCACAAATATGCATGTTATTAAAACACAGCAACTTCCTTCTCGTTGAATGCAGGCAGTGTTCTAAGGCAGCAACAGCTGGTTGAGATAACATAATCTCAAAGTACCAGTGAAGAGTGTAAAGGGATTTCATAACAGGTATTCTGGACTGCTCAATTATTTGACTCCACACTAGAAGAATCACATATTTCAGGTCATATCAAAAGCAGAAATTTTCATGGTGGTGGAACATGATTAGATGGAACAGTAAACATAACACTTCTAAATACAAAGACCTATTTTTTAATGTCTTAATAATGTCAAACATTTCTGTTTTGAATGAAAAGGTAGTAACTTTATAGGGAGGAAAGAACGATTTATAGTACAGTATTTCTGAATTATCTGGTGGCAAGGAAAATTAAATGTATTTATCTGAAAGGGCAAAAAGGACTTTACAATGTACGTAACACCTTATTTCAGATCCAATTCTCTTATGTTACAGTCCTGGAAGGAGCAGAATACCAATAGTAATGGCAGCAAATGAGAGGATAAAAGTAAACTGATATTCAACAGAAGAAGAAAAAGTTTATTACAAATCAGTTGCTCACCCGAATGTGTATGTAACGTACTTTTGTATCAGTCATCACTTTTAATCTTTTTCTTTTCTTAAGGATTTTTTCCCTAATTGTACTGGGTTTTCAGTGAAATTGCAGTGTGTTGCTGTTAGAATTTGTCCAGCTTCTGATTCTTTTCTTAAGGCTCAGCAAACCTGGTTCTCTCATCCTTTCCAAAACATGGCATGTGCTTCATCTCCCTGACCACCTTGGCAGTGTCTGCTGGTCACCTGCTTCACTATGTCAGTGGCTTTTTTGTGCTAGGGAATTCCAAATAGGACACAACACTCCGCATGAAATCTTACTAGTGCTGAAAGAAGAAGGCAGCTTGCCGTCTTGGCCCTGCTTGCTGGCTGTGATGGTCATTGCTGCCGCAAGGTCACACTGCTGACTTCTGTTCAAGCTGCCCACAAGTGCACATGGCTCTTACTCTAAAGCTTCCTAACCAGCTGATTCCCAACCCCTACTATTGCACGGCATTATTTCTGCTAGGATGAAGGAATTTGCATTTGTCTTAGTCAAATTTAAGGAAGTTTCTACAAGTCTGTGTGTCTGACCCATGCAGTACTGGTTCTCTATCATTACTGCTTTCTTTCCTTCTCTTGACCCTCCCTGCCACATGTGGTAGCTTCTCTACCACTTGCCCCTTATTTACACAAATGGAAATCTCTTCCTAGAGGGAATGGGGTTGGGCAGACATGACTTGACACTGGTAGTCCTGTGCTGACTGTTTCAAGCTACCTTCACCTTCATGTGCCTAGGTATGAATTCAGGGAGGATTTGCTCCAGCCTCTGGGACTGAGGTCAGACTGTCCTGTGGGTAATTCCCTGGATCCTCCTCCCTGAAGATGGGTGTGGCACTTGCCTTTTATGGTTTGTCAGGTACCTCCTGGTTGCTGTAATCTTTCCAGTGTCATCCAGAATGGCCTTGGGGAGTGTGTTGGTTTTGCTTGGCCTAGTTTTTGGTAGTGGGGGGGACACAAAGATGGCTCCTATGAGAAGCTTCTGGAAGCTTCCACCATGTCCAGCAGAGCCAATCTCTGATGGCTCTGAAGATGAAGGACATACCACTGGCCAAGCCTGGGCCAATTATAGATGGTTATGCCTCTGTGATGACATATTTAAGAAGAAATCAAAACAGTATGCACAGGCAGTTCTTTTTAGCCAGAGGAGGAGGAGGTGAGAGCATGTGAGGGAAACATGGAGACACCAAGGGCAGTGGAGAAGGAGGGGAAGGAGGTGCTCCAGGTGCCAGAGCTGAGATTCCTCTGCCAGCTGTGATGCAGACCATGGTGGAGCAGCTGTGCCCCTGCAGCCCATGGGGTCCACAGGAGATGCAGAGATCCACTCACAGCCCATGGGGAGGTGCCCACGCTGGAGTGGGTGGATGCCTGGAGGGGCTGTGATCCAGTGGGAGTCCCAGTGGAGAAAAAGGCCTTGCTCCCGAGATGGAGCAGTCTGTCCTTGGGAGGACTGCACCCTGTGGACGCGGAACCCCACACCACAGCAGTTTGGGAGGACTGTCTGCTGGTAGGGGGAACTCACATTGCAGCAGCATGCATGTGTGCTGCTGTTCATGAGATCGACCCACCCCAGAGTTCACAGAAAACTGTCTCCTGTGGGAGGGACCCCACGGCGCAGCACAGGGGAAGGATGTCTCTCCCTGAGCAGTGGAAGAAGATCCTGGTGGTGAACTGACCAAACCCCCCCACACCCCACTCCCCTGCACTGTCAGTGGGAAGGAGGGAGGGGTTGGGGGCAGGAGTGGCGTCTTAAGGGCTTATTTTACTTCTCGTTATCCCTCCTCTGATTGTTAGTGATAAATCACTTCACGATTTTTAAGATGGGCCTCTTTTGTCCCTGGAGCATTTTCTCCCAGTTCCTTAACTCATGAATTCTTTGTGTGTTAACTTTCTTTTTTTTCTTCTCTCCTCTGCCCAACTGCGGCAGGGGAGAGTGGAGCGAGCAGATGTTGTGGGTGCCAGGTATTTGGCCAATGCTCAAACCACAATGGGGAGTTGTATGTGTCTGCTGGGTAGACTGTTGCTACAAGGAGGTGCTGGTGCATATGATCTCAGTGAGGAAGACACTCTGACTCTAAAATACCATTTCAAGCACTAGTTGTTAGAGCTAACACTTTCAGATAAAGGCAAGGCCATGCAAGTGGCATAAGCTCTGGTACAAGTGGCAGCTGCCTGCTGGCTCGTCCAACACTGTGCTGGCTGAGCTCATCCCGCCACCAAGGGATTTGCACAGCCCAGCACAACCTGAAGGCCACATTGGCTGTGCACAGCACAGACCTGTCAGGTTAGCCATGATGTCGGTCACTGAGCCCTCAACATGTAATTATCTGGTCAGCATCACAACATTCCCTGACCCATCACCTGCAGCAGGCTGTGTGACCTTTCTACAGATACTGTTTGTAGGCTTGGGAAAATGGGAACTTCTCTTGTCATCTGCTCATGGTTCACCTGCTTCTTTTGGTACCTGTGTAAGCTGTAAGTTATGTAGGCTGTATCACAGGTTTCATGCTGTAATGCAAATCACAGTTAATGCTGGCTTTAAAATAGTTTTACTGTAGTGACAGTGCAAATGGTAGAACATAACGTGTTTGACCAAATGAAACTATTTAAAATTAAAAATATAACTTACTGCTTTGTGGCAGGTGAATACCAAAACATCTAACTTTTAGTTTGTTTTCATAGACAAAACTGACATTGATTTCAGCAAAGTTCTGTTAATGTACAAAAGGGCAAAATGCAGGCTTCACAAATACCATCTGATTTGATGAGAAAGCGTAAACCAGAAAGGTGAGCTGAGCTGGATGAATTGACGGAGATATTCATAGAAGGAGTTACGAATTAGAGGCCTTTCAGGATAAGGGTATTCCTGTTTCCCAGGGGAGCTCTCACAGAGTCATTGTGGCAAAGAAAATTTGCCTGAATTCTGTGTCTACTCAAAAAGCAGTAGGAATTCCAATCCAGTTGACTGAGAGGGAGCGTCTGATTTTCAGCCCTACTGGGTACCTTTATCCGTTGGTGGAGATTGGATCTGGGAGTGATGCCTTCAAGTATTTCTGGTTTTTTCTCTTCATGTATCTGTAACTTGCTGCAGTTTTGTGCTTCTTACAAAGTGCTAAAATCCTCTGTTCCCAGCACCTTTAGCCAAAACAAGGCTCACTGAATACAGATTCAAGGACGTATTCATTGCCTTAGGGCCTGAAAATATTAAGTAAACAGCTGTAAGATGGGGGGGCAAGCCTGGGGTAGTGAACATCATCACGTAAGGGTGTGATTGGAGAATTAAGGGCCAATATTCTAATGGGACAGAACTTGTAAAAGGTAAAGGGCTCGTGACTGGTCGTCGATTTTGGGTGTAGTCCCAGGGGCGGGGAGGGAATTTTGCTTGCCTGAATGTACCCTGAAGGCCCTGAATAAATTTGTCTGCATTTTATACTCCTAATTTGTTTTGGCCTCTGTTTCAGGCATCAGGAGACATCTTGGACTTGATGTTTCTTAGCAGCTAAATGAGCAGCTCCCTGAAAAGTGTCTTAGATTTTTTAGCTTAGTTCCTTGTACAAACTTCAGAAATACCCAATACAGTCAATTTACCTTGTATAGACTGCCCTGACATGTTAAACAACTTCTTTTTGTTTGTGTACTTGGTAGGTTTGAATTTTCTTCTAGGATGAGAATAGTCTTGCTATAGAGGGCAAAAAAAGCTCTTCAATGAGACCTGGAGAGACACAATCAATGGGCTAAGGACAGCATAATAAGGCTCAATAAGGCACAGTGCTGGGTCCTGCACTGGGGTCACAGCCACCCCATGCAGAGCTACAGGCTCGGGGGGAAGTGGCTGGAGAGCTGTTTGGCAGAAAGGGACCTGAGGTTTGACAGCAGCTGCACATGAATCAGCAGTGTGCCCAGCTGGCCAAGGAGGCCAATGGCATCCTGGCCTGGATCAGCGACAGTGTGGCCAGCAGGACCAGGGCAGGGACTGTCCCTCTGCACTGAGCACTGGAGAGGCCACACCTCAAATCCTGTGTTCAGTTCTGGGCCCCTCACTTTAGAAAGGACTTTGAGGTGCTGGAGCATGTTCAGAGAAGGGCAGCAAGGCATGTGAAAGGACTAGAGAACATGTCTCTTGAGGAATGGCTGAGGGATCTGGGCTTGTTTAGTCTGGAGAAGAGGAGGCTCAGGGGCACCTCATGGCTCTGCAGCTCCCTGACAGGAGGGTGCAGTGAGCTGGGGGTTGGTGTCCTCTACCACACCTGCAGTGAGAGGACAGAGGAAATGGCCTTAGCCTGACGCAGGGGACATTCAGATTAGATATTAGAAAAATTTTTTTGCACTCTTAGGGTGGGCAGGCATTGGAATAGGTTGCCCTGAGAGGTGGTGTGTCCCCATCCCTGGAGGTGTTGAAGAGGAATCTGGATTCATTGCTGGGTGATGCGGTTTAGTGATTGAGGGGTTACAGTGGTAGTGCTGGATGGCAGGATTGGATGATCTTAATGGTTTCTTCCAACCTTGGCAATTCTATGATTCTTCTATGAAAAGCAGATTATTATTTCCAGTCAAGGATTTCTTTTATTGATGTCCAAGAATGAGACAATGGTAGCACTAACTGCAGAAGATGAAAGTCTCATCTCACTTTTAAAGTATTGACAAAATCACAACCTTCACAAAGCATATTTTCAAATTAAAAAAAAAAACAACATTAAAATGCTATGGTGAAAATATGCAAATGTTCAAAGAATCTGTGATGGAAATTTGTGATTTGTGGTAATTAAGAGGAAATGTTTTGCTCCACTAACAGCATTTAGGAAATAAACGTAATTACAAGCTAAATATTCAGAACTGACTTTCCTGCTCCTAAGACAATTTCTTTTTACGTTTACAATTACAGTACAATCATCATTTACCAGACGTATACTATATATAAAATTTGGGCAAGTATTATTGCTATTAAACAACAAATCTACTATTTATTGTAAAGAAAAACAGCAACCCCAGTGCTGCTGGCTGCCTAAGCATGTGCTTAGGTAATTTACCCTCTTGTACCAGTTATTAGTTTAATTCCCTCACAGTTTCTCCAAACTAGAAAGTGCCATTAAATAGAAAATGTAAATAAGGATGTACTTGTGACTTAAAGCATTCAAATAATCTTTCATTAGATACCTTTTTATGAAAATACATGTCTTTTGTCTGAAACCTTTTATTTACAGATGGGCAACTCAAATGCAAATATGGGTGAAAAATTTCTTTCAGCTGCCAAGAATATTCTGCCAAGCATATGTGCAGTAAGGGCCCATGTAAGTATTTTATTACTTTAAGTGTTAGAATATAGAAGAGCACTGAAATAGGTTTTACTTTATTTTACAGGTGGTGAAATGCAAATACAAGTATCAGTAGTTAAGTGCTATAGGATCACATTGGATCATGTAGGCAAAGTAGGAGAACAGCAGGTGTCTTCCTAACAGGGCCCGTTGCTGTTCATAAAAAAACCATGAGGCTGATGCTTATGGTATTTTTAAAATCAACATTATCTTTTATCTATGACCTTCTTATTTTCTAATACCAGTGTTGTAAAATATGAGTTATAATCTTTTAATGTAAAATAAGAGAGAGCAGTGTGAAACAGTCCTCTATCTCTAGCAAAATACTTTGTCTACTATCTAATATTGGTGATGGTTGATGACTTACCAAGAGACCAAAAAGCCTTAAAAGTCTGGTTTTCTTCTGTCAGGTGATAAGGGTTAGGTGATTGTTGTTTTCCCAATTGCATGAAAAACTCCTGATTCAGTGACCATTCTTCCATTTCTATTATTTGAAAAATAGAACTGGGAGTTAGTTTGGTCTAATGATACCTTCATAATGGTGTTTATAATAATCAGTAAATTAGGCCCTGGGTACATGGGCAAAGATAAAGAGGTAGAATAATTGTGAATATTGACAGCTAAGTACTATTTCTCCATACGTATGTATTGTTAATCACTCTGCAAAGACAGAAACAAATATACAAAATGCAGCATATCTACAAGATTATATGTTTTCCATGTTTTTTAGTAGTAATTTATTCATGTGACACAGAATCTGAAATTCTTCAGCTGGATGCTATATATTGATGGAGTTTCACAGAATCACTATCTTGTAGACAGACATTAAATATTAAGGCCTCTGTTGCTGCTTCTTTGTAGAGGGAAGCTTTTTTTAAACAAGTTTTTTTTCATCTGAAGGTACATGAAAATGTGCGCTAAGGAAAAATATTAATATTTTTATAATCTTAACAAACGTTTGAATCCACAGTTTATGTTATTTACGTTATTACATTATAACATTATTATGTTATTGCATTATTTTGTGAAGTGAATAGTTTTGAATCCAAAAGTCCAATATTATGTCTTCAGTGTAATTTGTTGCTTTACGTCTTCCTAAAAAATACTTCCAGTACTTTCATATTGTATTATAACAAGGATTTAAATGTTTAAGAAAGATGTTTTGTGATGCGAGTAAGCAAACCAAATTTTTCTTATGACAGAAGCATATTCTAATATTGGGAAATTGTGTGTCTGTGTTTCTGACTTGATTTTGGGAGTGTAAGAGATTGTTATGGGAGGAGAATTTCTTGGTGGAAAAGGAAAGGGTGGTTGGCTAGAAAGTCAGGTATCTTACAGGAATTGTTTTTTAGCAAGATGTTTCCTTATTTGAATGGAGGGGGGAAAGCAAAAGCTTAAATAAAACAGCTGTAAAAAAACCCAAGCATCATTTACTAGTTTTAATTCAATTTGGTTTCTGTAGAAAAGACTGTTTAAATAAACTGCAGTTGCCATCCTAGGCAAGGAAGCAATGTGCTTTACATGTATGGTATGCTTGATGTTGCTCTACTGGTATGCACAGAGCAATCAGTAGCAAAATTTTTATTGGACCCTTTCCTAGCAGAGCTCATCTGCCAAAAACTGAAGGCTGCTCTAATTTTTTATGACCATTCTGTCTCATTTGGAATGTTGTTGAAAGCAAAAACTTGTATATTAGTTCTACAAAAGAAGCCTGCAAACCTCTCAGATGCCTTAGGTAATCTCATGATTTTCAGGCAAAGGAAGTGAATTTGTTTGGTTTTTATGGGGAACGGGTTCAGTGTAACTGAATTATTTGTGGTACAATTGTTGTACATTGTGGTATTGGTATAAAGATGCTTAAGCTGGTATGATTCATGTAGTTTTGCAGAAAGCTGTGTAATAACTCCAGTTAATAAAATAACGCCCATGTTGCACCTAAAATCTTAGGTAGAATTTGGCTGACTGAAAAAAGTTTAAGGACCTGATAATTTCATATCTTAGTTCTGCATTTGCTTTAGATCTGTATGAACCATCCTAGCCACAAAAAGAAGATACTAAACCTTTCCTGGCCCTGTTTTTGTGCTTGCATAAGGTCCTATGGCTGGGTTACAAAGAATCAAAACCATAAACATTAGCTTCTGGGTTAAAAATTCAAGGTAGTTGTTGGGCTGGCTTTTAGCTTGAATCAGTTTCCTAAGGTAAAAAGGAGGAAATGCTGCAGGGGTGGAAAGACACAGAGGGAAGGTCTTGGAGACCTGCATATGCTGGTTTATTGTGTGTGCAGCCATAGCCACCATTCTGCAGAAGAATAAAAAGAGGCATCCTTTGGAGTCCGCAGGAGGAAAATAAGATGAAAATATAAGGAAGAGGCCAAGAGTCAAAGAAGTCAAGAACAGAAGGGAAGGAAGCTAAGGGGTTGCGTTCTGAATATCAAAATGAGAAAAAGCTTACTGTATCCTTTGTTTTCTTTCGTTAACCAAACAATGTCTTTGTTAGGAGCAATAAAGAATGATAAGCAAAGAAGGATGGAAAAAGGGAAAATCAAAGCTTTCTGTGATGTTGAAAACTATGAATGATTATAGAAAGCCCAATTCATCTGCTGAAGCAGGTAAAAATAATAATCATACGTATTAATACTGATTAAAGCTACCAGTGAACATATACGAAATAATTGGAATACATTGCTTAATTTGAGGGGGCTTAGTATCTACATTATATTTCTTGTTGAAATTTCCCTGTCAAAAGAGAAAGGAAGGCAGAGTGAGTCATTATTTTCTTGTAAGTATTCCTCTGAACTTTAATTTCTTACATCTGGATGTGTTAAAGTATATGCTGTACTTCTGTGAATGAGTACAAAAATAATGTGAACAATAACAATAATAATAATAATATGTTTGTCTTTTTGAGAGGTGGCAACAGAGACTCATAGAATTGTTTAGGTTGGAAAATGTCTCTAAGATCATCAGTCCAACCATTAACATAATAAAACATTACCTTTAATAAACCTTTAAACAGTCAAGAGTCATGGTGCTGACTTCATTTTTCCTGACAGAATTCAGAAGGGCAGGCAATGCAGGTGTCACACAAGCAAAAGGACTTGTATGTTTAGCACTTTATTACCAATGAAAAACAAAATGGCGTGTGCGTTAGCATATTTTGAACCCAATTCTACACCGTAGTGTTCACTCACTGCACTAAACTCAATGCAAGGAGCGCAGGGTCTGTTGCAGCATGTCACCCATCGCTTCCCTGGTTAGGAGCACAGCTTTCTTCTAGGTGCCAACACCCCAATTCCTCTCAGCTGCACAAGTAAAGGACCAACTCGTTCTCATTAGAAGACAGATAACCGTGTTGAGTTTTGTAGCACTATTTACAACAGTAAAGGGGAGCGTGAGTAAAGTGTGAGGAAGGATTCTCAAAGCTGAGGTTTTCGCTATGTTTTTTAAACAATATATTTATCTGTTCTTTATTTCTCTAAGTATTTTTTCCAGCTGTGCAGTTGTAATTCAGCAGTGTCATGTATTGTCACTTCTGCATTAGTAAATAACTAGGACCTGTTGAGTAATTATGAAATAACCTCATAATGAAATGCAGGAAAGGGTTTTAATTAAATTTTAAAGTTGCTAAACAACTATTCTACTTTAAATGAGAATTTTCAATCCATGTATCCTAATGAGATCTCAGAATACATTATTAAAGTATATAAATGATATAGTAAACACAAAATGCGATTTTCCACACTTCCAGTGTATAGAAAAACACTTGTATACAAATATACTCATACACAAGAATTCAAATATTTACTTATGGTGGAACAGTAGGGCAACCACATGAAATTTTTAATACTTTTTTAATATATAGTCAACAATAAAGGAAGCCTGTAAAGGTTGATACCAATAACCCATGTAGTCCAGTAGTTTGTCTCTGAAAATGTCTAGTACTAGGAGTGGAGGATAGCCTGGCAGGAGTAAAGTGTTACCTCCCTGATTCTTTCAGCAATCTTAGGCTTGTGGACATCCTCAGCCAGAGCTTATATCTTTGCACTTAATTGTTGTTGAAAATCAAGAAAATGGGATAATCAGACTATGCCTACATCAAAAGTTTTAGTGAATATGAAGTGTTGTTAGAATTTAATTTTTGTCTACCATCTCTGATTCAGGTGCTGTAATACATATGTACAAAGAGAAAAGAGATGTACAAAAGAGAAAGAGAAAATATTTTGTCAATATAAGATCTGTTCCTCGTTTTCTTACATTCTTACCCTTTTCTGTTACCACACAGACCTTAGGTTAATCTGCTTTAAAAATATCTGGTGTGTGCACAGTTTCTAATAAAAGTACGGTTAATGTTATAATCCACATATCATTATTATTACTTAAATGGTAAAAACAACACCAAAAAAACCAACAACAACCAAAAATCTCCACACAAGTTTATCTGTCTAAGTATGAAAACTGATTTAAAACACTAACTAAACCTTTATAAGTAGCATTAGTCATCATAATAGTAATTAATAATTATTTGGTCTTTGTAGCAATTGAATTGGCAATTATACTATTGTTCAAAAGATCTTTTTGATAACTGATAAATTCAGTGAAGATAGATAGAGCTAGCCTAAGGCTGACCCCCACCTGGCTTCACCCTCCTTTTGAGGTGTTGTAGAGAGCAATGAGGTCTCCCCTGAGCCTCTTTTTCTCCAGGGTAAACACCCCCAGCTCCCTCAGCTGCTCCTCAGGTTCTGGACTTCTGCTCCAGACCCTTCACCAACCTCCACTGCCCTTCTCTGGACATGCTCCAGCTCTTCAATGTTCTTCTTGTTGTGAGGGGCCCAAAACAAGGTGCAGCTTCTTCAGGGCAAAGTACAGGGGTCCTGCTGGCCACACTATTACTGACACAATCCAGGATGCCACTGACCTTGGCCACCTGGGCACATGCTGGCTCACATTCAGTTGCGGTCAACCAGCGCCTGCAGATCATTTTCCTCAGGGAAGCTTTTTCCCCCTTTGGCACTGCCTGGGGCTGTTGTGACTCAAGTGCAGGACCTGGCACTTCACCTTCTTGAACATCATACTGCTGTTCTCGGCCTGCCCAGCTCGCTCTGCAAAGCCTTCCTGCCCGACAGCAGATCAACACTCCCACCCAGCCTGGTGTTGTCTGTAGACTTGGTAAATGCACTCAATCCTCTCATCCACATTCCTGACCAAGATATTAAACAGGATTGCCTCAACACTGGTCCCTGGGGAACACCCGTATTGACAGGCCACCAGCTGGAAGCAGCACCATTCATCAACACTCTCAGCCCAGTCATGCAGCCAGTATTTAACCCAGCGATCTATGCACCTATCCAAGACATGAACACCCACTTTTTCCAGGATAGTGCTGTGGGAAATGGTGTCAAAGGCTTTATTAAAGTCCCAGTAGACAATGTTCGCAGCTTTTCCCTCATTTGCTAAGTGGGTCACCCTGTCACAGAGTGAGATCAGGTTGTTCAAGCAGGACCTGCCTTTCACAAACCCCTCCTGGCTGGGCTGGTCTGCAAATGCCATGCGATAACACTCAGGATGATCTGCTCCATGACTTTCCCTGGTACCGAGGTCAGGATGAGGGGCCTGTAGTTCTCTGGATCCTCCTTCTGACCCTTCTGTAGATGGGCATCACATTGCCCAATCTCCGGTCATCTAAGATTCCCCATTTAGCAAGGACAGATGATAAATGATGGAAAGAGGCTCAGAGAGCACTTTCAGCATCTCTCTCAGGTGAATTCCATCTGGGGCGATAGACTTGTGTGTGTCTAAGTGATTTAGTAAATCACTGGCCATTTCCCCCTGCAGTATGTGAGCTTCATTCTGCTGCCTATCCCTGTCTTCCACCTCAGGGGGCTGGGTACCCCAGCAACTTATTGCTGCCTCCAAGTCTGCCCTTGCAGATAGAGGAAATCAAGTAGAATAAATTCCTTGTCCAGAAAAAGCTGGTTTTCTGATTTTTGGTTTACAATCCTGAAGACAATGAGGCTGATTATTTCAGAGGATTAGGATTACCAGAAGGCACCAGTTTTCCTTCATGTTCCCTTCTTGTTCCAGTGTTTTAAGTGATGAATAAGAAGTCAAAGGAAAAACAGTAGTGAGAATACAGCAGGTATTTCTGCCCCAAGAAGCAGGAGACTTGGGTAACTACTTTTTTATATTACATTTCGAAAGTATTAAGTTTTTTGTTTACTTACTGATATTCAAGCCTGAGGATGCATACTCTCAAACTTTTCTCCACACTCACTTCCCTACAAAGTCAAGGATTCTGGTTTTTATTTGATTTCAGGTAACCACATAACAGCTGGAAGAGAGGCAGCACTACCTTCTTACTCTGGTATATGCTCTATAAGTATAGATACTCTATTGAAAGTGAGGTCTCTGGCGGTAGCCACTTCACAGACACAAACCTTCCCTTTAAAGGCACTCTGCTTTAACTGTACTGCATGTTGTGTGTTGCCTCTTGAACTGAAATGACTGCTGAGGACTTTCCTTATAATTGCAGCCACTGGCACCAGTGGCACTCTAGCACTTAGCGCAACAGCTAAGAGGAGAAGAGTTTTTCATGTGCTACAGACCTCAGTTTCTGAAAGGGAAAAATGAGCAAATGAAGTGGAGAGGACTGAGTTTTCAGAAGACAGAAAGTAAGGAAAAGGCAGAAGGCTAGCTGAAAAGAAAGCATGAAAGATACAACAAATCATATTTTTGTAAATAATTGTCCAGGTACAGAGGACAGTCCTGAATTTCTGAGTATCTGGACAGAACAACAGGAAGTAAAAGCTGGAGATGTAAGAGGAAGGAAAGGGCCAGATAGACAGAGAAAAAGAAAATTTGGTTATGTGGAGGCCTGGAGAAGAAAAAGGGAAGAACAGCTAAAGTGAGAAACTTGAACAGCTGTGGTGAAGGGTCTGTGCCTGAACTGTAAGATGGTGGTAAATGGGCTGATGGTAAAAGTTGGAAGACTGGAAATGGGCAGGGCTGGAAAAAAAATAGAAGTTTGATGGTATGGCAGAAAAGGACAGGCAGCTAGGCTGAAGATGCAGTGACTAGGAGCATAGAGATAAGAGAGAAAAGAAAGATAAAAGAGGTAGATCCCTTCAAATGCATTTTCCTATGACTATAAAATTATTAGCAGCTGTGAAGGTTTTTTTAGGGTCAAAATATGGAATGTTTTCCTTTTGAAGAATACCAACATTTGATATATTCCTAAGCTGTCCTGGGGCGCATGCATGTAGTTAAACCTACAAAAAGTGGGCTCGTTTAAAAGGCTTTTTTTATCCTAACGCAAGTGAACTATGGCCTAAAAATGTGCCATTTTTGCTTATCCACAGCTGCATAATTTCTGTGTCTACCATTTAGAATCACCAATGCATCATTTTTTGCCAGTGGAGTCCTATTTATGCTAGAAACTTCTGCTGGCACAGCTCCTGGTCCTTAGCAATCATATCTTAAAGCATCTCTGATATAAACTGCATGGTTTCTTGGCATGGCTCTAATTTTAGGTCTGCAACCTGTGCAATTCATTAGCAAGAAATGGAAAAGAAGATATCGTAGCCATAGCAGAAAGTGAAACCTTTGTGATATCCAGAATGGAATCCACAAAGACATTAACTGCTGACAGCAGCCTCCAGTACTAAAAAACAGGAGGATTTCCAGCTTTCAAAGTCACCATCTAATTTCAAAATACAGTATCTCTTGTTTTGCAAAAGTTGCTTCTTTAGTAAATTGGTTTCAAGAATCTGTATATATTTATCTATATCTGTATCTATCTATGTATAGATCTACATTGTACAAATCTGTGACCTTGCTTGTCAGAATCCCTTTTGAAATTAAAAGTCGAGTTTGTTCTTATTTGCCAGTTTTTGCTAATCCAGTTCCTGCTGTTGAAATAGGACATCATAGCCTATTTTTCACATGTTCCTTGGTTTTCCTGGAGTAGGTCCATCTGTGTGTAGTTTGGAGAAATCTTATTCCTTTTAAGAGTGATTTAAGTTGCTAATTTTATCTAAATCACCAGTAAATTCTTTAAATGTAGTGCCAGCACACGCAGCAGGAAGACCAAAACTACTGACCCTTTTTCAATATACAAATTATTTTTAAAAAATTACATCCTGTGTTTATGTATATGTAATATGTTAATTAAAATGTGCCTTTGTTAAATCTTTATTTACTATCTTCTTTCTTTTTCCCTAACATCCCAACCAGGTGATTGTGAGACCTGTTTTAAAACATAGATACTGCTGAAATACAGTAAATACGATAACACTAATATATCTATGCTAGCCTTGCTCTTATGGTATCAAAATAATGCATTCAAATCAGTATTTAGACAAGTAGCATGTATTTAAGATTCGTTTTTAATTACTGCAGTTAAGGTTAATACAGATTTCAGGAAGTTGCAGATTTCTCTGATGTTTTAAAACAGAGCATTATGCAATGAGAATGTTGTTAGCTGTATTAATGTTTTATAACTAGAGCTGCTATAATTAAGAGAAATAAGCTCGCATTTTCAGTTGTTCTATTTTTGCTGTACACATCTTAATTATCCTGCTGTGAAGTCTGTAACAGTTTTTCACATTTTTGGGGGCCTTTGTGTGTGTAATGCAGAATTCAAGCAGTTATTCCTGAATAGATTCTTTACTTTGGTATTGCTATAACATAGAAAATATTTTAAAGTGTCATGACATATTGCACTTATTGCATACATGTCATTCAAAGATCAGCAAACAATGTATAAAAATATTTCTGCTTCCTAGGGAACCTGACACTGCTAGTGATGTTTGCTTTTAATATGAAGTAATGAAAAATACTTTCTTCAAATATGTTTGCGTTTTCCTTCTGGGTATTTTTGAAAATACCTTTTAAAACAAGTTCTTATTTCAATTTTAAAATGTAAAAGAATTACATAGAATCAATTTCTGCTCCCATGGTTCTTTGTACTGATGTTTTTCTTTTTTATACAGTTCCAGCAATTAATGGAAATGGTCCTGAATGGAGACAACTGGAACATAAAGCTAATTATTCTGTGTCCTGTGACTTGATACAATGAGTGAGGCTAAGGAAATGCTTTTTATCTCTATAGCAACAACAACAAAAAAATATTATCACATGAACAGTACTAAAAGAAAATAAATCCTATCTTGATTTAAATAGGACTCTGTCTATTTCCTGTTATAAAACCCCAAACCTTTGAACAATACTAAAATAAAAATTTGCAGATCCCATGACAACCACAGAGTGAGTAGTCAGCAGAGAATAGTAACTAGTTTTTGTTCCAAAGGAAATACAGGAAATGGTCTTTCCTATTCCTGAAGATGAGAATTTATTAGACCTCTTAGCAAATAATTTGGTTTTACAGAACATACAGGAATTAGTGAGATTGGTTATGTCCCTAATTACGGGTTTTTTTAAATGTCCTTAGTCTACTTTGAAAAATTTTGAAGTGGAACTTTATTATGCTTTCAAAATTGTTTAAAAGAGCACAGCACTCTTAAAAAAAGGGTCACAGGTGGAATGTAGCAAAGCTAAAATGAAAGGTAATGGAAAAAATCCACTGCTTCTCTTCACTGCTTAAATTATGTGATTGGGTAAATGGATTTCTCTACTTTCTAGGAGTGTGCTTCTACATTAGTCTAGCAGCAATTAGAGAGAAGAGGTTGCTCTGCAAATTGTCTCCATGAACCGTGTAGTTCATCTTTTTATTGTGTAAAACATAAAAAATTGCTCCTAATCAATCCACTTCAATTTTCTGTCTCAAAATCATTTATCATCCCTTTTTGGCCTCGAGTATTTCTAAAATGTTTTCCTGATATTAACTAAAAGGAGGCAGCATTTGTATCAGTGAGCATATTACGGCTATATGAGGTAAATCTTACTGTGGCAGCAACAAAGACTCTACATTATTACCTAAAAGTTCTTAGCAAATTGATTAATGCTTTTAGAATAATTAGTCTGCATTTTAGATGTAATAGTGGTTTCTTATTTAATAAATAAAAGATGCACTTCTTGATTACAAAAATAGACTTATAGAATAGAATCATCATAAAAGATCCTGAATTGGAAGGGACCCAGAAGATTCATCGAATTTGATCCCTGGCCCTGCACAGCACCATCCCCAAGAGTCACCCCGTGTGCCTGAGAGCATTGTCCAAACACTTCCTGAACTCTGTCAGGCTTTGTGCTGTGACCACTTCCCTGGGGAGCTGTTCCAGTGCCCAAACACCCTCTGGGGGAAGAACCTTTCTCTAATATCCAACCTAAACCTCCCTGACAGAACTTCAGGCCATTCCCTCAGGTCCTGTCACTGTCACCACAGAGGAGAGATCAGTGCCTGCCCCTCCTCTTGCCTTCCTGAGGAAGTTGTGACTGCACTGAGGTCTGTCCTCAGCCTCCTCCAGGCTGAACAGACCAGGTGACCTCAGCTACTCTGCATACAGCTTCCCCTTAAGGCCCTGCCCTCGAGGGAGTCAACAGCTCCTCCCAGTTTTGTATCATCTGTGAACTTGCTCAGTGTCCATCCAGTCCTGTGTCCAGGTCATTTATGAAGAAGTTGAAGAGCACAGGGCCAAGGACAGGGCCCTGTGGAACCCCACCAGTGACAGGTCCCCAGGCTGCTGTCACCCCATTCACTGTAACCCCTTGTGCTTGAGCCCTGAGCCAGTTGCTCACCCAGCACATGATGTGTTTATCCAGCTGTGGGCATTTTGTCCAGAAAGATCCTGGGAGAGACAGCATTGAAAGGTTTACTGAAAATACAAGAAGATTCCATCAACTGGCTTCCCTTGATCAACTGCTGTGCCCTTCAGAGGGGATGCTTAAAAGGTGACCAGCAGTGGTGGATGCTGGCACATTCAAAAACATTTTCCGCACGGGACCTTTCTCACTATTACTGTAAGCAGCCTGAAGTTGGCTCTGCCCCTGTCCAGGGTTGAAGTTTTGCTGGCACTTTTCCAGTTGACAAGATTTAAATTTGAGATTTAAGACTTGATCACTTCATGGTCACTGTGGCCAAGACCGTGCTAATCACTGCTTCACTCATGACACCTTCTCTGTTAACAAGCAACACATCAAGGGGAGCATCTTTCCTAATCAGCTCCCTTAGTGCCTGTACCATGAAATTATCATTGTAGGGACTTCTGCCCCTGCCACAGGAGAGTTTTTCTGTGGTTTGTTAGCTGGTGCAATAACTCAGGACATCTTACTCTCACATAAGCCTCACATAAGCCTTGGTGAAGTAACCCAGGACAGTTTGCGTTCTAGTGAGTTATTACAGCAACATGAGATTGATGCTTTCAGTTGATAGTAAACATTTTGCTGTGGAAGCAGATGTGGAAAGATAAGTTGGAATTTCTGACTGACAGTTCACTTTATAAACTATAAAAGCTACACCATACTTTCATAAAGCAGAAATCTTCTGCACATTCCCTGAAATGTGTGGTGTTTTCTCCTGGAAATTGGGATGTCTACTTCGTGGTGACTCTCCTGGGGGCTGAGTGAAAGGACTCTGTGTATGCTATCATCAATTCAGTGGTAAATTACATTCACCCATAATTTATACTATTTCTTTGCTAGCTACGATATAGGTGCCTTTATGTCATGCACTGTTTTATGTAATCTACTAGTAGTCCTTTTTGTTTTATCCTGTCTAGTAAATAAAAGGCCTTTACTTACCATGTTACTTCATGTCTATTCAATAAATAACTCATTTTATAATATACCTGATCAACCATCCTTAAGAACTTGCAAGCCAGAGTGATTTAGCTGGGCCTAGGTAGAGCACTTGCCAAAAGTCTGAGCCTAAGGCAGGGCTTGTCTAGAGCTCTCACTCGATCCATAACAGTCATACAGGTGTTTTAGGAATCTTCTGAATCTCTTTGTGTGGGTTTCCCAATTTACATCTGGCAAGTTGAACTCCCCTGTCAGGGCAAGGACAGCTGATTTACAGGTGTCTCGTAGTTCCTGGAAGAATAATACGTTGGCATTATCATCTGGCTAGGATGTAGTAGATTCTCACACTGACATCCACATTATTTGTTTGTTCCTTAATCCTTTCCTAAAGGCTCTCAACTGTGCCAGTGCCAACTGCAAGCTCCATACATTCCAGTCTTCCATCACATACAATGTCACCCACCTACATCTCCTGCCCTGCCTATCCCTCCTAAAGATCCTGTAACCATTCAACATGGCATTGATCTCTTCTCCAACATGAGTCACAGGACTCATCCCACTAAGATTCACTCATGCCAGTGATGTCATATCTCTAGGATTGGACCAAGACTTTGACCTCCTTTTGCTTACTCTTCATGTTGCACATATTTGTGCAGAAACATTTCAAGTGCGGTTCATTGTAGTTAACGCCTCCTGGAGCAGACTGAAGGATGTCTCTAGCACTCTGTTCCTCAAGTTTTGGTGTGCCATCCCATTCCTTACCACCAGCCAGCCTGGTTTTGTACCTTCCCCCCTTCAAATCTTGTTTAAAGGTCTACCAATGAGTGCTTCTAGTTCCTGTGCTAGAACCTTTTTCCTTCTCTGAGAAAGCTGCATCCTATCAGATGTCGGCAGACCGGGTGTTAAATACACTATCCCATGGCCAAAAAGTTCAAAATTTTCCCAGTGACATCAGACTTGGAGCCATGCATTGGTCTGAGAGATCTGCCTGTTCCTTTTGTTATTCTTCCTTGCTACTGGGACAACCAAGAAAAACCTGAGCTCCTGATCCTTCAACCAATCATCCCAATGTGATGGTTCAGTGCTGAACTAGCTAACATTTTGAAAAAGAATCAAAACCATTTTGAATTTTCCTTCTTACAGATAGCAAGTCACTTACTAAATAAGGGTTCTTTTTGGCTTATGTTCCTCTGAGACTTACAGAGACTTCTCCTTTTGTGAACAGCAATATTTTGTATGGGCTTAATGATAGTCATTGGCTCCTAGAATATGATATTCTTTGTATTCAGGTGAAAGAACAGTAGAGATATGATTTTCATGGCAGGCTACTAGTTTGACAGGAAATTATTAAATCTCTGTATTTTCTGTAGTATGCAGATGTAATGTTCATGGCTGGAGTATTGCAAGGCTAATTAATTGCACTTAAGATCTGCACTGGCAGATGAGGTTCTAAAAAGTACTAATGTCTGAATAAATATTTTGAGTCTAGTTTTGTAATACTCTGGAAAACAATTATATTATTACAGCTGTTTAAAAACAAGAATTCTATTTCATTATAACAGTCAAGCTGCTAAAATTTGTTTCTCTTCTACACTGGAGTATACCGAAAACCTTTAAAGCATTTTCACAGGGAAAATTGATTAAAATACCATCTTCTGAATAAATTATTCAGGTCTTTAATTTCATCTTCTCTCAACTGAAATAACTGCCTGACTTAGGATCTTTAAAATCTTTCCAACAAAAACTCTCAAGGGCTAAATTAATGTCTTTGATACACTTCAGCTTGAACAATAAGGATATTTTCGCAAAAATGTGGTTTTTTTAAATGCTGCAACCAGATTTACTGGTTTAAATATTTTCTGATCAGTTAGATCTTGTGATGTACCTGTACGTATTCTAACAGAAGCTATGATATAAGGTTATTCAAATTTGACTTCCATATCTATTTTTAATTTTGCTGAAATCAGTGGCACCACAAATAAATCATGTTCAGAATGTCATAATGTTCCTATTGGCGTCCAATAATGATACTTGAAAGTTCATTAAGGTAGCTAGACGTCTTCTCTCATTGTTTAAGAATTAATTTAGTGCAATTGTTCTGTACAGTGTGTGTGAAACTTTAATGCCCACAGCATATTGTGGCACCTGGCACCAGAGAACTGAGCAGTGAGCAAGTAAGCAGATTCAATTCTGACTCACAGATGGATATGCGCAACCAAAATTCACATTTCTATGCATTCTGATTTGTATATGGATATGTGCAAACTAAAATTCACGTGGTTTGACTGGTCAACAGCATGCAAGTAAAGGAAAAAAAAGTTCAAATTCATAAATTACAGGTTGACTTTTTAAGATAGATTGGAAGTCTCTTGGACCCAGTCAAAGTTTGTGCTGGAAATTTTCTGGCTCAGATTTCTAATTTGAATGCTGCTTTATGGTGAGTTAATCATTTTAGGTGAAGGTGTCCCAGAACAACAACAGGGATTTCTATATGCTTCCCAACTTACTTTCACAGCTGGTGAAAGCTGGCTTGGAAAAATGGAAAATAAATTCTTATCCCTGGAGACCTAATATCTAATACTGATAAAAGTATTACTACTAGTGCTCAACAGGATTCTCCAAGATTTGTTGTGGTCAGGGAATGGGTCTCTCTGGTTCTTCAGAATGTTGGGAGGAGGGATGTGGGCTGTGTTACAAAAAGACTTCTCATGATGCTTGCTTACTACATCCACAGCCTCTGAATTTGGGTTTCAAACAGCAGATGAGAAATATTGTTTACTGTCCTCCAATGAGAGTACACACAGTTCCAGATAGGATACTGTATTACTTGTAAGTGTGGGAAGAGATTGTTCAGAAATATTTGGAAAAGTTTGGTGCTTCTGAGTGCACATAAAGGGTTGGTTGGAACACAAACACAATTTAGAATGCAGCCAATAAGGTCATAATGCCATTACAGGTGCTAGGGTGGAAGATTGCAGGTCTGCATTATCTAGTACGTGTACAAGCTAGCTGTATTATAAGCTAGTGCAACAAAGGCAAGCAGGTAGGTAGGCAGAAGAAATTAGAACTTGGTTCCAGTATTACAGGAGTTTTGAAGGATGTTACTACATCTTTTCAAACCTCCTGTTAAATAAGGATGTAGACTTAGCTTAACTGCTACTGTGTTATCAGCATGAAAGTGCAGGTTTCTGTACATGAAAACGTGAAGGACTATAGGTATAGAGATTTTTATATGAATACAGATATGTACCCTTTCTATTTTTTCCAGAAAAACAGGAGAGGTGTGCAACTGAATTATTTACCCATTTGTCGATATGTGGCTCTGGGAAGTGTGACGTATTTTATTTCTTAAACACTGTAACCATAACCCTAAGTTAATACCACCTTGTAAACAAAGTCAACAGTTTTTATCCATGCACTTCAATATACTCTGCCTGAGACCAAGCTACAGCCCATGTACCTTCCACTCAAAGTGACTGCAAATGTGCTTCTGTGAGCCTTTATCTGCTTCCCAAACCCCAAAGCTAGCTAGAGCTTGGCTGGAGATGCAAGCTTACAGCTGCTGACATTTGAACTGCTGCTATACACTACTAGTCTTCTTCACTGGTCTCACAGGCAGAAGTATAGCAACCTTTGTCAGATTTGCATGTTCCTAGAGATTCCTGAAAAAGTAGGAATCAGAAAGGACAGCATTTTAAATGCAAATTATTTCTCCAAATAATTAAGTCAACAGACTTTTCTGAGAAAAGGTCTGGAATTTCCTGTTAGCTACTCTTGTACTCCAAAGAAGATGAATAATTCAGCTGATAGTCAGGCAGCAGAAGTCTCTGGCAGGTCTGTGACAAAGAACTTGGTCTGCTTTAATTTACTAGCCCTTCAAGATCTCACGCTTTTCTTTACCACTATGGGTCCAGTAGAAATTCACTGAGTAATCACAGCTGTGGGAGGGATGAGAACTGAGGGAAGCAACATGATCCCAGGCACTGGGCTTCAGACTGGACCTTGTGGCGACTTATTAAAAAACAGAGGTTAATCTGTCTACCAGGAGTGGAAAACTAAGGTGGCTGGAACATGATCATGTGATTTGTCTGTGCAAATAAAGCTTAATATGGCATCAGGGTCTTCCTCTATAGTGTGATCCTCAGTGTGGGGCTAGGTACTTAGGCATTTAGGTGCAGGACAAGACTGTTGTCGTTTAGGAGTGGTATTCCCCAATTTAGTAATCCCATTGAAACCACACCACCACTCACTTCCCCTCCTCACACTCCAACAGAAAGCACAAAAGGCAGAGATCATGGACTAAGATAGGAACAATTTACTGGAAAGAGCAATCAGGCAAGAAAACAAACAGTAACAGCAACAATACTAATAGAAAAAATGTACAAAGAGAGGGCGGTTTACATGCAAAATGCTCACAAAGCTCAAGACATTGAAACATCTGCCAATGAAACATCTGCTTCCCTCCATTTGCCGCCACCCACGAGTCAGTGTAGAGGTAGAGCGCTGGCCACTTCTCTCACTCAGTGATATCCAAAGCCAGCTGGACAGCTTTGAGCTCTGGAACCTGACTTGATACACCTTGTCCCTCAATAGCTCCTGCGACTCACCACATAGGGCTCCGTACGGCTGCTTTCCATTTTCACTGTATCCCTACGATATGGCAGGAACTGCCAGTGAGGAGAGTGTGTTATTTTCATTTTCAAGTAGCTGGTTTTATGGTAGGGGCCTCCTTAGAATGTGTCACCTTCTTGTCCTCCTCGTCGTTCAGATGATAATCCAAAATTTCCACCTGGGGGACAGTTAGTGATGACTTCCAAGACCCCTGGGTATTTGGGGTTCCTATTTGAGCTTGCTGCATGATCAGCATGACCCACGTACTCCCCATAGCACCAGTGTCATGCTGTGTGGAGGGGACTTTCTCTTCGAACATCCAGCTCAGCACTGGCAGCCGGACTGCCACACGGAGCTGTGCATCAGTGACAATCACTTCTGAAGAACCTTGAACCCCTCTCTAAGATGCCAGTATCTCTTTTTCTGTTGGGCATGGCTGGCCTTGGATCCTTTGTTTCCCCAACTCCAGAACCCCATGGGTCATCCTTGAGACTCCCCAGGTACTTTTTGTCAAAGGTTCCAGGGATGACCGTTCTCTGTAGCTGCAGTGTAGAGAAAATTCTTCACGCCTTGCCCTGTCCTGACTGGCCCAAGGGCTACCACATGAGCAATTTTTCTGTTTAATTTTTTCAAAAGCTTGTTGTTGTTCAGAGTCCCAGCTGAAATCATACTTGTTCTGTATCACATGATAGAGAGGCATTATAACATGACTGACATGTAGTGTCAGATTATAGTCTGGACCATGTATTTATACCAATTTTGCAAACATAGTCTGTTTGCTAGAGTGCAGATAAATACAGTCTTATGGAGCACATTTAAGTTCTAAGTATCCTCTTAAGGGGATTATCCTGAATTTGTTTCAATGTGAGTAGGCAATTCATACTGCACAGGAGGCCTAGCAGTAAAGAGAGCGGCAGTCTTTCAAGCCTTGTTAGAAGAAGAGTTCATGGGGAAAAAAAGAATGGAAGTAAGTGTAAAATTATAAGAGTTCAAGTTTTTTCTTAGAACAGAATACATCCAGAGGATGTTCCTCTAATAGGAAAAAAGTGAGACAAGACCAGCAAAAATCATAATGAACTTCTCAATCCCAGTAAGAAAGATGAAAAACATTAAGACCCAGAAAGAAAAGAAACAAAAAATACAAGAACAGAAAGAAAATGATAATGAAAGAACCTAACAAAACAACATTAACAATGGTAATTATAGGCAGAAAAATAGGGATCTTTCAAGGGGAAGAATTCCGTAAATAGGAACAGTCTGCTTTGAAAAACCACTTGTGAAAGAAGTATTCAGTAAAGAGGACGAGTCATCTGTAGATGATTAACAGCACAGTGGAACATGATCTTCTCTTCGTTTGTAGAGGTAGTAGAAACTCACTCTTTTTTCTGCTAGGTATGTTTTGTTCTCATGCAGTTTCACTAGCAGCACCTTCAAAACCTACTTTCTTGATTTATATTTTGCGTTCTCAGTATTCTCACAGACCTCGAAGTCTCGTTGGTGACCAAACTGGTCTAATAACTGACGGAGAGCTCAGGGTCCATGTGGTGCCAGTTACACAGTTGTCTCTTCCTCCAGCCAACCCAATACCCAGCCAACCTCTAAACTCTATTGTTAAGAGCCTTTCTCTTCCTAGGACGCATTGCCCAGTCTGCAATCAGTACAACCAGTAAGAATGAAATTCCTATTTGCCTTTCCTGAGTCTTCCACATGAAAACATTTAGGAAACTTTGCAAATTTTAATTAGAAGAAGCCAAGTCATAGATTTCTGGTTACCTGCTGGTACAAAGCTGCCAGGGTTGCAGTGGTGGTGGGTAAGGGAAGAGAACTGATGTGTGACACCATCCAGCAAGACATCCTTGTCTCTAAACCAGAGACTGCTTAACATCTTTGTCAGCAATATGGAGTGTGGGATTGAGTGCATTTCCAGCAAGTTTGCCAGTATTACCAAGCTGTGTGGTGTGGCTGACACACTGGAGGGAAGGGATGCCATCCAGAGGAATCTTGACGTGTCAAATACACCTATATGTCTGAAGACAGTAGTTACTGTTACTTGTTCTTTAAAACACAACTCTGACTTATTCCAAGTCTGGTCCAAAAAATATTTTATCTGGTGAACAAGGGAATACTTGCTTATGTAGAGTTGTACAGTTCTGGAGTCTGACCAGTCAGAGTCATAGATATTGTTTCCTGCCTTTCCTTAAGGTACATTTTTGTGTCTGACTGCCAGGCTATGTGCATTCTATAGATCCTATAGACATAGTGGACTGGGAGTAGAAATAGGAATGGGAAACAAAAACATGTTTTCTCCTGTGAGAGGATGATATTAATGCAGGCCCCTGTTGTTGGGCTTTAGTCAGTGCACTTTATGAGCTGGAATAGCAACAGATGCTCTGTCACCCTGTTCTGCTTTTAATGACGAGCACCCATTTTGCCTCAAACTCAGAATAATAAATCTCAGAAGCCAGTGAAGTCAGCTGAAATATCCTCAGGTGTGACAAAGTCAGCAGTTTGTACTGAAAGGCTCCAGTTTATCTTCTTACAATGTCAATTTAAGATGCTAATTATGCTAAGCATTTTGTGCCTTAGCGTTTTGTTGCATATTGTTCCTTGTTTGCCAAAGCACTGATAATTTTGGGCTGGCAATTTATGTGGACTGACAGTATAAATGAGTGAATCTTTTCATTTGTATTTATAACATATTCCTTTAAATGTCTTTGTTTTTTCTTCCTCAATAGACTCTAATTAGACTTTCTTTTTAGTTCCTTCTCTGCCCATTCCTTTTCAAAAAGCATTTTGTATTACTTTGACATATTTAGTTCAAAAGTTCAATGTTCTTGATAAATACACTTCTTGGTATGTAAAGGTAACCTTGCTTTTAGTAAGCCATCAAGAAGCCCAGTTCAATGCCGAGAAAAACACACCCCTGCACATATTAAAGAAAAATAATCCACAAATTCATGCATCGTCTTCCTTTACTCTGTGAAGACTAGACTAACTAATCTTTACTAATTCATATTTTTACCTGTGCCATTTGTTTTATTTGCAGTCTTAGCTGTGAATTTCTGGATGTTCAAATGGTTGTTCTTAACAAATAATCTATTCCTCTTAATTTTGTTCATTCCTTTTGCATTTCATTTGCATTTGTTCATTTCTAAAGTATTTCATTTCTTTATGAGTTATTGTTGATTTGCAAACCTGACATGTCTATATGTTTCTTTCAAATCTCTAGTCTGCACATTAAAATGGAAAAGTGATAAATTTGAATGCCAAAGACATAGAACCAGCCAACAGCCAACAGAGGTCAAACAGACATTATCAGGCTTTCATAACTACAATTTACAGAAGAGGTTGGGGGTTTTTTGTAATTATATTTGAAAATAAACTTGATTCAGGTCTACTGGATAATATCAACTAGACAAAACAAAATCGTTTTTATCTGACTGTACTCACCTGCAGTGTTACAACTCTTGACCTTGTTATTCTGTAGACTTGAAATAAACTGACTTTTCACAATTCTTGTTAGTCTTGTTTCAAGTCCATAAAGAAACCTCATATACTGAGGTGTGTGATACACAACCTTTAAAGATAACATTTCAATCTGTATCCCTTAACATTAGTTAAATTATTTTTGTTTCACATTTGCCTCCTTTAAACAGATGAAAGTGGTGTGCTCTCTGTTGCTGGAAATCAACATTAATAAAGATGGTAAGTAAGCAGGCATCTCATCTTTCCCATGCCAGATGTTCACTAATTGTAGAACTGAATAATGGATAATAACACATCCTAGCGTATTTATCAATCCACATATCTTTTTTACAATGCAAAAGAGGTCATCTGAGACTTTTGTTGGTTTTTTTCAGCTCTTATTATTCACTAACAAGGAGCTGCCTTAAAGGGTTGCTGTGTGAAAGAGAGGCCACATTACCTGGAAACAATAATGGAGTGTGATACCGCATGAAATAGTAATTTGCTTTGACCACAGCTGGGAACAGTTGCTATAATCAGTATCACTCAGAACTGAAGTTACACTTACAAAAGGATATGAGGTGAGATGGGTTTAACAGTGACCAAACCAGCTTGTTTCCCAAGAACACCAAACCTCTGAAAGAAGAGGAGGGGGAAAAAAGGGTGAGATGATCACCATATTGTTAACATCAGAGTTAACAGCTTCATTACCTGAAAAAAATGCGCTGCCATTTTAGTGAGCTCTAAAGGGAACAGTAACAGGATAATTATTTTCAGAACACACAGACCACTGTATTGTTCACTAGGACTTTAAGGTCAAAACCAAAATTAAAACATGAAAAGGTTTTTTTTAATCCCTTCAGATACTTCACAGAGAAAACTAGAAAAATGCCCATGAAAAACAGAGTCCTAATTCTGAAAGAACTATAATAATAAGAACCATAATAACAATAAACAATGAGGGTAGGGAATTTAGTGTGAAAGCAGTTAACAGACAGTTCAGCTACCCAGCTTTGCCACGGCAAACTAGCTCTCCATCACTGCCTGATGACTGCAAGACTTCTGGTCCCTGATTTTCCACTGAAATAATAAAAACGTTCCTGTTTTTGAGCAGTAGAAAATCAGCTATTCAACACATCCAGGAGTAAGCATTGTGCATGTTTTTAAAAATTCCTAATCAGAAACAGCAGATTTTGAACATTTCTGATGGAAGGCTGAAAGAGAAAAGAAAATGAAACATATTTTAGTGGAACTATTATATCAAGTGTTATTAAATGACACCTGGCATCTGTTTGTCACTTTTCTTTCTCTTTTCCAGTCTCCTTGCCAAGTGGCTGCTAATAAATAGATTTAACCTGTGCCATCTGTTGTTTTACTGTAGACCTGTGTGCTGCAGCCTCCTGTTTACTATAGCATTATATTTAATCCATTTTCTTTTGCCAATGACATTTAAGATATACACACATCCAGGTGAACCAGACAACCATTGTTTAGAAGTGAAGAGAGCCTCCTCGAGCATATGTTATACTACATTCTCTTTCATTAACAAGACCCACTTAGTCTTGGAGTGCACTTGTGTGCATCTTAGTTGTGTTTGTGTAAAGGAGGCTATTTATTAATGTACTATTCTGGAAAGGCCAGGGGAATCCCCATATGGTCGATTGTATAGCTGATTAAGTAATTGAAGAATTAAACATAAAGAGCTCTGGTTCTTTCCCATGATTAGACTTCCTTCTTGATTCGCAGCATTTTTCATTGCAAGGGGCAAACTACTGCTGTTACTGCAGTTCCTGATAAAATAATTTTGACTGTCACAAGAAGAGGAACTGGTAGCACTGAAATTTCTTTTGCTGAGCGGAACAGTAGACTGTAATTCTTACGGTCTTTCTGTCCTCATCATAGAAGCCAGAACCCGGCCAATAAAAGTTTATTAAAGGTGGTGTGCAAGCACTGAAAATAGATCTATCTTGCTGTCATATACACAGAGATTAGGCACAAATGAGTAAATACACTTTTTTTTCTTTTCCAAAGATTTTTAGAGCTATGCCTACCTGTGTCATGAAACACAGTTGTGTTACTGTCTGGTAAAAATATGAAATATTGCAGATAAATCATTTGGGCAAGATTTTGCCATTATAACATGAAAAACTTTTAAATCATTTTAGTCTGGTAAATGGCTTCAAATCTGGGTGTCTGGAGAGTGCTCAAATAATTGGGGTTTCTTTCCTTGCGTAAGAGACTAAGTAAAGATGTCCTGGGTTTAAGAAACCCTAAATATGTGCAGGTATTGTATGAATGAACTGAAAGGGAGCTGCAAGCACTAAGTGCATTAAACAATGAAAATCAAGAGATGAAGTTGCAAACAGTCTTTCCCCCATCTTTTTGATGAAAATCCTTTGAAGAAGTGATGCTTCCTAATTCATGCTCATTTCAGGACTCAAAACTGACAATAAAGAGATTTGGCAAAGGATCTTTAAAGCAGGTGGCCAGGATGAGTAATATCCTTATGCAACAACAGATTTTTCTGTGGTATTTCTGAGCTCATCATTAAGAGAGGTTAGCAAATCCTAATGTTATTTAATTGCTAAATAATTAGCTTCTTTGTGTGAAATGTAGGCTTCTCCTAAAGATTTTTTTTGTTCTTCAGATAGTCAGTTCTTCAAAATGATACTTCCAAAGACAATAATATCAATTCAATGTCTGAGTTGTACTTACAGCACTAAAAATAAAAATGTAAATTAATACTTAAAGACACCTTAAAAATATAATTGCATCATTAAATATTGGTTTAAATCAGATTTTCCACATATCTTCTCTTGTTTATAATTTTTTTTCAATATCACAGTGTCCTAGTATTTAAATTCAATTAAGATTGACATAAACACTCCATTTTTCCATTTCTCGTTCTTTTATTTGATACTGCATCATGAATCACAGAATCATAGAATTATTAAAGTTGGAAAAGACTTCTAAAATCATCATGTCCAACTGTCAACTTAGCAACACCACCATGTTCACTGCTAAACAATGTCCTCAAATGCAATATCCACACATCTTTTAAACACTTTCAGGGATGGTAACTCAAGCACTTCCTTGGGAAACCTGTTCCAATATTTGACAACATTTTCAATGAAGAAATATTTCCTAATACCCAATCTAAACCTTCCCTGGTGCAACTTGAGGCAATTTCCTCTTGTCCTTTCACTTGTCACCTGGGAGAAGAGACCAGCCCCTACCTAGCCAAACCCTCAGTTCAGGTAGTTGTAGAGAGTTGAAACGTTTAATTTAATTTCTTCCCTGATCACAGAATATTCTGAGTTGAAGTTATAAGGTCTCCCTGGGAACTCCTTTTCTCCAGGCCAAACAGCCCCAGCTTCCTCAGCTGCTCCTCACAGGACTTGTGCTTTAGACCCTTCACCAGCCTTGTTGCCCTTCTCTGGACACACTCCAGCACCTCAATGGCATTACTGAAGTGAGGGGCCCAGAACTGAACACAGGATTCGGGTGCAGCCTCACCAGCACCGATCAGGAGGAACAATCCTTTCCCTGGTCCTGCTGGCCACACTATTGCTGATCCAGGCCAGGATGCCATTGGCCTTCTTGGCCCCCTGGGCACAGTTGGCTCACGTTCAGCTGCTGCTGACCAGCACCCCCAGGTCTTTTTTGGCTGGGCAGCTTTCCAGCCATTCTGACCCCATCCAGAAGCACTGCCTGGGGCTGTTGTGACCCAAGGGCAGACCTGGCACTACACCTCGTTGAGCCTTGTACAATTGACCTCAGCCCACCTCTCCAGCCTGTTGAGATCCCTCTGCAGAGCCTTCCTGCCCTCAGCAGATCAGCTCTCCCACCCAGCTTGGTGTCACACGTAAACTTGCCGGGGGTTCACTCAATCCTCTCACCCATGTTGTGATGAAGCTACTAAACAGAGTTGGCCCCAAGACTGAGCCTTAGGGAAAAACAATACTCAGGAAGGAAACTTTTCATTTATTAATTGCTTGGTTTATATATTTTACTTGTAAGTTGTGACTTTACAAGGTTCAAAATACTGCACAAACTTAAAAGGTGAAATCTTCCAATCTTTAAATTTTAAAAAATATGTAAAAATGTTTAGCTAAGAACTATCAAGATTGTATCATGTAAAAAAAAAAACCTAAAAACTGAAATGTAGGCTTTTTTTGGGCTATTTTAATAGTGATATGGATGATAATTTTGCTGGTGTTCAAATGTCATGACCATTTTTTCTTTTTCCCTTTATTTAAAATAAAAAAAAAAATCCCTAGTGTCTCTACTGAAGGCTAACAACATGCAAGGTATAACTACAACAGCTATATTGGTTGATGTCCAAGGATTACCTTAAGAACATGCAGGAATTAAAGCACAGATGACATGATACCTACAAAAATGAACCAAGAACTCATACAAAACTTAGACACATAAGGGAAGAAGTCAAGGGAATGAGGAGAGAGACTGTGCAAATGCGCAAGAATTGGATTAGAAAAGCCAAAACGCACCTGCTCCTTGACTTCAGACTTTACTGGTAGGATCCATCTTCAGGGGTGCCAGGCCCCTGAGACCCATGCAAAAATCTGAACTGAGGAAGACTTACCCTTGATGCAGAGGATCAGCTTAGGGAGTGTTTGAACAGAGCAGACACGCGCAATCCATGAGGCCTGATGGGCTGCACCCACAAGAATGTAGTCAAACATTGAAACAGGCTTATAAAGATGTGGTTGATGCCCCAAACTGTCAGGGTTTTAGTGGGTAGCTAGTGATCTGTGCCTAGAATTTTCAAACTAAAGCAGATTTCCCAGCTCGAGCACCAGTCTTGGAACTTGTGTCTGCAAGACTGAGGTGATCTTAGTGTACTAATTAGCTGTGGCCCCAAGGACCTGATAGAAAGATACTACCTCACAGGAAACATGATTTTCTAATAAGACAGAGTCCAACATATCCATATTTGTCTTTGTTTTGAGTGCTTTTTCCCATCCTATAATACCCAAATAGTGCCAGCTGAAGAACTATCTGAAAATAACAATAGCTGTAAACTCTCCTTTCTGGCTTCTAGCTTCAAAATAGCTCCTCAACAGATGCTATGCAAGGACTGCTTTTCTTGCCATCTTTGGGGTAAGAATTTCATAATTTCTTTCATATGTAAATGCTAAACTTCTAAAGAAAAACATTGTTAATGTTGTTGCTCAAGGATTTCAAAGCATCAGAGCTCAGTTCAGAAAAGTCTGTACTTAAACACCTGAAATGCCTGAACTAGAAATGACTGCTGAGATGGTTTCCACCTTAGCCTGGCACCATCCAAATACAAAAATTACTAAAATGAAAGCCAGGAAAGCAAGAAAGCCCATGAAAATGTAGAAGACAAAATTCATTTTGGGTCCCCTTTTCTGAGAATGTGCTCACTTCAACATTAACAATATCCAGCATTTGAGCATGCTACTAAACATGAAGATCTATTTCTCCATGCATTTTAAAGCATACAGATTGACACAAAGACTGCTCCCAAAATACATCAGGCACCTCTATTTGGTCAATTTCTATCTCCTCTTGCAAGCATCCGATGCAGTGAGGATATAGCACATCTGGGAACTTTGATAGCAAGATGATTTGTTACTCTCACAAATGTTTATGTGCATCAGAAGTGGATAGATTAAACACTTTGTGATGGGATGCAGATCTGTTCACCTCCACATGTGTGCTGAATTTGGTGCAGGCTGACTGGAGCTGAAGCCGTGGGTGACTGTCTAATGGGAAATAATGAGGCAGTTTTATTTATAAGTCCTAATGACAAATGCACCTTTTAGAAGTAGCAAGCCATCCTCTCTAGAGCTATTGGTTGGCTATAGTAGGAGCTGTTCTGCCCAGAGTGGAATGTGGAGTGAGGTGAGAGTGAACCCGTAAAGGGATATTTCTGAATCTCAGTGAGGAAAGCCCAACAACAAATGGCTAAATGAGGCATATGTTTTAATAAAAAAGAATAAGAGGGGGATTACAGATAGTGAGAAGCATTTTACATCCACTCAGATTACAGGCACCCCATGTTTGTGCGGCAGCAGACAGGGCCTTGAGGGTTTTCCCATGGCACACTGCCTAGAGCAGATGCTGTCCATGGAGAGAAACTCTCCTTTTCTGTCATTCACCATCATGTATAACTTCCTTTCAAGTAAACAATTTTGGGAATAATGCAAAAATTATTTAGCTGCATTACCGATTCTGTCTATTCTGCTGCTATAAATCTTTCCCTGATGGGTGATTATTGATATGGCAGAAAAACTCTTAATTTTTTATTCCGAAGATATACTTACACTATTAGGCACTCTGAAACTCAATGTCGTGTCCCAAGGCAGAAAAAAGGGGGTTGCTCCTGTTGTAAATAACCAAGATGTAGCTGCTAAACACTGCCAACAATACATATGTTACTTTTTTACTTCAGGTAAAATCTAATTAATTTCTAATAATGACTCATGCTGGAAGACCACTGTGTTGACTTCCAAATTTTTATCTCTGTTACAGGTAATATATTTGTGTTAGCTAGAAGAATTGAAAATCAAGTTTGTTGAGCATCTTGTGCTTGAATTTGTAAGAATAAAACAGAGTTCTTATTATATTCCAAGAACAATTTACATATTAGGTAAAAGACACATCAGAATTTTTAATTCTGGCAGACGCACTGGTGGTAATAACATAAGAATTTTGTAATTAAATTACAAATCCTGCAACTAAAGGCCTTCCTCAAGGAAAGAAGTTGTATTAGCCATCTTGCATATCAATCTTTTATATAAAAAAGTAGCTGGGAATAATAAATGTCAAAATGATCTGCAGAAATGCAATCTCTGCTGCAGCTTTGGGTTTCTGAAGCTTCTGGGTTTTTTTCTTTATTTTTTAGAGTCTGAAGAGTAATCCTGCCAGACCCAACAGTCCCTACACATGGGATGATTTACAGGGATATCATAGCCATGTCCTGTGAATGGAGGTAGGAATGGAGAAGGTAGGCTGCGCTCTGTGGACAAAGAGGCTCCAGGGTCCTTGTGAAGAGTAGGGAGGAGATGCAGAATGCAAGCGAGACAAAGTTGGTCTAGTGAGGTACTGCATGGCCTCATTTTTCAGCAACTTCACAGGAGCCTCTTTATATTGGCATTATGCCACTCACTGCTGGGCACAGCAAATTTACTAGGTCACTCATGCCACAGAGGAGTTAGGATAGTTCACTAGAAAAGTACTAGGTTTCCTGTCAGGTTTTCGGCAAGAAATATGAGGGCTGTGGCAGAACTAACACATCAGAAATTTTCTTGCACCTTTTAATTCTTAATAGCCACGTTCTATGAAGAATCTGTTTCTTTCTTGCACAAGTAAAATTTTAGGTTTTATAATAGCTAAAGCAAATATAATGAGAACCCCTTCTTCCCCCTTCATACACTCCTTCGGTGAGTGTGCCCCTCTCCCTGGGCAAAGTGTGGGCCCTCATCCTTGAGAAGTCTCCCAGACTCCACTTAGTTGCTGTGATCACGCTGGTCTTCATTCTCAGTCCTACACGCAGCTGCCCCTTCTCCCAAGACAGGCTGCAACTCACAGAGGAGCTCTCTCTCTTTGGTATCCACCATTGCATCCTGCTCTCCTGCCACCAAGGGCTCCAAAGGATGACCCTGCTTGCCACAGGCTTGTGTGCTCTATGTCCTTCTTTGTCTCACCCCAGAAGAAATGGCCTGGCAGCGTTAGACGTCAGTCCCTGAGGGTGGCTAATCCTCCAGCTTCCTCTCCATGGGATGCCTCCTGTGATGGCTGCTAAGTCATTCTGGATCATTTTCATAACAGAATCACATGGCATCTCCTCACATCTATCATCTTAAAAGGCTGGGTCTCAGGCTACTTTAAAGCCTCTGTCAGTTATTCCCATGTTTATCTGAAAGGGTCACAAGGAGGTATCAGAGTCTTCTTGATCACCAGCAAAAGCCTTCACAGGCTCTTTTGGAGAGGAAAGGGTCTGAGCTGCCAAACGTTGCTGAGCTACAACATACAACCCCTTTTGTAAAAATTGGCTTTGAGCTCACAGATGGAAGGAGAAAATATGGAGAAGTGTATACCCTAGAAGCTCTTTCAAGAGCCAGCTGGCAACATTTGTTGTGTTGTACTTTTCAATGCACTTGGCTGCCACTGTGTTATCACAATTTCTTTTTGAACTGGTGAAATAAGGTATGCTGCATACAAAACTACTTTGCTAGAATTAATTTCCCTCATTTTTCCCATGTTACAGTCCTGCTACAGATTGCACAGAGGAAGTATACTGTTACCATAACACTAGAGTAGTTAAAAAAAATGATTAGAGTTAGTAAACTTTTGAAGTCTTTGAGTTCTTTGAAAATTCTCTTTGCTAGAATTTTCAGAACTTTCTTAAGTATTGTGATCTGTACAATAAGGTTGTATGAATCCCACTTAGAAGATGGCCAACAGTGATTCAGAAAAAAAGTCAGAAGGATGCAGACTCCCTATTCCAAAATTATTTATGATTTAGTTAGCTGCTGGAGCACTTATAAGCTCTTTCAAAAGCCGCTATAGCTCCTGTCCAAGCTCAATGTGATTTGAGAAATCATGAAGTTCTGCTTTAATTTACCAGAAGAGTAATTTAGTAAGCCATAAATTATTTCAGTGACCCATGAGAAACACCCTTCTGTTAAAAATTTTAAAAATTCAGAAAGAAAATATTTTTCTTCTCTTCCTTCTTCACACATTACACAAATTCCAGGATTGGACTTGTATGTATTAGAAGCTAAACAGCTATTAGGTAGTTTGTCATTGCAGTTTATTTATTTAACTTCTATGCCTACAAGAAATATGAGACATATCTAGACTTCATAATATGGAAACAGAACATTGTGCCTCCTGGCAACAGTGCATGCAAATAATATGAACCTGCTGCCAATGTACAACGATCCTCTCAGGTAATTTCTGTCTTCCTTTATAAATAAGAGAGATTAAGAGTTTATGAATGATTGCAGCTTCAGATCACATGCACCTTCCATTTTTAGAATATGTAATATAAAATTTAAATTAATCCACACTTGGGTGAACATATTGTACACAGGTCACTACTAAGATATTTACTTAAAAATCACTGATTGCTTTAACACATTTCTACATTTGACTGTCAGGCTGCTAATCAATACCTTGAGAGTGTGAGAACTCTCTTTGCTCGTACATGCCACTCTACGTTCACACAGCCTGGCTTGAAACACCAAATACATACATAAACACAAACTAATACTAATACACCATGTCCCTGGCACCACTCTTTCAGGTCAGAAGGTGTTCCCAAAGCATTGTTTCCACCTCTTCAAGCCCTGACATCATTATACTCTAATGCTAAATGGTCAAACACCTAACAGACCTTCTACCTCACTAGCTCTTATATGCTAACCTTTTCAGTGGTCATGACAGAACCCTCAGTTCAAGTCAATTAATCTCCTTTATGAGCAGACCCAGCATCTTCAACCTGGAAAGCACTGTTATCAGGTTACAAAAGTCCTCTCACCTGTAGCTTGGTTTAATTTCATTAGACTGGGATCTCATGTTTCTGGTCTTGATTTCCTCAGACATGCATCCAGATGGATGGACACATAATAAGGTTAAACATTATTCAGCTACAAGCTTTGCGTTAAGCTGAAGTTGAAAACCACAACTTTTTAAAAAGGATAGTGCTCAGAAAAATAACACGAGGATTTTGATTGTAGTCTAGATGCAAAGTAATCCATTAATGAGGAAAAGGAGTATTGGCTAAAGCAAGGCAACGTGACCAATTGTAAAAGGGCATGTTGAGAGATACACTGAGATACATTAAAATGCACTTCAGAAAATCATAGAGAACTTATAATTACAGAGATGTGGGCTTTTTTCTTCTCTCTGCCTTGTTTATCTAGAAAACAAATTGGTATAAATTTTGTTTGAGAGATTTACTTTGTTTCATCCAGTCCAGCTTTATTTTTTTAAAATATTAAAAAAAAGTGGAGAGATGGGTTAGTTTCCTCTGGCAGAATTTAACAAGTTCTGATGTATGGGTCAGTTTGGAAGCTGAAGCAGCTAATAGTCAAAAGAAAGACACAAGTACAGGGTAGCCAAAACAGCTATAATGTGGCAACCTCGCTGTATCGTTTGGGGCTGAGCTTCAATTTGTTTTTCTTTTGGTGGACAGGCATTAGATGGTTTATTACTGACACAAATCCTTTCAAACAAAAGGTTTTTGAATAAGTTACACAACCTTTGCCTTCAGGAAACTTGGGAGCTGAAGACCTGAAACAAACTCTCTTTCGTATCAACTCCTTTTATTTCACGGCAAGTGTTTTTTAATACAGCAGAATTTATAAGGTACCTTTGCCTTGCCCATTTACATTCTATTTCCATCAATGTCTGCCACCTGTATGGATTGCACAATTAATAGTTTAGAATCCCTAGGTAGTAAATATTAATTAGGCGCTCAAGTTATTCTTTTTAAACTGCTTTTGTGATACGGAGAACATGTTTTCCTGTCGTCTGCTCAATATTTATTTCAAGCATTTTAAACCAACTCAGGAATATTCAGTGCATGAAAATCTTTTTATGTTTGAATGGATTAAGTTTTTAAGTCCAAATTAAAGCTATGAATTGCATTTACATAGTTCATTCTCCACAAAGGGGAATTTGTTTTGCCTGTCTACCTTTCAATATATGCAAACGGAGGTGAAAATTCAACACACATTACTAATTTGGACAAAGCAGAGTTCATAGACCATTTCAGCCCCTGGTTGATGATCTTTCTTTCAGTAACTGTTATATTATTGCACAATTATGCAGCGTGAACATGTGTTCCCAAATAAAAAGGGTCATATTAAGTAAACTCAAACAGACCTCACTTTGGCTCTTAGGAATATAATAATGCTTCAAATGCTATTATTAGTATTTTGGTTTTTAGCATAAATAGGAAAAGACAACTGGGTATAAACAAAGTAATTGAGCAGAAGGTTAGGCTCTATTGTCTTTCCTTGTCAGTTTGAAACATCTGCAAGAAAAAGCCAAGATCAAATTCTATTTAGTATTAGGCTTTGATTTTGAAAAAACAGATAGTTTCCTAGAGTTAACCAAAAGACCTAACCATTTAGCCATGTTTGAAATTGGTAGAATTTATGTGGATAAATACATCTGTCATTTTGAAGTCACGAATCCTACTGTAATTTTGAAACTGTGAAATGGTTTGTACATTTGGAATGGTTAATGCTAGCAATTTGTTTTGCAAAATTGGAAAGTTTTAATTACCCTGCTCCTTAGTTTTAGAAGACCTGCCTTGTATCATACTTAAAACCAATGATGTTCAAAAGTATAAAGTATAAGCATTTGATAAGGCATTTGATGGCCCAGTCTTAAGTGATTTGTATTAATTTAGATGTGCTTAAGAAATTAGATTCCCATTTTTTTCCCCTTGTCAGCGAGTGCTAGCTTTTTAGATCAATGGAAACATTGAAATTATCTTCTTCCTTCTGCCTTTAACATGCTTTTTCATTGATTAAGAAGAGAAACCAAACCCAAAATTGCCTACAAGCACCTATCTGGCACACACATAAAATAATTTATGCCTGGGAGTTTTTTGAGTGAACCTGAAAGCAGTGTTTAAACCAGCCCATATTTTTTAAAGAAGTTTATTGCCTCTGTTTCTTTCAACACATGTACACAGATTCAATAATTTGAATAGAAAATTATGCCACTCTCTTACTGATTTATTAACTCACACAGACAAAATTGATACGTGTAGTCAAAAGTTCTTGAACTGTAGCTATTATTAGTGTTACTATTTGTTGCCTCAGCACACATTTCTAGAGCCTAAATACTCCTGCGTTGCCTTCCTGCAGTGCCTGGTCAGCTTTTACGTATTAGTGCCACCTTATTACATGTAATTTCGGCTTTCATTCCAAAAACTCCCCAAATGATCACATGCCCATTGGAATTAACACAAATTAATAAAAAAATATAAAAGAAAACAAAATTAGACTAACAGTACAGTGAGGATGCAGGCTAGCACTTTGACAGAAAATCTTCTATCCCTGAGTGCCCTTACATGGCACCTCAAGGCTCCATGTCCTTGGGGCACTTCTTGCAATGAAACTTACCTGTTGGTCCCCATGGGACAGACCTCTCATATTTAAACACATGTTTCCACCCACGGCTGTGTGGGACCTCAAGTCAGCAACCGTGTTCTCTTCTGGGTTTTGTCTTCCTTGGGAAACAGCCATGGAGATGACATTGACAAAGTGTGCAGACATTGGCAGCTCAGGGTTGTCTCAGCAAAGACACTGCGTTGAACAGAAAGTAGATGTGCTTGCAGCCAGTTAGAGACTGTTCAGCAATGTCTGCCTTATGTCAGAACCTGCCTTCTCCAGGGAACGGCATTTCTGAAACTTGACGAGCTGTTATCAGCAGAACACACTCTTCAGTTTAAGTTTTTCTTGAGCTGATCAGGACTAGCTGAGGTTTTATTCACTGCACTCCAAACCCTCACCCTCTGTGAAACTGTTAGTATCTCTAAGTGAGTGTGGTATGGATTTTACCATTCAAGACCTTGTTCTTGTGGCTGCTGAAGGACTTGTGCCATGACTTCTGCAGGCACAAAAGCAGCTTTGCACTGCAATCCCCTTAGTCAGAGAAAATGTGATGGTGTCTCCCTTTTCAGCTGTGGAAAATCAGTCATGGAAATTTGCAGTGGAGATAATCAACAAAGCCAAGAGTACTGGCTCTGGTTGTGATGGAGTTAATTTGCTCGTAGCAGCTTGTACAGTACCGTGTTCTAGATCTGTGGCCAGTACAATACAGATAAAACAGCTGTCCTGCTGAACAGTGCTTTCCCAGCATCCAAGGCTTCTGTGCTTTCCCTCTGCCACTCCACTGAGGGGGCTGAGGGGGGAAGGATGTTGAGACACAACAAGGCAGATGAGCTGAATTACCAAGGAGATATTCCACATCATATCATGCCACAGGCAGCAATAAAACAAAGAGGAGGGGGTTGAGGGACATTGACCATATTTTGCTCCAGAACTGGCCGGGCAATTGCCTACCTATGAGAGATGAGTGATTTTGCTCCACTTGCTTTGTTTCAATGTATTTCTTTCTTCTTCCACTTCTTCTTCTTCACTTATTGAACAATTTTTAGCTGGATCTGAAAGGATTTTTGCTAATACACTTCCTTTGCTCCTCCCCCATTCCACTGGGGGAGAGGGTGAAAGGGAGCAAGGAGCTGTGTGGTACTTAATTGCCTACCAGGATTAACTCACATGATTGCAATTAATGTTTGAAGGGCTGAAGTTTCTCTTATTACTGAGCAGAGTTCACTACTAACAGCATGAGTTATGAGAAATAAAAATGTTTAAACAATCCTACTCACATTGAGTAATTTTATTCAAATTCTGCTTTTTGACTGTTAATTATATAGAAATTGTCACATTTTTCTCATAAATACTTGTAGTGAGAGTATATGAAAGTTGTTTTAAAATACTTTAATGATTTTGACTACAGTAATTTAAAAATAATGACTACAGAAGGGTCAAGGTACTCTTCCCCTGCTTCTGAAAGTTTTCTCTGGCAATGGAAAAGACTGAGAGTTCACTAATGTTGCTCGGATGTATGTAGAGGATCCTAACCTGAGAGACTGTAATGTCAAGTGAAGTGTCCTCACTGCAGTCAAGTCAGAGCTTCTTCTAATTCAGTTGACGGGGGGGTCACCCTTACAAATGTGTGAGGAGCAAGCCCTTGCCAGCATTGGTGGCCGCTGGCATTTGTAAATCAGATGTAGAGGCAGATAGGTTCTGATGCTTTAATAAGCTCAGAATAAGGTCTCTCCACAACTGCCTGAAAGGAGGGCTCAGCCAGGTGAGGGTCAATCTCTTCTCCCAGGCAACCAGAGACAGCACAGAGTCTTAAGCAGTCTCATGCTGCTCCAGGGGAGCTTTAGTCTGGGCATTAGGAAAAAGTTCTTCACAGGGAGGTGATTAGGCATTGGAACAGCCTGTCCAGGGAGGTGGTGGAGTCACTGTCCCTGGAGGTGTTTAAGACAAGGCTGGATGTGGCACTCAGTGCCATGGTCTAGGTGACAAGGCAGTGTTAGCTCATAAATTGGACTTGATGATCCCAGATATCTTTTCCAACCAAGTTAATTCTGTGATTATGTCTTCCTCCTTCACTCCTGTGTTGAAGGACAGTTTGACTGAGACTGGAGTGGTTCAAGCCCTTATTTAACAAGCTCTAACTAATAAGCACACCTTTTATATTTTTAGAGCTTAAAAATAGCCCATTGGATAAAAGCTGGTTACCAATAAATTCATTCTTTTGTTCAACTTGTGCTGCCTCTCAAAGTGCACAGAAAATACAGGCTGTGCTCTGAATGCCATTTGGTTCTCTGATCCCTAACGTCCTGCTGATGCACTCGCTCTCATTCTCTGTGCTGCAATATCAGATTGCTCCCACTCTCAGCAAAACTGCTGGCAGTCAGCCATTTGGAATAGACAGCCGCAACACGCAAAGAGAGTCTTTCCCAGCTTATTAAATGGATTTTACTAGAAATAGAGTGATCAAAAGCTGGAATTTTCCTGGGATGTGGAGTATTTCAAAGCTGTAATTTTCTCCCTTGTTTTTTTGCTTTTTCTTTTATTTTTGCAAGGCACTATTTGTTTAGTAATCTTTCTATTTCTCAGTCCCTCCTCAGTTTGCAAGTCCACTAAATAGAGCTTCACCTGCACCATGATTGTGACAAAATACTTACATTTCAGAGAGAATGATTCCCCTGTTTGACGAATAAACAAATACACCAAGGATAAGGTTTCAGTCTTACAGTTCTCATAACAGGGAATGAACAATGACAGTATTAATACTTGAGGTGGCTCAGAGTAGTATTTGAAAGAGAAGAAAATCAGTGAGTGCGTAAACACAGGACCACCAGGAAATAGCTGGGGATTTGATCTCCATTCTGTGCGAGCAACATCCTGCAGCAAAGTTGCAGGAGCACAAGCACCACAAGTAAATAAACTCAATGGGAGAAAATCAGTTCAGCATAAGGGCAGCAGAAATTTTTCCCTAGAAAACTCAGCTACAGATGTTAAACGGTAGCTTATGTTAGGGTGAAGCAAATATATCTGACTGCAAAACTTCCTGAACTTAATCACTAAGTTCAGTTTAGCAAACATGCTCAAGATAATTTCTTTCATTTGCCACATCTAGGGTTGACATAGCTCATCAACCAGTTTCTATTCTAGATATGTGAAATCATTCATAATAAAGAAATATCACCATGAAATACATTATTTAAGCTGGATCTTTTAAGCTGGATCTACAATATTTAAGCTGGATCAAGGACTTTTGTTTTTAGGGTTTCAGTTACTTGTATTTTCAGAAATTGTTTTCAAATTAAAAATTTAAACTTTAAAAAAAAGAAAAATATTTCCATTTTCCCCTCCCTCTACCTTTCTTTTTTGTTTTGGGGGTTTTTTTAACGATATTTTTTTTTTTGTCAGTGGATTAGCTCTCACTTGAAAGCTTCCAATGAAATTTTTGAAGCTTGAACAACTGATTAGAAATGCCAAGTAGCTTGAAGCTGCTTCTAAAAAAATAAATGAAAGGAGCTGAGCATCAGAAAATAACATAGATGTGACATTGGTATACTACAGACACAATGACAAAGGCCTAATTAAAGGATTTTTGCTGAAATTATATTGTTCAAACAAATAACAAGATTTTTTTTCTTACAACTGCTTTTCCTTACTCTGCTACTGTTGCATAATAAGCCAGATTCCAGCACCTCAGCTGCCCATGTGGCCCTGGTAAGCACCTTCTCCCCTTAAATCCCACAAATGAACCTCTTCAGTCTTCTTCTTAGGTGCTGTGCATGGGCTGTGGACAACCACATCTGCATTTTCTGCTCCAGTCCTTATACTGCAGCTGAAGTACGATGAATCGCTGGTGCCGCTTTCTGTTTTAAACCATGTCCAGGTAGCCCCGCATGTGGGAGAAAATAACAGACCACAGTATTACTAAAATTTCAGGGAATTCTCAGGCCTCTGGTCATGGGGGTTTTTTAAGTGTTTTAAGTTCCTGAAATGCAGGTTGTTATAGAAATGCCAACCATTATTGATCTGTCTCAAATTGTGATTTGGAAATGTCAAGCCCCAGGACACATTATTGTGGCGGAGGAAAAAATCTTCCATTTTACAGTTTTCATGGATAAAAATTGTCTCCTGTCCCAATGTAGAATATACTGTACATTAGCATCTAAGACAGCAGCACTAGTAAATAAACAATAGACAATGAGAAAATATTGGGAATGTACACTTGGAAAATAAGGCAACAATAATAAAGCAAGGTCCATTTAAATTCAAGATAAAAGGAAATAACTTGAAGCAAACAAAAAGGTAAAGCCTTTAGGCAGGTCTGTGATGATATATACTTGAAAAATGACTACTCTGATGCACATAAAAATGAAATTAATGGACTCCTTAAGAGACTCCAAATGCCCCACGTGCCTACATACGCGAAGGGCTGACATAGAAAAAGCATTAGCTGAGGAGGCCATTAATTCACCAAACAATGGGAAAGCAACTGTATTGGATGTTTTCTCATATAAGTTCTATAAAATCTTTACAGAAACTCAGAGTTCCATTTGCTGTGCAACATTCACTGTGGTCTTGAACATGGTGAAAGCCAAGACATTTGGCATGATTCTGGTTGAGACTGCACATATCCAACATCATTTCATCTATCTGCCAAGGCATTTCCAGAGGACTTAATTCTTGGTTTCCCCATTACTCAAAATCACAACTAGATAAACTTTGTTAACAGAGTTTTTGTTTTTTTAAAATGATAAACGTATTTATGGTTTTACTGTATTAATCAGAGTGAGTAACAGGAATCATTAATCATGAAGTCTATAAAGGATTTGGTTGTGAAGCCTTAGCTTTTAAACCATTATAAAAGGCTTCTACATCCATATCAACAAATTGCACTAGATTTTTCAAACAAAATGTTGTTTCTTAAGTATAGAGAGCCTGGAATTAGCCAAAGCACCCTTTTCCTCTGATAAAATGCTAATTTCTCAAACAAAAAACTGTTTCTGGGGAAACATACATGTCAACAAATTCTTGAGCTTGAAAAATGTCTGGGAAAACTTCAGAATTGTTAAAATAGTCTGTCCAAGATGCAAAATTGAGTCTTTTTCTCTGGTGTGCAAGCCGCAAGGTAGTTATAGTGGCATTCTAATAGATGGTTAGAAGCATGCCAAAGAAATGCTTCAATGGACCTTAATCAAATAATCAAATTCTCCCCAAGCTGAAGGGCAGGTCATCCAGACTGAACCTTTTCACTGTATTTCCCAGTTAATAGTCTAGAAAGATACCCCTGTTACTCTGAGACAAGCAGCTCCTTCTGTTCTTCTTACTCACCAGTCCTATGGATTGCTCATAGCAAAAGATTGAAGGTTTTCTTCCACTTTGTGTAGGCCAGAACTGGCCCTAAATTTCCTTAATCCATATAATCTCTTCCCCTTTTGTCATTTTTTTCCTCACAGGGAAATATACCATGGAAAGAGTTTTAATGCATGGGGAAGACATCTCTATGTGTAATTGCTTTTGTTTTCCTGGGCTTTTGAATTATTTAATGTCCTAACAGTTTCTTCTCTGGTTTTTATTTCCACTTCCTCATCCTGGTCCTATAAATTAATGTTCCTACTCAGTTCTTCAACCTCTCTTTCACTCAATCCACTTTGTCTCTTCCACTAACCCCTTTCTTTCTTTCTTTGTAATCCCTGCCCAAATGACATTGTTCTGTTTCCTTGGCAAGCAGAATTAAAAATGAAGGCAAAAGCAAATTACAGTAATACAAATTAATTGCCTGGGGAAATTATATCTACAGCTCACATTCTCATATTAGAGGGAAGAGGGACAACATTGTTTTAGGCCCAGCTGAGAATTAAGCACCACACAGACACTTGCTCAATTCCCACTCTCTCCCCCTCACCCTCCCCTTGTACAATGGGAGGGAGAATCAAGGTAAGATTTGTAGGTTGAGATAAGAACAGTTTAATAATTGAAAAAAAAGGTAACAAATTGAAAATAAAATACAGTAATAATGGCAAATAATAATAATAATGGTAGTAAAAAGGGAAAAACAAATGCTGCACAATGGAATTGCTCACTGCCTGCTGATGTGAATGCCAGACCCTGCTCCCACAGCTAGATCAGCTGCCCTTCCAGGTGAGTCTCCCCAGTTTATACACTGGGCATGATGTTCTGCGGTGTGGAATATTCCTCTGGCCACTCTGGGTCACCTGTCCCAGCTGTTCTCCCTCCCAGTTTCTTTTGTTTACCACCTCACTGGCAGAGCCAGGGACACCGAATAAATAAGTCCTTGACTTAGGATAAACACAGCTTGGCAGAACACCAAAGCATCAGGGCGTTATCTATACCATTCTCATTCTGAATTCAAAACACAGCACTGTAACAGCTGCTGAGAAGAAATTAACCCTATCCTTGCTGAAACCAAGACAGAAAAATATTTCTTTTTAAAGGATGACAAAAACCACCAACTGCATTGCCTATGAGGGTAGTTACAAGCATTCAGCTCCTCAGGGTTTCAGCGTGGAAAGACATTTGGGAGTCACTCATGATTGCCAAGTCATCAACTCCTGAATACAATTTTATATTACTACAGCTCCCAATAATGATTTTTCTCTTTTGATAAAATATAATTAACCCGCTGAAAATGCCATTTAAAAATCCTAAGATAGAGGTCCCTTTACTTAAGCTTCAAAACTTTGTTCAGATATTGATGTCATTCCTTGAATTTCTTCAGGGAAAAGAGGAAAAAAACAAAGGTTTTATTCATTAACTCAGATGTAAATAAAATTAGAGAATGTTACTTGCTTGGTCTGGTGTAAACACATATGTACTGTGAGTATTTTATATCTCACTTGAGAGTGACCTTGGAAAGACCATGTCAAACATCTAAGCATACACTGTATCGATTACATGCAATCCCTTCCCCATCAGTTTTCCCTGACAGTGGCATCTCAAGAACCCACATACATTGTGTTTTTCCTATTCATGTGCTTGCAGAGTTACAAAATGGCAGGTAGCTTAAACAATATTTTACACATACAGATCTACTACTTCATCGTCTTACAATAACACATCACAACTCAGGCACTGTCAAACTCAAAAGTTCTCTGAAATCATTGTGCCTTTCTCTGGCTCTTCTTGCGTTTGAAACAAGCCCAACATTGCTGTGACTTTCTCACAGAGCAGGAAACTGGAAGACTTCCTAATGCTCAGCAGGACCTTCTCCCACTTTTATTGTCAGATATTAGTTTCATGGACATTTAATTACATATATTGACAGGTGCTCCCTATCTAAAAACAGTGTAGAAAGACAGAAGGATGAAATTCAGCAGTGAGTGAAGGAAGCCAAGAACCAAGGAATGACTGTGCTGGATAACCCTAATGTGCTTAACTGTCAGAAAGGCTGAACTGTTCAAAAGGTTTGTGATAAGGGACTAGAAAATAGAATGCAATGTAGATGATGGGCTCAGAAAAGCATTTTTTAAAGTGGGGAACTATAGAAACAGCACACAGCTGAGTCTGAATGAGTTTGAATGAGGCATGAGTGCAACAAATCTAACTTAAAACCAGGGAAGAGGAGTAAGGAAGCAATAGTTTAAAAAAGAGGAAGTTCTAGAAGGTGGCAGAAGTTTCTAAAGTAGATGAATTTCCCATTATTCTCAGAGAATGAAGAGGTTGGAGATGAGTTTTCAATCAGTCAGAGATGATGAGGTGACAAAAGAGCAAACGTGCCTCTGTGAAAGTCTACACAAAAGTTGGAATGTTGGAATATTTCATTTTCACGTTGAAGCTTAGAGTTTCCCAGATATGGGTGTCTTAAGTAGAAAGCCTCTTTGGGCTCAAGAATGATTGCTGCAGAAAACTCACTTGATGAAAAGTGAGTGCACTTACCATTCTATCATCTCCTCTCAAATGTTGTGCTTGTCACTTCTGTGATGCTTTGCAAACCTCAACTTGGAAAACTGACAATTAAATAACAGGAAGCTCGAAATGAGATCAGTCATTCCCATAAAGTGATTGGCCCATGGGTACAAACTAGTTTCAAGCCTTTCTTTCTAGAGTGTTTCTCATCATAGTAAGTAAACTCTAGCTGTGTGAAGAGATGTTGTGTCAGACAAAACAAACAAGCAAGCACCCATCCAGGAAGTAAAAAAGTTGACAAAGGAAAAACGAATTCCAACTGTGAAAAACATTCCCAGTCGTCCCTCCGTTTTCAATGACTTAAAATTTAAAATAATTTTTTTGGAACCAGGTGACACAAGAGCTGGGGAAAACATCAGACAACAAAATTAAATACGTACATCTATGAAAACATCAGACAACAAAATTAAATACGTACATCTATGAGAAATTCACAATGAGCAATGGAGGAGTCAAATTTTTGACATTGATGAAAGTTACTATACTTTTTGCTGGACATGCATATTGATAAAATGTTGGCTGAAAGCTAATTTTAAATTTAAACCTTTGCCTTCTTCTGTGTAAATATAGCTTTAAACAAATTGGCTGATTAACAGAAATGAACCTATCATATGTCAGTTGTGTAACATACATTAATTTCTGAATGTTAGGGAGCCCAAACACAGAATACTGACAAAAATGAGAATGATGCTCTCAGCCATCGCATGGGAAACCAAAGTGTGTTCTGAAAAATCTCTCTCAGAAAATAATAGTTGCATGGAAACTGTACAGAGATTTTGATTTCCCAGTCTTTTGAATTTTGTATTTCAGGTCCAATTTCCAGGCTTTCTTAATCGCTGTCGTCTTTTACCTTTGGGCTGGTGAGAAATTTCAGATACTTGTGCATACTCCCAGAGAACACAGTACTGAAAATCCTGTTGTGTTATGACAGTGCTCAGCTCATGAACGGTGTTTAGGTCCTTGTTTTGCAAAAACAACTTTGAATTTTGGCTTTCTACATGTGGTCAAAGGCCTCACTCCCCTCCCACCCCACCTTGTGTGTCCTGTGGCTCCTTTGCCTACACCCCTTCACCCTCATTGTATCCCTTCCCCCTCTTTCTTGTCCCCCAGAGGAAAAGCAGTCAACTAGGAGGCAGCAACACACTCTGGTCTCTGGAAACAGAAACAAGGAGATACGGGGGAACATGGGGGAGAGAACAGAGAAGAGACAGAAAACTATCAGAGGGAAAATGCAGAGAGGAACAGGGGCGTCACCATTCCATGAGCGCTGGGGAGAAGACTGAACCCACTGACCCTTGGCAAGGGGGTCCTTTACAAAAGGGTCAGAGCAGACTTGAAGGACAGAAAAGAGGTTTGAAAATCTTAAACAGATGCCACGGACGTAAAGAAACATCTGCCGAAACCACAAAGACCCAAGTAGGAGAAGGCATCTGTTGTGCCTGGAGATGCACATCCTTCCCTGCCTCTCCATCTTCTTACTCCTCGGGGGAAGTCTGCAGCTCAGAAGTTTTCACAACATATGCTACAACATATGTCAGTGTCACCAGTGCCGTATGGATCATTACTATCTCACAGTGTAAACAGCATGGAGGGGATTTCTCAGATCTTTGTAGTAAATGATGACTAGAAACAGCTTAAAAGCATACATATTATGTGCTTGTGGGTAGGATCCTTCAATCTGGAGATTTCAAACTTTTTTCAATTGTAGCAATCATCTCTTGAGAGCATATCATAACAATAAATTCCATGGCATAAAGTGTTATATTCCCTCCAGAAATCCTGTGAATTGCTGCTTTGTCCTTAACTAGACCTAAAATCCAGAGGAACAGGTAGTACTATTCTAAGATACTTTATTACTGATGGGTGAGAGGTACAAAACAGTCGCATGGACCTCTCAACCCAGAAAATGTTTCTCATTGAATCCCTAATGTCCCATGCCATCATTTCTGGTTGTTTGTTGTTCTCTAAAATCGTGATTTTTCCTGACATATGTGTGTGAAAGCATCACAGGATTCCAGTGCACTGGCAGACTGAAGCAAACTTAAAGCCATTTTTAAGCTGAAAAATGCTGAAGAGGAAGCTACATTTGAAAAAAACCTTGGCTGACGGTAGATCTCACCACAGCTCACAAGCCTAAGCCCTATGGACAATTTTTTCTGACGAGCTTACCCATGAAACACAGTTGGTATAGTCAGCTTGGAAGAGGTTCAGATCCCATTTCAGCATCAGATGTGCAAGACTGTGAATTCTGACCTCTCTGGCCATTCTGGCCAGGATGCAAAGTGCTTGATGATGAGCATGTAAAAGTTGTCTGTAAGTGAGACATGCTTGCAAATCTGTCCCCAAACACAGCTTTTCTAACACATTCACAGCAGCACAGCAGCTTTGAGCTTGGTCACTTCTCCTGTTGGTGCACCCAGACTTTGTGGGTATGGAACCATAGAGCAGCCCTGGTGCCAACACGGAGGAGATGCCCAGGCAGGAGTATGGGACTAGATGATCTCCAGAGGTCCCTTCCAATCCTAACAATCCCATGATTCTGTGAGCTCTGTAGAAATGTGGACATGAATGGAAACAAAGCCTACCTCTGCAGATATCCTGCTCCTCCTTTAGGCTTTCCCAGGCAGGATTTGGCTATTCAAGAACATATCGCAACTCAAGCAGCTGAAATGAAAAACAATGATCTTTATCCTTAAATAATCTTACAGTCTGTATGGGAAAAAATAGCATACATTATGGTCACACTAACTAGAAGGCTCAGACCTGTTCATGAGCCCCTTTTTTATTAAATAATACTCTTTAACTGGGTTTTTCTGTATTTTTAATGAGACATGGGGCTAGCATAAAGTGTAATATTTCCATCAGTACTGTCTATGGTATTTGTAACTCTTTATTAATAGAGAGCACTTGGAATTTGTTTATTGTTTTGTTTTTCATGTCCAATCTGTTGGGGCATTTAGACCAATTTCATAACCTGAATATTTTCCATAGCTGCACATAGACAGTCTATGGGGGTATTTTCATAAAAAAATATGTGGACTTCAGTGGTGGATCCATTTTGGAGCTGGCTGGAACCTGCTGTGTCTGACATGGGGATGGCCCTTGTCTCTTCTCACAGAGGTCACAGCTGCAGCTCTCCACTACCGAAATCTTGCCACATAACTCTGTCCTGGGTGCTTGTGTGCTAAAGTGCTCCAGCAAGAGCAGCTCCATAACTTTTGACACGGATTTCGGAAGAGCTCTAATGGCATCACCTGCATTGGTTTTCAGTGGAGAGCTAGCACAGAGCCATGTATGCTTCATAGGCCAGTCCTAGAGCCAATGTAGAGCAGAGAGCTGAACAAGATAGTACAAAACCAATATATTCATTCACGTTCAGTCACTGTCAAGATAAACTAAGTAAACAAAAACTCCTTACAAGACTGCTGCCTCCCATCCTCACCCTTTACAAACCGTTGTGAAAAATTTGTCCTTGTTGACCCTTTTTCGGCCCCACAGGTGCTGCCAGCAGCACCACGAGACACATACATGTTCAGTCCTGGTCTATCTAGACTTGTGGTGAAGAGACCAGGGCTAAGACTGGTTAAAACAAAATATTCACTCTGAATAATCTCACTGATGCTAGAACAATACATGAGTCTCTTCAAAAGACATATGTATGTAAAACTCAATACTAACCCACAAGACACTGTTTTTTCCGTGGTGTGAACAAAGCCCCATCTCCAACAATAAAAGAGAACTTTGCTCTTATCCATTGCCAGCAATGGATCAATATGGACCTAGCAGTGGGCTACTGAATGCTGTCGAAAGCAGGAGATTATCAGATTGCAGTGTGTGGTTTTACCAGCAGTTGAGGACTACAGTGCACAAATAATATACAAGTGTAACACATTCATACTCTTGCTTAGGAAATGAGACCTGGTCATATTTGTACCATACTCTGTATTGTCTCATTAGTGGCTGCTTAATTTGTAATGCCTTTATGGTAGCACTACTGTGATTACCATTCTATGCAACAGTGTCTATTGGCTTGATCTTTACACATGTTCTTCTGTTTACTCCTTAAAAAGTGCATCAAAAGCTTTCTGTTGCTTGGTATATTTGCTTCCATAATGTAGACTAAAACTGAGTTTATTACCTGTTCATTGCCCCCAACAAAGTAATATACTCAGAATTATATTTACTGTATTTTAGAACATATTTTGCCAAAAACAGTGCCATCAAACAGGACAGATACCATCAAGACCACCTTATTTTGTCACAAGCAATGTTTTTCTTTTCTTTTTTTTTTTTTTTCTCCTTTTCTCTGTGGCATTGTTGCAGTTTAAACCCAGCTGCAAATTCAGCACCACAGAGCTGCTTGCCAATCCCCACTCTCTTCCCGTGCCATGCTGGTGAAATGGGGAGGAGAATCAAAGTAAAGCTTGTAGGTTGAGATAAGAACAATTTAATAATTGAAAAGAAATTAAAATATAAGAATATTGCTAAATAAGAATGATAATGAAAAATGGGAAAACAAGGGATGCACAATACAATTTGATGGATTTTTGATGGATGCCAGACCCTGTTCCCACACCCAAAGCAACTGCCCTTCCTGGTAACTCCTCCCGGTTTATACATTGGGCATGTGTCTTGGTTTGAAAGGCACATGTTAGTGTCTGCTAAGGAAGGTGGGAATCTTCCTTAGAATGGAGAATGTGAACCCACTTTCCTCCGAATTATTGTAACTTTAAATCCAGGGCTTTCAGGCAAAGATATGGAAAAAGGAATAACAGTTCTTTACTAGTATCTATTGTGAGGCAATCAATCACTAACGGCAATAGTAACAACAAAGAACACCAAAACCCGGTGGCAGATGTCCCTGGGCTGCCAGGCACTTTCCCGTTTGGTGCAGTCACAGTCACAGCCAGCAGGGGCGCTGTTGGCTCCTGGCCGGGCAGGGCAGGTGTGATGACTCCCGGGAAGCTGCAGGGGGCGCTGTGGTGCGAGGGCAGGTCTGTGTCACATGGCTAATGGCAGACAGGCTGGGCAGGGATGGCGTGCAGTGGGACGGGGCTGCGCAGGGAGCTCAGAGCAGGGAGATGGAGCGGCAGGGCCAGCCCACCCGGGCCAGCCAGCAGAGGAGGAGGCAGGAACTCCGCAGTTGTGGCAGGCGGGGCGCGGGGCAGCGGCAGCCGGGCCCTCTTTCGCAGCTGGGAGGTACACCCTCCAGGAAGGGGAAAACGGGGTTGGAACCCCGTGCCCCTTTCCCAAATGAAAGTTCACCCACCAGGTAGAGAAAAGCAGTGCAGAGCCGGGCTTTTCCTGCAGTCACAGCAAAGAAAGGAGACAGCAGCTTTTTCACTGCTCTCCCCTCCAAAATCACCAAGCAAGTGCCACCATTGCCAATCCTCAGATCTCCCCTACCCTCCCCCACCTCAGCCAAAATCCTTTGTTTCCTTTGTAAGAGTAAATGATCCTTAAGTATCTGATCATACTTAAGTATCCTTAGGTAACCTAGCAACAGAATAGGGAACAAAATTCCACTCTTCCCAAACTCCAACAGCATGATGTTCTGTGGTGTGGAATATGCCCTTGTTGACTTCAGGTCACCTGTCCCAGCTGTGCTCCCTCCCAGTTTCTTTTGGGCATGTTCTGACTGGCAGAGCATGAGACTAGACAAAAAAGTCCTCGAATCAGGATAAGCAGAACTTAGCAGAAAACCAAAACATCATAGTGTTATCTACACCATTCTTATTCTGAATCCAAACCACTGAAACAGATGTTGAGAAGAAATTAACTCTAAGCTGAAACCAGGCCAGGCATGCAAGTATAAGAGGGTCTTCCAGGAATCATTTTTACAGAGACAACATGTAAGAGTTCCCAATGTTACCATAATAACTCCTCCGTCATTTGTACCACCACCTCTGCATTCAACCTTCTCTCTCTGGAATGTCTATATTTTCAAAGATAATCTGCAAATGGAAGATTTCTTGTATTTTAAAAACTGGTTTCTTCCATGACCCTACCAAAATAAACCAGGAGGAGAACTAGCATTCTCCTCTGCTTTGGACAGCACTATCAAGTCTGGTTCAACTGAAGCTTTTTCCGGCAGATTCATGCTTATCAGATAATGTGTGTTTTTTTTCTTGGCTACTAGTGCAGCTAAGTCAAATATTTCCCAGGTATCACGCTAGCTCTCTCTTTGATGGCTAATGAGTAAACTACCTGACTGGATTTGTGCAGAACTATAACAGGTGTATCTGAGAAAGCAGGAGGATGAAGAGAATACATTTCACTAACTGTGGCCACCTTATGCAGTTTTAGTTGGAGTCAAATACATTGAAAAATATTTTATTTGCCACATAACTAAGCACATGCAAGTGAGCATAGTGCAGAAACCATTTTGTCTGTGTTGTAGGATTTTGGGAGATGTCTGCACAGATCAAAGACCTTGTCTCAGAGAAGAAATAAATCTAGATGCAGTTGAAAGCACCTACTGCTATTTTAGGGATTATTTAAAAGAGAAGGAGGGGGTGAAGGTAACTTCTAATGCAGGAACAAATTTGGTACATTTTTAGATCTTATTGAATCCTCAAAGATCTGCAAAGGACAAGGTCTTTATAGATCAGAATAGCAACGTTTAGATAAAAAATTGTATTTTTATAGTTATTGCAACATATTCAGATGTGGAAAAGAAAGTTCTTCCCCTTGGCACTAATATTTTGAAAGAACATTAGGGAGCAAGCTTTATGGAAAGTAAAGCTACCTCTATTTAAAGCCTAGCGTTTCCCTGTTAAAAAAAAAGAAAAGATAAATTGCTATGGTGAATGAGTCCAACATTTTATTTTTTTCCTTTTGATGATTATTTAGAAAAGTCTTCTTTGCAAACGGTCAGGCTGAGGTCTTCAAGACAGAAAAATACCTTCTGAACCTAGCTGAAAGTATTTTCGGTGAATATGCACCCTTTCAACTCCAAGTGAAAACACTTTTATAAACAATTTTCCAGGAGAGAGAGCCTTTTAAAAGCTGGGTATTGCTGGTAAGAGCAAAACCAGCACCCATCCTGTCCTGCTTACAAGGGCTTCAGTTAGTTCTACTGACAAACATACACAGCAGGCTTTATAGAATGACATAAGGAAACATGAAGAAAAACTAATGAAAGAAAGCCAAATCTATCTAAGCTCTCAAGAGCATATTGTTGAAGGGTTTTGAGCCCTTCAAGTTTCTGGAGAGTGTTTTGTGGACGGTTTCTGAAGGATGGGTGCTCACATCTTGTGTATATGCCTTTCCTGAAGTTCCCATTAACACAGTCATAGATCTAACAGATGAAGAACAGCCTGAAGTCAGTAGCTGCTGTCTCATGTTCTTAGATTAAACATTTCTCACTTGGAGTGAAAGTAATGGTGAGACCTTCTTATTTAGGTGTCGAGAATACTATATCCATCCAATCTCTTTTGAGGAGCCTTTTGAATTCTGTTGAGGCTCTTGCAACTCCATGTGAGCAGGTTACTGTTCTGCAAAGTGGATTACTTTGCCATATTTAGAAGTAAGCATTTAAGCTCTTGAGTAGTGGTTCTAGTATCTCTGGAAGGCAAGGAAGGCTCACTGTTCCTCCCTCTTCCTTGCAAATAAAGTTTGCCAGACGCCGCAACAATCAAAACTGCAGAAACAAACCATTTACTTGAGTTAATGAGTATACATCATAAGGATGTATTTTCATTGTTTTCTCCACAATAAATTCCTCTCTCCTTTCCAAGGGTCCTGTTTTCCAGGACTGGTACTCAAGGTTATGTCATTATTAATATGTTTTTCCTAACCCTGTCTTCCACAGTGAGATGATTCCTCCTGCTCCCCCTTACCTCTACAAAGCAGCAAAGGAAACAATATTTTTGCCTGGAATAAAACATAGAAATTTCCCAAACAGCACTAAAATGATAATTTAAAAACAAATGCTTTAAGTGAAAGGTTTCAAGGTGCACAATATGACAATATGCACATGTGATAGAGTGTTTCTGCGATTTTATAAGGTTAGGTGGTTAGTATACCTATAAAATATTGTCCAATTAGAAGAGCAGTTGTTAAGTGATTTTTTTGCTGGGCTCTGTCCCACTGGAGTTAGAGGCTTTCTGGTTATGTCTTCTAAGTTCTAGGGGAAAACAAAATGTCCTTGTTAACCTAAAAAGCAGGACTAAACAAAATTCCCAGAAGCTAGCATAATATGTGGGAAAGTGTAGCTACTATGCTTAAGTGACCAAGAGTTAGAAACTATACAACTATATATTAAAATCTGTAAAGCTACAGATATATAGATAAAAAGAAAAAATCTTTAGGCATCAACATCAGCTTGTGAAAAGCTTTATTGTGTCCAGCAATCCTGAAGGCAGAGGACAAGCTGAGAGCTGGACTGATGGTGGGGATTATAGTAAAATCGACTTTAGTACTGTTATTTCTGTCGCTATTCTAGGCCATGCATAACTTTTAGAAACTTTTAGCCTCATATTACCTGCAGCTAAACAGAATGAAGATATTGTAGCAGGATAAACAACTACACTCTTCACACCTCTATCTACTGCAAGTTTTTTCAGCATCTAAATTTTGTGTATTCCGTAATTAATTCTTCTACTTTCTCTAAGGTTACTACAGACAGGCAGTATCACCCTTCACCACAACCTACAAAGCTGATAAGAAACACAGGGAAATCAGCACACATCATATTAGGAAAAGATGATCTCCAGGAATGGCCCTGTGGCACTCTGGCATGTGGAGCTATAATGTGCCCAGAGTGGTCCCCTAAAGAAAACCACCTTAGCCAAAGCATATCAAATTTTTCAAATGAAAAAATTACCTGAAAACAGGGTAAAAAAAGTATTTAACATGACCTTTTGATCAACAAAAACCCCAAGTGGGCCACATAATAAGAAAAAAGGCTAGATACATTTTTCCCTATGTATTTTCTGAGGAAGAGCTTTTACTGAGTATCTTCTGCCATCTAGTGATATAAAAAAGGAAAAGTTCCAAGATCTCGTGAAGATGTGAGAAATCAAAATAAAAGTGATCAAAACCAGCAGATACAGAAAGCGACACGTGAACAGTGCTTCTGTATAGCCACGGAACGGTCAGAAGAAGAAAGGAGGAAAAGAGGAAAGGAACACACTTGGGAATTCAACAGTTACCTGGGAAAGGAAGCCTGACCTGAAATCTCAGTCTGGGCTCTGTGTGCTTTTATTATGGCAGTCAAGTAGCACACAGGGAGAAGTGATAGTTCTGAGGAGATCTGCAATTTTTCCTGCATCTGGTTTCAGGTGAAGCCAGGGCCCATAATCACTTATAAATGGAAAATGTGTATAGTACCGAGGGTACCTTAGTTGACTTTGGCTGTGCTGTCTGCACAAATAGCACATAGCTGCAAGGATCACATTCTTTTTTGAAGTGCCTGAGCATGATTACTGAAAAATTGTGGAGGAAGGATGTCTTCTCCATGGTTTTTCTGAACTGAAAATAGAGAAAGGCTTTTTTTTAGTGGCTGCTTGGGGAAGTACCTGTAACACAGAAATTATTCAAGATTTAGAGACAAGATGCATCAGTGACTTTCCCTATATAATAATTATTATAATATGGCCAAATAGCCTGCTAGAGTCAAATGAGAATTTTGTGAGACAGTTTCAGTCAACAGTTAGTGATACTTGGATTATTTGAGGCTGTGGGCAACTATGGAAGGTAAATGGGATTGTGCGATATAACAGTAGTTGTTTGGTATGGACCAAAGTTGCATCCTTGCTGTTGCTTGAGCTAAGATGCTACAGCAGTGAGATAGTTTTTTCCTCAGAGAGATGAAATAACACTGGTACAAACCTATCCACAGTCTTCTTTCTGAGCCAGATAGCAGAGCTATTAGTGCAGGCAAAGCACCAGGCTGGTGAAGCCTTGTCTGTTTCAATCCATGTATAAGAGACCCTGACAGAAGCTAGGCATGTAATGTGTAGTTGTAATGTAGTAATGTATAGTTTCTCCTTACTTTCCAGCACAGACTCAGACAGATGGATTTCCCAGGTGTATAATCCCAAATGTGCAAAAGTCCTGCCCTCCCATTCTGTTGTCTAACAACTATTGCTGAAATGCAACTTCTAACAGCACACCCAGGTTACTGCTTCATTTTACAGATCAGGAACAGAGATGAGAAAGTTTCCCAAGGGAACACGGAGCCTGTTACACAGCTCACAACTGGACACAAATCCAGATTTATGGTACTAGGTATGGGGCCATTCTCCCTAACATGGGGACTCCAAATGCTGAAAAGCAATTGGTGCTGAGGTAGGAACACTTCCCTAACATGTGGGAAACAAGTAAGCAAGAAGCCTCAAATTTGATACTTCTTATGTATATTTAATTCTGGTAACAAGCAAGATTTTGCATGTAAAAATTCAAAATTTTCTAATTTCATCTGGACAAATGTGATCCTGAGCTGCCATCTATATTTGCCTTTAGGGAACAAACAGAAATGTCACGTAGGGTGCTCCAATTTCCCTCACATTTCTAGCCACCTGACATCAAAGACATCAATCAATATAGCAAAAATAAAATATTCACTGTGGCAACCATGGTAACATATGTATTCTGATCAATGCCTTATGAGGTAATGCACTGGTTGCTATAGTGAATCCCTATGCTGCAGAATGCCATAGCAACAAGAAAATGCTTTGATTTTTCCCCCCTCTATAAAACCATCAGAGTGAAGTGATTTTCACCAGTCAGTTTTCCAGTTTTGTATTCTTATGCTTCAGATTCATAGCTTCACAAGGCAAAACAGAAGCATGTGTATGGTTGTACACGTACAATACACTGTACTGTATTAAATTAAGTACTTTCATTGGTTTCTGTACACTGATAGACTTCAAAACCAGCTTGAAATCAGAACCAAACCCAAAGAAACCATTCCTGTCTGATGTACACTGTCATAAGTGTATGATAACTGCAGCTTCACTGAGGATCCACCAAGTTTAGACTGATGTAAATGAGAAGAGAATTTGATCCAGCCTCTCTAATATGAAAGTTTTGTGACCTGACACATGTTCTCATGTTGGTGTCAGGAGAAAGCCTAGGACTGCAACACTCTTATTTGTTCTGTGGGTCTGCTCACAGAATTGGGATGGTCCCAGTGGATGAGCTGTGCCCACAAATGCCAAACTTAGGGCTTCACACCAGCTGCTCTCAGGGCACATCCAGCTGTGCTGATGACTGCCAAGCAGGGCTGTGCTCCCCATGACATGTACCTCACAAGGACAGAGCTTCCCTTGCCCTGCACCAGTGCTCTCGAAACAGATTTGTCTTCTACAACAGCTGGTGGGGCTGAGGTTCAGAGACACCTTCAGACCTACACACCATTCCAAAGCAACATGTTCAGTGCAAGCTGTATTTAGTTGAAATTTGGAAGTCTGTCGGTGATCCACAAACTCACAGCTCTTGCGAACAATGAATTTATGGCACTGCATAGTGAGAAGTAGACTGACCACTGAACAGCAAAAACAGTTTGAATCTGTAGAAAAATTTGGATTAATATTCTGTATCCTTGGCATCTTGCCTTTCTCTATTCACGTCTTTTGTGAGAAAGAGGTGACACCTGGTCTGGAGAACACTGATTTGGCACCATAACTTGCCGTATATGACATGACTTTTTTGACACAGCGTCCTTGTTTTGTCTGGGATAAGGTTATTTATTTTCCTAGTAGCTGGTACAGAGCTAGGATGAAAACAATGTTGATAAGACACTGATGTTTTAGTTGCAAAGTAGTGCTTACCCTAAGTCAAGGACTTTTTAACTTCTCATACGACCCCAACAGTGAATAGGCTGTGGGGGACCACAGGAATTTGGGAGAAAACAGTCTTGCTTCCAGCCAGCAGAGGGTTAATTTTTGCTGTAGCCAGGAGGGGGTGTGGCCAGGATCTGGAGGTTATTCTATACTGCCTTATTATTCCGTACCACCTCATTTTTCCATACTGCCTCACATTACTGCTGGGGGACAGAGGAAAGGAATCTCCTCTGAGGTGAAGGGTTTCCTTCTGGTTGAGTAAGCATGACAGAGGAAGTGATGGGGTAATGCAAAATTTCCACCCAGAGGGAAAAGTTGTGTGGTGCTGCTTCTGAGCCCAAAGGAGCAGTTGGGGAGGCGTGGCTGCACTCAGGTTGAGCTCTGTGGTGAGAGCATTTTTGCATGTGAATCACTCTCTTTTGTACAGTTTTGCTATTCATATTGGTGCTATTACTGTTTGTTTTCTTATCTCATTGCTGTTTCCAGTAAGGTATTTCTTATTTCAACCCATGATCTTCACCTTTTGTTCCTCCAATTCTCCTCTCCAGCCACGCGCTGGGGGAAGGGGGAGCGGCAGGGGAAGGAGTGAGTGGCGGTGTGGTTTGGAGAGTCTCAGTCAGAGAACTACATTGGGAGGGCCCAATGTGATGCACACAGCCAGAAGAGCAGGCTCAAACTGTTTGAAAGGGTATTCCGTGACGTATGGTATCATGCTCAGTATATAAACTGGGGGAAGGCTGGCTCAGGGCTGCAGCCTGGGGACTGAGTCAGCAAGAGTCAATGGATGGAAAACAATTGCCTTATGTATAATTTCTTCTGTATATTCTATTGCCTCAAACTGTCTTTACCTCAGCCCAAAAATTTTACTTTTTTTTGCTCTGAATTTTCTTCCCCATCCCAGGTAGCAGCAAAGAGTGAGCAAGTGACTGAGCAGTGTTTAGCTGCCCACCAGTTAAATCACAACACATAATCAACTACTCACTTGTTCACAAAGATATAAAGTTGCAATGGTTGCTGTGGCATGTAGACTTGGAAAAAGATTGTTTCCTTGTTTTTTCCATCTGCCTCTCATCTCAGCCCATTAAAACAGAAGTATTTCTGTTACCTGCCAGCCATGCCTAATTTACATATTCCAGTACTTTTCTAAATGGGATCAAGAGAGACTTTGTCTTACTTTAAGGATAATTTCCATTGATTGTACATATTCTGAGCATGATAAAGGCTATACAGTAGATTTCCTGGAACTGTTGCACACAGAACTGCGTAAAAGTTTTCCTGGAATTATTACCAGTGACTTTTAGTGACTAACACCCTGCGAAAGCTACAGTACAAAGCTATTAGATACATACTGACATCCAGTGGGTAGCTTGTGAGGGTGAGAAATTGAGTCATGCCACTAATGTTTCATTCACTTGTCATCTTCATTAGTTCTAACCTATTGTGCACTGCCATGCCAGTAACTTCAAAGAAAGTTAAACTTTCTTTTTTGCAAGACCTTTGAAACAGAGCTACCTCCATGCAGGCTTCATCTATTATTTACAAATTGACAAAATGTTCCTTCAAGTCTTTGAATCTATAGGCGTATTTAGAGTACGCTGGGTTTATGTGGCCAGGTTTTGGTAGTGGAGGGGGAGGCAGGGGTGTGCTACAGGGGTGACTTCTTTGAGAAGTTACTGGAAGCTTTCTCTAAGTCCAACGGAGCCAATGCTAGCTGCCTACAAGATGGACTTGCCACTGGCCAAAGCTGAGCCCATCAATGACAGTAGTATTGTCTCCATGATAACTCTTTAAGAAACAGGAAAAACCCTGCTGCAAAAGAAGCAGCCAAAAGAGAAGAGTGAGAATATGTGAAAGTCTTGGAGATACCCAGGTCGGTAAAGGGCAGGAAGTGTTCCAGGCACCAGAGCTGAGATTCCTCAGAATCCCATGGTGCAGACCATGGTGAGGCAGCTGTGCCCCTGCAGCCCATAAAGGACTGTCTGCTACAGGAGGGACGCCACACCAGCACAGAGGAGGAGTGTGAGGAATCCTACTACTGAGGAGGAAAAAGTGGTAGAGACAACATGTGATGAACTGACCACAACCCAAATTCCTCATCTTTCTGAGGTGGTGGGGATGGAGGTAGAGAAAATCAGGGTTAAAACTGATCACAGGGCACAGACAGGGAAGGGAGAAAGTATTTTTAAGATTTGGTCTTTTTCTTTTTATCCTACTCTGAATTTATCTGCAACAAGTTTCATTAACTTTCTCCAAGCTGAGTCAGCTTTGTCTATGACGGTCCTTGGTGAGTGATCTCTCCCTGTCCTTATCTTCTCTCACTTGTACAGCAAGGAATGGGAGGGATAGGGCAACTTTGGTGGCTCCTGGCATCCCTCCCACCACAAGGTCAAGCCACCACATGTGCTAGCAAACATTTAATTAAATCAAATGTTTGCTCTGAGGTCTGTGATGCAGGTTTGTTGCTGCTGGTACTGTCAGAAATGTGGTCCCAGACACTGATAGTTCAGGGTCCAAGCTGCCAGGGTAACACCAAGCTGGTGAAATGCACTATCCCACTTTTGTGTTGAGAGAGACCCAAAGAGATCTGCACTGAACTCCCTGCACCATCACTAGGATGGAGAGAAAATAGTCACCAGAACACGATAGTACTTGGTAGCAATCCCCTCCTCCTTTCTCTGCTCTTTTTGCTACATTTAGGATAAAATGCCCCACATTTATTGTCTTTTGATGAAGCCATCAGCAAACCAGGTGGGCAATCTTTTTGAGCAGGTGCAGAGAAATGTCACACGTATCCTGCAAAAATTGCCTTCCATCTAATCCAGCTATAGAGGAGTCTGAAAAAATAAAGGAAACACACCTCATCTCTTCTGCAGGAAGAAGGCTGCTGCCTTCCGCTATGTGAGAGGCTTTTTCAACAGTTTATGCATGGTGGTATTTACTAGCCCAAGTAGCCCTTTTACCCAGCATGCAATTGTGGAATGGAAAGAGCATCCATTTCAAAAGACTGATATTAAATAGAGCATGACAGGGAGTAGCAGAGAGGGAGAGTCCAGTGATGATTTGTAAACAGAGCATGTGGGGTCTGTTCTTGAGAGTGAGAAGTAATGCTTCTGATTAATTCCCCTTGAAATAATATATTACTCTATTTCAGATTTAAAATTACTTGAAGTATAAACCCTGCTGTAACCAGCATGCTGGATAAAAATTGTGGATAAAATCCATGCATTTTCTTTAGGTTGGGTTCACATTAAATATATGAGCATATATCTGTCATAATTAGGATTACCAACATCCTTTAAAAGCACAGAAAATTGAGGATGACATGTTATCTCCTAAACCTAGGTGGATGAGGCTAAAGAGAAACACCTAACAACATGAAACCAGTGATAAAAATCACAAGCAGTAGCAATACTGACATTTATAACTTCTCAGAGGATTAAGTTAATAAACTGAGTTTTACAGGAAAATAGCACTTTCACAGTAAGTTCAAGTAAATACCCCCTGGAAATAGCTGTACTGGCAGCTGTCTAAGTTAATGAATCTGGATTTCCTGGAAAAGATTCTGCAGTAATTAATGGAAGCTTGAAAAGTTAGTAATTGCTTTATCTGAATAGACCATCTGCACAATTTTTATTTGGAGAATGTGTCAGAATTTTCTGATGTTCCTGTACTTTAGTTCTTAGATTTTTTTCCCAAGCCTTTAGCATTAACAATGTCATAGGATGGTAACACTGCTCTCTTTCTTTCCCCCTGCCTCTCTCTCTGCAAAGAACTTTTCAGTTTTGGAGTCCATGAAAATTCTGAAGCTCAAAACCATAACTGACTTTCCTCTTCAAGAAGATAATTTTGAGGTCTCCTACATTAATTTTGCTTTCACAGGGAATAGTCATGATATGGACCTGATTTTACCTGCATTTGATAATGTTCAAATGTGTGTCAAAGTTTCTGGTTGGTGACCCCAGGATTAATTTTTGCAATGGTTAAAAACATAGATTTAGAAGAATTAATACAGGAAACTTTACTTGGAGTCTGGATATTTTTATTCATGAGTTAATTCTATAGGAGGAGTGTTGCATAGAGTGGCTAGCCACCAGTTTGGGTGCTTCAGTGGACAAGCTGGTGAGGTATAACACATGTTTTCAGCTTAGTTCATGTGCAGCTATAGTTATCTAGCTATAGGTAATTATGTGCTTATATCTATATCTATCTATCTAGTTATCTCTACAGTTATATATAACTATATATACAGTTATCTCCACAGAATGTGCAGATTTCTGAAAACAGAGTCACTCATGCAGCAAACACTTCTTTGCTATCTAAAAGGGCAGAAATGCTATTTGAAATGGATGGCAACTCTGAATATTATATCTAGTTCATAGCTTTCTGTAAGTGGCAGCCAAATCTTTTGAATCTTATTTTCTTCATGCCTACAGCAGTTTTATCTGGCAAATTGGTCAGTTTCAGTGTAGAAATGAAAGCAGGGGAATCAGGCTCAGAAATGTCCTTCTATTATTATTTGTAATTTGAAGAATTCTACAGCAAGAGGTGTCTTTCCCTTTTCCCAGTTTAATTTATGAGCAATTCCAAGCAAGCTGGAGGAACTGGGCTGGTAAGAGATGAATAATAAATAAAGATTGTATGGGGGAAATTCACACTTGATGTGGCAAAGGACATTTTAATTTCTTTTCTTCCAAGGAACACAGTTCTTATTTATGATCTATCCTCTCAAAAAATGAAAACTTAACCTAAGTGCAATGAAAAGCAGGTTGACCCAGTATTTGGCAACACACTTTCCAGGAACTCAGACTGTAGTTTCCTCCAGGAAAGATCTCCTCCGAATGATTTGCACTGGGGAAAGAAATAAAGCAGAAATCAGATAAAATTCCTTCTCACAGAATCACAGAATTTTGTCATGAGAATCTATCTTTCTCTGCTGTATATGTGTATATACACACACGCATGCACATAGGAACACACCTTTTCTCCAAAGCAAGTTTAGATGTGTTAAAATTTTCACGAGAAATGAAACAGAGAGAAGATTGTCCAAGCACCAGCCAAGTGCCACATCCAGATGTTCTCCCTTTTTATCAGGATAATTCCTGATTTTCTGTATAAAGGCCTCATACCTTTGGTATATCTCCCTAGATAACTGAAATGATTGAGGATTTCACTTCTCTGTTCAATATTTTTACATTTTCAAATCATCTGCTTAACATTGATTCTGCTGAAAATAGAGCAAGTTCTTGTCTTTGTAGCAACCTGGTAGAGCTAAAATTAGTGGGGTGAGCAGAAGTTTGAGTAATGAAAAAATAAGGATGACAAAATGTATCCAGAGATGACTTTTTGCTGTGTAAGTTCTTCTATTTTCAATAGCACAGAAAAAGGATGAATTAAGAGCATTTATTTCTAAAGAAGTTAGTGGTGAAAATGAAAAAAAAAATCCAAAGGTAGAACAGTATGACAAATTTCAAAAGTTCTTGCCATAACCTAAATACATAGGCCTTTGGCTCTTTGTGAGATAGTGTTATAGTGTTAAGTGAATATATTCTTTCTTTAATATCAGTATTTGCTTCTTCTCTGCCTTGGATAGAGAGTTATGAAATACAATTTATCTCAGAATATTTTTCAACTTTAAATGCATGTAAAGTTTTCAGCATAAACAGGCCTGATTACTGTTATCTTCAGTCACATTCACAGACAGAAGAGGGAAAGGAGGAAAAGGCTCCTGATTTTTCTTCAGCAATTGCTCTCCTGAAATACTACGTTAACATTTTATTGGTCCAAATATCTGATTTATTTTCATTAATATTTGAGATAAACATGAGCTCACATAGAATCACAGAATAAGCTGAGTTGGAAGGCACCCACAAGGATCATCGAGTCCAACTCTCAGCCCTGCACAGCACCAACCCCAAGAGTCACACTGTGTGCCTGAGAGCATTGTCCAAACACTTCCTGAGCTCTGTCAGGCTTTGTGCTGTGACCACTTCCCTGGGGAGCTGTTCCAGTGCCCAAACACCCTCTGAGGGAAGAACCTTTTTCTTATATCCATCTTAAACCTCCCCTGACACAACTTCAAGCCATTCCCTTGGGTCCTGTCATCAGGACCATCACCACAGAGGAGAGAACAGTGCTTGCCCTTCAGGAGCTTTCAACAAAGATATTTTGAATTTTCTGTTGGTTCTGAATGTATTTGTCATGCAACTGAAAAATGTCCAAGAAGAGGAAAACAATTCAACAGCATTAAAATATTCATTTCTCTAAAAGAGGCAAGTTCTGAAAGCAGGTGAAAAAGACAATTTTTTTTTTAAATGTCAAATTAAAAAAATAGGTTTTTAAAGAATATATATAAGCTTCCTAAATTATACTCTCAGAGGATAAAGAGTTCCTCAGTACCTGTTGAAGAGACGGTGGCAGCATTTAACTAGCTCTGTGCTCCTGGCAGGGAAATCTGTGAAGTTGGAAGCATTTCCTAATAAGATGTGGCAAGGAACTTCCAGACCAGGGACAGTCAGCATTCCTGTGAAGTAAGTTACAATTTTCTTAATGAGTAATGAAGAGGAAGATAAGGCTTGGGGATGTGAGTCATGGGGGCATGATCAAATGAACCATCCTGGCTGACGCAAAATCACCACCTGAAGTAGTTATGTAAAGGTGCAAGATCAAAACCCTTGAACTGTGTGATTTTAAAATAATCTGAATCATTTAAAAGAACTGAATTAAGGAGCAGCCACAACAATTTATTTACTTTTTATTTGTAGAAATTAAACTAAAGCAACCTGTTACACTTAGATAATTTTGGTTTTCTGCCCCTTTTAATGATACTAATATTGTGTAGTACTGCCTTTCTCACTGCTGGGTCATGGAGTTTTCTTTAACTAAAATGGAGTTATGCTTGATTTTATAGCAGTGAAAGTAAATACAGAAGCTTTTATTTTGTCTTAAATTGAGTTTTCTTTGCTAGATGTTCTCCAAAATTTCCTACAAATAGTAGTATCAGCACTGGAGTAATGGAGATATAAAAATATGAAAGTCATAGCTCCTTCTGTACATAGTGTTGTGGAACTCAGATACATTTTTAATATGTTCTTATCTTAACTGGGGTAATAGAAATTGCTTGGCTTTTCTACTTTCTTCTGAGCGTGAGGAAAGCATTTGCCATAGGAGAAGTGGGTGGAATGCAATTTTCTTTCCAAAGCAGATTTTATTATTTTGGAAAGATTTTCCCAGTGGCTGTTCATCACAATATTATTCTTAAGATCAGTGTTGTGAAATGATACATTTTAGTAGGGCTTCCTGATTCCTCAGTTATGCAGAGTAGTGTCGTGTATTAAAATATTATAGATGGCTGTGAGACTAACGTTATTTCAAGTGCACTAGTTCTGTAGCCTTCAGAAAATAGTGTGGGTTTATCCTTAAAACGTGGATGTTTCTGTTGCTACCATGAACACAAAGGCATAGAGAAGCTGTGGTAGAAACAGACGTAGTGTTTTTACCTACATAAAGTACCAGGATCACTGCTGAAATACATGTACTTTAACCCTCATAATGCAGTTTTGTATACCACATGCTCAGGAAAGAGAGGTGGAAATGGGATTGTTAAATATTGGGAATAAATTTTATCTATTGAAACATAACTGGCTAATTAATTAATCTTTTGAATAATTAATATAATAGTACTTTTAATTTACTCCCTAAATGGCTGTTTCATTGTGATTTTCACTCAGACTGAAGGTGAAATTTTGAAAATAAATATCTGTTGTGGAGTCCCATTCTAGGACCATTTCACTAGCCTAAGTGCTCCGTGGAAATAATATCCACTCAAAATATCAATATAACATTAAGACAAAGAGTTGTTAAGCTTCACCCTCACTCTCCTTTACACTCTTCCATTCCACCTCTCTGTTTCTTTTCCAAAATTAGTTCTCTATTTCTGTATCTAGTGGTGTGGAGGAGGGATTGTAACACATCTATAACTTGATTTTTTGTTCATGAGTCATGTGTTATGCACAGACAAACAAAACAACAAAAAAACCCCAACAACACCCTCCCTCCCCCCCCCAAAAAAAAAAAAAAAAAAAAAAAAAGCATAATGGAAGAACTAAAATCTTTACATCTTTTCATATTCTAGTTTTCAGGAATCTTTTGTCTCATGTGAATTTTTAATCCTGCAAAGTCCGAAAATACTTGTGTTTGAGTGACAGGGGCAGTCCAGGTGGATACAGTATGGTGCTGGTGCACTGCCATGCAGTGGTCAGCAACGTAGGGGACACCAAACCCGAGCACTTTACCTGCAACACAGGCTGTCATGAAACAGGCTGCAGTTCCTGCAATCATTGCTCTGAAAGCACCATCGGCTATTTCCTTCTTTTTTGAAGGAGCAATGCTTGCTAGGAAAAGAAATAAAGTGCATGTCAAACAGAAATATACATAAGGAAGATGAACCTGCCAGCTTTTGCCCCCGCAAGAGGAATTTCCCACTCTGCAGTTTGAACTAAGGGAAACACGGAAGTAAAATGAGACATTTTTTAGTGGGCTATTTGAAGGCCAAGTGCCAGTGTTGGCTCTCTCTGTTAAGAGGGTGGCTTGTGTATCAAATGGTAATTTCTGTTTGCTTTGGCAGTTTGCACATCTGTTCTGGCTGATTGTGCCCTTCAAAAGAGTTTGGCCCCATGGCTGGATCTTGCTGCTCTATGTTGTCCCACTGCTGGCACTGCAGGACACAGTGGGGCTTCACAGTAAAGAAGACTGCCCATGATTCTGACTGCCTGGTGAGGAATTCAGATGGTTTTCCATTTTTCTTTCCTTGAAAACCATTTTATTTCTTTCCCTATTAGCCTACTGCATGTATGTGATATTTTTACAGGAAACAGACAACTTCGTCTCTCAAACCAGCATGTTATGGAGATGATTTGCTCCTCCTGAAGCTCATGGGCTGTAGTAGGCCAGGCACATGTTTGAGGGCTAAGCAGTGACAGGCATTAGAAGGGCTTGGTTCCCTCCCCTTCCATCAGTACCTCTCCCAGTACCTCCACACCGAAAGCCTGTGCCCCTCTGGGTGCCCTTCCATACACACTTGTGTGCTAGGCCTTGGCAAAGCAGCTGCTCAGCCCCTAATGCTACTAAGCTTCACCCATAGCCTGCTCCTTTGGGTGTTTTCTTTGGGATTTGCTCCACAGACAAATTGTCTGTGAGAAGGATTCTTACTCAGGCTTCCTATTACAAGTCCCAGGGAGCCAAAGTTGGCAAATCCACAAAGAGCATAGGTGGCGATGACTTCAGAGCGAACCTGAAAAACAAACACACACCCTCTGAGTGGTTTTAAACAGCTCATTGTGATATAAAGGTCTGAAAACACGACATTGTGGCTCAGGACTTCGAGTACTAAAATCACTCTGTTTTGTTTGGTTGCTGCCCAAGGTGTGGCTTTCAGAATGGTAGATTTATTCTCTTGTTGAAAGTCAGAGGCTTTTATACCCACTGCCCATGTGAGGACTCATAAACCCTGTGATGATTTTATTTTTCATATATATTGCTGTGCCTTGTTGAATTGCATGCTAGTAATTAAAGACGAAAAAAAATTCTTATCTTACTACTGGAAATTTAGCTGCTGTTTTCTGAAAGAATGAGTCAGAGAGCAATAACTCAACTTGTTTTTCATAGCTGGATGCCTCTATAAAACTCTGTTGAAACCTCAAGTTTTAGTGTGCATCCCTGACTTCTTTGCCCCTGAAGAAGCAGAGGCCTCTATGTAAAAGGCTGCTATGTGCATGATCCATCCTGTGCAGAGAAGGCAAATGGGTCTCCTAGGAGGTGGGTGCATTGGTATGTTAACAGGCAGAGAGGGACATTATGATTTTGGAATCCGCATTAACAGCTCACTTCCATACTGACTTCTGCCACCCCTTTTCCCTTGGGTAATGTGAGCTAAGCCTGGACCTCAGCACAGAGACAAGGTTGGCCTTTGCCTTCATAGAGGGACCCCTCACAAAATGACTTTGGGTGAAATCAGACTACAAACCTTGCAAACCTTCAGACAAATGTAGTTCAAGCATTTTGAGAAAGGAGGCAACATATCTCAGCAAATAGATTTTGTCCTCCTGGCAGCTCTGAATTCCTATTCACTGTGTATTAGGCTCAAGCTAAAAATGAGTGAGTGTTCTAGCAGGTTTCCTGTTTATTAGAAGTTTCTCTGTTTTAATTCCTCTTTTATGAACATCAATTTGTAGATACGTTCAATCAATCTGCACAAATGCAGGAAAATGTTTTTCAAGTACCCACTCTACCAGCGTTTCCTAGAAAAAGCTCTGTGTACTGTGATTTCCCTGCTTTCATTTGCACTCTCCTAGCTCTGAAAACAGGAAGCCATGTAATTAATGACTCAGGTGAAGACACTTGTTTGCTCAGTCTGAGTGAATATCTGTGTGTGGATGAATTAGAGAGCCCTGAAGCTGAAGAGAAATTAAAAATGGAAGCCAAGCACACCCTCACCTGAACCATAATTATAATGGTTACCAGCCAATTTTTACCAGCATTATGAATCAAAATTGTTTATGCATCTCAGAGCTTTTCACCATGGAAGCTAATACAGCTCTTTATGGGTATTAGAAGTGAATGCGAATGTTCTATGACATCTTATTGGGGGGGGGGCGGGGGGGGGGAAAGGTGATCTAGCGTTTGTAGAATCTGTGCTTTAAGGCTGAATTCCAGGCTAAAAATCTTTATTCACTCATGCAGGAATTCAGTGTTGCATTCAGGCAATGGAAGGAAGCACAGTTATGGCAGGGCACATCAAAGATCATTCCAGCCCAGGATTCTACTGCCAGGAATTTCAGAAACACTGGTAATGGATGTTCAGGCAAGGGTGTGAATATTTGATCAGACCATCTGGCTTTCTATCTCTACATGTGAAATATGTTGAACCATACCAAGAATGTGGTTCTCTTTTTTAATATCAGAGGTATCCACAGAATCTCACCAGATTCAAAGAAGCAAACAAGAGATGTACAAAAAGCTTTCTAATTAAGGGTTTCTCTACAGTAACTATTTGTCTCAGTTTGAGAAAGAAGGATCAGTGCAGGTGTACAGTTGGGATACGATGCAGGTGTAAAGTTTTCGTTGCCTGTGCTCAGGATGAATTCAGCACGTGCTGTGCATGTGAATGCCAGATGGAGAGGTGTCTGCAAAGGTCAGCTTTGATCAATGCATGACCTTTGGTCCCCTGCACACAGGGAGGATGCCCTTAGCACTCCCTTCCTCAGGGTACTGCAGTAGGGGCTACATGTCTGCTGTGTAGACTGTGAATGAGAGGTGGGACAAGGCTGTAAATCTCAATTGAAACAGACTGGTTAGACTACGTGTGGCAAGGGAGGTGTATGCCATGTAATACATGTATTTTATTACTGCCCTCTGCGGACGGAACAATAGTCTACAGCAAAGGTGTACCAGTTATGCCATTTGCTAGAGCTTGCCGGAAGCCTCTCTTCAGGTTTACTGCTTGGACACACCTCTGAGGGCAGGTGCATCCTCAAGTTCTTCTTCGGGATTTTCTTGGGAAAGTAGCTCGTAGGGAAGTGCTAGCTACGAATCAAGTAAGAAGAAACCTGCCTTGAGGAAAGCCTCTATCTTAAGTGCAGTGTTCTATGGGACACTGCACATTCCCCAAAACAATGCCCTTCAGTTCATTCAAGATACCTGGGGAAATGACAGTCATGGCAGCCTCACAGAGCAATGCTGCACTTTCATAATGAACTCTGTCACTCAAAGGCACACTTAAGAGTAATATGGAATCATTTTATGCCCATATTAAAAAATAAGTTGAGTTTCAACATTGAAGTATTAGATCAAACAAATCTTGTAGAACAGAAAATGTTACTTACTGTCATATACTGCTTCACACCATTAATGTACATGCTTCCACCCTTTTCTCGGTTTTGAATCAGTTTTGAAAGGCGCTCATAAGCCAAAAATTCATTGAAAAAAGTTTTGTAACCTAGTAGTCCACCAACAATAAAACTGTCTTCCCAGTCTACGCCCATCATGAAAGAGAGTGGCATGAAGACATAAGAACAAATGTTCTGCAAAACATGTAAGACAAAGCAGGTCAAAAGATATTGTTGGTCAAAGAACAATGGCATGCAGTTAGTTTTCTAAACTTAAAATAAGGACCGTTTTATTTCAGCACAGGAAAATCAGCCTTAAATTTTTCCTGCCAATGCCTCTGGGAGAGTTTTTAATAGTAAGGCATGCTTAAGTAATTTTTAAAACACTAACCCAGATTCTAGATATAACAAAATATTTACATCCCTAGTTTCATATCTCAAATAAAACAAAGTTTCCTGTGCTTTTTTTCCCCCCAATAATGGCTTCAAATTATGCATGGTGTTTGAAGAAAAGAAGGAAGATTGAACAATAAGAGCTGATAAGAGAACTGAGAAGTCTAATTCTTCTGCTGATTAAATCAAGTGTGCTAATGAACACGCTTAATTACCAGGTTATTGGACTCCAACTGGTGTAAACAAAAGAGTTGTCTCTGCATAAAAGTTGTGCATCTGACACAATTACAGCTGTACCTATTTTTTCCTAGTATTATAAGTTTTATGCAAATTGAAAAAGAAATCACGCATCACAGTATGGCATATTTTTATGAGAGAAAATAGCTCCACCATGAAAGGGTTTGGTCAGATTGTCCTCAGGGAATGTAAGGGAGGTCTTTAAGCAGTTACTATTCCTGGCTAGTTTCTCTGCCCACAAAAAGTTACACATTAGTGTTTCTCTAAAGGGAAGGATGGCTGCATGCATCACGTCTGTGTGTCTCAATTCCTTTTGGACTATCTAGCTGTCCAAATCTTACATCACCCAGCAGTGATTACAATACCAGCCCTTGCATAAATGTGCCTGAGGCATGCATACTTCTGCCTTTCCTCAGCTGTGGGTGTCTGGGGTGCAGTGAGATATCAGTGAAAGCTCTGCAGGGTAATTACTTAGTACTGCTGAAGCCACATCTGTGGTGAGTGTCTGTTCACTTCTGCAGCACCTTTAACACAAGTTATATACATCTTTCACACAGGGCTTTTATTTGCCTCTTGCAAAACAAAAAGCCCCAAACTATTGAAACAAGGTGGTTACATTGGCTCAAAAATTACTTAAGAACCTCTGTTCAGTCAGAAGTCCTGCTCGAAACCCGTTTGCTCAGTTGAGTGATTGGGTGCAGTTTTACATTGTAATTGTGCTGAGAATTGAGTGGTATGGAGTAAACTGGTTTCAGGCAAGTGCAGCCTCGCTGCAGCGTCTCCAGCTAGGTGAACCTAGTGAGCATTAAGGGTTTGATGGGACTCTGAAGCTAAAGCCTCTTTAATGTTTAGCTGAAGGAGATGTAAATGGCTTGGCAACTGTGTAACTGACAGACCTTCTGCACTGCCAAGTCAGGAGGCAGGTGCTAGCATACTCTGCAAACATACTCTGAGGGCAAGCAAGAGCACCACAAAGGGAAACTGTATGTGGACTAACAGATACAGAAACACATAAATGGCAAAAATTTTACTTTGACTGTTAAGAAATTTTTCATAACATGCAAATAAAATATAGCTTTAGATCATGTTAAAACACAAAACAACAACAAAAACCCCAAACCCCTACAAATAAACCACATAAGCATTTAAATGTCAGAAAGACAAATAATGCATGTATGTGAGCTGCATGAAGAACCTAGAGACCATACCTCAAAGTTCAGCTGTGGGTAGTCAAACAAGCTGCCCACCCAAGAAAGGGCTGAGTCAAGGAAGCTCAGCAGGGCAAGGAAGGAGATCAGATTCACGGCGATGTTTGCTACTAGCCTGATGGAGGTAGAGGCACCAAGACTGGCTGCTTCCAGCAGATTCTTTGATTCACTTTGCCAACAAAGAGAAAACCAGAGTGTGAATGTTTTTAAATTCAAGGACAAATAACAGAACTAAAAGGTACATGCACTTAATTAGTAGTCTAGTGTTGAAGCAGTCCACTCATAGAGAAAAAAATGAAGAGGCATGATGAGGTGAAGTAGGCTTTTCCTGTCAGTCCTCATGGCAGACCCTTGAAGTCTGCTGTGGTGTATGCTTGTGGTGCCCTGAGGATTAATTTTGCTACATTTGGATGGCAAGATATGGATCCGGTCTCAATAGCACAGCACTGCTAGGATTAGGAAGGGGCCACTGCTCTTCTTCCATGCAGCCCTTGCAGAAATGCCAGGGCCATTCAGGAACAGATCCTTACAAGCCTTTTTGCTTTGCCTGTCATTCTCAAGAGATGTCTCCCTGCAGATGGGCAACAAGTTTGCTGCTGCTGTTGAAATGACTGCTCTGCCTTTGCTTTTACATATTTGCATTTGTAGATTCATTACAGAAAAAAGACAGGAGCATTACAAATGGGAAAGCCTCCTGGCAGGCCACCTCGGGTAGGCATTTCCCACTTTCTTCACAGTTTGGCCGAGGTCACTGGCATGTGTTAGATTGCAATTGGGCACACTCACCTGAATTAATAAATCAACCATTCGCAGTATATTAGTCTGCAATTAATTTATTGCCTGCACACCTACCATATAGTCTGCCTAAAATTTATATGTGAGGAATTATTTTTCCAAATGTCCTTTTTGCAGTAGTATTAGCTAGTACCTAGATCAGCTTACCTTTTTGCAATTTGTAGACCACTCTTCACAGTTATCAGAGGCTTTTCAGTTTCAGGCCAGAATAATTTGGAGGCAGCTAATGATGCTGGTGCTGACATGACAGAAGCAGTCAGTAGGTGGGAAGCGGAAACCTAGAATTCCAGGTGACAGTATTTTCTGTGATAACCATACAATGCACTAACATGGAGGAAATCAATTAAATTTGTTAGTTGTTTGGAAGATTTTTCTACAGGATGTAATTAAAAGTTCATATTGCTCATAAGGAAGAGAATGAGCTATCAGAAGGCAGGGGATTTTTGTGGTTAATTCCTTCAGAGACAAAGAAAAGAAACAGTGGGAATGATTCAGGGATACTTTCAAAGCATTTTAGCTGGGCTTCATACTTAGAAGATTTCAGATAAACTATATATTTTCTAGCTCTCTTCTCCTGTCTTACCCCAAAAGAAATATATGCTCCTAAGACACTTCCAGCAATAGTTGAGAATCCTGCTGTCATGACTGCATGGAGCTCTGATTTGGTGATGTATGGTAAGTAGGGACGTACCAGGAGAGGAGACTCTGTCTGGAAGTGAAAAACAAGCACCAAATTAAGAAATCCCTAATAAAACCCCATAGATTTCTTTTATTAACAGTGCAGAAAAATGAGTGTCTGCATCACATTTTATAGGTGTCTTTGACTAGTTATTCCTAATGCTAACAAGTGCTCAAATTTTAATAGATTGAGGCATTTATATCCCAAGAAGGATTGTCTGAAGACAATTCTGGCTGGTTTGTTGTCTCCCTGAAAGGCAGAATGAAATTGCCAAGAAATTCTATTCCAATTTTGAGTGACTTAAGGACAGCCACAGGTCTGAGCCACAGGTCTGAGCCACAGATGAGGCTGTCAGTCAAGTGAAACATGCCCCGCTGGCATGCATGTGAGCATATCCTGGAGACAGTGACCTGTAGAGGTACTACTCCAAAGCTTGAAACAGTGTGATGTGGTCATGTACCACTGCTAAATACCATGCTAATATTGCATTTAGACTTGATTGCTAATTGGTGATCTTTCTACATTGCTTTTAAGCTTGGAATAGATATTGTAAATGTGGGTTTAATGCATTTCCCATTAAAGTGGTCTTGCTAGATACTGCTCACTGTTTGTGGATAAGGCCTTGTACTGCTAGCCTTGGATCTTAGTTTTCTGCATTGTCTCTCTCCTGCCATTGCCTGCTTTGTATGCTATCTTTTCATACCACTTGCCTTTTCAATTGAAAAAGAACCCCTGTTTCTTCATAGCCTTGGAGTAGTCTGACAGGGAGATCTATCACCTACATTTATGCTTGACCTTCTGTTGGGAAAACATTTCTGCTTCCCAAATCCACTCCACTGTGCACCACTGCCAACACATAAACATACTGGAATTTTGGAAATCAACCATCAGACTTGCTGTAGTGAAACCCTAGCTTCATAAGAGTTTATTCTTTTAATACACAAATGCTCAATGAGCAGCATTATTTCCCTATAGTCTGTAACATTGTGTTAGCATGTTTTTCTGTGCTCCAACTCACCTGTCCCACAAATATGTTACCTGCAGCTACCAGAGACTCAACGGGAGTTGTCCCCATGAAAAGGTGCATAACCCAACCAACCTAAAATGATTAAAAAAAGAAACAAAAATTTGGTCTGCCTCTTCCATGCTGTTCTTGACTTAATCATATCAATCTAAGAGTTCAGAGACATGTTACAACATTTCCTGATTTAATGATTTCATCTTCAAGGTATAGCACATTCATGTAATTGTTACATGCTAAAATAAGACAGGAAAATAAGAGGAAGAGTAATTTAATAGAACTGAGAGTGCTCCAGGCTCCTTCTGGGCACAAAGATGTTAAACCAATTTAAACAAAACAGATATTTTGATTTGTTATTGCTTATGTTCTTGTCCAAAGAGACTTGTATCAAATTAAAGGAAAAAATGTGAAATTTAGATTAAGGCTAAAAATGCTTCATTGAAATTTTAGCACACTAATGTCAGCTATGTGAGTTTCATGGTACTTATATAACAATTCTGTAAATGTAAAGGGCAAAGCACTTTTAATTTAGGAAAATCTTCAAGTAAGATTTAACTACTACCATGGAGGAAGATATTTTTGATAGGTTTATTGGACAGAGAGGACAGAAAGTAGGCTTGATCTTATCTTAGTAGACCTTAGTGCTAGACATAGAAGCTGACAGAAATGAACACTTTGAGAATGAGGTGAGGAACTCCCTTTGATCTTATCTGGGTATCTGTGATAGGAAGGTATATGCAATTGCTACTGCAATGCTTAGCAGAAAGCAAAAAGCCACTGTCTGTGATTTAATCTCCATCCTCCACTTTGAGGGCTGGGAGAAAGGCAAGCAGAAAGGAAGATTTAAGCAAATATGGCATCTGAGGAATGCTAAAGCTATCCAGGCAAAACTAACAATTAATATGACATAAGCAATGAAACCAGACTGAGAGAAGGAAAGCATGCTATGTGACACCATTTCAGATTTTGCAATGGTAACATTTGGAACTATTTCCAGGCTACAGTTCTTCTGTATGTGTTCAAAAACTTTCCCACACTAGCCAAATGAGTACCTAAGTGGCAAAAATGCATACCTTTCCAATAAGCCACTGCATGAATCCAACATGGTAAAGCATAGACGTAAGTGTACTGAAGAAAACCACAATTGGCAGTACCTGGTTTGAAGACAGAAGATCGTTAAAACTTTTAGAGTCGTTCCCTGTCCTTTAAGACATTTAATTTTTGGAAAAAAGAGTCATGTTTCTGGAGTTGTACTTGCAGATATTGAAAACTCATCATTAAGTTTACACTTAAGATGTAAAATTGTTGACCTTCCAGACTTGTTTGTGCTGGAATTAAATATTTTTCATTTATCTACATAGTTTTTTAATGCGACTACAATTATTTTGAAACCGTCTGGTTTAGCAAGATATACATTACTTTATAGTCATGTTTCAGTCAGTTCAAACATTTACTTTCTTTAAACAGAATCTCTTTACTTACTAAATACAAAAAGTGAATGTAGGTCTCTTACTCTGGAAACTGAAAAATACTTCCCTTTGACATATTGTAAAAGAATTGCATGAAGGCCTAACCCACTGTCTGATGGATTATTAAATGCGTTGGGTTTTCATCCGAAATAAAACTAATATGACTTGATTCTCAAGTATGTTAAATATACACACCACTACTCCCAAGCTAGTATACAACAGAAAGAAAAATTTCCCCAAAAAGTCCAAAATTAGTCCAACAGATTAGTTACAATTAAAACAGTACCACTATCACATAAAAAGGGGAAGCTTCCTCGACCCTTAGTGTTTAATTTGTCTGTCAGTATCACAGGAAAGCCAAACCCCTTGTACCAAACCAGCCTCTCAGCATCCCGTTAGGGGGACCCTCCACTGAGCAATCCTGCTGGATTGCAGGGTGGTTCAACTTAGGGAAACACACCACCAGCATAAGAGAGACCCCCCTAGCAAGTGTGACACTGCTAGTGACTGCTAGCATCCATGAAGGATCCACGCTAACACTTTACAGGATAACACTGTTTATTAATATAAAATCGTGATAGGTTAAGTTTCAAAGATTGTTGATGACAGTGTCTGATGGCAAAAATATACTTGAATATACAAAAATATACTACACAGACCAGCATTAATCCCTAATGAAAGTATCCAGGGCACACAGAGTCTGATTCTTACACAACAGGCATCCCTATGGGGAAGGCATCCCTACAGGTTTAGCCCATCAACTGATCCCAGCAGTTACAGTGGAGTCTTCTCTAACTTTTACCCCATTCTCAACTTATACACAATTCCTTTCTGTTTGGGTGGAGCTTGAGTGACTCTACTCATACATGCCTTTACCGTTACTAATTAAAGTAAAATTCTCTCCCTTGACTTTCAAAGATACAGTCAAAAAGAATGTAGAGCGCATGCCCAGTGAGGGGTGGTTGTATCTCAGGGGTGGGTAACTTTGGCATGGAGATGTATGTCAATATTATTATCAGGCTTTAATGAAGCAAGTGCATCTAAGGAGAGGGTTTTGCCACAGTGGCTGGCTCAGCAGTAGGACATCTTCCTTTGTCTCCCTGGGTTGACAGATGGTATGCAGTGTATCAGCTACATGGTACCACCAAGTTCCCTTCCCTGCAAGGATTTCCACAGAGCCTGGCTGTGGTGTATCCACTCTACCCTTCATTCCATCCCCCTCAGCAGGTGATAGGGAATCACTGCAGAATAGGTTTTTAAGTCATGTCAACTGCATTCCAGCCAGGGAGCAGCAACTGTGATTTACTGTATAATTTTCATACTGTTGTAAGTCCTGCTAAGATGCCAATATAACTCCTCAGTTGTAAGTCATGCTGTCAGTATAACTCCTCAATCTCCTCTAATTGTATCCCCAGTTACCTGTCCACAGGGTCCCCAGTCATTTTCCCACAACTGTGAAGACTAGGAAGCTTTCATGTGTGTTCACTAATGACATAATGCATTATAAATAAAATCAGTAACAGAATGAAAAACAACAAACCACTTTGTTAGTTCAGATCCTTTCAATAAATAGAAGCTATGCCTTTCTAGAGGAGAGTTGGTACTATCAACAATTTTGATAAACATTCAGAAACTCAATTTTGCTGATCAGAACAATTCACTGAAAGGACAGAGTGCAATTAACCAATATTGTTGTGCTGTTCAACAGGTTAATAAAATGCTGCTTTCTCTAGTTTGATTCTTTGACCTTTTTTGCAGTCATGTAGGGATAGTTTGCCACACAGTAATAGTGGAAAGTTTAGTTCAGTAAAAGTAATTTCTTTTCCCCCTGCCTTTTCTCTTGTTATTACCATGCAGAGCAGGGAGTTAAAATTGTTGGCTGCTCTAAACTCCCCTCGCATTTGTGGCTTGATGTTCAACTTTTCCCTTATTTTCCATTAAAGAAGTTGCTATTGATGTTTAAGGAACATCCTGCTTTTTCATATGCTCCTATATCTTGAACCTTAAAAGCAAAGCCTTTCTCAGGGAGCAATAGTCCTCCTGGTGCATAAACAAAGATACAGATTTAATAGAAGTCTAATTTCTTGCTTGGTCAAAGCAAATTTTGCCTTTCAGAATCAACAGGATAGAAGACTTAATACTAAGAGGTCTTTTTCATCTACTTAAGTACTTGCATGTTCTTGTCTATGTGGGTACTTACCCACATAGACAAGCACATGCATGTTCTGTTTTTTTCCAGAACTCTAAAACTCTGCATCTGCATACACAAATACACATTTAATGTTTATACATGCAAATACATGCATTTATGATTAATTAGTGATTCCAGAACCGTGTGCTTAAAGGCACTGGGGGACTGGTGGGACTGGTCAGAACACCCACACATGGGATGCATCTGCTCCGGTAACATGTCCACCTCATTTGGCAGAAAACTGACGAGTCCCTGCATATTGCTAAGGATGCACTATGGATACAACTGGACTCTGACGTTTTTCTGCAAAAACTTATCCTGTTGAGATATCTTTGGGCAAGGCTTGGAGAGCTCATCGCAACATGCAAACCTCATAAAATATCTGAAAGACACAAATAGCACTTTGGACCAACTTAATGTCTAAATAAATGACAAGTGTTTCAAGAGAGAATAGGCTGTCAGTCACTCATTGTCGTTGGAAAAGGGAATTCCCTGTCTACAGGAGGAGCAGATGGAGCATGTTTTGGTATTGCTGTACACTTCTCTGCCACTCTGTTTACTATAAATATTTTCTCATATATATGCAGCTCTGAAAATCAACTCGGGTTTTGTTTTCTTGTTTTTCAGTGTGAGAATAATCTACTTGCTCCTGTTATCATCTTCTAAGCATTCCATGGTTTTGCTGGCTTGAACCACAGAATAAGACTGATGGATGTTTGCATACACATAACTTTTGGGTGTCTAGTCCCTAGTTGTGGCTTTAGTAAGCAAAGTATTTTGCATAATCACTGAGGCACTAAATATCACTTTGAAAGAATCATATTCATAAGGCCTTGTCAAAAACCACAGGAAAAATAACACGGGGGGTGGAAATTTCATAATTTCATCTATAAAACATGTAATTGGGAATAAAAATTTTTATTTGAGTGCTCAATAGAATAAAGGTGAGAGGAGCCTGGAAAGTGAAACAAAAGGTGCAGAAGTACTGCTCTTGAAACATAATTTATATTTATTGATGAAAAGCTTAATTTTTTTTTACCCTCTAACATGTTCTGACTATTCTTAGTAGCAGGCTATTTGAGAGATATAGCACCTTCTTTCTCAAGTAATGAAAGAGCTAAGTTTGAAGATTATCTAGTTCAGAACATTAACTCAAGAGAAAAATTAGATTAAAAGCATGTACGCCCATCATCAGGAATCTGAAATACCAAAACAATGATATCTGAATAAGCCCTGATACTTTGTTTGGGGTTTATTTATTTGTTATTTGGGTTGGTTTGGAGTTTGGAAGGGTTCTTTTTGTTTTATATTTTCTTGATTCCAGCCTAAGCAGGCATTGTGGCATGGGCTAATTCTCAGAGCAAAACCAGGAAGGATGCTGGTGCAGATTAAAGAGCACGGAGCAGATAAACTGTATTCCACCTGTTTCCTAAAAAGGTCTCTTAAGAGAGAGATGGGAAATCTCCCTGGGCTCTTACTAATGTAATAGTAATGCAATGTTATGTAATTCTTGCTGCTCATGCAGCTTCTAGCTCTTCTACCAGGTATAAATAAATACACATCTAGGCTTTCCACTTCTTCAGGGGGAATGTCTGTGATGCAGTGGTCTGCATAGCATGCAAGGGTACAACAGCATAGCATGGTAGAGCACTTTTACTCATGGAGAGGTGGGGAAGGTAGACAGGAGGCAATATTTGTGTCAGTGGTCAAGCCTTTTAACCTGCTCTTCGTAGAAAGATATCCTAAAGTTCTGTCCACATGCAATATGTGTTGTTATAATTTGGCTAAATAAGTGCAATCTAACTCAGTGTATAGCTGTGAATGAAATGGATCCCACATTTTCTATTCAGAATGTCACATAATAAGGAGTAATTTACCTGTTGATTTCTCTGGTGACTACATAGGTATCACAAGACATATGGTAAATCTATTTCCCAGCTATACTGTTCCTTTCTCTGTTGTCTATCTGTTACATACAACATGTAACAACTGTCTTACCTTAAAAGCGAAGAAATGATCCTGGTATTTGTCACCAAACACAAACTTGGCTCCTGTATCAGAGTACTCTAGAAAAGTCTAGGGACAGAAAGCAAAGTAAATTGGCCGTAATCTCTGGGTACCTGTACAACCCAAGCAAATATTGCTAGTTGTTTATCTCTTGCAGAGATATGGTGAGGTCCGAGAAGCTTGGACTCTGATTTGTATGGGTCCAGGCCTCGCTAACTGTGTTTGGCTGAATTGAGGGTCTCTGCTGTGCTCTGTTGAGCACCCAATACAATAGAGGTCATACACTACCCTGAAAGAAACATTTACTTTTTAATCCCAATGCTGTGATGCATGTCTACGTTCCATCTGATGCAAATAAGTACAACAAATTATACAGCTTAAAATAAGAGATTTGATGACTGAAGTAGAGTTTTGAAATGTGTAGCTAAGAGCAAGCCTAAGGGAATCTTCTACTTTTTAATTTTGATCCAGTGGCGCAATTTTTTTACTTCTGATGCAAACATAGGCAGTAATGATACAGTTTAAAATGGAATTAAAATACCGTTTATAATAGTTAAAATTATTAGCTCTGACAGAAGAGACTGTAAGACATGAAAATATGAAGCTCATGAAAGGGGGCACCAGACCTGCTTCAGAGATTGAGAACCTGGTGACAAAACCCAGATGACTCCCACTGCCTGCAGATTAGACAGATGTCAGACCTGTGCCTTTGCTCCTGTACAGAGACAGTACGTTCTGCACTGTCTGGTTTTACATGTGCCTAATTACCTGTGAAGAACTGCTGTGAGAATAGTATCCCTGGGGTGAAAGGTCCGAACATCCTCCAGTGGCTATTTTGGTCTATATTTTGGATATTGCTTATTCATTACTTTACAGTAACAGACTTTAAAAAAAAAATTGTCTTCAGGTATGCCTGTGGACAGATCCTGTCCACCTTCTAGAGATCCCATCCTGCACGCAGATGTAAATTTTGCCACCTGTACGTATCTGAATTAATTTTCATGTGTATTGTGAGGGCTGTGAAGTGTCCCTCATACCAGGACGGTTGCTGCTCTGAAGATAAGAGTGGGTCTCCCTAAATTCCAAGGCTTTTCAGCATTTCACATTTATTACGAGGATGATTTGGAGTTGGGCCATGTCTAAGAGTTGCTATGAGTGCTCTGGCACAAGAGTGGTTTGTGTTTCAAAAATGCAAGTTATAACTTCAGCCCAATGATGGTAAAGCTGTTAACTAACAGTTATTCTGGCCACTGTATTAACTGGACAAAAAAATAAATGAGAGGAAGGTTGAATTCAGGAAGTTAACTACCTTTCTAAGAACCTGGTTTTCCTCAAGAGGAGAAAAAGTCCAGGGACAAATGGATACTTGAACAGCCTGCTCATATTATGTAAGACTCTCAAGACAGAAAATTATCTTAAACAAGTAAGGCTTTTGTTCAATAGCTTACCTGGATCTGAATGCCTAGCCAGTTAAATACATCAAAACCCACTTTGGTCCTCAGAATAAGAAGCCCAAGAATAAACTGCATTCCTATTCCTGAAAATACTGGTCTCCAAGCAACCTAGACAGATAAAAAAATAAAGAAGCAGCTTGTTATTTAAATAAATAATAGTTTATTTTGGATGTTTGTTTAACTACTGTAAGGGGATTGTCTGACTATACTGCAGGATAGGAGCAGCTGCTAAAACAGGTTGTAGGGGACTTGGGTCTTCGCATATCTAGACAGTGAATAAGGAAATTTTGCTACAGGGTTTGTCCTTGGGTAATTTCAACTCTGTTTCTGTTCTCCAGCTTTAAAGACTTTTGATACTGGGAACTACTCAGTTATATATCATGATTCATCATACAAAGCCAGTCAGAGGAAAAATTGTGGCTGCCTGTGATGAGTTCCTCTTCACTACAGTGATGATTCCTGCTCTGCTGCCTCAGAAAACATCTTTGTTTTGTGAAAATTGAATCAAATTACTTACAAGAGAAAGAGCTGAGATGGCACTCTCTAATTTAATCAGACCATATTTGAATAGCACAAACCAATTAGGTGTAATGAGGACTCACGGGAGAGCACAAAGCATTTGGTGTATGAGTTTTCGCCTCAGCTGGAGACAGCAAGAGTTGCAAAGGATGGGACAAGTTCATTAGTCCTTTCTGAGAGGACTTCACCTGTTAAGAAGTCTTAGCACCAGTGCAAGAAGTGTTGAAAAGTACTGGGAAAATTTGGTGACCTGGACAATGGATACATGATCAATGAAAGCATGCACTGGTATGTGAGGCATGTAAACAGGAGTAAGGAGCTGAGGAGGCAGTTGCGGTGGCTGAACTAAGCCCTTTGTAATATCACAGCAATATCAGAGTGGACATTTCTGATGGAAAATTAAAATAAATGGCATTTATGAGCCTATGGGAGTGGGTGAGCAAAAAGTGAGGACCTCAGCTTGGCCTCAGCTGCTGAATTTGCAGTGGGAAACAAACTTGTGAGGGATTAAGAGCTACACAAGACTATCATATCTCCTGTTCCATTCAATTTGTGTTGATGTGATGAGAGTGTCCTCAAGTAAGTGACTGTGATGTCCTGAGGACTGTGGTGAGGTTCCTGTGTGTGAAAACAAGGAGAACACCTATCTCACCTTGGACAGATGCTCCAGAAGAAAATGTATTCCAACCTGCATCAGGGCTGGAACAAAAGATGGGCAACAGCTTCCCAAAATAGTGAGAGACAGGTGTTGGTACAGCCCCACACAGGTTCCCTAACAGCAAAATTACTTTCCTCAGAAATTAAATATGCTGCTTGGTCACACGCAAACATATATTTTTACTTTCCCTCATTTTCTGTTACTCTTATTACACTTGGTGCTAGGGTAAGGGAATAGCTTTTTAGACACAGAATAAAAAAATTCCCAAGTGATCCATTATGGACTGAATACTCACTCTGGTTGGATACTTGGAGAAGATAAGCATCAGGAGAACATACATAACAAGCCCACCAAAGGAGATTAACTGATGGGATCCTTGTTCCGTTGTGTCAAAGATGAGCCAGAAGATGATAGTTATTATAAGAAATGCACCCAACACCCTAGGAAATAAAAAGCATGATGACTCCCTGAAAAAGACATTTGGGATATTCCTTTCCTTTCCCATACCCAAAACATTTACATGTCTGTTTGTGAATAAACTCTTTGAACAATGTATTGGGCTGAAACATGTAGCTCTACACAAGCAGGAACCTGCCTTTGCTGATCCACCTCTGGCAACGTCCCTTGGTGGCATCTGGAAGAAATGTCCTCCAAGCCAGAGTATGGGGGGAAATGCAAAAAAGCATGAGTGACTCTTGTCAGGGTTCAATTTCTGTTAAATGAAATGTGATAAGATATCCTCCTTTCTCACTTCATCCTTTTTTTCCTTTCCTTTCCTTCCTTCCCTTTATTTAATCTTTCCTCAGTGCTGGGCAAGACATGCTGTGGTTTTCATGACTTGCACTGAGCTGTTTACCTAGAGGGCCTATGAAGCATACTCTGCTGAGGACCAGGTTATAAACAGCTCGTTTCTTTGTAATTAGTTGTAGTCTGTTCAGCTGTCTCAGAAGCAATGACAAGTGATGTGTACATCTGTGTTTCAGTGTTTCTACGGTCCTCATTATCACAGAACAATGTTAAACTTATTTATTGAAGGTAATTACCACAACAGCCTTGAAGGCAACAAAATACATCATCCCATATACAGAGAGAAAATAAGCACAGTCCCAAGTTTTTAATGCTGGTTTTGTCTAACAGTAAGCTTTCACTGATTTCAGTGGTACCTAGATACATAAATTCTATTTTTAGATGTGAATTAAAAACACTGCAGGCAAACTCCACAAAATGGCTTGGCCATTCCAACGCTGAATAATACTTTCTACACCTGAGAGACTTTCTATCTCATGGAAGAATACAGTTAAGCATCTAATCTGTGATATGTACCATTTAAGGATTGCAGCCCAGGTAATACAGCATTTGTTGCCCCTAACTTGTTACTTCTGCTTCTGAAGGCTCTCCTGTTCCTTTTCCTCCTGCTCCCACAGAGGCTGCCAGATCATCTAATGGCAATGCCTTTGTATGGCTGCTTTCTAATGTGGCTCCTGAGCAGGACCACAATCTTTATAGCACCTGTCTTAGCAAACCATTTTTAAATATTAAGCTGGGACATTCTCCTGAACTGAGAATGACTTATCTTTAGACCTCTTTCTCTCTCAGCTAGTAAATGACCTAGCTGAAATAGAATGTAGCTGACCAATTTAGTTTTCCTTTTTAATGAGATTTCATTTGGTCTTTCCTTTGGTCTACAAGGCTCCTTTGGCTCCTCATTTTCCCACGCATAACTTCCATATCCCTGATAACTGCTCAGGAATACTCAAAACAAGTATGTGACAGATCTAATTGTCTGCCATTTTTCTATCAGATGAATGTCTACCATCCCAAATTAAGGCCATATGACCTTATTATGACACTAAATCTGGCTGTCATATTTTGATTCCTGCAGGTCAAATGAAAATATGTATGGGGGTACGTGGAAACACAGTGCCTAGATAATACACCTCAATCTTTAGCAGTTTGCATATGTTAGAGTTAAGGTTTTTATGAACCTAACAGCTCTCTAAACAAGTGACAGTGAAGCACTTTCTGGCTTGCAGAACGAATGCAAAAGACTGCAACATACATGAACTTCTGTTGACATAGTCTCTTTCAACTACAAACTTGTCCTATATCAATTCATAGTATTTTTCTACACTTTCTGTCAAGACTTTTGATCCATAGCTACTGCATTGCAATTCTAAATGTGTTTCTGACATCTGTAAACTGTTAAATACTGAATTATGCTGTGATTTTATTGATATATGCATGATGGACCCATCTTTCTGTGCCTCTGGGGGAGTAAGTCGAAATAAAATCATAGGGGTAACTTGACTAGTGCATTGTCCTTCTATATAAATAGAACTAATACTTACCATTTCAGCCAAAGCCAATGTTTTTTCACATATCTTTCTCCAGGGTAAAAGAATGCAGAAATTCTGTCTTCATACTTAGCTATTAAAAAATCCCAGCCGATGAAGGAGATGGCTAGGACAGTGATGACAAAGAGTGGCAAGGCTCTCTGAAAATTCAAGCTGCAGGCTGCAATAACTGCTGCGAAGTATGCTGTCACAGAAACAAGAATATACATGTCTGTTAGGCTGATCTTTTAAAAAACAGGATCAAATCTTAAATATATATGATGTGATCAAAGTCAGGCCTGTGTTTATCTTTTCGGTGCTTTTCTGACTCTCGGCCTAAAGACTGAAAAAATTTTGCTTTTGTAGATAGTGTTGTTACTTATGTTCATTGATATGTGAGGTGGCTTTCATTCTGTCAAAGCAAGTTATATGCTTTTGCCAAGGCAAGTTCACACAAACATGTAAACACTAGGGAAAATTAAATACATCTAAAGAACTACGTTTTCTTGTGTAAAAGAGTGTGAATTAAGAACAGGAGTCTTGTTCCTTTTTTCAAAAGAAAATGTGTTTATCCAATAAAACTAGAAAAAAACCTGAGAAACACGTCAATTGACTGATTTAATGACCTTCTCAAGTAATTGTGAAGCTTAAAAATAGTTTGTTTCATAAAGTAGCTATCAAATTATTTGCTATTTGACAGGTTCACTGCTGATAAAAGCTGACCAAGAAAATATTCAGTTCTTGTAAATAATACTTTGTCTATGGCAAATAAGGAAGAAGGACTACTGATTTTTATAACACAAGTTGTTTTTTTGCGGAATTAATGCATGAAATCCTGACATATTCTTAGAACGCACTCATTCTCTTGAGCTAGAACATGTCTCTACTACGACAAAGCAAGATAACATGATGTTATGAGGGTAAGATATTCAGCATACAAGCAGCACTTTTATAACCACCTTCTGGTGTGCTGACGCCTATCTCGCAGACATATTTCAAGTCTCTGTGTTCCCAGTGCTCAAGTAGGAAGATCTCAAAAACAAAACTTGGTGAAGTGGAAGGAAACAAGCCAACCTACTGGCTAATTGGGAAAGGGAGAAATATCGGAATGATTTTGCAGTGTGTACTGTCATAAGTACCTTTACTCTAGAAAACACTTGCTGTGGGTATTGAGTGATATGGGTCAGAACACAAAACTTTCATTTCCAGCCTGCTGACCTAAGTTCAGTCCTATTTGGTGCCTGACTGTTTTTAATGCGATTTCATGATTTTGAACAAGATACTGAAACTGTAATTTTGGAGGTGGATAGTAATGGAGTAGACACAGAGACTGAACTATCTTGTTATCACAAATGTAACTGCTAGTCAGACTTGAAACATGCTGGAGGAGCAGTTTAGTGAGATCTGTGCTTTTGTTATGTCTGGGAATGAGTGGACATTTTGCAATCTGGAGTTTTCTCTGAGACTAAATTCCTAACTACTTTGAAACACATTCTTAAAGGTAATTGAGTTTTTAGGTCAGACAAAGCCACAGCACAGCCTATAATCTCATACAGGGAAATAAATAAGGCTTCAGCAATCCCAGGTGTAAAACATACTGTACCTGTTATTAAAACTCCATAGATGACATAACGAATTCTAGTTTTATGTTTCTTGTAAAGTTCACAGATGTTATCATACTTTTTTTCTAAAGGCCTAGGGGGAAAAAAAAAGAAGGAATAGAAAGCTTTTGCAGAAGAAAATTGGGTTAAATTGGTCAAAATTTCTCCACTGGAGTTTGCTGAACTTGGTAAGGGTTAAATTTGGATCTCAAAGTGCCAAATACAAAGTGTCTTTTGGGAGGGACTTCTTTGAGTTGATGTTGGACAGAGAAAGAAAATATGGCAGTTATCTAATGGGGCAATCGGTCAACTATGTGATGGGCTGCAGTTAGCAGGCCAGCTCTGCTACCTTCCGAAGTACAGCTCCTCTGTGAAGAGGTCTGTCAACACAGTTAGTGCAAGCTGAGTATGTAGTTAAAGATTCAGCGTCCATTACTAGACCCACAAAGTCTTGTTAATACAGCCAGCCCAGCATTGCTATGTGGAACAGTAGTGTTGCTGTAACTGTGAAGGTCTAAGGCTGCTTTTGCGTGTGTATAACCAATATCCATCTAAAATCTTATTATAGTGTGCATAGATGTTTCTGGGTTTTTTAAAATTTGGTTTATTGCATTAACTTTTCATCTCATCATCTCATGGAAGTTAAAATTGTTATAGCTGAATGTTGTGCTCTAGTATCAGTTCTTCCAATTACAAAGTATTTCACTTTCTTTGTTTTCCTCACTAAAGGTGAAAGAGTGATTTCATGAGGAAGGGTAGAATTTAGGGAAATAGCAGTTAAGGGATTTAATTCAACACAGATTTCCAGTTTCAAGTATGCTAGTGATGCGGACGTATATCAGTTACAAAACAAGTGGCCAAATAAACACCTTCATATCGTGCAAGCACAAAAAAAACCCCAGCCCCCCCCCCCCAAAAAAAAAACCAAACCCCAAGGGTCTGTCATCTCAGAGGCACTGCTTTAAAGAGGCACATCTCTAAAGCAGTACTGTGCATTCTCAGTCCATAAAGGCAACACTGTATTTAGACATGCAAATTATCCAGGCAGTACTTGTTTGGAAACTAAATGCAGCTGGAGTTAGATGCACACTGAAATCCAGCATGAATACCCTTCTTTCCTGCACTTCAAACAATTCAATTAATTTAAAATAAATTTGAGAGAAATAAGAAATATTAATTTAAATTATATCAGCACTCAGAAGAACAGAGCAGGAACATACTCTTTCACAAGTACAAAGAGTAATAGATTCTCTGAGAAATCTTGATTGCTTTTGGTATTTCAATTTCAGTTCTGGGAATTCCTGTTGCTTCACAAATCATAGCACTTTTTTTCTTTTTTTTTAACTTGTAAGAACATTAGGTTATCTACCCAATCTCAGCAAAGAGATTAGATACAACAGGAGAAGAAAAAAGGAGAGAGAGAAATATATGAAAAAGGCAGAGTTACTTTATCAAATTTGTGGTTCATTCATCACCCAAGGAAAGGAAAAAATACTATACACTATCTGTTACTGCTGCTTATGAGTCCTTTGGGATTTAAAATTGTTATTTTCAGATTACAATTTCTTGTCATTTCTTCTTTGGTCTAACATATCTCTCTCCTTTATATTTTATTAATTTAGGCTATTATCACTTCGGTGTCAAGATATCTTAAATATTTAGACACGTATGTCATAAATATGCAACTCTGTTCTGAAAGGTGGCAGAAAAAATATAATCCTTATGAAATATGGTTAATTTATTAAGGAAACATTCTTTTCTAAAAGCTGATCCCATTGGCTTGAAGTGTAACTGAAGATGCAGAAAAAACAGACCTTGCTTAAGCACATTAACATGAAATATTTATATATGTCGAAACTATTATTGCTTGCATTTTGCAACTCAGAAATCAATTTTCTGTTGTGCATGTACTCCAGAAGGGAATGTTAACACCTTGCACTTGCAGTGAATCCTCGTTATCAACAGACTGATCTTTCAAAAGTCCTGAGTCTCAGACTACAGCCTATTCAATACTATCTGTTGAAAGAAATCAATGACACATACGAACATTTAATATGGTTTTAAGTATTGTGTCTTCACGTTTTTAATGCCTTAAACAGGGTTTGTTGTTTTCACTGTGTGATCACTTGGAAGTAGTGCAAAAAAAATGTAAAAGTTTTACTCCATTAAAATGTTTTTTTTTCCACAGTGATTCTGTTCTTATTTTAGGGTCGAATAAATGGCTATGCAAACTGAAAGACAATAATGAATCTTTAACTTCCTGAAAGAGACCACTCTTTAAGGCTTCTCTTTAGAAAAACACTGTTCTAGAAATACTGGAAAAGTAGTTACTGTACAAGAAGACAAAATATTGCTCCTTTAATTTGTAAGGTTTAGAAGGATAGTTCCACAATCACAGATCCTATTTGTAAGGTATACTAATTTTAAACATGTTGTGTTTCTGTATTACACAAATTGCTAGGCAATAAAAAGGTCTGTGTAGCATACAGGTACAGCAGGGAAATTCATAACTATCACTTCAGAAGTAGAAACACTGGCAGCTTTTTGCTTAGGCCAGGATGAAGTGAGTGGAAGACTTACTCATGCAAAAACACATTACCCTTTCAAGCGTGGTTGCTCAGCATCTATGGAGGCACGTTTGTTTTCATGCAGATCACTCTCAATATTGATGTATTCATCCCGCTGGAAAACAGACCAGTGCCGAGGCTGTCAGAGGGGTTTACACTTATTAAATAAGGTGCAAAAAAGCATCCCCACTGCCAGATGGCTGAAGCAGTATCTAGACTTTCCTGTCTGCAATGCCTGCATGGCTCCAGCTCCCCCATCTGCCACCAACTCCATGATCAGTATCAGGCAAACCTAGTTCTTAGAATGGTCATCCACACCATTTTCCAAAGGGGAAATAAGCAAGGAAGAAAAACCAGTGCTACTCAGAGCTGAAGAGGGCAGGGCCCCATAGAGAGTACAGTACTACTGCATACAGGTGAAAAGCAAGAGCTCCAGGTAAGGAGGGCAGAGCTGCAAATTAGCTGGCCTGGCCAGCACTCCCTGTTAACACCAGCCTGGTTTTGCTTCTCTCTTTGCAGAACTTAATGTGATGGAACTTTATGTATGGAGACTGGTTAAACTGGACAAGGCTTAGTGTTTTAAAAATTTAAATAAGCCACTAAATTTATTATTAAGAAAAACCATTGTGAAGGAGTAATAGCTAACAATCCTTTAGAAAGAGCTATCATCCACAGGCTTTGTAGCAGAAATACAAAATTTGGCCCGATAGCACACTTTCACCACGAAAACAGAGTCCACAAAAACATGGTTGTGTTAAAGCTTTTGTACAACTACAGGCTGGCCTGTACCCTGTGTGGGGACTGCCTTGAGGCAGCCAGGAGGGGCACAGTGCTTCGAAGCTGCTTGGGGCACCTGTGGGGCTGTCATGTCCACACTGCACCACTTCCCCCATCCCACTTCCCCGGGGCACGAGGAACGTGCCTGTCCCACAGCTATGTACCTACATGCTCATGGTGGGGCCTGTGCAGCAGCCAGGGCCCAGGGCAGGCAACCATTGTGTTCAAAGACAGCAGTGTACCCACGTGTGGCCCTCACGCCTCCCACCCTGAACACCATACCTGGGCACTGTGACCAGCTGACTGTTCTTGCCTGACCTGGGGGACATGTCCTACCCTCTTCAGAGAAGCGGCCCACAGTGCCCAGCCACTTTTGGAGGCAATCTGCAGATGAGTTTACCTTTTCTTTTTCTGTCACCGTTGTTACGGCTAACTCAATTCTCCAGTCTGCTGTAGAAAGCAAGGCCCACTACAGACCTTGCTCTGGGCCCTGTGCTCTGTCTACCCTGCTGAAGCTGCTGCCAAAAGTCCCAGAAAGCCCTCAGCTTGTTGCCAGGGAGGGACTTGAACCTCAGTCATAGAATGGCCTAGGCTAGAGGGGACCTTAAGATCATTAAATATCATAGAGTTCCAACCCCCTGCCATGGGCTTCTAAACCAGATTTCTCAAGCCCTCATCCAGCTTGGCCTTGAATGCCTCCAGGAACAGGGTATCCACAACTTCTCTGGGCCAATTATTCCAGTGTCTCATCACCTTCACAGTAAAGGGTTTCTTCCTAGTATCTGATCTAAACCCACCCTTCTTCAGTTTAAAGCAATTCCCCCTTGTCCGATTACTACATGCCTTTATAAAATGTTGTTCTCCCTCTTTTTTTCTAAGCCACTTTTAAGTGCTGAAAAGACCCCAGTGGGATCCCCTGGAGCCTTCTCTTCTCCCAGATGAACAACCCCAAAACTCTTAGCCTACCAAGTGTCTTCAGACTTTACCAATATCAAAGGCAAAATTCACACATGACGAGACCAAAACAGCATGTCTGTGGAAACTGCTGTTTGTTCCTCTAGGGAAAGCTCAGCCTGATACCAACAGGAGTTTGTTGGTCCTCTTGGCTGCACTTTTTGGAGCAGGTTGCTGTAGGGGTGTTGTGTAGCTCTGTGGAGCTGCACTATGGCTTATGGCTGTATTTTAACTAAACTCCATTTCTTTCTCTCTTTGCTCTTGACTATGAAGTAAAGCAAACCTGAAAAATGCCTATTAAGTTACTATTACTTTTGGTAAAGTCAGTGGCTATAGGAGCTAGGCTTCTCGTCTAAGGAACACTGAGTGCTGATACTATGTAAATATCATTTACTCTTGAGCTTAAATTTAGGACATATTGCATACCAGTGCTTTTCACAGATTTTTTAACTGACATTATAAATCAGGAGAGTCCCAGCCCTCTGGGTTGAAGTGCCATGCTTTCACATTTTCAGGCACCTACACTCCCTTTGGCATTCTGTCCACTCTCCAGGTCACAGCTTGAAGCTCATGTCCTACAGACACTGCTTTCATCCCCACCATCATTCCCAGTGCCCCTACTTGATGCGCTGCCTAGGCCAGGCCAGGTTCCCCTATCTCTTTCTCCCATCCCACATCATTCCACCCTATACCCAGATCACCCACAGCCTGAACTCTGGCTCTTTGAATTTGTGAAATATTTGAGAATATAGCCTGTTTTCCCTTCTGAGTATTTAAATTAAAAAAACATCAATCTACATCTTTTCACAGTCTTTACAATGTATTTAAATATGCTCACAATACTACTACGTCAGTCTTTTATTGCCACAAATACTCTCTTACAATCACATTAAAAGGTGTTGAGAAAATCTGAAATCAAAGACAACTTTGTGTGAAAGTGTGCAGATACAAAAAGAAATTGGAGAATCTATGCAAACCCCTTTTAGTTCTTTTCGTGGCCAAACATGATACCAGGTCTGGCTCTTGGGGAGTGCTGGGTCTTGCTGAGCTACCTAAGGGCTGTGTAGAGCATGTGGACTTCTGCCAGCATGGGGAGGCACTGCTAAGCTCATACTGTAAAGACCCTCAAAATAAATTCTTATGCCACAGTCACACTGTGCCTGGGAAAGTGTTGGTGTGAATATACACATCTCTAATACAGTTGCACCAAGTAGTGGCTGAATGCTTTCAGATGAATGCTTTCAGATTAACACTTTCAGTGGGAAATTGGTTTCTCTGATAAAAATCAAGCTTTCATTGATGCCACTACTTTTCTCCAATCTTCACCAGTTTCAATCAGTTCTGGAAGTCCTTTTTCTTTTTTTTAATTTTAACAATTTCCTTTTTCCTGGCTTTTTTGAAGATGAACGTATAGGCATCATCTACCATCTTTCTCTCCTAGTATCTCAGATCCCAATCTAGTTCCCAGGAGTGCATATCAGAGCAGTCTAAGTGATCCTTTCCATCATTTTATATCTGGAATTAATTCAGCTTTGAGAGCAGAGACATTACTCTGGCAGCATGCCTTTGCTGCCTCTGAGCACATCCAAGAAAACAACAGAAGATAGAAATGAGTATCCACTGCACCAAGTATTTCTTATGTGCTGCTTAGCACACAAGAAATAGTACCATTACCACAATTGGCAAGGAGATATGATTACAAACGAGCTGGAATTTTAGAGTAGCAATTTATTTCCAGAATGTGGATGTGAAAATGTTAATACCTGACCATGGTAAAATACATGTGGATTTTTTTAACATGACTCATGTCTTTATAATGAGATACTCACTATGTGGGCTTGAACAAACACACAATCGAAGTCAAAATGAATGTGTTTATTATTACAGTGAATCTGTCTTATGCTCCCTTCTTCTCTGGTCAGTTTTACACAGGATTTGTTGCCTCAAGTTTCTTTTTCTCTGAAATTTTCGACATTTTGGATGTTTATTTCATAGTTAAATATTAATTTATTATTAAATATTTAATAATATTAATTATCTGACTGAATGATTGTATCACTAAAACCAATGTTTACAGATTCTCTTTTTCCACCTTCTTAGGACAAAATGCTTTTACATCAACTCCTCATCCAGTCTTTCCTCTGATTACCATTTCTGATGCCTCTTCTGTATCTTGTATGAAGCCGTTATGACATTAGAACACATTTTTTCTGAACCCTACTTATCCTGTAATTTTTTTTTTCCTTAATGTATTTTTGAGGACAGAACTCACATCCCTGTCAGTTTACACATTCTAAATGTTATTCATATTTTGTTAAAATACCTGTCTTGCATATATTATCACATTGCTGATGCTGAATTCAAGGTTTACAAATTTTCATAAGGTTATTTGAAAGGAAAAAAAATAGAAAAACATACCTGACTAGTAAGCACTGTCTTCTTATTTTGTGAATTCTTGATTCTCTGCGAATTGTCTCCAAAGCCTTTCAGATTTGCAACATCCAGACCATCACTGTCATTCTAGAACAAGAAATTATATTGGTTCCAATCAGAAGCTGAATGCTTTTCTCATGTAAGGTAAGAACTGATTTATACTCTGGTGCCTAGGCTTCCATGGAAGCAAGTGAATGGGTGACAGGAAATGGCTTCAAGTTGCACCAGGGGAGGTTTAGATTAGCAATTACAATGTTCACTGAAAGGGTGATCAGGCATTGCAATGGGCTGTCCAGGGAGGTGATAGAATCACCATGCCTGAAGTGTTACAAAAATCTGTAGATGTGGCACTCTGGGGATATGGTTTATTGGTGAACATGGTGATGCTAGATTAACAGTTGGACTCATAGAACTTAGAGGTCTTTTACTATTTAAATGATTCTACAAATGTCTGTGTTACTTTACTAGAAGAGGGAGCCCAAAACTCAATGTTCAGAGTTTGGCTGCTCAGGCCCCTGCACTATTGCACAAAGGTGCCTCGATGGTGCTCAACTAATGTGATTCCACTGTTTTCTTGACTAAACTCACACTTCCTCCCATGGTGAATTGTGCTGCCTGTTGTCTCAGGAGTGGTTCAACAAGTTTATAAAAATCCAGCCCTTCTCCTCATCAAGAGCAAAACGGACTATTGGGGCTTTCCCAGGTTGTTAGTACCTTTGCTCCGGTATTTACGCTCCTTAGGCAGATGGAGTAAATGTGAACTATTGCTCATAGAATAAAACACTAAGGGTATCTTTAAAGAGAGGAATTAGCTTTATTACATTAATCCTCTGAGATATGTATTTTTATCAGAATATACTGAGAGATGAAGACAACCATAATGAGCCCTACTATTTCTAATTTTTTTATAATAAATTCTGAATCTCTGTTTTCTTGCTTCTTAAAGTTTTGAAGGATACATGATCTCTTTTTAATGGTCCTAGAATGTCTGGTTCTTGGTTTTGTAAAAAAGCTGCTTAAACAAAATATCAGATAACTTATATCCACATTTGCTGTGCATGTTTTGTATTTCAAAGGTTCCTTATTGCAACAGTTACAGTAGGGTCATTTCACTGGGTTTTATAGCATGAAGTATCTCATTATTTACATGGTAATAAACCCAGTAAATTAGTATTTACTAATAAAACAATCACTTCCACATGAACAATACAAAATAAGCTTAACCATAGTAAATTATGATAAAGACAGGAATAAGCAGTACTACCAGAAATAAATTAAATTTTGCCTTTTAGCAGAAACATTACCTCAGAGGAAACTAGAACACTGCTCAGTAACATATTTTCCTTAAAAATACTTTGCCTCTAAACAGAACAAAAAATCTGTTTCAGTAAAAGTGTTTCTGTAACCTTGCATGTCTGGGAGGAGTTACAAGAAGTTGTTTATTCAAGTGTTGTGACCTTGACACATCAGCTCCCTACCTTCTAAGGGAACAGTATCTTTTCATTACCTTAGGAGAGAGGTACTTCTATTTCAAAACCATTTGTCACTTGTCTCCTTTCTAACCATGCCATCATAGATGTTTGCTGTAGCTGCACCTGCAGTTGGCAATAAATGCAACTACTGAACACTCCATACAAAAAAAATCTCAAAAAGCAGTGATTAACTGTAGCATTGAGATATAATATATTAAAAATACTGCACAGGACAGTATAGTGAAGTTAAAGCAGTATAGTTCTGTAATTCTCACACACACACACACACACACACACACACACACACACACACACACACACTCTCTCTCCTGAGAATAATGTCTTTAAAGATTTCTATACTTGTTGCTGAGGAAGGAAAAGCAGAGATTTCCTAGGACTTTTGTCAGTAAACATGTAAAAAAGCATGCAAGTTGCTGTTAATGAAATACACAAGTAAAGAATAATTTGCGTTGGAAGAAACCTCTAGAAGAAATCACTTTTTCCAAGCCACTGCTCAAGTGCAATAATTACATAAGAGTTTCATTTATAGAGTAATTAAAAATATGAATGTATGACTAATGTAAGAAAACTAGTAAGAGCATCTCACGATTGCTGGAACTCAATAGTACATGCTGCAGAATGAGAGATTTGTGCCCTTTTCTGTGAATATAGAAGTCCTTATTTCAATTATTCATACCATATTTCTGGAATATTCCTGATCAAGTAGAAACTGGCTAATTACTGTTGGTAACAAGTTTACTTCAGTAATACTTCTGTTGACTAGAACAATCTTTGAATGAGTGCCACGAAGCTGAGTAATTTTCTTATTTCACAGCTGATTCTTCAAGTACAATCTCTTCATCCTCCCCTTTATAGAATTTGTTCATTTTGTTTGGTGAAAATATATTATTTAACCCTACCACTTGTAGACAAAAAGCTATTTTTAATATCTAATAAGAATAGAAATATCTAAGTGGCAAGTATAAATGCCTATTCCCTTTTCCTGTTTACTTAGTGTCTGAGTTCCTGAAGGAACTCCTCAACTAAATGTCAGTCTGTGCATTTCACTTGCTGTTGCTGATTTCTACGTAAACACTCAGCACAGGCAGAAAACTTCTACCTCATTTACTCACTCTCATTTTGCAGCTCCCTGTAAACGTCTGCAGAACAAAACACTGTAAGAAAAAATGGGAGTTCAAACCTTAGGAACCACAGTTAACAGTCCTGTTATGAGCACAAACTATATCCAGCAATATCTAAAGTCCCTTCTGAGCTTACTTATCTCCAGATGACATCATAAAGCAAGAATTTTACAGGGAAGTTTGGACGGAAAATTCTCTTTGCTTTTATCACCAGTTAAAGGATTATAGAATTGATCCATCAATTTTTGAATGCCTCCAATATGAAAATTATTTTGAAGTTCTGCTTCTGCTTTCACAAGCTGCTTTACTTTTACTGATTGGAATTCCCCTCTTGTAAACTCTTTGATTAAATGACAAGGGTATAGAGCTACCTCATCTGTGTAAGTGAAATGCTCTTTCACTGTTTGTTTAGTTCCCCTTTGATGAGCTGTTCATTCACCAAGTCTTGCTGCATGACTGCCTATATTCATCGTCTTTCCCTGGCATCTCCTCCTTGATTTTCAAAGGAGGATGGATTTTGCAAGGAGCTAATAACTTCTATTGTTGTGCTTTTAACAACAGCAGACACTCTGGAGTAGATGGTGCTGCGCTCATGCTACTTAGGGATGAAAACAAACTGGCCATCAGAGCATCCAGGCAGCTGCCTAAACTGTTCATGGCTTAATGGTAGGTCCTTACATTAGGTTGTAGATTAGAATCAGGATACTCAAGGAACTCAGTGGAAAACAGATGCTTCAAAAGCAAATAGTTTAAGTTATAATGTTGGATTTTGTTGTAATTCATTAGATTTTTAATTGTATTTGGTCAGCAGAATTGAAGCCATCTGATTTACAGTAAAAACTTGCTTTTCTTTAAATATTCAGTGCTACTGAAAACCATTCATCTAGGTCTTCCCTCATGTACTATTTTTTGCTAGCCACTGCCATGATTCTGAAGGAGTTTAAATACAAATTTATTTTAAATATGGAGAATTATTTTGAATCAATAATTTTAGCAATCATAAATACCTGTTAAATTACAAAATTCAGTGTACAATGCAGGAAGGATGAATGTTCATTATCCATGTGATAAACTACAGTAAATGAGCTGTAGAAACAACAGATAAGAAACAGGTACTGCCAGATTTAAATAAGTCTTCATGGGCCATTCTAAAAAGGACTGTAAATAAGACTCCCCACCTCTGAGTACATTGTTATTTTCTTTTAAAATTTAGGTTGTCAGGGTAGGATAGTATCCTGAAATGTAGGATTAAAAAAAACAAAACAACCCAAACAAATATGGCTTTGGAAAGCAAGTTTTGAAAATGTAGAAAAGGACTGCACAATTTCCCATCTGGATCTGGTTAAGTAATGCAGTAGAATGCCTTCTTCATTTCCAAGGGGAAACATAACAGTGATGCCCATGAAATATAAATCCTCAAGATCCTCTATAGTCTTGATTTACCAACCAGACAAGGAAGCTGTGGCGAATGGTGATAAGCAGAAATTACATTTTTTAGGATATGTTTTAAGCTGGTTCAGATGAAATGGAGTACAAATACTGCATGCATTATGGCCATACCAATGTCCTATGCTGTGTGAGTAAAAGGCAGAATTTTAAAGGGGATCCTTCCTCAAGTCAGCTTATTAAAAGCATGGTGTGCTCTGCCATCAAAACAGGTACAGGCTGTTTAATGCATCATAACACTAACAATAGGAGGCCAGTGAACAATAAGTATTTATTAGCTGTTACCTTCCTTTTGCATTGTATTTATGTTTGCCTCTGTGTAGCTTTTAAATGTAGGGAAGTTTATTCATCCCACCTACCATTCCTTTTTATGATGCAGCTTTTATCATTCCTTATGGAGTGTGACTTGATGTTTAATGTTATCAGAGATCTGAATCATCTGAACTGATTAGATAAAATTTTTGCCTTTTAAATGAGGGCTAAATACAAGCTAGGCAAATCCAATCTCAGTTTTAGGGTTATTGTTAGTGTTACAGGGTTTCTGAGCAAGAAAATCTGTGGGCAAGTATAGTGGTCCTCCAGCCAGCCAGTGCCATCAGCAAGAAGGTAACTGAACCACCTTGGAGGCAAGAGACACAGTAGTGTTTCCACACATTATGTGTGACATTATTGTAGCTATAGATACACAATGTGTTACACTGGTACACAGACACTTATCAGGAACAATTTTCTGTATTGAGGATAATGATTTAAATTCCTTAAATTACAATATATTTTCAAGACAAAAAAAATTAACAACTTGTATGTCTCATTATAAAGAGTGCAGCAATCTGTTGATTCTAGCTACGAGATAACATCCAAAGCAGGTAACTTTAGCAAGTAGGTCTTGACAGTTGCACTGGGTTTTATCAAGGTAAATACTTTACGGCTGAAGGATGGCCGCGTGCTAGGGAAGACTGGCAGTATGGGTAAAGCTACATATCTTCTCAAAACCAAAACAAAAATCTCACACATTGTAATACACCCTAATGGCTATAATTGAGATGCTCCTAGTATCAAAAAGAGAGACAAAGAGAGAAACAGCAGAGCTGTACATTTGAGGTTTATTGTGTGTTCTTTTGAGTCCATTTTGAGCTTTTAACAAGCTTGTTGAGACCATTTTGAGCTGTTAATAATGTTGCTTCTGGGTCTCCCAGGTACCGGCACTATCACAAAGCAATAAAGCAGGACCTGCACAGCATACGAAAAAATTAGCTGATATTTTGCGGAAGCATGCATTTTTTGCAACACAAAAATGGATTAATTAATGGATACATGTCCTATCTGAAAGATAACCTTGGTTAACTGAGGGTATACTACAGTACCATTGAAAATAGTGATGCACTGACTTGCTTCTGTGATGCAGTGAAAATCCCACTACAGTACAAATGGATGTGTTTGTTTACATGTCAATAACAAATGAGAAATTGAGAAGAGTTATCCCCCTTCAACCATTTGTATGACAAATCAAAAAGCAGACTATATTACAACTTCTTCAGGCTGTTAAAGTCCCTCTACAACAGAAAGCACAATGCTTCTTGTTCATGACTTAATAAAACTGATACGATCCCTCATCCATCACTTGTTAGCCTTGAGGTGCTTTGTATTACATTGAGAGCTGTTATGCTAGCTTAAGTACTTTATAAAAGAAATTACCTAACTCGGATTTACTGTGTCCTTTGCTTACTTTATCCTTTTTTGTATTCATCATTAAGTGGTTCAGGTGCATCTGAAGGTACCTATGGATACTTAAAATGGTACCTACACAGATAATGTAAATTATACCTTTTCCAGAACACTTTTGTATTTTGTGGTTTAGATAAGATACTAACTTCTTAATACTGTAAGACATTGTTATTTTGGAGGAATGAAAGTGTTCACTCTTCATGCCAGAAGAGATTAAATACAAGAAATAGGGGGGAATTATGAGATTGTTTACTTTTTAGTGGCTTTTACTGTGAAGCCATTTATTTGTTTATATGCAGTAGTTTACCTATTTCCTTCTGTGTCTTATTTTCTCTAGACAGTGACTTACATAATGAAACAGAGATAGACAGTGTAAATGTAAATAAAAATGTCTCACGTGAGCTAGCTGTGTAAGGCAGAGGGTTAACCCAGATCACTGTACTGTGCTGCGTAGAGACTTCTGAGGAAAAAAGTGATTTTCGTCTTACGCCATTCAAGAGAGTTCAAAACCGAGCTTCTGCAGCTCGAGACTCCTCTCCGTTTTGAGTTTGCAAGCACAGACTTTGGAAGCTGATGGCACTAGCTTAGGCACACATTTTGTGTGAAAACACAGACTGGATTAAAACTCCTCTTATCTCGCTCACTTGAACTGAGGAAGACTCAAGTTCAAATTGTTCGTCCGTCTGCCCTGAAACAGCAGATGTGTTGAGGGCGCTCCGATTACCCAGGAGAATGCCTTAACCACGCGGCTATCATGTTTTAAGAGTTCTCTCTCTTGCCTGCATTCCGTAAATATTCCCTGACGGGCTTGTCTGTCCGTACAGCACAATGAATAAATATACAGTGTGGCTGAATGTCACTGGTGTGGCGTAATAGTCCACATGTTTAGCATCTACAAAGACCTTTCTGTGTTATTTGAATAGTGTCGGTTGATATTCACATCCACTACCCACTTCCTGCTAGCTGAGTTAAGCGGGGGCGTAGGGATCGGAAACTGCAGAGGAGAGGAAGGGGTTGCTTTGCTAACACAGCCCTCTTCAGATTATTTCAGAGACACTGTCTCTCCCCAGTCTACTCTACCTTCAGCAACAAGTACAGTGAGCTAGCCCGGCTGCGGGTTCACAAGTTTCTGTTTGTCCCTGCTCTAACTCCAGTGAAAGCACAGGGATGCTGGACAGCAAGAAACAATAACTAACTAGTTGAGGGGGGTGGGGTGGGTGAGTGAGTGGTTTGTGGTGTTTATTTGTCGGGGGGTTTTGTTCATCAATTTTTGAAATCTGTGTTTTTTAAGCAGCTGTTAATATTACTTTATGCCCAGAAAATGCAGAACCTTCTGGGTTGGCTCCCTACGAGAGCAGAACAAGACAATTACACTTTATGCACGGAAGAATGATATAAGCCACTATGATTACATTATTATTTTTCTCATTTAATTAATATACATTGCTTTGATGAGATATATCTGCTGCATAATGATGACCATCTCTTCAACAGAACTGTAAATGACATATCCTCAGGAAAAACCAGCAACTGATAGAGCACATGAGAGCCATTTGTGAGATCCATCAGTCTATGAAACATTACCGAGTCAGGAGACTTTTCAAAGATAGCTGGTAGCAGATGAAGGCACCAAGTAGAGCATGCTCCTGAATACGTCAATTGTGTTCAGCTCTTTTTTTGCAAGAGCCGTGCACTTTGGCAGGGTATGAGTGCAAAGCATGTAGGGTGTTGTAAAATATCTGCAGCCACTGCACAGAAAAGGCTTTTTCTTTGTTCGGGGACTGAATTAAACATTGTTCATTGTTTGTAAGTCCTTCCTCTTCCCCATAGAGCAAAGGAAACCACACTTACCTGGAAGGCTAAATTGTGCACACCTGAGTGATCACGGCTGGTATCCGTCAGCTCCATGTTCCTGGTATGAACTGTAGAGTTTTGGGCGAATGTTGGAAGCTTCTCGCAGCACAGGGCTCAATCAGCCAGCACCTGGTTAATCCATCCACAACACCGGTACCACTTGAAGTCACTTTAGCTGGAGGTCTCAGGTTTCCCTTACTCCCACTTAGCTCCACCTTCTCTCTCCGCTGGCACGGCCCCTTTTAGCCAACGTGGAAAACCGTCTTCAGAGACGAGAATGGATAGGCCTCAGAAGCATCTCTCATCCAGTATATTTCTGGGTGATCTCAAAAGCAAATATGTTTACTTCTATGTCTTTCCTCACTTGCATGGGAGAAAATATTCCACACCCAGATTTTGAGAGGCAAACACATTTTTGTCTTTGTTTTTCAGATATTCTTAAGTAATTATTCTTGTGATTATGTTGTAGTTCTGTTTTCATAGTACTTGGGGACTTCACCTAGCAAGAGAAAAAAACAGAATGTGCACAGCACTCAAAACTCTGACAAGTGCTGATTAAGCACTTTCAGTTGGCATCCTGTATTTTATGACATAGAGTCTTTTCGTTATCTGTCCACAGATTACTCACCTTTAACTGAAGACTTTCTAATACTTTCCAGGCTTGCTGTTTGCAGTATTGCAAATATATGTTCTTAAGACTCTCAGTTGGATTTCTTATCCATGTTTTTTGTTGACTGCAGACTTTCTGTATACAGCTTTTCCTGTGTAAGTCCTGAAAACACTAGCACTTTTCCAGACACCAATGCCAGACAGGATTTGTGTGAATATAAATTTTGCCATTAAGAACAGTAAAAATGACAGTGTTCTGTTTCTTGGAAATACAACGAAGTATACTTATGAATTCATTAGCTGCCTACATTCATAACTTTTTACATACAGATTGAAAATGTCATAAGTTATGCCTCACCCTGTGAAAAGCAAAAAACTATTTTACGTATAAAATCAGAATGGATTGGCATGACTGAATATATTACTTGAAATAATGAACGATTAGATGAAAGATAAGATGATGCATCTTTCTGAGTAATCTTCCAACTGTTTTACTAATACTATAAATCATACTGATGCAATATGTGCTTTCTGAATATTGTAGCTTTTGTTCAAAATTGAAGACTAGCTGGGGTTTTCTTTTGGCAAGAAATGCATGGTTTTCAATGATTTTTAGGTTTGAAGTGTTCAGAATATTTTTGGTAACCCAGGTTCTGAAATCAGCATGTTCGTTGCTAATTGTATTTGCCCTGTAGACAAGATTTTTTGACTAATTAATTTTCTCTGCACGACAGTCTTTAGCACGAAATAACTGCAAATGTCTTTAACAAATTTTGATACAACCGCCTGCTGATTACTGCATACCTCAGGTGTTTTCCCCTCCTTTCTTCCCACTCTCCTTCCAATTTTGAACATGCTTTTACTATGAGAAGGCAGAGGAAACAAGGCAATGTTTCAAATCCAGTCCATGCAATCTTAAAATCTGTAATCTGCACTTGCATGGTTGGAAGAAAGTTCTACCCTCCTAATAATTACAAGACACAAATATTTTCTGCTGTTGTTCCTTGTGTTCTGGCATCCCATTAGATAATTTTTAAAATTGTTTTTCTCATTGAAAAAATTTCTCCTTGAAAAGTCAGAATAAGACTGACTCAATAATTTCAGTGACCAAAATGAAGAAAATTCAGAAACATGAGTAAATAATATTTTTTAAAATTCTGAATATAACAGCTATTTTCTTGAATCCTTTCCTCAAAACATGTGAAAGGTGGTTTCAGTCATTCCCCAGAAATTACTGAAGGAAGAAGAATGTTATCACACCCTCAGAGTGTTTTTCTTGTATTCTAATGCAGATGAAGGAAACAAGAAATCTTGTTAGTAGGACAGGATTTCAGCTGAGCTTTTTGCTTAGAGGTCTGAGTGGCAAAGAAATTGAATACTATGGCAAATAAAACATTTTGCTAGCAAATGAAATCTTCCCACTGATACATAACTTTGCCATGAAATCCTAGTCACATGGTAAACCATTCAGAACCTCTTTGTGCCTCAAGTAACAGCACAACAATGCTCAATATGCTCTGAAATTGTCACACAGACTGGCCAGACCAGAGAGGTTTTTTTGGGTAGCAGAAAAATGTTAATCAACAGCACTGCTTACTGTACACACAGCAGGAAAATACTTAGCAATGTGGTTTTTAATAATTTGCTAGGTGCATAGAGAAGATGAGCAGGCGAAACAAGGTATCAAAAGAAGAGTAGCATTGTTCTAGCAGTTTTTCTTTGTTGGACTGTGAGAAGCAGCTTCATAGTTAGAACTTCTGAAGCTGTTAAAAAATAAAAATGTTTGCATATTTAATTGATCCTGTTCATTATGTATAGTTTTGTTAATATTGCTTAGCTCTCATTTCAAGAATGTTTCGGTTAAAATTTTCAAAAGCATTGAGATAATCAAATCTCAATTTTTCATACATGCCCTGAATAAACTGCTCCTCAGACGAAAGGTGAATGAAAATAAACATGGTTACCATTTGACAAATGGTTGGCAAATAGAATAGTTGCTTTACATTTTGTTATATATCCTAACATTCATTTAGCCAGTCCTGCTTATCCGTCTTCTGACTTCTCTGAGCAAAAAGGTGCCTTCCATATTTGAAAATACATGGGCCAAAACGACATTTTTTGTTAATGTCTATAACCTCTAAGCTGCAGGTATTTGCAGTATGGCCTTTTCAGTTTTTAGAAATATTTTCATACCAGTGTTAAAGATAATCTCTAACTCTCCACATCGTCATGAGAATAAAGGGTGAAGAGAATAAAGTACTGTCTTGGGGAAAAGATACACAATTTTATATGTGTAAAATTGTCCCTCAATACACACTTCCTTGGAAAGTGGGACTTGAAAACTCGTTTTTATCAGAGGGAATTTCCCCTCCAAATTCTCAGGTAGTTAAGGGGAAAGCATACCTTGAAAAGCTCTTAGCAAGATAAAAACAGTAAAAAAACCCAACAAAATGGTGTCAAGTTTGATGAGATATGGACACAAACCCCTGCATCTCCATTTAAAAAAATCATTTACGTCTGTACAAAATGACTGTAAGTTAGGTGGCTGAGTGGCTAGGAGCTGCCTCCATTCCTCCCAGGTTCTGCTCTCAGATCAGTTTTTGGTTCTCACTAGTCACGCACTCTTGCCAGTAAATTTCCAGCTCCTACTCTGGCTTGCAGCTCTGCCTCTGAGATCTTTTGAAATCTGTACGAATTTTAGCAGACTTATTATCTTCCTTGTTTCTCTTGTATTTGCTTCCTCGTTTTTCTGTGACGGTAGAAATGAAACATTTTCATGTTTCCCAGCGGAACAGTTGCACCGTTAAGGGAGAGAAACACTGTAAAAGAAGTGCATGTTTAACAAAAGCAATGAATTAGCGAGGAAAGACTGCTCAGAGGAAAGTAAAGGGCTTTGAGTTGAGGACTGTTGTGTTTTATCTTAAGGCAAATATCTTTGTAAAGCTAAACCGAAGGCATCCTGGGCATGTGTTCATTTTTGCTTTGTAATAGTTTTGCCTTTCTGAAAAATTTCTGTTCAGTGCAATGCTACAGAGTCAACAAGACAGCCAGTCACTCCTGTTGTGAAAACTATACCTCTGAGCTGGAAAGTGAATTAAGGGTATCATTACTTAATGCATACATGTAGCACTTCCAAATGCATTCCATGTACCAAAAGTGGGTGTGACCAACCCCACTGGGAAATTAATTTATAATTGTGATATAAGGAAGAAATTCAAGTTCTTTCTATACAGTTCGAGTTGTGGGGTGGCTGGCATGTGCAAGAGCTGTGTATACAAAGGCTGCTCTTTTGGGCATACCTATAGTGCTTTCAAGGGAACTTCCCAGCTTGTTTCTGTGCAGATGAGAGAGTGACTCATTTGCGACAAATTACTTCACTGAATTCCTAGCTTGCTTTGTCTCAAAGCAACTGCATAGTTGACACTGGATCTCCCCAAGTGCTGGATTCCCAGAGGTGCCAGGCATTATGCTGGCAGCCCCCACAGGAGGCTGATAGTTGATAGGTGTTAGGTGCATATTGAGATGTGTCAATGGATGTCCTGGGTGGAGAAACTGGGTAATCCTGGGGACTGCTCCGAGCAAGACAGCTCCTACCGCGGTGAAAAAAATTGACCAAAATATGCATAGATAAGAGAATTTGAATAACGACTAGAAAATGTTCCTGCATAGGAATAGTAAGGTAGAATGGCCTCTTGCCCACTGCCAAGATAATTAGAATACGCTTTGTAGGTACTTAAAATAAGCCCATAGCAGTTTATCATGCCCTTGTTAGGGTACTTATCCTGCTTATAGGACTAGAATCTAGCAGGATCACTAGGGTTGTAAAAATTTATCTCAATTACAATTCAGTAGTCTGATCTGATCCAGTGAAGATGCCCAAGTCCTGCACCATGTGCATAGTGACTGACAGCCCTGTTTGTGAGATTTGGTTCTCCATGAAAGCATTACCTTGTCAGTGCAAAAGATCACAGAAAATTATTTTTAACTAGCACTCAGTCTGTGAATGTATAGGTCAGAGGGTATTCTTCCTAAAAGAAAACATTCTCGTATCGACCAACATAAATCATTACTACTTATTTAAAAGTGAGGTGAGAATCTGACAAGTTGATAGTTGTTTTATTCTTTCAGTGCTTGTTGTATATTTGTTTGTTACTGTTACAATCAAAACAATGATACTTACCTGCTTCTTGAACTGTTTTTTTATGTAAGGAAATATAGATGTCCTGCCAGAGCTGTATAAGCTTGAGTATGGTACTGATTTTCCAGCTCTAGCAGCACAAATTAACATTTTCCTTACGATAAAGAATTCCAAAATAATTAAAAAGAGGACAGCTATGGATCAGAAATCTGAAAAATCTGAGCAAAAGTTGTGAAAGTGTTTAGATGTCTGTCTACAAAGAAAAACTATACTCATAACACAAAACGTATGCTTCTGTGTGATTATTGCTTTCTTTACACACTTAATTGGCTTTCTGGAGCTTGTAACTACAAGTGGATGTTGATAAGCAGGAGCTTAAACCAATCAGTGGGAATCCTCACTGGTTGGAAAATGAGGAGAAAGTAATGGAAAACTCTGTACTTACGTTCCTTACATTTAATGATAAATCACTCATTGTTATTGGGATCCAAGGTAATTTAGAAACTGAATATACAGTGCTCAGTGTGCTTCCCTGTGGAGATAACTCGTAACACAGACAGCAAAGATTCACTGCTGTAAAAATTGCAAGCAGCACAGTTTATGGAGCTGGAAACATCACAATGAGGTTGAACATTTTTACACAGAACTGTAACTTTCACCTGCAGTCCAAGTTACCTGGATTTGAAGAGCAGCAGCACTGGTGACAGATTTAATCTTGAAGTTTCTGTAAGACTGTCTTAACTGCCAGCAAATGGTCCTATCTTTCTTTCTGTCTTTTCTTTTTTTTTTTTTTTAATTTTGATTTTTTTTTTTTTTTAACCATCACCTGTCAGTACGGCAAGCTTATATTTTCAGAATAACGGAGTTAAGGATTGTGCCCTAATTTACTGCACCTCCAGTATCAGAGGCTCCATAAGAACAAAAGAAAAGTTGTAGGAGGTAGAGGATTGGGGTGCATGCTACTCTGAGTACCTTTAATTTAGTATACTAGTGCTAGAAGTACTTTTCATCTAGGACAGAAAAAAAGGCCTATTTGTGGAGTTACAGCTAGAAAGCAGAAGTGAGAGCACTAGTGAACTCGTGTCAGAAGTGAATGCGGCAATGCTGCTAGGCCGCAAACCAAGGCAACCAGTGCGGTTTACCATGAGATAGGGAGTATAAGAGAAAAGCATGCTTGGTATGTGCCTGTACTGGTCAGTGCTAGCTTTTAGTTTTGCCATGTTGTTAAGAAACATAGATGAGATTGTTAGAGTGATTACTTCTTATATGAGAATCTATTTTTAGCTGTTGCTGAAAAGGTATAAATACTCAGCTCTGTATCAATAAAATTGGCTTTTTGCACCAATGCAATCTGCCCTGTCTCTTCCATCGCCAATTGTCATGTGTCACTCAACACCCATCCAAGGACATGAAGTACTATACTATTACAACTTCTTTTTTGGCAAATTTCTTACCCATGAACTTTGTCTTTTCATTTAATTGTCTGTTTGGATTGAGTTTGGTTTTGGTTTTTTGCTTGGGTGATGCTGATACTTCCTCTGAGATAATGGCGAATACGCTATTCACACGCATCCTCTAAACAATCTTACTTTAATTACATACATAGATTTTGGTGGAATGGATGACTTGGAAACAGGGCACACACTGAGGTTTTGAATTAATATTCCACAGGTCTACAGCAGGAACAAATCTTCAGAAATGAGATCAGTATGGAGGATAAAGTCTTGAAGACAAATGAGGATGAATTCTAAGTTGCTGTGCTAAATCTCTTCCTCACGCTGGTTCCCTAGGTGTACTAGAGATGATACAGCATCTCTCTGCTTGATGCAACGGGAACACCCAGTGTGAGTCTATTAAAGGTCATTTCTCGAGTGCTGAATGCAATTTGAAAGAAATGGAAACATGAAAACCTTTTACAAGAAAGAATCCTACCTTTTGAATATCAGGAAGTTGGTTCATTGAAATACTTAAATATGATTAAGCACCCTTTTATATTTTTTTGCATCTGTGTATTTTACATTTCTTGACCAGATGCAGAAGTTGAAGCAAAATATGCTTCAGAATAGAAAATAGATTCCTGGGTTCTGAGATGCTACACTAGCCAAGGACAGCACGGGCACTTGGTTTGAATTCCAGGGCATTTTTTTAAATTGCTGCCTCCAGGGGAGGGAGAAGCACTATTTTAAATGGCCTTTTGAATTTTTAATGGCTATTTAGGAGTTCAAGCCTTTGCAGCATCTGAGGAGAGTTAAGGGAAGACGTCAACAGTGGCTAAATAGCACTCTTAACATACCGCTGTTAACACAGCTAAAGCTGTTATCGTCTTGAGAGCTTGAGAGCTTTCAGGGAGGACCTGGCTTAGAGCACGATTGGGACACCTCTAGATTGCTCCAGCATCACAGCAGTGTTGCCCAGACCAGTTCTTCCAGCTGAAATCAACTGAGTTTTGGAGTCTGGAGATGCTTGCACCCCGTGTCATCCAGCAGGACAATTTCATCCATCCCCTGCACTGCTTGCTTTGTCTGGGAAACAAACTCATCTTGCAAAATGACCAGCCTGGAATTATGCCTAAGAATAAAAAAATATGTGTTCTGAACACCGTTTAGTGTAAGGAGTTGCAATCTCCCACTCCTCACTAAGGAATTTGGGATATTCATTTTAAGGTCCAAGAGACACAAAACTACATCTTGCTTGTCAAGGCAAAGGGCTTAACAGGGCATAAGTGGATTTGGACAACCAGTATCATAAATGATTCCTCTTTTTGCCAGTGGATCCTGTTTATACAACTAATCTGTTAGTGGGAAATTTATACTTGCAGTCTCATTTTTGCAGATCTTGTTTGACTATGCATAAAAAAAATCCAAAGCTTCTGCCTTGCATGCTTATTATAATGTTTTTGTACTGCAGGCTGTACGTACTGATGGTTCATTAGTATGTTTTCAACTAAATATTTGCTGAACTCATGACATTTTGAATTTTTTTAAATATACTGCTAGATAGAGTAACCTGTTCATAAAACTGACACAACATAACCTAAAAACATTTTTCGTTATGTTTCTGACAGGAAAAACGTAATCTACCTCACTTCACCATATCACAAGTATAATTTTTCTTTTAGCTTTTTCAACAACAGATTTAGCAGATTTATGTGACCTCAATCCTAAGACTGATGACACACAACAATGCTGTTGCCAGAAGAATTGGCTACACTTTGCTTATCCAGCTTGAACTAAAAACACTTTTGAAACTTGGTGATAGATATGCATAAATTTTCTACATAGAAAATCTTGTCCATTTAGTCTTCTGATTCTCCATACTCATATATTTCCTTTTAATTTTGGCAGATCTCATACGGGTTGCAATTTCTCTGCACATCTTTAAATTCCATGTGTTTCACCCTTTATAGGTCTGTGAGATCCTTGAAGGTTATTGGTGAATAAATGAGACTTTTTTAAGAAGTAGGTGAGAAAGGAGTGTAACATAAAGAAATCAAACTTCTCCTTCCAGGATCCATTTCCAAACCTTAGTTGTGTACCCAAACACAACACAGTAGCGTGAGTCAGGGGCATATTCAGTATATACAAGCAGTAACACCTAACTTAAAAGCAGTGAAGGAGAAAAGAAATTGTTTACCATTGGAGTAAAAAGTACATAATTAGTTTAAAAGCAGGAAGGAATTGCAACCTGAGGGCAAGATGTTCCAGTTAATTATGGAACCGGGTGCAGAACATAATGAGAGAAAAGATACTGTGTGCCAGAAAAACTAGCAATTGCCAGTTGAATAACAAATGCCACTTGAGGGGAAAAAAAGTAAATAGCTTGTCACGTCTCCCTTTAACCACTGAAAAAGTACTCGCTGCTTCTTTTTCTGTTCTTTCCTTCCTTTGTGGACTTTTTCACATAAACAGGCTGTCCATTGACACTTGCAGTTGCTAACTACCATCCGAGTCAGACCCTTTATCAGAAACGCTGACTCTTCAGGCCATGCCTAACCAGTAAGATAAACATGAGGCATCTGTTTCAGACTGACTAGCCAAGTCCTCTAAGGGCATCTCTAATTATTTGTGATGGATTATTCATTTTACAAAGCTTTACACTGAAGTACTTTAAAGTATATTCAATAATTCCTCTGGAAGCGAATTGCCTTGCAGAGCTGCCTTGCACCATCTGTATGTAAGATTAATTGTTAGGCAGCACCAAACCACACTGTGTGGGAATCATATTACAGTCCTAGTAGTGATTGATGTGTAGAACTATGAAAGGTTAGGTGCACTTCCTGACCCCTTTCTTTCTTGAAAAGGGAAAACAAGCTCCAATAAATTATGTAATTTTAAGAAGAAGAATAACATTTGTTAGTAGCAGAAATACAATACATGTGTGGTGTTCTCCAGATAGGCCACACACCAGAGACTGTCAGAGCAGGAAGTCTCTGTTTATCCTAAAGTGACAGTGTTAGCAAGCACTGGTCTTTTGAGCTGTCTTTCAGGTCTGAATAGTGAGTGTAAGATTATTCTTCCTATTTCTCATACGTGATTATTCATATGTATATCCTGATTCCCTGACGAAATAATGGAACAAAAGTATCTGGTCCATGCATACTGACAGATGCATTCTTTAGTGTGTATTCATATCAGTTTTCCTTCCAAGAGTCAAAGTTTGACTTGAAAGACAGTACTAGATTTCCCTACTGCTTGTGAGAGCTCACAAATGGAGAGGTCATCCTTGGTCCCAGACCCTCTGTAGACACACGGCAACAGCCAACTCCCTGGCTACCTCCTCTGGTGACAATGAAATCCTGCCTTCTGTTTTGCTGTGGTATCTACTACTTGGGTTAACTGTAATCTTCCTCTTTTCCACACTTATATTAAATCAGTCCTGTCTTGTTTATATCTAGCCTTCCTAAGTCAGGATTTTCTCTGTCAGTATAAGGATCCCAAAGCTCAGCTATGGCCAGTAGTACTAATTACTATCATAATGATAACTTACAAACACACGCTAATCTCACCCACTGCTGCCTATAAAATTATATTCTTGTTAAGAGTCTTGGATTCTATTTAGGAAGCATTGATTATCTGATTTTCTTCCTATGTCATGTTCAGACTTTTAGTCTTCACCTTTATGCCTTATGCAATATTGAATCTATGTATTCTGTTTCATCTCTTCTATGTTTTTACCTTGCTTATTCCACATAGTCATATTTCTGCTTCAATCTCTAGCCTTATTTATTGTAAATTCCTCATAAATTCATCTGGCTTTCCCAATCCTTTAATTTCACCATTTCTTTAATCTCTTTCTCTGCCTCTCAAATTCCTATGCCCTGCCTTGGTGCTTCCTAAGCTTCAAGAAATTACACAATTTCTGTTCATCATCTGTCCCTTTCAAGTCTCTCTGAAGACAATTTAACCAGAAAATTTTCCTGCTCCTTCTCTTGGTACTGATTATTGTTGTTCGAAACAAATTCCCCCAAAACTTTTATTTACATTGCTCATAGAGGAAGTTGCACAGTGAAAATTAACATAACTAGAGGACACAAATTTTTTTGATGACTGCAAAGGATTCTTTGCACATTACCTGCTTAAAATAATAAACAGTGAAAAATTAAAATACAATTATTTTTAATGGGTTAAAGGTTTGGGTTTAATGGGTTTAATGGGTTTAACAGGTTAATTTTTAACCTGTTCTCTGCCATTTTTATGAATCAGCCATCTCACAAGATTAATAAGAATAAAACTCAACTAGTGTTTCACTTTTTCACTGAAATTGGCCAATTTTCAAAAATTACATGCATTCAGATTTCATTGAAATTAAGCAATAAGATCAAAAGATAAAGAGGGGAAGGGTTTTTGGTGCCAATGAGTTAGAGGGACTGGTAGGCAGTGTGGTGTTACATCCCAAGTAAGCAGAAGGGAAAAAGGGATAAGACCCAGGACCTGCCTTTGGGTGGGCTGTGCCCTGGGGGTCCCCAGTGGGCTGAGGGATCCTGCTGGATGTTGTAGGGTGTAGTTGCACTGTGCTCAGTGCATTGACTGAGACGCCCACATTAATGGCAGCCCTTGACGGTGCTGGCAGTGATCCCACGTGTTTAAGTGTGCTTTCTCCTGAAGCTCTTGCCAGCACACCTAAGTTCTGATCCAAGAGAGAACGTTTAAATTCGATTTTGAGGCATTCCAGGAAATGAAATAGGCTGCACAGCTACAGAAGACCAGACACAGGGAGAATGATTTCCCATCCTGGTTACAATTTTTAAACTCTAATGCAGCTCTGTTGTCCCCAGGAGGATGGGTTTGCATTGACCCATACATTCAGATTTGTTAACTATTTGACGTTGTACCACAGAGACTTGTACATGAGCATCCACAACCAATGGATGCTGTGTTAACACCCGTATATCCATGTGCAGATGTAGACGGAAGAGTCTGCACTGCAAGCAGGTTTGTTGGACACTTGATGGCAGCATTTCCTCTGGGTTCTTCCACCGGTAACTCCATTAGCTCTGTTTAATGCAGTCTCCGGAGAGCTGCAGGCATTTTGGGAAGAGGACTCAGGGCAGGAGGGAGTCACAGCAGAGGAGTGGAGGGACAGTAAATATGATTTAGTCTTTTCAGTCCTAATGCCGCAGCTGTCAAAAACGATTTTGCTTTAACTATTTCATTTTCCTAGTTATTGTTGACTTTCTGCTTTGGGAGTTCTCACTGACCCTGTCAGTGTTCGATCTCAGGACAAAAGTTTCATAAACAGATTTGAAATCTATCACAGTGCAGCTGAAAACGTTGATCTGATTTCTATCGATTAAAAGTGAAGGTAGGATTGTTACGACAGCACTAGCCTCCAATAATTATTGTCTTCAAGGGACTACAATGATTTTGCAGTGGCTGAAGCACTTGTCAACTTGCAGGTGCTGTAGAATATCTCTAAACAGGTGAGTAGGTGAGAGCAGTCCCCAGGTGTAATGAGCAGCCTCCTACACAGCTTCCGGCTGATTCACCACTGGCAATACTTCTGGAAGCGATTATCTGAGAGTGGCTAGCCGGTACAGATGACCAAACCAATCCCCTGCTAATGCTTCACACAAATGCCAGAGGTAGAAAGGTGGCAAGAAGCCATTTGGGGGGAGCTGGAAAGTGCTCCCCAGCTCAATACAATGACTGCGGTGAACAGGAATGTATAAATCCCTTTAGCACATGTATACTGATACCTAATTTCAACCCCTTATGTTTTTAAAACTTACCATATTATCAAACCTACCTTATTATCAAATAAAATTTGTGTAAATTGTGTTTCAGTTTTGTTTTGGTTTTGTTCGTTTGTTTTTTTGTATATGGGAACAGCAGATTAAAGTGGTGCCACTAGTAAAAACTAGATTCTGATGCTCCAGTAAAACTGAGCAATGAAGAGTTCTATGTGGATATAATTTTTTTTCCTTAATGCAATCAGTTTTTTACAGTTACTTAGAATGAATAAAATATTTGAGGGTCCCCATTCTCCCAATTTCAATTCTGCTTTTCCTGCTTGTTTCAGTGGAGAGAATCTGTTTATCTCATGAGATACTATATATATTAATTCATAATATAACATGAATTTATTGCACATTATATTAAGGCTTTCTTCATAATGCTCAAAACACTGGATTTTTGTCATAAAAAATGACATCAAGATGTTAAAAAAAATCATGCTGGAAAACAACTCAGTCTTCCTCAAATGCTAAGAGAGGTCTTTTGTTGATACAAAGCAGTATATATTTAGTATTTCTTACTTTTACAAACATGATCCACTTAGTAACAATTTTAGTGATGAGGCTGGAAGATTTTCATGTCCAGTTGAGTCATCCTTCCATATGTTTTCATTTGAAAAACTATGAACAGAAATTTTGCCCTCTTACTACATGGGAAGTTCATTCTCCTTCTGGTAGTTACTGTCATTATCAAGCTGAATAATTCCTCATCCCCTTGAAATTCTTGGTAATAAATTAATGATTTATGCTAAGTGAAGCAATACTGCTGGGAGTTGAACTAATCAGAATTCAAGAGGTACAAGGCCCATTGAAAACATTTGCTGAAACACTGTGGCTCCAGGAGATATTAAGATGTGTGTGTGCACGCGTGTGTGTGTGTGTGTGTGTGTGGAGAGAGAAGAGCTTTGGCCCCTTTTCCCTTTCCCAAAGGAATGACAAGCAATTGCTGGATTTAGGAAGACAACAATCCACTGAACAATCTTGCTCAGAACACTCTGGCAACTGAAGTTCCTCTCCACAGAAATTTCAAATACTATTCTGTGTTTGGAAAAAGTAAGTAAGTTTTCTAGCAGGATGCAGAATTTGAAGACCTTTAGTTGGCAGTGATTAAAGTAATTTATTTAGGGTTTAGTTGTAGAGGTCTTTTATTATTTCCTTTGGGAATTCACGTTCTGAACTTAACGACTTGGCTATGAGTCTCCCAGGGACAAATTAGTTGTCCTGAAACCTGCAGCTGATGGTCTCTCCAGCCCCAGATACCTAGAAGCAGCATGATACTACCCTAGAACTGCAGCCCATGGTGGTTCCAGTGCCTTCCCTGGGCTGGCTGGTAGAGTCCTGAGAAGACACAGCTGTGCCTGTTTTGTTGAATTCTGTTCATGAAATATTTCAGTTTTCACAGAGTACTGTTTAAAATATTATTTGAAAAGCCATTTCCCATAGAAACTCCTAGACAACAGTTTTTGATATACAGGTCAATATTGGAGATACTGGAAAGACAGCACAGAACCAGTGGTTGCTGTTGTCTCCCAAGGCACCACTTTTGGAGAGTGGATTATTGCTTCATACTGGAACTATAATGACAATGGCCACCGTGAGACAAGCCCACATAGTTTATTAAGACCCATTATATATTTATACTCTGGTATCTCGTTTAGTCTTTTCTTGCTGTCCTCCCAAGTGACTCTACTTAGCCAAGCCCCTGTTGGCCTTGGTCGCATGGGTAGAAGCTGGGTTGTTACAGCTCCTGATCTGTCCTGTGCATTCCAAGGTACTGATGCATTCCAAAAGTCAGCTGCAAAAACCAAGATAGCTGTGTAATGCATACGGTGTGGGTGACCAGAATATTTTTGTGAAATACAGCATTGTTTCTCAATTTAGTCAGCTTCTCCACTTTCTAGTAAAACAGGAATTTCCCCCCCAGCTCTGGTCCCCCCACATCCCTTAGGACTCCAAATCACAGAAAATACAAAGCTGCTGACTGAGAAAAAAAAAAATTGTTCTAGTAAATAAAGAGTTAGTCAGGTACCAGCAGATGGTGCTCCAGAGTATGTAATGCCATTTGCTGCTTTACCCAAACAGAAAAAATCCATTGCATTTTTATGGTAAAAAAGGAGTGCACTGTCCCATTATCTTCTTGAGGAGTGTCTCATTATCTTCTTGAGTGCACAGGTTATAATGGCTTCATTTGAAAATATGTCCACAATATGTAGCTCCCAGTAATTTAAACTAAAAGTGCAAAACCCACCCATAAAAAATGGCTGCAAGTTTCAAATGTATTGGATAACTCGATTTACTCAAACCCAGATTCTCTTTAGTGCCTCTAGGCAATATAGAAATAATAATAGAAATAAATAATTAAAACCACCTCCTCCCCAACCCCCCAAAAAAAAACCAAACCAAAACAAAACAAAAAAAACAAACCAAAAATTAACAAAGAAACCAACCCACAGACAAACAATTCAAGGAACAAAGGCAAGAATATCTGCAGTGAAAGTATCAGTCCTGAACCAGTTCTTTGTTTTCCCACTTTCACAAACAGAAAATAATCTACATATTTAGAATTGCTGGCGTTTGGTTTTGGGTTGCAAATATTTGTGAGTTGTTTGTTTTGTGGTTTGGTGGTTTTGTGGTTTTTTAAAATTAGTGGTGGTGGTGGTGCTGGTGGTGGTGGTGTTTTGAGTTTTGTGGGTTTTATTAATGTGTGTTGGGTTTTGGTTGTGGGGTTTTTTTCACTTTAGAATTTGTACGGAGTGAGAGGACCTAAGGCAGCAGCCACAAAGCAGAAAGCTTTGTCAATTAAAAACTGGTTTAGGTCAACGAGAAGAGTTGTGTTCTTGCAACCACCCACTCACTTGCTCATCAGCACATCTATACAAATGGCAAGGCAGGGCTTTTCTCCATAGACAGACTTCAGTTGTCTATGGCACCCTTAGTAGTCTGGTTATTTTCTTTCTATAGATTCCTTTAATCTTAGATGTTAAAGGAGCTGCAGTGTTGTTGAAATGGTCTAAATATCTGGTCTAAATGTTGAGATAAAATTCTCAGGATTTTGATCAGGATTTTAAAACATGTGTAGTTCAAGAGATGCTCATCCTAGACGTTTTTCCTAACTTTAACAATGATCATTCAAAATTCTAATCTGGGTTTTGTTTTCATTCTACATCAAGAGCAATAGGCTTGATTACTTTGATTTTAGGTCATCGTCAGATGCATATTTTAATCTAATGATAACAGCTAAGCAATACTTAAGGTAAATCCAAGTCTTTGCTGCAATCATCTGCCCCAGGCAGCATTATAATTTTTGATAATAAAATTGTTGAAATGTTTGATCTTTGTGGTGTAATTTCAAAAACAAGTTCTTGAAGCAGTGCTCAATCACTGGTTACTTACACATGTGATCAACAATGAAACTCATAAAGACATCAATAATGGAAGTATTTGCTCTTGGCTTGAACTTTGGGAGGGAGCTTCTAGAATATTGAGTCAGAAGAATATAAAAATCAAAGAAATGTGCAAAAATTTTCTTGTGTCAGGCTGTGGTCCTTTGCCCTGGTATGAGATCTGTCTTACTCTGATCATTGTGACTCTGGTCCCAATGATCTCAATGTGTTTAATTACCGTGGGTTTACGCAAATAAGACAGTGTTTCATATGACAAGGCTGTTGCAGGTTTTTCTACAGTTAGCAGGAATTTCCCGCAATTGGCACCCTAATCTGCCTTATTGACTCCATAAGTTCATTGACATGCGGGAACCGCCTCTCCCCTTTTTGTTGTATGAAATTCCCTTTGTTCCCATGTAAGGGGGTCTCTTCAAAACCATAGGAAGCATGAATCCTCTTAAAATAAAAAAGAAAAAAATCCAAAATACCAAACAAAAAAACCCAAACCAAAACAGATTGGAACAAGTGTCTCGGTGTGATTCCATAAGATGTCATTTTGATTTGGGGTACTTGTATATGGATTAAAAAAGCTGCATAACTATGATAAAACATACTAAAGCAATATAAATTTACCTTCCCCTCCCAAAGTGGTTTTAATGCATTTTGTTTGTGGTATGGCAGGCCAATTTTATTTTGGATCAAATATAATTTGTCATAACTTTTTATTGGATCAGGGATTGTTTGCTATGGTTGATGTTATAAAAATGCAATTATATATCTACACCTGACTCAAATCAAACTCATAATATCTGGTAATTTGGTAGTGTAAAGCTCCAGCATTACTGATTCTGAAACTGCATTTGATTTTATGGACAGATGTTCCCTTTTGAGTGCAGCAGCATCAGCTGAAGATATTATTGCTCACTCCCCTTGGATATCTTTCTTGGATGGTTTGAAATTTCCACCTCCCACAGTTGTGTCTTGTTAAACTGGTCCTGGAATACTTCCTAATTCAGATCAGGCAAAATAAACTAAGTTAATTCAAACTATTATATGAATTGTTGAAATTAATGCAGCTGGTTTGCTGGCAGTGAAATAGGAATCATTCACACACACTGCTCTGCAAGGGTGGCAGCCTCCAGCAAGAAAGCAGTTGCTAGCAGCTGGGGTGTGGAAAAAGAGAAATCTTTAAGTAGCACATCTGTGAAGATCAAGGGTCTCTCTGCAGTTTTTGTCTTTAATTGAAAGACTTATCACCTCATTAAAGACAAATTGTAAGTGAGCTAAACATTGAACCAGTATGAAAGAAGGTAGAAATTACTGTACTGTTCACATCAGATTGTTCTTGAAGGATGGACTTTTTAGTGTTCTTCTGGCATATCTTTGAGAGTACAAGGAAAAGCTTACCTGATGCCACCTAAAACTGACAATTCAAACTGATAAATAGGAACACCTGGAAGTCAAAGGTGGGGTGCAGGACTGAAATATAATGCTCAAGATATAGGCAATTCTCTCATTTTATAGTCTGTAAGGGCAGTGCGTATTTCAGAGCAGTGCTCCAGAAAGTCTGTATCCTGAACAAGTCAATAGGATATACTGAAAGCAGGGGTGTGGTGAAATTTTATCCCTTTAAGGAGGGGTTGAGGAGATGGTAGGGACTATCTTAATATGTTAGACTACCCTCAGTGCTTGATGTTTAAGGATGCCTGAATGTAGATAGGTTTGGTGGTCTAGGTCCTCAACATGTGCTCCTCAGCTTTTTGCTTGTCTCTGAGTTCTTTTCTCCTGTGCGCTTATTATGATTGGGTAGAAAGTATAAAATTTCTTGGACCAAGAAGAGGTAGCTTACTGTTGAAGCTGGTAGGAGAAAGGAATGCCAGTTTGTATTTCTAACTTTCTCTATACGTTTTCTGATGGTGTATAACATGGTGGGTTGGGTGTTTTCATGGCTTGAATCCCATCAGAGGAGGCTCACAAACTGATTCTGTGCCACCTATGAAACTGCTTTATTTTCTGACTTATTAAAAAAATGAGGTGGCTTCTTTTGGCTGCATTTTGGGAGAAAGCCGTTCAGTAAACTTTGGCCAGAATTTGTGTAAAAAATGTACTTGCAACATCCAACTGGACAGGTCTTATTAAAGAACTCTTTCTTGTATGCTTTTGTGGCAGTTAGACAATCCTGGTCAAGTTTAGAAACAGAACCAGTAGTGTCTTGCAAAGTCTCAGGTCAAACACAGTAGTTAATATACCTTTCCTAGCCTCATTTTCCCATCTGAATGGAAATTCAGATGTGGATACATTCTCCCCATGTATATATACATGCCTATATATCCTTCTTAAGCATATTTGTAAGACAGATACCCAACAAGAAGTTCTGATTTTATACTAGTATTATGCACTTTGGGCCGAGCAAGAACAAAATGTTGCAGATGTCTTGTCTCAAAGACATATTTGCAGCTAGAATACATAATGCACTCTTTTACTCTTTCCCCCATCCCCCATGAATAGTCTGGTGTGACTTTCAAATCCTTTGATTCCTTGCTTCATAATTATCTGCTTTTTTGAAATAAAAAAGCATACCTACACCTGCTCTGCTCTCAAGAAAAATTAAAACACTGTGTTAAAGTTCTGAATTTATGGTTGCCCATGAATTTCAAAGTTGGAGGCAAATACAGTATAGCCTTAAAATATATCATTGTAAAAATGTAATTAGTAGAAATGTGGAGTGGTTGCTGATAAACCATCACAGGGAAAAAAAGGAATTATTTTCTAAAATATGTATAAATAATAGGAATGGAACTGTATTTCAAATATTAATAGATAATTGCCATCAATAAACAAGGGTATCAATCTCACATACTTACTATAAATTACATCCATTAGGTCTTTCTTTCCTCAAGCACATAAATCCATACAATCTGAGCATGTATCAGTTTTTAAATCCATAAATATATTATGTAGCATTTCTCTTTGAGGAGATAATGCTTTGTTCAATATTCTGTTAAAATGTCTCAAATGAAGCAAATGGGCTTCTAGAGTCTTATTTATGGAGGCTCAGGAGAGCAAAACATAAAACATCAACGTAAAAACACTTGCAAGCTCAGAGAGCACCGCACTATATCTTTCTAATAGCACCATATCCTTCTAACCAAATTGAGAAACTGAGTTTCTAGATCCGTGCGACCCTCCAAAAAGAAAAAGAAAAAGGAAAACATAAAAATGTTATCTTAAGAAAAAAAATTTTTTTACCTTTTCCTGAAATGCTATCTTCCTGTATCCTGGTAGCTGGTATAGAAAGACCAGATCAAGATGGTATAGATTTCATTTTATATTCACATAGGAGTTAGGGCTTCTCCTCCCTCTGAAATGGCAGGATTGATAGATGTACTGAAGTACATCTACACCAATGCACACAGCATGGACAACTGGAGGAGCTGGAAGCCATTGACATAGTTGCCATTATGGAAAGAGGGTGGGATGACTTGCACAACTGAAATGTTGCAGTAACGCTTCAGAAGGGAAAAACAATAATTGAGAATTCATAGGGGAGCCCTGTTTGTTAGGGAGTGCTTTGATTTTCTGGAGCTTAATGATGGTGATAATAAGGCCTAATGTTTATAGGTAAGGATCAAGGGGGAGGCCAACAAAGCAGGTATCCTAGTGGGAGTCTGTTAGATACCACCCAACCAGAATGAAGAGGCGGAAGAGATATTCTGCAGACAGGAGAAGTCTTGCAGTTGCTGACCCTTGTTCTTGTGGGGGACTTAAACTTACCAGATGTCTGCTCGAAACAGACAGAAACAACAGAGCAGAGAGGAAATAGTCTAGGAGGTTCCTGTGGAAGATAACTTTCTGATGCAACTTGTGAAGGAACCAGTCAGAGGAGGTGCTCCAGTAGACTTGCTGTTGTTACTAGACAATGACTGGTGGGTGATGTGGTCGCCATCTTAGGCCCAGTGACCCAAAATGATAGCTCTTGATTCTTGGAGAAAGAGAACGGTCAGCAAAGCCACTGCCTTGGACTTCTGGAGGGCACACTTTGGCCTCTTCATGATGGTGGTTGAAAGAATCCCTTGGGATGCAGTCCTTAATAACAAAGGGTTCCAGGAGGGCTGGACATTCTTCAAAAAGAAAATCTTAAAGGCACAAGAGCACACTGGTTCCCATGTGCTGAAAGACGAGATGATGGAAAAGAAACTGGCTTAACTGAATAGGAAACTTGCACATGAACTCAGGGGAAAAAGGAGGACTTACTAGCTTTGGAAGAAGGGGCAGGAACCGAAGAGAATTACAAGGGTATTGTTAAGCTATGCAGGGAGCAAGTTAGAAAGGTAAAAGCCCAGCTAGAATTTGATTTGGCCACTACTGTAAGATATTACAAAAAACGTTTTCACAAATACCTTAGAAAAAAGGGAGGATCAAGGAGAATCTCAATTCTTTATTGGATGTTGCGGAGAACATTGTGATAAAGAATGAGGAAAACACTGGGGTACTTAATGCCTTCTTTGTATCAGTCTTTAATAGTCAGACCAGTTATCCTCAGGGTACAGCCTCTGAGCTGGAAGACAGAAACAAGGGACAAAATGAACTCCCCATAATCCAGGAGGACACATTTAGCGACGTGCTGCTTTATTTAGATGCACACAGGTTTATGGGGACAGATGGGATCTACCCAAGGGTACTGAGGGAGCCATTGGAAGAGCTCACCAAGCCACTTTCAATAATTTACTAAAAGCCCTGGCTAACTAGAAAATCTCAGGTGACTGGAAGTTAGCAAATGTGACATCCATCCATAAGAAGTGACAGAAGGAGAACCCAGGGAACTGCAGGCCTGTCAGTGTGACCTCCATCCCTGGGAAGGTCATAGAGTTGATCATGCTGAGTGCCATCACAATCATTATGAGTGCCATGAGGCATATGCACGACAACCGGGGAATCATGCCCAGTCAACAGGGGTTTGTGAAAGTCCGGTCTTCTTCTATGACAAGTGACCTGCTCAGTGGATGCATAAAAGGCCATGGATCTTGTCTGCCTGGACATTAAGAAAGCCTTTTGTCGTGGTTTAGGAATGGTATTCTCCAATTTAGTACTGCTAAAACCACACACTGTTTCCCCTTCCTGCCCACGCCCCCCATTTGGAGGCACCAGAGAGCAAAGATCACGGGTTGAGACGAGCAATTTACTGGAAACAGCAATGTGATAAGAAAATAAACAGGAACATCAACAATATTAATGACAAAATGCATAAGAAAAGTAAGGATTCACATGGAAAGCCTGCAACAATAAACAATTACCAGATGGCTTCCCCCACCATGTTTTCTTGACCGGAAGGAATCCCTTCTCCACAGAAGAGTGTCCCTTCTCCCCACCCACGGCAATGACATGAGGTAGTATAGAATAACCTCCCTCCTGGTTACTGCAAAAATTAACCATGCACTGGTCAGAACCAGTTCACCTTTGACACCATTTCCCGCAACATTCTCCTGGAGAAAGTGTCTGCTTATATTTTAGACAGGTGCAATCTTCGATGAGTTAGGACAAGAGGAAATGGCCTCAAATTGTGCCAGGGTAGGTTTAGATTAGATATTAGGAAATATTTCTTCATGGAAAGAATTGTTAAGCATTGGAACAGGCTGCCCAGGGTTGAGTCACCATTTCTGCAGGTATTTAAAATATGTGTACATGTGGCATTTAGGACTTACTGGTGGATTTGGCAGAGCTACAACAGTTTGACTCTGTAATCTCAGAGGTCTTTGCTAAGCTATATGTTTCTATGATTCTGTAAGTCAGTAGCTGAGCTGGTATGAAGATGCATTTTCACTGTTAATTCTTGGTGTTGTGTGACGATAGTAGGGATTACAACAGTTCTGGTGTAAATGTGACTTTAAGATGTATGTTACCCAGTACATAGTGACGGAAGCTAGGAAACAAGTTGTACAGGGCACGAGATACTAACGAAAAACATGGTGAATTTTCTAAACAGTCCCTTTCTTTATGTAGGTTTATACAATACTGGTTCTCTTTGTTTGTTTTCACCTGTAATAGATAAAAAGTACATAGGAATGATGTACTTTCTTTCTAAGTGTATGTGAATATTACATCAAGTGTTTTGCTTTCTGTGGCAATACCATCAGGATTTCCAGCAAGGAGATTGTCTAAAGCAGAACTCTCATTGAAAGTCCTGGAGCAGTTTTTTGAGAACTTTCAGGCAGGTTATGTAGTTAAGTGTTTCTCTGGCCAATTTTTACCACCTTTGTGTTGTGTTTGGCAGTGTGGTGAACAACAACAAAAAATCTATTTAAATAAGAGGTTATTTTTCTACCAGGTTTTTACCCTGATCTGATTTGCTGCATATTTGCTTGTGCTGGAAAAGCACATGGGGTAGTCTTGGAACAAAACTAGAAAGCGGGCATCTGGACTGGGGAAGAGGGAGGAAATCAATCAGTTAAGGTGGTTTACACACTTCAGCTAAATATCTAATCCTGATTTAAGAGCTGGGACCACACATAAGAACACAATCTCATTGCCAGGGCCATTGTCAGTATCAACCAACAGTGCTGCAAGGGAACTACTTTTCCATTTGTCCCCACTAATAATTTTGTAATGACCCTAAATAAGATATTGACAGTTCGTATATGCCATATTAACCATACACAAAATGCAATGTTGTTATAAGGAAAAAGCCCTTTGGGTTGGAAGGGACCTTTAAAGATCATCTAGTCAAACCTCAACATCTTTCACTAAACCATATTGTTCAAAGGTGCATACAGCTTGACCTTGAACACTTCCAGGGATGGGATATCCACAACCACTCTAGCCAACCTGTTCCAGTGTCTCACACACTCATCATAAAAATATTTATTCCTTATATCCAGTCTAAACCTACCTCCTTCAGCTTAAAATCATTTCTCCTTGTCCAGTCATTACAGGCAGGCTTCAGTAAAAATTCTGTCTGTCTTCCTTAATAAGCATCCTTACTGAGAAACTTCTCCATTCTTACAGGTTTGAACCTGATTTTCAGCAATGGGAGAGACTTCATTCCCCCAGTCTCTGCCTAAAGATTCAGGGACTTGAGAGATGGGGAAAAATATTAACTTTGAATACCAAGGAAAAATATTTTTGAGTACAAATCACATTTGAGTTTTCAGTGAGCGTTTTCTCCTCTGCATTAACCCGGTGGTAGAAATGGGGCAGTGAAGTCCCCTACAGTCCTGGCTTGGCTACCCTGGGGACTCGACAGAACATTCATGGGAGCCGCCCAAGCTCCCAGCAGCTGATGGAGGAGAAACTGACCCCTGCACAGCCTACTTCATGTCAGTTGTCACCATCTCTCCTGTCTTGTTTGTTAGGGAGGGTATATTTTCTTTGATTGTCCTTTCCAGGCCAATGTACTTGTAGAAGCCCTTCTTAATAATTTTTTTCACATTGACTGCCAAATCCAGCTCCAGCTTTGCATATCTGATCCTATCCATACACATCCAGGTACCATTTCTGTATTATTTTTCTTATACGTTGATTAGGAGGGTTTTTCTGACCCATGCTTGTCCCCTGCCCTCCTTGCCCAATTTCTTATGCATGGGAAAGAGGGCTATTTTACTCTAAGAAAAAAGTCCTTAAAGATTTGTTAGCAGTTTACTCTGCTTGTTGTCCTTTACCCTGAGGGCAGGTTCCCAAAGGGTCCCAGTCACTAATTTGTAAACCAAATATTTATATCAAGTTTGTATCAAGCAGAAGATATAATTCAGCTGCAAGTTTGGATAACACAAATAATATGTGTCTCTGCAGAGAAAACTATGGGAAATCCTAATTAAACAGTCTTGGTTTTGTTTCCTTGAGATATGGGATTTCTTGCAGTCATTTTACATTCTGTGAACACGGTGTAAATTTCACTGAGCTTCAGCAATGGTGACTGGATATCTGACTGGAAAATTGCCCAGTGGGCTGTTGCAAGCATATAATTGACCATTTGACCCCTGGATCATATCTCAGTTGTGATAAAATTTTGATGATGCTGGATTCCGTCAAGAACTTACATGGCTTTTGTCTGCCTTATATAAATACATGAAATTTATTGATGCCATATAGAATGACTTCTGTTCTGATTATTTTTTAGGTATCACATTGCTTCTTGCTCCCCATACACACTTTCACCTCTAAAGCATGCTCACAAATCGGGTGCTGACATAAGAGTAAAGAATTTCTCAAAAATATTCTTAATAAATTTTAAAATTCTGATTTCTACATTCAATCAGTCAAAGTGGTAGTGTGTCTTGGAAGTTAATGGGAATGTTGGGTATTTATTAAAGTCTTGCAGAACCAAAAGAAAAGTCCTGAGTTTATTCTCATGAAAAGTTATTAGTTGGACTAAGTGCTAAAACAAACATAGAAACAAACAAAAGACTGGAAGGTCCACTTCACTTGTTTTGGACCTCTGAAAAGATTTGAAGCAAAGTAATTCAGACCAAGTACTGTATATTATTACCAAAGCACAGAGGAGAGGATTCTTACCATACATGGTAAGAAATACATGGTAAGAAATACAAAGCATGGAGAATTATTTGTTTCATAAGAAACAAGCACCACCTTGTGCTGTCTAAAGAGGGAGAGGAATTATAATGAGAAATGAGGGGTAGTGAAGGCCTCTGGTGCTGATCTCTGCTAATATAGCTGTAGAGTTGTCACTTGGCATCAATAAATACATGGCATCAATAAATTTTATGGATTTATGTGAGGCAGACAAAATCCATGTAAGTTCCTGAAGGAATCCAGCATCACTGACATTTTATCTCCATACAGCTGTGGATGGCAATAATGTTAGATTTAGGATAAGGTAAATTTTTAAAAAGAGGCAAAATATTAGCAGATTTTAATATTTATTGTGAAATTTCCTGACCCTCATTTTCCCCAACTGTAGATGTCCGAAAGTTCAGAAGTGAAAGAGGTATGAACAACCACCTTAACTTTAAAATGGATACAATTTCAGGCATTTCTCATTTGACTATTGTAATTCTACCATTTTGGAAACATTATTCCATTTTCTTATGCATTGAAGAGGGAAAACATCCCTCACTGTCATGTTGCTTCTGTAGATGAGCACTAGAAAAAATACTGAAATTGGAGAAATTTTAGCAATGTAGAATTTGTGTGAGAGAAGTATCAAGCCTCTGCTTCCACAGGAATCCCAACAGTCTATCATTACAAGGTAAAGATAAATTATACTTTTGTCTTTGCAGATATATCACATTACATTCCATAATATCAGTTTAATTTGATCTAAGAGTTCTAACAGGATATGAATAGCCTGTAATCTGTAAAACAAGATCTTAACAGAATGCTTTAGAAATCATGTGTGACAAACCCCTCTCCATTAAGGAGGTTAATATGAAATATGGATAAGTGTAGCTGTCTTAGAATACCTGGAGTAGAATGTGTCACACTGTAAAATTTCTTATATGTAAAAAGATTTGAAATTTTGGTGACTGCTTGCTGTATGATTCTTGAGAACTGAATTAGATTAAAGAAGACAGGAAGAGCTAGAAATCTAGTCTGTGTTTATACAAAATGTTCCAGCTGTTGTAATTTTCCTTCATTACTGAACATCTGTGTAAAAATCTCTTTCTTTTTTTTAGAAAGAAAAGGTTTCTAGATTTGGCATGTAGATCTCACTGAAGCCTTAATTCTTAATTTCAATATGCTAACTATTATGCCATTGAAAGGGATGTATTTTTAATGAGGGCTGTGTTGAATCAGGGCCAAAATATCCTAAATGTTTTACTTTTAGAAGTAAAAAATCATGTTACACCATCATTAGACAGACACAGCACAAAGACTTCTACATAAAGCACTTGGAATAAGTATGCACCTTGCCTAATTTCAAGATACTTCAACAGGCCAAGGGAAAACAGTATTTTCAAACTATACTAGGCAAAGTCCAGTATTTGACTTGAGTGGGTTGTAGACATTGGAGTGGTTCCCACTGCTGAATCTTTACAGTTCACATCTCAACACCATTTTTTTGATTACACAGACTGTAATTTCCAGTGATTTCGTTGCTGCTGTGTAAGAAGTGGTGATCATCTTCATAACAAGGGTTGAATGTAGGAAGCTTCTGCAACACCATGGCTTAGGCTTTTCCAGCCCATGGGACTGAGCTGTAAAAAATACTCTGCAATCCTATGGTCTTTCTTGGACTTGCAGAACAAAGTCTTGGTCTCTCTTTCTGTCCTATAGCTCTGTAAATCATACAATAGAGTGAAAAGGGGGAGAGCTAATCTGAAAAGTAATTAAATAAGGAGTGATTCTGATGTCTTTACTCTTTGTCAGCATCACAGTATCCCCTTAAAGGCGACTTTAATCTGTGGCATCCTTGTTATATCCATTCAGAAAAGATTAGCTACAATCGCCATCAGCAATAAGATTAATTTAAAAGAGCATGGAGCTTGAAATCAGGTAGGGAGCTAAATGCATGTTGATTGAAAGAGAAAAGAAGCTCATCAGTGCCCCAAATGTTCTCTGAGGATAACGTGCTGGCTGATAGTTTACTCCCCTCTTCTCTGGCAAAGCTTTAATACTTTGATTTCGGAGATTTTAAGATAGCAGTCTGAATATGGTGTTGTACTGCCTCTGACTGGCAAAGGTCAGCTGGAGATGGACTTTGAATATTAAGATATTCCAGAAATGCGCCTAGTGAAAACATGCAAGCATGCAAATTCTCTTATTCTTAGACTGGAATGGATGAAAATCTAGGGCTCAGTGAAAGGCTATAATGTTTGCAGATATATTTCATGCAACATGGTACTGTTTTTCTTAAAATTTTATCTGTTCCCAGGTTCATTAATTGAAGGGTAACTTACTAATGCACTAATGCTGGTCATTCTGCTCACTGATTCTGAAATGTCCTTGTAGCTCAGGGAGGAATAAGAGGATTTCTAAGTTTGGAATTAATCTGGTACTGCAAGTGTACATTAATTATGATTTCATTAGCCTTTCAAATAAATAATGTAAGCTCTTTAACAAAGCATTTCCTTAATAACCACATAAGAAATTGAACCTCATACATCAATCAAAACAATACTCTGGTTAATTTTTGCTACCTGAATCAATAGGAAAAATGGTTGGATAGTAAAACATTTTAAAGAAAACATAGAAAGTTAATGTTTTAAGTGAAGAATTATTTTGGCACAGTCTTAATTTGTAAAGTAATCTGCATATATTCAGCACATCATTACCAAGAGGCAATTAGCTGCCAGCGGAAAAAACCCACTGAATATTACTGAAAACGGATGTTAATTTCTCTTACAGAGTCATTAGTTTCCAAAAAACAACAGAGTAATATCTAGTACATGGAAGTTATTTTAAAATATATTCTCTCATGCTATGAAGTGTTTGTGAATTGGATAGGCATCCTAGTATCAGCCAAGGACAGGGTTACTTTCCCACAGTAGCTGAGAGGCAGTGGACCCTGGCGCTGTGTGGGCGTGTCTGGGTTGTTATTCCATGCCACCTCATGTCCTTGCTGGGGCGGAAGTAGGGGATTCTTGCTTCTGGGAAGACGTGGGGTGTGGTGTCAGCTGGAAAAAATGTGCCAGGCAGGGAGGTCATTGCCATTTTGCTCCTTTTCTGAGGGAGCAAGTGGTGAATGGAGCAGTGGGGTGGCTCTGACAGCAGTCACATCACATCAGGTCAGACTTAGTGTGCATTTTTCATGTAATCACCCTCTTTTATACATTATTGTTGCTAGTATTGTTGCTGTTACTATGTGTTTTCTTATCTCATTGCTGCCTCCAACAAATTATTATTATCTCAACTTGGGTTCTTTGCCTTTTGTCTATCTCACCTGAGGCCTGGAGGGAGGCAAGCAGCTGTGTGGGGCTTAATTTCCAGCTGGGGTTAAACCATGACAATAGCTCCAACTCTCAATTTCTCAAGCATAGGAAGAATGTCACCCCAATATGGTTAATGGCAAAACAAATGGATTTGACTGGATTGTGCTTTTACCACTTAGAAAATGGGCTAGTTTGACTCTTGGTGAATGCAGATTGATGCAGCTCCAACAGAGCCACCAGATGACTGTGATTTGCACCAGCTGGGGGCCTAATCTATACACTTCTGTAACAAGTAGGAGTTTGGTTGCAGGTAAGGAGAGTCTCTCTGTTATTAATGCTGCATTACCCCAGCATGAATGAGAAGAGAATGAACTGTGTGTTCCTAATGTCTCCTAATTCTACTCTTCTAGTTCTTGAGATCTGAAAATTGGAAAATAAAAGCTTTTTTTCTTATAGCTGAAGGAGAAAAGAATATTTACCCAGTTTTAAAACTGACTGTACGCAAAACGACTGCTCCCAATGAAGGTCTTCTCTGTGTTTTTCTTTAAAATTTCTAACAGTAGCCTATAAAACTCAGCTAGACAGAGTGGTGATGAAGGTCTCTGCTGCACTAGTATGGAAATTACAGAGCTGTAATTTCCTCTAAAGTTTGATTTTTGCGGGGTTTTTTTTCCGCAGAGGAAAACTAAGGGACAGGGCTTGTTTTTGTTCCTAACCAATAAAAGCAATGGTACAACAATTCTTCCCTTTGAATAGGAAATTGTGTTTTGGGTAAATACAGAGATGAGTCAGTCAAAGAAATCATGAGATTTCTGTAATGCATTATTTTACCGTATGGAAATAAGTTATGTTGAAACAGCTGAAGCAAGCCATTTTTGTTCTTGTATTTTACATAATAATTTATTCTGCTCTGTCTTTTTGAACCCTGTTGTTCCTTTGCTTCTGGTCTACACAGAGATGTATACACAGCTTAGCCTGGGTGTACAAGATATCCTTCTATTTTGAGTTTTGGACATTTTCCATTTGCAAATTAAAAAAAAGTCAATTATACTCAGGCTGCCTTTTCAGACGTTTTTAATGTACTTTCTTAGGTGGCACTGAGGGTGTAAACCCTTCAAAGTTATATAATCAGTTTCTAAACCAGTTCCAAGGTCAATATGTGGAATAATTGAAAATAAGTCATAATTTCTATGTTTTATATAAGCAACATTGTTCTGTCATTTTAGCAGCTGCACAACACAGTCACATGCATGCAGCAGGAAAACAGAAGGAATCTATAAGCTGGGTAATCAAAGCAATGAAGATGTCTTGATAAACAGGATCCCAAATAATAATTTGATCAGAGTAGAAATAAATGGGCAGATTCTTAACTGAACCCTGTAAAGACCAGAATACTACCTATATGACAGATGCCAGATTTAATTTTGCTACTTCAGGAGTATAATCTGCATTACTGTAAACAGCTGCCATGTACAAAATAGTACACATGTGCCAAAAAAAGAGGTGCACTTTTGTTTAGAAAGCTTCCTGAAATTCATATGGGAAAACATTGTAGTCAAGGTCCACTGGTGTTGTGCTGCCCACTCTCTATGTTGGAAGTCCTAGGCACTACTGAATATGCCTTTATAAATCCCATGCATTTCACAGTCATGATGCTATAAACATATAACTGAAATATCCTGCAGCATGGCACTTTTATGTAGTGATTTTTCTGATAAAGTTGTATTTCCAGGAAGAGAGGCCTGAGGTATTTATTGCTGAGGTCATTGCCACATGTGCCAATATTTTGTATAAAGCTATGTTGGTGAAGTGCACTTCCCAGAGTTGTGGGTGCACAGATCTTTCAATCTTAAATACAAGGTTGACCCTTTTCCTTGTCAGAGAGTACAGGTGAACATTGACAGCATTAGCTTCCAGGGTGAACAATGGCAAGTCCTTCTTTCAAAACCTGCCAGAAATAGCAGACTTTGAAGGTGAGTGTATCATGTGAGAGAGAGATGCATGTGAGAAGTGCAGAAGGATTCAATTCTGTGGTGCTCTGAGAATAAACCATATATGACCAAGATGCAGGTAGTAGATTGAACCAGTTCCTGACACAGACTGGAACTGAACGTGGATTGTCTTGGTACTGATTAGTAACAGTTTCGGAGTTCATTAAGTGGAACGTTCAGAAGAGGATGCATTTTTTTACTTTACACAATATTCACGCTGGGATTTCTGACTGAAAGAAAATATGTCAAAACATGACATCTGAAATCTCAGCCCATGCTAGAAATTAAATATGTGTTCGCGGTCCCTGGCAGTCCTGTATGTCAGTTGCTGTGTTGGTCTCTGTAGATTAAAGATGGCTTGGAAATTCTGTATTAGGGGGTCACACTTTTTACTTCCAATATAGAGTCATAGAATTGTGGAATGGTCTGAGTTGGAAGGAACTTTAAAGATGATCTAGTTCCAATCCCTATGCCATGGGCAGGAACATCTTCCACTAGACCAAGGCCCCGTCCAATATGGCCTTGAACATTGCCAGGGTTGGGACATCCCAATCCACAATTTCTCTGGACAACCTGTTCCATTGCATCAACGACCTCACAAAAAAGGATTTTTTCCTAATATCTACTCTAGTCTCTGCTCTTTTAGTTTAAAACTGTCCCATCTTGTCCTGTCATTATCTGCCTGTGTGTAAAGTTGCTCTACCTCTTTTTATAAACTTGATTGAACAGCTGAAACATTGTGATGAGGAGACCCTGGAGCTTTCTCCAGGCTGAACAACCCCAGCTCTCTCAGCCTTCCCTCATAGGAGAGGTGCTCTGGCTCTCTGAGCATCTTTGCGGCCCTCCTCTGGACTCTGACAGATCTGTGTCCTTCCTGTGCTGGGACCCCAGAGCTGATGCAGTGTTCCAGGTGGGTCTCACCAGAGCAGAGCAGAGGGGCAGAATCCCTTCCCTGGCCCTGCTGCCTACGCTGCTTTGGATGCAGTCCAGGATGAGGCTGACCTGGGCTGCCAAGTGCATGTTGCCAGCTCATACTCAGTTTTTCATCCACCAGTACACCCAGGTCCTTCTACACAAAGGACTTACCCCATATAAAACGTATGGGCATATCTTGCACATAGACATATACCACCCCTTGATATAACCAGATATAACTCTATATAAACATGTGCCAGAGACTGTTTGGCTTGATTACTCTTTGGTTGGTTTCTGTACTTAGTGTGAGACTACATCTTAGAGCAAAATAGCTTTTTTGTTTTGGGAGCAGACTGATTAGGTAATTTTCTCTAACTCTTGAAAAATCCTTTATAGGCAGCTCAGGTGAAGCTGAGCTGAGCAGGGAGAGAGTTTTCTCTGCTGCCTATCTGAAGGCGCAGATGTGGGGACAGCCTCACACTACATCACTTGAAGAACGTAGTCTCTGATTCAGTGTTAGGGATATTTATTGAAGCCATTGCAATAACAAAGGATTAGGCAAACTAAGATTATTTACAACTCTGCCTTCCACAGAAAATAAGGAAATAGTCAGTGAATCAGGTTCAAGATCTATTGTTCTTCTCTTTAAAAGAGTATCACTCTTCTAAAGCATGAAGGAACTCAGTGTGTGGTTTATACAGAGCCAACTGCACCTGATACAGTTATTCATATTGTGAGGTATCAAGAGGTATCAAGATGCTGTCTTTACCAGCTGAAAACACTTGTCAAGCTTTTCACAGCTGGAAATTAATTTTTATTTGGCATACTGCTATTTATGTGTATTACTTGCACACACTGCCTGTTGCGCTGCTTCAGTGTTTACGAGTACTTTTACTTACTGTAACATCTCCTAAGAAGCACAATATAGTTAGGGAGACCTTTTCATACATATTGGTCAATTCTCTCCACCTCCCCCCCCCCCCCCCCCCAGTTACGACAGGAATAATGCCTTCTTGCATGCTAGCCTTTGGAGGTCAGCAACCTCCAAACACAAAACCTGTTCTTGTGGTGTTCCTGTCTTTATCCAAGTGAAACAAATCAATGCTCTCGCCCTGCAAGGCTGGTTAAATTACCATAGGAAACCTTGCTGAATCTGCAAGTTTCAGAATTTTTTTGAATTAATGGAAACCAAAGGGAATTCCCATATTACAGTGTCTCAGTTGTAAGGGATCCTAGCTAACAAACTGTGAAGTAACATTATTAGTTGATAATGCATAAAAGATGAAATAAGTGCATCACTGTGTAATTCTCTACAGTTTATAGGCAATATTCTAAATGTAAAAGTGTCATTTTCAGACTCCAAAGGATATTCCCCAAGGGCACCAGTGGGATTTAGGAGGCCAATCATGCTTAGATTTTTGGTCAAAATTGAGCTTCTGAGGCACAGATGCCTGTTAAAATATAATTAAAAATATAATTCCTACTGAGGGTGAACAGCAACTAGGCTTCTAAATACTATGTATGTTGGTAGATATTTTTTTCTGTAACTGCAGAAGTACACAATCAATGGGGACAGCACCTCTCTTTCACTCATTCATTTCATCCTCATTATCATCACTTGATAAAAAGCCAAGTCCCAAACTGTGACTACTTCCCTCCTGCAAGTTGAATGCCAACTTCACTTGTTAAATTAGGAAAGACTAAAAGTATTAACACTTCTGGTTATTTGCAGTACTTTTTTAGAATTACTGACTGTTGAGCTACCTGTATTTTGTACCTCTAGCAATTAGTCATAAATTGTAAGGACTGATTATCTTTCATCAGTGACTTGTCTCACCCATGGCAGTTCTGCTTCTAGAGCAGGTCTGAGATATACTTATATGGATAAAAGCTCATGTCATCTCTTTAGTAGGTAAAGGTGACTTCAGTTGCACTTAAGTTCTCTGTAGTTCATGTGCACAAAGTTTAATACGATGTTAATGCTGAACAAAATAACATGCTAAAGAAGCAGCAGTATTATTTTCTGCTTTTTCAGGTGGTTGGGGTTTTTAAATTTAAATTTCACCATTCTTAGAGCTGTCTGGGATGATTCTTATGTTGGAATACACAGTAAACCTGATTCATTGCCAGTGACAAAAAGGCCCGTATTGTAAAGAATGAACACATGCTAGAAGTGCGCATACTGTTCTTTTGACGGTCTGTATTTCATGTTTTCTTTCAACTGAATGTTTTTCTATCACCCTGCAATTACTCATTGTGACTCTTCTATATTACTTACACTATTTAATTTCTACTTTTTGCCTGAAAAGAGATTTTTCTGTTTTGTTTTGTCCTTCTCCTGTGGGCTCTTCTGGGATTGTTGTTCCCATTCCATTTAGTTTCTATCAGTTTGTAGCAACCACTGTCTATAATAGTGGCCTCAGATTTCAAGAAGCTATTACTCTCTTTTAGACAGGACACTTCATTGATTATTCTGAACATAACATGTTTCAGTGATAAGATTGATGGACATGGAATCCCAAGATGACAAATTGATGAGGCTTTTAAACGAAAGGGCTGTGCAGCTCTGTAATTTCTTTTTTTTTAATATGCAATTTGAAAAGCTTAAAAAAGTTAATAATTAAAAAATAGGGCAAGAAAAGACATAAAGAGTTAAACGCAGTCTTAGACCCTTTGCTTTGCAGGAATTGTCTTAAACATCTGCTTTGCAATGGAGCATAAGTACATGTTACTACTTTGCAGAACAAAGAGAGCCAAGTTACTGCAGAAGTGTGCTGTCATGGTGCTTTCTTCCACACCCCGAAGAGAAGAGGTACTGTGTTTCTATTGACAGAACTGTCAGAGCTGCCAGTCTTTCAAGTCAGAGTGCTTTCAGATGGACTGGAAGATAGTGGAAGTTTTTGAAATGGGAGCTGAGCAGAAAGCAAGCTCTCCATTTTATTTTCTAAGACAGAAAAAGTGTAGGCAAGCAGAATGGGATACCACTTTTTCTACCCTGAAATTATTTGCTGTGTTGAGCTGTGGTCCATCTTTAAACTGAAACTCTCAAACAAGGATCAGATTCACATACTGGGAGTCCATCAACTTCCCTCTGCAGTGGGTGGCAGACAGCATCTAGTTTAAACAAGTACATCATATGCTGTTCACTGAACAAACACATTTGACTTTCATATTTTACAGAGTTCTGTAAAGTTGTGGGTGGAGGAATAGGGCAGCTGTATGAACAATTCAATATGAACCTATAGCAAAAACAGCCAAACAAGCAACAAAACACAAAGGAAAATCAAGATCTCTTTTCAAGAGAAAAGTGCATGATGATTAGCATGGAAAACACAGTAACACAGAAGTGTACAGTGGCATACCTTCATTGGTGTGTAACAGTTGTTTCACCATTTTCTACCACAGTCTTGGTCAGGCGTTAAGAAAGCATGCAAGTGGTTAAAACATGAAAGAGGGGTGCTTTTCCTTACAGATGTAGAAAACACATCTTACCATATAAAGGGAATAAATAAGAGGTGCTCTTTTAATGTGTGTGTGTATAAAATGATTAGTGAGGTAAATTAGATCAGGATTAAAAAATATATCCTTTCTCTAGCAAAATTTGAGCAATTGAATTTTACAAGAAAGTATAAAATTCCTAACTGATAAAGACTGTACTTTTCCAGAGGTGTTATGTACTGAGCCCATGGAATTAATAATTACAGCAAGTAATCAAGAACAATAATCTAGCAAGTGTAAAAAGAAAATAGCTGGTTACAGTTTCAAAATTTAGTTATTGCAGCTGTAGGCACTTTGAAAGGAACAGGTTTGCTAGACAGAGAGTCTAGAAGTTAAGCTGAATTTTAACTATTAGAACTTATATGAATACAAATGTAAAGGACTTTTATTCTACTGCCACTCTTGTAATACTCTTTATATTCATTAGAAGCATCCAGTGCTGGTCCGACTGAGAAATGGAAAGATGAGTCAGAGGGACTGAAGATCTCATTGTAGAAAAATTCTTACTTTTTTAAAGATGATAATCCAGCTCTCTGTTTGCATGTAAATACCCTGGTCAATATAATTTAAACTGCCTTCTTCCCACACTTTTCCTATTGTGTTTTTAGATTTGGAACTGATTTTATTTGCTGTTTTGTAAAATGCAAATAATATAATTGTGAGTGAGGGTAGTAACTACATTGGAAACCGAACTCCATATTAGACTGTCCAACACAGTGGACTGTAAATTTTTATATAGCTACCATAAACAGAATTTTGTATTCAAGATGCCTACAAGTAATACAACACTAGCAACTATAAACAAGTCATACCGCAAAGGCAGTGAGCTTACTACATCAGAAAACCAGCAGAAGCAGAAGACTACAGTTTTGCATTTGCATTTACCTATAGGCTTATAATGAAGGGACACAGAAAGAGTAAGTTCTTTTGGCCTTTGTTACTACAAGTCAGAGAAAAGCTATGTAACAATACTAATTAATCTAAGCAAATGTCTCCACCTTTCTCGTCTATGCCACTTACAACTTCAGGTGCAACAAAGCAGTAAAATTCTTCCCAGCTGGACCTGGCTCAGATGAATACACATCCCTACACATCAACTAATACCCAAAATGGCAAAGTTTTGCCTTAATAGATTGTGCAACGTCTAAGGGAAAGATCCTGCCTCTAAGTTGAAAGTCCAGAATCATTAAAATTTCTGCTTTCAAAGCACCCAGTGTCAATCGGTGTCCTGTTGTGCAAAGCCATGTCTGAATGTGTAATGCAAAAGCATCTGAGCTCCTGAGAGTTTACATTTAAAGAGGGGATGCTGTTGACTGAGGAGAATGATAAAGCAGCACGTTGGGATGCATCTCTAATGTTATGATCTCCATGTACGAAATATAGCTGTCTTCTGTCTAAGAACCCAAAAGTTCTTCAGCACACATCACTGTGACAACATTTATAATTGAGACCATATTAGATACATACTACACAGGGGTTTTAATTTAGCATTGTGCTATGTATTAAAGGGGAGGTTTTTGTTTTGAAAGTGAAAAACAACACAGTGAGACTAAACTGCCAGATCTGTGAGATTAAGCTGCCAGATACAAAATGCCTGAACCATATGGTGCACAAGATGAAAACTGACATTTTTATTTTCCTGCAGATCCTTGAAAACTAAAAGCATAACAGATGCAAAGTATCAAGGTGCCTGAACACCATTTTCAGGTCACAGTGTGTGGTAGTTTTGCCTGGCCCAGTTTTTTTGCCAGTGAGCAGGGTGGGGCACAAAGATGGCTCCTGCATGTCCTGAGTAAAGATTCTGGAAATTTTTCCATCATGTCCAGCAGAGCCAGTCTCTGATGGCTCTGAAGGTGATGGACATGCTGCTGGCCAAACCTGGGCCAATTAGAGATGTTAGTTACGCCTCTGTGAAAACATATTTAAGACGAAATCAAAACAACGTGAGCACGCACTTCTTTTTAGCCAGGGCAGGAGGAGGAGGAGGTAAAAATATGTGAGGGAGAACAACATGGAAGCATCAAGGTCAGTGGAGAAGGTGGGGGAGGAGTGCTCTAGGCGCCGGAGCTGAAAAACCTTCTGCCAGCCGTGGTGAAGACCGTGGGGAAGCAGGTGGTCCCCCTGCAGCCCATGGGGTCCAGAGGATGCAGAGAACCACCCACAGCCTGTGGGGAGGTGCCCACGCCAGAGGAGCAGGTGATGCCTGGAGGAAGCTGTGATCCAGTGGGAGTCTCAGAGATTGAGAGTTGCAAAAGCCCTGCAGGAGAGAGAGAGGCCTTGCTCCCGAGATGGAAACAGCCTGGCCTTGGCTTGGAATTCTGCAGCCTGGACAGAAGAATCTCGGACTGCAGCAATCGGGCGGGTGCTGCTCGTGAGATTGGACCCACGCCAAAGAAGTTCCCAGAGGACTGTCTCTCGTGGGAGGGACCCCCATGGCTAAGTAGAAGACTCCTCTCCCTGATGGACTGACCCTAACCAAAGGAAACCCCCATACCCTGCCCCCACCCCGGAGCTGTTGGTTAGAAGGAAGGAGGGAGGGGGTGAGCTGAGAAATGGCCTTAATAGGGAGGGGGGTGAGTAGAGACACAACGTTTGTAGCAGAAGAATTGTGGCATTGGACTGACTAAGAGAAGCCACATACCTTGCCCCAGCCCGGATCTGTGAGTTGAATAGAGAGAGAGGGCGAATAGAGAAACAGTGTCTGCAGTAAAAGAGTTGTGATAGACTGATTTAAGAAAAAAAAAAAAAAAAAAAAAAAAAAACCCCACACCCTGCCCCTGCCCGGGAGTTGTTGGTTAGTTAGAAAGGAGGGAGGGGGTGAGCTGGAAAGCAGTGCCTTAAGAGGGAAGGGAGGTCAGTGAAGAAACGGTGTCTTGAGAGCTTATTTTTACCTCTGATTTATCCTCCGACTCTGTTAGATTAATAAATCACCTTTTTTGCAACTTTAAGTCTCCCGCCTGCTTTTGCCCTGAATTTAGTGCGTCCTCGTTATCAGTAGTCTTATCTCAACTCATAAGTCCAGTGTGTTAGTTTTTTTTTCCTCCTCTGCATAACCACAGCAGGAGAGAGCATAGAGAGCAAACGTCGTAGGTACCTGGCATTTAGCCAGGGTCAAACCCACGACATTTTTGGTGGCCCGTACGGGGACTCATGAGAATTTTGAGATGGGAGTACTGATTTGGAGAAAATAATGGGCAAAGCAAGTATTAGTTCTGTTTTAAGGTAGAATGATAGTAAAATATCTATCTTGTAGTTGTAGTAAAAATCCTAGGGGTGGATTTATTGTAGGTTAGCATGTTGATTTCGATGATTCTTAAATATGTGATTCACAGAAGCGAGGGGTGGAATGTGGTAGTTTTGCCTGGCCCAGTTTTTTTGCCAGTGAGCAGGGTGGGGCACAAAGATGGCTCCTGCATGTCCTGAGTAAAGATTCTGGAAATTTTTCCATCATGTCCAGCAGAGCCAGTCTCTGATGGCTCTGAAGGTGATGGACATGCTGCTGGCCAAACCTGGGCCAATTAGAGATGTTAGTTACGCCTCTGTGAAAACATATTTAAGACGAAATCAAAACAACGTGAGCACGCACTTCTTTTTAGCCAGGGCAGGAGGAGGAGGAGGTAAAAATATGTGAGGGAGAACAACATGGAAGCATCAAGGTCAGTGGAGAAGGTGGGGGAGGAGTGCTCTAGGCGCCGGAGCTGAAAAACCTTCTGCCAGCCGTGGTGAAGACCGTGGGGAAGCAGGTGGTCCCCCTGCAGCCCATGGGGTCCAGAGGATGCAGAGAACCACCCACAGCCTGTGGGGAGGTGCCCACGCCAGAGGAGCAGGTGATGCCTGGAGGAAGCTGTGATCCAGTGGGAGTCTCAGAGATTGAGAGTTGCAAAAGCCCTGCAGGAGAGAGAGAGGCCTTGCTCCCGAGATGGAAACAGCCTGGCCTTGGCTTGGAATTCTGCAGCCTGGACAGAAGAATCTCGGACTGCAGCAATCGGGCGGGTGCTGCTCGTGAGATTGGACCCACGCCAAAGAAGTTCCCAGAGGACTGTCTCTCGTGGGAGGGACCCCCATGGCTAAGTAGAAGACTCCTCTCCCTGATGGACTGACCCTAACCAAAGGAAACCCCCATACCCTGCCCCCACCCCGGAGCTGTTGGTTAGAAGGAAGGAGGGAGGGGGTGAGCTGAGAAATGGCCTTAATAGGGAGGGGGGTGAGTAGAGACACAACGTTTGTAGCAGAAGAATTGTGGCATTGGACTGACTAAGAGAAGCCACATACCTTGCCCCAGCCCGGATCTGTGAGTTGAATAGAGAGAGAGGGCGAATAGAGAAACAGTGTCTGCAGTAAAAGAGTTGTGATAGACTGATTTAAGAAAAAAAAAAAAAAAAAAAAAAAAAAACCCCACACCCTGCCCCTGCCCGGGAGTTGTTGGTTAGTTAGAAAGGAGGGAGGGGGTGAGCTGGAAAGCAGTGCCTTAAGAGGGAAGGGAGGTCAGTGAAGAAACGGTGTCTTGAGAGCTTATTTTTACCTCTGATTTATCCTCCGACTCTGTTAGATTAATAAATCACCTTTTTTGCAACTTTAAGTCTCCCGCCTGCTTTTGCCCTGAATTTAGTGCGTCCTCGTTATCAGTAGTCTTATCTCAACTCATAAGTCCAGTGTGTTAGTTTTTTTTTCCTCCTCTGCATAACCACAGCAGGAGAGAGCATAGAGAGCAAACGTCGTAGGTACCTGGCATTTAGCCAGGGTCAAACCCACGACACAGTGCAACACCATTTAAAGCTCTGCAGTGCAATCTGCAGAAAGTTCATATTTATACAAGTAGTCAGAAGTCACTTACGTATAATCAGAATTGCTGAGTATTGCCTGTAACATAATTTTTCTTCTAGTATAATTTCTCACCTTCATTTAGAAGATACTGAGTAGGGCTCTGCAGGGCTGGATATATCTTCCTGTTACTGAGCCAATGTCCTGTGTGCCAGAATCATAGAATCATACAATGGATTGGGTTGGAGGGGCCTTAGAGGTCAACAAGCCTACCCTTCTGCCATGAGTAGGGCACCTTCTACTAGAACAGGTTGCTCAGAGTTGCATCCAGCATGGTCTGGAGCACCTCCAGGGATGGTGCATCCACAACCTCTCTGGGCAACCTGTTCCTGTGCCTCACTACCCTCACATTAAAGAATTTCTTCCTAATGTCTAATCTAAACCTACCCTTTTTCAGCTTAAAGGCATGCCCCCTTTTCCTGCATTCCATTGCCTTGTGAAAAGTCTCTCTGCATCCTTCTTATAAACCACCTTCAGGTGTTGGAAGGCTCCTATAATGTCTCTCTGGAACCTTTTCTTTTCCAGGCTGAACAGCCTGTCTTCATAGGAGAGATCTTCCACCCCTGTGATCAACGTAGTGGCTCTCCTCTGGACTCATTCCGACAGGTCCGTGTCTTTCTTTCTCACCAGTCCAGGAAAGTTCTATGAAGAGCAGAAGGGCAGAATCACCTCCCTCAACATTCTGCTCATGCCTCTTTTGATGCAGCCCAGGATACAGTTGGCCTTCTGGGATACAAGCACACAGACCTGAGTCATATCAAGCTTTTTTGTCCACAAACACCCCCAGGTCTTTAACCCCAGGGCTAGTCTCAATCCATTCTCCCCCCACCCTGTATCTGTTTTGGGATTACCCTGACCCAGGTGCAGTAGCATTACAGTAAACAGTGAACTTTGTGTAAGTGTGTGCTTTTACGGACTGCAAACTATTGAAGTTTCTCTTGAAGACAAAAGTCCTGTTGCCATATAAGACAGTATTTGGAATCTTGTCTTTAGTTAGGACACTAAAGATGATGATCTGTATTCAAGACCTGTATGTACGCTCTTTAGGCAGCAGTCCAACTTTTCTACTTCCTTACTACTAGGCTTTGTGAGCTATTGCATGTGGTTATGAGTACAAGGACTTGGTTCCCACATGTCTTCACTGATTTAATTTTGTCCTAACTGCATTGAAGCCAAAGGCAGCAATTTCTTTTCCAATGTTTTTGCAATAGGCAGGACATGGTAAGGCAAGTCATACTTCTGAAAGCTTAAAGCCTTAGGAAACTATTCCTTGTTCCCTTTCTGCTTAGTGTATTTCTGAGAAAAGATTAAAGAAAGCAAAAGGAGCTTGAGGATTTGAAAGCACTTTCTTTTTTTTCTTGGAACATTCAAAATTACAAAGATCTTAAACATTTTAAAAGAAATTGGCTTCATTATTGATTTTGTATCTTAGCTCAAAACAAATCATGCTCTGATTAATATTGAAGACCACAACGTACTTCCCAAGAAGTCTAGAGTCTGATTTGTAATGTCACGATATTTAAAATCTACACGCGAGCACACAAAATAATTTTTTAAATATAAATTGATTTTTAGAGGAAGTCTGGATTGAGATTTGGGATGCCACTCTTTCTTTGTCCAGTGCAAAGACTGGGCCCATGGGTTTTATACCTCTTATACTTTATGTCAGGGCCTTGAAACATCATGCCTCTCCAGGAGTTTTGGGACTTGTTACCAGCTCATAGGACAACTGTGTCCCCCTGGTGCCAGGGGCTTCCAGATACCCTGCAAGGAGGCGGTGGCCAAAGCCCACTCCTGTCCTCCGGGAGCTGATTTTCAGCTGTGTCTTGAGTTGGGGCTGCCCTTTTGCTCCCTAGCTGGGGTGGTGGGAGAGCCCTGGGTGCTGGCTCTGTGCTGCCCCATCAGGGAGCCCCAAGGCCTCTGGTCTCCAGGGAGCAGCCCCAAGCCCCACTTGAAATGACAGAGCTGTTAACCCATCATTCGCTGACAAAAGCCATAATGGTACTATATGGGAGACAGGGGTTTCCATGCCAGCAGCAGTGCATGGATCAGGCAGACCTTGCCTGAACAAAAAATACCGATCAACTTCAGCACCTTTCAGCTCTGCATGCTGGAATAAGGGCATCTTCCAGAAAAGCTGCAGTGAGAGGTCAACTCATGAGGAGAAAGGCTCCAATCTGCAATTCTACAGGAAGAAGAAAAACAAAGTTAGTGTTCCAGGTTGATGCTCCAGTCTTTGAGCATCTATTTCTCAATAGTATTACTGTAATATCCTCCACATGGACTTAATCTTAAAGTTCCTGTGGAGGTTACAGCCCATGCAAAGCATCCCAACAAGTAAGTTAAAAGGCGTTATAGAATTATGCAGGAATAAACTTGCAAATCAGCCCACAGGGTGATTTGTCATTTTTATATAAACATTGTGGCTTTATGAAAATGGAGGACATGCAGAGCACCTCTGTGCTGCCATTGTGCTCCCAGCAATCCATAAAGGCCTAATCCCAACATTAGACTACCAGATGCTCAATTCACTTATCCACTAGCTATTACACCTGAATTCCAGGTTTTTAATAAAAAATTCTACAGCTGAACCCTTTATATGCTTCTTGAAGCAATGACATACTTCAGCTCTGTCTCCTTCCCTCCAAACGGGCTGGAAATTTTTCACATGAGATATGCCTCCCTCTAGAAGAAATGTGGGTTACCTTGGGCTTAAATGCTTAGAAGTTCTTCAGTTCTGCAACTGAATGTTGCAATGTTAGCTGTGTTTCTTTTTGCTCTTAGACCCTCCACAAATGTTGCTTTAGCTTAGATTTTATGGACAATGTCATACGAAATGTATTTTCAGGTATGCTGGTTGATATGCTAAGCAGGTATTTGCCCAGATAGCTGGTTGATCTCATGCCTTAGACACAGATACGAACTCACTGTAGTCCGAGAATCACAAATCCTACCACTAACCAAGTGGCAAAAGAGTGTAGTGCCTAAGTTTTTTCCCTTCAGATTTCAGGTGTAAGTCATTACATTAATCTGTCAGCATCTTCTGTGCAATAATGTATCTGCAGTATTTTTTTGACATTCTAGAGTATGTAAAAGGTTTTAAATTTAAAAATACTGTTGTGATCCCTTACTCTTACACATTAAAGGGCATGCATTTGTTGTCTGAAGTGGAATAGTAGCCTGTTATTATCAATCTGCCATAACTCATTCCTCATTTGTAAAAATTTTGCCTTCTCCTGAAATGTGTTTTTGTAGTTGAAAGGTAAAGGCATTAATAATCAGAAGCCCTTTGTCCTGCGTAAAACATGCCTTCCTGCAAACTGATTACTCTGATTGATTTTCTGAATTGGGATGGCCTATTGCTCTTCTTTGGGTTGACAACAAATAGAAGTCCTGAGAAACTGAGTAGATCTTGATTCTATCAGAGAGAGGCTATATCGTTTTTGACAAAATTCAACAGAGGAAATGAGTAATTATGTCTGATAAGTAAGCTTAGGAAAACATGAAGCCTTTCCAATAGTTCCTACCCTCTTTTTTTTTTTTTTTTTTTTCAGAAGCAAGTGTATGTGACATTCATTCCACCTGTGTACCTAATGATATCTCAAGTCATCTTTGGGAGTGTACTAAGTAAACAATGACTTGAATAAAATATTTCTCCTCCTTTGCAAGGGATTTATTGATTTTTATTAAATAAACTAATTGTTAAATAAACAAATAGTTAAGTTTCTTGGTCCTTACTCCCAAGTTTTGACTTCAGGTTGTAGGACGACATGGACTGGTGCATTTAGAAAGTACTCCAGTACTATAGTAGAGAATAACACCAAAACAAAGTGATACCATGCTACCATTTTACCAGACCAAATTGCATGTATGTTGATGAACCACTGGGATTGCTCTCTTTTGTCAGGAAACAGATGATTTATAAATATGCTTGGACATTTGCAGTGTGGGATAGTGAGTAGGTGACAGTATCATGACAAGGCTTAGGATTCATCCAGGTTGATAATTTGTCAAACCAAAAGTCTTCACACTCACCTGTGAAGGAATCATTAGCAAGATATTTTAATAAAAATAGAACATGAAATAAAATGAAGACATTATGAGTCACCAATAAGTTGCAATATAGTTACTACAGAAATAGATGTACCTTTCAATACTGCATATATTTTTACAGTAAAATCTCTATAAGTGGCATTGAAATAATAGTGACATTTTGCACTTAAAAACTAAATTCAGACTTTACTTTTGCCACAGTTTTATTTCCATATTTTTTTTCGAAAGTGAGGAACTCAAGTTCAGAGACTTGAAAGTACACTATCCAAAACAATACTAAAATATAGGAGGTGATTTCAAGTTTATGTGTTTTGACCTGGGCAGGGTTAACTTTTTACCAGTAGCTGGGAATGGGGCATGTCTGAGGGTGTTTGACCAGGACCCAGATATTATTCTATACCACTTCACATCATTGCTGGGGTTAGGGGGAAGGGACACTCTGGCTTCAGAGAGAAGAAGGGCAAGGCTTCCAGTAGAAAAGCTGTGTCAGGCAGAGGAAGAATCATCTACCATTGCCCATTATCTCAGTGTCTGTGGTGAGCATTTTTGCATGTGAATGTCGCTCTCTTTTATATACTTTTAAAATTAATATTGTTGCTGTTAACTGTTTGTTTGCTTATCTCATTACTGTTGCCAGTAAACTGTTCTTATCTTAACCCATGACCTTCACCTTTTGTGCTTCCAATTCCCACCTCCACCCTGCCCCAGCAAGAAATGGGAGGGGAGTGCAGGAGGCAAGAAAGCGGCATGTGGTTTGGGAGAGTCTTGGTGGAGGCAGTAAATTGGAGAATACCATTCATAAACCCCGACAGTTCTTATTTATAAGAACTTAGTGAAAGTAGAGCTAAGTATGGATGCCACTTTGTAGTTAATCACTTTGTGCTCTGAGTGGTAGGATATGAACGCTCATTAACCAGATGAAGCTGGGGACCTCCAAGATGCTCTCACAGAAGACTACTGCAAACAGTACAATTAACACCACCTATGCTGTGCTGCAGAGACTTAGCTGCAAACCCCACCCACAAAATATATGAAGCCAAAACAAACACCAGATATCCCTGGCTTTTTCTGCTTTTGTGAAATGGAAGAATTACCCTTCAATCTTGCTGTCGAACGTTTTATAGACAGCAGCTTCACACTTAAAGGTGGTTTCAGGAAAAGCAATATATTTGAGATTGTGAATTCAATCATATATCTCACACTATTTCATAAGGAAGGCACATCCTCTGTTTTATTTTTTCTCTCTGTGCTGCAAAACTCATTAGAGTCAAAATGTAAATCCTTTCAATATACAGAGAGGCTCCCTATTCAAAGTTAGAAGCAGATGGTGGTGTTTTCTTCAAGAGGCATGATTTCACAGCTAAATGTTTCCATAACCTTTGTTGAAAAGGAAATGTTTTCCATTTGGGAACACTGAAATCTTTAGCAGACTTAGGAACTACTGGAGGGATGAGAGCTGTTTTCTCACTCATACATGTTGATTATGTCAGTGTACGATGCTTAGCGACTCAGTCAATATGTCTCAGTTTGTCTTCATTCAGATTGCTGCGGCTGCATTTGTTTATTATCCTAAACATCTCCCAGGTTACTCTGCTTACAAGTGGTGAAATACCCTAATTATTCTTTGGAGAGAGAAAACCTAGTTGGAGAGTATCTTAGTGTGAGAGTGGATGAGGAGAGATAAGAGACCAAAGTGCTGATTGGATTAAATTCACTGGGAGATTTGGAGGTACCTGATCCACTATGACAAGTTGCCATAAAGCTGGTTGAAGGGGATGCCTTCCTGTCCTTCTGAGTTTCTAAAAATAGCAATCAAAATGGTTTCGTTTTGTCTTCATTCTTGGGTACAGAATCCTTAGCAAGTGTTCAAAGGGGCCCAGTATATTTAGACATGAGTTAGCATTCTTGAATGAAGACCTTTTGCTTACCAATAGTTTTAAAAGCTACATCTTTCCCCAGGGATTTAAACCCATGTGTTTATTCATACATCATCACTGTACATGGTAGTAACGCAAAGAACACATATATTTTAATATATAGGAATTGTATTAGAAGACAAAAACAGGGTTCATCATATCGTATCGTATCATATCATACCATATCATATAATACCATATCATATCATATCATATCACATCAATCATATCATATCATATATCAGATCAGATCATAGCATGGGACACCATATCCCCAAACATACTCAGCAAGTATACGGCTGGCATATAACTTACCTTTCATTTTGGTGCAGGAGTAGTGAAAAATCAAGGTAAATGAGGAAATGAGTGTTTGATGTTATAAAATTTGGTACAACACCATTTCTTTCAGCAACAATAAAGTAATGTTTTTAAGGCAGATGTAACAAATAACACCAAAAAGTCATATGGATAGTCTTGACTAATTTTGAATACCTTAAAGCATCTATGGCTCAGACATACCTCACAACAAACTGACTAGAAGTTTGCATAGTACTAATTTTTCAATATTTGTCTTTTCCTGCTTTCCTTTGAGTACTTTTTTCATTGGACTGCAGTAAGTTATTGGTACATAGTAAAAAAATAACAGAAAACCCCCTTTTTTTCTCCATTAGAGGCAGATTAAAATTCTGGGAAACACGTAACTGTAGACCTTAGTTCTGCAGACTTTGCATTTGCAGTGGAACAGTTTTCATTCCAAAGAATTTTGATGGATTAGGAGCACTCATATGCATGCAATTGAAATGTCACTGACAAATGCTGGAAATGAATGGAATGTGTTTTAGCAATGTCTGTGGTGTTATCAACAAACAACTCTATGGGGTTTTTTAGAGCTTATGGTTCTGACGTCAAAAACTTCTTGATAAAATGAAATATGTTCCTGGCAGTTGAACTTCTTTTTTTTAAAGTAAGAAAAACACACATGGAATTCTCCAGGCTTTGATGTATTGCTCTACACTAATCAATTAAAAGGTGAATTTATAAAAATATTTTTGTAATGCAAGACCATTGGCTATACATGTCTAAGCTCTGAAAAAGCTGAAATCTCAATTCCATTTAATTTGGAAGTGCAAGATTCAAGAGGAAATTCCACTACAACGTTCATGCATGACTGCACGGAAGCAGTGACAGGCTGGAAAGACCTTGTTGAAGTGTTCCTGAAAAATAATCCTGAGATCAAACAGAGCTCCTAGGGTCTACTAATCAAAAGTCTTTTCATTTCGTGTGTCAAAAGCAAAGCAAAAAATATTCTGATTATTAATTGCAGATTACAGAAAAAGTTATTACCTATCCTAAACATAATGTAAAAATTAAATAGGAGGTTTCTCAAACAAATTCTCTTGGCAACAGAATATGGAACATTTTGGCTTTAAACTGAAAATCACTTACCAGGAATGCTAAACAAGTTTTGTTTTCAAATGATCACATGAAGTGCCTCATTATTCAAATCACAGGCCTTAGATTCTCACGTAAGTTTGGTAATTTCTGCGTTTGGTTGGTTGGTTGGGGTTTTTTAAGTAACAGCCTCAGGCCAGTTGAGATGTAAATTCATGTGAATTCTAGAACATCAGTGTTGGCAAGAGATTAATGCAGAAAGGATCAGTTTGTTCTTGAAACCTATCCTAATCACTAAACCTAATTATTTCTGTGAATATTCATAGAGTCAATGATAGGAAAGGTGAGAATGATTATTTTCTAGCTGTCATCTGTTTAAGTTGGAAATCTGTCCAAGTGGATGATCGCTACCTAAAAAAGCCTTTTGACAATGAAGCTATGCCAAGAAATACCAAAACCCCACTATGCATTAAAATGAGACTTTTCTGATTTTTAATGCATTAAAGAGGCACTACATGCACTGACCTTTTCCTAATTTTATGTAGAGAAATTTGTAGTTTGGTAATGTAGTCTCATGAGTGATTTGCTATGTTATTTTTGTCACCTCTGGTTTTGTCACATGCAAGAAAGCTAGCAGGGCTGAACCGGATGACTCAGCTAAAAGGTTGTTTATACACCCTTAAGGAAACATCTGCTGTCAGAGATGGCCAATTGCTTTCATTAACTGCCAGGTGTAAACTGCACCAGGCTGACTGTCCTGGCACCCCTGCTATAATCAGATAGCCTAGGAGATCTTGCTTCCATAGCGTACCTACTAAAAAATTGGCAAAAAATCTTCATGGACACTTCAAGCCAGGTTGTCCATTGAGTTGCTATCAGCCAGGATCAGGAGAACATTTCTGAATTCCAGAAGGAATCACGCTTCCAAGTTATGCCATATTAACCTGTTTTTGAAACCCCCTTCTTCCCAGGTTGGCTAGGATGTAGGCAAATACTTGCCAGAATCCAGACCTCTGCACAAGTAGGCATGGCAGAACTCATTCTCATTACATGTCCCATAAGGGGCAAACTGAGACTTTTTAATCTAATATGCTTCCTGGCAAGCTGTGGCTTCACTTCTTGTTCAGCTTCAGGGTGTGTCTCACCATTCATGGCCATAAGTCAGCTCCCATCCTGCTGTGCTGCCTCCACCAACCTCCAACCAGTGATGCTCCCTTATGTACCAATGTTATGTTCCTTACCCTTACGAGGATTCAGTACTATAGTTGGTTTACAGCACATTACACTGGCTGTATAGGCACCATGTTAGTTTTTTGACCACCAGCCAAGGAAGGCTACACTGAAGGCAGTCTGGAAAAGCATGTGTAATTCTGAAAATAGTCTTTAATATTTTAAAAAGGGGGTGGAGGAATATTTTTAAAAGGGGGTAGAGGAAGTTTGGCATCTTGTATTTAGGCAGGTTACATTATTGATGTTATTCTTTTGGTATCAATGGAATTACTAAAGCAATTATAAAAGCTCAATATGTCTTCATAAGAGTCTGTTGTTCTCAGTATTGACCAAAAGAGTCTGCCTCAGTCCATAAGGAATGAGAAGGATTATCGATATTACCCAGCCAGCCTCTTAATTTCTGATAGATAACTTCTATCTTTCAGCAATTTGAAGCAATTAATTTCCTCCATTTGAACACTTACAATTGAGTGTATATATGTAATTATTATAAAGTATTTGACAATAATATTTAAGTTAAAGCTATATAGCCTGTTTTTTTCCACAAAGGTATGCCATCCTTCACTAGCACTTACGTCTTCAGTGTGCCATAAAGAACTGCAGAAGCTTAGGAGTTCAGAAAATTTTACATCAGCAAGAGCTGATTTAAATTCTCATGCATTACTTTTGCTTTACAACTGTGCTCTTTTTGGAAGCCTCTTTAATGATCTTTCATGAAGTTGAGAAGAATACAGCTAAGTCTTTCATTTATTTTATGCACTGTGCAGAATTTGATTTAGATGGATGAATTTTTCGTGTTCTCTACATACAGAAATGTGATAGAATTTGAACAGTTTGGAAATCCAATAAACATGATTTGTTTCACTACTGAAGAACCCAGATCTTCCTTTAAGTTTCAGTATCTTATCTGATGTTTTCTTCTCCTCTGAATTTTTGATCTGGAAGATAAAAGTCAAGCATTAGGGTAATTTCTGTGGCCTAAGAGTAAAGCTTAGTGTTTAATCTGTTTGGAGCTGTTTTAACACTTGCCATTAGGACTTTTTGCAAATATTTTCTGGTCTCTCTAATAATGTTTGTGTTTCAGTTTAAACTACAAAGACGCGGGAGTCCTTGAAAAATACCAGCCAAGGCATAGATTTAGTGATTGTGAAGTCACTTGCATACTTTAAAACCTGGAGGAATCCAAAATGGATTATGTTGCTTTAAGGTCTTGAGCTGCACCGCCTAGAAGGAATTTTTCCATGAGGGTTCCTGGCACCATCACAGCCATCAGAGTGAAGAATATTCAACAACAGCCATCTAATAAACTACTGTGGGGGTCTGGCCTAGTCTGTCAGATAACTTCTTATTGAAGTGGAAAACAAAGGGCTGCTAAAAGTAGACTTCCCTTATCTGCCTTGCTCTCATCACAAATCATTTTACACTGCAGTTAAACCCTAATTCTGAGGGCTTCTAAATGCCATAAGAATTCCTCTGCCTTCCTTTCTGTTTTAGCCTCTAGCTTTATGCTTTACCTTTAGGTAGAATGGTAAACAATTTCATCCATTTATCCTACTTAAAACATGAACTTTCAAATATATGATTACTTTGAGACAATATAAATGAGGTTATTTAGCTTGTTTGTTGCTACAGAAAAGTCACATGTATGTTTTTAAATTTTTTTTTGAGTGGGGGGATGTTGACAGGTGTAGGAAAAATAATGCTAGGCATTATTTCTATTGCTAGCTGCTGCTGTAAATTAATATGTTTATCCTGAACTGAAAAATTAAACTGATCAGATAGAATTAATGGAATTTCTGCCTGAACGATGTTTAGTGTTATTGTCCTAAGTGAACCTCCTCCTGCTTCATCAGAACTACATGTCTTAATCCAACTCATGAGTAATTGTCAAACAATTTTATGTGCTTTTTCCATTTCTCTTGAAACAACTGTCCTCTGCATTGGGTCTGGTTAGAGCAATATGTTATTAGCAAGCATCTGATCTGTCCTGTGTGCCACTTAAGGGCTGCTGTTGCTTCTTTTGCAGCATTGGTTTTAGACAAAGAATAGTGGATGAGGGCAGAGTGGATATGGGCACCACAACAACCTCAATCCAGTGGGGTTTAGGAGGTGTAATCCTGGTGGCTCAGAGCCTGTGGTGGTCCCTGGTGAGGCTGTCCTGCTGCAAGGGCCAGGGCTGCACGAGAGCAGGAGGTGGGAGACACCTGGCACAGGAGGGCTTCTCCCTCCTTGCGCAGGATGCTGTTTGATGCACAGACAGAGCAGTGACTCATTACTGCTCCTTTTTTGCTTTTCTGATGTCAGAAGGTCAGGTGAGACTCAGAATTAGATGTAGTTACTGGATAAAGACCAGAAAATGCAAAAGCCTGTTTCTGACCAGTTAATGGCATTTGTTGTATGAAATGCCATGCAGGTATGTGTATGCATATAGAAAGAGAAAAGATTCATGGGTGGACAATGCGAACCATGAGAATGTAGTGGCAACCATCTGCTCTGAGTGTCATTAATATCCCACCAAGGATAATGAAACCATTGCAAAAGTGAGTGAGAACCAGATCAGACAGCATAAAGAACAGTCTATAGCATGAGCTGAGAGTTCAAATCTATATAAAAATGTTCTTTTACTCTGAACAAACCCTAAAGTTTCAGAAAATAAAGGGTTCAACAATAAAAAGTGAGGCAACCAAGCATCCGCAAGGAGAATCATATGGAAACCTGTAGTGTCTGCTTTCTTGCATTAAAGAGAAAAATTTAAAAGAAGCACATTCCCAGCTACTAGTTTACATCTTCACAGTTAATAAAATGTGACATAATCCCCTCTTCAATAAGCCAATCAAAATCTGGAAAGTTAAAAAAGACTGTGAAATGAAGCAGAATTTGAGAATTTACAATATATATATTAGCCACTGTTGGAACAACAAAGCAGTTAAAATCCCTCCCTGAGATGGCTTTCTTCCTCCTCTAAGTTCTCTCTCTTTATTTTACACCCAGTTGACTTCCTATATACTTCCTATATCTGCCAATACTTTATTTCTGTGGGGCATAGAATGCTGTGTATGCTTCACTTTTGCTCCATTTTGCCCAATGTCATAACTGTTTTGCTTTTTCCTGTTCTGTCCCACACTGGTGTTTTGGCGGATGAGAAGCATCTTCTTCCCTTGTGCTCTCATCTCAATTTGATCCACAGTCTCTGATGTAGCAGAACAGACCTGATGTAAAGTTATGACAACAAGAAATGTGGCCCCTTTGTATTTATGCTTTAGAAATTGCTGTGTACTGCAGTTTCTGATACCTTGCTTGATCACTGATCTATTAACAAACTGTGTTTGTAGAACAATCAATACAGTTTCATATTAATAAGTAGAAAAAATGCATGTCCAATTTGTACTAATAAGGCTTTTGAAATTGCTTATAACGGGACACCCCTCCTGCAGTGCAGGTAAAAATAATAGAAGTTGGTATAGTTTGCAAACTTTCTTTGTATCTAAACATAATCTTTAGAGCACCCAGACCAGCTGAATAGTCAACAGTTTTGAAAATTAGGCTGCGTAGATTGTAGATTGATATCTAACCATGGAGCTACAAGTATCCTATGCACGTGTTCCTGAAAATTTTCAATCTTTCACATTTGAACTCTGCAACATCGGTTTTAATTTAATATTTTAGTATTGTTACGAAATTTTTTTGCATGGTCACGCCTTATCTCTTCAGCCTGTGTCCTTATTTCATCCAGTATGTCAATTAAGCAAGAGGAAATAGCCTGAATATTTTATATAGCAATAAACTGACATAAACTCTTCTAAACTAATATATGTTGCTCTATGTAATTTTTCTTCATCCTTCAGCACAGGAAGTATGCAACTTCATTTGACATTAGGTTTTCACAAGCTCCCTAAATCCAACACAGATGTAGCTCTTGGAAAAATAGCATCTCTTATTCTTCCTAGAAAGGTCTTAGATTTTTTAGAAATAACATAACCTAACAGGAACAAATCTAGTTAGTAGCTGAGTCTCAACAGAGACACGGTACCATATACTCCTCTGGAAAATGTTCTATGGGCAGGAACCACAGCAGTTTTTTCATCTTGAATTTAGTGATATGATACATACTAAAAGGACCTTTAGTCAATATAACTAAAAATGATACAACCTGAGCCAAAATATTTATACATACAAGACATAATGTTGAATTGCTGTGTTTGCTTTTAAAATGAACTATGTTGCTTTGGGAAGGTAATTCTCTTTGTACTTATTACATGATCAGCAAACAACCTTAGCACTTGTTTTGGTGTATCTGTTTTGACACTTAATTACCTGCTATAATGCCCAGAAATTGCACTTCAACTATGCCCAAATTAAAAATTAATCCTCTCTCTCCTGCCCTTTTCTTCTGCCTCCTTCCCTGACAATAGACAAGGAAACATTACAGTAGAAAGCAGTGCCAGAACTTTCAAGATCAAGGGGGCCTTAAAGGTTTGCCTGTGATTCAGAAGGTCCCATATGAAAAGCAATTTTTATAAAGTGAGATATTCACTGGTCCAGGTTCAAGAATAATATATGAGCTTTTTCACAGTAATTGGCCTTATATTCTTGATTTTATTTTCAAGGTGGATTGCACCTCGGGTTGAAATGCAGAGCACTTTTCAGTTCAGACGCCGTCACCTTGTGATTCTGCACTCACTCAATATGGATGTATGGTAAAGAGCCAAAATTGAGTCCTTCCTCCGAAGACCAGACTTCAGCTGGCCTGCTGTGGCATTCCAGATGAAATACAACCTGTTATAGACACTTAGGTTTGAATGTAACTCATTTGGCTTTGAGGAATTTCACATCATGATTTTCTGTTTCGTATCTTGTCAAGAAGTAAAGAGCTCAGTTGGAGACATGTTACCTATCTTTGCCTATCTTTGCATTTCTTTAGCGTTTGAGACAGCAAAGATCATAATTTTCAGAAAGAAAGATGAACTATCTTTACCTTCATTATCTCAAGTTAAAAGCTGAGAAAAGCTTGAGGACTTTCTATAAGCCCCCTTTTTAAGATCAAAAGGCAAAGATTAAGGGTAGAGAGGGAAGAAGCAATTTAAACATCCTGCTTGTGGTTTGGGTACCCTTTTCAGTAAAATTTCTTTGCTAACAATGTCTGTTTGGGGAGCTTCACACAAGTTTGATTGCTTGAACCTTAAGCAATCAAAGTCATTATTTTTGCACGCATTGTCTTGAAATATTACTGGAGACAGCACTCAAGGAAACAGCATGAAGCTGAGTCAAGGGAGGTTTGGATAGCAGGAGAAGGTTTCTCATCCAGAGGGTGCTTGGGCACTGGAACAGCTCCCCAGGGAAGTGGTCACAGCACCAAGCCTGACAGAGTTCAGGGAGTGTTTTGACAATGGTCTTGGGCACGTGGTATGACTTTTGGGGATGGTGCTGTGCAGGGCTGGGAGTTGGACTCAATGATCAAACTCAGCATATTCTGTGATTCAGAGGTTCTATGAAATGCTATTTATTATCTCAAATTTAATTTTAACTCACTTCCTCACTATTCATAGCCTTAACATATTTTTAGAATATAAGCAATTCCTTAGAATAACTTTATTTAACAAATGAAGCTGCTCTTTTATTTCAAAAGGCCTGCATGCAGGTTTTCTTGTTCCTCCAGACTCCAGACTTCCTCCAGTCTCATGCACCTCTGAGGCATGGGACTTAATCTCAGCCTAGGGAAAAGTATTTTTCTTCAAATGTCTCCTGAAAATTTTGACAGCAGATCACTGACACTCTTGGAAAAGAGGGAGCACCTGAAGGGTAAGAATTCTCAGAATTCAGTAGGAAAACTTTTGCCTTTATTCACCACCCACACTTGCATTACTTCCAAGGTCTGGGGGAATTAAACAGTCAGAGGTTATCCAAAATCTCTTCCAGCAGCATGAAGCCACAGGGGAAACTCCATCCTGTTTTAAGGGAAAAGGGAGTGATAATCTCCAAAGTCAGTCATCACTTTAGGAGACACTTCAGAGATTCACAGCTGTTGCATTTCTTATGAAAACCCTGGAATGCACATATAATAGCTAATGGATTAGTAAAGCCCTGAGCATCTGGTAATCTAATGCTGGGGTTAGCCCTTCTGAATTGCAGGGAGCACAACTGTGTTGTAAGAAATTGCTCTGAATTTCCTCTCTGCCCAAAATATGAAGTAACCTAAACCTGCTGAAGTCAAAAGGATGTGTGTGCAAAAAGGATGGTTTGGTTAGATCCCAGAGCTATGCTGCGGCCTTTCCTGTTTCAGCTTACTTAACAGAAGTTCTCTGTTTTGTGATGGGGTTTTTTTGTCATCCATCCCTGTGACAACTGATTTTTGTGACCTCTGTTTATGTTCTTTGCGACACTTAGTTCGGAAAGTAGGAACATTTTCCGTCTTTAACAAATTACTGCCTTTGTCCAGGTGACACTTCCAGCACCATATGCTGGGGCCTCTTCTGTACCTGACTTTACCACATGCTCTTCTGGTCAGTGAAGGCTCTTGTATGATTTCATTGTAAGAGATCACAGAACAACAGATTACCTGAACCTCACAGAATAATATCAATCTTTCATTTTACTCGGAGGCTAAGATGGGAAGGGATTGGAAAACATTAAAGAACATTAAAAGAACATAGCAGCCTGAAGGCTTTAAACATACTTTTCTGAAGATTTTTAATGCCTTATTTAAAAATAGACTACCCCCTTCTGAAGAAGAGTGGTACTAGTATTTTCTAAGCTCCATATAGGAGTGTATCCCAGGACACAAAGACACAAGGAATCCACTTGTGTGGAACAATGAGAAAAGAAACTTAGCAGCCCTCGCTGCTTTACTCCAGACACAAAATAAATAATTCCTATAATCTAATGCTGTACATTTTCTTCTGTTCCAAAACAGTGTGTCCTACTGTACAAAAATCATGTTATACCAAAAAATGGAGGTAACAGAGGATTCAGCCAAAGTGTAATGAAAAAATAACAACTTAGGTATAGTACGAATAGGTAGAAATGAAATATGTACATATGCACATAAATATGTGCTATTTTAGATACATATGAATATGCAAATGTAAACTCCTGCCTTGTATAAATAGGTTTGTAATTCACTTTTGCATTGGTTTGAAGCCTTATATTTTGAGAGAACTGGGGATTTACAATTTATTATTAGGATAATTTTGCAGTGAATAATTTCTCAGCCATAGGTGTTTTGGCCCTGCTCCAATGGAAGACCCAACTTTATGTTTTCAAATTAAAACAGATATACTAACAGAGAGCTCCTTACACTCACCTGCATAATATAGGCTTTCCTTCCATTTGTTTATCATGTGTTACATATTTTTGTGCTGTGATGAATGCGAGGTTGATAGAATGAAAGGCGTTAGCTAAACATCTGTTAGATAACTGCATTTCAGGTGTGAGCATGAAAATAAACCTTCATTTTTCATATTTTACCCTGTGTACTGGGCACACCGTCCTCTATATATTACATTCTTCTATATTGTAAAATTGTAACTTCTCTGTTTCTTCATATTCCGGGTCTGATTGTAATTTCATGCTGTTCTACATTAGTTGTTGCCCGTTAAAATGAAAGATCTAGATCCTGATCTCATTGTGTGTAATCTGAAGGAAATCTTGCAGATCAACAGAGCATCTTTGAGTTTTCATAAGTTAATGGTAACCAGACCAGGTCCAACTGCCTGTGTATAAAAAGTTAATGTAAATGACATCACAGTCAAGTCTGTGTTATTTGCTCTTTCTCAGAAAAATAATTTATGTTGCTTTAAATATGACCAGAAATCTTCTAATAACAGTCAGTTATGCTGAGCAATTAGGTGAAGGCTGACAGAATAATCATTGCTTGAAGCACTTCTCAGCTGATATATACAATTAATTCTTTCTTTTCTTTGTTTTATTTCAGATTCCTCATACTTCCTGTTTCCATGGAGAAATTCTAGTATGTGCTAAAGTAGACTCCAACAAAAATAATTAGAGCCCTGAAGACAACCCTTCCATTTAGAGAGAAAGATAAATAGAAAATTATGTGGCCATTAATGAAAAAAACCCATAAAATCACAGAACAACCCAATTTTAAGAGACCTCAAGAGAATATCTTGTCCATATTTTCATGGGAAAGGGAAACTAGATGAGATTATCTAGAATCCTCACCAATTGCATCTTGAAAGTCTATGGTGATAAGGACTCTACTGGTTCCAGGTGAGGTTATTCTAATGAAGACTTGTTCTCATTGTAAAAAATGTCTTTCTTGCATCAAGATAAAATATCTTCTGGTGCAACTTGTACCTTTTGCACATTGTCTTCACCATGTGACTCCTTGTGGTGTGAGAGCATCTGTATTCTCTGTAGCCAGCTTCTAAGTACTGGAATACTGCAATGAGGTCCCTTCTGATCCTTCTCTTCTTCAGGGACAAAAGGCCTAGCTCCTCCTGTCTTTCCTCACAGGGCAGGTTCTGCAGCCCTTTGTTCATTTTTGTGTCTTCCTTGAATTGTGAGGACCAGAAGGACACATGATGCTTCAGGTACTGCCCAACAAGCTGTGATCAGTGTGGTGACCCCATCTGTGTCTCTGCCCCTGCAGCTACAGTCCAGCATCTGATTTGCCTTTGTAGCTGCAGCATCACACCAGTGACTTGTGTCCAATCGATTGCCCACCAGGAACCTCCGTGTCCCTTTCAGCAAGGCTGCTCCCAAAGGTCCCAGCCTGTGCTGGGCTCTTTGGTTATGTCATCCCAGAACTTTGCACTTGTCCCTGCTGCTCCCTGCTCTGTTCTTGCCAGCCCTGCCCTTTCAGCTTGTCCAGGTCTCTTTGTGGCATCATCCAGAACACCTGTGAAGATGCAGAACATCGATTCCTGAGGAACCCCACTTGTGACAGGCTGCCAGCCTGAGTGAAAATCATTGATTACTCCTCTGTGAGTATGACCTGCTAACCAATTTCTTACCCTTCTCACACACCATTCACACAGTCTTGCCAGTTTGTCCAGTAAAGTCTCTGTTCTTAAATCAATTTCTACTCTAGTAGCTGAAAGAACTATGAGTAGATGGTGCAATTCCTGTTTGATGTATGAACTGTGTTCACTCCCAAGTGCCATGTCCAGTCCATCATCCTAATACCTGCATAGTCATATTTTCCTCTATATGAGAAAATACTTCACTTTTAAGCCACAGTTCCTACCCTGATTATTTTCAGAACTATGCAAAAATCAACTTTATTTGAGAGAGGAGATTGTGCTTGGTATAAAATCTTCACTGTAGGTGTTTTGATATGATTTCTTTGAGAAGAGTTCTTCAGTTTTCTGTGTAGGACTGCATCCATTCTGTCCAGCTTTGAGGTCGCTGGATAGTGATGTGTACTTCCAGCAGGCAGTGGATGGACTCCTTGGAAGAATTTGCTGCTGCCAGAGAACTCAGGTTCACTGAGAGCCTTGGTCTGAACAGAATCCTTCATTCACTTGCTAAAACAGGTTGCCTGCTGTCACTCTTTAGTCTGGGATTTATGACTAAATTACCATGATTTAATGAATTTATTCCCAGTCTAGAACTGTGGTAGATGCATAACTGAGAAATTAATATCAGGGAGTACTACCTCTCTAATCTGCATTTAGCAAAAATCACCTACAACTAAAAGCCTCCTTTACTAAGCCTAAGTCCACGCATATTCAAGGTTACATCCCATGCTCTTTAGAGAAGCACTTAATCGATGATCTTAAGTATCATGACTTAAATAATATTTTCTATTTGCTTTTGTTATAAAAATCTATCTTTCAGTAATACAAACTTCTAGTTTTCATGTCTTTGTTGGCTTTTAACAGGCAGTGATACATTGATCACTAGGATTAGGTAGGAGTAAGTCTCCTGAACTGTGATTTGTGCTCATACGCATTTCTAGTAACTGCATAGTGAATTGAATATGATTGTTCATTGGTCAGTGTAAGAGAAAGGGTCCCAGTCAGTATGTGAGGTAGCAGCCATGAGAATACTACAGTCTCCATAGATTCTATATATGATCCACACTCAAAATCAGAAGTTTCTTAAACTGAAACATTTCAATGTACAAAAAAGCAAACACTACATCAAGTCATTGACTGATAATATGTATTTAAAAACAGGTTTGAAAGTCTATAGTAGTGATCTTAATTTAGAGGAAGAGTCAACATTCACAAGGTTACTAAAAAGCTCTTATTTTTAAGATGAATGTCCATATTAAACAAAAAACCCCCAAACTAAACAATTAACCAAGCTAACAAACAAAAAAAGCCACGTGAATTTATGCAAAAATATGTCTTTCTGTAAACTATGCAGCATTTGTTTACTCAACTATATCTAGCTATAAAATTATTCCTTTATTTCTTCATTACTAGAATGAACAGAAGCTATTTTTAACTTTCACAGGGGAAGTATTCTAGATAATTAAAATGAATGCATCCTATTATCTTATCACTTTGCAGTTGCTGACAGTCTTAACAAGATGAATGGGTAACATCTTTTTCGAATGGATAAGGCAACTCTGTTCAATTCTAAGCCATCTTTCCCTTAACGGCTGGAGTGCCATTATTTGTCTTCTAAAATTAACTATCTAAACAAATGTATATGACTTGCCTGAAAACTACTATTTTTTGAATCTCCAGCATAGATATTTAAAATATATACAGTAAATCTGAGTAACAGCGAGTTATATGATGTGGGGTGGAGACAGGATTTTGTAAGAACCAAGAAAGTAGCAGGACGAAAATCTGTGCCTGCATTTGTACAGTTTTCTAAATCCCTTTATTTTTGGTAAATAATTGACTACCTGTGTCATGACTAAAAGAAATGGCTTTGATTAATGTGCATTTACTTAGACATGTTCAGACTGAAAGATATCAAAAATAAGCAAAGATAGCAGGATAAAACAACATCTGTTTTCTCTAGGAAATTATTTGTATTTCTTGAAATTATAGGAACCTCTATATGTTAACTATAGCAACAGTTATAAAGGAAGGCAGAAGCTGCATTTCAATCTCTATATCTGATTCATGGAGTTTACCAAAATATGAGTTGGGATATCATATTACTTGGGACCAAACCCCAAAATATTACTTTAAAATTTTTCTCATAATTTAAAAAGGCATGGGTATAACTTGCTTTTAGGACACTTGAAGAAGGAAAGGATATTACATTTTCTGCCAACAAGAAGAAGTGAAAAACCTTAGTATTTAAGACATATTCAGACTAATTTACAAAGTCAACACTAATGATGTGTAAGACCTGTATACTAAATGTAAATAACCTTCTACCTAACCAGAAAATACATTGTGCTAGGCCACAATTCATAAAATTGCTTAGCAAATTAAGCAAAGGATTTGACCATGTGAAGAGCTCACTTTCAAAATGCAGTATTTTGCTCAAATTTCCATAAGACTTACTGGCTATCAGCAATGTAGTTAAACAAATATATCAAGAGTGGTATCAGCTGACATCTCTGTTTTATGAGATGGTGAAGCACATAAAGTTAGGATCTACTGTCCAGACAAACCCACAAACTCCTCTAACAATGCCAAAAATATTTTCAAATGCTGTTAAGCAATTCACCAAACAATGCAGTATAATTTCCTTGTCTAAATCCTGGCTCTACTATTACTCTACTTTTGCCATCACTTACTTGTTGGATTTAAAACTGTTGATTTATACCGGGAAAGATACAGCATTTTTATAAACAAAAATGATTTTCAGTGAAAAAAGGACTGACAATCGTAGACACGCTACCTGCTGGTCAGGACAGTGACAAGCAAGAAATTTCATACTTTATTTCCTTTGTGCTCCCAGCTAGGAAGTTTTAAAAAAAATCCTAGTCAATAGAATTAATTTTGCTTTTCTCCAGCATTCTTTGTTTTCTAAAGGAGCTGAACTTTTTTGGTCCAAATTTTATCTACAGAAAAAAAATTCCTTGAAAATTTCAGGCAGGGAAGTGTATGTATGAGTATCAAAAAATATCCATTAAGTTTGGATTCTGGTGGATTTGTGTCTTACATAGACTTGACATTTTTAATGAAGATTCAGATTACGACTGCTGCTTTTCTGAAGATATGGAACGTGTAATGTGGGTTTTAGGGCATCTAGTAACATTTATGTTAATCTCTGGTCCTTATTTGAGATGATACTAAATTCAATACACTGGGCTAAAAAGTCACTTACTAAGCCTAACCAAAAAGCCATTTGTTTTCCCACAACTTAAAAAGACAGTGATTCCTTCATCAGTTTGACTGAAAAGACCTATTCAGTCGTTCAAATGTGATGGTTTATGGGAAAGACTCCTGATCACTCTTGATACTGAGATCAACAGGACATGTCTGTATAACCCTTGTTTTCACAGAAAACTGGCAAAAGAATGGAAACCATCATTCAGTCTAAAATGCAGCTGGTGGTACTGCTTCTGTGGTGACTAGATTCTCACGATCTTTTATGGTGACCTTAAGGTAAACCACAGTACTTATCCCTCACTAGGAAAATGATATATTGTGTACAAGTGTGAAAAAAGAATCCCTCTGGGGATTTTTATTGATTCTGTATCAATTAAAAGTTTTCTAACTCAGCAAAGTTGTCCATGATGATATATTAAGAATACAAAATGAGAATATTAAGTGAATTTCAGTCATGTAAAGGTGAATGTACCTCCACAAAAAGATGCAACCTTTTGAATATCACTAAACTGCTGTGAAAGACTCAAATGCAAAAGCAACCATATTGTTTTAATCATTCTCAAGGAGAAGAAAACCTTATCATGTTGGGATTGTCTGTGGAATATTGCCATTAAAGGCAATAACCCAAATTTAGCCCTACAGCACAATTGGCTTACAGGTATTGAAAAAGTAATATTTTGCAGTTCGATCTGCACAAGAAAGCTTTGGCAGAATCGTTTGCCAATGAATCGAAATGATCTGTAAAAAAGATATTTTTTGCTGCTCTTGAGGAAAATTCAGGGAATATACTCTGAAGGAACACTGCAAACTGCTTTGTCATTTTTGAGAAAAATATTTGTGATTTTGGTTTTGGTTTTGGATTTGGTTTTGGGTTTGGGTTTGGTTGGGTTTTTTTTTTAAGCATCTTCTTTTATAAGTAGTGGTATGGTGCACATAAAGAGTTTCCCTGGCTGCTCACTTGTGAGGCTGTTGCTTTCAGGTCTCACTGTATTGGACATTTTTTTATAACTTGTCTTTGCCTGTCTGTCTACCTGTTTGACTTTTTGTCTTGAATTTTTGAGCACACTAGCTGGATTATTTAGTCCACTTGTTTCACATCCCAGATGCAGAAGCTTTGACAGTCAGATAACTCAGTGACAGAAATAGACCATCTGACCCATTCTCACCATGGATATGACTTTTCTGTAGGAGCTAGTCTTATTAACCATTCAGATCTTCAGTGAAATACAAAAGTGAAGGCAAACAAATACACAGGCTTACTCATTTTACAAGGAACTATTTGAAGAAATAAGATTTGGAACAGGGTACTGTAAAGTCTGTCGTTCTTGCTGGCTGTCTTCTCAAAACCTGTGTAAAAGCTATGCTCCCTTCACTTGAATATGATTTTTACTGCAAATAATGAATTTTTTCCCTATAGTTACTTTCCTTCTACACATATGAAAAAATTGACTTCCTCCTCTCTTGGCTCAGCCTACATTGTTTTTTTAAGTTCCTTGCAACATTGTGAGTACTTGTGTATTTTGAAAGAAGCTTGTGGCATCTTAGCTATCATATTTTTTCCCCAATCTGTACACTCAGGCTATTTTTGGGAAGTTGGATAGATTTCATTTTCTGTATCATTCTCCTAAACTGAGGTAAGTATATATATTTTTTTAAAAGTACAGTTCATCAGTTCTAACTGATGATTGACATAGGCATTGAAAGCTAAAAGGGAATGTATGGAACCTCTGTGTACAGAAGTTAGTTACAAAAAATCATCATCTTCGTAGTATACCTGATCCAGCCCTTTATCAGGATTTTGACATGGATTTGATGAATTTCCCCCAGAAGTACCTGTTTCCTGTTGTTGATTGTTCTGGAAGCTGACTGGTAACATTGTATTTGATGCCTAATTCAGATGCCTAAATTTCAGTAAGGTGGCTCCTGCCTAGTGTGTTTAGACTTCAACAGAGTGAAACTTCTCTGCAATACTTTCTTTTGCAGATATATCCCTTAATGTACAGAATTTTTCTCTTTCTTTCCTAGTTGAAAGGTCCTTGAAATCCCCTAAATCTTTGTGAAGGAGAGTTGTCATGCTCTGCCTTTTTTTCTTGTATGCAGTAGGTTACAGGCAGATTGTAGTACTACTGACAATCACAACTAGACATGCAAAAATAAAACAAGAATGTCAGTCCCATTATCGGGATTACACATGCATTACCACCTGCAATCAGCAGTTCACATCCTGATGAGACTGAGAGGTATTTTGCATTGACTGAAGTGCACTCAACTCAGGCTTGAATACAACTGAGTACTTCGCAAAAGATAAAAACACCATTAGCTGCATTTGAACGTGGGAAATGCAAGGTAAATAGTATTTTCTGACTTCTTTATAGCTTTGCTTTGTCTCCCTGTCTTTCAGTCCTTTTCAGTGGCTGCCCTCCTTTCCACCCGTCTCTTGCCTTCAACACTTTTTGGACAACTAAGAGCCTTGCAGAGGTTATTGATTTTGTCCTGTAGTACCTGATATTGACAGATTCTACACTCAAAGTCATCCCCTATGTAAGACTGTGAAATAGAGTCAGAGGCACTAAACAGGCAACTAATATAACACCTAGATATTTTTGTGTGCAAGGAACATGGCCAGTTGTTTTTTCTATCTCTTTGTTGATAATGCTTTAATGGAAAGGAGATGAAGATGCACGGGTGTTGAGAACGAAGGGGAGGGCGTACGGGGATTACAACCATGGGTTTCTAGGATTCCCTAATACTCAAGAACGTGGAGACTTTATCCTCTAAATTTCTCTACTTTATTACAGATTACCATAAATTCCACAAATTTTGCCACTAGCAAGTAAACTGGCACAAAAAAAAAAATAGTAAAAATCACCTATAGCAAGTATATTTATGGTTAATAAAGTAAACATATATATATACCTGGCTATTACAAACCAATATCAGCAATCAATAATATAGAATCAGTCAATAGTATGGTATCAGTCAACAATAGCAGCAGTCGATCATAGAGCAGCAATCAGTAATAGCAACTACCAATTAGGTATATATTATTACAAGTTATTATGAACTTTCATTATTGAAGCAACCTATCAACAATGTAATATTGGATATAAATAGATTAAATAAATAAAGGGAATTAGACAGATTTCAGAAGGGGATAGACCATCCCAAAATGGGGAGCAAAGGTGAACCCAACCATCCCAGAAATACAAGCACAGACCAAACCTACCCCGAAAGTGTGTCCAAAAAGGGGAACCAGTGAGATTACAGACTGTCTTACTTCAAAGGTGAACTGTGGTACAGAATCTGGAGTAAGCATCCATTAGAAAGTTAATGTGGAGAATTCAGCATATTTAGAAAAGAAAAATATGTGTGGCAAGGTAAGCTTTGAGGAAGAAACACTCAGTTTTGAGTAGAAATTAAGCTTGCTTTGTTTCAGAGACATAAAACAGCATAGAATATCATTGCTTCAAGCAGCCAATAGATGCTTTAATTTCCATTTTTTAACTGTAACAGAAAATTGATGATGAGGTTTCCTATTCTTTCAGAGGAATTTCTGTTTTTCTCAAACTATTTTCCACCATCTCCAATGGTAGTCATTTCAGTTCCTCGTGTTTGCACTTACTGATAGTATCTCAGGATGTGTCCTCTTTCTAAGTACACCAGCAGTCCATCCAAGAGACCAGCTGCCCTTTTCAAGGATGTTACTGGTTCATGGGCCTGGTTCCCAGGCCCACAGCTCTCAAGCTGGCAGGCATTTTCTGTCAGTATTTTTCAGCAGACATGTTCTTCTGTTCAGCTGTTTTCCCCTCTGACCTGGCAGCTCCCACCAGTGGTACATCTAAACAGAAGTCTCTTTGCCAGTCTGATAGCAAACCTTACAACTTCTCAGAGTTCTAGTTTTGTTTGTCTGATGGTTATTAGGCACCACATTAATTCCAGCTGGTATCTTAAATATTGATTCTAATTTGGTCTCTATTCTGTATCACATGTTGTTTTTCAGCACTTTAACATTTTCAGAGAAAACAACAAAAAAAATTACATCATTCCAGAACTGTAAAGGGGAATTGCTTTAATTAAAAGTCACTCATGTTCATATGGGAACAGGCCGTGGAAATAGATCAGAGAACACGGAGGATTTTAGGCTAAGCCTAGCATGAATATTTTGGAAAATTATGACAAATTATCTACTTTTTTGTCACACATAATGCAAATTTGTATAACTAACATTTTTTTGAAGGCTTGAGACTTTCAGGTTAATATATGTCTATTCAGCTACTATGTAATGGTCAGGAGTATATCAAAAAAAAGGAGGCAGGAGATACACTGTGGGGAAATAAGAAATGATCTCTCTCCAGAACTCGACTGCACACAGCAAATAGAGAATCACGTAATAGTTAAGTTTGGAAAGCACTTCTGGATTTCTTTTGAGTCCAAGATGTCTGCTCAAAACAGGATCAGCAAGAGCAGGTTGATCAGTGCCATGTCCAGTCTGGTGCTGAATAACTTCAAGGATGGAGATAATAAAACCTCTATCGGAAATATGTCCCAGTCTTAGAGCACACTCACAGCAAAGAAGGTGGGTTTTATGCTTAAATGGAATTTCCTCTATTTCGGTCTCTTTTGTCCTGTCACTACCATTGAGAAGAGGCTGGCTTCATCTTCTCTGTTTCTACCTGTATGGTATTTACACTTATTGATAAGATTCCCCTGAGACATTTCTTCTGCAGGCCAAGCAGTCCCTACTCTCTCTCATCCTCTCCTTGTGTGAGGGATGCTGCAGTCTCCTAGTACTCTTTAAGGCTTTTTGGTAGACTTGCCCCAGTATGTTTATCTTTTGTAGGGAGCCCACAACATTACTCTAAACATGTCTCACCAGTAGAGGGAGAGGGAAAGGATGACACCTCTCAAACTGCTGGTGATGGTTCCCCTAAAGCTGGAGGTTGTTTGCTTTCTTCCCATAAAGGCACATTTGTGCCTTACATTCACCTTGTGGACTCTCAGGGCCTTTTCTGAGCTGCCCAGGCAGTCAGCCTCCAGTGGATGATACATGGGGTACTATATTTCTTCCATAATACATGGGGTTACTCCTTCCCAGAGGCACAACTTTTGAGCTCCCTTTGAACTTAATAAGATAACTTATTTTTCCATGTCTACAAGCTGCCCACTGAATAGCTGCACAGCCATCTCATGTATCAGCCACTTCTCCCAAATTTATATCATGTGCAAACCTGCAGATGGAATACTCTGTCATATCATCCCAGCCATCCAAGACTGATAGAATACTGAAAAAATTAAAATGGCCATATTTTTAAACCAGTGAATATGACAACATGGAGAAACGCTTTCTGTGTCTCTGCATTAAAATATTTAGATGGGAAACATCTTTTTTTTTAATTGACTGATTAATTGACTGATTTATCTTAGGATTTGGAACTGAAGTAAAGTAGCATAAGGGAAAATAGTGTACCTGTGGCCTCAAAAAGCAGGACTTTTCATGTTTAATGACTAATCACAGAATCATGGAATCACTAAGGGTGGAAGAGACCTCTAAGATTAAGTCTAACTCTTAATGAAGCACCACTGTGTTAAACACTAAAATGTATCCCCAGGTGTGACATCCCCATGCCTTTTGAATACTGCCAGGGTTGGTGATTCTGCCACTTCCATGGGCAGCCTGTTCCAATGCTTGACAACCTTATCCATAAAGAAATATTTCCTGATATCCAATCTAAACCTCCCCTGTTGCAACTCAAGGCCATTTCCTCTTGTCCTGTCACTTGTTACCTGCAGAAGCACACTATATTCAGATAGTTGCAGAGAGTGGTAAGGTCCACCCTGACGCTCCTTTTCTCCAGTTGCTCCTCTTAAGACTAGTACTCCCTTCACCAGCTCCATTGCCCATCTCTGGACATGCTCCAGCACCTCAGTGTCTTTCTGGTAGTGAGTGAAGGGCCCAAAACTGATTTGACATGGGGCCTCACTGGTGCAAAGGATAGGGGGATGATCCCTTCCATAGTCCTGTTGGCCACGGCATTACTGATACAAAAAATGATGTTATTTTGAAACAGTAGTATTAATTATAAGGATAATTGTGAGAAGTGAGAGCATTACATTTCACTTTTGTTCTCCTTGTCAAAATATCAAGAAGTTACAGAAATCCTTGGGTTAGAGAGAAGAAAGTTCTCTTACTTCAATATCCACCCCACCTCCTTTCCCACTTTGTTCTAGAATTACTCACCCACCAGCTGTGCTCTACGTTAGCAACTCTGACATGGCAGTAGAAGGAAGATATTACACTCCATTTCTCAGAACCATATGGGTATTTTCCCTCTGCTGCTGGAGTTAGACATCTTGAAGTGCCTGTAAATGTCACTTTAGCAGCATGCAAGTAACGCGTAGCAGTGGTGGGGTGGATAGTTCCTCGGTGTATTCCAAAAGTGTCTCTATGACTTTAGAGAGATCACCCCAGCCAGCCCCGATGCGGTACTGTGCAGGCAGACCCTTCTCTCACCCATGCTGGTGGAAGACACAAACACACACTCACCCCAGAGCTTTGGGTAGCTCGTGCATTACCAGAGACAAAGAACCAAAGAGCTCAGTCATGTGGAGTTCCAAAGATCATGCATTCTCAAAGGTGTCCAACCATTAAAAAGGCTGAGATGGCGCTTAGTGACTACAGATATAGAGGTCCAGGGCCAATAGAGTTGGGGAGAAGGCGGGGAGATAAAATAACAGCCATTGGGAAGAAGGGAAGGGTAGAGTCAGGGACCAGGTCAAGGCCAATCAACGTAAGAAGATTAACATCACCTTAGGGAGAGACCATTTAGCACCCAGGGGGTATTTCAGCTGTCTTGGACCTTTCAGCTCCCTGGTACTCTCGAGATGATTGAGACCACCGCAATGTGCAAACATTCCCAGGGAGCAGCTCATACCCAGAGTTAGCTGCTGCAGAGCAGGCAGTAAAGTAATGCTTGAAAGCACAATTCAAAGATCATTGATATTATGCTGACAGACCATTCAGCAATTTAAATATTGTATGTCTCTGACATGAGCATGTGATCATGTTTCTTGCTTTCCTTTCATTTTAGAATATGTAATTTTTGACAGAATTAATAAAAACCCAAATAAGCCATGGAGAAATTAAAGATCAGACATAAGTTTAGGGTAAGTTTTAAAGCAGTTACTCTGATCGTGAAGCAGACTTGTAATGAAACTCATCCATTGAGGTTTAATATTGATTATATCTGAATGTTTTGGTAGGTAGAAGACAATAAAATCTGTTGCTGTGAAGTCAAAGAACCTTTAAAAGTTATAGTGTTAGTTGCAATGTGCAGAATAATGAACAGAGGAGCTAAGGCTGAGGAACATTTTTTGATTCTGTTGGCTCAAAGAAGATCTAAAAGATCTTTAAAGCATCAAAGAGCAGTATCATCCTGTACTTTTGGCATACTCAAATTAGTTTATTGACTAGCTAAGCAGCTAGTTTTTGAAATAAGATTCCATGCAAGTCATGACAAATAGAACATGCTGCTCTAGGATTCATGGTGTGGATACCTTTGATTTAGCAAATCAGTGACTGAGTAATTATGGAGCACTCCAACAAGACTGGACCAAACCGAGAAAATACACTGAGCTACTGGTGAAAGAAAAACTAGAAATGTGCTCTTTAGAAATGTGTGAGATATTTGGGAAAGTCTTAAGGAGCACTTGGTGGTGCTGACCTGTTGAGAAGATGAGCATAGCCATTTAAACACATCATGAGCTGCCCAGAAAAGATGGCCAGGCAGAGAACAGTTAGAAAACTGCAAGGGACAGGCTCCAAGAACTGTGAATGCATTAGACGTGCACACACATGTGCTGTAGTTTCTGATAAATGCTGGGATGCAATACCAGCAGGAGTGCTGGTACCTATAGTTGAGAAGGCATTGAGTCAATAAGTACATGATTGTGTTGTAAGAGTTTTGTTCTTGAATGGAAGCAGTTGAAGCTAGAGAACACGTACTCCTGGCCTATGTCAGTCAGAAAGGCAGCCCAGTAGCAGTGCTAGTAGTGCTCATTGTCCAAGTAACACCCACTCATTTGGTACAGCTGCATCCAACCCTCCTTTTGCAATGTTTTTCGCTGCATCACACTCATGTTTTCCAGACTTTTGCTTTCGGCAATCTGAAAAGTGATGGATCACAAAATAGCCAAAAATGTCCTTTCCCACTTAGAGTGAAACAGAGTCTCCCTAGAGATCCTTGTATTGAAAGCAATTGCTCAACATCATATTTTCCCTAAAGTCCTTGTGCTTTCTGCAGAGGTAGAAGAGAATATATTGGTTTTGGAAAAGCTAAAGGAAATAATTAAATACATAGGGTTAAGTGGTACATTTAAAAATATTTGACATTATATGCTGTTTTAGTATAAAGGCAAAATAATGATTATATTAAGTCAGACTTTATTCTTAAAAGTCCTTACTTTCCTTTTGAGATTACAGATTCCTTTTGTAATCAATGATCCATATATTGATTGATACATACTGTGCTAAAGCTAGACAATTTCATTGCTACAGTGTTGATTTTTTCTTAAAAGCTGTTGAAATTTCTCAGTGTTCCTTACGAATTTAATGTCAGTAAAAATTAAATAGTATATACTACTTGCTTACTTTCAGTGTGGTGTCCTAGAGGCTAGGGATCATTAAAAATACTGCATTATTTATGTGGTTGTATAATAAAATCACAATTACTATGTACTTGTGGTACTGGGCTAAATTGAAATGTTGAATGTAATAATCCATTCACTCACCAGAAAGGGTCAATGACTAGTCTTACACTTACCATGGAGCATCTTAGTGATCTGCATGATTAAACAATTGTTATTTTCCCTACTGCCTCTGGTCTGGAAGATTAATCTCTTTATTAACTTTCTAAAAATAAGTTTCCATTACAGAAAGATTGGTACTTTGTTAGAAAGGTGCCTGCTTGTGCATCTAATATTTTATCTTCTCAGATTTCATCTCAAGACATTGCATTAATTGGTATGTAACATAACAAGATATGGAGGGTTCTCAATCTGAAGAATGATGGATCACATTAGAAATATTCAGGGAATGGGAGAAGAGAAATTCAGATGGATGAATCAGTGTTGCTGGCGTATCGGATCTGTAGCTGTGGTGTGTTTTGTACGTGAGAGAACAGCTACTAGCATGTATGGGACTACATTTCTTCATATACTATTTGGTAATTCCATTTGAAAAGATTTTTTAGGAAAAAAAGCATATTTCGAGCATGGTCATATCTTGCTGTGGTAGCCAAAGACTCCTGTCTGAATCAGGGCCTGAAGATGTGAAGCTGTAACAATAAAATTGTCCCATCTGTAAAGTGGTGCAGTTCAAAGGAACTGAAAAAGACCTGGCTGAATTGTGGGATGGAAATGGAAAAAAACAAGGAAGCACAGAGGGGCAGGGTCAATTTAAAAGAAAGGTAAAGTTTTGCATTGGTTCAGAACCTGGAAATTTAATTGACTTTCAGAACAGATTTATGCAAGTGAAAAGATTTATGCCAATTTCATTGTCATCCAAGAGTGTCATGCAAGTCTTAAGGCTTCTATCATCATTCGATTCCTTCACAGGATTTTTGGTTTGGTGTTGCTTTTTGGTTTGCTTTTTTTTTTCTACAGCAAATCGAAAGGCTCCTAGAATCTAATAAGGGATTAAATTTCAGCACAAATGCCTCCTGCTGTAGAGTTCTATGTTTTTTAGATTCTACAGTTTGTCTTGGATTTACTACCAAAATTGAGGAGAGAGCAAATAAGAATAAAATAGCTCTTCAGAATACTTGCCTGTAGCAGGTTGACCCTGGCTGGATGCTAGACACTCACTAAAGCTGCTCTATCCCCTCTGCAACCCAACAAGGAAGAGAAAAGGGCTCATGAGTAGAGATAAGGACCAGGAGAGATCACCCATCAAATGCCATCCACACGCAAAACACACTCAGCTTATAGAAATTAATTGAATTTACTGCTAACAAAATCAGAACAGAATAATGATTAAGTAAAATCAATTTTTAAAACACCTTTTCTGCACTCCTCCCTCCCTCCCAGGCTTTACTGATGCCTGAAGATTTTTTGGGTTTTATACATTTTTCATATCTTTGTAGTTTTGTAGATTTTTAATACATAGTTTTATAGCCTCTAGGACCTTCTTATCCTTTTTCACACTTTAGAACAGTAGCTATGTCACATTCTTCAAATTCTGTTTAGTCTTATTTTCAAGAAAAGAATTTTTAACAAGGACACTCTGTTTCGCACTAGACCTTAAGAGAGATAAAAAGAAATAGGGCAAAGAAGCCCCTGGAGGAACTCCAAGGGGCTGACCCAAGGGTGGGCTGCTGGGGCAACTGGTCTCTTATTTGATGTACCTGCTAGATATACTAATTAATTAACCTTATAAAAACTGTAGAAATCCTGTACCACATGTGTGCATACCTGTGGTTTTTGTGCACGTGAAAGATCTGCTTTTTATATTACTACTTTAACATTGTTTGGAAAAGTTTTTCTTCTGATTCCAGCCAACATTACCTGCTCCCCCACAATGGTGCAGTGAGACAGGGAATGTGGGTTATGGTCAGTTCATCACAAGCTGTTCCTGCCACTGCACAGGGAGAGGAGTCCTTCTCCTGCTCCAGCATGAGTCCCTCCCACAAGAGACAGTTCTCCATGAACTTCTCTAGCATGATTCCATCACCATGGGCAACAGTCCTCCACAAATTGGGTCATTCTTCCATGGAGTGCAGACCTTTAGATGCAGCCTGCTCCAGCATGGGCTCCCCACAGGATCACAAGTCCTTCCTGGAAACCTGCTCCGGCATGGGCTCTTCCCTCCACAGGTCAGCAGGTTGTAGCCAGGAGCCTGTTTCAGCACAGGTCTCCCTCAGCTTCCTCTCAGGCATCCACCTGCTCTGCTGCGCATGTCCTCCACGGGCTGTGGGTGGATCTCTCAATCCCCATGAACTTCTGTGAGCTGCAGGGGCATGGCTGCCTCACCATGGTCTGCACCACGGGCCGTAAGGGAAACTCAGCTCCAGCACCTGGAGCACCTCCTCACCCTCTTTCTTCACTGACCTTGGTGTCTGCAGGATTGTTCCTCTCACATGTTCTCACCCTGTTCTTTTCTGGCTGCAATTACACCTGCACAATCACTTTCTTTTTTTTCCCCCTTCTTAAATCTGTTATCACAGGAGTGTTACCACCATTTCTGATTGGCCCAACCTTGGCCAGTGGCACATCCATCTTTGGAGGTGCCAGGAATTGGCTCTGCACAGCATGGAGGAAGCTTCCAGCATCTTCTCACAGAAGCCATTCCTGTAACACTTAAAGCCTGGCCATGCAAACCCAATACACTGTGATATATAAAACACCTATGAAAAACATTTGGAATGTGTTAGAATTAGTAACAGTTAGTAAACAAAGAAGGAGTAAAGATCAGACTAGATTTTTGTAATAACTCTAAATGAAAGCTCATATCAAGAAACAACAAAGGCTCTCTTTTTCACTGAATTAGTGCCTTATACATCTTATTTATGTGTGCCTTGTGGTTAGAAAGACAGTTTCAGTCACGCTCATCTATTCATTCTAATGAAGAAAACTCAAACTTTTCTTTCTTGAGTTTTCATGCTTGCTACATAATTGCAAATGCATGCTATCACACACCTGCAAATATTTTTCCCTTGCCATTCTCTAAGTCTTTTATGCACAAACCCAAAAGCTGTACTCTTCTTCATCTTTAGGTATAAATATAGCTTGCTTTAATTATAAACTTTTTTTTTGCCAGCTCAAAAACTGTGTTCTAAAAACTCTCCTGGAAATTCTTACGGATGTAAGATGCAGATAAAATCTCCAATCCTCATATAAATAGCGGCATGTAATTCTGTCCAAGAAAAGATCAGCCAGGTTTTCACTTGTTTTTTCTTTTTGCATATAGATTTTTGTATCAATGCCTAATTTCTCTCTTTTCCCTCCCTAAACGAAGAATGTGGCACTTGAAAGGCGACTTTCGATTGACTACACTGTGTCCTGACGTTCTCTCATTTAAATAGCAATACTGCTGGATTAATCCCCAAGAGTTTGTGACTTCCCCTCCTCAAGCCTAATGAAACTGACCTCAGCTATGGAAGGCCCTTGATGTAAAGTGGCTCAGTGTCTCAGCAACAGTATGAAAGAAGTGATCTGAAGGAGACCAGGAGTAAGGCTATTTGTTCAGATATCCCACTAACAAAGCCTGTGTCTATTGCATCACAGCCCATAAGTGTTTGACATTCAGTGTGGGAGAATAGGATGACTCAGACGAAAAGTGTCCTTGAACAACATCTTACACTTTTCGAATTTCCTTGGCTATCAGAAATGGAAAAAATATGGATTAAAAAATACACACGCACATACACAGCACTTAAGCTCCTTTCAACTTTAAAAAGTTCTAGTTCTGTGATGTTGTATAGTTTCTCTTCTATTCAAAGGATGTGAAATGGAATCTCTACTTGTTTTTCCTAAATATGATTGTATCATTTGCTGAGCCCCAAACATTTCTGTGTCTCTGAAAAGACATTCTTTTTGTCCTTGGATCCAGAGACGATGTGAGTTCCTCTTCTGACCCATTAAAGTGCCTAGGACTGGCTCCCATGTTGATACTACCTATTGCCATCAGCCTGTAAATCAAGCTGGTCTAAAAAATGCACTGAGTGGGTGGTGTGTTGGGCAGATCCTTCTGTTCCTCTCACAGTGAGGGAAAGCAAGGGATCTGAGAACAAGAGAGTCTGAAGAAAGCCAGATGAACCCCAAGGAGAAGCAGAGGACAGAGGTGCTCTGGAGAAAAACTCTGCATCTGAAATTAGTAGAAGGTTTATGTTTCTTCTCTGGGATATACAAGTTTCATTGCTGAATTTACTATTTCTTCATTGTTCTAAACTCCCTTTCAAGACCCTTTATCTTTGACTTGGTTTCTAATTTAAATCTGGTATTTTAAGGATTGCAGGGCACCATCTTTTTTATTCTTTTTCCTCTCTCTAAAGTTAAAATGGCTTATACAATTAAGTGTGGTGTGCAACTAAGGGTTTAGCAATTCCTGAGACAGCAGCAACCTGGCAAAGCACCTTTCACTTTATCTGTCAAACCTTTCTTAAAGTGCCTTGTGATAGCTGGCTCTGCAATTATTAGCATTCAGTGGGGAGATGGAGAAAGAGATCATCACAGATTACTGTATATCTTTTGATCTGTCACCCTTTGTAAACTGTACATAGGGATGTTCAGCATTTTATTTTTATGAACAGGACTTTCTAGGACCCTGCCTCTCCTTTCCAGCTTGTTATGCTCTGATCTGAAGAGAGTCTGGCACCTCTTTCATTGTTGCTCTCTGAAAATAAACAAGTGTGAAATAAGGTATAAATATTTTCTGCAATACTGCTATTAAATGTGAATATTAAATGTAGACACCAGAGTTCCTGTGATGCCCACAGCTGCCCAGCATCAACTTCTCAAAGGTCCTGTATTCTAGGTAAGCAGTTCAAAGGCTCACTCCAAGTTTATGCATCACTCCTTGCAGCCAGCATTATGAAGTGAAAGTCACTGAAGAGACAACTGCTGCCTCTGATTAACAAAGTCAAGGTGTCTTTTCTTTTTCTCTATCCAGAAGGCTGAATCCTGGAGCTTGTACTTCCTCCAAGCTCTGTGTTTGTACCTGGCTGTGTCCTCACCCGTGTCCAGGAGAGGCCCCATGTTGCAGTAGCCGTCTGAGCAGTGAGGTCTGGGTGCTCCACACAGCGAGGTGAGCCAGCAGCAAGGCAGCACAGCGGGGATGGCATGGGCGATGGCCTCACTATCAGCAGCCCAGTCGTATGTCCTGTGCTCCGCAGCACCTGGTACAAAGGGTTGTGACAATGTGGAATAACATGAAGTGGCACTTTTTTAGAATAGTCTCTGCTGCCCCTTACTCTGTCTGGTCTTTGTCTATGGACTGTGGAAATCCAACAGATTGTGCTGGAGCAGAACATAAGACTACCACAGAAAGTTCCCTGAAGATAAAACGCCTCTCTCATAATCCAGGGAAGATGGAGAGGTCCTAACCATCCTTGGGCGACAAGAGATTTTTTTCTACCTGTCATGGAGGATGCTTGGCTCATGCCAGAGCTTTGTACCTACCTTCAGCCCATGCTTCTGTAGTTAACATGATATCAGATGTGAAAGAAGACAAGAAAACCAATTTATAACTGGCTTCTAGTCTGAGTACTGGATAGTGTTTTTACTGCAGAAGAGGAGCCGCCCTGGGTCAGCTGGAGTCTGTCCAATAGTTTTAAAACTATGTGGTTGGTTCCTATTGCTTTTTAAAGCTATTACAAGAGAAGCAGGATATGAATTTATGTTTATTAAAGGCAGTATCTGTGTGTATTCAATTTCTACACGCCTGAGGCAATGTGTTACTACAAATATGATAAGTAATTCACTGAAGCCCTTAAAGAAGACCTTAGTTGTAAGAATTCCTTAAAGACTATTTGGTCCAAAACTTACTTAATATATACTTGCATGTATAACTGGTGAAGTAGGGACTTCTGTAACTTAAGAAGCAACTTAGGTCTCTGTGACTGAGATGGATCCAGTCTCTTAGAAACTGAAGTATTGATATTTTGGCTTTATTTCCTGTAATTGCTGAAGATAAATTTTTGCTTCAGTGGTTATAATAAGCTTTATAGGTATTTGAGCACAACTGTCCTGCACTTGTGTTCGATAAGCCTATATTACTGGCAGCAGCAGACAGAGCAAATAGGTCTCTACAAATCTGAAAAGTGCAGAGATGTTTATAGATGTGAAGACAGCTGTCATGAACTTATACATGCTTTAAATTAATATCTTTTAAAGTCAGTTGGCAGTTTCAGCTATACAAAGAGAAGTTTTATCAATAATGCAGATTTTTTCTTTAGAATGGGTATGAAATTATCAGTGCATCTGTATGGCTCTATCTGTATTCTTTGAATAGTGTGGGGATATGTAGTATTGGCAAGGTTGGATGTCTCAAAATAAGTAGTACAAGTACTGGAAATACTGGAAAAAGTCACTGTATTCAAATCTAGTGTAGGATTAAAATAGAGCACTAATGCTAAGGAAGCTGGTAAGCTAAGGGATACAGTAGATGTTTCTGGGTAATACTATTGGCTCTAAAGCTATCTTTGAAAATTTTCCCTTATATCCTGGCACTAGAGTAAAAGCAGACCTGTGGCCGTGCCTGAAGAAGACCTCCTAAGGATGTGCTACACCAGGATGGCCTCTCTGCATCTTGGCATTCAGGTCTTGGACTAGCTGGGCTCAAGCTTTTCTTCTGGAAACATTCTTGCTGCTGAAACTACAGGGGGTTAGCAATTACATGTTCTCTTTCTTCTGCCATAATTTCCAAAAGAAAAGAAGCCCTTGTCCTGCTTAGATGCTATTGTTTGACCCTCCATAGGTGACTGTTTCATACTTGGATTTCAATGTTCCCTAGAAGTAAATTATTACTACACTAACTGAGTAGTTGAATTTTCAGGAGTTAAATCAAGGACCAAAGTGGCATTTACTTCTTAAAAAGTAACAGGATAATCAAGCCTTGTCTTTTTAGTGAAAAGTTAGAATTTTGAAGTACAGTAATTCTCAGCCAGGCAGGCTTTATGACATACGAAGTGGACTCAGGCTGATACTGGTTTTTTTTAAGCATCTGTTTTATTATTAATATACTTTTAATAGCATGTCTCTGATTGTTTTACAGACTGACTGCAAGTTAAGTTAATGCAAAGACATTAAAAGGTTACCTTTTAAATTTTTAACGGGAATAAAAATGTACAGAGAGTATGGACTGTGTTGAACTATATGGATCTGATCTACAAACAAGCTAATACCATTTTACACTTCGTTTTCAATATTTTCTTGGAAGTCACAGGTGCTTCTTATTTGTATTTTTGTAGCCACTGTTTCCTAGGTACTCTCAATACCAATTAAATGATCTTTCAGATGTTTCCAAAAAGTTGAGAACAAATTTTCACCTAGGTGAAAGATACTGGGAAAATGAAAGGTGGAAAATATTAATTTAAATTGTAGTTAATCCCCTCAACAACTACAACAACAAAAACATCAAACAAAACCAACCAACCAGACAAAACCAAAGCCACTCCAAAATCACAAAAGACCCCCTCCCCCTTCCCCCCCCCCCCCCCCATGTACCAAAATACATTGGAGGGAAATGGAAGCAGATGAGAGAAAAATAAAATAGCTTGAAATGCTGCTTCCCTTGTGTCTTACAGAAAGCTTTAATGGACTTGTGGACTAAAAACTGTCAAGAAATTCTGATTGGATGATCAGCAGTTTGAGATGCGGCATTTTTGACTGGATGCATCACCTCGCTGTGACTAAAATGGAGAAGAGAAAAGCTGGTTACCTGATAGGGTGAGTTTGACTTTCAGCTGGTTTATACTGTGTTACGGTTGTGAAGTGCAGGGAAAAATCGAACAAATGTGCTCCTCCGCTTAAAGCATAACTTTTTATTAATTGTTTTCATTTTTCCTTTTTCCCTGTTTCATTTTTAGCTGTTAAATCCCACAAGTACAGGAATTTGGTGTGGCAGAACAGTAACTTTGCTTGCTCATGTAAACCACAGAGTCAAAATGTAAATCTCTTAAAACATTGTATTTGCTATCTGTATATTATAGTTTATGAAATACCTTTTTGCTGATTTTCTTTCAAATAAGTGACAATGATTTAATATAATTTTCTGTGTGTTTTTAAAAAATCACATGCAACACCTCTTTTCTTTGAATAATGTAGCTATGTAGAGCTTTGAGAACATGGGATGACATTGGTAACTTCTACTACGACCCTTCTTCCTTTTTGGATTGTTCTCATCCTGAGCTAGTCCACACAACTACAAGTGACTTCAGGAAATACAGAAAGGTCTAATATCACAGGCTTGAAGGCCTACAACACCTCTCAGCTACCATCAGGATCTAAGGACAAATGTTGGCTGTCACTGCAGATCTCATAGCTGAATCTGGAGGACCCCAGCTGCCAGGATTTGTGACCTGTTGGGATGAGCCATGCCTCGAATTTCCTTTTCAAACACTAGAAACAAACACTTAGTTTCTGACTAAGACATGGCTCAAGGGTTATAGTATTGCCTGAAATGGATGCACCACAGAGCATGTATGTGAGTTACAGATGTTCCTTTTCAGTCTAATCTTATCTGTGCTGGAGAAATACCGGTTTTCCTTTACTATCCTACTGAAAAACGCTGCGTATTTATACACCTATGATTTGCTCCTATGAACCTAGGATCTGCTCCTATGATTAGAGATATGAGGTTATGCCATGATTTACATGTTAACAGAACTATTGACTAGGGAAAACAATGAGCAAAACCTAAATATTTTGTGCTTTAGCAATCAAATCTTTCTCTGCATGTTAGATAGAACATGAGACATATCCAGGAAATTGAACCGATTTCTGTAATGAGCTACTTTATTTAATTTTTACCCTAACGACAGCTAAAAAATAGGTTTATTCTCTTTAGAAATTAGAGTCTCTATCCAGCTCAAGGACAAAAACCAGGTTGTTTCAACAAGGTTGTTGAAAAAGACAAACCAACAACGTATGGCAGAAAAATGATACTTCTAACTATTGCAGTGAAAACATGGCTATAAAAATAAGTGAGCTTCATTTTCTTTCCTTTTTTTTTTTCTTCTTTTCAGTTTGGCTGTAATGAGCAGTGTTCAGAGATCATAGGTTGTTTTACACTGCTGATGAGTCAAGCCAACAGAGGAGAGCTTCTGAGCTGGGACCTGCAGTAGCTTCCAAGTGTGAGTCATAGTCACTGGGGTGTCTATTCTCTCCATTTTCTGGGAATCACAGAGTAAGAAGGCTTGTCAGAGACATCAGCTTTACCAGGAAGTCCTGATCTAAAACAAGAAATGACAAAGATCAAGGGTTCATCAACCAAGAGGAGTGCAGACAGCTGCAAAAGTAACTGATTTCGGACTGTCAATACTTGGCTGAGAAGAGACAGTAAGTATTATTCACCCATTTACTATCATTGTTAAACAAAATGCCTAGAAATACAGAATAATAGAGTAAGTGTGAATATGTCAGCTGCGCTCAGCCTCATCCTGGGAAATAAATGAATGAACATATCATGTTACAGAATACCAGAGATATGAGAGGAACATAAGTACTTCCTATTTCTGCTGAGGAATTGGTGGCAGCTACTACCTCTTAGTAGCTTACCTCATCTGGTACAACCTGACACAGTTTACACCTTGCCATCAGGTACCCTCTAATGTAGTTTCCGTGCTTTTCATCTCTTAAGATTGAATAATCAGGGGGGGTTGTTGTTTTTACACTACATCAGGAATCCCAACAGCATTCTTCCACTTTCCCTTAATGATGATAGCTTGTGTCTGTGCCAAGCAATTTGTGGTATAATTTGTAGGAGTTGTATGCTGTCCAGAATGTGCTACGCTAATGCCTCATCTCAAGAATGACAGTAGTACAGTGACTTTCTTTTAATTAACTATGATGTCAGCTTTGTGTAGGAGGCCAGCTCACAGCCAGTGAGTTGAATCTCTAGGTTCCTGATGCAGGAAAGAGAATCACAGCATGCACAGGCAAGCAGTATTTGATACAGTTATAAAAATTTCCATAAGTTTGCTCTCCTAAGATAGAAACCTGATCAACACTTAGAGGAACTTCTATTTTTTACTGTTACAAAGTCTGGTCTGCACAGGGTAATGAGAATGCTGTGCACACACAGCATAGGAATTTGCCATTAGAAAACCAATTTGCTGAATGAAATATAAATTGTCCCAAATTATTTCTAAGAATTGAAGGTGAATGAAGTACAGGGATGGAGAAAAAACTTAACAATCCATTTGGAGATGGTGTTCATTTCTCATAATTTAGGTGAATCCTATGAGAACAAGTTAAGAAAATTTAGAAATAGAATCCGTAATTCCCCAGAAATTTGCAGGAGAATGCCACTGGCTTCACACTGGTCTTGTCTGACTAAAGTTCAATTATGATCCTTCAAAAGATGTTGAAAAGTTTCTCATTAGTTGCAAAACCATCCTAATTCCCTCAATAACACACAATTAGGGATGTTGTTTCTGTGGAGTCATATGTTGCAAGCCACACCTCTCTGTAAATTCTGCTGAGAGGAGTAGCAGGAATGTTTTTCTTTGGAGACAGAGGCTTCATGCATGGGACAAAATTATGCTTTTAGTGAATATTTTATTTGCAAAAAGGGGTAAAACTAAGGCAAAACCATCCACCCAAACAAAAGGCATCCAACAAAACAGCTTGTTCATCTGAACACAGTGACCCAATTATTTCCTGGTTTGGTACCTGGCTCTGAATTTAGCTGTAGTTTCTTGGGAAGTTACTAGGCATTGCATTTGTGTGCTTTGATGATCACTCTGAATTTAGGAACTGGGACCTTTGAGCCTCTGTATTCAGCTAGGGCATACCTATTCTGGCAGCTCTTTCTGACAGGGGCCATCCCATGATTTTGCACTGGTCACCCACTATTCAGCAGCACGACTCAAGGTTACACAGATCAACCCTTGTGAGTGCCTGGAATTCAATGCCTTAAATAATTTTTCTTCATTACAGGGGATAATCTGTACAGTACTTCTTCAGCCTCACAGAAAACATAATTAAATGGCTAAAACTTCTGCATTTTTTTTCCCCAATACATGTGTCTCATTGTGATCCCAGATCTCTCCTCTGGTACGAGGTAACACATACGAAGAGTCTTTCAGGTGACAAAATGAATGATTTAAAAAGTCTAGGATTACTCCAAGACATGTGTTTGGTATTTACATTCATCCTTCCTAGAGGTCTTTAAATGGTTTACAGCCAACCTCATCTTTCAGCACTCCAGCAGTGATACTTATTCCTATTTTCAGAGAGGGAACTATCTGAACTTTTCTTCAGAAATTACCTCCATTTTGAAGCAGAAGTAAAAAATCTTCTGCCAAGATTGCTTGCCTTCATATGGAATCTCTCTCAAATTACAGTATAGCTTCTTTTGCTTGTATGCTACGAAAAATATTTTGGAGACTGTATTGGTTCCTGACGCAGCGTTCATTAAAACGTAGATAAGAGAGGTAGGATATAATTCCTGTAGTTTGCCGTGACATTTATAAGATCGTGTAATTTGGATATAATGCTATGGAACATTGTTTCGTGTTCTGTTTCAATCAAGTAAGATGTTTTTAGTAAGCAAAACTGGCAAGTGGAAATCTTTGCCTTGAGATGAGCTATATTAGCACCTTTGTTTCCCCAGTTACATCTTATTGCTTCTGCTTGTTTTCAGAGGAGTTACCATGACACGAAAGTAGGGTAACTCATTGTTGAGTCAGGCCTTTTGTCTTACTGTATTTTTTGTGACAGCACAGTGTTTAGCACCATTATTGCCAAGCAAGGAGATACTGACACTGTCAAGAAAGAGAGTTTTGAATGCTCAGCACAATGACTTGCTCCAATGCCCCAGGCCTCTATTAAGAACACTCCAGCCTTACTCTTATGTTTACGTTTGGCATACTACTCTTATTATTTGCTTTGTTTTCCTTTAATCAGGGTTCAAAATGCTATTGTATTCCCTTATTAGTTTACATTTTTCAGTGTTGTCATACTCTGCAGTCAAAAAGGATGAAAAACCTCAAACGAATTGACCTCCTCGGGCTGAGATTGAGCTTAAAAGTCAAATGGTCAATTAAGTGTCTGTAACAACCCATTGAGCAATTTTTCAGTTAGGTACACCCACTTTCATGGTGTCTGAAATCATCTGGGCCGATGTACACCACATAAATAAAAAGCTAAGGGATGCCCTGTGAGATAAGATCCCCTTCTTATAAAGGGAAGGCACACAAGAAGTGACACAGAAAAGGGAGGGAACTTCACTGAGAGATGAATTGCTTCTTCATTTTTTCCCTCACTACTCCAGAAAGACAGCATTATTTTTAAATGCAGGAAAAATTCTGAAAAATTCTGATTTAGCACAACTGCAAACAACTTTTGACCCAACCCTGTATTTACATGAGCACGGAAATGACTTGAAAAAGAAGTGTTAGGTCACAGGTGTGGTAATTAGAAGATCAGATATTATGATTTTTGGCATTGGTAGGGTAAAAGATTAGAATATTAGCATGCCAGTGAGAGTCTGTTCCTTACAGCAGAGTTTATAGCGCTTTATTTAATATGATTTTAGATATGCCAAGTATTGGTACATACAGCAATTTTCTCTTGGGAGACCATAGTACAGCCTAACAATTATCACTCTGAGGTGAATGGTCTCTTTGCTCTTCCCTGTCCTTTCCAACTGAATGCAGTTGGGCCAGCAGCTCTGTGTTCTCTGTTCAGGTCTCTTGGTAAGTTCTCAAAGATGCTCTTGTTTTTGTGGAGTCTCTTTGTGTTTAGGCTCAAGTAGGAGGCATTTCCAATATTATTTTTCCTTGCCCCACAATATGCTCTACTCCCCATTTCCCAAGTTCTCTCAACTGGCAACTGAACAGCTTTGTCATTTTACCTGAGTTACTAGCATGGATAATGCTCAGGATGTGCAGACAAATGAGTTAATACACATGGTGACTCCACAAATCCATCATATCTTATGAAGTGGAAGAAATAACATCCATTTTAAAAAGGCACTGCATGCTTTTTACACTTTTGTACAAGTTTTTAATCAAGACATTGGTCTTCATACGACTCTGAATTCTCAGGAATCACTCCAGGTATTCAAGAACAGGAACTTAATTCAAAAGCAATATCAGCCAGAACAAATTTTCATGGATGCTGGTTTGCTTGCAGAAGCGTGTGATTTCTGTTTTGTCAGCTTTAAAGGGTTTGCATCCTTGTGCTTATGGTCTGCATTTCTAGGTCAACAGAAGTAACACACTCAGTGTGTTTTTGATCTTAGATAACTTTTACAAAATACTAGTTGGACTAGTGTCTTCTGGGATTGTGCTGCCACACTAATTCTCTAAATACCATAAATAAATTACATAATCTTTTTAGACTACAGAAATACGTGGGAAGAATAATCTTAATGGTTATATATTATTGTAAACAAAAGTGTTTTGTGTATATAGTAACCTATTAGGAATTGAATCACAAACCCATTCTGTTATACCATCACTTATCATTTGTATTACCACTGTTTATATCTACGTTTTTATCTGTATCTTACCTTTAGAATTAAATACAAATTTTACAAATTCCAATACAACTGAGGAATCGATGCAAACTATTTTTTTTTAACTTCAGCTAAAAAAACCCCCAAAAACCAACAAACCTTAAGCAGTCCTACAAGTATTAAAAGCCTTGTGCAATTTGCCTATCATCTTAATGTTGATATAAACTTTGCCTATCATCTTACTGATGATATTGTTAGAATTTCCTTCCTTGCTTTTCAGAATAGTGGCATTCTTTTCCACACATACCTAAGTCTGTGTTGGCCTGCCAAGTGAAATGACCTCCTGAAGCAAACTCTGAAGGATCAGCATTTTAACAATAACAACCTGAAAAGACCTTTTCAGCTATACAAAATGTGTTGTGTCAACTCAGCCCTGGATTTCTGTTAGTTCTCTCAGCACACGGAAAGTTACATTGAAGCTGCAGTGAACTTCCATGTACTCAGATTTAACAAACCACAGTAATTATCATCCATGTACTCCAGTCCTTTAACCCACATTCTGTGGTCAATTAATAAATTGACAATCTGTAAGGTTGTTTCACACTGGGATTGAGTAAAGATGACAAGGAGAGGGCCGTACATCAGTGGTTTCCTTTCAAAGTACACTTAAATACCATCAAATCCACAATCAATGGCAATGCACACACGTGTTTAACAAAGCTTTTAACCTTTTAGCCATCAGGCCATCTGCCTTTCAAGAAATATTGCTCTTGGTTCAAACAGCAAAGCAAGGGATTGTATCCATCCTGCATGCTATTATGACTTGAATCCCTGGGTGGATGAAGGCCTGGAAATCTCTTCAACTACTCCATTGCCTCTCAAGTGAAAAAAATAAAGTTGTAGGGACTACTGTGGAAGAGTCATTCCATGAAACAAATCAAAACAAGTCAAAATACAATAAACAGTGATGGGAAGGAAGACTAACTGCTTCTCAACGACTCCTCTTGAGCCTCCCAAGAGCTAGCATGGGTACCTATGCAACAAGAAGTAGGACATGAAACCCTCTCCTTTAAAGAAATTATGGGATTTTTTTTTTTTAATAACGTAAGTACCTTAGCCTTCAAGTGTAGTCACACAAGTGGAAGTGGAAAAGCCAGGGAGACCTGTCCCAGGCTTGATGCAAGCCCTGTAGCTGCAGCAGAATCTGGACTGGGCCGGAAACTTGGGATGCCCAAAGGGAAAGGGAGTGCACATCCAACTGTGATTGGATCCAATTAATTAATACCTGTTAAAGGGCAAAACCAACACATTAATTGGATTTAGCCATCTGTAAACCCTGACTTCAGAACATCATACTTCTCTACAAAATACTGGGAAATCCCTGGCTGATATGACTGCACAAAGCTCTGACGAGGCACAGTCATGCGCCAAGTAGCAGAATGTTGCACAGAAGGTCTTTCATCATGACTATAGGAGCTAAAAGAAAACGAATTGTGAGATTTTGAACACTGGTAGAGACAGTAGAGAGAAAGAAAAGATTCCTGTGGTAGGTGATGAAATTAACAGGAGTGGGCTACAAGAACATGAGCTTTTGGGCTAGATTTCAGCAATGCCTTTGCTTCATGAAGGCCTTGCTTCATTGATCAAAGCAGGTTGAAATATTTGAGTAGCTTGGATTCAGCAAGAAAGCACCAATCAATTACTCCAAAAGCTTGTACCCAGGGACAAGCAGCAAAAGCAAAAACTGGACTCAGTTACAGGTGTGTGTGTGGGCGTGTGTGTTATAGAAAACATTGAACAGCTACGTCCTTGGCAAAATAATTCCACTACATGTAGACATGCTGAAGAAGCATCTGCTTGAATCAAGATGAGAACAAAACATCACTGGCTATTAGTCAGTGAAATTAACCCTGTAGATATACAAACCATATTGGAATATGATATGCTTGAAATTGAAGGGGATTTTGCTCACTGTTTTTCTGGAGAATGCTCTTCCATTAACAGAGACAAAAAATGGTAAGGACTTGTAATTAAGAAATATCTTTTTTGTGGGACAGAATGATAGAGGAGTCAAGGCAGTTTTTTATTTAGTTCTTCTAGTCTCCAAATATTTATAGGAACATCAACAGATTTCCCCAGTCAAACAGAGAAATCCCTTTAGAACCAATATTCACTTAAATATATGCATCTGGAATAAGAACTTCCACACCTAGATAGTCACCTTGCAATCAATAGAGAAACAGGCACTTCCAAGAAATGATCCATCTGATATGGATCAGACTTTACTTTAGGATATTTCAGCCATTGTCCATTTCTCCTGACTAAATATAAAAGAAACATAGTTATGCTCTGAAATTCTACATATAGTAAGATAAATCCTGACAGTAAATTCTGCCTCTGTTGCTAAGGAAAATGTGTCTCCTTCAGAAGATGATAATTCTTCAGGAGAGGTCTTCAAAAGCAGATTAAAATGGGCACAGCTAAGAAAGTTTGTGTTAGTTTGATGTCAACAGGTTTCAAACTTCTGGCTTTCTTTCAGCTTCTTTTCTAGGTGTGGGACCAAATTACTAACAAAATCAGAGAATTTTTGCTGCAGAGACCAGGCAAAGAGAAGTACTTAGTGGTACTTGTGAGGAATAAGTTAAACCTATGAAATGCCAACTTCATCTCTTTGGTCTGGGGAGCAATGAATCTACAGTAGGTGTTTGTCTTCCCCTGTCACAGGGTGAGTTCATCTCCTGTTATTTCATCTGCTTGTCTCTTCAGCTAGAGTGGACCAAATTCTGAAATAGTTGAAGAGATAAAAGATCTGGAAAAAACCTGAGCACTGCTGCTGAGGGGTCACTGTTTTAGTTACCTCACCCATATATTTGCATTTACCTAAAATGTTTAGAAGAAGCCCTGTGACATGAGTGAGGCGTGGTATCTGATAATAGTGGCTGTGGAAGAAAGAGAAGCCATTTGGAGGTACTTATGATGGGAAGAGATCCCAAAAAGCACTGCTTACATAAATGACAAGTAAAAGCACCAGCCTCTGAAAAGAGAAGGTGCTCTTTAGGTAAAATGAATAATAAAACTGCAAGTGATGTACGAAAAACAAGTTTAACTGTTTTATGTTGGCATCTTTGATGGAAGGTCCTTTTTTGCCTGGTAATTCTTGGGTAAAGTGTTCAAGTGAAAATATATTTAGTGAAAGTTTAGGCATCAACATGTCATGTTAAAAAAAAATCAACAAAAACAACACAGGAAGAGAATAAAATAAAGTATTTTTGGCAGGAATAGAATACATTAATAACAATTTTCATACATCTAAGAAAGATAATTGCTTCAAAAACTTAATGCAAATTCCATTGAAAGTAGGTATAAACTTTTACTACATTATAATTTCAAGCTAACAGATGACACGTAAGGCCAAAGCGAAAAAGTACAACTGATACAGGATTTAACTGGTGAGGACTAAGCTCTGCATGATAGATACGCTTCAGTTAAGGTGATAAGAATTTTTCAGTGACTTCAGCTTCAGGACCTAAGTTGTAAGGTGAATTCACCTTAAATGACTGTGAATATTGACAGCAGTCAACAGTTCTGCATTGTTTCTGCACATGTTACTGTACATAATGTGCTTCATCCAAGTGGTCCAGCTGCCTGGGGGAGGCAGCTGCATACTGCCTTACCTAGACATTTGAAGAAGGTACCAAACCCCTGAAAATTATTTAAGCTAATACATTCAAAACCCAAATGTTTCCAGATTTTAAACTTTTATTGCATTCCTTGTGACCAGAATGGTGACTATCAGCTCATTCTTTGACCCAGATGCTGCCAAGCCACAAGGCAATGTTGTTGAACTTAGGAAAACTGACACCAAATGGCGCCTCTGTCTTAGCGGGACATGACTGTGTGAAAAACCAATGTTATCTGAATCTTGTAAGAGGGATTTTTAACCGATGATAGTGCATCTTAAAATGTCTCCTGCTCCGTATGGTTGCTGTGGGAAACTGAGTGGAAGTACCATAGAAACCTGCAGAACATTATGTAAGAGTCCCTCACACCCTGTGAGCAATTCTGGGTGTTGTGGAGAGGAGAAGGCTCTGTAGAAGATTGAGAGAAGATCAGAACATCTTGGTGGAAACTAAAGGCTGTGGAAGCCACAGAAAATAGCAAGGGAGTAGCTTTATCCATTGTTGAGGTAGGGGTGTGGGTTGTAGGGAGAGAGAGGGATGGAAAAAGTATTAAAGGGATCTGCATATCTTCCATGCTAGACTAAATCCTGTAAATAAGCTTGAACAGGAAAGTCTCCAGATGATAGCAGAGTGACTTTGAAGCAAACTTGTCAATATGCTCTCTTATGTCAGGCCAGAGGGTGGCAAGGAATTCTGTCAGCATGAAGAGATTATTTCATAAACAGGGGACAAGATGGACATTTTCTGGCAGCAGAGTACTTCAGTGTACTGCAAAGAAATTACCAGGCCTTTTATAAAAATTCTCCTGTTTTCTTCTTGCTCAGTCTTAAAAAGTGTTAATATCATGTAAAGTGTTCTATTCTATAGACGTTGGACAAGTGGTGTAAAATATAAGTAGACATGGGAAGACAAACAGGAAACAGAAACTGCTATCAAGTATTATATTTGCATAGTATTATCTCTAGCACCAATGTTCTTAACAAAAGGAAAGAAAAATTTACAATGGTGCCATACACATGATTTTCAGTTAGACGAAGACTGGATTTGCTAAGACATTCACAGTATATTATCCATAAGAGGAATAATTACCTCCATTTACAGCTGCTGTACCAATCATCAGGTTCTCTCGGTCCTAAATCAATCAGTTGGAAGCAATTGATTTCTGACCCTCTAGGTCTCTACTGGTTTGACTGCTTATCACTGCTCATGGTTGTTATCTGTGCCATTGTGACAAGAGGCAGGCTCAGACATTATCAGTAGTTTTGGAACACAATTACTCTGTCCTCCGTATGCTATTAACAATGAACACAACCATACAAGCAGTATTTCCCCTTGGAGAAACAGGCCTTATAATGAGATTTGCCCTCTGTTTGAATGAAACACTAACTAGCCACGATAAGCATATCTGCACAATAAACTAAATTATATCTATCTTGAGCAATTAATTACAGAGCTTTCTTTCTCCAGGTCAGTGTATTTCCTATGGCCTAGAAGAACAAGGAATCAAAAAATCATAACCAGAAGCAATGCACAATGTTATGTAGTCCATGTGAGGGTAAATAATGAGAGAAGCAGTAGCTCAGTAACTTGTAGTGCCAAATGAAGCTAACTTGCAATGTTCCAATAGCTAGGTTTTCAGATGATTCTGGATCTTTTTCATTAGCATACTGGAGACTGGGTTTTGGGGAGTCTTTTTTTGTCTTTTTTTCCACTTTATCTTATTTTTTCTCTGACTACAGTAAAGGAGGATTCCTAATACGATCTGCTCATCATGGCCAAAAAATCCTACAGTTTGGACTGCTTTTAAGCTGGGAGAAAATTGACAGCTGTCTGTCAGATTTTTATTACATGCCATTTTCCACCTGTTGAATCTTTGTAATCAGAAAGGCAAGCATGATTTGCACAACAAATACATGTGTGCAAACAGACATTCAGAGAGTCAGCTGAGTTACCTGAGGAAGAAATTACTTCTGTGAACTGAACAAGCTCTGTGCAATTGATACAAATTTAACCTGAACAAACACGGTGTGAAAATAACCCATCAAATAGAACATTAGTACTGATCAGTTGCTTTGGGATCTCTGCTGCTGAAGCCTTACAGGTAAGCACACCATTTACATTTGTTGCCAGGCATCCAGAAAGCAGTATGGGATAGCTGCAGAATCAACAAGCTGCTCTGTTTGTCTGGCTGCAGAAAGGCTCACAAGCGACATGGATAAAACAGACTGATGTTGAGGTAAGAGCTTGCAGTGACAATACACAGGAAAGGAGGGGGGCACAAGGCAGGGGTGGGAGGGAGGCTATGCGCAATTAAGCACGTGGTGGAGGAAGATACCTTTCCAAGTCTGTTCTAGCTCTACCACCTTCAGGTTGATGTTTGCATTCACACCTTACCAGAAAGATATTTGCGGAGTCCTGCCAGCCAGGAAAAAAGAATGCTGCCTTGGGCTTCAGCAGAAAAGGGACATCCATGCTCCCTACAAGCATTACTTTCACCACCCCCTCAAAAAATACTCTTTATTTTTTATATAAATGAGAAGGGTCTTCCCCTCCACTCTGTGATGTGACTTCTTATTGATGAAAGTAGTCCTGTCATAACAAATGTGACCAAATGCAACCAGAAATCTGTTATTAATACCTTGATTCATCAGACAGACAGAGGTTATGGGATGAGAGGCTGGATAAGTGTCTTGTCTGCATTAGGTCATTGGTGAGGCTGCAGCTTCAAACCCGTGAGAGAATAAGAAAAGTGGCACTCCGTGGTGTGAACAGTGTCTCTAGAAGAGTGATTGTCCTTTTGAAAAGATCTCAGGTAGGCATCTCAGGCAATATTGAACTGGACTCAGCCATTAAACCTTCAGACCCTTATTTAATTCCTTGTTTAATACAAACATGGTAGTTAATCAACTTTTCCTTCCCCTTTCCTCTTTTTTCTCTCTTTCCCAAAATAAAGTGTGCTAATTTTCTTGAGCACAAGGTGGCAGGATTCAGCTTCACTTTAAAGCCAATGAAGGCTAAGCAGTGCTTCGAAGTGATAAGGTAAACACGTTTCCTTTATTAGGAATGCAAAATCAGCCAGGATAAAGTAGCTAGATAAATCTGAAAATAAGTGGAACACTGGAAAGAATAAAATGCAGGTTAAAACACTCAGAGAGTGCCTCGTGTTTGCAGGAAATTCAGGAAAATGTTGTATGGAAGCTGTTTTGTCATTGAGGGAAAAGATGTAGGATCTCATGTAAGAGAGGGAGGTACATCTCACTGTAGTTGTCAGCCCAAAAGGCAATGGTGATTTGAGTTCACAGGCTTGCTCTGAGTCATGGCACAGACGTGTGTCTCTGAACACAGTTCCAGCTTGAACGCAAGAACACCTTCATGTGAAAAGTTTCATGGGAATGAGGATATTTCTCTGGAAAACAAAATGTTTCTGGTAAGATCATGAGCTGCCATGAACTCTCCAACCTCCCCCTCTCGTAAGAGCTAAAAATTCCCAAACTGTAAGCAAAATGTAAGCAGTTTATTTCTGTGCAGTTTTGGTAAGGCTGGTGTTTCTGTACACACTTCTCTGGATGGGGCAAGGATACCATAGTACACGCACAAATTGTGTGGCCTTTGTTCCCAGACCGTGGTACAATTTCTTATTCCCCCACATAAATAACAGTACTCTCACAAGGATTCTTTAAGTTTTCAGCTCCTGCCTCTTTTCCAGAAATACACGTTTAGATCTTTACAGATATTTACTGTAATTCCTATGCTGTCATAGATTCTTTATGCATGGTGTATGTGTTAGAGTTTCAAACTTTCAATGAAATTAAATGCTGAACTTTAGGACAGTGATTTCAAGCAAACACTGGGTTTTTCAGCATCTTCAGGTTTTCCTTGTAATATATTCAGATGAATGTCCTCCCATAACTTTACCTATGGCAGTAAAAAAAAAAAAAAAAAAAAAAAAAAAAAAAAAAAAAAGGGCAAAGAAATATGTATTGCAAAGGAATAGAATTTCTGAGAAGTCATTAATTTGCTTTCAACTACCTAAGGCAAATCTGACTCTACCAGGTCTGAAGAGGTTCCCCTCGCTTGCTCTGAGAAGGCTTTATTACTCAAGATTTGAGTGTTCTCTGAAGTGATCCATTTGCTGTGCTTAACTGTCCTTTTCAAAAGTTTTTGTAACGTCAGACATGAATCTGTCTTGTTGTAAATCAAGTGTACTACTAGGACTTCTTGTCCTAGCCTACAGACAAGGAAAAAAATATTACCTGTCCTTGTTACATATTTCAGGGGTGTTATTGCACTTCCTGTCAGACTTTCATGAACTGAAGAAAGTGAGCTCTTTCAATCTTGACTCAGAATTAATATTTTTTGCCCTCTGATCACTTCCTATAGCTTTGTCATATTTTCAACTCTTTGCTATAGTTTTACCATCTTCAGGATGATGTATGCTCTTGTAACATTACCAGAAACCTACTTGTCTCTAGTGGTTTAGTTATGGCTCTTCCTTAAGTACTGATTCATAAATAAGAAGTATTTGAGTATTTTAAATTCTTTTCTATTTTCTTGAATCTATGAGAAAAAAATGCACAGAAAATGCAAAAATAAAACTTACCACAGATTTTCTTTGTACAGCTACCCTTCAGTAATTCTAGAATTTAAAGACTCAAAACATGAGCTGTGCCTGTAGAAAGAGTTGCTGTTTCCCCCACCAGGCCAGCAATGGTATTTTTTGATGGAGTATTCCGTAGCTTTCACTTTGACAACATTGGTGGCCTGGAAATATGACACTTTCAGTTTATTATGTTCCCACATTTTTCCCCCAGTCAATTTTGGTAAAATACTAATTTTCGGGAAAATAGATTTCTAACAGTATTGGTAATTTTACCATTATGTTTTCACACCTGCTAATTTTTGGCATTGTCATGCAGAAATCTGTGTGTCTCAAACATTCTAGGACAAGACTACTGTACAACACAGCAATGCTCCTATGAGAAATCTTTTGAATTGCAGTAAATATAAACTGATATTTACCAAAACAGGTGATGATACCCCTTTCCAAGTGTTTGCTCTACCTTTATTTAACACTGACTTGCAGCCTTATGAATGTACGGTCTGGCCAACAGAACTTTACTCTTTCAACACTACTGAATTATCTAATTAACCAATTTGATCCAACTGCATGGTTTTATCTGAAACTTCTTTGACAGCTCAATTTTGCAGATTCACAGAAAACAGAGATGTCTGTGAAAGAATAATGTTTGATATGTGCCTATATATGATTGATGAATGTGAGCTTGTTGTCATAAAATCACTAGAACAGTTACAATGAGTATTTATTGTCTTAAAGATCTGATGTCTTTGTGTTCCTCCAGGAGAGAGAGGGGGAATAAAGCATATTTTCCAAAGCTGTAAGCAGACTTGGCTGGAGAACCGTAATGCAGATTTTGCAGCAACTTATAGGTTTCAAAATTTTGCTTCTATCCTGCATTAAGGATCTTTCTCAAGGTCTTTTGTAATTTGAATCATATTGTAGTTTATGCTATTATTTTTTCCATCTCTCTTTCCTCCAAATCCTTTAAAAATCCCAAACTTTTGCCTCTAGAAAATTGCTACATGACATTTTAATCTTTCTTGCTATCCTTCTATAAATAATTTGTTTGGAAAAATATTTGATTTTAAAGTTATTAGTGCCCTTCAAAGAAAAATTTTGTATTAGTTGTAGACAAAAGGTCATTCCATGTTTTTATGCAGTGTCATTTGCTTTGTTATTCCTCTTCATCTTCCTTGTGTTTTATTTAGAAAACACCAAGTGCTGAACTTCAGAGAGAGGCAATATATTCTGAGTATCTATGCAGCAATTCTACTTAAACTTCAAATAACTTTGTTTCAAATATACCATGACTAACAATACTTTCATTTATGTCTTTTTGTACAGTCTTCACTTGTTGCTTTGCGGACACATACATTATTTCTATACAGGGTGTTTCAGCTAGGTATGGCTATGACTTCCTTGGTAGGAAGTTCTTTGAAAGCAAAATCAACCCATGCCAGGCCTAAAAATGCACCGAGTAAGATGTGGATTTTCCCGTTAGCCTGAGCAAATGCAAATAGAATGGAGTATACTTTCAATTAATAAATGTCATGTCAAATTGATTCCTCAGCATCTTCTAAAAGTGTATTGACTGTTTGTTCTGTGCCTTTGTAACAGGAATTCTGTAACTTTTTTTTCTTACAAAATATTCAGCTTGGATGAAAAGGATCATCAGCATCTTTCCACTTAACGGTACAGTGCCAAGTGAAGAACCTGACGACGCAGATCAAGGACTACCTGTCATATGCCAGGACAGAAGCACACAGTCTCAGAAACGGCAAGGGAAGGACATCCCAGATCAGCTGCTCTTTGCACCTGCGAATACGTGACACACGTATGTCATTCAGACTTGCCTCAGCATCGATGTACGGAAATTACAACTTCTTGCTGTGTGTCGTCCCCCCCGGCGCCTGGGGGTCGGTGTGGCGGCCGGGGCTCCAGTCCCCGCGGGCCGGGCCGCAGTGCACGGCGGCGGCAGGACGCGCGGTGGCGCCTGCGGAGCGCTCAGCGCGGGGCACTGCGGCGGGATCCGGCGCACCGGCAGCGCTGCGGAAACCCGCAACCGGGGGTGGGGGCAGAAGAACCAAAAGAACCCCCGACCGCGGAGCTGTCAAGGGGAAAACAAGGCGTTTTAGGGTCGCTCATCCGTCGCCTCCAGGCGTTCTCGCACATCCCCGTTTATCACCCGATGGCGAGTTCCCGCCCTGGCGGGCATGCCAGGTGTCTCTCGGCACGGTGCCTCCGTCCGCCCGGCGGGACAGAGAGCCCGCACAGGCGGCGGCGCGCTGCCCGTCCCGCGGGGTGCGTGTACGCCTGTGTGTGTGAGTGTGTGTGTGCGCGTGTGTATATGTATGTGCGAGGCCGAAAGCTCAGGCGCAGGCTGCCTATTGGTATCTGCTCTTCGGCACCCTCCCTTTCCCCCGCTCCCCCCTCCTCCCTGCCTTGTCTTTTTTTTCATTTTTATTTCAGGCTCATTTTGTGGAGTTTCTGCCCCTCTCTGCGTCAGCCCCACGTCACTTTGCCGGCAGCTCCCCGTCTTGGGCTGGAGCAGGAGCCGGAGCTGCTTTATTATCAGCTGGAGGGAGGAGGAGACGGTGCGTAAAGCGGCGAGCGCGGAGCTCTGAGCCCCGCCGCCGCCGCTCGCTGCGCCTCCCTCCCCGCCCGCTCGCCGTCCCTCCGGCGGGCAGCGGCCGCCCGAGCACCGGCAGATAGGCGCGCAGCCTCCGCCACCTGCCCCCGCCGCCCCGCGCGTTTTGCAGCATCATCGGCAGCAGCCGCGGGGGCAGGCGGTGCCGCTGTCCGCCCGCGGGGCCAGGGGCAGGTGCCGCGCCGCGCCGGAGGCCCCGCTCGCCCCTGTCCGCCGCGGCGCCCCGCTCCGGTCCCCGCCGCCCCGCGCAGCCCCCGGGGCGCTCAGCGCCGCGGGGCGCCTGTGGCTCCGGCCGCGGCTGCGGCGCGCCCATGTGAGCCCCGGTCGCGGGGTGCCCGCCCGCGGCGCGGAAGGTTGCGCACCCTCCGGCCGTGCGCCCCGGCAGCGGCGGCGGCGGCGGCAGCAGGAGGAGGCCGTCGGGGCAGTGCTGGAGTGAGCATGGTGTCCTGGCGGCGGAGGCCGGGGCCCGGCCTGGCGCGGCTGTGGGGCTTGTGCTGCCTGGTGCTGGGCTGCTGGCGGGGTGCGCTGGGCTGCCCCGCGTCCTGCCGCTGCAGCTCCTGGCGGATCTGGTGCACGGAGCCCTTGCCGGGCATCGCCTCCTTCCCCGTGCCGCAGCGGAGCGCCGAGGGCGACAATGTCACCGAGATGTGAGTACGGCCCGGGGCCGGGCGCGGGGGCGGCGGGCCGGAGCAGGCGGGGGAAGATTCGGGCGGGGGCGGCGGGGAACTGACCCACGCTGAGAGGCTCTTGCTCCGCGGGCAGATGCGGTGGCTGGAAGCCTAAAAGCCCCGTGTGATTTAATCTGGACGCGGCTTCTCAGAGCTGCTGCTGCGAGCCCGTTTAGATGATGAATCCTAGTTGTTCGCGATGCGGGTCCCCGGGACCGGGGCGGGGGTCGCCGCCGGCTGCAGCGGGACCACGGGGCAGCCGGGGAGCGGGACGGGGCTGGGGCTTCGCCTCCGACCTCTGCCCCTGCTCCTGCCAGGGGGTGGGCACAGCTCAGCCCGCAGCTCTGCGGCGGCGGCAGGTATGAAACGGAGGATTTTTCTTTTTTTTTTCTTTTTTTTTTTTTACTTTCGTTCCCGCTGTTTATCGCTGCGAACCGAGAGTGTTGGTGGGTGGCTCGCCTTTCGCCCCAGATTTCTCCTGTGTTCTTTTTCTACTTAAAAAAAAAAAAAAAAAAAAAAAGGAAAGTAAAGGAAGGGATGCGGCAGAAAGTGACAGCAAACTGCCTTCCATGCCCTAACCATAGGAATGCGAACCTGCTTTGACCTTCTCAGTGGAGGTGGCTGGAAGGAAAAAATACAGAACCCGCAGAGGAATGAGCATAATGCTGCTTGTCAGCAATTCGAAGGGAATTAGGGAATCCTAATTAACCGTGAGGAAAAAGAGTTTTTTTCTCTCACCCCCATGTGGTGCTTCCATCCTCGTTGGCCTCGTAGACAGTATTTGGTGAGGGAGTTCTGTAGCTTTTCGTGTAAATCCTGCATCGTTTCACAGCTCAGAGCACCATGGCATTCATGTACATTGCCTAATAAAACCTCTTGCTGAGAAAAAAAATGTGGATACTGGATGATAGATGATAGATACTGGAAAAAAACCTTCTTAAACTGTTTTGTTTGTATTTCCCTATCCCTGTTTTTTAATTGCCTTCTGTGGCATTTATTCCAAAATATACCAGAATATTTTCTCCAAATCTATACAGATTTCTCACTATTTGTATTCTCCATCCTTCATCTGTTTTTCAGTGTCCTTTAGAAGCAATAAAAAAGTACTGTGAAATACGGCGTGAGTTTAGATTAAATTCTAGCCTTTGGGCTACATTCCTGCAGTTCGTTGAAGTCAATTTGCTGCATTTCCCTGCCTGTGCTGGGGGCAGAAGCTGGAGGCATTCATTTCTACTGCTCATGTATGGCCTACCTTTGGGAGATTTTTTAGGACTGATGGTAGAGAAATGGTCTTTCTGAGTTATAACTGTTACAGATTCAGATGTTTGTGTAATATTCTGTAGACTGCTTAATTAGAAAAGAAATTACTTTGAGCTATACATCAGTGATCATTTTTATAGGCTATAGTAGCCTTTTTATCCAGTGCGTTCAATTTAGAAATAACAGAGCAATTTTCCCCTAGAATTTAATCTCTGGTTTAAAAGGCCAGAAGAGAAAACACTTATTGTAAATATATTTTCTGTTCATGATCAGCTTAAATTATGTCTAGTCATTTTACATTGATGCTTTTGTCTTTAATTTTCCTGGGTTTTTTGAGCATCACTGTCTTTACAGTTCTTTTTGGTTTTTACTGTATCATTCTGTGACATTGCACGTTGTTGTGTTTGGTGATCTAAAAATAATTTTGAGTCATAGATTTCTCAGGAGATGCTGTTGCACGTATTTAAGATGGCCTTTTCACGCGTGCTTCTAACATGAAACACAGGGGCCCTTTAATTAGTTTATAGACGTAAATTAAAAATCGGACTGCAGTAGTTGTCACATTATTTCATTGTGTGAACTCTGTAAACAATAAGTATGTACGGAAGCAGTTCAAATACAATAGATGCAGATTGTGGAACCATTTTTAACACCATGGATCTTGCTTGATTCTAGCTAAGAAACAGGCTTAAGAGACTGGAGCGTTGCTATTTCACTTGTGAAGCTGCAGGCCTGGTTCTTCTTTTATGTCCTCTGCAGATACAGGAGCACAATTCCATTGGTTGCTGGTAGAATTACTCTTGGTAAAATAATGTGAGCAAAGTGTAAGACAATTAATTTGAAGAATTTATTCCCATGTATTTCCTGAGTATCTGTTGAAACCAGTCCTTCATTTATTGGTTATGTCCTGCTCTTGACAGGAGTGGATCCTGCAGTCCTAGGCAAAACATCCCCAGTCACTTAGGGCATGTGTGCTGAGTCCAGTTCCTTACCTCGGCCACAGGCCCTGGGAGTGCTGGGATAACTGCATGGTCAGGGTGTGTATGTGGAACCCATGGTGGTGCAGAGGGTTGGCTGTGGGCCAGGTGGATGGCACTGAGCAGGCAGGATGTGAGTGGGCAGCCAGGGTTTTCCACTTGGCTTCAAGAGATGGGAAAGTGATGGGATGGTGCAGTAGGAATAACAGGGATGATGTATCTGGCAGCCTCCACTACCTAACACCCAGGCATTTCACCTCTGTTTTGGTCCACAGGTATACTGTGGTTTGGAGTTTGATAAGCAATCTTTTCCCAGCCCAGCTATTTCTTGATTCCTTCTTGGATCCAACATCCAAATCTATGGAGAGAGTGCTTCTGCATTAGCCCTTTGAGGGCCAGCTGCTGAAACTTGGTGTGGGAGGGCATAAGAGTATTTATGCCTGGTGCTTTCTTAGTCATCTCTCTCACTCTTTCCCTTCTTCATTGTTTTTGCATGGTTTTCTATTATGGTAAATAAGACAGATTTTAGATTTGCCCAGTTGGCTAAGATGATGATGATGTGGGCTGGTCTTTATCTGGAAAGCAAGTACCAGTGCTTATCATAACAGAGTGTACTTGTAACAATTGTGTGGTCATTTTGGTATTATTGGAGATAATCCAGAGTGAGATCCTGCATTAGGACCATGGCATCAGCCATTGATGCTCACTTTAAAAGCCAAGGACAAGAGTAGCAAGAGCAAAATTATTCTATCAGCTTTGTAAAATCCACGCATTGTGGCACAATAGCAAATAAGTAGTCCTTGTCAAGATCACTCATGCAAAAATATTAATTTTTAGAGAGAGAAATTTTTAGAGTGGTCAGGACTTTTTGTAAAAGGACCAGTGCAGTGGTTTCTCATTAAGGAAAATGTATTGCTGTTGTATCTCAGGGTGCATGGCTCTTCAAAGACTTTGATTTACAAGTGGCTTCTTGCAGTACAAGTGTATTCCTGGCCTAGTTTCACAGTTCTGCTATCAAGTCATTAATATGTTTACTTATGATTATTCAGGTGAATGGGGTTTGAAATTAATTGGTTTTTTTCAGGAAGAACTGCTTGCCAACAAAATAGTAGGCGACTTTTAAGCTCTTGCCTATTAAAAGAGAGGTGATTGTGTATTGCGTACATTTCAAAACCACAAAATAAATTCCTAATGCAGTTATATAAAGCACTCTAGAATTGTTAATAAGTAAGACAGGATAAGTAATTTATAGAGTAAATTATTTAACAAGTCATGTGAGCTTTTGCTAAAAAAAAGGGCATGTTTAAATTCATTGAAGCTCAGAGCTGTTGGTATTTTGAGTCTTTTTTATTTTAGATTTCTGGGCTGTTGTAGATTTAATGTAATATAATGTAATATAAAACTGTCTGCAAGGCTCCTCAACCTCTAGCCCCTTCCTCCTCAAAGCAACTTCTGGCTGTGCAGCATTGCATGACTTGGCTGGATTTAGAAGTTATTTCTGGTGACTTGGAATTGTGTAATAAAACATGAGGCACCAGACTACAAATTATTAAAGGCATTTTGGACAGTGGTGACGTAATAGCTTCCTTTAGGAATTAGTCCTTTTTTTAAAAAAACTTCCTTTAAAGATCTGGGTAATTGGTTAAGGTGAGTTAAAAGTAAGCACTGTGAAAATCAGTTTTGTTATTTCTGGGCTCTAAAAATACTCCAGGATCACAAAGCACTGAATTTTGTATATGTTCTTTTTTTTTGCTCCCAGGGAACCTTTTGTATGTCTTGTTCTACTCGTTGCCCTCCTGGTTTGTGAGGACTGATGGGGCTCCTGTGGGTCTCCACTGAGGCTGTCTTAATCAGGCCGAGAAAAAACAGCTCACGAGGCTGGAAGGGAGCAGCATCCTTCAGGAGATGCTCAGCGTTGGGCAGGGTGGCAGGAGCACTGTCTCTCCCTGTCTGTCTTTGGTCACTCAAGAGTTTTGAGAGACGTTTGGGATGCATATACTGAAATGAAAGCTGTTTGTATAAATTCAAGGATTTGGTCTTGAAAACATTGTTTTCAAGAAACTTCCATTTTTTTCCATACTAATGAGAAAATGAGGCTTGGCAGTGCAGCCTGTGATATCTTTAGGATGGCATTTTCCAGATTTCTCAGGTTCTATTTTTTCTTCATTATTTTTATGCTGACAAGTGTAATGGAGAAAGTAGCTTAGCAATATTCTGGATCCCTAATCACTGTAGAGCAAAAAATTTTACGTAACTAAGCAAGGGCCTGATTTCTCCATTTTAGTTTTCATTTTAAAGTAAAGAGGGATCCCCATCCCCGGTTTTTTTTCTTTTTCTTTTCTTTTTTTTTTTTTTTTTTTTTTTTTTTGGATTGCTCTTCTCTCTCTCCCATGTTTGTCATCTGTCACTACGCAGATGTCTGAGAGTATGGCCATTAAGGTGGTTGTCCAGATATCCTTGCCCAAGCAGGAAGAGTGCAGCAGGTAAAGAGTATTAAAAAATTAAAAACGAAAAATGGAGCAAAAAACTCTAAAACTGTTTCAATGTGTTGTTGATGTATATTTGGCTTGTTAACCCTGAAAACCTACTCTTTAAAAACTGTCCTTTAAAAAGCAAAGCAGATTGTATTAATTCACTAATTTTCATGTGTTTCAAATGGAGAGATAAATCCATAGCGGTTTGAAGCCCTCTACTGCCTGGGTTGTGAATATGTTTTTTTACAGGATGGTGTTATGTTTGTGAAGATCTCTTCATCCAGATGTATGTAGCACATAGCTGCTATTAAAATAATATGTAATTGGGATGCATCTTACTTATTGCTTGTTTGTGAACCTATATTTTCAGAAACTCCAAAAGACAAGCCTATATTTTCAGAAACTGCCTCCTGTCCTGAATTGTGCATATGGAGATTCTGTGTTTTTACATAGCTACTGTTAAAAATAACATTACAGTATCACAGGATCACAGAATGGATCAGGTTGAAGGGGGCCACTGGTGGCATCGTCTGATCCAACCTCCCTGCTCAAGAAGGGTCCACTAGAGCACATGGCACAGGACTGTGTCCAGACAGTTCTTGAATATTCCCAGTGTGGGAGGCTCCAAAACTCTCTGGACAATCTGTTCCAGTGCTCAGTCACCCGCACAGTAAAGAAGTTCTTCCTCATGTTCAGCTGGAACCTCCTGTGCATCAGTTTGTGCTCATTGCCTCATGTCCTCTCGGCACCACTGAGGAGAGCCTGACTCTGTCCTGTTGACATCGTTCTTTCAGATGCTTGCATATGTTGACAAGATCCCTCTGAGTAATCTCATCTCAAGACTGAACAGGCCCAGCTTCTTCCACCTTTTCATGTATGAGAGATGCGCCAGTCCCTTAATCACCTTCATAGCCCTCTACTGGACCCACTCCAGGAGCTCCCTGTCTCTCTTGTACTGCAGAGCCCAGAACTGGACATGGAACTCCAGATGTGCTTCACCAGGGCTGAGGAGAGGGTCAGGATCACCTCCCTTGCCCTGCTGGCAGTGCTCTTCCTAATGCACCCCAGGACACCATCGGCCTTCTTGGCCGCCAGGGCACACTGCTGGCTCAGGGACAGCTTGTTGTCCACCAGGACCCCCAGCTCCTTCTCCTCAGAGCTGCTTCCCAGCAGATCAGCCCCAGCCTGTGCTGGTGCCTGGGGTTATTTCTCCCCAGTGCAGGACCCTGCTTTTGCTCTTGTTGAATTTCAGATCATTCCTCTCTGCCCGTCTCTCCACTCTGCTGAGGCCCTTCTGAAGGGCTGCACAGCCCTTTGGGATGTTGGCCACTGCTCCCAGCTCTGTGTCATCAGTGACCTGCTGAGGAGGCAACTGTACCTCTGTCCAAGTCACTGCTGAAGAAATTAAACAACACTGGGCCCAGTACTGACCCTTGGGGGACATCACTAGAGACAGGCCTCCAACCAGACTGTGTGTCACTGATTGCAGCTCTTTGGGATCTACTGTTCAGCCGGTTCTCCATCTACCTCACTGTCCACTCATTTAGTTTGTGCTTCCTGAACTTGCCTATGAGAATGTCATGTGAGACAGTGTCTAAAAGCATTGCTCAAATCAAGCTAGACAATAGCCACTGCTTTCCCCTCCCCATCCAGGTAGCTGTCCCATCATGGAAAGCAATCAGGTTGGTCAAGCCTTATTCCCCTGTGGTGAATCCATGCTGATTACTTCTGATGACGTTCTTGTCGTCCATGTGGATAAAGATGGCCTCCAGAATGAGGCACTCCATCCTCTTTCCAGGGATCAAGGTGAGGCTGAATGGCCAGTAGTTCTCTGGGTCCTCCTTCCTGCCCGTTTTGAAGACCAGGGTGAAAGTTTCTTCCAGTTAGTCCTCCCCAGACACAACTCGTGATTGCCATGACTTTTCCAAGACAACTGCTAGCAGCCCAGCTAGGGTGTCTGCCAGCTCCCTCAGAACTTGTGAATTCATCCCATCGGGACAGCATCTCTATGTTTGTTCCAAGTGGCCTGTTCCTGCTTTTACCTCCTGTGTATCTCCTGCTTGTGCTTTACTTTTGACAGGAGTTTTTTGCTCATCTATGCAGCTGTTTTGCCCTCTTCACTCCTTTTCTTATTCATCAGGATGCACTGGTTTTGAGCCTGGAGGAGGCGATGCTTGAATATTAATTACCAGCTCTCTTGGACCCCTCTTCTCTGCAGGGCCTGTTCCCATGGGATTCTTCCAAGAAGATCCTTGAAGAGGCTAAAGTTACCTCTTGTGAAATCCAGAATTTCAATCTCACTTGCTGCCCTGCTTCCTTCATGCAAGGTTCTGAACTTCACAGACCTTTCATGGTCGCATTGCACAACTGTAGTGGACTAACAGGAAAGGAGCCACACCATGGAAGTTCTGTATCTATTTTTTGTTACTTTCTTGTAAGAAAGTTATCTGCATTGTGTTGATAGTTGACAGAGGATGTAGCTGAAACTCAAATATTTTTAATACCAATTCAACTGTATATGTTTCTGTGTTGTGTTTTCATTGCTAGGATAAATTCCTGGAGATCAGGTTTCAGGTCAATATCTTTTTGTTTCTAGACAAGGCCTGAAATAATGAGGTTTTTTTTCAGAAGTAAGATAAAAGTAGGAAGCAGGTCAGAGGTGTCCAACGTATTTGAGGCACTTTGAGAGATTGTAATCTTTGAGTGGTGTAACTTGAACTTTACTTTGCTAAAGCAAATGAGTCCTGATCTAGCAAGGTATTTAGATGCTATTTATTTCAGGAGGAAGCTGGGGCTGGGATTCTGGCCTTTGTAAAGTCAGTGTCAAAAAAGAATGGAATTAGTGTTTTACCAGCATAGTTTAGAGTACATATGTAAAGGATGAAAAGAGCCTTGATTCAGGCATTTTCCTGCTTTTGTTAAGTTTGGAAGAGATGGGGCTTGTTGCTCCATTACTTAGTGTGTTTTTGACTTGCAACTTTTTTTGCCTTTCACGTGTTCCATTCTGTATGAATACTAAATACGTTGAGGTAAGTGGAAGTGGAGACTGAGTATTTTGGGAAGGAGCCTTTTATAATAGTTTTAGATAATTTTAATTTGAAATGAACCTCCACGTGCAAAAAACGCCACAGCTTCAATTCCCACTATGAGTTCATAGAGAATATTTGGTTCATTGTATACAGTTGTCTGATGTATAAATAAAAGAAAGGCAATGCATTAATCAAAGTTAAGTCAGTCCATTGCTGAATCAGACAGGCAGTGAAATGGCAACACCTCTGAACTCCCTATGGAAGGAGCTGTAGTTGAGGCTGGAAAAGTTACCTATTCTTCCTCTTGCTTTGACAGCCAAGCCAAAAGAAATCTTTAGTTTTAGATGTAAATGAAATTAGTTTTACCTTTTAAATTTCCTAACCATATGTGTAAGTAAGGCTGTGTTCAGCGGGTGGCTTGGGGAGCGTGTATACCCCATGTTGCACAATAAGATGCGTATGAAGAGTGCGTACGATGTGACTTTTCCCATTCTTTTGCAACAACTGTCTGGTTTTCTGAATGCCAGACAGCGCAGCAAGCATATGCAGATCAATCATGTGCACATACTGGGCATGTCAGGCTTATTGGGCATGGGCTGGGAGACTTTTCCACAGCATGCGCTGTGGGATGTCATGCGCTGGACTTTCTATTCGTGTCTGGGACTGTCCCAGGCCTTGGCATTTAATATCTGGCAACTCCCTACTGACTGTGTAGTGAAGGCACTTAACTCAGCTGGCTACTCTCCGCAATGGAGAACTCACTTCTTCCAGGAAGTGATTCAAGAGGCTAAATTAGGTTCCTACTGCAAATTACCCGATGGAGTCATCCGCTTCCGTCTCCACTGACTATGAGGAAAACATTGGGGACTTAGTTTGCTGGGGTGAGGGTTAAAAGTAATACCTTTTGGCAAGCAGTGACATACTGTGGAGAAAACTGATTTTGTGGTCCTAGGTGAACCATTTCAGCATGCATGTGAAGAGCTGCTCTGCTAGTAGCACAGCATGGGTCTGAACGAAGGTCTTGCATGTCAACATCTTAACTGTTGGTCCTGTATGGTGTGCAGATGTCTTCCTGGTTCTTCCTGTCTGAGTTGCCTTCCTTGGCATAGAATATTCAAATGTACTTTTTGGTCAGAAAGCAAGACAGTCTGTTTAGCTAAGAGGCTGTGATGGTTATTAGTGTATTGAGACAGCTGGGTCCTGCTCCTGCTTCACTGAGTGTTCATTTACAGCAAAAATAAGAACAACACAAACAGGTAAGGTAGAGATTGCCTTCTTTCAGTTTGCTTTATAACTATGCTATTTTCTGAGAGACTGGAATTATAGTTCCTTAGGGAGAGGAAGGAATTGAATCTGGTACCCCTGGATGCCGCTGGAGCATTATTTATAGCATTTCCTTCAAATCTGTGGTCTTCAACCTCATACAGAGATGTCCTTTTTTTTTCCTGCTTTTATTCACCCACTAGTCTATTGCGTATTCATCTCCTATTTTCCTCTCCAGTCTTGCCTCTTCTAATTTTTAGAAACAGGTTTTGAAACACATTATGCACACTGTGATTTTGACCTGGTAAACATACATACTGTACTCTCCAGCTAGGAGCAGTTTTGTTGACTCCGTGGGTCTAGCTATGTGGTGTACATAATAAGCATATGCTTTAAGTGTTTTAAGTTTAGAGTGCTAGTAAGTGAGCATTTTTCTAAGACTGTATTGTGCACATATCACGGAATCACTGAATAAGGTGAGTTGGAAGGGACCTACAAGGACCAAGTCCAGCTCCCAGCCCTGTACAGCACCAGCCCTAAGAGTCACACCGTGTGCCTGAGAGCATTGTCCAAACACTTCCTGAACTCTGTCAGGCTTGGTGCTGTGACCACTTCCCTGGGGAGCTGTTCCAGTGCCCAAACACCCTCCGGGGGAAGAACTTTTTTCTGATATCCATCCTAAACCTCCCTGACACAACTTCAGGCCATTCCCTTGGGTCCTGTTACTGGATGCCACAGACAAGAGATCAGTGCCTGTCCCTGCTCTTCTGCTCACAAGGAAGTTGTGGTGAGGTCTCCCCTCAGTCTCCTCCAGGCTGAATAGACCAAGTGACCACAGCTGCTCTTCATATGGCTTCCCCTCAAGGCTCTTCGCCATCTTTGCTGCTGTCCTTTAGATGGTCTCTAATAGTATAATGTCTTGCTTATATTGTGGTGCCCAAAACTGCACACAATATTCAGGGTGAGGCCAACACAGAGTTAAGTGGGACAATCCCTTCCCTTGACTGGCTGTCGGTGCTTTTGCCATCATTTGTAAATATAACAAAATTACAATAGAATACAAACATTTTGAATTGGCACAAATCCATGTGACTTCAAGGCATCTAAATATAAAAATATTAATGCTGGATGCTACTTCTGCTATAGACATCACTACAAATCCTGGATCATTTTTGTGTGCTATGACTGTCTTGTTGCCTGAAGCCTATGTCATTTAGGGGATACGAAGGTAGCAGTGGTGCAGAAATAGATACCACTAGTCTTAGAGGTTGGTGTGGGTGGAAGACTTTTTCTTTCCTGCTCTGAACATTTCTCCCAGCTGTTTGTGCCATTCCTGTCTGCCTTGAGACAGGGCAGTTGTTTTTCAGTTTGCATTGCTTGGTTTTTGCATGCAAGTCTTTTTTCCTGCTTTAGAGCACTTCTGCATGTTCTCATGATTTTTAATGAAAAGTTTAACTTGTAGCAGTGTTGCTCTTCACACCAGGTATCTGAAATGAAAGATTTAGGAGGTGAGAGTCCAAATAGTTGGAAGTATCATTGAAATGTCCGCTTGATCTTATATTTGCAGGTGAACACTTCACCATCACCATGTATGTCTTGGGACAGGGGCAGTGCTCTGGAGGGTGTGTAGGATGAAGGAGTGCTGAAAGGTCTGGGGAGTGGTCATAAGAACTGTAAGCAGAAACTGGCTGGAGCATGACACGAGTACTGTGCTACTTGTAAGCAGTAGGAGGGACAAAAAGCTGTAAAGGTAAATGACAAATGCTGTGAAAGTAGTGGTGGTGAGGAGAAGGCAACTTTGCAGAAGTAGTGAAGAAGGTTGAAGAGTGTAGCAAAAGATGTCAGCTTGTGAAACAGGTACATGCAGGGTAAAAGTTTCGTTTGAAGGTAAAGTGAAGGTGATCTAAGACTTGAAACTCTATTCCAATGGAAAATTAATGCTTACAAAAGAGTGTTTTCATTACACTGTAAAAGTATAACAACAAATACATCCATGAGCAGGCTTTAAGTACAAGTTGATCACAGTCTAGAAGGGGCATTGCATTTATATCACGTAGCAGAACAAATAGAAATACAGAGAGAAAGCTGAAAGACAGATACAGGATGGTTGCCTGGGTGTACCATTGTGACAGAGAACTTGCCCAAAATCAAACTGGCCAAGTACAGCAATGTGGAAAGTTGTGGAAACTGTAGCAGCAATGGGGCAGTCAGCACAGGTATTGGAAGTATTCTGGATTCTGACAATTCTGCAGAAAGTGTAATAAACACATCATTATGCTAATATATGCAGTGCAAGAGACTACTTATATTAAATGAAGAACAAGATTCCTCAAGCGGAATAATGGTAATGGAAGAAGCTATGAATTCAAAAGACTGGCCAACCAAAATGAGAAATGGACTATACAGTAATGTAAATAAATGTGATAAAGTGAAATAGGAAACTGTGAAGAGCACACAAATATGAAACAGTGAAGAATGCCTCTGAAAGGTAATACAAATGCTGTTGAAATGCTCTCTGAAAAATGCATTGGCTATATTTAAATGGCAAGATTGGTGTGAACATACAGAAGGTGGCAGCCTGTTCTGGTGCTAGAAAGACTGAGGTAAACATCAAGAGAGTCAGTATCACGGAAAGTCAAAAGGACAGCCAGTAACCTTTTTGGAATGTTTCAGTAACATAATGTGAAGTTCTAGTCATGTATGTTTTTCATTAAAAGAGAAAAATGTCTTGGAGAAGGCACAGATCTGTGATCAGGGCTATAGAAGATGTTTCACAGGTCTTGGGAAGGAGTCTAGGAAACTGGTTGAGAACCATGGCAGCAGATGTTGTCATTTGAAGAATGAAAAAACATCTACCACTTGGGTTCTCTATGTAATAATTGCAGAGAAGGGGTAGAGTTAATGACCATTCGTAGTCTCTCAAGACATATAAAAACAGAAGAAAGAAACTTTTTGCTGGCTTATGGAAAGAGGAATATGGTTTGAGATGTCAGGATTCAAATTGTTCAGCAAATTTAGCGTATTAGCAGGATATAGATGGATTTCTCTGGATAGATGGCTTTAAGTTTTTCATCTTTGCTCCATCATTCAGAAATATTGCCTTTTGATCTGAATCTGTCATGAGATGCAGTGCATGCAGTGAATGGGACAGTGGGAAGGGTAGCAGGTACAGATACATGTCTTGTTGATCCAGTGATCCAGAGCAGATTGATGTATTTGATATTCTAGGAGCCAGTAACTTTAAACTGAATAAAGTGAAATAATTATGTCAAACACTGGGAATTGTATATGTGGGAGAAGACTCACCTCAAAGAAGATTTCAGAAGGAATTTCTCATCTTGAATGAAAGAGTCAAGGAATACTGAACATGTCAAAACCCAGAGACAGGAAAAAAACTGTTGTGGGGGACACTGATATATGTCAGAAGTGCTATCTAACTCTGAAGTATTTGCAGCTACCTAAGACATCTCTTCCAGAAAGTCACTGCCTGAGCATGGGGACCGAAAGAGAAGAGAATTCCAAGGTTTTGACAGCAACCAAGAAGCTTTAATGTTTTGATTCACTGAGGGACTTAAAAACATGCGTATAAGGGATGGTTATGTGAAATCTTACTGTACTCTTGTAGAACTGATATTTTTCCATTGTCATTTGCATCAAGGCCAATGACAGCTATAGAGATGATGTATGCAAGATCTGAAAAGAGAGTATTTGCATTGCTACATTTGAAGACTAGGTGATTCTGCAGGAGAAAGAAATGTCACATGTATTTATATTTATGCATTTCTTTGAGATACTCTTTCTTCCTTGCAAGGAAATAATAACATCACCAACAATAACAATAATAATAAAGATTAGTCTTATGTCTCCTTTCTGTTGAGAAATAATGGAAAGCCACGTTCACTGCTCTTCTTTTTTATGTTAATTTACTGTGTGATTTTTAGCATATATGGTGTTGTATGGGAGTTTAAGCCTGCTTAGTTTATTTCATACACATCTTTTGAAGACAAGTATAAGGTCAGTGATTAGGATATATCTTTGAGAATAAATTGCATTGTTTGGCCAGCTGATAGTTCCTTCTGACAATAAAGTTCTAAAGTTCTAAAGTATCTTTGCTAATGAAAATCTAGTCTTTAGCGGTCATGTGTTCCTGGAAAAACATCAAAAATTGATGTGTTGATGTGATTTCAAAAGTACGAACTTAGGGGACTCAAAGGGGAGGACAGGTTTCTGAATGGAGAAAATACATAAGCTCTGTATACATTTGGGGGGAAATAATTCTGAAGGTGGAGCTCATCAAGGGCATAAATCTTATATCTGGAAAGCTGCATGTAATGTCTTGAGATTTTGCTTGATTTCGTAGTCTGCTATCTGAAGAGAATAAAACAAACACCTTGAAACCAAAACAGAAACATAAGTAAGCCCAAGGGTGTGTTATGTTTCACTTCCCCTGCCTTACAGTAACTTTCCTTAAACTTTGCATTCCAGGCATATTAATTTATTTTTACGTTTGCCTACATGCTCTGAAGGGGGAGCTAAGGTTGGCTGGCAAACCATGGACTTTCCATTTTCCAGGCAGTTGTAGTAGTAAGCAAGAGCATGGACCTGCTCCTTCAGTGCCAAAACAAGATTGGTATCTCCACTGAATTCCCATTTTCTTCTGCTTTAAACTGGTGGGTTGGCACTAATTGTTCAGGATGATGGCTTTGGAGAATCAATTTGCGATGGCAACTATGTGCTACTAATTGGATAATAGTGTATTGTCGAGGAGGAGCATGTCTGGGCCCTGCTGCCTCCTGGCAGTTGACAGAACCGTGCGTCAAGGACAGGGCATTCTTGGAATTAACTGATCTCTGACCCTGTGTGTGAGATGCTGAGCTCCAGATTGTCCTGAACGATGCGTTTACCTGAGTGTGAGATGTGTATAGTGCAGGATTTGTTCAAAAAATGGTCATGCCCGTGTCTGTAAAGAAAGATCCCAGAGTTAATTATGTTGCCTCCAGAGCTGCTGTACTGGCACGTGGAGAGCTATTTCCTGTAGTCTTCTGTGACTTGTGGTTAAATGCTCTAAATGTGAGGAAAAAACCCTTAGGGAACCTGTGATAGTGGCAACCAGTTTTTCACTCTTTGTGAAATGTAGGGTGATTCACGGTTTAAAGACAAAGCAAAAACCAGTGCAGCAGTTACTCAGAATTTGTCAGGAGACACCTGGCAGCCAAGGATGGAGGAGCACTGGTAAAATTGCTGAATGCTAGGTAAGTCAACCATGGATTGGCTTGACACACTGCATCTTTCCTGAGTTGTGGGATGCTCCTCTAGCAGTAGAAATTCTGTTTCCTGAAGTCATTGTCATGAAATCTTGCACTTATGGTACCGGGTGGAGAAAGCAAAATACAAAAAAATAATTGGAGTAAGCTTGTATATATGTAGAAGACTTGTTGGGTTTAGGTCTTTGTATCATGCTCATTGCTTTTTAGGAGTTTCCTTCCTAAAGCAAGCTTGGTCCTTTGTAGAAAGATTCGTGAGTGAGCAGAGAATATACCATCGATGGCTATATCTGTCTGAAATTTTACATTCCCAATATGCAACACTGTGCAGCTCTGTCCTTCATTTTCCAATTGTGTGAGTTCACACCACTTGAGCATTATTTTATACTTGGTTTCAGAGGGGCTGCAAATGAAACCCATTTGAATATGCCAAGTTTCATGGAGTATTTTATCAAGCTTACAAATTTTACATGATCTTAATGCATAACAGTGAATCAGCTCAGGTTTGTTGAAAATGCCTCCAAGTTTTAGCCTACCTTTTGATGAACTTGGTATGACATTTGAGTTTGCAAGAAGATATGGCACTAGGGAAGTTTGCAATGTTTAATGGTCAGTGTTAATATACAGCTCTCACAGTAGTGTAGACTAGGGACATACATGCCCTGCCATTAAATGGTAATCCATCTACTGACAGTTCAATGTCTGAAGTGTGCTGCCTTTTTCCCCAAAAGACTTAGTGAAAAAATAACTTGGAGTGTAAAGTTTTCTTGAATTTCAGAAATATTTCACCAGTGAGTGTTCATTACTTTTAAAAACTTTTTTTCCCAGCTGTACGAACTACAGCTATACATATAATTGATTTATTTTTTTTGAGTGTTAAGAAAATATGTTTCCCATAAAGGGAGTTTTCTGGCAACAGAAATATTTCTGGAGCTGCACTACAGTGTTACTTGCTTGCATCTATGTTGTTAAGGCTAGCATGTGGTAGTTTTTTTTAATCTAGCATGTCCTTATAGCTCTAAATGGAGTAGTATACCTCAATGTACATTAAGTGGGAGGAAATTAAGTTAGGAAGGCATATTTCTGCTGCCCATTTTTATTCAGGTTAAGGAAAAGATTTGAAAGTTGGAATGAAATCCTTTTTTTGAAATTACTAAGGAATAACATAATCTAGATGTCTTTAAAGATCAGAACCCACTTTCTCTTCATGCTTTTGCTGTTCAGAGATTGCTTCACACTGATGTTATACATAATCTGTGTCCTTTTACTTTTGTAACGAGTGTAAGTGAAGACCACCCTCTTAAAGGAGATCTTATTTGGATGAGTTCTTATGGGTTAGGATTTTGAACTATTGTTTCCAAAATATTGTAGCAGTGGTGAAGTGTAAGTGTGTGACTCTACTCAGTAGCTGCTGAAGTGTGGTGAGATGAACATGCTATTGTAGGTTGCAATGTGCAGTCAGTAGGTGTGTGATTCTGAATGCCTTTATTAGAATTAATCACTAGTTTACAAGGGGGATATTAAATTAAAGGTCTGAAGACAGTTATTGTTTACTGATTAATCATTGAAGGAGAGGCAGAATGCTACGGTATAATCAAGAAAATAGCTTTGTAGGCAGCCGCAGGTTTGATTTAGAGGCAGCAGTCAGTATCTGTGAACCGATACGTGTGATCTGTCTGGTGCAATCCAGCCAGGTTCTGGCAGTGCTACACTCTGCTGTGCTGTGCAGTGGGAGCTTCCAAGCTCTTCACGTGACTGCATCCAGCCATGGGTCATTATGTTTTTCTTTTGTGCTACAGTAAAAATGTTCAGTTAAAGAATAGGGTGGATATTCTTAAGGGCAGGGAGGCAAATTACATTTCTCAGCGTCGCCCACTGCAAGTCAAAGCTTTTAGAGTATTAATGTTTGATGATAAGTAACATTAAGGTAGAGCAGTTGTGAAGAAGGTAAAAATAGACTTCAGTTAGGGAGAGGTTTTATTTCAGATCTCCATCTAAATTAATCAGAAGAGCAACTTCCCCTTACAGGGTGCAGCTACATCTTTTTATTCTCACTGCTATGACATAGCTGTGAAGGCTTAACTTAAAACAGACTTGTTAAGCTAGTAAGGAAGTGTAAGAGGATGTGACCTGCTTATGTTAAATTACGTCTGTCCACTCTTTCTTCAAGGATTTCCAACTGCGTGAAATTTGCTTTACCGTAGTATTCTGTACTGAGAGTGTTTTTACAAGTGTATTGCAGAGCAGTTATTTGAGTTAGCTACAATTAGACAAAAATTCTTCTGGGTCCCAACCAGTATGGTTGGGACCCAGATGCAATGGTTTCTTTTGGTTCTTTCAGGTAGGAATGGGAATTATAAATCATTCATCTTAAAGAAACTAGTACCAGCTCAGAGTAAAGAATACCCTGCTCTCACCCACCTTGGGTTTCTTCTAAGGGATGCAATAAGGAAAGAAGATACCATAAACTCATGCTGCTACTTCCCAAATATAAACTGTTTGGTCTATTCTCTAATGGGCTGATACTAATCTTTTTATATAGATTGTGTGCTTGTACTAAGATTGTTGTCTGATGTAAATTGTAGTAGCTTCATTGGCTTCAGGAGAAGTGAGTTATTTTACACAAGATGTAATACACTGACAGATTTTTGTGCAACACTGTAAGTTACATCAAGTTCTGGAGCTTCTTGTAGAGAGTGGTTCTGGTTAAGTGATTAAAATTGCAACTCAGATTTGGATGGGTGATACGTGTAAGTGATAGATCTGCATTTTGGCAGTGTTTGTCAGGGAGTTTTTTGATGGCTTAATCTTTAGGTAGTACAACTGGTTATTATATCTTTTCTTTAAATCTGAATCTCTTCACCCTTTGTGTTTCACTGTTCATTTCTCCAAATTCCTACTCTTATGTGATTCCCCTGTCTCTATCTGACCTTGACAGGATTCCTGTTGGTTGATAACTGAGGACAGGATGAGGAAGGTACCTTTGAAACCTCTTGCATAACTTTATTTTACCATTATGAGGTCTAAGTGACAGAGAAGATGACACTTAACTAAAGAATGAGTTCTTCAGTGCATGTTTAGAGGAAGTATGATCATTGCCTTGTAGCACTCTCAGATAAAAGAATTGGTAGATTTTTATATACTATTTCGTCGCTTTTACATGGCAAAATATGTAAACTCACCAACCCACAAGCAAACAAAATAGATTAATAAATGCTGGGATAGTAAATCAGGCTGTCTTAAAAATTCAAGAAAGGAAACACAAAACACAAAGGACTCTTATCTTCTAATAGGTGCACTGAGTTAATATTATTCTGAAAAGTCTTGCAGAGCAGTTGATGCCATATGATGCTGTAGTAATATGTTCCATCTAGCGTCATGCACTGTCTTTTTACTGCCCTTCTTTTTCCCGAGGGACAATGGATGCCATTAGGGGAAACTTTTTGCTTTTCCTGGTGCATGGTGAGAACACAGCCCAAGTCAGCACTGCAGCTTTGGAGGAGAGCCCAACTCAACTTATGGGATTCTCTGGCTTCTGTTGGGATTTAGAAACACAGTGAATTTCTCTTAACAAAACCAGCTAAGGTACATGGATGGCCTTTGGGAGAGCAGTGCTCCTTTTTACTAATTCACCAGAATTCCCTTTAAATAAATTTTAAAAAATGCTTGGAATGAAGTGAAGTTTTCTTCTAGCAAAGAAAGACATTCTTTTTAGGAGAACCTGCATCTTTGGTTAGCTTGTGATACTTGTGAAAACACATGTCAGTCTCCGCTTTTCTGGGACTGGCCTTGTCTTTTGAAATGTGTGGACACCTTAGCAAGTCATCCCTTAAATTAGGTACACTTTTCTGCCCGTAATGTCAGAAAAATTGCAGTTTCCGCCGATTTCTTCTTCCTACTCTGTATGATTTGCAGTGTGAAACATTTTCTTCTTGCAGAAGTAAGGATACATTTGCTGTGAACATTCTCATTTCCAGTTTGGTTATTCACAGATCTCACATGGTGGTGATACAAAGGACTGGCTTGCATGCCTGCATCCTTTTAGGCAGATATTAATGATATCTGAGTGGACTCATCACTTTGGTCTAATACGGCAGTTTCTCTTCTCCTAATTTCTGCTGGTGTATATAACATAATAAAGTACAGCCTCTCTTTTCTCAGTTTTCCCATTCGCACAGCTTGTGAAAAGAACTGAAATTACTTTGTGTCAGGGAAAAAATAAGTGTAAGAAGTGATTAAGTTAACAACATGAGAGAAAAGACTAGGGAGGTCTGATCGTCCCTCATTGTAAGTGGGGATAACTCCAGTACTACCTTTAAACTTGTCCCCTTTGCTGTTAAATCCATGAGCTAAGGACAAGTGTCTTGGAGAATGGTGACATCGTAATGCAGCTTTATTTGGCCTTCAAGTTGACTTGCTATCTTCATGTCCCCTGTTCCCCGGTCCCACAAAGTACCATTTAAATGATGAGGAAGATTTTAAGGAAATTTTAAGCAAACTTACTTTTGCTCTGCAGCTTGTTTAATTAGGACTTAGAACTAATTGCAGTAGGTCAGCAATCATTACTGACTTTCATACATCAGTGCATGATCTCTGAACAGTCAAAGCCATGGAAGGATCTGCTTACATACTTCTTTCTGTCTTGGTTTTTCAACAGTTACATCGCAAACCAGCGAAATTTAGAAAGTATCAATGACAATGAGGTTGGATATTATGTTGGACTTAGAAATCTGTGAGTATGGGATGCATTTTATAAAGCTATTTTTTTCTGTATTTCTTTTATAGAAGCATATAGAGACCTTATCCAGCTGTGTGCCTAACTTTGTGTGTTACTGAGAAAAGTCGTAAATCTTGCAATTAAGCCTCATAGAGATTTCATCCAAACTCTTATTTTAACAATTATTATCATTATGCTTTCCGTTATATTTTAAATGAAACATTCTAACATTTTTATTTATTTTCCCAGGACCGTGGTGGATTCAGGCTTAAGATTTGTGTCCCGTCAGGCATTTGTGAAAAACGTGAATCTACAATACATGTGAGTAAGAATAGTGTCTGCCTTCTAAGTCAAAACTGCCCAAATCACATTTATTTATTGTTAATTTATTCTATCTCTTACTATTTTCTTCATTAAAAAATATTTTAGCAAGACAGACTTAGAATGGTCTTCTATCATTAAATAAAATATATATTGTGAGGAACTGGCAGGTCATAAAAACACAATGTGTGAAAAGACCATTCAGTTCATTATCCCATCTTTAACAGTGTACTTCGGCTGTGTCTTTTGTGATAAGTAATGTAGGACAGAGTGCCTCTCTTGAGGGTGTGATGTCCTCACTCTGCATCATACTCAGTGACATGGGTTTGAATAGCTCTAGTCTGATGGGATGAACTGAACATATTTTAGCAGCTGCAGTGCAGGAGGTGCAGGCATGAAGCACATCTACATAATTTGACAATGTGCATATACTCAGAGACTGTAACACCACCATGAACTGGAATCCTGGGGCTGATTCACTTTGAAAGCTCACTCAAGATCAGAACTGATGCACCCAGAGTAGAATATAGGAATGATGTTGCTTTCACACCCAAATGCGGTTTGTAGTTCATAATCTTCAGGAAGCAGAATCAGTATCTGTGCAGCTTTTTGACTGTGTTTTCCTAGATCTCTTATGCTTTAGATTTGGCAAAGGTTGAACTGATCAAAGTTCTCTTTCTAATACAAATTTGTGCGTTTTAGTGGGACAGATATAGAGTATCTCACTTTGCTGCTTATATGGAAAACTGTGGCTCTAGTCCTGTAAAACATTGAGATCATGTAAGTGGCTCAGCTCCTCACAAGTACCCTGTTTTAGCCAAGTATTCCAATTGTGTGCTTTAATCCACACATCTTCAATACATGAACACTAACATATATTTAGCATTTAAACTAACCCTTCGCATTTTTCCTAGTGAGATTGCGAAGACATAATGCCAAGCCTTGGCTTTGTAAGATACTTCCTTGTAAAAGGAAAGAATTGTTGAACAGAACACAGGATTGATTTGATTTCTTTGCTCATGAGATGGAATCACTTTCTGACCTGTGTTTTTCAAAGACCAGCAATTAATTCATGTAAGGAAGTGGACATGAATGTCTGTTTCTGCTTGGACAGTCACTGCTGTCCTTAACGTGGAACAGTCACCAGAGGAGTGTGAACCAGGTCTTGTGAGCCTGTGAAACCCTACATTACTTCATGTAGTCATTAATAAGAGCTTTTACTGTAATCAGTTGGTAGTATAAGGGAAGTATCTTCCAGAGTAAATTCAAATGTTTGCCTGTGTTGCTCCATAAATTATGGTTGTAAACAATGAAACTCCATAAAGCCAAGTGCATGTGCACTGGCTGTGGAAATAAGCAATAAGAACATACTGTCTGAGGAGCATATTTGCAGAGAAAGATTTAGTGACTGTGCTGGGAGAGAAGAGAGATTCTCTCTCTGTGCAATGAGGCAGAACAAAGCAAATTCAAGTCTGGGATCAAAAGGAATTCTGTGTTACATTTTTATATCTTCTCCCCGTTACCTTAGCTGCTGGGAAGGACTCTATTGGACTCCTGTATATAGATTAGGACACCAAATCTACGAATCTTGTAAGATGCTACAGGGAAGAGCAGTGGAGCCATTAGGAGCTTGTAAAGCAAAAAAGATAAAGAAACTCAGAGCCCGAGTATGTTCAGTGCAATAAAGAGATGATTGAAAAGGAACAGACATCATGGCAATAGGACAAAAAAAAAATGACTTGAAAATGAAAGAGGGTTGATTTAGGTTAGATAGCTTTTTGTAGGAAGAAGTTTTTTACAATAAGGGTCAAGAAACACTGTTGCAGGTTGCCCAGAGAAGTGGTGGATGCCCTGGTTCTGGAAGCATTCAAGGTCAGGTTGGACAGTGCTCTGAACAAGCTTGTCTGGTTGAAGATGTTTCTGCTCATGGCAGAGGGATTTGAACTAGATAATCTTTAAAAGTGCCTTCCAATCCAAACTATTCTATGATTCTATGTTTCTGTGATCATCTTATCTTTAAAAGAAGAGTAATTATGTTGAGGAAAATAATCAGTTCCCTCCATGACCTTGAGTACAGTGTGAGATATGAGTTTAGTTTAGAGCAAGGTTGATAGAATTTTGGAAGACCTTCCAAAGCTAACTGGGTGAGTAGACACCACAGAAGGTGTGACAACTGGTAAGATCCTCTTGAGAAGCTTTTTTGCCTGTTGCCTTAGGGAAATGGGTTTCAGGCAGTCACAAAGTGTGTCTGTCCCCCATGGTTGCTTCTAACCAATACAGATAAGCAATTTTCAGAAAACTGACCACTGAACAGAACAGAGAGAACCTATTAAAGTTACCACTTCAGGGAAAAATGTCACTGTACATATGTGAGCTGCTAGGCTTTAGAGAACCCACTTGGATAAGATGCCTTTAAAATATTTCAGCCATAGGAAGAGCTTCAAGTAGAGCATATAGTCAAATGGGCAGTACGTATCTGCTGGTCAGCAGACTTTGCTAGAGCTGTAACTCATGAAGCTTCTAGTTAGAAACAAATTAGACTGGCTTGACGTCTGTTTCAGTTGATGTAGATGAAATGTTGATGCCGAATACTTACATTATGAACCAGGAGTTTATCCAGTCTCGTACTGTGTTTTCTTTTGATGGGGATTTAGTAATGTTAGCAGACACAGGATAAACCCAGATAAATGGAAAATACTAAGTGGGACCAGCTGCTCTAGATGCACAGGACAAAGCAGTAAGTATGGAGGTATTTTTTCCAAGGCTGATCTGTTATCCTTGCAAAATGCATTTGTTTGTTTTCTTTGGCAAGTCATTATGCACACTAAAATGTTTCTGAAAGCCCCAGTGAATCATGGCTTGTTGTCATCAGCAATAAAAATCCTGTTGACTGCCTATGAAGTATAGCTCCTGGTGTGGTTGGGACAGTGAAAACTGTTAAGACCTAAAATAATTTCATTTTGCAAGGGTAATCTATGGGTACAGGTCTTTGAGATGTCTTACATTTTATTTTGAAAAAAAATTTTTACTATGCCATAAAGAAAACAAGAGCTCCAACATTTTTCTGAAGATTGAATTCTGTATAAGCATTAATTTTGCTATGATGCTACAGCTTTATTTTTTTTTCTATGAAAAATCTTTCGATGTAGTTAAGGAGCTCTATTATGTGAAAGTAGTATTTATTTTATGAATCATACAAGAGTATCAGTTTAAAAGAAACTTATTAACACACATTCCCTTAAGCCCTTTTTTGTAATTTCCTTATTTTCTTGGGAAAGCTTATGTAGCCCACGTATCTTTCTAAGGTTATCTATCATGAGAAGATTTCAATAATAAAACAAACACCAGGAAAATAGATGTCCTAATAGATACTATTAAAGTGTAATTAATCATCTAATGAGCCTTGCTCATCTAATTCTGATGCTGTCACTGACCATAGACTCAAGTTAGCCAACAGTCTCATTTTAGCAGTGCTGTAATTTATAAGCTTATCTGCTGCTAACAGTAATTTAATGGGCCTATGTAATACACATGCATGGTATACTGTCAGTGCCTTTAAATGTGAAAGCATTTCACAGCAAATTTTCGAAATTTGCCTATTTCCAAAAACCTTAAAAAATCGCTGTTGTTACTTGCCAGACTGCATATAAGTGCATTTTTGAATAGTAGATTGTGAGTGTAGTATGTATGCAGCTCCAAGTATTAAACTGTGTTTGTTTCTCTACTCTGTTCAGGTTTAGGTAAGACAGCCAAAGGAAACCATTTGAGACAAACCTTGCTGCAGATTTCTCCTTGTTTGCACACAGGGCTGGTTCCAGCCATAGGCAGAGCAGGCAGTTGCCTGTGGAGGGAGACTGAGTGTAGCAAAATGGCCATTTCTTCACCTCTTTCTACCAGTTCTCAGATCTGTTCCCTCCTCTCCTTTCCTGCTTCCCCTTTTCAGAAGCACTGTAGGTGATAGAACTGTGCCCAAGTTGCTAGCTCTGTAAGTCTTTGCTCAGTCTGTTTTTGTTCTACTCATATTGCCACAGGTTTGCTTTTAGCTGAATTAGGGCTAACAACTTTAAAGTGAGCTTGATATTTGCATATAAAATACAGGCATGCTTTTGACTGAATTTGGGTCCTCACTTTAAGTTTAGGTATGGGGCCAGACTCTGTACTCTTGACTTTTTCCTTCTATAAGAAAAAAGCTCTTTAGAAACCAGATGGATTTTCTTTGGGCTGCTCGCTGTGATCTTTTATGTGTAGTTGAATTGGGGAACTAATCCATATTCTCTTTCCATGAAAGTGGAAGTGTGGTCGTTAACTGTTTCAAAATAAAACCGGCAGTGATTTTTTTCACTTAACATGAATTAACTAGACCATAGTAGTCATGTCTATAATCAATAAAGAGTGCTCGCTTTATGAAAAATACATAGAAAATTGAATTTACTGTCAAAATATTCCATAAGGTGATAAATTTATAGCAGTGGTCTGCAGTTAAAACCCCCACTGGTTGTCTTTAGGGAAAGGTAGGATTTATTTGCTATGCAGGTAAGAGAGGCAGGTGCATGCTGTGTTTGGAAATACCACAGGGGCCTCTGCATGTGCCAGAGTTGGAACAGGAGGTATTCTCCTGCATGGTGAGTGAAGAGTGGCCCATGGAGGGATGTGGTTTGATGTGGCTCCATGCTAGAGGCTAAACCCCAAGTCAGTATGAGGATCCAGCTTTTTTTATTCAACCTCCCAACACAGAGCATATGCATACTAGGAAAAAACCTGTAGAGACAATTTTTGCTTAAACACAGCTTCTGTTCTGTATGCAAATTGTGCTTTAGTGTTGATTTATCCAATCGGGGTCCGTGAGACATTTCCACCAACATCTTCCATAGGGCAGTGCAGATCACCTTACTAATGAAATAGTAGCTCTTACATTTTGCTCACACACATAAGGACCAGTCAGTTTGTAAACTTCAGGCTTGTCTGCCAGAAGGAATCAGTGATGAAATATAAATATAATCTCTTTAAGAATCTGTTCTAAACGTTTGTAGAAGATCCAACTTGTAATTTCTGTGGAAATTATCTTGTACTCAGACATCAACAACTGAAGGTTGGGAAGTAAACATGGTGTTCTTTAGTGAGATTAAAAAAAAGAAAGGTATTTAATCCCTGGTTTTAAATGCAATGCAACTTTAAGCGTGGAGCCCCTATGGTGCCTTTATAATGCCACTTAAAACTCATGGTATTTTGGCTCATAACACTGATTTGCACTTTCACCTGGCAGTTAAAGAGTTTACTACTCACTGTCTTTAATTGGTAGACTGATAAGATGTAGAAAAACAGCATTATTTTGCTTTGGGGTGGAGGAAGCAGTTTTGTAAGCCTATGAAGGGAGGAGTATTTCTGGTTCAGATCAACATTTCTTTACTCTGCATAATGGGAGAGGACCTTTCACTTAATTGCCACTGGAAATCGTAAATGCTTAATTGACATAAAAAAGCCCAATACAGGCATTTTACAGTTTTCCTTTTGATCTTCCATGTGGGTGCATATTGCACATGCAATTTGAAAAGAACAACTAAAAAGCTCTGATGTGGATGTGTGCTAGCATGTGAGGAGGGCTTATATGAGTACAGAGTTTGGTGCAGCATCAAAGAAAGGGATACACCCATTTCACATGAATAAATTGAGCATATAATTAACACCTGGACTTTACAAAATACTTTTGAAACACAGTTAAATCTGCTGCTTTTCTGCAATTGACAAAGTGCTAAAAGTGAAAATATTGATCCCTTTTGAGTTTGATTTTGAATGTATTTGATGTTAGATGCCGACTGGATTCAAGCCCTCAAAACCACAGAGTAAGACTGAACACTATCTTCTGAGAACTGAAGTCGAAGGACTTTTAGGGCTGGTTCAAGTTCTTAATTGCTTTTCACCAGACACAAACGGTATTTTTAGTGTAAGAAGAAAAAATTCTAATTAATGCAATCTTTCTCTTTTGCCATAGCAATTTATCCAGAAACAAGCTCTCAAGTTTGTCCAAGAAGCCTTTTCGCCATCTGGGTTTGACTGATCTGTAAGTTGTCATTTCTTAAAATATAAGTTTATTTTTGGCTGGAATGGAAGAATAACACTTTGAAGTTTGTTCTGTTGAAGGTAGAGGTCCATCAGGAATTAGGAGTGAAATTCTGGTCCAAAGAAAGCACCAGTGCTGGACACTTAAATGCAGAGAGATTTTCATTCCAGAGCTTCAAGAAGGTTAGGTGCATATTTTAAAACAATGTAGAGGTGAAGCCTCTTCCTTCAGCTTCAAGATATTTTATTGTGAGATTACTTTTCACAAAACTACTGGTGTTTATATTAAATATTTGAATTAGTGAAAATACTGTCTTCCGCAGATCTTCCTATAAAGATTGTCTCTCATATTCTGATAGTGGTTACACAGCTTGTATGTTTGTGCTTGGCTGCTGTAGAGTATTTTTGTTTTCTCAAATTCTTGAGTTGCACTGTGCTTTATATAATCATTTAGCAATGAAAGCACTGGTAAACATTTATATATTGATTGTTTCAAAATTAACATTTTTATTCTCTGTTGCATCAACTGGATTTTCTTGTTGGTATATGTTCGGTCATCCTGTGCATTTTCTGTTAATATGCAGAGAGTCTGCAGGAGTTTTGGGGAAGCTGGGGCTGTGGAGGAAAGGGATGTTGCTCTCCTGGATCTCAGAACAGAGTCAGAAGTTGTCCAAGTATGAAGTACCAGACTTGCAGTCCTAGGCAGTTTTGGTGAACTTCAGCATGTGAGAAGTGAAATGAGCAAATCTCAGTGCCAGAGAAAGGTTATACCTCTTAGGTATATCTTGTTGGTAATCGAGTTGGTATAATTATTTTCTTTACAGCCCAGGGAACAGTGCTCACTGAAATTTTCTTTCATAACTTGGCAGTCACTGAGGTCTCCAATGAAGAGACTAGCTAGTTGTGAAGCACTCCCATTGTCCTTTGTTGGACATGCATCTGTTGATTCTGCACAAAGAAGCAGGGGAAAGGCACTGGGAGTGAGCCAGTCTTGGATAGTGTGAAGGTTAGAATAGTGCTTGAGGTATGGGGCCAATGCGTGATGAGGTAAAAGGAGAGGGGAAATGGGGATACAAAATTGAGGTAGAGTGTTGTGGGCTTGGGAAAAGCAGTATAGGAGTAGACAAACTGACGTTAAGCAAATGAGCATTGTGATGAAGTGAGATAAACAGACATGGGGGAAATGAGGGAGAGAAAGTGGAGGCATAAAAGCAGAGCCTGAAAGGAGGACACGCAGTGATAAAATCAGTATAGTTGAACAATTCTGTTGATAAGTGGCTAAAATATAGGTGGGAGATCATAAAGAGGGGAGAAGGAAGAGTGTTGGTAGGTGAATCTGAGATATGAATGTTGCCATAAATAGCTTCTGAAGAACTTCCCCTAAACCTGACAAACAAGTATATTTGTCCTGTTAGTACTGTAAATCAACATGCAAAGGGATGAAAAATTCAGGATAAGGTGTGTTAGCAGATATTCACCGGGTATTACAGAGAAGGAGATGCCACTTTGAAAGGTTTCTTTTGGAACAAATGAACTGCAGCTGTAAAATTAGAGCAAACAAGATAAAGATTTGTAATTTGCTTTTCATAGGTCAGATTTTGTCTTTTACACAAGTGTCTGTAGAGGGTCATTATGCCTCCAGCATCCTGCCAATGATATTCCTAAGTCCCTAAATGGGTTTAGCACAAAAAAAACAGTGGAAGAAGAAGACTGCTCAGCCATTGGTCAAGAGAAATTTCTTTTTACCAGGAAGCCATAGGATAAAACAGAAGATGGAAGTAAATCTCACTGTTTTGAAAATTCATGTCATAGGCTTTGACATGATATGTTTTATGATTTTTTTTATGATGATGATATTTTTTATGATTTGCACACTTCATTCCTTTAGGAGGAATTTTTTATGAGCATAGATTCTGTGAGAAAATCGAGCTTCTGTATATTGAAAATACCCATGAAACTTTGTTAAGAATGGTTATTCTCCTGGGAATGAAATGCCTTAAACAGAGACTTGCTCACCCACTTTATTGGATCATGTATATGCCAATAGAAGAAAAACAATAACATTGGTCACTATTTATGTACAGATGGGATGTTTCTGTTCATATTTAACTTGCATGTAATTGCATTACATTGTTGTGTATTTTTATTTAATTTTAAAACTAGAATTTGGCAAGTTTGCTAACCTATGGTTTAAATTCCTTGCAGTGTACCATGTCAATTCCTATTTCAGGGCCGTTTTTTCAGTTAGCATTTCTTCATGACATTGCCTATGGTTTTACTGTGAGATTTTTCTAGGGTTTTGTAACAGGTGAATTTTAAAGATTAGGTAAAATCCTTTTTTATTATTAAAGTTTTTTAGATCATGCATAAAATCCAAGACTGACTCTATAAAAGAATTTACCACCTCACAGCAGTAAGCCATTTCTGAGGTAACTGAGCAGTGACTCAGGTGTAGCAGAGATGAATTTTAGTCTCTTCTTGATTTATGAAATAAAATGGAGCTTTTTGACAGGCCATTCTCCACGTGCTCCTGATTTACGCTGACGAACTGGAAATGGTAGCCAAGTCCCCTGCATGATTTTTCCTGCCCAGGACTATCTGGGTCCTTGGTGCATGCAGAGCTTGATTCCCTGTGTGGAAACTGTTACCAGCTTGGCAGCTTGCGCTGGGCTGGATTTACCAATGAAAGGGTTTATCACCGTGCCTTCCTTGACCTTCCTAACTAAAGGATTCAACTTCTACTTTCACCCAGCTGAATGATTGGAGTCACCTTGCCTCTCTTTTTTTTCTGTATGTGTAATACCTTCTGCCTTCTAAATATATTGGTGGTTTTTTTTTTCCTGTAGGATATTGGTGGACAATCCATTCAAGTGTTCCTGTGAAATCATGTGGATCAAGAAGTTTCAAGAGACCAGGGCAGAAACCCAGGACATATATTGCCTAGATGACAACAATAAGAGGACAGCCCTGCTGGATATGAAGGTCCCCAACTGCGGTAATACTCTTTTAACATAAAACTACTGCTTAAATTATTGTGAGTCAGGAAGAACAAACATCCTGAGGTACCTCTCAGGATTACAACAATGCTCTAAAGGAGTTGTGGTGGAGATATTAACCACTATATATTTTGGTGGAGATATTAACCACTGTGTATTTTAGTGGAGATATTATCCGTTCAGAGATATTATCCGTTCACCCCACACAGAATAACTCAGTGAACTTCACAGAATCATAGAATCACGGAATAAGCTGAGTTGGAAGGGACTGATCACTGAGTCCAACTCCCGGCCCTGCACGGGACACCCCAAGAATAACACCTTGTGCCCAAGAGCATTGTCCAAACTCCTTTTGAACTCAGGCAGGGTTGGTATTGGGACCAGTTCCCTGGGGAGCCTGTTCCAGTGCCCATCCACTGCCCTGATACCCAACCTAACTACCCCCGACTCATCTTCCTGCCATTTCCTTGAGTCCTGTCGCTGGTAATGAGTGTGAAGAGATCAGTGCCTGCCCCTCCTCTTCCCCTCATGAGGAAGTTTCAGACCCCAGTGAGGTCTGCCCTCAGTCTCCAGGTTAAGCTAACCAAGTGACTTCAACCACTCTTCATATGGCTTCCTTTCATGGCCCTTCACCAGTTCATGTAAAGCTGTTTGTTTTTCTCTTGGTCCTTTGAGAACATACCATTATTCAAGTACAGGGAAACAGAATACTGGTTATGGATAGCACACAAGTATTATATAGAATGCATGGGCCTTTGTTGAACTAAATAGCAGTGTTTCCAAGCTCAATAGACATGAAATTTTACCTCCTTGAATTTTTTTCAGGTATTTATGGTTAATGACATCTTTATTTTCCTTCAAAAATACAAACTCTAGTACTAGGACCATAGGAAGAAAATTCAGAACTCCATTCTAATTAAGACAAATTAGCAATAGCTCTGTTCTTCATGCAAATAAAACTACTGAATTCACTTTAAAGGCTATACAAAAGAGCTATATCAAGCTTAGGTCTGTGGCATATTGTAACATACTGTTTTCAGGTATATGGACCTAGAAATAGTGGAAAAATGAAATAACAATAAGGCCATCCCCTTACCTTTTTAATGTACAGTTTTGCTGCCTAAATATGGCTGTGGGACAGCTGGGGAAAGGTTTCACTCACTAGCTGAAGAGATTTTTCCTCCTCTGTGTATAAGGGACAGAGATAGGGTGTTTCTTACATGATGTCACATCTGCTGGACTCTGGAAGCAGAGTGGTGGTCTGGGCTACCCAGCAGCAAGCAGGCAAGAAGGAAAGGGAGCAAGGGGATCCTCATGGAGGGCTGATTTGGATAGGAAAAGCTAAAAGTGAATGTGAGCAGTAGGAGACATTATACCTTTTCTCCTTCCGGCTTTGCCCATTGACTGTCCTTTTCTCCGCTGCGTGTGTGGAGGGTGTGACATCCTCTGATAGCAGTTGCCAGGAAAGAACAGCCATGGTGGGGACCTACTGCAGGCCTAGCAAGTGCACCATTTAGTGGCAATAATGTATTTTATGGCCACATATCACTGTTGGTTTTGTGTCCAGCTTCCTGCTGGGACCATTTTGAGGTGGCAAAAATGGTTGTTAGTGTCTGGTGTGATCAAAATAAATCCCACCTGTTTAGGAAGTCTTGTGAGCTGCAGAGTTGGTCTTGTGTGTTCCAGGATCTGATTTACCTGAAATGGGACACAGTACTTAGCTGAGCTGATCCGACCTTCTTTTCCAGCTGGATGGACTAGAAGGTAGATTAATGTGCTGGGCGTAGAGAGGTCGGCTGTTGGACTGAGATCAATTAGTGCAAAAGAGAAACTCCAGCACATTTTGTAACATTCTTGGCTGGCACATCTTGAAGCTACCAGGTAGCTAGGATTTTCCTTTGAAAACTTTTGATGTTAAATACCCAGAATTAAACCTGTGAGAGATTAGCTCTTTCCCCTGATTTCTTAACAATCCGCAGCCAAAACGGGCTTGTCTCTGAGCCCTGGATGCTGTGTAGGTGCGTATGTGTGTACACATGCGTACATCCTGTGGGCATATCTTGACTAAAATACTTGTCATGACAAGGGAAGGTGGTACTTCCAGCTAGAGGAGGAAAAGGAGGAGGTAAGGTGAGTATATACAACGTTTACATTGGAATTCGCAGTATTTGTGTTTTACATATGGAAAACGTGCATTGTTCTGAAGATCTGAGTTGATGCCAGCACATGCCTACAAATAATGTCTGTTAGCTCACAGGGTCCAAATATCACAAAAATTTACATAATTTCCCACTCCCACCTCTTTTTCCCTTTTCTTTTAGCAGCTTTTTCCTCTTAATTTACCTTTTTCAAGATGAACCAATGCAGGATATAGATTTTTAATAAGGATGACAACACACAGTTTTCCTGGACACAGACTAGAGAATCCCAGGTGAAGAGGAATGACCATATTTGTGGGCTGTGTTCTGGAAAAGACCTGAAAAATCCAATGTGTGGCTCTTTATTTCAGTATCTTTGCAGATATTTTTCAGTATTTTAAAGGACAAGACTTAGTTTCAAAACAAAATTGCTGATGAAGCTTGATGAAGGATTTCATTTCCAGAACTTTCTGAGAGGGTAGTAGGTAGAACTGAAATAGAAGAGGAATTCAGCTTCTGACATATTGAATTTTTTTTTCTGTGAACTATGTGACCTTTTGCAGCTCCCTTTGATGTGAAGAGAAGGTTTTGGGCATGCAGATTTCTGCAATTTTTTAATAAAACATTTGCCCTGCTTTTCTAATTTTCTCTACTAATGAAATGGCTTCATCCCGTCTCCTTGTTGAATTTTTTTTTTTTTTTAAATTTATAAACTATGCAAAGTTGCATTCTTTTTTGTGTTCAGGTGTTGCTAATTACTTCATAGTAAGAAGCCTATGCAGTATGTGATAAATGTTTTGGTAATAGGATGTCTTTCTGCTGTATGCTGTAAATAAATCTCTTGCTGGGAAGTAGGTAGAGGCCACTGTGGTTTCTTTATCATAAGGCTTTGGTTTGTAGCTAATTGATGACAAAATTAGCAAGTTTCTATGATACTTGTTTATTGTTTGTACTGTGGATGTATTCAATAATGTGCTGATTAAAGATTGATTGCAACTTAGATGTTATCAACTTTGTGATTTATTTTCTTGAGGTTTTAAAGTCAGGTATGCTCACTATCTAGAATACCCTTTCCATCTGCAATATTGAAAGTGTCAATCAATAATTATTTTTCCAACTGCATTTGAAATGTATGTAGACACAATGAAAATTGTCAGGTACTTCTAGGTTTTAGATTCACATGTAATTACTATGTCAAAGTTTTTCAAGTTGCATCTACCATAGTAAAAGTATTAGTAGAGCCTTTTGTGTATAGAAATGGTGGTGTTTAGTTTTGCCATTTTCACAGCATTTGCCAGTTGTCTGTACAGCATGGACAGCACCACCACTTGGGACATCTTCTTTTGTTTCCATCTGATAAATAGCATTAGAAAATCAATAAAGAGAACTAAATGAGTAAACACTTTATTCTTACTAATGCTTCTAAGCTCTGGTAGCAATTACCACCAGTGTCTTGAGTCCTGGGAAGCGAGGCATATTCTATGCCTTGGGTAAGGTCTGTCAGTCTTCACATCACCTGGAGCTCACTGTATGCCATGGAGGCAGGACCATGTCCTTGGGACTGATTTTTAATGTGTTGTTTGCTACCTCTTGTAGACAGTCAGTTACTGAGCTGTTATTGATTTCAGTGATACTGAAAGAAGTCTTTTTAAGTTGTGGTGTTTCAGGAAAAGGCGTGGCTTCGATGGCTATCTCTGCAGTCCTGTGAAGATTTTGTGCTGTTTTGCATCTCAGTCTGGTAATGGCATTTGACCTTATCTGGCCAGTTTAGTTTTATATATGCAGATGTGCTTAATCTGTGTTACCATTTTGCGCACTGCGCCAGCTCTGGATGCTTTTTTATGGTATATTGTTTATTCAGGTGCCTTCTTCCTTGTTGTTGGTCATGTATACTAGCTAGAATTTGCTGAACAATGTCACAGATTAGTTTCCTGTGCTAATTTGCTTTATGCATAACTGAGGTATGTTCAGACTAGCTCTCTGTTTAGGTCTCTAGCCAGTCCGTGGGACTGTTGTCTGGTCTAAGAAAAATGTGATTTAATGAATGCTTGCATTCTATGCCTGTCTCTTCTCTTGCACACAAAGTACCGTGGTGTTGCCCCTAGTGCTGCTACTTGTGTATGACTGACAAAATTTTTAGCTGTTGTTGTAATGTAGAATTTCAAGCTAAAGTGACAGCTTGCCCATTTCTTGCTTGTTGGGGAAATCCATGATTTGCAACAGGCAGTTGCTTTGATGACTGATAATGGACTGGAACTGAGTCTGGCTTCACTCAAGCCTGTTTCTGGTGATTTTCTTTTTGTGCTAGAGGTAAATAAGTAAATGACAGTACCAGACTGGGGGCAGGTGGTTATAAATCCTAAGGAGGGAAAAAGGCAAATTTAAGGATTGACACATTTGTTTCTTTGAATTTATAGAAAAGATTTGTAGTATTACTGAGTCAATAAAATAAGCAATCACAGTTAGGCAATCACAGTACAATGCAGTCTAAAACCACAAGCAAAGGCATAATCCAGTGGGTGTTGACATTTTTTTCCACTATCAGCCAGATTTCACAGATAAGATTATTAGAAGGAGAACATTACAGGCAGAATTGCGTTTTTAAAAAGCCTTAAATGTTCTCAGTGTTTACCTTTCAGAATGTTCATGGATTCTCTAGCTTGTATTGTTTATTTTGGCACAAGAACTAGATGTGGTGCATGATGTGTGGTGGTAAACTGTTCTTGCTTTCTCTGTAAGAGTTTTAATTCTTATCTGTGATCACGGGCTATGTAAAAACTTTGTTTTTTTACAAGACTTTGTTGATAATGGGGTTTCACTGCTGCTCTCAAGTTGATTTAAAATTTTCCAAACTTAATTAAAACAATTTCCTGGCTTTTAAGTGAAAATAACCAATAATTTATGGAGTTTGGAGAGACCACAGGAATCTTATTTTCAAAGATATGTACATAACTTCCTTCTGAACATGCAACATTTATCTGCATGTGAATCAATCATCAACTTTCATACAGCTGTTTAACCATGACCATCTACATGATACATAAATCAGGGATTGGGAATGATGATAGTTGTGCTGTATGTGGCATATTTGAATGTCTCATATTAAAAAAAAGATTTTTGTTTGATAGTTCTGATTCAAGTTCTGCTTTAATTTCAGTGAAGGAGATTTATAATACAAAGTAGGTTAGAAATAGAAGTAAAGCACTATCCAAGGGAAATAAGTATTTCTGGATCACTCAGGTGTTGTCTCTGAACTCATCACATTGTGCAGATTTACAGAGGTACTCTCTGTGCCTGACTTGACACATCTGTGTGAGTGTGGAGTACTGATCTGCTAAGGAGAACAGCTCTTTGACTCTTTTCTGGTGGTATTTTCACTTTGCTCTATCTGGGTGATGACTGATGACTAGGTAACTCTTTTCTGGAGTCTGAAGAACGTGCTATTTATTTTAAAAGAGGAAACTTTTCTTCAAGGCATCCTTTCAGTAATATACCTGGTGTATGGTATACTTGGTATCAAAAGTGAAACCCATAATTTTTTCTTTTTTATGTTTTTCTCTGAAAATGTTCCTGTTTCAGGATCACATGTTTATCATGTTGCAACATTAGACAGGTCAGCACTGTTTTGAGTGTTTTCTGGACACACATGAAATTCCGCAAATAACGATACAGGAATTGCAACTGCATTACATTCACTTAGTGAATAAGAAGCCATTTTTTAGAGGTTTGCATTATGTAGTTTGGACCTCATTAACTTACATTGCAAAGGCTGTTTACTTCTCAGTTCGTCTGTTAAGCTTGTGGCTGACATATTCAGTCCAACAGCACTACGTGTCTTTGGTTTTCTTTTGAAAGCTCTTGTGGAACAACTGAAGCTTAGATGCCAGGTTAGAACAATTTCTCCAGGTGTAATTTAATTTCCTTAGACATTCAGAGAATGTGACTGGATACCTTCATGATACTGGTAGCAAGGGAAATGTTGATAAGGTTGATAGCCTCTGTAAAAACACATCATCTCAAAATTCTTGCAGATAACATGTTTATATTATTACTGGGGGCCAGGATGATTAAACAATTCAGGTGCTGCAAGATCCTATTTTTTTCAGCAACTTCCTATAAGAATCTAGGGATCTTGAAAGAAAGATCTTGGGCAAAAGTTAAGAAGCTGATATAAGCCTTGGAAATGTAAGCCCTTCATCTAGCTTGAAATATCAGCAGCAACCTTCAGAACTTCTTTACAAGTTGACTGCAGATGACAACTTGGTGTCCAACTGAATTTGTGCAATCTGTTGGTGGTTTTGTCTGCACTGTATTCATGATGGTGTTTGAAGCCCTGGATGGGGTGACAGTTCTGTGGAGACAGTGCTTGTTGCTGCTGTTGTGAAGATAAACTACCAAGTCTTGTATTTGCTGCGGCACGTGCTGGCTCTCTGTAAAGAAGTTTGTTTCTAGTGAAAATTTTAGTTAAGTATGGAGTGATGGAGTGTTTAAAGGCAAAGTAAGAGTACATTGGCTCTGGGAATGCATATTTTAAATTAGGCTTGCCGTCTTCTGGTAGAGACTGTACTTGTTCAATTACTTTCTGTATAGGTTCCCAGCTGAAAGTGACAATCAGGCACACCATGATAGGAGGCAGATTTCTTTTAGTGTTTTAAAATATTTGGGTGGCTCAGTGAGCTGCCATATCAGTCATTCTTCCCTTTGAGAAAAATACATTCTGCCAGACCTGTGCAAAGTACCATTGGTACATTTGGTCATTGTGGAACACACCCATCAATATTTGCTGTGCCACACAGCAAGCATATGCCTATTCAGTGGTGATTCAGTGCTTTATTCAGTGGTTGTATATTCTCCTGAAGTTTTGAAGAAATTTTGATCCAGGGCAGGTTTCTTTCATTTACATTCACACTCAGTGGGCAGAGGATGGAAATCTGGGGAAATGGGTCATAATTCTGGATTCCTTTTCATCTTTTGCTCTTATGCCTCTGAGATTAATGCTTTTACTGTCTAGATTAATCCATTGGAAATTTTAATTTTTATTGTCCATAATAACAAAGTCTTAGTGAAGTGATGGAGAGTAGTTCCTGGTGGTTAGTGTAGTAAAATGAAGACTGGAGAGGAAAGGGATCTTAGAACTCCATAAAAAAAATGAAGACGAGAATCTTGGGGCTCCAGAATATAAATGAAAGATGAAAATTTGTTTTAAATATTCTTTATTTCTTATAAATCTGTATATTATTTGCCTAATATATTTTTTTAATCCTTGTTGAATATGTTTGTGCTTGTCATCTTGTAACAACTTCCATGAGATTTCTGCAATTTTCTCTATGTATTGAGCATTTTGATTCTGTAGTTATGATACAACAGGAAATGGAAAAAATTGCTTATGTTTCTTTCATTGATGCTTTGCATGTAAACTTCTGGGATATCCTTTTTATAGTCCTTTAAAGATGCAACCAGGCTGCTTTTTGACCCTGTCATTCTGCAGACTTCAGTGGAAATTTGCCCACTTACCCAATGGCTGAAATCAGAGCTTGTTGGCTGCAGGCTTTTGTTAAGTGAAAAACAAGAGGTGAATCACGTATCCAACAGCTCTTATCTTTATAGCTAGAATTACTCGAAAGTTTCTTGCTGGTTTTTTTATAAACCCTTAAAAGCCCATAGAAAAAGACCTTTGGAATTTGTAAAAATTACTGTCTTTTCAAACAAGCCACAATTTTAGAAGAATGATACAAGAAAAGTCTGGTTTCCGTACATTGATACAACCTGTTTTGAGCCAATAAGACCTCTGAAATTTGCGCATCTATGTGACAGCTCATAACAAATTGCATTGTCAGCCATCCTGTTTTCAGGCTCCCGGCAGTACAAGTAGTGGTTGTTACCAGACTGTCCTGTAGTGATGTAATCAGTTGTATGTTTTCTCCCTGGAGTGAAAAAGCCAGACCAGGAGAATGAAGAGCTCTAGACTCTATTGGAACCTTATGTGATGAAAGTAGACTGATTTGAACGACTGTACCTTAAGAATTCCAGTGGATATTTTATAAATCAGTGGTTCTGGTAGTCTGCCTTAAATGGTTCAGTTTGATAGATGGTTGCTGCCACAGTACTAACTTAATCACTTTTGTGTCTGATATATTTATGAAAAAATGGTTAAGGATTTCAGGTAAGGATTAAAATTACCCTGTTAAAAATCAGATGCAGGGAAAAAAATTGTGATTTTTTCTTGGTAGCCATGTGTTCTTATCACACAGCAAACTGACTTCCAAAAACATGGCCAAGCAAAAAGGAGATGTCATGGGCCACATTGTAAACCATTTATTGACACTTTGTCCTGTCTAGACTCCTGGGAGTTTATTGAGAGACTGACAAAAATCAGGGACTTAGCGTGCAAAAAAAAGAGAGAGGCTGATGAAAATCAGGGACTAAGTGTGCAAAATTCATTCATATATGAATGCAATATTGAATTTGTGGTATTCTCACAGGTACTAATTTTTTCATCATGTAATTTCTCAGGTATTAGTGAGGCTAATTGACCATATTGAGAGAATTTTTGAAGGTTTTTGAGCAACTGAACAAATACCAGAACTAAACAGATGAAAGTTGAAGCAGAAAAAGTCAATCTGGTTTTAATTTTGTAAAAATTTTTGTAACTCCACATAGTGAAACAGTATCTTTGGTGTAATGGTAGATTTGCTTCTTCTGGCTTAAGACCACCTTCTTTTAAAAGTTTCTTTAGTTTACTGGCTAAAGTGTTCTTGGTGCTAAGAGTTGAGTTACAGACTACAGTTTTTGTTTCTCTATTAGATCATATCCTTGCTTTGACATATAGTGATGATCTGGCTCTAGGAAGACCAGTTTTTCTGTAGAAAGTTAATAAGTAGCAGCATGAAAACTTGGAAAGCCCTCTAGGAATTTAGGCATGTTCATTTTCTTAATTTCCAATGACACTTGTGTAGCCAAATGTAGAAGTAACCTATGAAAATGGCATCTGAAGTGTTTGGTTTTGTGGTTGCTGAAATCCCAGCTGTGCACAGGGAAGATGCGAGTCATTCCCTAGAGATTTTTGAGAGTTTCACTGTCTGATGGCTTCAGGCCATCCTTTTGCACTAATGATGGTCTGTGAAGGTAAATGGCTCCCCACAAACCCAACTTAAAGGAGTGCTTGTTTTTCCTAAAACATGAGCTGATATTTGGAGAGGCTCAGCTGTCATAAATGAGTTCTTCCTGCCTGTCTCTATTCTGTCTAGTTGTGCTGTGGTGAGGGAAGTGAAAGCTTATTCTAATCCAGAGCTGCCTATTCCTGGGACTGAAGTGTAGTCAAGTTGAATATGAGAAAATACATTCTGTATGTGGTGAAAGAGCATAGCTGTTATATAGCAGTGCGTAATGAAACACATGGATTTTAGTGTATGCTTTCATCTATTGAACTGTGTTACTCTCTACATTAGAGTTTGAAATTCTCAGTAGCAGGTTCTGTTCTCCCATTTTTGTAGAGATTGAAAAGCTTTGGATAGATTATTGCAAAGAAGGAAGAATTGAAAAACTAAATAAAACAAGGTAATCTTAAGAAGATTGTTCAGAAACTCTCTTTATTCCACCAGAACAGGAAAGTACTCAATAAATTTGAATGTCAGTGAGATTTCAGAACTGGTAAAAGGGAATGGTTCTTGTACAGTCTGTAAAATTCATTGCTGCAGAAGACCAAGAATATAGCAAACTTGAAAAATCCAGAGTGATAATAATTAATTCTATCAAAGTTTGAAACAGAGATTGTGATTTGAGCTTTGGGGCATGGAGTAATCTCCAGCTGACAGATATCAAGATGAAACTTGTGGAAAGATGATGTCATGTCTACCTTGTATAGGCCCTTATGCTACAGTCTAATCTTACTGTGCTGGCGGTATACAAATGTATTTGAGTATGTTATCTGATTGTTTTTATCAATTGCTGTTTACAAAGTCCTTTAAAGTGTATATCCCTATCAACAAAAGTGATATCCATCTCAAACACTGTATTTGACCAAATTAACTCAGGAGTAAAGGCAGTGTGGTTGGATATCTCTGTAGCTGTATCAAAGTGCTGCTGACCTCACACTACAATGGGCATACAAACTGAGCATGTGTGTATGTTAATGTCCATTGTGGCTTTTTTTGAATGTAGTTGTTTTGGGGGGTTTTTTTACAGCTTGTAAGTACAGGTTTTGCTGCTTTTGCTTAGTGTCACTGCTTTGCTGCATCACATGTCTAGATGAGGCCTTATGTGACTCTTGCTTTTCCCGAACAGAGCCACATCTCAGCTAATGTGGATTCTGCTGTGGAGTAGTCTGGGTGCCACTGGAAATAAAAGCAAAATAACCTTACAGTTAAAGCACACTGACTCAATATATCTAACCAGAAAAAATGAATCCCAAGACAATTATTGTGTTTTCCATCCATCTTATGGGAAAAAGAGTGAAAGGAAACACACGCAATAATGTGATTTCTATTCTAATTCTAATTCTAATTCTATTCCATTCCATTCCATTCCATTCCATTCCATTCCATTTGTACTTTTTTTGATGAAGGGGCCTTGCAACCGGTTATTAGTGTAACTTTAGGAAAATACAGAATAATAAGCACTATTATTTTATAACATTCTGGCAGGATACAGGCATGATGTTGCTATTTCCTTTAGAGAAATAACACCAACATGACATGTGCAGACTTCTGCAAATAAACAGAACTAGATCTAGGGTGGGAACCAGAGCCAGTAACAGAGGAATTAAACTTCAGTTATTTATCCTATAAATAAACACATTGCAGGAAGAAGTTGTCTCAGAACTTAACAGCTCTTAAAGGAGAGCTCTGAGGGACCAAAGTTGGTTTCATTTTTGCTTGCATGAGAAGTTTCACATGAAATGAAGGAACTGTAGGAACTGTTAGTAGGAACTGTACCTGTTTGCACAGTGAAATGCTAATCTATGTCGTAGTCATCATCCCAAGTGCTAAGGTCAGGAAGAGTGAGGACCTTTTATCTCTTTGCATGATCAGGTCTGGAAAGAGTAATTGGAATAGTATTCAGAGGTGTTGTGGAAGTATAACTTTATAACGCAAAGTATCTCATTACTTTTCTTCTTGTTCCCTAACTAGCATTAATTAATACCCAAATGCTCCCTAAGATTAGTTTTATTTCCTGCTCAGCTAGTTGACAGACACTGGTGAGATTTGAATTCACAGCAGGCTAGAGCAGATGGCTACCTTCGCTAACAGATTACTGCATCAAGGCACACAAACTCTCCAGCTCTGTCTCAATAAACTTCAACACATGATTTATAAAGTGAACATAATAGAAGAAATCCATGATGCCTATAATGGGAATCATATTACCGCAGTACTTAAAACACTGTGAGAATTGCCTGAGTAGTTATTGTATACTTGTGATGATCTTCAAATCTTATTAAGCAAGAAAGCATTGTCTGGAAAATTATTCATCTTCTTTTCTGTATTACTTCCTCTCATTTATGTTTTTATTGAACTAATTAAAGGGAGATTTCCAATATATATAACTTCTGTTAAACATCCAGCAAACGTAGGAATGTGTTCACAGTGATTTGATAGTTACTCATTTGGTTTGCATCTTTTACATAAAGACAAAAGTCTCTGTTAATCTTCTATACTAACAAGTCCGTGATGAAACTGCTGTACTCTCAACTAAAAAACAAAGAGAACTGTTGTTTCAGAAAAAGGAAAGTCATTGCAAGATCATGCATAAATGTCCTGCGCAGCAGATAAGCTTCATTATTTGTGATGATAAATTGCAAGTAAAATTTGCCTGGGACAGTTGATGTGAAATGCCTCATAAAGGAGACCAAGACTCTTCAGAGAGTGTAACAGCATCAAATGATAGCATAGGATCTTTTAAGAAAGATGGTATTTCTAGAATAGTGCATAATTATTTGTTACATAAATAAATATGATATGTTCCTCTGTGCCTGAAATCTATTGATATTGCTGGTATTATTTTTGAAGAGGGTCAGTCTATAATTCCTTGTGCTCTTGTAAACATTTGGCATGAATTTACTCTCTGGGAAGGTCCCATTGCTTTAAGTGCCTTAGAATGCAGCACAGAGTGATTTATAGCTCTGAAAGATGTAGGGGAGTCCTGATTCTTGTAAAACCTGGTCTTGTTTCCTGACAAGTGCAACCGTCTCACTGCTTTTCTGCTTTCCTGTAGAAAAGTCAGCTGAGGTGCCTTGGGTAGAGCTCTGTGCAATTGCCAACCCTCTCTTCTGTCCCTTCTCTTCTCTAGTTCAAGCTGTTAAGTGCTCTGTTTCCCTCACCGTGAGCTTAAGATACAGGTTTTGCCTTGCTCTGTCTGAGCTGTGTCTCTGTATGAGAGGGAGGGCTGCGGAGGAGATTTTCCTGTTAGTGTTGTGGAGAACAGCCGAAATACCACAATGTCTGTGGAGCACAGAGGTTTAGCTTTGCAGCTGTTACAAAGAGACAGATACAATTTCCAGTTTTAAAGAGGGAAGGGAGAGGTTTTTTTAATTTTGAAGTTAAGAACTGAAGTTAGAATTACTGTTTATGCACCTGACATGTATTCCTATATAATTGACTAGCTAATATATTTCCATGTGCAGTAATGTTTTCTTGGGATTTGAATCAGAGGAGGGGCAGAAAATACATAGCAGCTAAAGATTGTTGTTATATATTTCCAAAGATGCTGTTTGTACTGCATGACTGAGTAGTACTGACTGCAGTGAATATTTGATGTAGTGCTTGCATTTATATGGCTTGCTTAGAGTTGCATGGTCTCCACTCTGTCAAATACAAATACATATGGGGTTATTTTGTTGTTGTTTCTATCATAGACTTGCCCTCAGCAAACTTAAGCAATTACAACATCACTGTGGTGGAAGGAAAGAGCATCACATTGTACTGTGATACTACTGGTGGGCCACCCCCAAATGTGTCCTGGGTGGTAACTAATCTTGTTTCAAACCATGAGGTAAGTTTTATATTCAGTGGCAATTCAGAAACAGGTGATACCTCCTGAAGGATGGAATGAAGTTTCATGTCCAGCTCTAGTTAACTTTCTATTAAAAGATGAAATGTAAAATTCATGTTGGGATTACGTTTATCTTCCAGTTACTTTCAATCCAGGGTGACTGAGGCAGAGCTTTCAGAAATGGCAGACACTTGTTTCTCAAGACTCTGATTTGCACTCTGGTTTTTGGATGTTCACTTGTAAATGAGAGTAATGTAAATTTTTGGAAGTAATGTGAATTCAGATACTGAAATACAAGGACTTTCTTATTATCACTGATATAGAGAACAAATCCAATGCATACTAATTGTGAAAAAATCTTTGTGTCTGTAATTTTATTATATTTTAATTTCAAAATTTGGTGTGTCAGAATTTGGTGGTAAATATTTTGTGGCTTGTTTAATTTTTCTTCAACACACTTAGCCGCAACAGGAAGCCTTGAAATTGAAGATTTTACATAAAAGACTGTCAAGTTGGTTTTGTTTTGATTTGTTTTTTTTAATGACGTATGAATATATTTCCTCATTGAAACCATCTAGGTGGGGTAATTTTGTTTTCTGGGGTCTTTATATTTTTTTGTCTCAGTGTAGACTGAGTGCTGCTTAAGTTCTTTCTGATGAAAGTGTTGACAAAGGGGGGACATATAAGCAGATCTTCAACATGCAGCTGCTGACCTTATAAATTGCTATTCTTTCACAGTAGTAAAAATCCATGTTTATTATAATTTTATGTCATTGGCTGTCATACATTCATGATGGTGCACAGTGCCTAAGGCTTCTTGGTCTGTACACGGTGTGTGATGTGTACCTGCAAAATTCTTCCTACAATGAGGAGGAGACAAGACCTCTTGGGTCTCGTAGTTTTTATATTTTCTTTCCAAAGTTCATTATAGCAGGCTTGTATAGAACTTAACTAGCCTGTCTTTCATTCCAGCTGCCATAAGTAAGAGCTCTGCAAAGCTCTAGTTATATTTTTAAAATTTTCTGATCTGTAAAACTCCCCAAAGGCATCAAGGCATCAGTCGTCATCAAGAACAAGAAATTAAAACAGTTTGGGGAACCCATGCCAAGTTGTGCCTTTTTTTTTTTTTTTTTTTTTAAGTTTTTTTTTTTTTTTAAGTTTTTTTTTTATCCTGGGAGCCGAAACAAATGTGGGATACTGTTCAAAAAGTGAGAACATCTAATTTTTTAACCCTCCCATCTTTAAAATGCTGTGGTCAGTTTTCTTCAAGGTTTCTGTGAGTATTCTGTCCTGGCATAACTTCATCATGTTATTTTAGAGGAGCTCATAATACAGGCTGGCTACAACCTTAGTTGTGGAGCACAGTAGTCTTTTTAGTAGCAGAAGAGCATATGCCTTTTAAACCTTATTTGCTGTTCACAACTATCCTTTTCTATGAGTCTTGCGTTTGGTTTCTTTTCTTTTGCTTCCATATCTCAGTTTCTGCCTTTGTTTTCTTCATCTTGTATGCTGCTTTTCCCTGTTTTCTCTCTCCTGTTTTAAAAGAGAGACATTAGCAAAGGTTAAAACTAGACTCTACCTCTGCAAAGCTAACTTTCATGTTCTGAGTTTCTATGTTGATGGATAGTCAGACTGATGTTTAGATTTTCCTTGCTGTAGATTTTGGCCTTGAGCCTGTGGCTGAGCCCCTCTGCTTTCAGTTCAGCTTTGCGCACTACTCCCCTCAGAGCATTGCAAAATAGGCAAACATGCAAAGGCTTTTCCACCTGCCTCCCCTTACTGTCACACTGAGATCGAAGGGACATTGCACTCGAGTTATGGTGTCATCTCGAGGTTCAAAATTCTGGTTGCACAGGACCGTAGGCAGGCATGTTCCCGTAGATTTCTGTTGACTCCACTTAAGGTTGCTGCAGTTTTACAGTTATAGTGTGTTATTTGTTTGCGTTATCTGTAGCACTGACATGTACCTGTACACTACGAAAAAGTAGTTTAAAAAAATTGACGTAATTATTACGTAGTTTTGGAGCATGTCTTGGTTCCTTCCCAGATTAACAAAATAGTGTAGCTCTTCATGAAAAATTCAAGTATGGAAATAATAATTATTTGGAGATCATATGAAGGGCATGATATATAAACGTCAGAGTAACAACTGGCTTTGCTAGTGCTTCCTATTGTGTGTCTAATTCAGCCATATTTGCTCAATCAGTGTGACATAGCTTATAATAAGTATGTTATTTAAGCTGCAGATGGACACTGAACTTTCTAAGAATCATAAGAATCAAGACTTCTAATAATCATTCTTACCTTAATTATCCTGTTCTTAAACACATAAGACAGTACTTAGGCAATAGCTTAGGTAGTAAAAGGTGTGTAGTTTCTTGTGGAAGATTTCTTGAGAAAATAAAGCTTTCAAGGGAAATTTGATTAAGAAGGAGGTAGAAAACATGTTGTGAAGATACCGTAGGGCTTAGAAGGCAGCAGTGGGAGAAATGTCAAGCCTAAGTTTAAAGGGAAGAGGGAAAAGGATGAGTAAAGCAAGGATTGAACAGAATATAGGCAGGAAGAAAAAATTCAAGGAGAACATGCAGACCGTAGAAATCAACCATGAAGTAGGAGAGAGGGATGAGCAAGGGTGTATTGCTAGGGGAAAAATACATTTGCGTAGAAGGGATAAAGTGTTTAAAAAAGGGCACAGACTGAAAGGGACAGGGCAGAAACATGGTTGAGTACAATGTTTGTAGCAGGACTGTGTTTGAAGCAGGACTTTGAAGCTTTGAATCCACTGCCACTGACTGTTACAATTGGTTCTGTACGTGTTTTGTGTCTGTTTGGATAAGACACTAAAATAAGGCTTAGATTAATTGTGGGCAGTTACAGCTAAAAGGAATGAAAAATTTTAAAATGCCATTCAGCTGTGATCAGTAATTCCCTCCCTCTCCTTTGTTCTTAATGCTGTGGTTGACAAATGGATGTTTTTCTGATCATTTGTAGAGCGACACAAATAAGAACCCTGCGTCTCTCACCATCAAGAATGTTTCGTCAATGGACAGCGGACTGTGGATTTCCTGTGTAGCAGAGAACATTGTGGGAGAGGACCAAGCCTCTGCCGAGCTTACGGTATTCTGTACGTATGCAGGCCTCCATACAGACCCTGAGGCCAAACTGCATTGGCAGGAACAGTTTTGGGTATTTTTTCAACCCTCAGGCTGTAGAAATGAAAACCCTTAAGGTGTGTGAACTATCTGCAGTTAATGCTAGAAGTAGTCCAATCAGCAGTTGTTGCATTTATCTTTTTTAGCTCTGTATTCTGCAAGAAATGTACTTCTTACTGCTTTATCTTCCAGTTTAAACAATCAGTAAGTAAAGGTCTGAAACCCCAAACACTGAATGGCACTGTCATTGTGGGAAGGTTTGTAATGGTGTGTATGCACATGAGCACTGTCGCAGGAATTGCAAAGTGTGAATGCATCAAAAGGCTGGTAGAATTATACGAGACTACACATGTTTAAGCTCTTACTATCTGAAACAACAATTGCTTTGTTCAACGTTTTTACAGCCAGATGTAAATTTATTTGTCATAGCTTTGAATAGTACACTTATTTCTCAGGGCCAAGGAAGGGAGAAGGGATATAGAGTGTAGAGGCACAGGCTTCTTAGATCTAAGCTCCAGGCTAATTTTGTTTTACATGAACTACACAGCATGTTTTCACAAGTTGCAGCCCTCTGTTTAGTTGAAGATGGGAATGGAACACTTTGTAGATGGCAAACTTTGCTCAGCATGTGCTTATGACAGAGTAAACTAGAAAATCACTGTAGATGTAAGTTTGTAAGTTGAAATTGGATATGTAATAACTATGGGAATGAACATAAACTAGAAATGTTTGAACAGTGTAAATGAGATTCTGAGCTTGGCACTGTTATGAGTGATAAAAAGGAGTATAACTAGATGAAATTGGATGCAGTTAAGAATAAATATAAAGGAAAACAATGGGCAAGGTGTTTGAATAATGTCTTGAGGGAATCAGAAGCAGTTGGTAAACTTGAGGCATTTAGCAGATTTGAACAAGGATGAGAATCTGTATAGGAGAGAATTGTCTCTTCCTGACAGAAAAATCTAGAGAATTAAGTAATCTGTTCTGTCTCTGATTTTGTTAAGACAATAATCTGTAAGTTTGGACTCCTTGCTGGATGCCTTTCCAGAACTACTTGCTTTTGGCCAACTTGCAAATATTTTCAATACTGTTGTTTTCCTTCAGCACTCTTTGTGCGCTTTTTTTGCAGCAAAGTTAAAATGTCTCTTTTCCCCTTCTAAGTGATCTAGTAACTGAACTTCCCACACCTTACATGTTTTAAGTCATTTAACATGTGTTCAGTCCTTGAAACTAGTTTGTTTTGCTTCTTTCGAAAGAGTGGCTTCAGTTCAGTTCAGCTTAGCTCTCTCGGCAGAACAGGTACATTCCTGTGTGAGTATCCTTCAAATAGGTACCATTCCATCTAGTAACATCCTATTGTACAGATGAATGAAAAATACTTCTGTGATAACTTGGGAGGGAGGGAGGGAGGAAAGGAGAGAGGGGAGGAAAGGATACGTTTAGAATATTCTGATGTTCTTCACTCTTTCTCCCAATATAGTTGCACCAAATATCACATTTATTGAATCTCCAACCCCGGACCACCACTGGTGTATTCCATTCACTGTGAAAGGGAACCCTAAGCCCACATTGCAGTGGTTCTATGAAGGAGCTGTACTGAATGAGTCTGAATACATCTGTACTAAAATACACGTTATCAATCAAAGTGAATACCATGGCTGCCTTCAGCTGGACAATCCTACACACCTGAATAATGGTGCTTATACCTTACTGGCAAAGAATGATTATGGAGAGGATGAAAAACGGGTTGATGCTCATTTCATGTCAGTGCCTGGAGATGGTGAGTGTACTGTTTTTTTAATGTTAGAAATTACTGATGACAGTGGTGAAATAGCGCTTTTGTCCAGTTTAACTATATTGGAGGAAGCTTTTTATAGGATTTTTTTCTTTGAATGAATATGTTCAATATTACTTGTAAAATAATGTTTTTCTTGAGCGTTTTCTTCTTTTTTTATTGCTTCTCAGGGGAGTCCATGCCAGTGCCCTGTAAATCTTCCCTTTGAGTAACCATTTTCCCTGCCAGCCAAGGCTAATGAAAAGTTGCTGTTTCTGAAGTTTTCCCAAGCCTCAGTTCTTATCCAGGAAAGCACTGAGTGCCAATTCAGCCACTCTGTAACTTGCTGCACTGCATATGAATGGAACTAGGCAGTGTATTCAAGGATGTGGAGGATGCTTGTGTCGCATCTAGTGCTTCGTTGCAAAATTGATAGTGCAGGCAAATGACTTGATGATAATAATATGTTGTTTATAGGACACCAGAGGGAACTGGGGAGAAAACAAGCAACCCAGAGGCAGGACAGACGAGGTCTTAGTTCTTAACAGGCATTTTGATGTCCAATTGCTGTTTGTCTAAGTGGAGGCTGGGCACCGAGTATCAGTGTTCAGGATGGTTGCGCCTTCAGTTGCTCTGAAGATTCCCCTGCATCCCTTCTAAGTACTGTGTGGGCAGGCTCAAGGTGGACTAGCTCATTGAATTGCAGGGAGTACTGTAAATGATTGATGTTCACTGTGGTTTGGTCTTTTTCCACATCTTCAAAACCATACATGAAGTGGCCGTAATAGCAGTCACTGTAGATGTAAGCATATTGGAGTATGTGGAAGAAAACTCTGAGTGGACCTCGCGTATTTGGAGTAGAAATAGAAGTCATGGTTTTGTGCAGATAATTGCATAGTCATACCTCAAAATACGAGATTGTATGTTATCTTTGGCTTTTTAGCCTTGTGATATAAGTAGTTGCCTTCTTTTTTTAAAAGCAATGTGCAGTGGTAATGTTATCTGATGGAAAAAAAAGTGAATATTTAAATTCCCATCCTACATCTCAGGCTACAGACCATAAAAAATACGGTCAGTATTTCATTTTTTTCCTGTCAGCTCAGTTTGCTGTAGGGAGAGAGATGGCAGGTCTTTTGCTTTCCCATCCTTAGGAGCAAACGAAGAGCCGATAAAACCAGGTTTTATTTACTCCTGCTGTGGTTACTGCTCCTCTCCTCTTTTTCCTCTGGAGCTCATACTTAAAGAAACTCATTATGTAAACATGCCATGGTTTCAGCTACTGATGTCCCCTAATACCGCATTATAACTGTTCAGCAAAACAGTTCACCTCGTGGTTGTTCTGTGTACAATGAAAGTCCTCCTACACTTTGATTATTTAATATGAACCTGGCTTAATTTTTTAACAGAGAATCAGTTACCCGTAATACATTAGGTGATTTTATCCCTTTTTTGTCTTTGATCCAAATCCCCTTTCCTGCCCTGTTTTTCCCTTATGCTTCTGCCCACGGTAAATAGAACCATAGCTATCCTCTAAATTAGAAAGAGAACATGATTTATTTGTTCCATCCATTTTATATTCCTGTGGAATATAAGTCTACCAGTGTAAACTGTGCTGTGCTCTTCAGGCATTTCCCCAGATCTGTGGTAGAGTAAGCATCACGAAAAGAGTATATGGAAATAGAGGGAGTACAGAGGAAACGGGACTATGAGTAGACAGGATGTAACTGCATTAGACATTAGTTCATGCATAGTGGATGGCACCAAACCAGTCTTAAAAATTAACAACAGGGGAAATGGCTTATCTACTTAGCCTCCTCAGTATTGTTTTTAGTTTTCTCCTGCAAGAATCATGGCATTGAGCTTTAGAAAACATCATAACATTGTTGTCTCCTCCACTGAAGCTGGCATAAAAGCAAATGCATCATATTACAATTTTTCCTCTATACTATTGCTATTTAAAGCACTGTCAGGCTTTTCCAAATCCTTAAAAGGCTTTTTCAGTGCTGTCGTTACTGTGTAGTTTCTTCTTTTGGCCCACATATTGTACAATGAAGCATAAAGATTAAGGCCCACACCCTGGTATTATGTTCATTTTCATGTCTTCATGACTGAATCAAATACCAGCCCTGATTTTTCATGGGGTGAGGTACACTCATTGAACTTTAAACTGATTCTCTGATTATTGCATCACTAGGGCAAATTCTCTGAAGATTTAAAAAAAAAAAAATTAAAAATATCCCCTGACCTATAATCCGTACGTCTCCCCAAAGTAAATGCATATAAGTCTGAAGCATGTTCTACATCAGCAGTGCGATACTCCACTCTCAGAGTTGCATCAAACATGAGGAAGGTGTGATTTGTGCTAAGATGCTCTCAACTTTCAGTATGCTTATTGAAGAATTTTTTTTCACTGGTGTGATGATGCAGGCATAAAAGAGAGGATGCCATGTACCACAGTGGGATTTTGATTGTATTAATGATACCCAAGTTAATGCTGTAAATTAAGAATTAAATATGAAGACCTGGAAGAATAAATTTCGTGTTTTACTCACTGAATTTTTAGCAATCTTTAGTCTGCTAAAGTTCTTGGTTTGCAATCCTTGCTGAGAATGACTTGATTTTTTGAGACTAACTGCAGTGAACAGTAAGCAAGAAATGGTCAGAGTTTATTCTGGAGGCCATTCCCATAGCTAATCCAAAATGGCTAGTGAATGTGGGAGAGATTTTTACCAATAATAGATATTTTTAGTAAAGCTTATTCATCTACTAACTCTCTACACTAAAATTCAGCTGAAGGAATCCAAGTCACATATGTCTTGTCAAAGTAAAAGAATATGCTAAATATGCCTTAGAAGTAATATCTTGCTTGTGCAGCATAACATGTTTTTTGCAGAAGTATGTTTTTGGATTGAGTCCTTTGCTGCTCCTTTATTTTGAAAATGTCAAATTTATAAAGAGAGAAGCAAACAATCCAAGTTGATGTAGTTTATAAAAATGAGTGAATAGGATAAGTCTTTTGATAGCTCATTTACTCAACCTCTTCTAATGGAGACCAAAACAATAGTGCCATTTTGTACTTGCCTTGAAAATAAATGTGTGTAAATGTGTGAAATGACTGTGATAAAGTTTAATGTTAAAATAACTTCAGCTGATGATTAAGTAGGTATTTTTTTGTGCTAAAGAGAAAATGTAATACTAAACAGAAATTTGGGGGTTGTCCACCATCTTGATACTTGTAGCTTTATTTGAAGTGTTTAGTTATATGAAAGATATTTGAATGGAATCGATAACTTCTTCTTTTATATGTCTGGGAGGAGTTAAGGGTTATACTAACCTTCTTAGTTCATCCCAATTCCAGTGAAGATAAACAAAAATGTTGACATTTAACTCACAAAAAAAGGACTGGGAGTTGTTTTGTTGTTTGGCGATTTTTTTTTCCATTTCAGATTACAGAAGGTGAGTTAGAAATATTGTCTGTCAGCAGTTGGATGTTCTACTCTTGGAAAACTGAATCCATGAACTTTTATGGACAAAAATCTCTGGTCAGAGGGTAGATAGGAGGAGGATTGAGATTGCTTGAAAATGGATAGTCAGGCTTTCTTCACTGGTTGTTTATTTCTGCTGAATGACATGTCAAATCTCATGGAGTCTATTGAGATGCATCTCTGGATACTGGAATATCTTCAAATGCCTTTAAAAATAAGCCTAATTATCTGCTGCCGTCCTACAAATGGCTTGCAACTGGTATTTTCAGCTCAGGTTTTCATGCTGTTAACAGTGGTGCTCTGCTCTTGCTTCACAGTGGCATTATGCCAGTGTAATACCACTGCCATGGATTTACTGTATAGTAGTATGAACAGAATTATGTTTCTTGAAGTTGAATTAATCTTTAGATATTTTAGATATTTTAATTATTTCTTAATTTTATTTCCAAACGTGCAAAAAGAGAGAGTAAAAATATGGAAGAGATAGCAAGAAGCCTACTACATAAGCTATGCTAGAAGTACATTATAGATCAGAATGAATGGGTATGTTTCATTACAAGACAAGTATCTTTCAAAGCATGAATAATCTAACATGTTGTTCACAAATTTCTGTGGGTGTTCTGTGCATTTTACTCACATATGTCGTAAACCTTACGTACATGCAGTAATTAGAAGAAGCTGCAAACAGGAACTAGTAAAATTTAGAGAAGTGTGGAACTAGACAGGTATTCACTTGCTAGTGTGAAATCTGGCTTCTGAGACATCTGACTCTTTTGATAAGGGTTCTGTCTGTGCAGCTGGCTTCTTGGAAGCATCCTTTTACAGAATGAATCAAATGGTGCTGCTTAGGTCATTGCTACCTATAGCCCTTAACTTGCCACCTCACAGTTTAAAATGGTTTGCTTTCACAGTGATACAATATCATAATTATTTTATCAGGTAAAAATCAGTAATTGTTCAAGCTCTGTGAGCTCTGATTCCACTTGAATTCAGGGAATATTTTACCATTGATTTTTCAACAGGAATAGTTATTGTTGCACTTATTCCAGATTCATATATTAATAGTGGAAAGGAGGATTTTGCCCAGTTGGGAAATAATGGGTGCCCTTGCCAGAGCTAGTGCCCTGTGCACACATGAAGCAAAATATTAACATTAGGGATATTGGGATAACTCTGAAATGATTGTAAATGTAATTAATAAACTGCAGTTATTGGTGTTGATTTGCATTTATGTAGATATTGATGATTGCTGTGGCAAATAAAGTCAACTTTTAAAACAGCTCCTAAAATTTTTTTTATTCTTCCAGCATTTACAATCTATTTACAAGGCTTTTCTTTCTTTTTTTTTTTCTCTTTTCCATGTACAGGTAGTGGCCCAATTTTGGATCCAGACGTTTATGGTATATATTTGATTTCCTTTTTCCTTTCTTTTAATAATAGAAATGAAGGAACTGAAACCATTAAAAGTTCCAATGTTAGTTAAATTGAAATGTCACATAGAATACCACAGTTCTAAAAGGTACTTTGTGTTTTTGGTTCTCCTGACTTGTATTTAACATATGTGATGACAATATGATGTTTTACTTACTGTGCTGCTTTTGATTCTCATTAGGAGAAGCGTAAATCCGTGGATACAAGTGGGTGCAGTTGATCCTGTAGGATGACAGCTGTGTGATGTAGCTCACAGACATGAGATTTTGTGAACCTTTTGGAGGCATTTATTGGAGGAAAGAGTTCATGATTTCTCTTTATACAACTTAATTTATTTTTTCAGGGTTGATTCCATACTTGTTTTGCCTCCAAAAATGTACCCCTAAATCCCACTTAGAAATGAAGTTGGCACAAAGAAGTTTTCCTGTAGCCAATTTATTTTGCTCTGTCTGCTCATTTGTACCTTCCCTTAATCTCTCTTGCATAAGCAGACCATCAATTCAGTGGTAGTTGAGTGTGTGCCAGGAGATTTGATGGCACAGTGTTCACATTAGTTTTTTAGTTAGGCAAAATGTACCAAGTGAAAGCCAGTGTGCACTGAAATAGAAGCTGCAGCATGAAAAGCAACTGTCTAGTTTTTAAAAATATTTCTGGTATACTTCTGGTGAGTAGAAAAGTTCATCTTAACCAACATACCCAAACAGCTTGAAGCTGGATCCTGTTTGGAGTACTTGGATGAAATGGCCCATGACTCAAGTTACCTAAAACTGATCTAAATGTTATTGCTTTGATTCCATTCTATGTCATTAAACTTTAGCAAATGTGCAATTGAAGCATCAATTTGACTTCAAATACTTAGAAACTCCAAAGGACAGCTTTCCCTCCCTCTCTTTCAAATTTTTTTTTTTTTTGAGGAAGACGAGGGAGAGTTGGGAATTGGAAAGTGGTGATGGTTTGCACAATTTCTTCATGTATTGTATTATATATGCTGTATGCATGAAGATTTCGGTTCTGAGCTTTTTGTCAAGATCCTGATGCCTGTGTACGGCTTTAGCCATGTGAGTGTTGTGCTTCAACTGACTTGGGTGTGTTTCTGCTGAGATATGTGCTCCAAGTTTTGCTAGCAGATCACAGCCCGGAAGGCCCAGTCCTGCTGAAGGAAGTCTTCCTCTTTATCCCTGGCTGTTCTCCCTGCTGTTTGCAACTGCTGTCCTTGTGATGTGAGGCGATTTACAAATGTGTTTGTTAAGTATTTTGAACATACAACAGAAATCAGAAGATCTGCTGAGGTCACGTCAGGCTGCATGACATTGAGTTTGCAGAGGGGAGTCCTGCCCGCATGGGGCACTGCCTGCTGCAAGCATGAACAGTCGCTTGTGCCTCTAGCTCACCTCTGTGGCACCTCTCAGAAAAGGCAAGGAGGGAATGCTGTCCTGACACTGCCTGGGAAGTAACGGAGAGGAATAAAGTGACTCATAAGGGTCTGAGCAGGAAATTGAGTGCAAAGACATCTCCTTTGGCTCTGAGTTAATATTTTGGTGCCACAATGCCTCTTCTAATGTGGTTGTGAGCATGAGGGAGACGACCTGCCCCATATCTGCCAAACCCTGGAATGGCTGTGCAGTGACCCCTCCAGTGCTGCTGTGACTGTGCTGTTGTGTCTATCCCAGCCGCTATGCACCTTGTTTGTGAAATGGCTGTAAAATACTAGCCAGCATCAGCTGCGATTCACCACAGCTGTTGAAGACACTGTTATAGTCACTGGTGTCTGTGTGAGCACCAGAGAACCTGGCCCTAAAGCAATATGAGCCTTATCTAGCATGAGTCAAGAGGCGTGACCCTGTCTGTAAGAGTACTCAGTGTCTATGTCAGGATTTCATAGTGAAATGAGCAGGAATTTGTTTAAGTCCGGTTTGGGCTGGATAGCTGTCATGTGTATTTTCCTTGCCTGACTCACCCATTTCAAGGGGCTTTGAAGATCTGGCAATACCTCAAATGCACATGATTCACAGTTAGACAGCAAGCAATGTCAGCACACCACCAGTATACCATTGCAGCCTACCTTAGCTCTTGCCCATTTTAATACAAAAGTGCATTCAGAGGATTCACAGACCAGATCTGAAACACTCTGTGGTTCTCGTTAGATGTCCAGGGTGTGATTTCCAGTAGGTTAGAACAGACCTTAGTATATATAGAACTACAAATAACATCACCTGTTATTTACAGGTGAAATTGAGACCAAAGAATTTGCTTCTTCAAAGTTTGTTTTACAGAGTCAGAGCAGCAAAGACTCTAAATATTTGTTTTGTATGTTAATCTTATAAAACTATGATAAAGACAGGGGTGGCCAAAACCATCTTTTTGAAAATTTTCCCAGCTAAGTGTAAAGGAAGCCCAATTATTTTAGGCTGGAGTACTTGTTATAAAGTTGGCTTGGCTTGCAAATAATGAAGTAGAAGTCTCCTAATCTGCTCTGGCAAAGCATATACTCATGGTGGCAGATGGTCTGCACAGCACCTTGTCTGAAAGTCCAGGCTGCTTGTGCAGGTGAGCCATTCAGTCAGGGATTGTGCTACCTGGATAGCATGGAGTGCTGTTCGTTCTCCTGTTGCTGCTGCTCTAACCTTGCTGCATGGTAAGCTACACACATAGAGATCCAGTGCAGAGTTGGAGAATTCAAATGGTAAAAAATCAGGAAATTAATTTTTTTTTCTCTTGAAAGAGATTTCTCTTGTATATTTAATATGTATTTTGGCTTGAAAGAGTCCTGTCCTTTGGCATGCACAGTTTAGAGCCAAAATAGACTATGTGAGTTGTTTAGATATCCTGACTGTGCTGACTGTAGCACTGGTGCCAGAGGTAGCTGACAGCTTCCTGTACCAAAAAAAATATCTGCAGCCTGCAAGTGCTTTGCAGAAAGCAAATGTGTCCTTGCATGCCTGAAGATCAAAAGCCCAGTGCAACTTCTTGCTAGCACTGCCAGCAGATCTCTCCAGACTGGCCTTGGGAGCAAAAGGAGAACACTGCTGAGGTGCAGCCCTCCCTGTGCTTGCTCAGCGGGAGCTCCATGCTCAGAAATGCTCCTGCCTCTGTAGTTAGCAAGAGCTTTTTCAAATTCACATTTAAGATTTCATGTGCAGGCTTATGGCACTGATTTTAATCAAAACATGTAAAGAAATACCCATTTAATGGCAAACTTAAATTACAATGCTGGAGGTGTATTTTATAATAGATACAGTTATTGCCCTTTGTTTCTTTCATCTGAATACATTACAGTCATGAAATTAAAATGTTATGTGTGTTTCCAGATGTAATAATAAAGTAAATGAATTTTAAAATTTTATTTTAATCCATGTTTCTCTTAACTTCACATATCTAAATATTTGATTGTTTTTCTCTTATTTGAATAATTTTGTCTGGAAATAATGCACTGCAAATACCTGTGTTTTATTTTGAAGATTTTATAAATAATTGAGCCATGATAGTTTTTTGTATGGAATAGTTCTGGTTTTGCCCCTGCAGCCTTGTCAGTGGAATTATTTTGGTAAATCAATCAAATTTCTTAATACCATGTCAGACACTTTAATTTTTAAAGGCTTATTTGTATGATAGCAATGCTAAACTGTAACCTCTGTGCATAAAACATGGGTTTTTAAAATTATTTATTAAACAAAAGAAAACAGCTATTTCACATTTTATATTAGTAAAATAGCTTGAAATCCATCTGCCAAGTTCCTCTCAGTGAAACAAAAGTGCTCAAGCTAATTTCTAAGACTGTCCTATATTTGACTGAATACAAGGCTGGTGAAGTTCAGTGTAGAGGGCAGTCTTTCATTTTTAATGGGAAGTCAGGAGCACATAAAAATAGCTCTATGGATGGAGTTCTCATTTAACTCTAGTGTTTCCAGTAGGAATACACATTATTATGTAGATTGCTTCTATTTTTATGTTTGCCAGTCACAGCACATTTGTTCAATTACAGGCCATAGTGATTTCCACAAAACACTCCAGGTTTATTAGCAATTACAAGTTGTGTCCAAAGAGCTCAAATTCCCAAAGTTGTTAGTGGTCTTACCACCTTACAGAGCAGAAATAATAAAGAGAACCATTTCTCTGTCAAAGTTATGAAATTATAAAAGCAACCTTTTTTTCTTTCTTAAGAGTATGAAACTACACCTAATGATCTCGGAGATGCCACAAATAACAGTAATCAAATCACTTCGACAGATGTTTCCAACAAAGAGAATGAAGATAGCATCACTGTAAGTATATGCATTGTTTCCTCATCTGTGATTTTTGTGGACTTTCTGGCTATACAACTTACAAAATGCAGACAGTGTAATAGGGCTCTAACCTATCAGGAAACTGTAGCTATTACTGTGTTGTGATCAAAACTCGGGGAAAAAAAAGGACAAAAAGTAAAATCAGTGATCCCCACTTTTGTCCTTCCCCTCATTAGTTTTAAATGAGTGAATAACTTTCCAATCCAAGTAAAACCACTGTTTTGTGTCTTGCTTTTTTGAACAACTTAACTGTCATTGTTTTAGCCTAAAACCTTGCATCTAATTTTTAGTCAAGGAGAGCAAATCTTCATTTTCAAAACAGAGACATCCAAGGTAATTTGAAGATTGTTGTTTGAATACCTACCTTGGAGTCACCTCTGCCTTAGAAAGGTGATGGCTGCAATGATTTTTCAAAATCTAATTGTGGTTTTAAAACATGATTTCATGTAGGTTTTTTATTAAATGGTTTGTAATAGATTTTAGTACAAGTGGCTGACCTCTTCGGCCTCCTCCTTTGCTGCCTTCCCTCATGCTCTCCTGAAGTGAAATGTTGGAAACTGATAATGGGTTACCAGCCTGGTTGACATTGCAACCTTTCTCTGTCAGTGACTGTAAAGCAGCAAGCAGTGGAGAGTGTGCATTCACGAAACAGAGAGTAGATGGTGAGTTGGAACACGGTCCTAAAAATTGGGAGGATCCAAGACAATCTTGTCTGATCTGATAATGGAGTCATTGAACTGCTGAGGTGGTTAAAGGTGGGACCTGTGAAAGTCCTCTGGTCCAAGCTCCCCTGATTAAAGCAGGGCCAGTATGGTTCCTTATGGCTGTGTCTTCTTTGATTTTGGTATCTCCAGCAATGGAACCTTTACAGCCGCTCCAAGTAATTTGTACAAGCATTCAACCATTCCCACAGTAAATCTTTTTTCTATGTGCTTTTCTTATGTGTTTTCTTGTAACACGCCACTCTGCTGGAAGGGAAGAGGGTGATGTACACTCCCTCCCACCTGCCTTGAATGTGTAGGGTGTTGAAAAAGTTGTTCTCATAAGTGTCTGAATCTCTGTTCTCTGCAGAATAGAAGAAACCTCAACAAGTGTCTGTTTTCTGTTCTCCTTGATCTGAGTGCAAATGTTTCCCAATTGAAATGAATCTCTTTTCATAACTGGATTAATCTGAATGTATGCTGGGTGTCTTTGAAGACACAAGAACAAAACAGGTCTGTTTGTGTCCTCCTCTTTCTTTTAGGTGTACGTTGTGGTGGGAATTGCAGCACTGGTGTGCACTGGCTTAGTAATAACCCTCATTATTCTGAAGTTTGGAAGACACTCTAAGTTTGGGATGAAAGGTAAGCAGGGTTGGTTTTTATACCTTCCAAAATTATTGTGGGTTGTCTCTACAGCTGAGACTGTAGACTGCTGCACTGGGAACAGTCGAAACAACTGCATTGAATGCCACCACATTTATTATTTTGTTTATTCATCAGGTAAGTAAGGGCAAAGGTAGATGTAGACAGAGTGTAGAATTTTGGATCGAACATTTCTTCTTCTGTTTTCTTCTTAGGATAAGTACCATTTCTGTACCTTTTGCTGGTAAGCCCCCTGAGACACTTCATGGAGTGAAATATATTTCAAGTCAGCGTAGGTAGGAAGAAGATAGGAAATGAAATTTATTCTATTGCAAGTTTGATTATAAGAGTTTGATGAGAATCTCTGCTGTATGTAAGAGGTCCTTTAGACAATATTACAATGTCCTATTAAGGTGATTGAAGGGAAAACAATGAAGAGTGGAAGGTGCATTTGCAGTGGATCCTGTCATACTGGTGCTTTCTGGCAGATGCATTTTCATGTGCTTCTTGGGAAGTAGCATCTGGAGAGAGTCGCAAGTACTCATATCCCTGTGGAAGGGGGAAATCTCAGCCCTTCATTTATTCATTCATTTATTTTACAGCCAGATGGAGGTATGTGTAACACAGAGGTAACTGCAACAACTCTGTTACCATATTCTTTTACTGGTATCATCATTTTTTGTCTGATGATGTGGGTGAAATTGTATTAAAAAAAAAAAAGATAAGAAAAAAGAAATTTAAAAAACCCACTTGCTATCTTGTTGAGGGACCTAGAAGATGCTAGGAGATGACCACTTGTTCTTAAGATACGTAGATGAGGGTCTCTGGAGAACATGGTAAGTAATCTTTTGGTAGGCTCCTATTAATCTCCTATCCTTCTTCTCAAATGTGCTTATGACACAGTACCACTTGGATGTATATTTTGGTGACTTTTACATGCTCTTTATAAGTACTCTTTCCAGAGATACCTACTCTATATTTTGTGTTCCTGTATTCTGTTTAGGGTAGATGGAACAAATGAGATTTAAGCAGAATAGAAATGTGGTTGGTGTAGATCACTGCTGGGATGGTAATCTTGTCTCTCACCACCTGATACGACAGCGTCTGCTGTTTGGGGGAGCATTAGAAAATAACAATTGTGAAATATCGTGAATTGCAACATGAAGTCAGCAGGACAGAGCTGCCAGGTTTGGCAGAAGGCTAGTCTGTGACTGAACAACAGTTCAACATAAATTTTATTTCTGTTCAAGGCTTTCTGAATTGCATTTAGAGAGCTGAAGTAGGTGGAAGCTGATTGAGAGAAATAGTGAGAATTGTTTGATGTTAGCTCTTTAAAGCTGAATACTTGTTAGGTTTTTCAAAATATGCGTTAAATATTTCAGCGCAACCTTATTGAAGAAACTAGGAAGTAAACTCTACCCTGAGGGAGAATACACGAAGTTCTATTTTGTGTTGTAGTGTTAAGCTACCTTCCAGGAAATTACTTGTTTTTCAGTATCTTCAGATGCAGTTCTCACAAAAATAGTGCTCTTGTTTATCAGTAATTTCGACCTGAGTAGTTCTTTGTTGCAAAATTGTCCATGTAGATCCTATTTTAGTAAGAATATAATTTCATGGAAATAACACATGAAATTACAAAAAGGCAGAACCTCATATATGTCGTTTATTTTATTTTTAATGATGAAGTGTCACCGTGAGTTACAAGTAACTCTTGAATCCTTCATTAGGAAGGAGTGACTTTCATTTGTCCCTTAAGTGGACCTCAAACTTCTCCAAAGCATGCATTCATACCTCAGCTTTATCATCTGGATCTATCCATAGTCCAAAGACACAGAAATATTCTCTCCCTTTATCATTATCAGTGTTACTGTATTTATATTAAAGCAATATTTAAAGTCTTGATTTTAGATATATATAGATATGTAATACCCACACCAAGAAGAAAATATTGCCTGCTCTGAAAAGCCCGCAGTGTAAGTATATGTTGCGAATTGATGTATGAAAATAGACAACCTGATATATTTGAACGTGAGGAAAATAATGTGAAAATAATGAGAAGGGTTTTTTTTTCAGTCAGTATTGATCAATACATTGAAATGTGTATCTTGGAATTTGTGAACAAAAAGGTCAAGCCAACTGAGAACTTCTTGAGGCATTTGCGTTTTAATTCAGTGACAGCAAAATTAATCCAACTTTGTATACAGAAAATGTGCTATAGTGGTAGTTTAATAAACAGTCTCAGTAGGGAAATAGTTAATAGAAGGAGTTAAATAGCCAGATTTCCATGAAAAATATTTATAAAACAAGATTTAATAATCCTCTCCAAAATTAATTATCATTTTGCATTCATAAGAAGTAACTTCTTGAGTAACATCAGGCAGAAATGCACAAAAGACTATGCTCCTTTTTTCTGTTACTTTCTGAGAACACAACACAATCACCTCAGACACCCTGTCATTTGATGTCTACCCACCCTTCTTCAGCAAGCAGTTTGGAAAAAACAAAATAGTCACTCAGTAACTGGAGCAATCAAACTGGCATCAATGATGTTTTTCATGTAACCATGTATATGGGAAAAGATTCCACTGAAAATCAGAAAAAGAAATGTGTATATAGACTAGCAGCACTGTGTGTCCTGTAGGAAATATCTTTATATAAAGGATGACATTTTCATCTCATTTGGGTTCAGAGCTGGCATCTGCAGATTCTGTAGACATTGTTTTATGCCTTCTGCTTTTAAATGCCAGTTTATCCCATCTTTCACATGGGCATCATCTGCCCACTTATTAGACTGTGTCTTTGCTGAGTTCTGCTGTACTTAAAGAGCTTGAGCATGGTTGGAGTGTGGGACTGACAGTGACAGAGCCCACAGAAAGGGACGTGGAGCAGGGAGTTAGTTGTGTCTGAGCTGTGGCTGTGTAAGAGCCACCCCTACCTGGAAGCCCTGCATGTGCTGAGGAGCTGCTGAGCCTGCCACAGAGCTCAGCCCTGATCTCTTCTTTCCAGTACTATGTGGAGCAGAAAAGTGCCCAGTCTATGTGTTAGGGAACACCATATCCTCTGGGAACTTCCAGTTCTTTGGCACTATTGATCAATCTCTTACCAGGATCTGTTGAAAAGTTGTATAAAAATAAATTACCCTCTATTTTTACCTTTCTCTGTTCATTTGGTATATCTCAGGTAAGAGGATAACTTGGGATATGTTCATTTTACTCGGTTACCTTTCCAAACTGTAGTAATAGAGTGTTTTTAGAGGCAAGGAGGACAAGCAAAGCACTCAGAAACATTTTGTTTGGGATACTCTACATTCTGGTTGAAGTTGGATTGTTCTATGTGAAGAGGTTGTATTAATTCTTGCCTTAATTCTTTTTCCTCTGTCTTTTAGAGCTAGAGGAGATAGCAGTTTCTGATGATTGACTTTGGGAACAGTATTAGTACAGAACAGATCTGTGGTCTGTGCTAGAAGAGACTTAAAATAGGGTTAGTACAAAAAACTCTCATGTGCTAGACTTCCAGTCTTCTATTGCAAAATTCATCAGAATAGCTGGTGAAACATAATTCTCTATTTCACTGCTTGTGTACATTTAAAACACCTTCTTATACAGGGTCTGGTGACAACAGCTTTGTATGAGAAGCTGCTTTGGTTGCTTGAATCTGGAGGTGAGGTTTTTAGACCCTTGCAAGATGCTGTGGCATAAGTGGTGAAAGCTTCAGTTAATTTCGTACATGCATTTGTTAAGACTTGTGGGTTGCTCTTACGAAACACCTTGGCTTGCTTTCTTGCTTGCTTGCTGTGGGATGTGAAAGTGCTTATGGTGGGAATTCACTGGTGGCTGCCAAGACAGCTCTTACCATTTTGTGTTTATTTCTGACTCCATCTAACCAGCTTATGAAACTGAAAAATAACAAGGAAACTGGAGTAGAGAGGGCAAGGGAACATTTGTGAACTCCCTGAGAGGATTTGTGGAAGAGTAATTCTAGTCCTGTTTTATTCTGCTTTCCATGTTGAATAATGATGTAAGTAATCAAGTGGTATGTAGCATAACCAGCCCAATACACAGTTTGCAAATGTTAATCATGCTACTAAGCATGAGGGATGTATGGAGGAAACTGATGGAAGATAAATTAGTGGATAAACTTCGAAATAGCATTGTTCAGTTAAAAGGATGAAAGCATTTTTGTTTATATCGACTGTTCCTATTCCAGTGACAAGACAATATTCTTAGTAATCCTTCCTTCCTAGGGAATCTGAAGGTAGATAGTCATGGGCAAGAATATTATTACAGCAGCTTGACTGATAAATAGACTTTGTGTAGGTTTTACCAAAATCAGAAAGAGAAGCCACTCCTACCCAAAGCAGCGCCTCCTGTCTTTTAAGAAGTTGACAAATAGAACCTGATAGAAACAGAGGGAAACATGTATGTACTTAACCCACATGAGGTGAGATGAGGCTTTTTTTTCTGTGTTTGTATGAAGTTTCTGTCAGTGCTTTGAGCTGTGTGCAGTAAAGCAAAGATAAGGGAACAAACAGTCTGAAATTCCCATTGTACTCAGGCAATTCCAGCTATCTTCTCATGTCTGTGGGCTTGTATGTCATGCTTTGAAAGTTGCTTCTCCTTCCTCAAGCACTCTATGAACTGCCTTCTGTGTCTAAACACGTCCTGACTATGAATTCTTTACCCTGTTCAAAGTCGTGCAAGTCTGTGCAGCTCAGGGTACAGAAATTTACCTTTCTGTGGTCAGGTAATGAGATTGTGTGGTTGATTTAAGAGAGAAAACAGTGTCTCATTTAGGACAAACACCCCAAAATACTACCTTTCCTACAAGTCCTTGCTAACTGTTGTCTTTTTTGAGTATAAGTTTAAAATTTGGACTGGCAATGAGGGTGCTGTTCTCTTCCATCAAGCTGATTAAAAGTTAGGAACACACCCATGGATTTTGCCTGCCAAAGTCAGAACAGGGTATTTTCTCCTACTTCTTCATACCTTTTTCTCTCGAGTGATTTCTGTAACATTTGTGTTGGACCAAGAACATATTTTAAAAGGTTTAAAATAGAAGCACTAATAATTCCAACATGAGCACACTGATAGTTCAGGAGATCCTTTTCTTCTCAGTGTGTCACAATTCTCTGTATTGTGTTTGCTCATAACCTCCTGTAACATTTTGAGCTTTGATCCAAAAGACAGCACAGGGGAAGGCAGCTTGGAACTCACCTCGGTTGCAGGATATTTCTCAGTTGGATTACCGTATTTCAGTTTGGGTAGGAAACAGTGTACAAAAGCATGATAAGAATCTCCTTACAAAGCAGAGTTGTCATTCTGACACTATGACATAATATAATGACTGGCTTTAAGCTTCATTTACCCAAACAATCATATTTGCATGACTTTATCAAATGCAGACCAGGTGAAAGTAGAGTGCCTTACCATTCTGAGACTTTTGTATATTCCTTTGGCTTTAACTTTAGGGCTGTCAGGAGAAATCTTTTGTGTCTTGTGTGTAAGCATACAGCAAATGGTCATTGGTTTTTCTGCTTTAATGCATTTCCCTTGACTTCACCTTGTTGTCGGAGAGGGGCTGATTGCAAGAAAATTTAAAAAACCCTCTGCTTCATTCACATCGGTGATTGAAGAATTAGGATTTTGGAGTGTTTAGATGACTCTGAGTGGCTTGAAGTACTGATGTGGGAAAAGGGAGAGCTGTTATGTTTATTATTAACTCATGCATCACATGTCTTGCTTAAGCAATTGGGTTATTGCTTATAGAGTAGGAGAAAAGTGAAATGTAGTTAAAATAGAATGCTTATACTACTTTTCATTCTAAAGCAATTAAAAAATAAAAGCTGTGCATCTTTGATAAAGATCTGCAGTTTGACAAGTATGATCCAATGTTCAAATTGGTCTGCACTAAGCTAGTAGCAGTAATGGCTACTATTTTGCCTTTTCGGCCAAATTATTAAAAAGATCAAGTCTGTAGCGTGGGAACACGTTTACTGCTTGACTTCCAGCAAGTCAGTGAAACACTGAGCTTTTTGAGTTTCCATTTGCACCTATAGAAGTGATTTTGTGCTGTGTTGTACCTACTCAAATGCCAATTCTGTGGGTGTCGATCCTTTAATGTCTTTAGAACATTCCATTATTTAGTCAATGAGCAGAATATAAAAGAGGGATCAATTCATGTGAGTCAGTGTTGTAAGATCAGATGTAGAGAAAAATGAATGTGCTCAAATCTGCAGTATTTTTAGTGAGTTTACAATGTAAAGGCAATGATGATATCATCTGAACTACATACAAGGAGCTTTTTTTGTTGACACTGACGTTCCAGTCCCTGCAATCATGGGCTGTCTGTCAGATTGCCTGTCTTAGGTGCATGACTTGTTAATGGGACAGTAATGCTGCTTTACCACATGAACATTTGGAAGATAGAGTTAATGCTTCTAAGTACCTTACACTTTGAAGAAGCAAATTGCTATAAGTACTTCAAAGAATGAGAGTTTGTATTAACTGATCTGTGAAGGTAATTTTGTGTAAAGGATTTTACAAAGATCTTAAAATATTTAAACCACTATTCTCTTGTGTTTCAATATAAAAGAGCATTGTTTCTTAAAGCACTGGTTTGGGTTTGTGTCACCACATCAAAGCATGCTGTTAGACATTATTTTAGAGGTCCATTGTTTTTATTTATATAAAATTTGATCTCTAGGTCTCAGATGTCTGTTTTGTTCGGCTATTAGTTTTCCTTAGTCCAGTCCTAAAGTGCAAGATAGAAGAGAGGAATGTAGCTCTTTCCGTAATAGGAACAAGCAAGTGGGTGATATGCCTTGTATGTAACACAGGATTTGTGAAGACAGCTCAAATCTGAACTGGGGAATTTTTAATGACACAGTGGTGCATTTGACTCTGATCTGCTTTGGTCGCAAAATGTAAATTCAGTTGTAAGGATTGAAGGAGAAAAGGAGTTATTAACTTGTTTAGAGCTTTTAATGATTCAGACTTCTATGGTGGTATTATTAACACGGATAATATTAACAAAGGTAAATTATCTGAGACCTCATGTCCATTACTTGTAAAAAAAAGGAAAATTAGTGTAAATTAGTACCTGTTGTATCTCATTCCCCCTCCCCCTAAAAGATACAAGTGGGGATGGGATGAAGGCATATGCAGGAAGTGAAATGGAGAACAGGGGAGATGCTGAGTAGAAGACAGCTTAGAGATGAAATGCCAAGAGATTGAAGAGAAGGCTATAAATGAATGAAGCAGAAATGAGGAGAGCGGAAAATCATGGTTGCTAAGGCTCTACCTTGGTATGGGCTGAGGCGCACAGAAATAGCAGAGCTCTTAGATCAAGGTAGTGATGGAATAAAAGAGACAATGCTAGAAGTGTAAACTGTAGATTCCAAAGCCCATGTTCAGTCTACATCTACATCTGCTTCACGGGTCTTTATTTTATAACTACAGTTTCTCCTTTAGTTTTTTGCATTCAAAGGGGGAATAATCATCTGCTTTTATATTAAATTTTTGCCCATATGCAGGTCATGATGTTTTGGGAATGTATTACTTTGTGAGGGCAAATTGTGGTTTAGTCCATGGAGAGTTTTAGAAAGAAATGAGATGGGATATAGGAGGAAACAAGAGAATGAGAGAAATGAAAAGTGGAGAGAAAGTAGATCATGATAATGGTAAGTTTATGTGTGATCAGTGAGAAGAAGTAATCAGATGAAATAGAAATCAGAGAATCAGAAAGAAAATGACCAAAGAATAACAAAGCTGGCCTATTTTAATTCTATCTATCTATCTATCTACCTGTCTATCTATCTATCTATCTATCTATCTATCTATCTATCTATCTAATCTGTCTGTCTGTCAGTCTGTCTGTCTCTCTGTCCATTTTTGAGTGACCCCAGTACTCCAATGATTTAAGCACCATTTACTACAAAGTACGTATGTGCTTTGTTTTGATCACCCTTTGAGGAAGAGTCAAGGCTAGGCACAATGCTAGAAAACTTGATGCTAAAGACCAAGCAGTTCTTAAACACTCTTGATTGGAACATGAATAGTAGATAAATAGAAGGTATTCTTGGTAGGGATGAGGTCCATTGTATGATCTCCAGTTAGGAAAAAGCCTAATATGGAAGTGACTGCCAGCAGAAGCTTCTCCTGGAGGCTGGGCCAGCTTGCACTGGCTTTCCACAGAATGGTTGAGGCTGACAGGCACTCTGTGAGTGTCTGGTCCCACACTCTGCACGAAAGCAGGGTGAGCTGGTGATGTTCATGTTGTGTCTTCTTTCAGAATTAATAAGGACTGCTGTAAAGCCGTTGCTGTAGCAATGCTGTTGCATTTTAGGAAGAAATTAGGAGGTACAAAAATTTCGAGGAATTAAGAAAAATCAAGACAAAGGGAGCCAAGCTTCCTGAATATCTAGTAAAAGAAACACTTCACGTTTTACTTCAATTCTGGGCAAAAGTTCAAGTAAGATTTTATGATTTGAATGGATAGGTCATTTTCATATCTCTTTTTTCATGCACACACCCTGATGCATGTTTGTAATATCCCAGAATATCTGTAACCTGGGATCCTCATTGTATATGAGCTATTAATTCACTGCAGCCAGTGAATTCCCCAGAGTGTTCTCTTTGTGGGTAGCTGAACACACCTTTTCCAAGTGACTCACCACTCTTTTCAGTTCCTGTTTTCCTGGAGATACTGTACCTCCCCCAATGCTTCCTTACTGGTGCAATATTAGTATGCCTCTCTGCCTCACAGTGGCCAGTATTCCAGCCTTTCACATTTATGTAATAAATATATTAGGTTTATATTCAGTCCTCAGGCTGGATGATAATCCAGTGTAAGGACCAGAATAATGTATTACATATAATGACTTTTCCCCCCGTGTATGAATCATGAATGACATGGGAATTGTCTTAATTTTAAAAGAACCTCTTGTGCTGATGTCAAAGTCCATTTTATCTTGAAACCTGTTCTGTATCCTGCACAAAAATCAGAATTGCCTCTTTGAAGAAGAGTCTGTCATTCTTTCTGTTTTGTCGTCTGCTATGTTTAGTCCCATTCAGTGCTGTTTGCTTTACCGATAGCAGAAACCAGGAAGACTTGATGGCACTTCTAGTGTGGAAACCAGATTTAGGAAAACGAGATCTGTCTTTGAAATTAAAAAAAAAAAAAAAGAAAAAAGAAAAAAAGGTAATTTAGGGCAGGATTAAGAATCTTACTGATTTGCTCTGTTTGATTTTTTTAAACTCTTTAATAAAGAGGTCAGGGAAGGAGCAATGTAACAGGATCCTTTAGATTGGAGTAAGATGGGCAAACTATTTAATAACTATTATTTAGTCTGCATCAGTTTTATTCATGGTGTCAAAGGTTAATGCACTGTTCCTTCAACTGTCGGGCATGGTGGAATACCTTGGAGCACAAAGTGGGGTAATGTAAACATACAAGAAATTTTTATAAGAAGTCCTTCACCTTTTCCTGATAGATGACAAAATGTTTGGACTCACTGAAGGAGGGTAGGTTTAGATTAGATATTAGGATAAAGTTTTTTACTTTGTGGATGCTGAGGCACAGGAACAGGTTGCCCAGAGAAGTTCTGGATGCCTCATCCCTGGAAGTGTTCAAGGCCAGGTTGGATGGGGCTTTGAGCAGCCTGGTCTAGTACAAGGTTGCCCATGGCAAATGGTTGAAACTTGATGATATTTATGGTCCCTTCTGGTGCAAACCATTCTATGATTCTATTTGTCATGAAGTTTCACTTCTTGGCACTTTGGTCAATCAGTCATGACTGTAATACAGCGCTGGTATGTCTGACAACTCCGGCCTTTTCCCTCATAGCTATTTTGGGTTTTAAAGGCATCATTCTCATAAGTAAGAAGAGGATAGCTGGCAATTGTGGCACAATTCTGCACTGCCACAACTCTTCTACAGAGCATATGTGGAAGCATCTGCGGCTGGAGGGAGTCCATTTGTAACCATTTTGAGGAGTGCCTCTGTTCATGGATTTTCCTCCATGTTTGACAGAGCCAGCCCCAATGTGGAGACATGCCATGTATGGCCTTTAAAGTAGGAGAAATTTTAACTTTGGTTCTGGTACAGTAGATGGGAGTAATTCAAATGGGGAGAAAAACATTCCTTGAAAATCAGTGAATGGAGTTACGAGAACCCCTTTTTTTCAAGTGGGAGCTCTCAGGCATAGGAGCTGATCACCAAAGCTGAAATACTTGTTACCATATGTCTTCCAAGAGAGGCTTGTGCCCCTCTCAGAAAGTTGCATTTCTGTGACTTGTAGCAACAGGCAGCAATAGAAATGTACCTTGTTAAAACCTTCCTTCTTGCACAATAGTCTGAACCAGAATCTGGTGACATCCCTTGGTTTTTTTGGAGAGTACCATTGCAGTGTTCTTTCACACAACCTCTGAAGCTGCACTCTTATCTGTCCTCCTCCTGTGCCAAGTGGGGATATGTACTGTGAGCAGCCCATGTTTTCAGCCTACTTATAGCTCTGATGCAGTTGTGCATGATGTGCACAATATCTCATGCTCTAGTTGCTTGAATTAAAATTAAAACCTTCGAGTTAAAAGGTCAGATCCTGTTTTTGTGGCTACCACAAGCTACATAGTTCTGCCCATGGCCATCTTGGAGGTCTGTAAGCTCTCACAGCTGTCAGTCACTTTGAAGAGCAGCAGAGAGCCTCCCCTGTTAAATTTCTCTTTCAGTACTTCGGAGCTGGCTTGCCAGCTTGGCAGGTGTTGTAGCCGCTTCTCATGGTGCCTGGAGTTTGTTGCAGCTGCTCTTGCAGTGGCCTCTCCCAGTGTGCTCCAGGCAAACAGTAATGCAGACTGTTCTGCTGCTATCACAAGAAGTTATGCAGCCTGCCAGTGGCACAGTAAAGCCCAGGTGCTTTAAGAGTGTAGGTTGTGAGTCAGGTGGATGGCACAGGGCCCATTCCTGCTCAGCAGCTTTGAGTTTCAGTGATAGAGCTATTAAGCACATGCAATCTTTATAATTTGGTGTGGCAAAGGTGTTCTGGTATGTGCTTGCTCTTTACTAACACAGTCCCTCAGGCAGATGCTTTTGGCTCATGTCAGAGGCAGGGCAGTAGATGTTTCATTTGCTTGGACCAACGTGGTTGTTCTTGCATTCTGTGCTGCACAGAGGAAGGCTGACAAGGGAGGGAAACTTTCTGTTTATTAAGCACCCTGTTGTGTTGGTAAAAAAATATAAAATAAGTACTCATGGCTTTATTTTAGAAAAGTGATAGTTTGGAACATCTTATGGTTGGGGGGCAGTTTACCAGATAATCCATCCTGAAGGCAGAGGAACCAGAGGAAACGTTCTTCCTTTGACTCCCTGGCAAAGCAGGCCGTACCTAAGTCTTGGACATGGCATATTCTAGAGGTCCTGTGGCAAATACAAGAGGAACATGGTAGCAAACCAGCAGAGAAGATGAGGCATGTTTGTGCTTTCAGATTGTTGAGCCGTACTGTCTTGAGGCCATGGAGAGACTTGGATAATTTGCTTTTCCTTTTGGTGTGTTCAGACAGTTCCTCAGGGCAGAGTCTGCATATTCCTGCAGGGACTGGAAATGTCTGTCCAGTTGCATGGCTCAGGCCCCAGTGTGTCAAATTCGAGTAGTGAGAAGTTGATATTCCTGGGAGAAAGATGAGACTGTCTTTTTCTACCATCCCACTGGTGTTGCCTGTGGCAGCTCTGAGCTGAAAATTGTACCTTCCTGGTGCTAAGGGAAGAAGGATTCTGTGTGTTCACAGTCTTTATGCAATTGGCTGTGACCCATCCATGTTCTTTGAAAAATATTCATGCTACAATAGGCATTCACTATTAATCACAGCAATGTCACCTAGCATTTAAGTGATTAGGTTCTGCAGTGATGGTAATTTTCATAAACTTTAATTTACTCCCAGCAGTCAGGACAGTATTTTTACTAAGTGCAACCTATGCTTCTACAAGAATGAAGAATAAAGCTAGGCACTGTTCTCACTGACCGCCACTGTTAGTGCAAGGATGTTAATGTGCGGTTTTATGTACATCAGCTGGCCTTGGAACAGTGATCCCTGCCACTGAGCTCCCATACTCTGTGCACACCAAATTAATTTCTGTCATTTATTACTTGCTTTTTAAGTATAAGGCACAGAGCTTCTGAGGGTTTTCTAGTGTCCCTTTCAGCTGTCCTGAGTTCCAAGTTTACTTAAATTTTATTTAGGTATTTCAGAGCTAGCTAGTTAGGTACCCTGTCTTCTTCCAGCTCATTCCATTGTAGGTGGCCACTAATAACCTTTCTCCTCTGTTACAGTCCTGAAAATGCAAACAGGCTTGTGAGCAGTATTATGGAAATGCTTTAATTGAGATGATTTCTTACAGTTCAACAGCTTAGTCATGAATTTGTTTGCTTCAATATGAGGGGGAAAATTAAAAAAAACCCACAACCTCAGCTACAGTGACAGCTTCAAAATTCAGTGTCTGTTACCTAGCCAAAGAGACGTCTTGATGTTTAAATCTGAAATAGTATCCTTGCTAAGTGGGGGGATTTTTGAAAGAGGAGAAGGAACTAGGCTGCATAGAATGCATCATTTGTATCTAAAGATGTTGATATGGTTGTAGCATCCTTCATAAATTACCAAAAAAGGTCAGTGAGCCAGAATTTTTTTTACACTGTGGCCCATTATACTATTCTGCCAGTAAATGAGTGTAGATGGGAATCAGACTCATTTAGATTGACAGGGGTTAGCATTTCTTTGGGAAAAGAAGAGCTGCAGGCATAGGTCCTGCGGTTGGCTGTGTCAGCTTCCATGTGCATCTGGGGAAGTAACATGGGAAACTAAATCCTCCCAGAGAAAAGATGGAACTTAATCTTGGCCTTTAGCTCCTCAATTAACCTTGGCACTGTAACACTGGATTCTGGATGCGTGAGGCATCTTAGAGTGATTCTTAAGTAACTTCTTAAATAGGGGATGAAATATCAGTGTTTTGCTGTATTACTGCTTCCAAACAACACAGCAGGACTTAAGAAAAGGTAACAGAGACCCCAGGTAATAAGGTCTCTTCTGAACCTGCTCTGGGCAAGATATGAACCAGGACCAATTCTTCTCTATCTTAGCTATAAAAATTTTATGGAAGAGGGAGTTCAAGGAACTGAAATATCCGAGGGTGACCTTAGCTGCTCTTCAGACGCAGCTGACTGCATTGGCTGCTATGTGCATAAATCACAAAAGGTGCAGCAAGAAGTATTTTGCTGGTGCCAGTAAGAAAACTGCATGAGCCTTGTAGTAGATACAGCACAGGTTGTAGACTGAATGATGAATCGTTTTTATACAGACTGAAGGGTTCATGTACCTTCTTATTTATGGTCACGTGTGCTTGTTTTGGTGTATAGCCAGTTAGCTATAGGTAAATAAATATCTTCCTAAATGTAACACAGAATAGTTCACTGCTTCATTTAGCAGAACTTTATGGTTTTTATTTGTTCAGTATACTCATAGTTCAGTCACTTAAAACTCAATTTTTAAAATATTACATAGCTTCACTGCTTATGATTCACATTTTGAAATGTGTTTGCTGTTCTGTCACATTTGTCTTGTTTAATTTCACTTAAAAGTGGTTGCCAATAATGCAAAAGAGGTCTAAAAGATTATAGATCTAGGATGGAAGAATATGAAAAATGGACTTCACATGATTTTGCATGATTATTGCAAACAGAGCAAACAGATTCCGTTTTCCTTTTCTGCAGTATAATGTGTTGTAGTTCTTTGTGTAGACTTTCATCTGTCATGCACAGTAGTACATGTAGTTGGAGATTCCATGTACTAGCCTCATCTTGACTGCTACTTTGTGAAGAAAATTACATTTTCTCCTTTTTGAGACTGTCTGTAAGGAATTCAATGATTGTATTGTAAGCAAGTTTAGTGTGTGGCACTTTGGACTGAACAAATGGCTCTGAGCTGTGAATAATGCAAAACTCTCAGCACAGAAGCTGAATGATATGTTAAAGTAACAGGAAATAACTCTCATGGGTCAAGACTACACTGAGTAAGGTTTTGGGTGCACTCAAAGGAGACTATAGTCAGAAGACTAATAGTCCAAGAATAAGAGCAGGTGAACCTCCTGCAAATCATTTAGCACGAGAAACACAGTTAATAGTTTAAGGGGCAGATGGGATTACTTAAAAAAAAAAAAAAAAAAAAAAAGAGACAAGCTAGTTATAGAAGATGGACTAACTGAGAAGTGATGAAGAGAGTGAGAGAGGAGTGAAAATAAAGGCAAGGAAAAACAGAAGAGGAGGACTTAAGGCCCAAGTGAGACAACTAGAAGAGGTGTGCAGGTAGAGAATTTCTTAAGTTATGATGAGGAAAAGGAAAAATGTTGCTGTGTAACTAAAAGAAAGCAAGTCAAGAAGGTAAAAATCACATGCTTTTCCAATTTTGTGGTGGAAGGATTGATTATATTCTGAATAGAAAGAGAAGAGTGTGAAGGGACTAAGATAGGAGCCCAAAGCTGTGTAGGAGTTGCTGGGATTGAAGACACCATACCTGGTTGTGATGAAGAAGGCGGGACTAGCTTCAGTCCGTCGGAAGCATGAAGTCTATGTGGGGAAAGTCCTAACCAGGCTTTGAAAGCATGGTCCCCGATATCTTGGAGAAAAACAAGAAAGTCAGTGAGAAAGGGAGTAAAGAAAGGAATGAAAGTAAAAGAGAAAAACCGTGAGGGATAGGACTGAGAGCTGTGGAGAATATTATCTCTGATGAAATGAGAGAGAGGCCAGATGATGTATTCCAGAACAATGTAAGAGTTTTCTAGGTGAGGACAGTATTGGATATGCATCCTTCAGAAGTATTTTGCAAACATCGCCAGACTTAGTCCAGTCACCATGACTGGGGCCAGGAGCTGCTCTGAGCTCAGTAGCAGCAGAATGGAAGCTTGGGAAGCTAGCTCTTCTCTTGTATCTAGAGACTGCCAACCTGAAATGAAGCTTGTGCATTCAGAATTGTATGGTTGTGAAGCTGGTTTATTAGTGTGGAATTTGATACCAGCAGCTATCTATGTTTCAAAATAATATCATGGGGCTAGAGGAAGAAATCTGTGCTTCTGTTGTGAGCAGTGTCCTGCTGCTTAGTTATTAACAGTGTCCTGCAGTCACCTGTTTTTTGTGGTGTCCCTCACTGAATCTGCACAGTCATGAATTCCGATGCACATTTTAAAGAAAATCAAATGAAAAAGAAAGAAAAAATTAAAGTCTTTAACCTCCAACTTGAGACGCACAAAGGCCAGACCAGTGTCAATAAAGATCAGATAGAAATGTGCTTCTTTTGCTACAGCCAGTATAGGATCAAAAAGATAGGAAGACAAAAAAGCAAAGCTCTGTACGGTGGCATTCAGCCACAAGATTGGATGTGAATGTATCCAAGAATACAGTAACAAATGCAATCAGCAGCCAGACTTTCTCCAACTATTTCAATGAATAGAGTGAATTTCAGTGTGTACAATATGTACAATTAAAGTAATGAATGCAAAAAAATGAGGCCTCTCCCACCCACAATGCGCAAATCCTTGTGTATGCAGAAGCAGCTGATTAGAACTGTGGATCAGCTGCGTAAAATTAGAAGGATGGTTCCGTCATGGTGTTGAGTGCTGTGGGGTTCAGCCAGCAGTGACAGCAAATCTCTTTGTCCTAGCCTGTCCTATTGCATTTTCAGCACCGCAAACACCACTGATGGAAATAGGCGCTACCAGTCAATGCAGAATCAGCACTGTGATAGACTCCACAGATAGTAGATTTGTAACATGCATGGAAGGGGAAAATTTTGCCCTTGGGCTGTAAATGACTTATGCATAGGATTGTATGCAGATCATTCTTTGCAAACCATTACAGGTCCTCTCTGATGTTAGATGACTGTAGTAGTTATAGCCAAGGTTGTAACCTTTTTTACAGAGAAATGTTCCACTGCCTTTCATTCCTCCTTGATTTTGTATTAAAAGGGCCAGGGGGCTGAACACAATTGTGTAACCAAGGTGGGAAGGTTTTTAACTTTGAAATGTAATGGGAATGAGATATTTAATAATGGTCTTTTGATTTGGAATAGTCTTTTTCTGCTTTTATCAGAAATAATTAATTCATAGGTGTTATAGACCCTCAGATATGTCATTTAGACACTGTCCAATTCATGGCATTGAAATACCTCATTGTTCATTGCTTGCATCTTATGGAACAGACAGAGGTAGAGTGAAAATGTAAACTGAAAAATAACATTGTGAATGATTATTCTCTTCCTGTATAGCACTATGTAACGCCTGTTTTAAAGCTCTTGCTAAACTTACTGTGCAGTCACACAGCAGTTTTGTACTAACAGTGAAGACACATTAATTTCCGTCTTTGCTGTGGAGTAGGTTTGCCCATTTTCCTTCATGTGTTGTACTCATCTCTTTCCCTCTTACTTAATGAGTGTCCTTATCATTGCCAAGATCACTTATTTCTTATCTATGTTCTTTTAATATTTTTGTGTGTTTTTTTACTACCATACAAAAGTGTGTATTTCCATGGTGAGAGCAGCAGTGTTGTATTTCAGAGTTCAGGGCAAAAGGGATAATCTCCTTTTGAATGTGATTATTCCAGTATAGAATTTTTAAACATGTATATACTTGGTGTAAGATAATGGTTAACATTTTATCTTATGACGGTATTTCTATAATTATGAAGTAAAGAAACAGCAGTGTTATACTGTGCTGGGTTTTTATATCCTATTGCAATAGAAGGTACCTGAATCTAATTCCAGTAGTAGCAATTCCTGCCTTTGGCAACATTACCATATTATCCTTGGTAAAGATGGCATTTCTAGTCTCTATACAGTAGAAGTATCGGTAATTAAACAGGCAATTAAAGGGAGACTAATCACATGGGTATTTTGAAAGTAGCCAAATTCTCTCACATGTGAACTCACTGTCTTGGACAGCACTGAGCATTGTTTGTGCTGACACTGCCTGTATAATATAGATCTGTGTGACAGTGAGGGCAGAAGTCATCTCATTTATTCCTTCTTGTAGTGGATGACGAACAGAAAAGTCTTTTCATATTTGCACCTTGTTGGTTTTTGTTGAGCAGCATCTCTTTAAGAGGAAATGTCTGCAGTCAATGATCATTTGGCTATTGGATGTTTTTATTCAAGTTCTCTTGATCTGATCGCATTTAAAAACAAGTTTTGTCTTTATAGTTTTCCATTTTTTAATGTGGTTGATTTGTTTAATAAAGGTATCAGAAAAGTATATAAACTAAGTTATGACTTCTGTGTAGAAGTACATTAATAGGGAATGGTTTACTTTGGGACTGCTAGGTGAGGCACGACCAGAGGAGGAAATAGCACTGTAGCTGGACCTACTGAAAGAAAAGCTATTGGAGACAATGTGTAGGAAAAGAGGTCTTAGAAGAAAAACTAAGGAATGTGGTGAGGAGGGGAAAACTGAGTAAGAATGAAGATGTAGTGCAATTTAAGACTGATAAGGAGAAAATAATCACACACCTTCCTGTGTTTTATCTAATGGTTGGCTTTTTGCTCCCCATTCCCTTTTCTCTATTGCTTTAGTGCTAATCAATGCCAAACAGCAGTTATTTGAATTTTTCCTGCCACAGAAATAGTAACTTTTCATATAGTTTTATTTTGTTCCATTTTATAAAGGGATTTTCTTTAAAAAAAGCAACAACCTAAGCTTCTCCTTTTTTTAGGGGCAAATTCCTGATAGAAAATATGCTCAAAGGCCTTTCAGTCATAGGAATTTTCCAAATACTGGAAAATCACATTCTGCATCAGTGGGTACTAGCAAAAGCATAGTAGTAGCACAGGCAATCAATAACATCTTTTAGTCATTTACAGTAATTTTCATACTGTGGGTAAACACACAAATATATATGTATATTTAAAAATATGTGTAGCATTTATGTTACGTATTACACAGTCTTAACATACAGAAAATTTTGAGTTGTTGTCTAGAGGTACTTCATGTTGTCTTAAATTAATTTAGAGTTTCTTTTCATGTATAGTCTGTAAATGGGCTTTTTGAGGAAGCCAGAAGAAAAATGGACTTGGATATGTAAAAAACTGGAGTTAGGACCATGCTGTGGGAGCTCATTAATGATTCAGAATGGTTGGTTTCAGTTTCCCCTCCTTCCTTTCACAAGGCAAAATCCAATCAATAGTTTTCTTTCAAGGTCACAACTGCTGCTTGGTCTCTGTCCTTCTCACAACCCTTGTCCAGTCATTGGAGTGTTTTGGAAGATTTAATTACTATCTTATTCGAGGTTGTCATCAGTAACTCTTAGCATGGTTGGACTCAGGCAGAAAGTCACACCATCACTGGAGAAGGCTCTGCCCTGCTCCAGCTGCAGGGATGCTGTGCTTGTGAATGGTGTTGTGTCAGGCAGGAACAGGGCTTTCCCCCACTATCCTATCCCCAGTAATCCTGTGGTTGCAGTATGGACAGGAAAGCTGTAAAGCAGTGTTATATCTCAGTTATTTGATTTTGCAAGATTTGTAAAATTGAGTTGAGTTTGAGAAAATTAAGTTTCCGTCTTTGCAAGAGAAAGATTGTTTCCATTGCATGGACCATGATACTTCTTAATGTGTTTTGGCAGTTTGTTTTCCAGAGCCACAAGTGAAATGCATATTTTAAAAAATATTAATATGCTCTTTGTATATTTTTCCCCTACATCTTTGGTACTTTTTCCCCCCTTTATTTAGAAAAAAGTTCAGTGTAAGCTAAATAAACTCGTTACATGCTCATTAACTAGCCTCACTTCCTATAGTTATACTGTAAATCTTAAGGGGAGTACCAGATCCAGTATTTTAATTGCTGCTAAGGAAACAATTCTCCTCTAATGGCAGTGGAAACATTTGTCCCTGTAAAATAACTTTCCTGTCTTGAGAAATACCATAAACAGTCACAAATATGAAAAATATTTTAATATCTTTTGTTTAGAATCCTTTTAGAGTATTCTCTCAGCTAAGCATTTTCTTTCTGAATAAGCTGCCAAAAGAGAAGTTTGATGCTTTGTCAAGAGGCAAGCAAGGCTGCTTATCCTTCCTAAAATGCTTCAGTTTTCACAAAGACATCATACTGCTTTACAGTGCCTGGTTTTTGAAAGTTAAATTCTCTGACTTTAAAGTGATATTTAAGATCTGCTAACTTGAGTAGAATGAGCTGAATGTATTTGCAGGAGCTAAAAGGGATGGTCCACTATAATTTTTATGTTGGCTGAAAAATAACAAATAAAGTTCAGGCCATCATCTCTTCCTTCTCCTGCTTTTTGGGAAAATCTGGACAAGATAAAGGTCTAAAGTCATGACAGAGTTCAGAGTTATCATAATGATTTCAGGAGCAAGCTTCTGGAGGTCATCTTTATTGTAGAACATTATAAAATTAATCATGCTTGTTGAACATGATGCATCCAAATTTGCTGTTGTTCATAATCCCTAATCAGTCACAGAATGTCCATAGTTCACTTTGCACATTCTACTGACATAATATTTAATATGGCCTAAATCAATTTTTTATATATTCTATTGATTTTATGGTGTTCATAAAATGCTAGTAACAGAAAATCTATCTCTATTGTTGTTTTTTTAAAGGTAATGTAATTTCCAAGGAAAAAGCTCTTCAGTGACTCATATGAAATATGTTGGAGGGAGTTTGTATGTACAAATATATATAAATGTGCAGTTTCACAAATTTTCAAATGGTATAATTTAAGTAGATTATTTAAATCGAGCCTTGCCATTTTTCTGGTATTTGCTTTTATTTATTTTTTATTTTCAGATGTTTGTCCCTACATTGAATTCACAATGTGTGCTCAGGTCTGCTACCTTTGCTTGTGAATTTAATTTTTTTTCCACATTGCGAAGAATACTTAACCCTGAATTTGACAATTTTGTGTTTATGGTTACATGATGCCACATGCTGAGGTACCTTGGAGTAGAACAGGAGATGTGGATAACTGTGGTTTAGCTGCATTGGCACCTCCTGCCCTGCAGGAAGCAGCAAGGGAGCTCCAGCATCTCTGGCACAACAGAGGGCAACTCGCAGAAGCTTTGGGTGACTCAGCTTGGTTGTAGGTTACTTTCAGCACTGGGAGGGGGGAGTAGGGCCAGGTGCTGAACAAGCTCTTTTGATGTTAAGTAGTAAGGGTTTTGCCTGTATATGATCCCCAACAAAAGCAAAAGTCCTGGACAAAACTTGTAAACACCAAGAAAGAGATTGCTGCATGCAGTATGACTCAGCATTGACTGTGACTTCTGTACAGACTATTAGTACATCAAGTTTGTCTTTGCAGGCCAAGAATATATACCAAGAAGAATTTGGCCAGTGACTGAAGAGTATCTCCTCTGCTTATCATAAAGCATGATACTGCAATTTTTCATGAATATTTTTAAGTGATGCGCATTTCTTTAGCTCTAAAATACATGTGCAAGTTATGTCTGGTAGAGTCCAGTCTGAAAAATATCAATAATGACAGTCTTTCTCATGTTACAGCTGGTTATGTGTGAAAAATATGAAATGACACAATCTAAAAGTATCACAATGGATGTTTTTTCTTCTGCAGTGTAGAATGAAAAATAAAGCATTGATGAAGAAATATAAACTTTAAAAAAGAGTAGCATTGGCAATTGCAAACCAAACCCTTGACAATTGCATTAATGGTAATGCATTCCATTCCAGTTCATGGTGAAGTAAAAGGAGTTGGTCTGGTAGATCATATATGGCTTTCATTGCAAGACTGCGACAATGAAGGTGAGATAATAAATTCAGACTAACCTGTAAAGAATGTTGTTATTAAATACCTGATGAATTTACAGAATTTATTTATTTTTAGAACAGATATCATTATAAAATACTACGTATGTTCCAGTTATTTTTCCAGGATGTATATATCCTGTTATGTATATGTGTGCATACATGAATACATACATTTTTGGTTGAAAAAAAAATACATGCAGTCAAAATTGTGAATAATTAATGATGAATGTTAGGTTCCCTTATGAATCTGTAAAATTAATGTCAGGGCTTTGAAGAGAACTTGAAAGGGATTTTTTTCTATTGAAATATTAAAAAAAAATGAAATGGTCTAAATAACCATGTGAGAACGTAAGTTGCTATCCTGCTTTGCCTATTACAAATACATTGTAAAGCAATTGTTATGAATCCATTGGTATAAGGAAACCCAGCTGTGAATCTAGGGAGGAGTCACAAATCCTGTGTTTAGACTAGTGTCCTTAGGCTTGTGTGTATTTTGGGGGAGCGGGTGTATTACGTTTTTTAACATTTTTTCAATCAACGTCGTATTTTTACAGTCCAGGCAAGTCTAAAATCACAAAAGCTCTTAAGTACCTTTAGTGCATTTTCCAGACAGAATTTCAAAAATTGCTTTGTGTTCCATTAATAGTAATTAATGGCAGCATGCCTAAATAATTACCATTGGCTAAATACTAGGCTTCTGGTATTAGTATACAGAACTACACTAACAAATATTTGTACAATTATTTTGAAAACTTTAAAACCAGTTGCGATAATAGCATGCACTCACATAACAGACTCACCTCCTCTAATTAACTTCACATAATCAAAAATAACTCAGTTCTGTATTATCTCTTAAGTGGTCTCTCTGGCGAGCAGGCACAGTGTGTAGTTTGGTTCTGGGGCAATGCACAGCAGTGTTTGAGGTTGCCAGTTTGCCATCAAAGCAAATGGGTCTTGGGTGTGTTCTCTGGCCTGCAGGGAAAGGCATAGATTGTGTCCACAGGTTTAAAAATCTTTTCTCCCTCATTTTGACATATGCTCTCCTTTGAAATATATTGGAACATTGTCTAGGAGAGCGCTGTTTGTCTTAGGCCAGAATGGTAACTTACGTTAACATAGATCAAATAATTGTGGATAAAAAAAAGAAGATACACCCTTGTGTATGCCTGGGCTCTGACGTATTTTTATTTACTGACACAAATGTGCCCTGAGCCTCCACATCTCTGAAGTCTTTACCTTAGCACCTGGGTCCTGAAGCAAGTAGGCTTGTACATCCCATTTACACCAAAGAGTTTTTGGCTTGTTAAATACTGTTTGGATCTTATTGTGTGTCTGTTCCTCATCCGAATTCACATGATTATTCAGGTATGGAGGTGTCATTCAAGCTATAGTTTGCAGCAGCCTTGCTGCTTATAAGTCTTGAGTTTATTTTTTGGGAGAGGCTAGGGAGATAGGGATGAGTTGGGAACCCCATGTTATGAGAGGAAGGCAGGTGTTAGCACTGTTGCTGGTTTCTTTGTAGTGGCTGTAGCAGAAGTGGAGAGAATCACCTTGGCTGGCATTGGCAGCATCATGGCCAAAGCATTGCCAGGTTCCATGGACTCCTGACCTGCAATTGTTGCAGGCTGGGACGTGGTTAGTTTCTGGAGCCCAAAAGTAGGCATTCTCTTTGCCTGACCAAAGGTGTATTTGTATGGCTATTTATTGATTTATTGATTGAAAAGACAAGGGAATCTGGCTGTGAAGACTGAGGGTTCTGCTTTTCATAAACTATGCCTTTAGGGGGAATTGTCACCAAGGAAAACATCAATCTCTCTTCTTTCAGAAGAAATACTGCTTATTTCAAATGCATTTCAAACATTTTGTTAACCTTAATATATTTACAAGACAATTCTTTCTGTAGAAAGAGGGAAATTCAGAAGGCTCGTCTCAGCAGTGCTACAGCAATAACAAAACAATAGCACTATTCGTTTCCTGGTTCTGTCCCTGCAAATTATATGACAATAATATGTTGGAGAGTGGTTTTACTTGATTGGGTAATGGGACAATGTTTCGCTTGCATGGAGATGGAAAGGGTATTTCTGTTCATCTTTAAACACCTTGGAAATTTCCGTGGTAGTAGACAGAGTATTCAGACAGAAATTCAAATTTATATAACATATATGGCACACTGTGTGCCAGATGTGGATGAGAAACCCATGCACTCCACTTGCAGGAATACAGTTACAAATAAGAGAACAGTCTTATTCACAGATTTGCTAATAGCCTGCACTGGCAGCAATGGCAGTTACACATGATAGCCATTATAGATTCATGTCTCATTTATTTGATGCTAACTAAATTTGTAATTACACAGTATCACTTAGTAGCATTGTTTACTTTCACCTATAACATGCCTGGTCTACAGGTAGGGCTTTTTGGCTGTAATTTAGGTAGAATTAACATATTAAGTATATGTGATTTGTTGCATCGAAAGGGTGCTGTAAGAGGTAACATTCATAAATACAAAGAATGGAAACTTCCCTTTTTCCTAAGACTGTTTCTCTTCTCCATTCCTTGGTGTATCCTGTGAAGAGTGCTCCTTTGAATAGAGATCCATTTTGTGTCTGTGTAAAACAGAACAGAGTGAAGCAAACCAAGGCTAGACTGCAGTAAGTGCACATTGTTTTCACAATGGTTCCAGGTACCTGTGATTTAGAAGATTCAAATTGCTTCAGTTAGTACTGTTCTCTGCAGTATTTTTCCCTACAGATATTCTCCATCTCCTGCATTGGGGAGGAATTCCAACTCACTGCAATATCTAGAGAGAAGGAAAATTTTGTGGAGCCTTAAAATAAATGCAGGACCTGAATGCATATTCTTCAAGCTGCCAGCAAAATGTGTACAAAGCTTTGAGGTGACTTTTCAGGAATGTAAATCCAGGCCAAAAGGTTCATGAGGAAACATGCATGAGGAAACATCACCTCCCTCAAAGTCCACGTGTTGCTGTGGAAGAGAACTAGTTTAGTTAAGGTTCAGTGGATGGCAATTCAAAGGTTGTCTCTGTCCTGTTCTGTGACATTGGATTTGTGATAAGAGATAACTCGCAGCATTTTTTCAGTGAAAACCTCTGACTGGCCACCAGCTGGAAGCAACTCCATTCACCAACACTCTCTGGGCCTGGCCATCCAGACAATTTTTAACCCTGAGAATAGCACACCCATCCAAGCCATGGGCAGCCAGTTTGTCCACGAGAATGCTGGCGAAATGGGAAACAGTTTTAAAGGCTTTACTAAAGTCCAGGCAGACAAAATCCATAGCCCTTCCCACATCCACTAAGTGTGTCACCTTGTCATAGAAGTAGACCAAGTTCATGAAGAACCAGCCTCGCATAAACCCATGCTGTCTGGGCTTGCTCACCTAGGATTTTGTGGGGTGAAATACTTGACCCAAGATTATATCAAAATGGGGCAGTAATTTCTAGTCCTGGAACTAAAGGCCTTCAGAGGATGGAGGAAAAAGAGATGCACAGAAATTAAGTACTTTGTCTTCTCAGATCATAACATTAATGGGACTAGCTGGAGTTTGTCTCTTGGTTGCTTGCTGTCAATCCATTATCTTGATCATTGACCATGCACAGATGAGTTTTTTAAGGAAGAACATTAATTGCCATGTGGAAGTACTTGATTAGTAGTGATTGTAAAGGAAGGCAGTTCCAATTAATGAAGTAAAGAAACCCCACAGCTGTTTTACTAAAGGCACTGAGTGATTATGAAATGTGTCTTTGAAGAAGTATTCACATTTCACAGACTGAAGGTAAAATGTCATAGCAAGGAAGCTGGAGAATTGCACAATAACAACCATGAGGATTGTAATGCTCAAAGGTGTTAATATTGTTGTAAGGCAGCACAAAGCAAAATAATCCCATTATAAATTAGCATATGTGATACAGTTCCATAATTCCTATTGTACTGTAATGAGCAATGTTATTTCCCTAATTTGCATATAAAAACTGGCTTGCCAGGTCTTGTTAAAAGGTCATGTGTTGAAAATATATAATATTTGGAATTACTCAAGATAACTGGTTGGTAGAGTTGTCTTCAATATTTGGTTGGAGACAGAATGGTTTCAAAGTTGACAGTGATTCTCTTTTCAGAGGGACAAGACCTAATTATGCTGTGTCCTTCAAGTGCTCTGATCTTCTTTCTTGTGGCTGTACACTGACACTTGTCAAAACTGTAGCTGTGTAGTAGCATTTCTGTATTTTACATGCATACCAATGAGTGCATTAAACACAAATTCTAGGGTTGTCATAAGGTAAAGAGCCTTCTTTCCTAACAGCTTTGACTTTTCAAGTACTTTCAGGAAGCTTTGAGAAAGCATTCCTTGATTTATTGATTGATCTCTCAGGCATACAGTGTTTCATGCAAATGAGGTGTAAAATAACCCGCAGATATCCATGTTTTAAAATGCCTATGCAGATAGTAATTGCTATGCTCTTTCCTATGAACTGGGTTTATACTAATGCTCATTTCCTGTGGTTCTGTGGGGAGCTTGTGTTAATGCTGGGTTCTGTTTCAGTTTCTGAACAGTTGTTTATTCACGCTCTCTTTTTTGCTTTAACTGTCCCTGAATTAGAAGCTCTGCAAAATACATGTACTGACTGTCTCTGAGCAGTGGTGGTTTGAGCTTCAGCTCTTAATGTCCTTGACTCTCACTAATCAATAGGAAGCCAAACAACTACAGCATGAGCAGCAGTACTGTAAAAGGAAACTTCTGTTGGATACTGTGCTGGAAAACATGAGGGTAATGACTCTCATTGAGAAAGATACAATATTTTCTCCTTAAGAGTGCAGAGCACAAATGTTTTGTTTTCTGCTGCCTGCTTGGAAAATGAGCATGTCTTCCAATGCATCATACTGGGAAATAAAATCAAAACTCGAAATCAAACTAAGGAAAAATAGATTAAAACATAAAATTATCCTTGTTAGATGTGTAGAGGACTGTTAACCCAAAATGTTTTTGGCCTCTAAAATGCTGAGTAGAAAGGCCCAGTTTTAGCATTTCTGAGTTCAAACTTCTTTCACACTGAGAATAACTTTATGAGGTTCTACAGTTAAGTATATATAATTCTGTTTGACCCCCATTCTTGTTTCATGAACTTGTAGGTTAATGAAACAAACCATTAAGTAGTTTGAATACTGGCAGTGATACTGATGTTGATGAGTCAATTTTTATTATGCCTATCTAATGGAAATTAGATGGAAATCTAATACAGGTGGAAGCATCCATAAAATTACAAACTATATATCCTTATCTATGGAGCCTAAATTTAAACATTAGAGAAAAAGATAGTGATGGTGGAAAAGAAATCTTTATAAGATACAGGATATTTTGAAGTATTGTAAAGACGAACAAAAATTTTTTAGTTTTGTGTTACTGTAAATAGTCCTGAGTTTAATATGATAATGTATTGTGTGCTGCCTTCCTGTTGTAAGCAATTGGAGCATGTAAGAAGGTCAAAACTCTTTATCTTGATGTATAACTTCATGGCTCAGACTATTTAGTCTCTTCTGGTTCTAGTTTTCCCATTTATTAAGTAAATTGAGTTACGGAAAATTTGATCAGAAAATAGAGACTAATGTGGAATTCAGACACAGAATTTTCTGTGAATCCCTGGCCTCTAATAAGTTGATTTATTTGTCTTCTCTGCACACTTTTATCCTTAGGTTAAAAAAAAAGCAATATTTACGCTTGTCATTAGAGCTCTTAATTATATGAATTAAAAATATGGTCTTAGTATTTCATGAGGTAAAAACAATGTTTAGAAAGAAAGAAAAAATTGTGGTGCTTGTTTATGTTTTTGGGCTCTGAAACAAGAGGCAGTATCGAGCCTGGTGCATGCAAAATACTAAGAAAAAGTATGGATTTCTTCAGAGAACTTTATCTTCTGCTGCTGTGTAGGCATTGGTCTGTAAGCCAAGCCATTATTATTCCTTGTGCAACAAAAATTCTCCAGAAACCCATCCAGGAGCCTCTTGCTTTCTGACATTTTGTCCTGATTTTGCTACAGCATTAGCCTGCTCTGTTCTTTGAAGCAGTGGCTCAGATCCAAGAAGCAAATAAAACTAGGAATAAATTGTTTCATTTTCTTTCCTTCTTGAAACAATAAACGGACAAATTGATAAGAATACTTTTTTAGGTAATGCGACTACATCTTACCTTTGCCTTCCTCCTTTCCAGTCATTGGTTTGAACTTTCTCCATATAAATCAGGGTTCCTTTAAAAAGAATAAAGAGATACGTGCCATGTATGCTCAATTTCCTCAGCATTGGAAAAAGTGAAAATGTAAATTGATTTTTGATTCAAAATGGCCTATTGGGATCAAGGCCCCAAATAATATTCTGCTTAGAATAAACTTTGTGCACTTCATGAAGAGAGAAGATGGAATGAGATTTAACATCATAGAAAGTTTCAGTTGTTCAGCACTTCTTTTACTTCTACTTTCCCTTGAATGACTGGGTTTGCATACATGGTCTCCAAGTTTGTGCAATTCATATGTAGAGACATAATTGGAAAGTGAGATGTGTGTATATAAAACTTAGTTTTGTATTCAGTTAAGTCATTATTACAGGAAAGTTATTTTCTCTGATAGAGGGTAGATCAGGTTGGTAATGATGGGGAAATCTGACTTCAGACCTCCAGTTTATGTACAACTCATTGAAATATATTATTTCAAATCCTGTTGGAGCAAAAAGGATTTTAGAGAACTAAAATTTAACATCTTGATTGGTGAAAAGAGTTCAGAGGATCACCATCTTGTTAACGATTTCCTTCCTGAATTACTTAGGTGAAGGCTTCTAGAGAACATAACCAAACCAGTGAAAAGTGTAATTGAGATTGTTTGGACTGGTAGAAATTGAGTCCAAGAATGTGTGACTATCCCAAGAACAGTGATTTTCCCAAATATTGCAATTATACATTATGATGCATAAGATGTTATGGTGCCATTGACTGCTCAGCTTTTTGTTGTGTGCTGGTTGAAGGAGTAAAAGAATTGGCCTCTTTACATATGAAAAGGATCATGTTTATGAAAGGTTCTTCTTTCAAAATCAGTTCAGTAGGTATAAAGGTAGGGGGGTTGCTGTTATACTTTTCTTTTTATGCTTTCCTCTCTAATGAATAGAAAAGCTAGGATCAGTTGATTGGTGACATTTTATCCAGCTGCCAATCAGAGGAAACTCTTAAAATGCTGCAAATCACCTAGTATCTGAGATACAGATCTGCAAAGCTCATGAGGTAGTCAGCTGTGGTACTTCTAGAACGTAGGATTAAAAGAAAGTCCTTACTGGTGGGTCAACCGGATCCCTATTAGTAACATAATTCAAACTACACTTTCTACTAAACAGTTAGGCTTAAATTTGATGTTCTCAAAATAGTGTACTCCAGATAATTTATAATGTTTGTTTAAAGACTAATAATTAGTACAGTGCTGATTTCAAAGCTCTTTGAATGAAGAACTGTTATTGGAAATAAAGTTATTACCAGGTTACATTTTAAACTACTTATTATTTTCTTTACTGTCTTGGACAAATTTGCATTTGAGAGAGACAGATACATAATGTTCCTTTAAACGATGAATGAAGCTCTGTCATTCCTTGTACAGGGAAGATGAATAGTTTTTTTCTGTCTTCCACTTTCATTTTGAGTTTTTAAAATTTTTTTTCTTTAGTGTACTTTCCTCTGCAAGTCTGAGTGGCAGCTTATATAACAGCAGTGTTCTTTTAAAACTAATATTAAACTCAGAATCCAGTGCCTCAGCAGCAACTCAAGCCAAAATCAGGCTTTGACTCAACCTGTCTAACTGACTCCATTTGAACTCTGAGAAGCCAAATGGGAAGCTGGCAGTTAGGACATGAGAAATCATCTTCTAAATATCTACTGCCCATAATATTTTGCCTTTGTTAGCTCAGTCTCTCTGAATAGTCAGAGATCCAGTGCAGAAAGGAAGTTCCGTTTTTTTGAAAGCACTTCTGTTCAGTTTCTGGATCTTTGTATTTCAGTCCTGTTTCCTTGCTCCATTGTCTCCCTCCACCCCACTCCCCACAATTATTTCGTATAAATGTATCCTATTCGTTTCTACATACTGCACGTGGTTTCTTTCCATGTTTCAGTGATTAAAGTTAATAGACTCTTGTCTTTTTTCATCATTTTCTTTCACCTTTTTCCTTGCTTTATTTTTGAACTCCTTTGTGTTAACCATTTTCTTCTTTAAAAGATGTTTCTACTGTGATCAGTTTTTCTGCCTTCAGTAGGACTTGCAGGACTCCCTTGTGGACTTCTTGACTCCTGTAGACTGCTCAGTCGCAGGTCTGAGGATTCTTTCATGATGGCTGTTTTAGATGCCACTGATGACTACCAGGGTTACTAATATACATGCAAATGCAACTAAGAATGTAGAATATTAGAATCACTCTGGTTGAAAAATACCCTTAAGATCATCAAGTCCAACCATTAACCTAACACTACCAAGTCCACCTCTAAACCATGTCCCTTTTGGGTGTTTACAAGAACTTACTTACCTTCCTTAAAATAGTTGTGCCACCTTCCTCCTCACCCACCCCCCCGCCCCATCATGACTTACCATTTGAAGTTTGAAGGAGTCGCAAGCAGATCTGTTTTCCACCTGTGTTTTGCCTGTGTACTGTACACTAAATAGTAGTTCATCGGTTGACAACTTCTCAAAATTCAGAGGTGACTTAAAACACAGCAATATGATTTCACTGTGATTGCGGAAGACCAGGGAAGGAATAAACTAAAAGTAAAAAAAAAGCTTTCCCTTGCAATGATTTGCTCCAGTGTTAAAAATGTGGTATAGATGTGTGTTTTTATGTAAATACATGTATGTGGTTTTTGTCTTAAGTTGCCAAGAACATATGCAACCTCCCATATTTAAGAAAACAAAATTCCACAGGAAGTCTGAGTTACTTAGAAAATGCAAGGAGAAAGTAGCAACCATTCAGTAGCTTCCAGCTGTAGACTACCAAAAAACCCTGATGATATTTCTCCTTTTCTGTCTAACTTGTAACTTCTAAACATCCTTCACAAAATTGCTTATTGTTTTGAAATGAGGCGCTCTTCAACTGACACTGTATTTTTGTCTGTGAAAAACCCTTTGGTTTTTTTTTTTTTTTACACCTTACACTAAACCTTAATAACTGTTTCAAAGAAAAGGCATTTTGTCACACACTTTTGGAAATGTGGCATTGCACAAAGCTAGCAAGTTCAGTTTCTGTATGTGTGATCACCTACTTCCAGGGTAGAAACAAACAAAAAAATGCAATGTAAATGAATTAGTCGTTGTTGCTAACAGTCAAATTCAACTTCTCTTGAAACTGATGGTGTAAGTCCCATTAATTGAAGGCAAATCAAGATTTGGTTCTGAACTGTTTAGATTTCTGTGGAATATGGAAAAGTTTTCAGTCTTTACAAACATTGAGAACTTATTAAAGCAAAGCTAAACCATGAAATAAAAAATAACCTACTACTGAAGTTTACATTTGCTGACTAATAGTACAACTCTCACATGTGTTTTTTTTAAATGTCATCAGAACAAGTAATGGTGACTGTCAACAGTGATGTACATAATAACTCAACTGCGTCAGATAACAACAGACTGGGTAAGACAATGCCGTTCCAGGAAGTATTTGTGCCATAAAGTCAGCTAGTTGAATTTCACGCGGGGCCCTATGCAACCCTTTAAAAAATTTCTTAGCCTAGATGGTCAGGTAAAAGTTTGGGGGATAGGTTTTTCCTTCATCTCACAGCAGAACACATCCCAGCGATTCTTACGTATTTCAGTGTGCCATCATATTTAGTTGTAAATTTTTAAGTTCCTGATGGTATATAAAAACAATTAATTTCAAGATAATTGACTAATATTTTCTCCAGCTCCACTCTGCAATTACAGAGGCAGTTAATGACATTAAGGGCAGCAACCTGTTCCGAGCAGGCAGAAAGGATGATGTGCACAGAGCTAAGGTGTGAAACAAAAGTTGCAGAGGATCCTGCTGTTGTACTTAGAGTAACTCTGTGGCATAGTGGCATACCCTTCATTTAGTTGGTGTACCAAACTAAAGGCAGAGAACTTGATTGTGCATGTTGGGCTTGTTCACCATAAGCCTTGGCACAAGGCGGGACACCTGGCTGAGGTTTTTACAACCTATGCCTAGCACAGTCCCTCATTGGAGAATTCTAGCCTTACTGCATTACAGCTCAATGAGTATGTTGATATGTTGAAGACCAATGAATAACAAGCCTTATACATTTTTAGTTAACAAATAAAATCTTTAGCCACAAAATAGCTAATGTTGTCATTTTCATAAATTCATGTACAGTGTTAATATAACATTTTATGTATACTTTAAATGCATTTTATGTGTATATGTTTGATTGTCATTTGTGTTTGGTCTTTTGTATTAATTTTTCTTTGACTTTTTTTAAAGCATGATTTCTCACATTTTATTTTGTTTCTTTTAGGTTTTGTTTTATTTCATAAGATCCCACTGGATGGGTAAATGAAATAAGGAAAAGATGAGAGAGGGGCTGTTGAGCTTGTGGAATCTGTGTGCTGCACTGTAGGGAGTGGACAGTGTTCTTGCCCAGTGAAGTGCCACCTCCCTTGGATTTCTCTTTTAAACATTGGTTATGTTTGGAGAACTATAGAAGTACATTCAAATCAGTAGCTGTTTTTCCAAGAGCAGGGAAAAGTGAAGCCCTGAGGCAGCTAAAAAACTCAAGAAAGTCCAGAAATAAGCTACCACACTCTTTCCAATTGCCTTGTCCTCACTGCGTCTTCCAAAATGGCATTGAGATGAAATTACATTATATTGTTTCCTCTGTCAATTTTTTTCTGTTTGAACTTAACTGGAAAGATGTTGTTTTTATAAATAATATTTATCAAAGGTGAACTGCAAAGCTGCTTTTATTTTGCCTCTGCAGAACTTCTACACTGCTTAATTTGAAAGTTGTGTGCGAGCTCACTGATCTCAGTGGGAATGCTCACATCCTTAAAGTTAAGTTCTTGTATATTTGCAGGATATGACCGTAAATCCTGAAGCAGTAAATTGCAGAGCTGGCCCTGCAAGTCTTATTATGTATGTAGTTCCACTGACTTTACCAGGTAGATGGGGGGTCTAAGCTGTGTGTCAAAAGGTGGCAATACTGTTTGGTGTGTTTGGGTATTGAACCAGCGCCTTCACTTAGACATTCAGTTAGGCTGTGCTTATTCAAGACAGTCCCTAAGTTTAAATAAGCGTACCAATATGTAGTAGGCCAGAATGCTGATTCTGAGCCAAGAGCAAGAATAACAACAGTTATGTGGCTGGTCCTTCAGACCATAGGCTTAGAGGCTTGTTTATCTGTCCATATTTAACTGTGAAGTATGCTTTAGAATGTGCTTCACTACACTTCAGAGAAGAGTCTACTGTAACAAGTACAGCGAAGTGAGGGCACGAGCATATTGCAAGGGCTGGACTGCATTTAGATATAGTACTAGAAATTAATTTTCATTTGATTTACGTATCAGATCCTGAGGGTCTACTTTGATCTTTTCAGTTTAGGGAATTGTAAGAAATAGGAAGTTTCAGGGTTTTTTTTAAACTGAGTTAGCTACAAGGACTAGCCATGAAAGACTGAGGTAGATGCTTATGTTTCTATGTATTCTGGTTAAATTTTTGAGGTATGGTTTGAATTTAAATCCTTACAATTATGCTTAGTAAAAAAGAAGAGATAGTATTATTTTCTTCCTCCTGTATTTGCTGTTCATTGTTACCTGTTTTTAATATCATCCACTTTCACTCTTTCATTGTAACACTATAGCCTTTTCTTTTACTGCACTCTTTTATTGCCATACACCATCCCTCTCTTTCTACAATACTGTCTTGACTCTTTCATTCGATCTGTATGGATTTACTTCCTTTTTTTCCTTTTAAGACTCTTAATCCTTCAACATTTTTCTTGTATTCTCTTGAGTTTCTTGCATCCAAGTTCTTTATTCCTGCTGCGCTCAAGTTTCAGAAATATCCTTATTAGTCAAGAAATGCATCCTTATTTGCATTCTTCCAGGCCTATGTAGGGAGACACTTCCTTTCCCTTTCCACTGGTTAGGGAAGGGGAGGTGCAGTTGCTAAAAATCTGTCCCAAAGATGTATTCTGCTCCCCACATTAAAGAAGAGGACAGAGCTGGAAGTCTACTGATGACCTAGGAATCGTGTTGTCTTTGTCGCCCTGCACATACTGTGGTGATTTGGGGAGGGATGGCAGCAATTAAGGATATCCATCATAGTTCCTGTTTGAAGTTAGATGTCAGCAAGTGTTCTGCTGTTCCTCAGAAAGAGTATTAGGAATGTCTGCCTTTTTTCCTCCCTAAGTCTGTGTGAACATGGTCTTATTTTTCTAGAGATCTTAACTTTCTCTTTTGCTTATTGATTCACTTTTAACTTCCTTTTAATTATTTTCTTCTCGGATTTCTTGCTTATTCATGTATCTGTCCTCCTGTTGAAATAATATCTGACATCATTGAGCAGATTCTAAATCAGAAGAGAATAATCTAGCAGCAATATTTGAACTAAAGTCAGTGGATGTACATCAAACACATGTTGGATCACGAGCAGAGCTTGACCCAGTAGCCCAAACTCCAGTTTGAAGTTTTGCTGGGACAAAGTCAGCATATTTCAGTTACATGCTCACAATTTATGTCCAAATGAATGAGGTGAGAATCTGAACGCTTTTCTTTTGGCAGGGAAAAAACAAACTTGCGAAGCTGGAATTTGGCAGTTGATTTTTGAAATATTTAATTTTGAAAGGTAGCTCTTTCTGATTAATAATATTTATATGCATAAATGTGCACAGTTTTTGATTGGGGATTTTACATCTTTTTTTTGTAATTTATTTTGTAGCACTTTGCAGTTCATCTTTATTGGATAGGGGTAGGTTTGACCTTCAAATATTTCAGAATGTACTGACACAGTATTTTGGATTTTATGTAATCATGGAGGTAACTTTAATAAACAACAACTGATCTATGCACCACTGAAATATATATATTTTTATATCTGTATTGTAGAATATCCTTCTTACATATTTTGTACTACATTATGTTAGCCACTCAGTGCATTATTATTTGATGCAGATATTCGCAGAACATTATGGATTACAGCACGTGATTTGTTACTAATAATGTCTTAGCACAGATGTTTAATGCTTGATGGAAAAATACTACATGTTCCTAAAATGGTTTCTTTTCAGTATGTGGACAGAGCCTCTTAAAGCTAAGGGAGCTAAACTTTTAACATGGAAATTATGATACCCACTAGCTTCTGTCTTTCAGCTTGATTGTAAGTGACATTGCTTGTAACTGTAGAGATTCTGATGTGCCCAAATGGTGTTGGTTTACAAAGGGCTCACTTAATTACAAATTCTTGACCTCCTTAAAATAAAGTGAGACTGAAACTAAGAATCATACAGGAACCATTAACATGGTAAAAGTTGATGAACAGCCAGGATTTGACATTAAAAAGCTTTTATATTGTTTCACTGAGCAATAAAAAAGGCAATGAAATGTCTAAAGGCAGAGTTGCTATTTTTTTTCACTGTGCCAGACATGAAACTAAAATAAAAGCATATTTCTAATGTTCTGCTAGAAGGGGTTTATTTGTACTAGAATTTATTTTAAATAGAGATTTTATATACTCAGAGACAAATTGAGATAAACTGTTGAGCAGTTTGATGGGCAGAGTCTTTGGGGGCCTGGAGAGGAAGCACTGCTGGGGGTGTTTTAGCGTGAAGCAAGTCATGTCATCCAGTCTGTTAAATAAACTGATTTCTGTTGAATTTGGTGAAAGTTTGACCAGTGGCCAGGCCTGTGTTGCAAAGAAGTGCATTGTTCTCAGGCAGAGCTCTGCTTGCTGCAGCTGCCTGTCATGAAAGGCGAGGTGGGAGCAGTTGCAAAGTCTGTTCCTGAAGGAAGATGTCTAGGGACCATCTCTTTTTTTTATGGGAGTCATGGAAGTTCACAGCCAGGGCAGACTGGGGCTGCTATGAGGCAATAGACTCATATTCTTGAGTACCCTAACCTATGAAAGGCAGTCTTCGTCCTTTCCACTGCTTTTGTCTACCAGCTGGATCCTTCCCAGGCAGCAGTGAAGAAAAACATGCATTTCAATGGGAGCAAGATCAAGATCCTTGGCAACAGCCAGCAGTGCCAAGAAAACCTGTGGACAGCTAGTTGAAAACAATTTTGTTTCAAATAGTTCTTGTGGGAATTCCTTTTTCTTTTTTGACTGTCAGCAGAAGTATTTAAAATCAAATTTTTCCTAAGAAAGCCAATTCCCATGTTTTTTCAAAAACTATAAAACATGGAATTTTTCCATGTAGAAATGACTGGCACACTTCGAAGTGGCTCTTTATGCGATAGCCTTCATACAGAGTTTGTCTATCCCTTTACCCAGCCATCCATGTTAAGTTGACAATTAATCATCACCATGAAGGCCATTACTTTGCATCTATTTAAATGCATAAAAGCTTGCAAATGGTTTATAAAGTTCGAAGCTATTATCATACAGATAAAAAACCCCATCCTTTCTGAGCTCCTTTTAATTCAGCCATTCTTTTGCAGTTAATAATTATTAATAATAATAGTACTAATACTTTATTATTTGAAATAATTTGAAAGTTGTTTGTAGGCCGAGCAGCTAAGTATTTCATTCATGTTTATTTAAAAAGGAAGCCCCAAAAGATTATGTAAAGGTTTGTAATATTTTCTTCTTCTTCTCCATTATTCTGTCTGGCTTCTTCTCTTTCTTCCCGTTTTCAGTGGTTCTGTTCTTCAGAGAGCTCAGTGTCCTCCTTTGTGAGTTGTGGTAAGCTCTCTTCATTTTAGAGCACAAATGTGCTGGGTATTAGAATATCCTTTTGAAGGACTTTACCATCATTATGTATTGGTGTAAAGTATTCCAGATTATAATGTAGGTCCATGTTGTGCCACAGTTTTTGTCAAGTGATCTCCAGGGCAGGAGTTTGTGGGTGGTTGGAAGTATTAAGTACGAATACAGCATTATCGGGTGCAACAGAGAATGCTGGGGATGTGTATTTCACATGTCACAGTCCATTTCATTGCCCACTTCGATAGGAATGTGTATCCCCAAACTTTTGAAGCTGGTTTCCATTTGTTCTGTTTTTCTTTTGTCCATACTAATTAAATCTGCTCTGAAAAACAGAAGTGATGCAGTGATTGGAAATAAATATAGCTATTCAGTTCCACAAGCATGTATGTGTCTGAAATTGCAGAACATGGTATTGTCTTTTAATCAACTTCAAGTTTTCCTGGTTGACTTATTTCTGTCCAAAAATAAGCAATAGATTGAAAGAGCCCATATTAGAGTGTGTATTGTTTTGGTATGGACGTGATATATCCTTCTAATTTTAATAGCAGCCTTCCATAACTAGCTCTATTTTTGCAGCTGCAAGGAGTGTGGTGGGTAAGCACGTGTCCTGGCCTGGAGCAGAGTTGCAGGCAGCACAGAGCCAAACTGCTTTCATTTTGAGGAGGGCCATTCCCCCACAGTCTCTAGAGGCAGCAAGTCACAGCAGTGTTACTAAGCAGATTATGTCTTAATATAGGAGGAATATTTTCACTGTTACTTTGTTCCTCAGCTGGAATGACAAGAACAACCATATAAAATTTCAGGGAACTATCTGATATTCAAGCAAGTAAAGGGTAAAGTCATGGCTTTCTTATGATGACTTTGATTTTTCTTTGATGTAAGCAGAGTAGGGCTCCCTTGTCAGTCATGTCCACAAAACAGGAAAGAAATCCTGATATTTTCTTGAGACTTTTTTTAACACAGCTATTTCATTGGTATTACTGGCTTTACTACTGTGTGAGCGGGATTGGGCTGCTACACCACTGCACAAACTCAAGACCAGCGCCTTTAACAAATACATTTTAAATATCTTTCATTGCCGTTCAGAGCTCTCTGTTCCTGGGTCTTTTTTTATATCAGGCTCAGTTTAAAAATAGGAAGAGTCATTCAACTGACATCGAAGTATAGAACTTTATCATTCTTTTCTAAAATATTTTTCTCACAAGTGGAAAAAAGTAATATTCTAAATTATAGCACAAAATTGCCTTCCGCCATAGCATTACATCATGGAAGCCGAGCAGTGGGACAAGAGACAATGGACAGAAATTGTTGCATTGCACAGGAAGTTCCACCTGAACATGAGGAAGAACTTCCTTACTGTGCAGGTGACCGAGCACTGGCACAGGTCAGCCTGAGAGGTTGTGGAGTCTCCCTCACTGGAGATACTCTAGAACCGTCTGGATACAATCCTGTGCCATGTGCTCTAGCATTAGCCTGCTTGAGCAGAGGTTGGAGGTTGGGAGGTTGGACCAGAGGACCCACTGTGGCCCCTTTCAGCCTGACCCATTCTTTGATTCTGTGGTTAAAAAATTGCTTGCTGTGATCCATCAGCAGTGAGTCGCAGTGAGTCTCTTCTTCCCTTCTTCCCTCTAACTCTTCTTGTTGAAACTGTTTCATATTTCTTGAAAGTAACAGCCACTGTTTTTATTCCCAAATGCTACCATAACAGTTTGGACAATCTATAAAAAATGTATTAGATGAATTTACTTTTAACAGGCCAATAAAGTTTTATAATTTCGTATCATTGTGGTTTTTGCTACCTGTAAATTGATCACATCTTGTATTTCATTAGTAATAGTGCAGTGCATTGAAAAATATGTAAATCTTTGAGTTCATCGCCTATTATCTGTTGTTATAAAAGTGCTACTGTTGTCTTTGTTTTCTGATAAAAAGTCAGATTCAACTCCTTAAATATATTTTTATAGCATCTTTAATGGTTATCCTGTTTATAAAGCACCCCTCAAACTGTTTGCAGTAGTTTTATTTCTATTTAATTTAATTTAAATGTGTGTATGTTTAACCTGTACATTCAATCAAATGTGTGTGTATTTAGGTCAAATACACAAATTCAGCTGTTGGCTGTAGGACAGTGAGTTTTACATGTGAGGCCATGCTTTATGTACTCAGAACTTAACACAAAAAAAGTTGGTTGGTTAAATACTCAAGTAAGCTGAGGTGATTTTCCAAACTATTTTGAGGAAACATCAGTGCTGTGATTTGAAGGGTATGTTTTGCTTTGGGACTTCTGTTTGTTGGCTCAGACCATCTGGATTTTTTGACAGACCTAATGAAATGGAATACACAAGAATGTTGAAATGGTATCAATTTATGGCCAAGTTTTTTTCTTTTTTGCTTTTCACTAGGGCATGTCATATTTTACCATTAGTGTGATTGCTATATTTGGACTACAGCAGATTACATGTTCATTTCCTTGCTTCTGAAGTGTTTTGTCATGTTTTTCTTCTCTGGGATCTTACCAGATCTCTCAGTATTGTACCAAGTCTGCTTTGTATGCCCATAAGCAATTTTGAAATTTTTCACCTATTTGAACAATTGTGATGTTATGTAGTGTATTTTACACATATACTTTTGTATCATCATCCATTTAAAATATGATTTTGGAACTAATTTGATGTATCCTCAGTATCTAGAAGAAACAGTCTCAACATAAAGATCAGTTCTTTTTCTAGGAAGAGCTTTCAGTAAGACAACTGTTACAGGTAAATTCTGGTGTTGATTAGGCTGGTAGATACAATTATTTTAAAGACATTATTCAAACAATAAAAAATGTTAGATTCTTGAAAATACCAAGTAGAGGAACATGCTGAGCTTGTGATGTGTTTGATGTTTTTTGAGTGGTAGCAAGCTTGCCATTGAAATACTGTAGTTTAAGGTTTTCAGACCCGGTAGACCAAGAAGTTATTATCTAGGGAGAAGAATCAAAAATGAAGCTGAATAAAGGCAAAAATGAAAATAGCCATTTACACTGCCTGGGAAATTAGGTTGTCAACACTACAAGAAATAGAAAAGTCTCAATATTCCTGATAATCCAAATTAGTGTAAAACTGAAAACAAGGGGTTATTTTTAATGAGTATGAATTAAAACTTAACAGTATTGTTGTAGAAGTCTTTATTTTGTTCTTTTAAATGAGAGAAAAAGATACAATATGTATTGGAAATTTGTATCTTGAGATATTGTAATTTCCAATTACTGTGATCATTAAAATACTTCAAGAATAAAAAATTAATTTCATAGGTTAGTTTATAATTCTGTTACTATTTTAAAACTAAAATTAATTCAAAGATCACTTTTCAGCTTGAGTAATTGTTGTTTCTTCCTTAATTATATTAGTAATTGGGCTCTAAAACAAAAATACAGAGCACATAATAATCAGTTCTTTGTGTCTTGTAGTTTCATGAGAAGGTTGTGAAACGTCACAAAATACCATTTGATGATATATTTGTATTGTCTTCCAATTATACTGAAACAATTTTTGGCAATGTGTTTTTACCTATGAAAAGCAAATACACTCTGCAGTTTTCTAAAATAAATGTAAGTAAAGAGAGTAGAAAGGTGTATGCGAAAGACAAATGAAAAATTGTTTGGATTGGAGTTCTTGCTCTGGTAATTTAAAAATTTAATTTAAAGACTATGTGTTTATTTATGCAGTTTGCTTTTCTACTGTAGTTTTCAAATTCATACTTTATTCACATTATGCCATTTTCTGATGCCATTATTGTGTCTTCAGTTGTCAGTGTAGCAAACTTCAGATCTAGTTCTCTAATACATGGTGACTTTAATCAGTAAAATCCCAAATACTGTCTCATAGTAAGTTAGAATATGAATGTGGCAGTGTCTTTTATCCCTGCATTTACTGTTGCCACATAGAAATTCCATTTTATGGAATGTTTATGTTCAGGAGGAGGAAAGTATTTAACTGGCTGTTCTAGCCATGACACCTTCCTAAGATAGCTGATATGCAGAACAAAAATAAGCAAGCATGTGTTGGGAACCGTGTATTGATGATAGCGTGGCCTGGGGGAGGGAGGGAGGGATGCACCACCCCAACCACAGATCACATTTCCTTAGTAACCCTTATAGCTTGTTAGATACTGGAAGCCAGAGAGCAGAAGGTGGTGAACCTCCAGATGGGCAGTTGGCTCTGCAGTTTCCTGATGACTAGTGTGTTCTACTGAAGAGTCACCACATTTTCCCGTTGAAGGGTTTTAGCAAAATTTCACTACAGCATTGAAGTAGATGATGCCTCAGGAATGGATGTGTCATCCCTGCCTCAGGGAACAAGATCCGAGAAAATAGTTAGTTCTATATAAACCTTTGTCTGAGGGCTGGGTAACATTTCTTTCATTTTTTTCTCAACCCATGCTGAATATTAATGATGTCTCTACTCCAGGAGACATACCAGCATGGACCCTGCTGCCTAAACCAGAATCTCACTTTCTTTTTCTAGACATGCATGCCATGCAATATTAATGCATCTTTATGAGACCTAGCATGATGCTGAGGTCAGAGCTTATAAATTAGCTCACACTTTTTATACCCAGATGTCTCAGAGAGAAGGTCAATAGGGCTAGCTGTGTCAGAGATTCCTGGTGCACTTTGTTCTATGTAATCGGTACATAGTCATAAAAAGTTGCTTCACTTACTTTAGATGTCTTAAAAATCCTAGGGAAAATCCAAGGGCTGTATGTACCTATACAGATTAGCTATCGGAACTAGAACAAAATGTGAAATCTTGATAAGTCGATGCTTTGCAGAAGAAAACATTTACATAATACTCCCATTTTCATTCAGATTCAAAACTCTGTTGCTGTAAATATGAAAGTATGAAAGAATATCAGTGTCGGCTTCCTCCTGGTAAGCCCTGCTTATTGTCTTTTCCATTAATGTCAGGTGATTAGATGATCTAGGAAGTCAGTTTCTCTCTTAGTTTTGTTTTCTAAAAGCCAAAAGTAATTTTTTGGCAATCTGAGGTCCTACCCGTTATGCTGTAATGTAACTGTCTGTCTTAGTGAAGTCTGTCTCCTGGGTGCCAAGTAGCCCATTGATAGATATCTCAGTCTCTGGTGGGTATTGTGAAGGCTTCTGCACACAACTGTGTTTTCAGTGATTGCTTAGGTGGATAATTTTTAAATGCATTACATGTTTTTTAAATACAACCCAAATCATCAGCTCTGCATTTGTTTGCTTATGAGAGTATGAATCAAAATCAGGTAAGTTGACTTTGATTTGCCTGAGCATTTCCTTTCTCCAGGCATTTGAGTTACTGTTTCTGAAGCAGAACGTGCTAAGACCAGCCTTCTACTTTCTGTGTGGTATAACAAGTTATGTTTTCCCGTATGTCGGCATTGTTTTTCCCTTGGGAGTTGGCATAGTCTCTTTCCAGGTAAAGAATCACACTTTATCAGACTTCATCAATGTCTCAAAAAAAGTGTGAAGAGCCACAAGCCTTTTCAAGAGGAAGGCAAAGATTTATCATAACTGCATTTTCTTTCTAATGAAGAAGCCAAGTTTCCACTGCTTGCTGCAACTTCACACTTTGTTGGAATCCAAATGTATATATAACCCTGTTGCTGTTGAACTCAACTACCCTGGGACCAGGTGAAGTTGTTATCTGTCATTAGGAGGTGATAGTATGGCCTCTGGAATCAGTTGTCCCTATCTGTGGGGCTCTAACATTTTTTTGCTCCTGGGTTCTGGTCTGAACAGGGTGAGGGTAGCTGTAGCCCCTAGTGATGTGTAGATGGCCCATGTGACAACAGTTTGACCAGTGATTGCCAGGGGACAGCTACTTGTGCCAGGAAAGGGCAGCCTTTGGCAGAGAAAGATGAGAGGCTGAAGACTGATGGCAGAGAGACTGAGGTACCCTGTGATCAACCAAACCACAAAGAGTTTGATTGTCTTTCAGAGTGGGGGCTGGAAATTCCAAAAACTGTTTTTTCCTGTTTGGAGACATGCAGGTCTCACTTCAGGTGCCATAAATCAGACCCCTATGAGATTTGTTTGTTTCATACAGAGTATAAATATGAGTTTAGCTCTCTGCATTCATAAGGTTTCCCACCTGCATGTTGCCGAATGTAAAGGGTCTGTGCCGTTGCTTGTCTGGTTGCAGTGAAGCCCTGTCTCTGACCCCAGATAGAGCACAGCACCGTATTCCACTATAAAACAAAGCAGAGATATTTATTCATCTGAGATTTTTGTCACCACTGCAGTTATGGATGGGAAGAGTAGTGCATGTTTGTGTGGTCCTACCTGAAGTCACATCTTGCTCTTACTCAAATTGTGTTATCTGTTTCAGGATCCTAGGCCTGCTAGAATACCACATTTAATTGTCCCCGAGTAATGTGTAATTGCTTTCTTTAGCGTCTCTGACACGTTTTGTCATTGCTGCCTACACATCACAGTGGCGAGCGCGGAGCTTGTGCAGCCTGATTCTCCCATGTCTTTCCTTGCGTGTCATTTCTGTTTGTACCATGTAGCTGTAAAACACTGACAGATCTATCTGTCCAACAGTGAGTGTATCTGCATGGGATGCAAAACCATGAGGTACACAAAATTAGTAGGGACTGAGAAATGTATGAGTCAGATCCTTTAACCAATTCACATCAGCTAAGGGACTAACTTAAATAGTCATTTGTAAGTTCTACTACTTGCTACTATTTGGGAACCATAAATTTTAAGGCTTGAAATTCACTGTTAACATTTGAAGGAGTAAACATCCGTTTTAGGTCCTGCCAGACATTTAAAGTGAAAAGGAAATGCCAGCCAATTGAGGAAATGCAGTCTTAATTCCAAAACTGTAAGGTGTTTGTGGTGTTTAATCCATAATAACCAGATTTCACATAAGATCTGTATTTATCTATAGTTTCATTTTTTTCCTACAAAATTATCTTTTAGGAGATTATGTAGGTGTAAAATAGTGCTATATATTGCAGTTTTAGTCATGTGTCACTAACACGGTTGATAAAGTAACTATTTTTTTTTACTACTAGTATTGAATTAATTTATGTGCGTTAAGTGCTTGGAAACTTGCTTTAGAACCCAGATCAGTACGTTTAATTCAACAGGTCTGTCATATTTTAAGTTCAGGACCCCAGTGTCTCTGTGCTGGTAAATGAATCTCTATTGGTCTTTATTTTGCAAGGGATTGTGGTCTCTAGAACACCATATATTTATTTCATTAAGAATTTAAAGAAATATCCCTAAGTGTGTATATTAGATAATATTTTAGCAATAATTGCTTTGCAATGTGAAGCATTGCATTGGGACATTCTATTGGGACTTAATTTTTGCTTAATTTTTGTGGGCTGGTTAGATAACTCAGCTGTTTCTGGTTGTCTTATCTTCTTTGGCTACTGCTGCCACATCATGAAAACATGAAGAAATTGGTTGGTAAACTAAGATAAGTTGTTACTGTTTTAACAAATAAAATTCTAATGCCTCTGGAAACTACTGGCCGACAAAACCATCCCAAATGCTCAGCTGACAAACCATGTCCTTTTTTCGAAAGAGTTTCTGTATCCATTTAAGGTAATGTGACAAAGTGGAGGCCAGTAAAAGCTGAGAAGCCCCAAGAAAGTGTAGCATCCCCTCCCTGCAGAGCCAGGAGCCCTCCTAGAGGACAGCAGGTTCCTCTGGTTGCTGGCATGGTCCACCCACCCCTGGCAGAAGCTCAATGAAGCTGTTGACTGCTCCCTGCCATCTACATTTAAAGCTGTCTTACCTGTGGCACAGGGCCTGCCTTAAAGCCTCCCAAAGGGACATGTGCCCAGGCATGCTCCACGTGCTGGAATGGCATGGATAATGTGGATGGCTTCCATATTTTTTTGTGATGATGAGCTTGCTGCACTCCATCCAGCCTGTGCTGTTCGCTAGGCATCCAGGCTTCCTGCCTTGCTATTTCCTGCCTCTTACTGGGCCTTACAGAGAGTAAGGGAAAGGATATTCTGCAGGAGGGATTCATTTCTTCTGGCTTCCAGCCCAGCATTTAGCACCCTGCAGCAAGATGGCTTGTTTGCCTTGCATCTATCTCTCCTCTGCAAGTGCACGTGACTACATGACTGAAAGGTGAAAGACCAATATCTTGCTAATTTTAATAGTCCCAGAAGCATCATAATGAAAATCTAGCTCTGTAGCTTTTACATGTCAGGTAGCATGCAGCAAATCACACTGTCTTTAATCCTCTCCCTGGCAAAACTCCCACTGACTTCAGTGTGAGTTTTGTCTGAGCATGACCAGAGTTGGAATGTCAGGTTTTGGTCCTACATTAATTTCTCGGAAGAAACTGAAATGGATATTGTAGATTTTCAGTTAAACGTTAGGAAGACATGAAACTGACATTCTCTATCATGTAGTAGTACAAATATGGGCAATTACCTTTTTGGCATTGTCTTGTGGGAATAATACAGATGAATTACTTTAACCCATTCCTAACATAATTCATGTGCAGCCATATATTATAGATGCTTTCAGTGACATAACTAAGTGCCACAACTAAGTGCAACAGCAGCAGAAGACTGCATTTGCCAAAAAGGCTGTCATCATTCTTAATAAAAAGACAGCAGTACTAATTCCACTGTCATTCATAGGAATTTTAAACCATTCTCAATATAACAACTTAGTCCTAGTTGATATTAAGAGGAAGAGAATTAGACTCTTGGTGTTGCCATTTCACTTTATCTGTTCAAAGGATTTTATTCTTCATTTTGGTTTGACTCTCTTACCCTATTGTGCATTTCTTTACTTTTGTGATGAGCTAGCTAGTTGGAGTGTAGCCAATTATATTGGGTTTGAAAAAAAAAAAAAGAAGAAAACATACCAAAGAGAAGTAAGGTGTAGAAAAATCTTTGGGGGAAAATGGATTTTTTCTAAAGACTGAAAATTAAGAACTTGGAGTTTACTGAAATTATAGCAAAAATGTGGCAATACATAGATCGACAGATAAATAGATTAGATAGATAGATAGATGATAGATATGGTATAGACCTCTGGTGATTCCAGAGAATGAAATACTAACTATGTTCCTGCACTGAAGTCCAATTCTTGGTTATCCTAGTACTGTTGTGGTTGAATTGAGCGTGGGCATTTTTCATGCACATGGGAAGTGCACGTGTCTGGCTTCTGCAGCCTGGTCCTTTGAGACCTGTTTGTGTGTGACCATTGGAAATGCCAATTTTTAATCTAGTCCAGCGCAACAGAGCATTGTGGCTGTGCATGATTGGCGCTTTTGGTTTTGTTTGGTTTTGTTTTTTCCTTTTCTCTGAAGGCAGGAAAAAGATCAGTTAAGAGATACATTAGTTAGGAAAGTTTATAAGGTCATCTACTTCAGTTGGTGCTAATAGTCTACATGTGTTCATTAGATTTCATGTGGAATTACAAAACCATTTTTATCTGCTTTATAGTATTTACTTTTAATGGTGGTCAGGAAAAAGGCTGAGCTTTAGCAGTTCCTTTTTGAGAGTATTTGATTTTCATGCAAATCTGTTCTGATAAATCTGTTGCTAAGAAACAGCCATGACTGAATTTTTGATAAAAGAGGAAACTAGACTGAAAATAAATGAATGTCATCCTAAAATACTTGAATTTAACAAGTACTAATGCTATTTAATTCTAACATAAAAATTACAACAGGAGACCATACTGTAGTTGGAAAAGGAGAGGATAGATGAAGCAGGTGGTCAAGAGAGAATCACTTAAGAGATAGGTGAAACTCTTTATAAAGGAAGAAGTGAAATAAATAAGCAGAGGAGACCCATTAGAAAAATGTTAAGGGATATTGGTAAAATATCCAGAACTACTAGAAGAAGCAGAAGTAATTTATAAAAATATTATGGATAGAGAGCAATGCTGCTTCCTTCAGAGCCCTGAAGAACAAGAACTAGTGATGCTTCCAGTATTTCAGCAAAACCTCATTGTGGTGTCCTGACCGATTTCAGAATTAATGCACCCGTTTTCAAACCAACAGAACTACCAGAGTTTGTAGCATGGCCAGTTTTGAGATGGCTGATCTAGCTGATATGTTGCAAATAGGTTTGAGTATGCAGCTTTTTCCTGCTTTCCATAGCAGCAATTTCAGGGAAAGCTGGCAGGAGAGAGGTGACAGGAGGAATCTCCAGCAGATGAGGCATCATGTGGCAGGGAGGAGGAGGTGTCTGTAAATGGCAGTAGAGGTTTATCATAGAGAGGCAAGACAGTCAATTTGTGCAGCTCATCCTATAGCTTGTAAGTGATGCTGCTGGGACAGAAATTTTACATATTTCCCTTTTATATATGACTGTCATTTGCTCCACTATATTAATTTCAAGATCTGCATTTGAAGAGGATTTTGAGTACGTAAACTTCACTGCCTTAGGAATTGTGCTTGGGGAAAGAAGGGTGTTGTTGGAAGACAATTCTGCATCTTTCATCTGAAGATGTTTTGGCAAGGATATTCCTCCAAACAGCCTGTTCAACTTCCTACCATCTCCAAAGGTGAACTGTTCCTTAAACAGTATCCCAAAAGATCTAATCTAGCATAATCCAGAAGTTTATAACAATGGAAAAGGATTGCTTTCTTTTCCTTATGATTTCTTAGAGATGCACAGAACAACCAAGTGCAAGAGTGGGTCTGCTCGTAAGACCCCTCCAAATACTTCACCTGGATACCACATGTATTTTTCATGACACATGGTTGCGAAGTACCAAAAATCTTCACAGAAGAAAATTCTTGCCAGACTCTTGGTGGCCAGCAAGGTTTTCTGAGCATGGCCTGTGAACTGTTTAAAGCCCTGGGATATATATAGCTGCTGAGTGTTCTGGGGACAGGTTCTGCAGAGAAAACCACTGAAATGGCTGCTGTTTTACAGGCACTAAAGGAATCAGTTTCACTGTTGCTAAGTAATCTAATATAAATTGGAATAAAATGTTAGGTGTTAATGCTCAGGAGGGAAAGTTACCTCTCTCTTTCTTTGTGCTCACTGAGGGCTAGTTTTGGACAACCTGTCTTCTGCACCAAAGTCCTCTGCCCTTCCAGCAGTCCTCTTCCAAAGGCCAGCTACTGTCTTTGCAATACATGCAAAATCGGGGCCATCAGTGCCCAAAGCCTGTTCACCTAAGGAGAGAGCAAACTACTTGATGAGGAATACATAGTATTAGTGTTAGTTCATTACCTTCTCATGCCCTCCTCTTCACATGTAGGTAGGCCTTTGTATTTAATTTTTAAAACCTGTTTTCCAGGATGGGAAGTGTTTGGAGATGAAGGGGAGGCAGTCCACATCAGTAAGAGTTCAAAACAGCTCTAGCTCATTTCAGTGAGAGCTTAGTAAACAGCAAGACCAAATTTCTGCAGATGTTGTTTACAGTTTGAGCGTGATGTTTGGGCTGATTTTGTTTTGCTTCTTTCTAGATTGTCAGGTTTAAGGTTAGCTAATGTGATTGTAAATCAAAAATTATTTGGAAGCTGTTATGCTGGAATGCTTGTTGAGAACAACTTCAGAGGTACATTTCACTGTAGTGTTGACTTTATAACCCATGAAAATTTGGGGGGCCTGTAAAAATCTTGCACTGACAGAAAGTTAAAAATTATACAAGACTTTGTGTTACTGCAGCATGTAATTAACACTTCCACTAAAGAAAGTTGTTCAAAAACAATAAATGGAAATATCCCACTGAAATAAATTGTACATAAAGAATGCTATCAAATAATGTGTGTTCTAGTAGAATAATCCACTGTGTAGTAGAGCACTGATGCTATTCTTGGCCAACTAAACTTATCTTTATTCTGCAGACTGGAAAAGTGACCTGGTAATGTACTGAAATATATGTACTTCATTGAGATAACATGAATATTTGTTGAGCTCTGGGCTTCTTTCTCTTCTGAATAGATGTAAATCAACATTTGAAGACCTAAGGTGTTCCCTATAAGATCACTCAAGGTCTACCTTTTTGTCATTATGGAAGGTTAGGGATGAAACACCTGGGAGATTCTTCCCTATCCTAAATCTGTATCAATTATACCTGTATCTTTTGCAAGAGACATTATTCCTCATGTTGCTTCAAGAACTCCAGAAGTGGAGATTTCTGAGTCTTCTATGAGCAATTCCAGTGCCTAAGGATCTGTTCCAAAGTTTTTATCTTAGTCTTTCTTAATGCACTTTTGTCATGGAACCTTTTGCTCCTGCTCAGCAAAGGCATGCAATAAAAATTGTACCCATACATTGGAAGGCTATCCTTGTGTACCTCCTCAGACCTTGGTTAGGGATAAAAGGAATCACAATTCTTCAGTTTTTCATTGGATCTTTGCATATTTCTGGATTTTTCCATATTATATTTTCATCTGACGTGTTTGAATGGAAGAGGCCTGTAGATACAATATCTCTGCTTCAAAGACATAATCATTGAGGCTTAAAAAAAAATCAAATAGCATCATTAGTAATGCTCTTTTTTCCCTTGGAAAAAAAAACCCCACACAGTCAAATACAAATTTAAAATCAAGGAGCTTTTCCCCACAATCTGGCATATCTGTCTTATCATCTAACTATGTTGAACAGAAGAGAATTCGGAAAATTATTCAAGTTAACTACTCCAAGTAGCTTTGTTGTTCTCTCAGGTAAAGACAGACAACCAGAGCAAGATGGGGAAAATGTTATTGCTTCTGTGCACTTTGTCTTCTAGAGAACAGACAGCCTCATCCCCAATCTTAGGAATGGGAATGTTAACACTTAGATTATTTATGAGATGTTTGGAAGGAAGCAGTTGTTAATTAAGTAGTTCTTAAATGAAATAAAAGCCAACAAGGACTTAATTTCAGGTGAATTATTTTTTTGCTTGATGCCAGCAAGTACATTCCAGCTGATCTTTTTTATTATTGTGGTGATTTTCACTGTAGTATTTTTGAAGGATTGTAATTTTACCCATATTCCCAAGATATCCAAACCTGCAGGTGACTATAATGAATAGTCCTGATGATCTATATGAAAAAAAAGATAAATAATTTTTTCTTACATCCTTTCACATTTTCTGCTGCCTTGTATCTTTAATTCTCTGGCTGATGGATTCCTATTGATTAATATGCCACTTCCCAGCTAGAATTTTTTCTTAGGTCTGTGTTTCATTTGACTACCAATAATGAGAGGCCATGAATTCCTCGTTCTTCATGACAGGGCACATCATCTGAGGTGCAGATAGTACAAATGTGTCCACGAAGCAGTGGACAGCTGTATAGTCACCATTCATCCTGTGTCTGAAGGAGGGCTATGAGTCCCAAGGGGCTCCATGGTTCAACAGCTGGGGCTGCCAATTCCTCCCAGGTTCTGGTCATGACTTTGACAAGAGATCCCACCTGCAGTGCTGGGTAATTCAGTGCCAGAGTGCTTTTCCTGTTGTCTCCAAATTGGAAATAGTAGTAGCACATACCTCATCATGGATGATCTATGACGATTTATTGGTTATGGTGCATATGAATGTGACAATGCGTGCCAGATTGCAGTGGTTAGATCTGTTAGACAAATGCCTTCCATTCTGTCTGAAAGGGAAAAAGAAATCGGCAACCTTTATGACGCAGGCTGAGGTTTTGCTGTGGTTTTGCTGCAGGTGTCCCTGGGGAGAGCTGGCCCTGGAGTGAAGCTGGGGCAGAGAGGTTGGGCACCTTTCATCCTGTCCAGACAATACTAGTAAATTCAGCATGTATTGGAGACGTCATTCTTTTTCCTACAGGGCTTTGCAATGCTGCAAAGGAGGTGTTTTGGGTGAACTATGTTGCCAGTCTGCCCCAGACCAAGACACCAGTGTCTTTATCCCTGCGGCCTGTAGGCAGCATGACTTTCAGGAGTGACTTGCATTACAAAGGGGTCCCCTAGGCTATCCTAGGGAGTCCTCCCTTGCAGAAACAATTGCTCTAGGCTTGTGTGTGAAAGGATGCAGGAATGCATGCATACAAGGAAGTATAGATGAGGTTGTGAGGAGAAACGCAGCTGAAAGGAACTGACTGGGATTCTTTCACAGTCACGCACCAGAATGAAACCCAAGCAAACAAATATGCAGCTGTGGTTCTTAGATTCAAAGCCACAACAAAAAGCCCTGATGAAATATTGAGTGGCTAAAATCTGTGCATAGTCATGTCAGTGGAAATTACCCAGATTGTGTGTTTGTTCCTCTCTAGAGGAGCTAGGCATTTGAAATAAGTTTTCCTGCAAGATGAACATATGTTCTAGGGAACAGGCATCTTGACACCTAGCAACACTGAAAAATTGGTACTGTACAGCCAAATAACATACCTGTTATTGCATTAGACTCAAAGATATGCATTACTTAAATTATTCCATGTGGGAACAAAGATAATCCAGCGCTGTAGATCATTTGTTCTGTATGAAAGTGATACAATGACAACCAAACAATTTAGTCTTCTCGTGAAACTGCAACAAATGAGAAAAAACTAAACATTGATTTTTCACATGAAAACAAAGGCAAACTACCTTTTATCCTTGATCACCCAAATAAAGCAGCACATTTAATTGGTGTGGTTTCATCATGATTTTCAAACTAATGTCTTCACTTTGTTTTGCAATAGTTGTAAGTGAACAGACTCCTAAGGACTGCATCTTGAGTTTAAGCCCTGATTTTCAGTTCTCCTTTGAGAGGCCTTCAAGGAGCCTACTTACTTCTCTTATTCAGAGAATGTTAGAAGTACATGCTGATGGGGAACAGAGGTATTTGTCTGCTGGATGGGAGGATGTTCTCCAGCTCTCTGTTTCGGTTCTTCTAATGTCCCGGGAGCATCATCTTTGATGAGAACCAAACTTCTTGGGCAGTGTCAAAAGGTTTTTCTCATCTCATATGTCAAGAAGCAACAGAGTACAAGCTTAAACAAGCACTGGTAAATCAGTTAAACAGATTGATGATACCTGTCAGAAGATGTGAAATTATTTATCCCCTAAACACCAAAGCCTGGCAAGTCTCAGTTTTCTGAGTCACAGACTTAATGTGAAGCAGTGTGGTTTTTGGCTCAGTGTGCTGTTCCGGGGTAGAAGGACATGCACTCCTTGCTCTGTGAGGAGCAATATGCTTCAGCAGGATGGATTTGAGTTTAATGGTCTTTAGGGTGATCTTATGGGGTTTTTTCCACCACAAACAAAGGAGGATTAACCCCCTAATATCCATTTTGCAACTGAATATGACAGTGACTGTAGAGATGACTACACAAAGATTAATGGCTGTTGTCTGCGTCGCTGGCAGGGATGAGGATATGAGACAGGAAAGGCCAGTTGGAAGGTGGGTAGAGGCAAGATGTGCTGTTGCTCCACCATACATAGAGCAAGAACATGGGAGTGCCTTGCCTTGAGCTTGCCCTCATTACAAGCATTGGCAGCTGCAAAGCAAAGACCATAGCTTTAATAAGTCCACTCTAGATTTGCAGAACAATCTGACTTGACTTTGAAGAGCTCCACCAAGCAAAATGAGTCTGAACTTGCTTCTCTTTGGAAGCTACTTCAGTCATCTTTTGGTTGGTTGGTTGATTTTTGGGTTTTTTCTTGTGTTCTATTTACACCATTTAATTCAATTCGCTATATTTAACATACTGAATTTTAAGAGACCAATACTATAAAACAGTGCTTCTGTAACTGCATTGCTTTCTGTTGTCCTGTTTCTGTTGTCTCTGTGTTATCCATTCTAATAGAATTGTACGAACGTGATTTGGTACCAAAGTTGCATACAGCTGTTGAACTTGGGAATGCAAAGGAATATTTGAAGTAAAACTTAGCGCCTTAGTCAGAAAAAATGTGTGCCAAGCTATGATTGATTAGTTGTCCTCCAGAGGGAGTAAAAGATAAGATCGCAATATTTAAAGTAAAGCTAAAAAGGTGTCTGTTCTGGTCAGAAAGTTGGATCTTACCTTGGTAATAAGAAAAATTGGGTATCTGTTCTTGCTGAAGCATAATACATTTTAATCATGCAGAAGATAATATCTAAAAATCTACAGCAAATATGGGAATCTCACGGGACCAGAAGTCTTGCGTAACAGCTTTTCAGAGCAATGTATTTAACTAGTGAAAAAACACACCCCTCCCAATAGTAAAAAGAGAGAAGATTCAGTATGGACTTGGAATTTAGCAGAGGTGGTGCTGACTGATGTGATACACATTCACTGTCCTGCTTTTAACTTGATGATGTGCTGTTGCCATGTCTTGGCACAGACTGGTCCTTGTTCCCAGCAGAGCTAAGAGCCAATGCTAGTGCAGGGTCCATTGAGAAACCCTACCAGTCAACTAAGTTTTCATGGAAGGAATGATGTTTAAGGCATCACAGCACAAAATCATCTCTATAAACACTGCTTTTTACTTGAGCTGCTTCCTAACAGTTGATTAAGTAGATGAATCCTTGGAAATGCTCAATTTCAACAACAACGCTAATATCAGGTTTTTTTGGTGGTATTTATTACTCCTATTGTCTTCCAGTGTGCCTGAGCCATTAGTAGTGACTTCAGGGATAGTTGGAGTGATGTGTGTTGCACAGAAGTGTTGTGCAAATGTAGCCCCAGCTAACAGCAGTGTCTATAGGTCTTGGTAGCATGCGTGTTAAAACTGCATTAACTCTGATGGTGATGGGAATATAATGAACCATGGAATACACTCATAGAATGGCTTGGGTTGGAAGGGACCTTAAAGGTCACCTAGTTCCAACACCCCCTTACCATGGGCAGGGACACCTTTCACTAGACCAGGCTGTTCAGAGCTCCGTCCAGCCTGGCCTTGAACATGGCCAGGGATGGGGCATCCACACCTTCTCTGGGCAATCTGTTCCAGTGCCTCACAGTAAAGAATTTCTTCTAATATCTAATTTAATCCTACCGTCTTTCAGTTTAAAGCCATTGCCCCTTGTCCTATCACTATGTACTCTTGTAAATAGTTTTGCTCCATCTTTCTTGTAGGCTCCCTTCAGGTACTGGTGTATAGCCCACATCTTCCCTGAAGCCAGCCACTGTTTCTTGTCTGGCTCCAATTTATGTCTTCTTGAGAAAAATTGTCTAAAAATGAAATCAAGGGAAGGTTCTGGGCAGCACACTGGAAGGTGGAGAAAGTCCCTGGAGTTTTCTTAAAAGCTTAACCCAGCTGTGAATCTGCTCTTGACAATAGCTAATGACTACTGATAACCCATGATTTTCACTCCAGTCTATTACATTTTGTCTAAAAATTTCAGATTTCAGGTGTAAAACAAAGAGCAGATTTTATAAAAGACAGAGGCGGTAATAGGTGACTGAGCGTAATTACCATACTTGTTCTGCCTTTGACAAGTAATTCAGTGACCGTGTTTCATGTGGATGAAGCCACACTCCAAGGTGCTCCAAGAAATTACTCCTCATTTTGAGCACAGAGCCCATTCGGAAAAGGGCAGCTCTCACTTGTCAGCACAGGTGATAGTCTCATCTTGCATCCCAGAAATGGTTTTACATTACTTGAATATCATAGCCAGCTGCAGGGCTGGTCTGTAACTGTAATGTGCCTTAGTGCATTCAAAAAATGAAGTGCAACTGTCTGATGAGTACATAGTCTAGCAAATAAAGAAATGTGGAAATAATCTATGTACAAGTTTGCTCGTATTGACAAAAAGGTCCCAGCAAAGGGGAAGTGTGAAAGGATGTGAGCTCAGCTGCCTCTGATACACAAAAATTTCCATCTGATGAGTTCTAATTGTCTTAATTGGAGAAGAAATAGACAGGAAATAGGATTTTTGAGTGCAAAAAACTATTCACAAAGACCATTGCATGAGATGTTTACTTGCTAATAAGTGAGAGGGATCACAGAGTGATATAGCAACAAAGTTGCTAGGGTTGAATTTTTCTTGACCTGTTTTGTACTGCCAGGGATTGGTCTGAAAGTCACCTCATTTTCCAGGTTTTCCTCACCTACATCAGAGAGCTGAATATGCTTGGAACCTGCTTCATACCACACAGAAGTCTAGCTTTACCAGTTAGCCTAAATGAGTAGATTTACAGAGCAAGTTGTCTGCTTTTCACCTGCAGCACTTTGCAGTTTATACTGGTTGAAAATAGTAGTTCACCACACAAAATTGAATCTTGAAGTACTGCAGAAATTATTCAGTGAATAGACTGAGTTCCTAGTCATCATCCCACTTTAATGTGTAAGAAATCTGTAATAGTCACTTTTCCTTGCCATCACTGCAGGTATGGTGGAAGCAAACAATGACAAAAGAGTGGCCTCCTGCACAGCAGAGAACAGCAGGACTGAAAAGGATGTAAAGACATGCCTCTATTAAGTTTCAGAGTTGAGAGAATTTGCCTGTTTGCTGTGAGAGAAGGGATTTGATCCTCACACTAAAGCTGTGTTAGTGTAAAAGGTTTTTGGTTTCCCAAGCAAGTGTGTATTAGCCAACCTGCTTTTTTGGAGCAACAAGTTGAGACTCAGAAAGTTTCAAGATGTAAGGATGATATCTACCAAAAACTGAGTGCAGTTTTAAATGGGTTGCACTGTAATGTTTGTGTGAACAACTCTCATACGTCTTAAAAATGTGTTGTAACTTAAGTATCTTCTGTGCCATCTAAGTGACCCATGCCCACAATTTGTTAGGCTCTGCACTTCATTAGAGAAATCTTCACCAAAAACTCTTAATCCTGGCATCTTTCCCAGCAGAGTCAATCATGTGGGGATCTGGGTGATCCATAACGGCAAAACCAGCCTTGGTATGAGTATTTCACTTGATAAATAGCAGAGATCTAGGCTTTACTTACATTTGTTAACAGTGACTTTCCAGTGAAGTGCCAGGTATTTGAAAAATTACTTCTAGTGTTTCAGGCTGGGGAGGAAGTACTTTTTCAAACTATGAGAACATTTCTCTCATACACCATTAGACCAACTGAGGAGAAAGAAAAGCAGGACAGGGGTGCAAATATGCTTTTGTCTCAAAATATAGGGTCGAATAGCCACACGCCAGAATATTTAAGTTTTATTGCTGTGAGCCATTCCATGTAATGATAAAGTAATCCTGTTAATGATACAGTGAGCCACGGAAGAGTAGGAGTTTCTTTAAAGCTGCCCTTTCTTTGCTGTACTTCGGACTGTCCTTTTTTTAATCTCATTCTTCAACTGCGTGTCTGCTGCAGTGGATCTTTCTTGTCTTCTCTCATATCCTCAGTAATGTGCATACAGAACCTGCACCCACTCCCCACTCCCACCCTCTCCTCTGCATTCCTTATCTCTCCTGCAGACACGGATGCCATCTACGTGGCAGGTTACTCAGCTCTGTCTTACCTCTGCAGTGGTCCTTCTGTCCAGCCTAAAACTCAGTCTGGGACTCCAGCATGGAGTCTTTACTCCATGCATGACAGGTAGCATGGAGTAAAGACAGCTTTTTACTGTCCTCCAGGTCTTCTCTGATGCCCCCTTCTTTGAGGAGACATTTGCTCAACCTGTCACTGCTGCCCACAAGCTAAATGCAATTGTTTGTCTAAAGATGCCATTTCAGGACATACACTTCCAGAGGGTGATTTTTTCCATCTGTTTCTAGCATTGTCTTTTGATTGTTTCAATTAAAAGATGTATATATCATCCCAAAAACCTTAGTTAATGTGGATGGAGAATGAAGTGAAATATGGTATCTGTGATCTCTCGTGACTCTTCAGTCAGGATATTAGGCAAAATATCTTTGCTGCTAAATAGAGCTTCTGGTTCTCTATGAATACTGGATATAAACTGAAAGAAGTAATCGGGAATTTAAGTAGCAGGGTTAGACGTCAAGAGTTCGAATGTCATCTGTGCTGATTTTGCTGTTAGTTCAAAGGCTCCTGCAGTTCACAGAAGTGGGACTCTGTGCTAAGCAGGATATTTTTCTTCAAGCCATTTACAAGGTTTTATCTCTATGGCACTTTCATTAAAAATACAAAGCATAGTGTGAAAACAAACCAAAACCTGTCACTGAATTACTGTTCACAATAGACCTTTTTCTGGAAGGTGACTAGATGCAGGTATGGGTTGGGGAGCCAGTGGGATGTACCCCTGGGCAGGATGAGCCCCTCTGCAGCAACTCTGGGTTTTACTCCGCTACTCTTCCCAGAACCTTCTCTGCACCTCTGTGACTATGCAAATTGTGGATTTTGCCCCTGACCCATGTTTCTTTCAGAAATTACCAGCTTCCCACATCAGGATCAGCCCATCTGCTCTGTGCCTTTTGTATTGTTATAATGCCAGGTGGGGCAGGTATTCCCTGGATTTGTGCTGTTACTGCTGTGTGATTCAAGTAGGGCATAAAGTAAAAAAGTTAATGTGTGTTTTCCATAGCTTATTTCTGAGAATGACAGAATGAGTTCAGCAAATTTTGAGATCTTTCACAGTGACAAACTGTGCTGGACCCTGATGTATTTAGTCTAGGTGATGTACCAGTACAAAAATTTATTTCAATTCCAGTTCCTAAAACACCCCACTGTTCTCCATCTGCACCCAGACATATAAAATTTCTGAGGTAAAGACAAGGTAAAGAGAGTTGCAGACTGTAGAAATGGAGGACACCTGGTCAAAATTAAAAGATAAATTACTCATCTGAGGGAAGGCTACCATACAAGTTACAACAAAATCTTTGTTTCTTACTCTAGGTCCTTCTTCAGTCATCAGCAATGACGATGATTCAGCCAGTCCCCTCCACCACATCTCAAATGGCAGTAACACTCCATCTTCTTCTGAGGGGGGTCCTGATGCAGTCATCATTGGGATGACAAAGATTCCTGTCATTGAAAACCCACAGTATTTTGGAATTACCAACAGCCAGCTCAAGCCAGATACCTGTAAGTACAAACAACTGTATGTGTTTCAATCATTCATTTTATCTGTGCATGTGTTGTGGCTCCTTAACAGAACTAGCGTAACAAAATACTCTAAATTCCTGGGAGTGGAATGGCGGGGTTAAAATGTGTGCTATTTATTAAAGGTACATGGAATGAACCGCTTTACCTCTGTCTAAGCCAAATTCAGCCCTTGTGATGAGTCAATGAAGTCAGCAGTGTTACGCTCAAAGCCTAATCCATATTTCATCAAAGTCACTGGTAGCCTTTCCATTGATTTCAGTGGTCTTTGGCCAGTCCTGTGCACAGAATGTATTATTGGGAGAAAACAAAACTTGAATCAGAAGCAAAAGTCAGTATTGTTACATATGCACTGCTTTTAAATTGATCATATTGGCAATTAACATAACCTAACCTTCAAATCTGAGTATTTGTAAAATGGTAATAACAATCAGGGTTAAAACTTCAATTCTTGTAATTTTATTGTATAATTCAACCTCTACAGACAGAAATTATTCTGAATATTTAAAGGTAGAGAAGAAGAGCAGAAGCTTGCATGATGGACAATACATTCACATACAAATTCTTTCATGTTCAGTTAGTAACAAGTGGAATATGAAAAAATATGAAGAGCTAAACATATTTAACTATGAAGAGTTAAAAGTATCACTTACTTCAGATGGTACTTTCCAAACCTAGCAACAAGTTCAGAATTGAACATGTGAAATGTTGATTTTTGAACCAGTGATTATCATTAATGCACATAACTGAAAAAATACCTAAGGGATATTATGATAAATAGTAACTGCACTGCTTACTCTTTCTCATCAGGACACTAAGTTCTCTAAGTGTTTCAGAAAAAGTTGTTTTGAAGTGTCACTGGAAGTCTGAACTGTTTCTCTGGGAAATCACTCTAGAGATTCCCAGTATAATTAGTGAGCACTGTGCTTGCAGCTAAGGGACGCTACATCCTGTCTGTATCCTACCCTGAAAGATGTCACTTCCTATCAAAACTGTAGCATAGGGGCTTAGTGGCAAGGCTGGAAGCCTTTGTCTCCAACTTTGCAAAGCTTAAATGCTATTTCAGAAATCCTTCTTGACCTATGCATGAGGGCATGCATGCATGACACAAATGCATAATTTCTAACACTTGAAAACAAAGACTGATGCTGAACTAGCCACTTATCTTGTGACTATTAATGCTTATTTAGATCCATATTGTTGCACTAAGAACAGTCCAGAAGGATGTTCCTGCAACACAATGTCTTTTTCTGCCTTTATATTGTACATCCGCGATGTTCACTATTACTATAGTTTTTTTTTGTAGCGCTATTTTGTGACTAGAAATGCTGCATTATCTCTCCTACCAGCAGATAATAATGATAATAATCTGAATACTCTGACCCAGCATATGCAGTGGGATCAAAAGGAAATCACTGAATTGGTGATACTTGATCAGCACAAGAAAAATGTTATACAGATGCATTCTGATTACAGCATTAATTCTTGTGAAAAATGGAAGCCACTAGAGAATCATAAATGGGCAACATTCCCACTAGTACTCCCTACTGTTATATAAAAGGCCATGCTTTTAAATATGAGGCTACTGTACCTCTGTTTCCATCCACATGAGACAACTTTATAATTTTTTAAATAAATGTCAGTAACTGCAGAGTTACTAACTTCAGCGTTAATGTTGAAACAACATACATGCTGTTCCGGGGAAAAACCCAAACTGTACCAAAATACAAAATTCTCTTACATTTAGTAAGCTGCACATTAAGTACAGACATACTTAATCACGGCTGACTTGTGTTAAGTATGTCCTGATCCTAAAAATACGTAAGTCTGTGTTTGGTTTTATGTACTGCAATGAAACCCACATGGTGTCAGGGAAATTAATCACAGTACATGAAGTTCAGTTGGTGTATAAATGCTTGCAGGATATGTTCCAGGACTTTGCTGTGGTGCTCTGGGGAGGTTTGTGGGGCTGATGCTCTGCATTCTGCCACACCGCCACTGTGGTCTCAGTGTTTGTGTTTTGGGGGGCTAGGGGTGGTGTTGTTTTTGCTTTAGCAGAGAGAATAAGGTAAACTATGGCAGTGTATAAACCAAGGTATATTTCTTCTACCGCACTGAGCATCTGTCCAATAAAAAGTGTAATTGAAATTGTCTTGGACAAAAATGGGCTTCACAGATATAATTTCACATATGCTCTTTCCATCTTTCTCACTTGTTTATTATTACAGAGCTGTGTTTCTCCTTTCTTAACCTGTCAGCCTCCTCCTGATGTGTATATCTGGTGTTTATAAACCTCTAACCTAAGTAGCTGTTGCACCTTGTTCCTGTTTAGAATAATGCCAGCTCCAGATGTCATCTGGTTTCTCATCTTCAGCAAGATAGTTAACATTTATGTTTATTTCCTATCTGGTCTAAGTTCCATTGTGCACCAGCATTAAACACAACAATGACTGACAATAATGCTGGAAAACGTACTTCTATATTTAGCATTTGTTGGTCTGTGGAAGGAGGTGAGACATCAAGCTAGGCAAAACTGTACACAGATTGTATTTCAGTTTTTTACAGAAATGGGAGGAATACTTTTGCTGTAAGTAGCAAGTGGAGGAGTTTTTTTTTTTATATTATCTCCTTAGGCCGTATTTTGACTTATCTATAGAAAACCATTTCTGAATACAGTGTATCAAGCTTCACTGCAAAGTATTAGAAGTGCATGTGTTTAAAAGAAAATTAAAAGCTGATGATTAGCCTCAGTTTTATTTGAAATTCCATCACTGTATCTGTGATTTAGTCCTTTCACTACTGAATAACGAAATACGAAGATTGATGACTTCCCAAGAGTCTGTCTCAGTCTAACAGTTACAGCACTTTCCTCCTCTTAAGATACAGCCTTCAGGGTGGGAAAAGCACACTGGTGAAGACCAAAGACCCATCAACTCCAGTCATCACTCAGAAGGACTGTATTTCTGTGATTTCAACACAGCACTCGTCTCCACCTTTAATTGATGTAAGAGTGGAAGATTACATCTTCCAGTTGGGATTGGCTGATATTTCCCACTTAACTATGAGCTCTTCCCACTTCCTTATGAGCTACTTCAGCACATGTCTGTCTGACATGCTGCCCCAGTGCTCCTGACTTTTCCTTCCTATGCCGTGTACTGTTGGTTGCTGCTGGCTGGTGGGTTCATCTGCCTCTCCACTATCTTGGATATTTTCACCTTGAAAGGATACAGTCTAAGGTGCACAGATGTGTTTCAGACACCTACCAAACTCCTTGGTTCCTTTTCGCATGAAAGCAGAAGGTATTTCTCATTTGTCAGTTCTTGTCTAACAGTAACAACTCTGATTTCAGATGGGTGAGAGAGAGCCAGAAGCCTGGAAAAGCTGCAATGGTCTTTTGAGTTAAGGCGCTATAAACCAGGTGCTGTGTTAGTGTCCACCTGCAAACCTCTTGTCTGGGAATTACCAACAAGATTAATTTTTTGCTCTTGAAAATTGAGCCATAACTTTGCAGTGAAGCAACATGACCAGGTCCATAAACCTTGTGTGGATGGCAAAACTTGCAAGATTTTTGTCCCCTGAAATCAGCTGGACAGTATAATATCTTGTGGGCATAGACCCAAACCTTTACTAGATGATTAGCTTGACTAATCTTATGAGCTGTCACAGACCCTAAGATATTTGATATTTTCAATAAAATTACAGTATTTAAAAAATTAGTCTTCTGCATCTTCTGCACAGAAATTGTAGTTGCTATAGTTATCAATTGAGCCTACCAGTCCTGTTGAAACAGGGTGGAAGAAACAAATCCATTTACTCAAGGAGCAGCTATGGACTTTCTTCATCACTTAGCTTGCAGCCAGCTCTTGGAATATATCAGTCCATGACTGTTAGAGTTCCATGATTAATGCTGAAAATGTAGTCAGTAAATTGCTGTGTTCGTAAAAATGTGGAAAGCCAAACCTGAGGAGAGGTCATAAAATGCCAGTGGAAGTGCCCAGGTTTTGATTCTCAGGGCAGAAGTTGGATAAGAAATTTCTTGCAGATGGTTTTGGATTTTGAGAATCAAACTGTTCTCTAAGCCTTACCCCAGTAGCTCCCACCCCTACCCCACGAAGTCACTGTGGTTGTTTGGGTGCTACTGAAAGGAAGGTTGAAGCTTTGCCCTTTATTGAAGAGGTTTGCAAGCTCGAGGTTTCAGGCCCCCTACAGTGGAGAAATAGCTGCACTGACATCAGTTTGCACTTCCCAGCTAATCTGTACTTGCAACTCACTCCGTTTTGTCAATTTCATTGATTTCAGTGTTGGAAAAGAGCGTACTGTACTGGGCAGCCTTATTGATTAGTCAGTGGATGGTTTAGTGGCAAGCTATTTTCAATGACTGGCCATATAAATAACCATTGCATTTCAGATGATGTGGTGTGGATTGTGACTTTCATATGGGAAATTTGGATATATTCTTGAGATAGTCTTAATATTTCATCTATATTTCTACATTTTCAGATTCTGTTCTTTCAAGTGTAGGAGTCTGAATATGCAATTTAGATAATGGTTATTTTACTTCCAGTTGGCCTCTATTAGGGAAGGTCTGAAGCTGATTATAAGTTGGCAGAAATAATTTTTCTAAATTAATTTTTATTTGTTTTGCTGATCTGAAAAAATGAATTTAGCCTATAGCTCCAGTTCCAGAGTAAATTGCTAATTGCATGTGCAATGCTAATTTTAAAGGCAGAAGTTTTGAGAGCACCCCTCTTTTATTCCCTTCTGAACACTGAACTTTTCAATTTATGCTTAGGGATTTTCATTTTCATTTTTGAGATTGCTACATCAATTAGTTAAAGGTGATCTCAATCTTTTTGGACTTTCCTTGTTCTTTAACTATGTATTTCTTTTTTACATATGCATAGCCAGATTTTGAGTGTCCCCATTAGTCAGGAAAGTTGCAGCAATGCTCTCCTTCAGTCAACCACCTTCTTGAATGACTTTTAAGGGAGAAAAGAAATAGGGCAGTTATTCTTACCGTTTATCATAACTCGTGTAGTACAGCTTTTTGTCTTTAAAGCCATAGGTCTTGGAGTCTGGTGATGATGTCAGATTTCATTTTAGAAGGAAAAAAAAGTCAATAAAAGTTTCAGAATATGAAGCAGACCCCAGAATCCTGAGGAAACAGAAGGAAAAAATCTGGAATTTTTAATCCTTTGTTTATTTATTGCTTTTTGTTTTATTCATTGCATTGTTTTAAAATTCAGTTTAATGACTTGAGAGCATTTGAACAGGTCAGAAGGCAATCTGGCTTCTCTTAATTTTGTAGTATGTTGACAGCCTTCTTCCCAACCCTTGGATCAACATCAATGGGTCATTCAATATGAATAAAGAAGTAGTTGTCCATATTTCCAGAGCAGGTGCATCAGAAGGAGGAATTCTGATCGCCTGGTCTGTATTTCTCAGTCATCCTTGTCCCAGGAAACCCACAGCAGAGCCTGACCCCAGTGCTTGCATTTCTTTGCTGGGTGCACAAACTCTCACTGCCAAGTGGGGACATGGCACTCTGGTGAAATGAAAGCTGCTGGCAAAAATAAAATTCACCATGAGAATCTCTGTGCTGCAGGGATCTGACAGGCCTCTGACCCAGAGCAGCAGATTTGTCTGTTTCTGGGTGCTGCTCATCCTGCATCCTTTAGAAAATAGCAGTGCACAAAGAGCAGACTGCCTGCAGCAGGTAGTCTCTATTTGGTTTTACTCCAGATTGTGTCACCCTTCACTTTCCTACAGGCCTGAGGAATAGGGGTAATTTTTGACAGACATTGTAAGGTGAAAAATTAATCAAGTCACTCCCTGTGCACAGAAGGATCACCCAAGACAAATGGTCTGTGAGCATTTACATCTCTTTTGAAAGGCTTTTGTGTTTGAGTGACTACGAAAAAAGGGCTGCTGTAATGTTTTCTTAGCCAGCTAAGCCCTAAAGCTGGGGATTTTCCATCGATTCCCAAAGCTTGCAGAGCTGAAAATTTATAAGCAGCTCATTTTCCTATAAAAGACACTATGACCTCAGGAGCTAGAACGCTGAGGAGAAAAACTGATGAATCTTAGTGAAATCCAGACTGGGAGTAAAAACCGCTCTGTCCAAGATGAACTTGTCATTCCTGACATTCATTGCTAGTTGGGATTGTGAGGTTTAACACGGCGCTCACTTTGGGATCTTCAGATTCTGAAAACTCAAAAAACTTTATGTGCTGAAAGCTGAACATCGATGAGGTTGAGATTACAAGGAGGGATATAAAAATTATAATTTCTTCTTGTGTGGATCCTACTGTTTGCTTTACTCTGGAGATATTTTATTGGCTGAATAAGGATATGAAGATATATGAAGGTATATTTTATTATCTTGACTAAATAGTTTTGTAGTTTGATTGCAAATTTTAATTCCTGATTGCAGTCACCATTTAAAATGTCTTTTTAGAGTTATTCATCAAGTCATAGGCATGTCAGAAATGATAGCTGTATGTATCAGAGGTGTATTTCCATTAGTTGCATTTGACCTTTTTTTAACTGGGCAAGAGATTTCTCTCCCAGTCCATAGCATTCTGAGACTCAAATACTTTTCCCAAGAATGTGGTCACTTATTTCCTTTGCCCAACTAATAAAATGTAACAGGGAATAAATACATTTATGGGAAATTAGAAACTTTTACTCCTGCTGCCCATTCTGACACTCAGTAGACCAGCAATTTTTGTTTTCCAGTCAGATGGATGAAATTCTCCCAAAGGCAGATGGCTTCAAATTGAAAAGTGTGGGATTCTACCTCATCAAAAATTCAGAATTTGAAAGAAAAGGTTATAAATTTCCTCATTTAATATTGAGGTGAACCCACGGAATCATTTTTTCCCCGGGATGTTACTTTTGTTGCAGTCTTGATCTGTTGTTGAAGTCCATTTGCATCTAATTTTAAAAAGTAAGATATCAGCTTCCTGCAAAATATTTGCATTTCATCACACAGAATGTTCTTCTGTGACCCAGATTATTCAGTAAAATATTTGCACTGAGGTCCAAATGCAACTGCAAGAAAGAACAGCATTGACTCTGATCTCTGTTTCGTTGATAGCTCTAGTGTTTTACCACCTGGAAATAATAGTGCATGAACCATACTTCAGGGTAAATAGCAGATGTTATAAGGACACCTGAGCAAAGAAGATCCAGAGTATGCATTTCAAGGCGAGACAGTATGAAACATGCGCTCTCAAGGAAGTGTCCAGTGTCAAAATTAAGGTAAAGCATGCACCTTCGTGTTTAAATTTGTCAAATAAACTTCAGATAAGAACACCGTTCTTCCTCAGCAGAGCATTGAAGTGCAATGTCTACATCAAGGCCAACTATGGGCTTCAAAGAGCATGCTTTATGAGAGATAAGTGAAATTAAACATATGTTCAAACATTCTCCACGGTTAGAGCATTAGTCAAGGTGAAAAAACCCAACATGGTGCTTTTAGAGAAAGTGTAATCTCTGTGGCATTACTACATTCAGTTTGTCATTTGATAATACACCTGTACCAGAAATGCATATAATGTATTAATGCACTTAATATATGCATATAATGCATATAATGCATATAATATAAAAAATCACACGTATATGACAAATAGCATCACGTGTATTTTAATGATTAAATTATGCCGTTCAGACTCTGAAAACTGGGTTCTATGGATGTTGATTTTATGTACAGAAACCTGCATGGGTAGTACTTATATTTAAGCTGAAAAGGAGGGAAAAAAAAGGTAATCCATTCTGGAAACCTCCCTATCATAAACCTATGCATAGGAGTAGGATTTGGCCTTGTATTTATTTCTTTGTGTCAGTGAAAGTTTTGGCTAAATGAGAAATACACATCCCAGGGAAATAAGAATAAAATGAGAAATTTTAAGTCTGAGAAATACTGAAGTACGAGAGAATTATAAATAAATAACTTTGTAGGCAAAATTATTTCATAAACCCTTCTTCTATTTTCTTGAATTTACCACCAAGCAAGTTGCATCATTTTTCAGAAACATGATTGTGTAAAAATGCAGTTAGCCTTGAGCACAAACTCAACTAAAGACAAATTTTGGGAGAAAATTGTCAGGAATACAGATGCCCACGGTACATACACATTGGCTAAGACAGAGTAATATTTATTGCAGTTGCAGTGTGATGAGCCATGTTGTTTTTGAGCTGTGTGTAGCATCTTCACTGCTCTCGCCACCAGCTGTCTCTGAGGAATTAAGGCTGTCAGTGCTTAAAGGCTGACATTTGAGAGAAGTTTAGCAGTTTGTGTCCTGCAGGACCGTGTGGTTGGCTTTGCAAGTCTGCAGATCTGCCACAGGCAGGGAGGCTCTGGATGGCCTGTTCTGCTTGAAGCCATCAGAACTCTGAATGTGTGCATGCCCCTCATGTTTCTGTGTGTGAATGGGGTGTATTGACTTGCACAGCAACCCATACCCAGCAGGAGCTCACCTGCTCTGTGTTGTCCCTCCCTTTCCTACGTAATTTGTACTCTGGCAACAAGATTCTGCCAGGGAGTGCTTTCCCCACTGCATCCCACTGGAGGGATGATGTGAGGGTTGGGATGCGGAAAGCTCGAGCTTTCAGCTGCTCTTGGGTGGTTAGTCTCCCAAAAACCTTTTTTATTCTGCAGCCTGTATAGCTTGATTATTTTCTGTCTCAAGGAATTTTTCCCAGCAAAAATGCCACTGAGGTTCATAAGGTTTGAGCACATTACCTTTGGGTTTCACAGGTTTTTGCTGGGGAAGCTCTTCAATGTCTCAGGCTTATCTGCTTGGGTTTTACAAGCATAGGGTAGACCAGCAACAAGTCGAATCTAGGAGACATTTTAAATGTTGTCAGAGATAAAAGTAATACAGTTGGTAATATTTTTAAGCATTCTGTAATGTTCTTCAAATATTTTTTGTCATCATTAGCTTATTAATTATACTTCTAAACAGGCTTCTCATGTTCTACAACATCAGTTGGGGAAAAATGATAAGATTATTTTTTTTCTCAGTGGAAGATGTTTAGTTAATATGCCTATTTTAATTTAGACATATATTCTATATAACAAAATACCAAAGCTCAGCTTTTTTTTGTCATATAAAAGCTAGGATTATGTGAGTAGATGATTCCAGGAACGTGCTTCTGTCATTAATCAACAAGTATAAAACCTCAACAGCTGAAATGTGTTTAATGATAGTTGTTTAGAGCCCTCCCCTTCTCACTTGCCCTTAAACTTGTTTTCTTCTGGTTGGACAGAAGTGAGAGCACCTTTCATTATCATCTGCTTTTGTGGTTAGAGATGCTGAAGGGACTTCTGCTTAGGTGGGGCAATGTCTGAGGGACACAAGGAGAGACAGGCAGTCCTTGAGCTCAGTCGTACTTGGAAATGAGTGTTGTAGTGGCTTTCTCAGCCTGTGATATTGAGCAGGATATTCCACAGAGGATGGGTTGTTGATCTTCAAATCAGAATGTGGATTGAATCATGAAGAGAGCACTGGCTTGCTCTTATCTCTAGTCCATCAATTCCCATCATAATTAAAGACTATTATTTGCAGACGGAGAGGGACTCACCGTGATTGAAGTACAGAAGTCCTGAAGGGGAAAATGTGTGTCAAATAAGCTAAGTCAAAACCCTGCAACAAGGCCTGAAATTCTTAAAAGTTCTCTGGATGAAAAGTTGTGTTGTACCTCTGGCCAGCAACTTTCCTGTTAGTTTTGGGGGGCAATTAAACAATTAAATGGGAAACATTGCATGGGGGTGTTGTTTGCATTTATAAAAATATGTGGTGCATGCATATCAATTATTTCCTGTTTCTCTTAATTGAGGCATATCTCTATATAACTAATTCTCTAGGGATTTTTTTTTTTTAGTTTCTGCAGCTGGGGAATCTAAATTCCATTCTCAGATGTCAGCTAGTCCACTGAAACAGCATTCAGGTACTAAATAAAACTAAGTAACTGGTTTTCTGAAGAGTTCTAAGCAGCTTCAAAGTGTAAAGTCTGGTGAATAGAATTCAGAGGTTTAGTCAGCTCAGTACTTTGGGAAATTCCAGTAAATGATTACTTCACCTTTAGCTTCCTAAATGCCTTTGAAAACTGGTTGTTAGAAACTGTTGAAGTCAATAGTTGCACAGGGTGCAGGAAAAGGCAGCAAGAGCCGCTCTGAGTTGTATTGGACAGTTGGAATCAGAGTTAAGATGGGAACCAAAGCTGTTTTCAGAGCTTCTTTCCCTTCTTTCATCCTCCCACCTTGGTTTGTTTCCCACACAACTGGAAAGAAGGAATGTAAAATGGGGTGGTTGTCTCTATCATGTGACTATTTATTCACAAGGTTGGATAGTGAGAAGCTAAATCTAACTTCAAACAATCCCCAGTTCATATAATTTTGAAGGAGTAACAGATTTGACCAAATTTTCAACTGCCATTATGAATACTTCCTTCAGCCACAGTCTCAGTCAGAAACTTTCTGAAGTGAAGCCATTCCCACATAGCAGCTCTTATTTCTGAGTGTTATTGAGGATTTCTTTAGATTTGGTTTCTTAGGATGTGCTTTTCTCCTCTTTTTTTTTTTTTTTTTTTTTTTTTTTTTTTTTTGGTTGTTGTTGGGTTTTTTTGTTTTCTTGTGGGTTTTTGTTGTTGTTGTTTTTTGTTTTTTGTTTGGGGTTTTTTTTTGTTTTGGGGTTTTTTTTGTTTGTTTTTGGTTGGGGGGGCGGGTTCTGTTTTTTGTTGGTTTTTTGTTGGTTTTGGTTTGGTTTGGTTTGGTTTGGTTTGGTTTGGTTTGGTTTGGTTTTTGTCTTTTGTTTTTTTGTTTTTTGTTTTTTTTGGTGCCCACAGCTTGGAAGGCCTGTGGCTGCCTTAACAAAAAAACTCCAAGAAATAGCTGAAAACAATACCCATCAAGTGGAACATGTCCCACACAAAGTAGGAACAGAAAAAGAGAGGAACAAATGGAAAGGAAACAAGAAAGAAACAGTCTCAGCTTTTGGCCAAGAAAGCAATAAATACATGTCTGATTTGTTCCAACCACTTTGTGGCAGGACATGTCCCTGTTTTGTTCTCATCAGAAGAAAAGCAACTGTTTTGCACTATTTGCAGACTCCATTCAAGAGGCTGTTGAAACTGAAATAGCAATGGGATTGCATGCAGACAGAAATGCATTGACCTGCCCTATGTAGGAAAGCTTGAAAAGCTCCTTCTTGAGTGGTAAAGAGCAAGAGAAAAGCTTATAGGCTAATTCTCCATCCTCTGATTTAGAAGTGGAAGTACCCTGTTACACAGTGTTCTGTTCTAATGGGTTTGTGATGCTTTGGTCCATGAAGTTTGCTTGTGCAATGGCAGGTGTGTGAAGGTGCTGTTTAATCAGGTGAGAATGAAATTATTTGTGTTATCATTGTCCAGCAATGCCTTTCCCATGTAAGTTGATGGTAAATTCTCACTTTATTTTGCATACTATATCTGCTTAGTTAGGGAATGGACAAATTACTACAGTGGGTCGAGATAGCAACTCTTTAGTACCTTAAAATGGCAGTACGTGTTATGAACCTTTCTTCAAATAAGTATCAAATAAACCTTAAGGTGTGTATTTCTTTTGAGTCTTCTAACACCTTATGCTCAGTGACACATTGATGTCCTTTTGTAAATACTAACCCTGTCTAAAAAATGAGCAGATACTCCCTGAATAGTATGTAGCAGCTTCCCTGACATTTACAGCAAAAATTTATATCCTCCTATAGCCACAGGAGTAAATGCTCAGGACCAGGAGAGCAGAGGAGAAAAGGGATCAGAAGCAGCTAAAAGGCTCTCAGCTCACCCCCAGCCATTGCAGCAGAGAGCTGATGCTCATCTGTCCTGGCAGGTAGTGACATGAAACAGTCTTGGCAGCAGCAGAGATGCATTAGTGTCCTGTGCTCAGTGCGATCACAGGGCTGAGCCTTTGGCTCTTCCCTGAGGGCTCTGAACCCCTGCAGAGTTCACAAAGTGCCTGAAGAAGGGCACCCTGTCTGTAGCAGGACAGGTAGAGGCAAGGCTGCGGTCTCTCAACTTCTGCAGCCCCTGGCTGTCTGCAGCTGTGGGCTGCTTGCGACTTCAAGTCACATCAGTTCTGTGGCCTCTGTTGGGCAGGGTGAATTCGTGGGCTGGACTCTTTCTGCTGCCAAGGACTGCCAAAGACCCAGCAGGCATCAGACACAAAGCCCAAAAGCTCTGTGCTCAACTCAGCCTTTCAGGAAAGGGCCTTTCAGCCTCGTGCCTGACCCTGAGAGGAGATATCAGGTGCGTGTTTTCAGTGAGGTGTAGTGTCAGACACAGTAAATCACAGTTTTCATGCTGAAGATGTGGTATAGGAGCACAGACTTAAAGACTCAGATTCACAGAGAACTTCTTGGAGGACATGCTTCTTTTTTGTCTTAACTTTTTTTACTTGGAGAGGAAGATGACAATTTCCGAACTTGTTAAAGCGTTTTGTGTTATGCATTCTGATGGAGCACATTTCCTTGCAGAGAATAGTTTCCACATTGACCACAATGTTTTTTTGAACTCTAAAGTTACAATTTTTTGCCTCTTTAAATTGCTGCATTTTAGAGAACCCTGAAATTGTACCACACAGAGGAATAAACACAGTGCAAAATGAAGTATATCTTTCAGAAATCGTAGAACAATTAAGATTGGGAAAAAATCTCCAAGATCATCAAGTCCAACTTTTGACTGAATGAGGAAGATGAGAAGATTCAACTTTTCTTTGCAATGATAGCTTTCCTCAAGAGGCCCAATCCAGAACTGATTTCCCATTTTAACCAACATGAGTCCTGCCTATTGATCTCTGTGTGTTTTGAGATTGGCCTCAATATCTGAAACAGGGCTGTGGTAAATGGCAGCTTTAAACAAACTGGTAAGAGATTTATTTTGGACTGGGATTTTTTTTGACTGCAAGTTAGGGTGTTTTCAAGACAGAACAAAGCACACAGGTGTTCACTGCTCCTGCTCCTGTAGAAGATAGCTTTGCTATCTCAACTTTGCATCTTCTGTTTATTGACAGAATATGTATACAGAAATAAATAGAGCACTTTCTATGGGAAAAACACAGAAAAGCATAGTGTGTTTTTCATAACAATGGAGAGAAAGTGTACAGACAAAATGCTTGGGTTTTTTGGGGTTTTTTTTGGTCTAGTCTTGGGATGGAGTTTCTGCCTGAGTGTGCTGTAGTTATTTTTCATCACATAGAAAGGACTGTGCCCACCCACAGTGAGCTCTTGGCCTGATCGGGCGAGTCATCCATCCTACCTAGATGTCTGTAAAAGCTTTTAAGAAACATTTTGTTATGCTTTCTGTGGCATTTCTCTATGAGTATACTATATACAAGCATACATGTTAAAATCTACTTTAACTTTTCATTAGTTAAAGCATCTCAAGAGATGAGTTTTCATTTTTAAGAAAGAAGAGCAATTATTTAAATGGAAATGTGGTCTCAGGGAAGATATCAATCCTGGGTTTAAATCTTTCCTAGATCTTGACACTCTTGTAATAAGGAAAATAAATACTATTTCACAAGCTAGGATATAAACCCTCCATGGTCACAAGCTGCCTATTACTCCCTACTCTTCTTTCTGGTTGAAATTCTGAGGGGCTGTGTCAGTGCTGAGCTGGACCTGGAGTTTTGCATGGCATATTATCTCCCTGGGTAACCAGGCGAAGAAGGCCATAGACCAAAGCCTATTTGAACATATTAAAACCAAACCCAGCTACTACTGTTTTCCTTGTATTTGGAATTAGCTTTTAAGTAAATTAATGAGCCATTTAATACTGTGCAAGCTAAGCATTTCTGCATTCTGATACACTTGAACTATAGAGATTCTTTGTGTGAGTTGTTAAGTTGTGCAAACTGTGGGATGACTCTAAGTAAAATCACACTTTTGAGCAGCTCGTACTCACTCAGTCTGCTCTACAAAAAGGTTGATAGCTTGATTCATAGAACACAATAGTTTCTTCTCCCTTCCTCTTCAACCCAATGAGAGATGGTAGCGCAAAGCTTCAGGGAAAAATAATGTAAAGACTTAAGAAATGCACCCCATACATGAGTGCAAAAAATATTAAGTATATTTTTACATTTTATAGCAAGATTATGGAACAAAGGAAAGTCAGTGTGCGCTCTTTAACATTTTGCTTGTTACCTTTAACAGGCAGCTGCTCTGTATGGGCAGAACACAATGTATGTCCTTAGGCTTTGCTACAGGGAATAATGCCCATGTTGTAAACATGGAGAAAAATTCTTACCTTTAGGTGCTGTTTAAGCCAGTAAGCATGTCAAGGGTGACCGTGGTGTCATAAATATAAACTGAGAGAAACAATTACTGAGAAAACTAATTAGACTGGACAAAACTGAACCAACATCACAAAGATGAAGCAGATATAAATCATGCTCAGACAATAGGGAATGGAAAATACAAAAGCCTGTGACTTGCACACACATGAGCAATAACCAGAGAGGGCTCCAGTAAGAAGTGGCACTCTGGGAGACAGAGAAGTGTACAGGTCTCCCTCTTTCAAAGAAAGAGAAGGAAGGAGAGAAGGGGGAGGAAAAAGGAAATAAAAGATAAGCAAGGGAAAAGGCGTTTCACTAGGCCAATGTGTTCATCAAGTTTTCCCATTTTCCTGTGTTTCATCCTGACAGCCAACTGGGCTGCTCCAGTTGAGTAGAGAATTTTATCCATACACCTCTGTGGCACCAGTGAAGAGAATTGGAGGTGGATGTGGCAGGGCCTTGTAACTGTAGCTTTAACTATTTGTTGATTTGGTTTTATAGCTTTTAAACTGATGTTTATTACTACTATGGATGTTCAGGAGGGAAATCTTCTTGAATCCCTGATGGCATTTCATTATGGTCGTAATTATAAAATGTCTTGGATCTTTGGGGAGTGTGAAAGGATCAATAGATGAAGAACAAAAACCTCTTTTAGGTCATTTTTTTACTTCTGCATCAGTCTGTGCCCTACACCTTCAGATCCCCACTGCTGCTTGTGCTGCTGGAGATACAGGGAGGATTATTAGGATGTTGGGGCAAGGGAAATTTAATGCTTGTGCTTGTGATTATCAGAGGGTCTGGGTATTTAAGAGGTATCAATTTACATTGGCTGCTGAAATGCAGAGGATCTGTTCTTCAGATTTTCTTTGCATTAGGAATATTGATATAACAACACCATCCTTATGGAAGATGACATGGCCCATCATAATCCAAATGTTGGGTTCTAACACAAAATTACAGTTGCATGCAAAACTTTTGCTGTTCCAAAGGATTGGTACATAGATGAGTCTTTGCAGTAACATAGGAATTAAAGTACAGAATCCCTCTTTCGTTTTTTTCATTTTGTTCAGTCTGGGAGAGCTTTTCAGAGCAATAGCTTTTAACTCACAGAATTCAGATGAGAATGTAAAGTCTGTCAAAAGTAAGTTGTATTCAAATCTTGGATTTCAGTTCAAACTTCTGTAACTTCATTTGACCTAGCTTACAAGCTCACTGTGCTTAGAACTGAGTTTTAACTTCCATTGTTAGCATCTTTTGGCTTGCGTGTGAATTTTATTGGATAAGTTTCCTGGGAGTCAAAATTGGTAGAATGAGGAAAATAATCAGTGGAGCAATGCGCTGGTGTGCAGGGATCCTGCACGGGCTTCTGTATGAGACTGGCAACCAGTTCCTCACCTGGTGGCAGCCCTGGAAGAGTGTTCCTCCCTCATAATGCAGAGTGAGATGGGAAGGTACTGCTGCCTTCACCAACCACCTTGTACAGCCAGAATAATGCAGCCTTTACTGAAGTATTCCATCTACAGTACAACTCCTCCCCCTCCAGCGTAGCTGAGATTTTAAATGCACAGAAGTAAAGCTGTTCAAAAATAGAATTTTCCTCCCATGGGAGATTTCAGCATTTCAAAATCACTTGCTGCTTTAAAATATATGAGAAAGCAGAGGGCACTTGGTTCAATTTTGTCTCAAGTTTCAACTTGAAATGTTGAAATGGAAAAAAAAAAGTGCATCTTCAATAAAATTTAAATAAGTTGGTATTAAAATGAAACACTTCTTTTGAAAATATTTCAGTTTGGGAAAATATTTGAGAAATATGGGTAAGAGTGGGATTTTTGTGCTTGTCTGAGGGGAGGGGAAGGATTTTTCCACTTTGGAATGTTAAAATTGATTATTTGTTTTAGGAAACAAAAAAGTAACTGAAAATCAGTATTTTTCTGCTGCCAAATATTTGAAACTATATTTTACATTATTAATATTTTTCAGTGAAACTTTTGACTAGCTTTATGCTGAAATTAATGCTATCAGAATCAAAATTTTGAATGTTCTGACTCATGTTTAATTAATATTAGTGCATTTTCTTTCATTGCTACACATGCTTTCATTAATTTTCTTGTTGAAGTTACCTGGTAAGGGACTCTAAAAGACAAAAAGGGTTGTATCTTACTGCAAGTGATATCCAACAAGTCCAAACCTGCTTGGATTAAAAGGTGAAACTCCACTGAAGTCAATGGAGCTTTAAATATTGGCACCATCAGAAAATTTGTCCTGTGGAATGCACTTGCATTGTCATATTATGAATGCACTTCATTCTCATGACAGACATTACTAAAGGAATCTCTTTTCAAACACTTATGCATTTATAATTTTCAAAACCCATTTCCTCAGAGAGGTCAAAAGCTCTTCTCACCACCATAGGGAGTCCATGGAAATTTCAGCATTCTGAAGTACTGCAGGTATCCAACTGCATTAAAATATTAATTTTTTTTTTAGTTTTTCTTTTAACTATGCTTTGTTTTTGTCATGAATCAAAAGTGGTAGAATCTAATTATTTTTTGATTGGAGGGATGAACATTTCAGCAGAAAAAATGTCACATTAAAATCGGATTGCTTCCAACTAGTGCATAAAATAAATTCCCCTAGTGAAAAGGCCTGATCCCTGATTTCTTTGTATCACTAGTGTGATGCTGTAATACCATTTTTATACTGTTTTTCTGGCAATTTTCAGTCTTATCTATGCAGGCAATGAACTGCAGATCTCCTCCAAAAGCCTAATGTTTTTTCTATCTGGCTGTACAGTAAAGCTGGAGTTTTACCTCCTTGCCTATGTTGATATTTTTCCTTAAAAGCAGAGAACAATTTAATTACTTAGTATTACTTCCATGCATTACTTTAGAGCCCCATGGTCCAAACAAGACCTCACTGTGCAAAGCACTGGTGATTCTGCAGGTGCACATAACCCTTTCCTGAAGAGCTTTTGGGCTATGGCCCCACTCCTGTAACCTGGAGCTACTTGCTTGTCCTGTGGGCAGGTTACAGACCTGGGACTTCACACACACGGTGATGAATGGGGAAAGGATGCTCGGTTGTCCTGCCTGTATGAGCAGTGAGTCCCAGTGATTGAATCCTTTGCCCCAGATTACACAGGAAATCTGTGTCTGACCCTGAGGTGGAAGCCAGATCTCCTGTGTGGCACCCTCATTCCCCTGACCTGTCCGTCCTTGCTCCCCACTGTCATGTTGGCCTCCAGCGCAGAAACTTCTGACCAAGGAATTTTCCATTGAGTTCTGCTGCTGATGAGTTTCTTTCTCACCAATAGGTGGAAACTGACAGCCCGGTTTCTCAGGTGACACAAGGAACGGTTCTGCCATCCCAAATGAGGCAGGAAAAACATCACGCAGAACAAGGAATTTTCCATAAGAAACTGTACCATAGCAACTGAAAAAGACGTTGAAGCACATTACACTTTCTCAGCTTGTTGCAACCTGTGCTTTGATGCAACAGGACATCAGAAAAGTGAAGACTTGGGTTTTTTGTTTTTCTTTTCCTCACTTATTTCTTTGGCCAGGAGAGTGATTGCTTTAACTGGTACTGCTTGATCATAATGAATTTATTGCAAAATTGTGTAACCTTTCCACATCCGTCTCCGAAGTCTATGCCAGAGCTTACGTTCTGGCATGCATTGTCATGCTCTAGCTGGGGAGGAAGAGGGAACTACATCTGCACACTTCCATATGAGATCACAAGCTTCTGAAACTGTAGGAAAACTAAGCAAGTAGAATGCAGAAATATTTCCAACAGGCTGGTGGCTGTGCAATATGTGGCATTAAAATAAAGCTGAGTTACTAAGAAGTAGTGATATAGAAGCTAGCAAAAGTTTCTGTCTTTTTTTTCTTAAGCTATCCCAAATATGATTGTCTAGTGTAACAGAAAAAACAAAATCACTGTGCAGAAATAAGTGGCTTGTGTTGGTTTGGATATAGACAAATTCTTTCTGTACTAGGCATAGCATTTATTTAAAATTTTAAGGGAAGCAGCTGCAAATCAATGTTCAGAATGAAGAAACACGAATTAACAGTACCTAAAATGCTTAACTGAGAAAACAGGGGGAAATCCATTAGAACTACTAATCAGCTGAGGTCTGGAGATCCCCCTTCTTTTGAGCTGAAGCACTTTAGTCATCTTCCTTTTCTTTCTATTTTTTAGAGTTCATGCTGTACCCTGCCATATATTATCTCTCCCCTGTGTTCCTTCTCAATAAACTCCACAGTGTGGATCATCCTCCTCTCCTACATATCTGCAGATATGAATTACTGGGTGCGGAACTGCAGCATGTAGCACATTCTCTATGTGTGCGCTGTCTTTTCATTCAAACTCACAACACATCCAATTTCTGAGGTATTTCTGTGGTAAGACGTCCCTCTTTTCTGTGAGACTGTTGGATTCAGGTTCTCCTCAATGTCAGTGACAAGTCTGTCACTGATTTGGGAAGGTTATATCGGAATCCTGCAGAACTGGACTTGGAACTAAAAACGCGGTACTGGAGCAGGATTTGTTATAGCTGTCCTTAACTAGAACTTCCAGCAGGGTCTATATGTGAAAGCACAGTTCCTTTTGGATAGTAGCAAGGATAATGCAAGTTTTTCAAACTGCTTGCTCCTAGCTACTGTCTAGCTTTCATCTTGGTTAATTATGGGGAAAAATACCTTTTAAAATAGTCTTGAGAAGAGATTTTTCCTAATGATGTTGTTCCGATGCTTAGCTAGAATAGACCTCATTAGTATGCAATTTACCATTTTCCCCAGTTTCCACAACAATTGGCATTTCAAAAGCCTACTTGGCACAATATGAAGGCAAATGATACTAGTAGCTCCTGTTCAGAAACCTTTATTTGTTTACATCTATGAAGGTGTGGAAAGAGAGCTACTGCTAGTAGTTTTGAAGTGCTGGTTGTGGTATGCTAATCCCTGAGGGCCTGTTTGTTTTTATGAAGGATAATACATAAAATACCATAAACTAACAACATACACACTGGAATAAGCAAAGAATTAGGACACAGCTAGCAGCAGACATCATATTTTCCTTTGTTCATGGCAATGTTTTTTTCTTTTTTTTTTTTTTTTTAAATGTGTCTTAAATTAGGGGATTCTGTGAGTTTCTTAATTGCTTTCTTCAGCAGTTTCTCTTTGTGGCAGTTAATCTGGAAGAATCCACTTGTTTTCCCAGCTCACATTTTGTGAGTGAGGATTGCTTTCATGGCATACAAGAGAACACTGCATACAATGCAAGAGAAATGGTGGTTTTAAATCTCTTTTTCTGAATGTATTCTTTCCAATTTATTTTATTTTTGAGAGCACTTTAAGGAGGCCAGAATCAGTTAAATTACAAGAAAGTATTTTTTCCAGAAAAATTCATATCTTAAGAGTTTCCGCTTGAGATTTTGAAATTAAGAAAGTGATGGCAGCGAGGAGTTTATGTCATTGTTTTCAAAATATAATAAGAACCTTGATGAATCCGTAACTTACACTTCATAGCTTTGTGACACTCAAGCAGAAAGTAACTAATATTTTTAAAATCCCCACCACTATTATGAAATAGCTAGGTATGCATTTCTGGCCTTATTTTCTAGGTGGGGAGAACAGTCATAAAGGGATTCACTCAGCAGAAGCCTCATAAGAGTTGTTTGCCAAAATGCTGATGACAAATACCTTTTCATCTGAGTGTGTGTGTGTCTGTGTGTGTGTGCGTGTATCTAGGTTTCAGAAGCAAACAATGTTGTCTCTCTGTAGTCTTTCTGTAAGGAAAAATGCAAATTACTAATGATTATTTTTGCAGTTAGAGCCTGTTATAATCTTGGAACATGTGGCTGAATTATCGTTCTCTTACTGAAGAAAATGTTACGAGAAGAATAAATATGGCAAGCAATGTTGAAAGCAATGCACTAGTCTATAAGTTAGTTGAGAGTTGTACATGGGAAAACATCAGAAAAACTACTCAACAAATCTTGACATTGGTTTATAAATACTTATGTTAGTTTCTGACCCTTCCTCCTCATTAAAATTCTGAAGGACCGGCTAGAAACACAGAACCCTGGGAATTGTCTCAGGGCCATTTTGTGGATGTTGCACTACTAAAAGTCAAAGTATCTCTCCAGCCTGACAACAGACTTCAGACAAGACCCTCCTAAAAGCAAGTCTGTAGTTGTCCTCCTGCTGGTGGTCTGGTGGGAGGCAGCAGTTAATAAACACTGCCTGTAAAGAGGTCTGTGAAGGTACCCTGGTGACATCTTGGCTTAACAGAACCTCAGGGTTTTAGCTAGGTGCAGTCTGGGGGTATACCAGAGGACAACACCCCTTTCCTTAGCTGCAACTGTCAGTTCAAGCAGCTTGAGACAAGAATTCAACATTTTCCCTGGTAACAGTAAAAATCATGGCAATTTTTACTATTTCCTTTACTGATAAGCACTTGGGGTCCTCTGTCATTATGGTACAACAAATATAGCAGCTGTTTGTGTTGGTCACTGCTGCTTAAAATGTTTCCCAGGCAGGTGAAGGGAGGTAACTGGTATTTGCTGCTCTGGGTGAGAACTTGAACTTCAGGAGGAAGGGGAGAAAACCCCTACGTTTTGCCTGTCTTAGCTGTGTGCAGACTAAAGTTGCTGTAAATATCATGGTGTACAGTAGTTGGAACAAAAGAGTTTTGTTTTTTTTAAGAGCAGTAGTTACATAGATGCTGGGTGAGAAAAGAACTTTTCTGGTCCATGCATTTTTGGTGTCTTGCAGAGGCCGCTAGAATTACATTTGCATTAATTTCAGTCTACAACTAGTATTAAAGAAGATTCAACTGAAAGTACTTTCCAAATATAAAGAGCACAGGGGATAAAAAGACTATGATTTATGGTGACATCTATTAAGCTTTTACAGAATATCATGTGTATACTGGCTATGAACGTAAAATGAACTGGTACTAATTGGTCAAAGCTGCCAACTCAGTCTGGTTATGAGTGTAACAATCTTCTTTAGGTCACATTCATTATGCTGACATTGTATGTCAGATCCTGAATAAAGTTCATTCAGCCATTTCTGCCGTTCTTCTTGTTTGCCCTGCTATGTATGTGTACTGCCATCTGTGAGAGTTCATGTTTCGGCAAAGACTGGGTCTGTGTGCTTTGGGAGATGTATGTCTCGGGTGTCTGACCAGTGGCCTCTTCTCCAGCAACAGCGTGACTGTGGGAGGGCATCCTTTGAATCACGCCTGGTGTTTTCTTCATTCTTGGAAACTGACTGGAACAAAATGTTCAAAGCTTTCTTCCTTTCCTCTTCTTTTTTTCTCTCTCTCTCTTTCTGTCTTTCAGTTCCATGCCTCAAAAGATTGTTAACTGGGTTCATTATTGTGTGATAAATCAGCAGTAAATCTCTACGCATTTTGCTTCATTTGGGCAGCTCCTGTTCCTTAGTGACAGCTGGTTGGCTCAGCACACTATTATTAGTCAAAACCAGGATGCTTTTAGGTAGGAAAAGCATATTGGCAGAGTCTGAATTTGTCCTCAACCTCGGCATGGGCCACAGCTTTAAAAGATCCATTTGGTGGGGGTTGTTTTGTCACTGTTGGGGCTGGGGCTCTGACAGTTCATTATCACACCAGCCCCTGTGGGAGGCTGTTGTTATCCTAAAGGAGTACAGGTCTTTGTTTTTCATTAGCTGCTGACATACTTTTAACTTTTGATTAACGTATCTGTGTTCATTCTGTTTCTCTAAAATAAAATTTTATTGATATGTGGGAGGGGATTTATATGCGTTAGTGAGAATTTACAAAGGCCTTATTTAAACAGAGTCTGAAGGAAACCTTGCTGAGAAACAGACCTGTGGGTTTGTTGTCTGCAGTGGAACCAAGGCTCTCGCTGATGCTACTTTAATCATACCTCAGTCTGACTGAGTGACTGGTGCCTGGCTGTCCGTAGCCGTGGGGGCACACAGGGAAAGGCATTGCCTCTGATCCACTAAAGGGGAAGTGGCCCTGGGCTGTATCTGTACAGATCAGTCCCAAGGAGCTGGACATAATGGAGGCTTCTGCTTCCTCACCAAATTTGTTTTAGCAAAGACGTAGAATTTCTCCTTATTTATCTGAAATGTAGAGAAACAGAATTTTACGGACAGTTAACACAGAGCTCAAGTGAGTGAAAGATTTCATATGTTCTTTGCTGTATCTGTTAGCTAGGTGTGTCAGTTTTCATGTTACACGAAAATAACATGCAGATCTAAGAGAGGAGAAGAGAAAATGTGTAACTTTTTCAAGAGAAATTACCTGGGAAGGTCCTCCTCTTCCCACTGACAAGTCTCAATTTTCTTCTCTCACTTTATTGTGGGGCAGGCTGGGTTTTCTATTAGGACAGTTAGAATAGGCACCCATCTTGCTGCAAATATGGCTGGGCTATAGTTTGGTGTGGTTTACAGATAATTTACAAGTAGGAGTACCACTGTTTGCTTAAGGAAAGCTCAATGCAAGGAGTATGGCAGTCTAATTTGCATCCTTCCCTAGGATTTGGGGAGGTTGTCAGACCTTGAAGAATGATGAGAAGTCACCCAAACTGTAGAAACCTCATTGCCTTTATACATGGAATAATTTTTTTTGTATAAACATACACTTTATTATATTAGTCCTTTGAATGATGCAGGACAGAAGAGCCAGGTCAGCAGAGGAGGTGATGTGTGGTCTGCAATAAGCAATAAGATCTTTTCAAGCATGAAAAATTAAGCATGTGCTATGTTTGTGTGGAAACAGAGAAAGATTTTTTTTTTTGCCAGCACATTTTTGTTGGGAAGATAAAAGAAAAGTCATCTTTTCTTTGCAATTGTTTAGGCTCTGATCCTGAAAAACCCTTAGCATGTTCAGTCTTGCACACTCTTTGTGACTCCATTTGGTTGACCTAAAAGTGAAATCTTGCAGGTCTTCTTGTTTGGAGGCAGTACAATGTAATAATCTTTTGACTGCATTGTGGATGCTCTAGGGGTATCTGTCACAGCCCAGTGGTAAAGATGAATTTTCTGGGTGTGCCTTGCAAGCATATGCTGCCAATTACATCATAAGCAGTGGAATTCTGAAACAGTAACAGGGCCAAGGGGAAAATGCCCTATGGGGACATAAGTCTCTGTCTATGGCATGTCCTAACAAAAAGGTGTGCCAGTCTGGCAATGAAACAAAAGCAGTGCAAGTGCCTCGCCATGGAAGAAGGCAGAAATGCTGAAGGACAGCAAGTCTGTAAAAGCGAATAGCTGCTTGTCCAGGTTTGTTCACCTTTCATGATGCCTTGGTCTTCTTTCCTGTCACGTGGGGCTGGGGCAGTATAATGGTTGATGCTAAGCCCTTCTGTGTCCTCATAGGACAGAGGGCAAGCTGATGTTCTTTCCATGTCAGTGTGTAGGAAGACTCGAGACTTGTTTTTTCTTCTTCTTGATGAGTTTGTTTTTCAGTAAATAATGCAGGGTGAGGATGATTTTAAAATTTTGTTTGTTTGCAGTGTCCTGTGTCTTTATGTGTCATTTCGGGGTCCTCCTCAGAGATGGCTAAACCCTTAACTTTTCTTTGTGTTTAAAAACAAAACTTTGTGTTTTGCCACTTATGGCAAAACCCAGGAAAGAAGGTGGTATGCACAGAATCATAAGAGCAAATAACCATGTAGTAGCAAAGCTTTAACTGTGTGCAGTTAAGGAAGCAGGCAGAGACTGAGCCTTCTGCTTAGGGGATGCATTTATTTTGATTGGCTCAAAGAAAGCAAAGCATAAGATAAAAATGCGTAAGAGTCAGCTTTTGTCACAGAAAGCCACACAGTGCATTGCAGCTTAACAGAACTGTGAAAGGAACTGGGAAAAAAAATTAGGAAAAGAGTAAATAATATGCTCAAAAGTGATCTATAAGACTGGGTTCTGTCATGCTCCTATATTGTCTTCTGTAATGCTCCTTTTTCCTTCTATGCTGAATTAGCTGCAACAGGGCAGACCTACCCACTTAACATGGCTGATCAGATGCTATGTTATCTTTCAGAAATATGGTTCAACAAAAGGTAAAGATTTAGTATGTGCTTAACTTTTAAATAAGGGGATAGAGTTTCGACTGTGAGCCAAGCGTATGGTTTATTCCTTCACCAGCTTGAAAGCTCTGTTTACTTTTCATATTTCCTTTTGAAAGGCCACCAGTAAAAGGCTTCTGTACTCACTCATGCAGAGCTACAAATTATTTCCTTTTGCTTTTAAAATGAGAAGAGAAAAAGCAAAGCAGAGAAATGTACATCAAAAACAGTGCAGTCTCCTTTGAATTTCACCTTTGTACCCATTTACACCACGCTCAAATACGGCTCAGACTCTGGATGTAAGTTTCTCTCAGGTCCTACTTCTCTGACTGGCACCCTGGGATGCTTTTCAGACTATGTCTATATCTGAAAACAGAGATAGAAAAGAGTTAATGTTTAGAAGCCAGTATATTTATTAGCCCTTCCCCCTCTGCAAGTGTCTATTATATGAGATATGCTCCATGGTATTCCCCCATCCTTTGCCAAGTACTTCTATTTCTGTAGCACAGAAGATTTCTAAAGATTAGCATACTATGGAGGGAAAGGATTTCCGGGTCTGAACAAAGAGAGAGATGCTCATGGTGAAATCATTGTCTCCAGTTAAACGTGGAAGAGAGATCAGATTTGCCACCATAAAACAATACTAATGGGTTTTGTACAGCAACTTACACACAATAGCCTCTAAGTTGTATGATTGTTAACCTTTTGGAAGAAGTGCATTGAGATTGGCATTTATAAATTAAGTGTGTACATATCTGCAAAGACAGTGTTTGGTAAAAATTCCAGCACCGTTTTCTGCTTAAAGGTGATTTACTATACTGTGCTGAAAGGCTTTTAGTAGGCTGGAAGCATCATAGCAAGAGACATGCAGGGTGATTAATATATGCTACTTCTTCTAAAAATAGGGTGCCAAATTTAGCTTTCAGCTATTCTGATATATCCCAATTGTTTTGTTTTAGCATATAAAATATCAGTTTTAGGTTGCTAGGGCTTGAAGGCCTTGTGCATCTTAGTTTTAATATGGAAAACCAAGTTCATATGTGGATAGACTGTTCACTTCTTTCTTTTTTTTTCCCTGAAGGGTGAATTCAGTTCAAAAGACTCATGCATTTAAAACAATGATAGCATTTTTACTAGAATTTATTCTTAAGTAATGTTTTTTCGAGTATAAGGATCTAATTAAGTATGGCATCATGGCTATCTGTAGCCAATCTGAGGGGATCTTGGCCAACTAAACAAGATCACTTACTGTAAAAAAATCTGTAAAGTAAAATGCCTCACCAGGAATCAAATAGTAAGTCCAAAAGACAGCAAACACTTGTTTCAGACAGAGAAGAGCCATGCCAGCTATAGCAAAATTAATTTATGGAGGACAAGACCTGTGGTCCCCCTGCAGCTTTGGGCATGTGGGAGAGAGCTGTGCACCCTCCAAAGAGCTGCAGCATTGTGTTACAAAAGGAAACCAAATTCTAACCCAGGAAAATAGAAATTCTGGGGTTTAAATGCAGATCCCGTGAGGATTGAAATTGTAAACAAAGCAACTGAAAGGTTAAGCTCCAGCAATCACAGATTTATTTGATTTACCAGATGTAGCTCCAGACAAGTAGGAAATAAGTGCCTGGGAATTATGCCATTCCTGTGACAGTCACTTGTTTGCCTTTCATAAATGCCTCCAGTTCTTCCAGGAAGATCACTTCCTATTCAACTTGGCCATATAAATGTCTCCTTGAGGCCCACTTAGGATCTGATGTCTGTGAGAAACCAGACAAATCACCCAAGGATAGCTGTTTTACAACTCTTGAACTGAACTGGTTTTTTTTTCAAAGACACAAAACAAGACTCAAAGTGCTTCAGAAGCTGTACTTGCACAGTTAATGTGACAAGGCCTAAGCACCTTTCTGGCCTCGTTCTTCTGTGAATCCTCCCTGATCAGCTTTCCATACCCTGTACCAGCCAGCACCTTTCATTCAGAGCAGGGTACCTGAGGTACTGAGAGATTTTCTGTCAGCTTGTTTTACTTCTGGTGAAGAGGTGTGAGTTGATTCTCTGCTGTGGAGTATTATATATATGTGTGTGTGTGTGTGTGTGTGTGTGTGTGTGTGTGTGTGTGTGTGTGTGTGTGTATATGTGTGTGTGTGTATATATATATGTATATACACACACACACACATTTTTATACACACATATATATAAATAAAAAATCTCTCTGTGTGTGTGTGTGTGTATACACACACACACACATATATATGTATGTGTATGTGTATATGTATATGTATATGTAAAAATCTTGTTTGTTTGCACCTACAACAGCTGGGCTCAAGCCTTACATGGGCAATTGTTGCTGCTATATGGTAAAAATTGAACAACAATAGCACTACACAAAAATTTGTATAGAATAATAAGTAATGAATATTGTATGGGATAAATAGGTCAGATAATCAGAAATATATCACTGAGCTGACCTATTTCAGGACCCAGGCAAGGCTGACAAAAGGTTAAAAAAAACCAAAAACCAACCAAACAAAAAGGTATTCTTGGCCTTTATTGCCATGTTAGAAAGTAGGTATCTCAATATGTCAAAATTTCTATTCTGGAAATAGCTTGTAGAAACTGTACACATGCTGCTATTACAAAATCCAATGGCCGTCAGTCTAGACTTGTTGCTTGCTCTTTGTAGTGAATTGGTATCCTTCTGCTATAGGATTCCAGCAGAAATTCCACTGCTCCTTTTATGTCAATGGCAAGTGCTGTATAAATTTGATACACTATCTAAACAATCAGTTGGCCATTTACACCTGTCCTTTTCTAGCAAGGCCTTTGCAATAGTTCAGTGTCAACAATTGCAATAGAAATAGTGGGAAAAGGAATGAAGAAATTTGCAAAATGTCTTTCTGTAGCACTTCATGTTACATCACAGGTTGAGTCTTTTCTATGACTGACTTTTTCTTATGCATCTGTGAGTATGTTTATAATGTCACCTTGCCTGGTTTCTTGACATCTTGAAGGTCCTCATTCTCTTCTCAAGGATCCTGTCACAACAAATTGTATCAGGACTGTCCCACGTGTGTACCGCTAGCAAAAAAGTCAGAAGCAGACTCAGCAGACGATTTAAGTGGGCATGCAACACGAAAAGATCTTACAGTGTTGGGTAGTTCAGTGATCAGTGATGATGGAGTCTGTCAGCTGTGGCTTTTAGTGTCCATCAGTGAGTCCATGTTCAGCCTCTCTATAAAACTCCTCGCTGTTCTCAGGAGGCAGATGGGAAAGCATTTGAAGCCTAGAGCGTTTCTGATATTGCAATTGGGTGAGGTCTTCGAGATGAGACACTCACGTGCATACTACATAATGTAATTTTTGTGCTCTGTAGGAAAACCAGCCTTAAAAGGATTAGTGTAATCTATGGATGTGCAGAGATTTAAGGAGATGATTCTATGTTTTTATCACAACCTTGTGGAGGGTGGCTTTTCGCTCGAAAAAACAACTGGAAACAACTTCTTTCAAAAGGATATAGAAAAATTTTCCAGAGAAAAGTCATGAGAATGGCTGGTGAACTGAGAAAGTGTTTTCCTGGGGAGAGGAACTTCTGTCTCTTTGCCTAAACAAAAACAGCAATAAGGGTGTTGGATACACATATTTAATACCAGACCTTAAAAGACTGCTCAAACTATTGGAGAAAGTCCACTAAACCCAAAGGAGGGAGATGCAAGCCAGGCAAGTTAATGATTAAGAGACAAAGGCAGGCATTTTTATTAACAATGAAATGATTACACATGAAAGGAAGTGGATAGTTCAGACTTTCAAATCAAGACTGGCACAGTCTCTTTCTGGTTGGCAGTCTTTTGCCACATGCAAGTAATTTAGCTCAATATTATGCTCCATGCAGTTTAGAAGGTCAGCTTAGATGGTGTAATGGTCACACGTGGTGGTAAAATGTTAAGACCTATTGTTTGTGACTGAGGGGAAACACTTTCACTCTGTCACACTTCATTTTTTAACTATGGGCAAAAAAATGTAATAATTTATCCTGCTGTCCATGGCTGGATTCCCTTGCATCCAGCTCAGGGAATTCAATGTGGTGAGATGATCCCGAGTTGCCCATTCTGCTGGATCCCATTCCAGAATGTGGTGTGACCCTCTCTGTTCAGCCTCACCACCAAAGGTAGGTTACCTGGGGAGGGCAGTGCCATGCCTGCAGATACATATGGCATCATTGCCAGTGAGACATGATGTCTGCTAGTGAGTGAAATACCTGGAAGTCCAACTCTCTTGGTGAGATGTCTCTGAGACCATGAGATGAGAGGCTTTTTCTGCTGTTGTGCTTCATGCTGCCCTCTGGCTCCCTGAGGTCATCGATGGGAGGCCCCTGCTTCTGGGGGTATGACTGTGTGGGCATTATTTTAATGCCTCTTTTCAGCATTTACCCTTCTTTAATTTGTTTTGTCTTGCTTCATATTTTATATTTCATTTCTCTCTGAAGTGTTTCAACTCAACTTAGCTTTTAGCTTAATGGAATGTATTTTTTTACAGTAATCAGTCAAGATTTTAAACCAGAGTTGATGTGCTCTTGAAAGTACAATAGCAGGTCAAATGCAATTGCCATTTAGAATCAAAAGGAGGAAAACACATTACTGTCACTTGAATGTTTGTGTACCTTTCCATGTGAGACAGTGTTACAAGATGACTTCTTTGTTTATGCCACCTCTTTGGCCAAAGTCTGCTTTGTTTCTTCAACGTAAATCCAGGATAATCCCTTGGACTTTAGCAGAGATAATTTGCTTTATCCTGATAGTAACTGAAAGCAGATTTTGACCTGAATTTTCCAGTTTATCTCCTGCTCGAGTATCCTCCCACTGAAGACAGTGTCATTATGGCTGGGGCCCTGAGTGTGCTAAACGGATTTTTTCCTTAGCTCATATATCCGTCACATCATATGTGTTTGATTTACTTACATTGTTCTTACATTTAATCTCAGCCCATTTAGTCATACGTACTGTCATTTTTTATTTGTTTAGTAATTCACCGCAGCTCAAAAAGGTAACAGAAATGGATAGAGCGTAACAAGTTGCAAATACATTCTGTGCAAACCTCTTCCATGCCTTGCCATTTTTCAGCTTTTACAGTTTGGTTTATGGGATAGATTGTTTATTCAAATGCTTAGTTTATATAAGATTGTTTAACAGCAGCTGTAAGCGTACTACAGAGAGGTATTGGATATGTTTCTTATTTATTCTTATTCTATTGTTTGTAAAGTCCTCCAGAAGCTTCACAAAAAAATCCTTTGTACTGCTACAACATTAGCAGTATGATGGGCTCAAAATTCAGACTTTCTTCATCACCGAGTCTTTGGCAGCTGTGGACAGAACCAAATGAAAAACTGCCTTTGCGGGAGGTTTTCTAGTGATGCCAGTAGAACAGGTTCTCAGCCAACTTCCTTTCCATGGGATTTGTGTACTTTTTAAGGTGGTGACACTGGTACATGGAGCTGAACTTTTCCCCCTGGGAAAGGAAGAGAGGCATTCTCTTTCCCTCTGTTTCAGTAGTATTGCCTAGTATCCTCCTGGTAATACTAGCGAAGCAGAAGGAAAGAGAATTACCCAAGAGGCAGGGTTGGATGGCAAGTTTTCTCAGGTCTAGCACTCGCTTATTTTCAAGCTTTTTAAAGCTCAGATGTGCCACATGTGCCACACTCCAGAGCTCGGGCGGCATGCCAGGGCAGCAGTCCTTCCACTCTGCTAGCCTGCCTTGTGACTAGTATGAGCAGAGACAAGGGGTGCTGGTTAGCTTGTGTCCATGGGAAGGAGGTGTGATTTGGTTCAGGCCTACCTTGTGCTGACTGCATTTTGAGTTTTACTTGCAAAGCCAGTGCTGAGGAGGAAATGAAATAAAAAGCAAATTCCTGCTGACTGCAGGGGACCTGCTCTAGTAGCTGGCCAAATGAAACATCACCATGACAAAACTTAATCGTATGCTAGACCAATGTGTGGAAAGGGTAAGAAATGTAGGTACCGTGCAGTCTCATTTCATGTGCACCTCGCTACTAATGGGATGTGTGGCCCCTCCTGGAAGACTTGGTATTGGAAAAGGAGGCTGTCAATATCCCCGCTGCAGCTACCAGCTGTGGGGAAAGCAGCAAAGCCTGGTGAGCCTGGTGGGCTATGGGGAGAATCCAGCCTTCCCCAGTCTGTGCACAGCATATGGGGGACCTGCTTGCACACCGGCCAGGAGCCTTCTGGCAGGGGCCAGCTGCATCTGGTGGAGATCTATCTGCTCCTCAGGTGTGCTGCCCACCTCATGATGGCAGATGCATGATGGATCTCTGGCTCTCCGAGCTTGTTCCAGCACCAGGTTTCCCTCCTGTCCACGCACACGGATATGAAGTGTATTTACATGCAGTGCAGTCAGATTAGGTTGTTCTAGGCTTAGGGTGTGGGGGACACATATTCTTCTCTTGTAGACTGTAGTCCTTTTCTCCAAATGCTGGTGATAGGAATAGGGACAGGCTGCAATTTCTCCCTACTGATGTTATCATCAGCACTCAGTTTTCCATCCTTTACTCATGGAGGCAAGGTGTTTTTTGTACAAGTGGTCACCTGGATTGGAATAGGCATGTGGCCAGCTACGGAGGCAGGAGCTGGTCTGCATCTGGATAGATCCTAAATTTTTGGCAGGGTTCAGTCCCAGTCCCTGCAGCCAAGGTGAGATTTTCACCCTTGCAGAAGCCAGCCTGATGCCTGTGCATTGCTGTCTAGTTCATTGTGTTTAGAATTTAAGTTGCAAACGGACTTCTTCCAGGCAGGGCTGCATTTCAGTGTTTGCAAAGATAGCTAAATGCACTGAGATTAAAATCATCAGCAGATGCTGTCTGGATTGTACAATTTCAGCAACACAAGCTGTCCACCTTACTGGCAGCTAAACTGCCCTTAGAAGTGCTTTATTTAGCTTGAACTTTGCAAATTGATAAAGTGTTCTACAAAATTTAGTACAGTATTTTAAATATTAAAGATTTTAATGGAAGTTTTTGCTGAAAGGAGAATGTAAAATAAGTTTAAAAAATGTTCATGGACTTCAGTGTTTGAATCAATTGATTCTGGACAGCAACTGAACTAGGGTTTTGTCCACTATGTGGGCTAAAACCTTTGTCCATCTTTTATTTCTTTTACTTCAGATCAATACTGCAAATCATGTTTGTGAGAACAAAATTTCTTATCTTATTGTAGCTATAGAGTAGCACAAAGTGGAAAAACAGTTGAACAAGTGGTAAGTAAACCAGAGTGTTAAGTTGCATTAGTTGAAACAGGACACATTTGGTTTTCTTGGTTCAGGTAAATTTGAAAACTTTTTGGATTTGGACAAGAGAGTTCTGCTATTGTTAAAAGTACAAAAGTAGAAGAGGTGGAAGAAAGATTTTTTTGTGATTCACTGTCATAATTTTTTTTAAAAAGTAGCATTGGCTCGTACATCTGCTCTGCAGCAGTCATCCTAACGTGATGATAAATGGCCTATTCCCAGGTGACTCTTAATTCCGTGTCTTCTTATCCAGCAAATGCGGTACCCTCCAAATATAACTATATAACTCAGTCTTTTTGCACAAAGCAGTAAAAAATGACACGTGGGCTCTTCGATTCCTTCCCCAATATGCACGCTACTTTACAGGCAGTCCTGTCTCCATGTGGCTGTAAGTGTGGACTCCATCCCATCCTGGACTTGCCGCTCCCTTCTGACCTCTATTTGTCTTCTTTTCACAGTTGTGCATCACATCAAGCGGCACAATATTGTTCTTAAAAGAGAACTGGGAGAAGGAGCCTTTGGAAAAGTCTTTCTGGCAGAATGCTATAACCTGTGTCCTGAGCAGGGCAAGATCTTGGTGGCAGTGAAGGTAAAAGAGTCTAGGATTGCCATTATTAATTTATGCTTGCAACTAATGCTGTTTTATTTGTAAATGATCATGTTTGTCTATTCCATAAGCCAGTGTAACTGTTCTGATGCATGTGGAAGAGTTCACAAGGCTAATGGAGTGTTAAGAGAATGTGGTATTTGATCTTGCTGTGGATTATAAAATGAGAACTGAATCTCATAAGGAAAAGGGAGGAAACAGATTGTGTCACGATGGGGCAAAATCTTTTATGATCTGTCTGAAGTACAATTAGTGAAAAATAATGTCTGGGTCATTAAAAATGCATGTAGCATATATGTGTGTCTAAAAAATAATCTATTACTAGCTAAGTGAATAGGTTATGTGTATAATTGCTAGGCAAAGAACATCTTTCTGTTTAGGACTGTGCCATTCTTTCAGTCAGCAACTGAAATTCTCTGTGGGTAGTTGTCATTAATACAGCTTAGAGACCAAGCCTGCTTCACTGCACGAAGCCCTTTTCATCCCCCAAAATTCAAGAGCTGAGGTTAGCTGTTGACCTTAGCTATGGATGTAGCTAGAAAACAGTGTTGGTGAAACTACACTCTCAGAGTTTGCGAAGTTTCCCTGGAAACAATCTCTTAATCTCCATCTGTAGTGTGCTGCCAAAAACTAAACAAGGTGTCCAGCATTTGAAATATCTTATTAAGTGCAGGGGGAATAGATGTTTAGAATTTGGGCTATGCCTAGTGATCAGAAAATAATTTTATGTGACAGGTTACAATTAGGCAACTATGTGTACATTTTGGATGAAACCATAGAGCAAGAGAAATCACGTAGACCATCGTTTTGAGTTTGGTAACAAGAAGTAGAGTTTTGGATTTGACAGTATAAGACCATGAAAGGAGGATACTTGTAGAGTACTCCATCAAAAATAGCAGATTTTTGGGTTTGCCAAGGTTATAAGCTTTTCGATACTTGGGAGTAGTTCAGTCATGTTGACTGGTGAGAAAAAAATTAAGCCCTGAAGGAATATAGCATAGACAGAAGAAAGCAAGAGATAGAAGGTGACAAAACTAGATCTGAATGAATTTTCTATTGTATTTTGGTGAAACTCTAGTGGAAATTGCCTTTCCTCTATCACTTTAGGGAACTGCTTGATAGCAAAAGAAAAGTATTTCCATTCACTTGTTCCTTTTGAAAGTCCTGACCAAATGGAGCCTAGCACTCTGCCTGTTAAATGCTGCACTGCACTTTCTCTCTGTTGCTCATTCTCAGTGTAAATCAAATGGAAGAGCATTCAGCTTTTAAAGGTACATATGTCTCCATAGATTTAGATGACAAATCTGTCAGTTTTCTGGAAAAGTTGTCATACTACACTTTTCTTTTTTTACCAAATCCTCTCTTTGTAATGTCCTTAATGACAGTCTTGCAGGCAGCTGTGGGAGGAATTACCTCTGGGAGCAGGTTATGCCCATTTTATGTTTCTGTCATTGGCTCTTAAAGGTGTGACTCTGGCTGTTGTCAAAGAGTAAATTTTTTGGTGAACTGAGCCACTGGATTGATCTCCATGTAACTGAGGGGTTAATTGCCTGACGTTTGTCTTTTTCACTGTGGTACCAACCACAGAGAACAGGTATCCTTCAGTCACAGTGGAAGTCAGGGACAGGGCCCCCACTGGAGTGCAGAGAGCTGTTGTGCACTGCAGTGCAGGACTGCGTCTGGACCCCATCCCTGAGCACAGGATTTGGCACTGTCTTAGTTTTAGAGGAGCAGACCTGGATGCCAGCAGCAATGAGCAGCTGCTCCTGACACACAAAAATTGCTTTAAAGAGCTTCAGCTCAATGGGCAAAACTAGAACACACCCATCACTACGAGACTGATTTGGTGAGCCCTGTGGAAATAGGCACTTGCTGAGGAGTAAGGTGGTGCCAGGAAGATTCCAGCAGCAAGGACACACAGCCTCTCCTGCACAATGTGGGTCAGGTTGTCTAGTGGTCCCTGTCAGCTCCCTACGCCTGCCAGTTGCTGGAAAACTGTATGGCTTGTGCCTGGCCCTGAGCACCCCTCCTTCTAACTCAACATGTTCCCTTCGTCTCAGCCAGCTGGTATCCAAAATGCTGACATTGCTGCAGCAAATTATTTAGGAGATAAGAGGCCCAGAAAAATCTGGGAAGATAAAAAATATCAGGCTTAGCATAAAATACCAAAGAGCTTGAGCTTTTGCTCCTTTAAAGAGAAGAAAGGCAATTTGTTTAAATTGGTTTTGATTAGTTTGGGCTTTTTGGGGGGCAACACTGAGTGTTTCCTTAGGATGAAACCTGTGAGCCTGGGCATTGTACTAGCGTTCCCTCTATAGCACATCCTATCAGCACACCATTAGCTGCACTTTTAGAGAACAGAAGGAGAGGTGGAGGAAGGAGAAATTGCTGTTTTCTTGAGGGCCCATTATGCTGTGTTTGTTCAGGCCCACTTGGTCCTGTCTCATCATAGGATTGGATCCCCAGGCATAGTCTCACACTAGTTTAACCTGTCCAGAGTGAGAGGTGAGGCTGACAAGGCACAGGTCAGCAGCTTCCTCTGGCTCCCCTGGAAGGCTTTGCTCAGCTAGCAGTCTGCTGTGTGCGTGAGTTCAAGAACATTTCCATGGCACCTGCACAAGAAAACCAAAGGTTTCCAATTCTTCAGATCTTCAGTTCTGAGAGGGGTCAAACCCCCCCTTCATTTCTTGAGGAGACATGCCAGTCAGATGGGAAACAGTAGCAATGATTTCATAGGGGAAGGCTGAAACAGTAGAAAGTGGTAGTAGTAGTCATGTAGCTGTCTTGAAATTTTGACTACCAAGTCCTGCTGATGTTGGTGACAGCCACTTGCTGCTGCTGCTGCTCTGACTTGCTCATGAACACAGCTCTGTGGTGTCAGGGCAGCAGATGACACTCACTGCAGAGCCCGGGGCAGAGCACACGCTGTGCTGATACCTGGACAGGGACCCTGTGGAGGAGAGTAAGTGTGGGGCGGTGGTCTGACTGTCACAAGGATGAACTTGGCAGATATGGAGCTCCTGTACGAGCCAGAGGTCCCTCTGTTTCCTGAGGAAGCTTCTCCCTGCTCTTTAACTGTGGGCCTGAGTGGCTGGAAAGCACATGTGCTTGAATCTCAGATTCTACTTGGGAAAACCTCCTGTCGACTGGTGAGAGTGCTTTGTATGTAGAGCTTTGGCATACTTGTCAGTAATGATAATAATAATTAATATGTCTTTTCACTCTTTGTGCTCTTACGGTTTTATTTTGGTTTTTTTCTTTTATTTCTTGCACTGAGAACAAGATAAATGCATTAGTCAATGTCATTTCTATGTAAATTCTACATACTTATTAATTTTTTCAGCTTCCAGTCTCCTCCTTGCCTGACTGTTCCAGCTCTCTCTCATGCATTGTGTCTATTCTGTGCACTGCATGAAATAATGAAAAGGAGATTTTGCAATGGTGGGTGACAGAAATTCTAGTCACCCCATGGTAGTAGAAACCCTGCCTGAGTTTCACCTGAGTTTTAGACCTTTCTGCATTTTGCTGTTTGACAGAAAATGTGGAATTGCCATAGCAACTGCTCTGTCATATGATAATTTTACTGTTTCTGTGAGATAAAAAGCGTCTTCTCAAATATACAATATGCCATCCTCACAGGACAGAACTGTCAGCATTTTTACTGTCTTTCCAGGGAAAGAGTCTGCTGAAAAGAGGATCAGCCTCTGCTTCTCCCTGTCAGGTTTTTTCCAGATTGCTATTATTTAAAAATGGGTTTTATATGAATTGTTTATCTAATTCTGTTGTTGAGAAGAATTACAGTCCAATCACTTAATATATGAAACCACCAGAGGAAACTCAAGTGACAACAGAATTATTACTAGTGATTTCAGTATATATAGCATACACTGGACAGTGGGTTGATGCCTGTGTCATGTTAAAGCATCATTCCAGAGCCTGGAAGTATTGGAAAACACTTCAGTTCCAGTCCTCACTCAGTTCAGATGTGATCGTGTGTGGGCCATAGTGGGGAGCAAATTTGATATCCGTGATACAGCTGTGAAAACTAATGTATCGTGGCTAGTGAAGCCTTGATGATGCAATATCCTTGTTGCATCGTTATTGGTAAAGTTTATGGAAAAAAGGATTCTGGGCCTGAAGGCATGTAAGATTCTAAAGTTCATTCCTCCGGGAAGGGACATCTAAGGCATGAGTGATTTCTTTTGCCTGTAGGATCCACAGAGCCTAAAATCCACAGGGAAAAGCCCCAGAAGCTGGAAGACAGCAATCCATTCAGCCCTACTCCTTGTCCCCCCATCTGAATTTTATTATGGTAGTTGTTCCTTTTTCAAGACCAGGATTGCAGTACCACAAGAAAGCCCATGGTTTTTCCAACAGACATCTATCTCTTCTTCACACATCCATACATATAATACTAGAAAAGTGGGCAGAATTGTCTGTGTTGAAGAAAACAACATGAACAAACCATGACTACTGCAGCTAAAAATTCAGTTTGTTGGCAGAATGATTGTACAGTATCAACTTGTTCTGTTTCTGTTCTGATTAGTGTGGTTGATCCCATGCTCTGTATATTAATTCAGGATAGAAAATAAAGTAACTAGGTGGCCAGGAAGAGGGCATCTTTAGTTAAAACATTACCACTACTTTTCTGTCTTATCTTCCATTGTATTAAGCCTACGTATTGTTAAAATCCAGAGGTATAGAGCCTAGACAGCAGTTTCTATGAAGAATAATTTGTGAATGTTGGTAACTTGCCATCTTTCTCTTGTGGTTTTAAAAACATTGCTTGAATTAGTATAGTGCAACCGCTGTACCTCTTGAATGTAGAGTCAGTGGTTTATTGTCAATTATAATTATTCCTCATTTAATTGGTGTCAGAACTTGCCTTTTTTTTTTTTTCTTCTTTTTTTGGTGCATGAAAGCATTTTCTTGCTTATGAAGTGTAGTTAGTAAGGAGAAAAATGAAACTGCCTATGTTGACAATTAAATTAGTATTATTTCATTATACAACACTTAAGCCTCCTATTTGATCTAGTGTTGATATATTTCCTTCAAAATTAAAATATGCAAGCTATATAAATAAAAGGGGGTGAGAAAAATTGACAGCCCAGAATTCCTCTCTGCATCTGCTTTCCTCCTTGTCTAACACTACGATTTGTCCTCCCTTTACTTATAGATATGCCTGATCTTAGGCATGTGAGTAGAATTACAGAATTTCAAAGGAGTTGCTGGCTGAAGTCTCGGGTTGTAAGTCCTGGTCCAGGAACATATCCTTGTGTAAATCTATCTAATATATAGCACACCACAGGGGCTGACATCAGCAATACATAAAGAATGCATCTCCGTTACCACCACGTATTTTAAACAAGCAGTTTTATTTTAAAGAACTTAAGAAGAAAGGTAAATACCAACAGGATACTAGGAGTTGCCTGAGTTAAATGCTAAAGCATACAAACCAGCTGTGTACTATTATATTTTTTGGATGAGATCAGTTTATTTGTTTTGTGTTTGGAAAACACTTGTGACAGCAAGAGCATGAGTATTCATACATTCTCTTACAAGAAAAGTGGTTGTTTGGGATAACATGTGGCAGGAGAATGAAAATTGTACTGCCATTATTTAATTGCACTTCAGGATCACATCTGCATTTCTAAAAGAGTCATTAAGAAAGTACTTCCTCAATCCTCTCTGCTGTGCTGTGTCCTTATCTTACCCTTACATGGCTGTCCCACATGTTCCCTACCTTCTGTGAACATCTGTCCTTCTTTACATTTTCATTTTCTCCACCAGACACTGAAGGATGCCAGTGACAATGCCCGCAAGGACTTCCACCGTGAGGCAGAACTGCTGACTAATCTGCAACATGAGCACATTGTCAAATTCTATGGTGTCTGTGTTGAGGGTGATCCGCTCATCATGGTCTTTGAGTATATGAAGCATGGAGATCTTAACAAATTCCTCAGGTAAATCCATGAACATATATTGTGCTGCTGAGCCAAAAGTGGGCAGAGAAGGTAGGTGTTACTGGTACTTAATGTCAAATTAACTACTACCACTGGAAAATGCTGACACCTAGGAAAACAAATTGTGCAGTTCTCGTCTTTTGTACTGGGATGTGGGGTCTGTTTCTCTGACTGTTTAGAGGTACCATTGAATCAAGCTCTGTACCGAACAAATGGGAACCAAAGAAATACTGTTTCCAATATATTTCAGTGTATTCTGAAGTGTTTGGTTATAAATCTTACAGTAGGAATCATTTTCTTACAGGCTTTCTGGTAGCACTTGGAAGATCCCACTCAACACCTATCGCTATCTGTAGGCATCAAAGAGCTTCTGAAGTCTAACCCCTTTTCTCTTCCCTCCTCTCAGTGTTTTGGAAAGACTGCCGTAAATCTGCAGCGAAAAAACTGTGAACTATGGAAACTTCTGTGAATTTGAAAATCCTACATCTTGGGGTCTGGATTACGGCTTTATTTCATAAAGCCGTTGAGGAATTGCGTAGGAAATTGAAATTTGGCAGTAAAGCAGTTAGAAATAAATAGATGATACTTAAGGTTCACAATAATAGGTAACCCATGAACCAGGAAGTTATGAACAGAGGCCTTGTGTACGTGCCATTTCTGCACGTGCCAAGCCTGCACTTGCTGACATAAAAATAAACGTTTGCTCCTAAAAGAAAAATATAAGAGACTATTCTTTCAATGTCTCCTGTGCAATTGTTTCAAAATATAGAGGTCTTTCCTGCTAAAAGTAGCTAGGGATACCACCATTTCGGAAAGGTATCTGTAACAAAGCTGCAAAACAATCAGAACTGATGTCCCATTAAATGGGTTCATATTTTCTATATGATTGAAATGACTATGATTGCTAATGCCATCATTTATGCTTTTTTTGATAGCATATGTGAAATGAGTTTTCTGTATTTCTACTGTCTGTTGAAAAATAGCCACACCATAAAAACAAATGGCATCAGCTAGCATCCTCCCTTACAGACAGGGCTGAGAGGTTTGACAGAGAAACTGGGATCTGAACTGGAGATGCAGAGAAAACACTACTACTTTTCCCAGACTGATTGTCTCTCTGGCAAAGGATTTAAGTATATTTAAGAATTCAGGGCATATAAATTTGCCTGTTTGGTCTTCTGCTGTGAATCAGGAAGGAACTGCAGTTTCCTTAGATGCCATCCTAGTACATTTTCAGAACACTGAATATCCATTAGGAAAAGCCAGATTCTCAGCTGATGAGAAATAATTTCTTATTCCATAAGAAATACTTATGCCTTGATTGTTTTTGATTGGCCCTTTCTTACCTTCTAACTCTGATTTTGAATTATTTTACAGAAAAGTAATTTAGCAGACAGTATATTTCCTACTTTAGGCCTTCACTTAAAAAAAAAGTAATAATCAGCCCTTGTTTTTAGAACATAAAATGATAATGCTGGGACAAGCTGTTAAACCTAAGCTCCAATTTGTCATTCCTCTCACATTTTCTGCCGCTTGTGCTGCAGACCAGAGGTTCGCAGCAAAGTGGGCTGTAAGAGTTCCATATTTCTTACCCTGCAGCGCCACCAAAGGCTGTTGGGGAAAAACTGATCTGAAAGTTTAACCCAAATGAGCCTGGCTGCCAGCACGCAGACAGAGGCTGTTTAGGTTGAGGACTAAAGCCTCCGACTCACGCCTGCTTGTTCTGACTAGTGGAGTCTGATGTGGCTGCGGAGGGATCTGTCCATGTTCCTGGCTGTTGGCAGACACTGAAGAACACCTCATTTATGGCCAGCATCAAGAGGACAAGCAAGGTGGATGGAATGTTAGGAATGATCTACAAATTCCATTAGATACAGACCACATCCTCAGGGACGCTAGCAAAAGATGAAATGTTCTCTAATTTAGCAGCTCAGAGGTTCATGTCTGAGAACACTTATTTAAAAAATCCATGCATGATAAAGGTACAGTATTTTTCAATAGGAATTTTCTTGTGAGTTTTATTTGGAGATTTTATATCCTGCCATTTATTCCCCCTCATCAACCCAGACCAGATGAATGCCTGCCTGTACATACCCTGTGGCAGAGAGCTGCTTTGCCTGGTACCAGATGCAGTCCCATCAATGCTACACACCTTCCTTCGTTTCTTTCTCACATCTGTCACTTTGCTCATGAAATTCTTCCCTTGGGGCAATTTTAATATCATATTTCTAATTGGTAGTGTCAGATTTGATCTCACAGATTTTGATTAATTTGCAACTCTTTTCCAAACTCCTGTGCCCTTACCCTAGAGACAAATTGAGGCCTCACCTCTGTTGAGGAGGGGAGAGGTGGTCTCTTTGAAAGAATGGTTTTCAGGAATGAAGAAAAAAAGGCTTCTGAAAACTCAGAAAAATAGAATGGATGGAAAAGGATATTCAGGGCATTATAAGCTGTATCAAATGAGGAGTGATTGCCATATGACCTCATTGATTGGATAAGGATTAGCTAGTAGTTCTTGTATAACATGTTCGTATGAATGTTTATATCTGTATCTTCAAGATACTAGGATGTACATGCATACCAGAGCTCACATAATTAAGATGTGTGAAAAACGTGTCCCAGTACTTCACTGGGCTCTCCTAATGAACAATATCTCTGGTTTTGCTGAAGTGCATACAAGTATTCTTGTTAATCAGTTGATTGTTGTGTCTTTGGGACTTGCTAGATCTTGAAAAACGGGTATTTCTGAAGGTGTTTTGTTTTTCCAAATAGTGTGTGTTTTGTGTCCTCTCCCTATTGTCAAGAACTCCTGTCTCAGGGAGGACTCACCGTTGGTGATGAAATAAGCAAAAATCCTTTCCTGCTGTGCATTTGGATAGGAAATTAGAAGTATTTATCTCAAATTGCTGCCCTTGTTTCTCAGATGGAGAAGGAAGTTAGGTCTTTCTTGTTTAAGAAAAGATGGAAGGGTCAATGGCCTGTCTCCCTGCAGACACGGAGAAAGAATGCCAGTCACAGGAGAGGAGATGCTCTGCTTGCCACTTCGTTGCCTTTCCCTCAATTGTTTTTCACTCTTACAGAGTGATAAGCTTTTCCCTCAGTTACCAGATAGGTTTGTTTGTCAGCCTTTCTCCAGAAAAGATTACTAGAATGGAACAGGAGCAAGGTGGTGGTTTCTGACAGATGGGTATTATTGTGAACACATATGCCTTATTTCCTTGGGTAATATATATCGTGTTGTGTAATGCTCTTCTCACCACCTATCTTTCACACAATGAAGGAAAACAGTAAAAGAAAAAAAACCAAGATACAAATTTTCCCTATTTCACCAAGGAATTTATAGCCCTTTATGATGGAGTTGTGGAGGCTGAGGCTCACTAATGCCTCACCTCTCCATCTTGAAAGTGGCCTGTCAGTTTATCGGCTTGTGTTTTGGTGCAGGGCACATGGACCAGATGCAGGACTGATGGCAGAAGGGAACCGTCCTGCCGAGCTGACCCAGTCCCAGATGCTTCACATTGCCCAGCAGATTGCTTCTGGTATGGTTTACCTGGCGTCACAACATTTCGTGCATCGGGATCTTGCTACCCGGAATTGTCTGGTTGGTGAAAACCTACTGGTGAAGATTGGGGATTTTGGGATGTCTAGAGACGTGTACAGCACAGACTACTATCGGGTAAGTGAACTGCTGTAACAGATAATAAGCTAGGTCTTGTTGAGTCTTCTTACCGCATTGGTGTGACTGATTCTGCTTTTACACTCAACCATCTGTCTGTCAGGTAATTTAGACCCTGGCATATGGAGAACCTGGTTCTGAGTTAAAAGGTTTTGGTAAATTTGAAGAGTTAATCAGAGTAGATTGTCATGATTTGCTGTTTATGTATGTTGGGTTTAGATTCCGAATCACAGAAAGGTCTTTTTCTCTGGGCAAAAATTTTGCATGTTTGCTTGGCTTTAGTGAAGAAGAAGCTGCAGATGAGAAGGAAGAGTGGGTAATCAAATTTGGCCCAACACTTTGAAGCTATTAAAATGTGTTCTCGAATACTTCTAAGACACATGGAAATTGTAACTTCGGGGAGTAGTTGTGTAATGCTTCAGTTAACTAGAGGAAAGTTAACTACTGGGCAGCTGCAGTGACCAGTTATTTTACTCAAGAAGAGCCTAGGCAGGAAGTTATTATATACTCAGCACCTGAAAACTTTTCCTGCCTTGAGCCAGTGCTTTAGTCCTGCTTCTTAGTGTTGAAGAGTTATTTTGCAGAGGATAAGAGTAGCCTGTTTCTCTTTTTCATTCTGGCTGTTTTCCCTGAGCTTAGTTGACATAAAGTGATATCTGAATTTTGTGAGACCTTCTGAGATTGCTAAGATAAACAAACTGTGTGCATTAATCACTGTTGTTGACTTTGTGCTATGTGGTAAGTCATGTAGTTGACACCATTTGCTGTTTGCTACTGCATTTGTAATTTCATAATTGGAACTGAACCTTTCAGATGTCTGTGGCTTGGGGAAGGCAATCCATGACCAAGCTGATAATTTACAAACCCTAGAGTGTATCCTGTAAGATAAACTCATCAACTTTAAGCACATGTTTTGTATCTGCCTCTCAGATTACTTCTTGCCAGTGAATTCCTTATTCCTTCTTCATTTATTCCTTATTCCTTTCTTAGCCACTCAGTTTGGATTGTGTCAATACAGGACAGCATCACCTTACCATCGGTGTTGGTGGGATGCCTAGAAAAAGGGTGTCTCTACATCTGACTGAGGCTGGACAGTGTAGAGGAAGCCACACTTTTGAAAATTATTGCTGAATGCCAATTCACTTAAAAGCTCATAAGTAACAGCCTTTCCTGTTGATTTTCTTTCCTTTCAAAGACAAACCTAGTACTTAGTAAACAAATGATCCAGATTCCTCTTATTTGAATTATTTGATCAATGTAAAACAAGCATGACTGCACTTCAGAGCCTAAAAAAATACACAGGATGGTAATAATTTCCTCTGTGTTTTAAAGGACACAAGTGAGCAAAGGCTAAGGTTCTTTATTTTGCAGCTGATTTTGCATATTGTGTTTTTGCCACACTTGTTGAGACTGAAGTCATGTCTCTGTTCCGTACTTCAGTGTTTACCATGTTAGTCGTTGTACTTCAGAATAAATATATGTGCTGAACAGTACATGTTTGCAAAGGTTGTTGCAGTCAGAGGCAGCATTTTTGAACATATGCTTTGCTTATTTTTGGAAGAAAAATAGTAACTCCCCCTGTTGCATAAAAACTACCCGCAAAAGGGGGTAGAAGCTCAGTAGTCATACGGCCTTCCTGGAGACAGCTGAGGCCTGGCTCAGGCACGTGATGGTGTATGGGCTCTGCCATCATCCTACCTGCTCGTGTACCTCTGCGTTCCATCCTCAAGTCTTGTACATGACTACTAAGCAAAGTGTCTACCCACTGAAACCCAAATTTAGAACAACAACCATGACCTGGAAAAAGCAGGAGTTCAGGAAGTTCTGGGTAACCTGGATAGTCCTTGGTTACCTATCAAGGGGTACATTGCATTTCCTAATGGCTCTCGTATAGAATCACTCACTTCTTTCCTTCTTCTCTCCCTTATCATCACTTATTTTTGAGGTCAAGGAAGGGTTCTGCATGGTCCAGGGTGTAACACAGGAGAAGAAAGAGTCTGAAGAGGGTACAATCACTGATGTGAGAGAGGGAACAAATAAGGTGGGAAAGGTAATTGTAGAGAGGTGTTAGTGAAAGACTCAAATGCGAATGGAGAAAGAGGTAAACGAGTGTCAGAGGGGATGATGTAAAATAGCATGGCCCCATCCAAACTGGTGGTATAAGCTTGCAGAGCGATGGGTGAATTTGCAACTTCAGGTTGGGTAGCTGCTTCTACACAGCAAGAAAAACAAGAAAGATCTTTCCTCTGGACCCTCATGTTCCAGCAGGCTTTTAACTAGAGCAGAGGAGGGACAGAGCCACAGCCTGCCACTAGCGTATTTCACAGCTGATAATATTTGGAAGTTACAGTTGAGCCTGTGAGGTTTTGGCCTGCCCTTTTTGGGACATATGTGGGCTGGTCAGAAGATGGTAATGAAAAAGTCAAGGCAATGATGAATTCCCAGATGGTTGCCTGGAGAATTGCATCCTTGGCAGGCCTAAGTCAGTGATAACACTGGAATGGCCCTGACCTACCATACCTAATTTCTTATAGCAGGCTAAGTCTTTTTAACTGTTCAGGCTTAATTACACACAGAGAAGCAATTCATCCCCAACTCTGACAGCTTTATCTGACGCTTGCTGAAGAGATTTACACAATTCCAAAAAGTTCTTCAAGAAGTGGTTTGTCATTTGTGGGTTTTAATACATTGGAATTGTTTTTTTTGGATCCTGCCACCCAGTCATGATGTTAGATTTGCCCAAGATGATTATTTATAGCTTGCTTCTGTAATATAAGGATGATCCCAAGTCATTGTGCACTGTTAGATTGTTAATGACATTCTGCATTGAATCAGCTCAGCTGTTAGGAGATGCTTTAGGGAAGAGGGGGAGAGAACTAACCCTTGGGCTGGGAATGCATGTGATGTGTGGCCCGGATTGCACAAGCTTTCCTTTTTCTCCCCCTCTCTTTTTTTCTTTCTTTGTCATCATGTAGGAATCTTGTAGGTGGGGGAAGCCCTGATGTACATGCTAACATCCAATTTAACAGCAATAGTTTTCGATAGTCAGGCCAGATGAGCCCGGGGACATGAAAAAACTGCAATAGCTTTTCTGACCCAGAACTGCTGTCCACCCCAGGCCAAAGTAAAACAACTGTCAAGTAATTGGTTTGCTGTGTGAGCCAAAGAGTTCCAGCAATGCCGCTGTGCTGCAATCCTTGTAGCACAAAGGATCCTTTCACAAAGTTATTTACTTGCAGAGCTTAGGTCTCACTGTTATTAGGGGCTTTTATTTGTTTTGTTGATATCTGGGTTTTTTGTTTGATTTCCAGCCCCCACAGGTCAGGGTTTCCTATCTTCCTCAGATACCCAGGTAGTGCTCTAAAGTAGCTTCCAGTGCTTTTAAGTGTTGACTCTGAAGCCTGGGAAGAACTGCTTGGTTCTTACTTGTTCTTGCACTCAGAGATAATATATCAGGGCCTTTTTAGGCTTCCAGTTCAGGTTAGCAAGTGATTGCTTAGTACTTGGTCTTAAAATAATTTCACCATTTCTTAATCATAAGCACAGAGCTTGCAAAAAAGTTGAAGAAGTCATCTTATCCCAGCACTTGGAAAAACTTAACAGGAATATGCTTTAAATATCCAGCCTGGACAGCCAACTACAGTGTTGAGCCAAAGTTTCGGGTGAAACTGTGATCTCACCAGACTAAGCAAGAGCTTTGCCATTAATTTCATTAGGACCAGAATTTCACCCTTCCCCATTTTTATGTTTGTCCAGTGCAGAGTAGAGATTCTGTTTCTTATTTAGATTTGTGGAGCTCAGTTTTGTAATCCCTATTTAGCTATTGTATAACCTACTTGCCTTTATGCAACAACACAAGAACAGCAGAGAAAATATGGACTCCTTTTCTCAGCTTGTGCAAACCACTCAGAACTCTGTGAAAAGACTGGGCCTAGTGAGGCTTCCATCTTCATTTAGGCCTTATTTGCCCTAAAACTACAGAGAGGTTCACAAATTAGTTTCCTTCACTTCTGGTGCTGATGGGGCAGAAGACTAACAGGATGAGTTTCAGTATAAATTTTAGTGAATCCGTTTCTCTCCAAAATATTTTCCGCATTTTGTACCATGTTTTGCTATTTAAAGAGCGCATAGCATGTCATATTGGAAGAAGAGACACAGGTTACGGAGGCTAAGACTTTCACTCTTGAAGAAGCCACACAGTTGGCATTAAGGGTGGGAGCAACAAGAGCCTGAGACCTCATCAAGCTATGGGGAAAACACCAACACTCACTGGTACTTTAGACCCTTCTGTATAAGACACCAAACCCCATGAAAGTTCCAGTCTGCCAGGGTAAAAGAGAAGATGTCAACAGCGTCCTAAGCCCCTAAAGAGAAACTATGCTTGGCAAAAATTTCTGAGAGATCTTAGGAAGTCAGTCGCACCTGACACACAGCAAGACGTGAGAGCAATCTCTATCAAACTTTTCTGTGAAAATCACCTTCTGAACTGGCAAACTGTAGAAAGCTATGTGGGCCCAAGCCAGATATACCAGCCTGTGGCATAACTCGCATTTGTGATGCCCCTCAAAGCACATTTGGCCATGTTGCATGTCCGCCGTGCCTTAGAACAGTGTGGGAAACAAAGATGATCCAGAGTCAAATCATACCAAAAGAGGGAAACAAAAAGGCAAGTCCTGAAGAAAGACTTCAGTTAAATAAGTCTACAAGGTGCAGCCTGCAAAATGCTGACAGGCTGGTTCTCAAATATCTCTCAGGTATACCACAGAATTGAATAGGAGCAATCTTGTGTTTCTGAAGCCTGGATTTCTAACTTCCGAATCACTCCTGTCCTGTCACACAGCCCCTTCTCTCATCATGGCTGCTGGAAATAAGTAGAATCCTGTGCTGCCAGTGCTTTCCCCAGAAGGTTGCACCACAGATTCTCTGTCCTAACAGCAGCAATTTTTGTTTTTTAAAATCCAACAACCTGAATTAACTCATGACCAATAGACATCTACTTGATCACATTATTCTACTCCCTTCTCAGCCTTTAAATCTCAATTGTATTTAAAGTAGTCCTGTCCCCTGCCAGACTGTTTTAGAGTGTTAAAGGCCCACTGTCAAGAAAAAACTTCTTTCATTTTTTTCGCCTTACAGTAGCCTTCTCCCATGATGTTCAGTGTGTGAAATAGCAGTTCTGTGTCTCTTTCTGGTAGAGACATTGCTGGAACTGTGAGCGGTATTTTCCAAATCAGATTTTTCCTGCTCTTGGATCAGGGGTACCTCCCAGCCTCTAATGAAAATGTGCTGCATGGTACATCTTAGACTCACATAGCCTGTGCCATTGGCACATGTTAACTGTATTGTCAAGCAGTGCCCCAGGCCACTCTCATCTTCCACTCCTTCCAAATGAAGAACATCCCTTTTTTTTTTCCTAAATTTTTGGTTTCAGTCCCTCAGTGAATGACTTTGCAATTCATACTGGCACATTTTGTACCTCCAGTGGTTGAGAAAGACTCGTTTCTCTTTTATTTTTTTGGTGTCTTGGGGGTCTGGGTTGTTTTGTTTTGTTTCAATTAGAATTCGGGTCTTATCTAATTTGGTGGTGAGTAAAGAACTAAAGAAACATAATCAGGGTACCAAAAAATAAACAGCTGATGGAGTGAGAAAGGTTTGTAAGGACGTTTCCTAGATTTTTGTAGTTTTGTTACCTAAAATTTTCTTGATAATTTCTCTTTAATGCTAACCTTAAGTGAGTATTTTGGGATGTTTGTCTTTTTAAAAAAACATAGACTTCTGAAGCACTTTCAGTTAAGATGGGAGAAGTTATTACACTTTAGCCTCCCAGTCAGACTTCCAGAAAAAACTAATGGTTACACAATTTGCCATTCCAGACCTATCTTAAAAATACATACATTTTGAACCTTCTCGCTACATAGAAAAGGTGAACAACCCTTTTGAGAAACTATTTTGACACTTGTGAATGTTACAGTCCTCAACAAACAGTTCTGATTCTGATTTTTGCTGTTCCTTAGCAAGGCCAAAGTAGCAGTTTGAAGAACAGTGAAATAACATTAGTGTTAAAGGAGTGAAAAAGCATCTTGCCCACTAGCCATACCCTCCCTTCATGTGTGAACCTAGTGCTGTAGAGTGCTGTATTTCTGGCAACTGCATGATATACTTTTCTGGTGACATCTACATGAAATATTTTCTAAAAGATAAGGCGAGTAAAATAATCACCAGAAAGTGAGCTCGCTTAAGCTGTTTCCAGTACCTAATGTCTATTTGCAAAGAGAATTAATGCATGACAGCAAGGGGCTAAAAAAAGAAAAGGCTGGTTTATCATTATTTGGGCTGTAACTAGCCAGGCAAACACCATAATACAAATGTTTACAGTGAGGAACAAGTGTCTGTCTATTCTGAAAGGGCAATAGCAGCAAACACCTGCAGGTCTCAGCTGTCACTACAGAGATGAATACCTGTGTGTGGGAGTTTGGAGGAGGCTGCACTAAAGAAAACAAGAAAGAGTTACTGGGAAGTCAAGCAGCTTGTCAAGGCATTCTCGTAGGTGTGTGTATTGAATTGTCACAGTTTGAAGGCACAGTTTGAAGGCTTTTTATTAGCTGCTATTTTTGCATCCATTGCTCAAAAGGAAATTATCTGCTTCCCTACATGGACTTCTCGGCTTTCCTCCTCCGTCAGAGGCTCATTGCATCATGTATAGTGCTGGGGAGGACAGAGGGTTCCAGCAGCCCTGGAGGACGTGCACAGATGATTTCATGCAACTGGAAACAATACAGGAAATAATAGGCCAGCTTGAGAGATGTAAATCCAAACTAGCTGCATTGAAGTCAGTGCAGTAGCTCTGAACTTAAAGTAACATAATCACAAGCAGAATTAGCCCTAATGATTTTAGAGGGCTTCCTAAAACTCACTGCAGTGTCAGCATTTAGAAACTGGTATGCACCAGGATGTGGCATTATCCTGATGACAAGGAATGAGCACCATGGCTTGTTTCCTTTTGCTACTTGCCCGTGCCAAAGTATGTTCTGTGTTGTGCAGGAGGCATGCTCTGTCCTCAGTTTTTACTTGCACAGCTACTGTCTGAACTCCTGGTTTTGTCTGGAATTACAACTGTTTAACTTCCTCAGTTCTTCACAGAAAACCCAGTTTCAGCTTAGTGTAAAGCGAGAACAAGTTCCATCATTTTTTAGTACAGCTGTAGATGTAGTCACTTCCTAAGTGAAGCTTTCTCATCATCTTCACATCGGGGTCATTGGTCCTACTTCCCTACTTCTGTTCCCATGTGTTTTCACCGACACAGATCCTAAGAGGGGAGTCCAAGAAAGTTTTCCTTATTAGTGTTAGGAGAAGGAACATCAGATGTCCAACATGTGTAGTGTACTGCATTTCACAGTCAGTTCTTACTGAACTCTGTCTTGGAGGGTTAGTGACAGGTTAGTAATACAGAAAATAAAATTTTTAACTGGGAGGTTGTGTCATACCTCACTTTGCCAGATTTAAGCCCCTTTTCACATTAAATGTGCAAGTGGGAAGACAGCTTCATGACTCCTGGAGTACATTCTCCTGTCTGTGAGATCAAAGGGTGTAGAGAGGGCAGAAACAAAAACCCATAACTATGTTGAAAAATTAAGCTGATTAAAAGACAGACTAAAGCAAAGTAACCTTGTTGCTGTGACCAGTTACTTGATTACCCATTGAATTTCAGTGCCTAATTTTTCCTTTGTAAATCCACCACCACCAGATTTATGTCAATGTGGTTCTCATGCAGCATGTCAAGAAATAAGTTCATCTTGAGAAAAAAGTTCAAGCCAGGAGGCAGTACCTAGAAACATATGTAATGCAGAAATCACACTGAATTGCACTATAGCTAGAAGTGTTGAATATATGTCAATCAAATTATTAAACTGTTTGGAAATTTTCAAATGAAAATTTTCCCTCTGTTTGCTTCTGTTAAAAGCTTTGAGAATTTAATATTTTGTTCTATGGTGGTTATAAAACAGATATTACAGTTTTCAAATGGATGGAAGTTTTGGGTTTCCCACCCTATTGTTAAAGTATTTTAATGGAGTGCTTTTCAGCTGGGTTACTCCTGCAGTATGCAGTTGGTAAGAGCCATAGGATCCACATGCACGCATATAGGATAACAGGAAGTTTACACAGTCATCGTCACCAGTGGCTGACACAAGCTTTTCTGTTGAGGGGCTCTTAGCACAGATGTTCATTAACTTTAAAAGTCCTTTTAAAATTATACATACAAAACTGAATCATTCTCAAAAATAACCACACATATGGATATAAATTGCAGGAAAGCAATGATTCACACATTGAAATTAGCCTTAGGAACTGCAATTTGGAGAGCTTTGCAGAATTCTGATCGTAATCGCCTCATTCCATTAAGTAGCAGCAGAGCTGTACAAAGCTATTTTTTGCAGGTGCTGAAACGATTTAACTGTTGTTTAGACGATTAGCACATAAGAGAGCCATGTCCTCAATCCCATCCCTGTTCAAAATTTGCTGGATTGTACTTGGAATATTGGTGGAGGCTATTTCCATTGACTTTACTAGAGCCAATGTTTTGCCCAGGGCTTTGGAAAGTGAAAAGTTTATGGGCAACTTTTTCTAGACACAGACCGGCAAGAGAAATGATGAAATAATTTCTGTAGTTTTTCTTCCTGGGCTAGGTCTTTGTGCAGATTAATAATGCCTTTTAGTAATTATGGGGAGGAGCCATGTGTAAGTATCTGGAGATACTGTACTGCAGTGCTACAGATTGTCACTTTTGGCAGGCAATCTGCAAAGCAATTTGCAGAACTCCAAAGGTTAGCAGCTGAAACTGTTGACTTTCTGATGTGTGATGTGCACAGTGCGAGGAAAAGATGATGTGGGAACAAAATCAGTGAAAGATCTCTGGGAGCACAGTCAGAAACTGGAGTGGCATCTCCTGGCTGCTGCAGAGCACTGGTGCGCTCTGTGCGGCCGCGCCACTGCCCCTGCTGATGGTGGGGACAGCACAGAGAGGCCACCCAGAGGGAGCAGTCCTTAACGGGAATTCTCCTTTGATGTCTAGTCACAGAATCAGCTCCCAGCAGAGTCTTTGCAGGCTTCCAGATGGAAGGTTTTCTTATGCAAATGGCCTCTCTCCTTGCACTAAAGAAAGCAGTTGCTAGGCAGTTTTCCTAAATATGCATTTTTTACCCTGGGCCTAGTGAACAATCGGTACTCTTTTGGCCCAGAGAACTCAGGAAGCACGGGAAGGAAGAACTAGACAATTAGACTATGAAGTGGTATGTGTAACAGGATGGATCAAGAGGATGAGAGGACAGGACCAGCTAGTAATAGAGCCGAGGCTACAATTCTGGCTCTGCAGATCTGTGCATGCACAGGGAAGAGCTGCTGGTGGTGATGGGAGTGGAGAAGCACTGTGTGACACTGCAGATCAATTCCATCTTCACTGCTCTCTGGGTCCTTCGTCTGTCCAATGGAGCATGTGTCCACTCCAACATGGAGTGGAAGGGAAGTCGGTAGCAAGGATTTAAATCAGTCATAGGCTGTTGGCATCAGTGACAGAGAACACGGAGACTGAGAATCTGTGGTTACCTATGTAGCTGTAACACGTATGCCTTTGCGAAATGTTTTCAATACCAGATGTCATGAACGGTAGCAGAGTTTTTGACACGTTGTCAGGAGCAGCTGTCCAAGATTCTCAAAAGGTGAGGACTCCAGAAATAAATCAATACTGTAAACTTACAGTCTCAGGAACTTTGTAATTAGACTTCAGAGATAATTTGGCTTTGCGTTAATCTAGTCTTACATAAAATGGAGCCAAAACACATATAAAATGCTGTCAAGTTTCCAGTTGTGCCCTAACTTTAGGAAGAAATGAAGGCCTGATTTAAGGTGCGTGACAGAATATGCATCTTCTATCAAGGACAGGTATGAAAGAATTAGAAAAGATTGTGGTGACTCAAATGCTTCTATCTCCATCAGGTGGGTAAACAAACCTCCAAAAGAAAAGCCACATGAGTGGGAAGTAACTTCATTCTTTCCAGTGTACCGAAATGCTTTCAAGAAAAATACCTAGCTTAATACCCTTGAATTTGCTTTCAAAAGTCACTATTTATTTGCCCTTAAAAATATTCTTGCAACAGTGCTGTCCAGCCCTTGAGCATTTGAAGATCTTACATTAAATTTTATTTACAGTCAATTCTTACTTCTCTTCCACAGTTTGTTTCATCCAGGACTTGATAATTGCCATAATGGTGTCTCAGATGTTTGGGCTGAGAGCAGAGTTAGACCTACTGAAATGCTCAGATAGAGGTACCAACACTGAGAGGTGATGCAAATGAAATTTCAAAACTATACCCTTATTTGGTGGTATAGTTGTGTTGATCTCCAGAGAGGTATAACATTTATACTGTCTGTTTTCAAGCTATTTCCTAACACTTTGGAATAAGTTTAATTTATAGATATCCATGATTCTTGAGCCTCATCAAACTCTATTTTAGTCCTCTGTTCCATGTAGCTGTGCTCCAGTTTTCTTCACAAATGTGAGTCCTGGAAGTGAACATTGTAAAATGAATGTCCCTTCAGTTATTCACTTCACATTCTTAGAAGCCAGGACTTTAAAGAAGGAGCTATAGTGCAGATCTACATCTGCAAAAATATTGATCCTGTGTAATAAAGGAGTGCATAATGAAAATAAAACAGATTTAAAGTAATTTAGACATAGAAGAATCTTGAGACTATGATACTATAAAGCACAACATATTGGGGTTTCTTCTGTTGCTATTGAAAATTACTATGACCTAAGCAGTTAGTTTTATAGCCTGTACAATTTCTCTAGAAGACAGAATGACACTGGTACATATTAAAAGAATGAAAAATTGTCTACCTCCCAGACCAATGAGCAAACTGGCATTGACATTAATGGGGACAAAACTACTATTTTAATCTTATTCATTGCAAATTTGTAATGGCTTTATATCTGATTTAACTTCTGTGTTCACTGCTGGATCTACAGGGTGAAAAAAAATCGTGTTGACTGTGATCCAATCCTTGCATACCACACCATGAAGCACATCAAAATGTTTTGCTGGAAATACAAGCTGGGGGTTTTTCCCAACTGATGTGTAAAATGTGATGCACTCAGAGCTGCCCTTAAGGGATTCTTTTATAACATCATTTAGTCCATTTCAAGGTGTGTGTGAAGAGAGTCCTTCAGATTATTTTATGGTCTGCAAGATGAAGTCTCTGTAAATCTGGATTTAGTGGTATACACAGAAAGGGAGACATCTTAACAGAGCAAAGAAATTGCTCTCATTTTCTTTCTCTTCCTTTTTTTTCTGGCAGTAGAATACTAAGAAGATAAAGAAATGTTCATTAAATATATTGCGAGATATTCTTTGATAACACATCAGTGTTGCAATTATTTCACAGCCAATATAAATATAAAGGAAAAAAAAAGGCAACACAAATGACAGCGACAGTGATGATGACTACAGATCATTTGTCCTAATGTTTTTGTCATCTATGTTCCTCATACTGCCTCAGCCCAGGCCCAAAAAATAAAACTGTGATGCTATCTGGAGAATATGGATTCTTTCCAGATTGATTTACCAGATGCCTGTCACCACGAAGTCGCTTTGAAAGGCTAACTGATAGGCTGGGCTCTTTGCAAATTACTGCTCTGCATGCAGTTCTTTTGCAGCTGATTATGCTGCCAATGTTATTTTCTGACGATGAGATTTAGTGCAGCATACTGCCTGGCACTATCCTTGTAAGAGATTTTTCTTTCTTGTGAGCTAAGCAAAGGGCAGGGTCCTGCATTCTTGGCAGCCTGTCATATGCATGAGCTGTTTGTTTTTTGGATTCAGCAAGCAGAGTTTTAAATCATCTTTAGCAAAACAAGACACAGAGAAAAAAGAGAGATCAAAATAGAGCTGAATATTTCATGCCATAATTTTGGCAGCACATCTCGTCTTGTCTTCTAGATTGAAAGCACCAATGAAAAAGGGAATTTTGCAGTTTTCAATTGCGTGACTTTTCCATGCTCCTTGGGTATCCTCAAATATTCTAGGACTGGTCTCTCATGCCATATCAGCCATTTTTAGAGAAAAGAATCCAGTGTTGAATAGTTGTGTGGGAAAAGCATAACTGCGTTAAAATAAAGGTCAGTGCCTATACACAGTGAGTGGAATGTGCCTCTCAACAGAAAACCAATAGATACTATCCGAATCTGCAAAACAGAGATTGTATATTGTTTAAATTATATAGGTCCAATGTTGCCATTTTCTGCAAAGGGAATTCGGTTGAAAGTAATTTAAAATCCTTACACAACTCCTACCTGTTCACATAGACGCACACAGTTGTGATTTTTACACCAGTCATGCTTGGAGGAACATACGTTTTTGACCAACAAATATTTCCATCACAATCTGGAGACAGGGTAAATACTGGTTTTGGAGCTTCTATATGCCAACATATTATTATCCAGTATTAACCTTGTTTTCCATCTTGATCAACTTTAGTTAGTAGAATAAAATGCTAAATAGAAAAGGAGGAAACTGAAGGTTATGCTGTCCTACACATAATAAAAAGCCCTTCAAATACATATTAAAGTACAGCTAAAATGGCATAAATTAGAAAATGCAAATTAGTTTCATGGAGAGGTTTGTACAGCTCCACTGTACAATATGAGACTGAAGGTACATGTAGTCTGCAGACATTGCTAGCTCAAAAACTGTGACACGAGCTTGATGCAGACTGCAGAGCTATTCAGAAGCAGGATGAATGTTCCTTTTCTGGGGCATACACTTCTTCCGCTGCGCTACTCACAGAGTCCAAGCTAGTTGCTTTAAACGTAGCTTCTGTTTTCTATATTCTCAACTGTGTCATTAGGGATATGAAAAACATATTTTTGTTAATTAACATGATCAGAAAAAAAAGATATATAAATAAAGCTTTCCTTAGCTATTCCTTTTAATCAATTACATCTTAATAGATTTGTTTAAGATGGAAGACAGGAAAAATGGAAAACAAAAAAAGGAATAGATCTGGATCTTTTAGCCTTTAGATTACATAAAATAGGCAATTAATCTGCACCTGTAGTTGAATAACTTCCTATTGTAAGTAGAATTCATTGGGATGTTGATGGATTTAAAAACTGCCTGAGAATCTCAGAAATCCTGGCTTTAAAATAATTGTGACCCCAAAATTCTAGGAGTACCTGTTTTCTTACTGTCGTTCTGCTGCTGTTCAAGTCAACTTTGGAAAACATAAAGAAATAGTTAGGTTCAGCTAACCTAAGAAGTGGAGAAATGTGGATTTTCTTTAAATAAAGGCACAGAAAGTAAATGGAAGTTGTGTCCAGACAGTAGATGGAAGTTGTGTCCCTAAATCACATGTAAAATTGGGGAGCAATAGGTTGCAGAACTATCGGTGATTTCTCCTCATAAAGGACATGGGAAGTAAGCGAAAATAAAAAAGAAGGAAAGGCTAATGGACAAACAGCAATAGTGAAAAGTGCCAAAAAGCATCTGAGATTGGTTTTGAAAATACTAAAATAGACAAGAGGAGTCTCTTGACTGTTTAAATGTCAAGAGTATGAGGAGAAAAGGGGCACCGCTACAGATGTGGTGATGTGGGAAGGAGAGTTAGTTTGGCCTGAAAGCAAAATTAATTTCTAATATTATGCCTTGAAAGGATAGTGATAAATATGAAGATATAGGCAAAGGGGCCAATGAGACTTAAGAATACATGAAAGCTAAACCTCGAGCAGGCATAGAAAAGAAATCCTTGAGCAATGAGGGACATTGACAGCCTGTTTTGTGGTTGGAGACAGAGAGGTCAGCAAACTCCTAAAGTAGCATAAACCAGCCCTGCTGCCCAAAGCAGAGATCCTGCCCTCCTCCTGGTCTCAACAGCTAATTCTTGCAACATCAGCTTTTCTGCACCAGCATCAATGTTTCTGCAACCACTGAATAAACTTTGTTAATGAAACATTCCAGCTGAAAAACAAGCTTTTTTTTTCCCCCTTGGTTGCGGAGAGGACAGCATACTTCTCCAAACCAAAGTACAGTACAAGGGCATTCCTGATTAAAATCTTTGTTGAAGGAAAGTCTGAAAGAACTGTACTATATGAGTGCTTCAAAAGGCTAAAATAAACATTAGGGATGAAAGAATACTATTGAAACTAAAGAACAATGCTCGCATAAGGACAAATTAATGCAATCTGGCCATCAAAGAATTTAAACAAGAGACTAGGAAAAGATTTCTAACCATCAGAAGAACTGGGGTTCTTTGACAACCTGTGAACTTAGAAGAAAATAATCTCATTTTAATTTATGAAAGGAATAATTCAATGTAGATGAACTACGTAATAGGATGAAAGGGGACCAGAGGTGTTGGTGTGCTCCATATAATTCTTACGTTAGGTACCTTGAAGCACGTAAAGAACCAAACTCCTGATAGTGTCCGAAATACTTGGTTCAGTAGAGTGCCAGCATGAGCAGCAGTTTGAAGCATACATATTTCATTTTGGGTGGATCAGTTTACCCCATTCTGTGCTTTTGGTTTGCACAGAATATTCAAAGTAGAGTTGTTGGAATTTATGAAGGTCATCTCAAAGTGGCTGAATTTTCAGGGCAAGGAAAAGGTTTTGAAAACAAAATATTTCTTATTTATGAAAATACTTGCCAGTAATTCTGCATCTCTTTTTTGGAACTTCTTATCTTCTGTCACTGTGTATGAAACTAAACACACACATTAGAAAATCAGGCTATATCTTCTCTATGACTTTGGAAACATTCATCCTTTAAATCAGCATGCAGTCTCCCTGCCCTTGACTTTGATTTGATTTAATTAAACTTTAACCCTTAATATTCCAGGCAGGTTGAGTTCTAGTTTTACAGATGCTTCTGCTTGACTGTAGCAGGAGGAAACACTGCTTTGACCTTGTTTCCCAGTGTCCTCCGTTACTTATCAGTGAAAGTGAGAAGATTTTAAAGGATGAAAACATCTAGTAGTTTTGCTTCTGCTCCAGCTGAATCTCCTTTCTATTTTCTTCACTTTTTTTTTTTTTTTTTTTTTTTTTTAAAAAGGGTGACAATTTGAACTTATCTTTTCAGCCCTTCACCTTTTCAGAACATGAGTGGCTTCTATTTGTAACAAGGTTTATTAGGACCCTTGCTGGTTCAGCGAAGCTCACTTTAGATCAAAAAATTACTGCTCTGCTGCAAAGTGGAGTACTGGGGCTTCCACACTGGATTGTGCTGGGTTTTCCCTGGAGTTTTAACGTATGCCAAATTCACCACTTTCATTATTGCATATTATGTGCCATACTCCAAAATCCTTTCACAGAGAGCACAAAGCCATTACAGCCTCAGTCACTCTAGAGCATTCAAGTTATGAAAGTCTGTTCAAGTTCTGGCGATCCATAATATGATCACAAAGTCCAGCAGCAGCAGAACAACACTAATATGACCAACAGGACACTCAGGCAGTCTTCTTGAATCTTACATAGTGGAGATAGGGAAATGGACAGAGACTAATTTTCCTGTTGGATATAAGAGCAGAACATGTAATAGAGCAAACCTATACCTGTTATTCTCAAAAGGTGAATGGTGTTTTTGTCTCAATCCACCTTTCCAACAGCTTCCATAATTCTAGAAAAAAATAGTATTCTGTTAGAAGGGGACCATTGGAAGTTGCCTGGAAGTTAAGTTCTTTCTTCTTCATCCTTTCTTCTATTGCTGAGTTTGGGACCCCATTTAATGACATCAAGATAAGTTGTTTGATTTCTAGCAGGTATCTGGGTACATTTTTCTGATCTTGGTCTTCATTACAAGCATTGGGAGCCTTGAATAGTGGGAAACACAAGACTCAGGGTGGCTGTGGAGATTTTGCTCCACATTGAAATCCCAGAGACTAAAACTGCAACTGCAATTTCAGTTATATAGGATGATTCTGTGCCTTTTAAAGAGCAACTACTCAGAATTTAAAAAGAGTCTGGAGACTTCTGGGCACAGGTGGGTTAAATTATAGTTATTACCAGACAGTTATTTCAAGATTACTACCCTCTGAATAGCAAATTCCCTATCCCCATGAAACCCAAACAAAACATGAAGTTTACTTGTCCTTCCAAGATTCTTCTGGCATTCAACTCATAACTTGAAATTTTCAGTCCCTTACCTCAACCCTTTCTTCTGCTTTATAGAAAAAAACCCTTTGTGATTAAAGTTTCTAGTGTGTCAGACTAAGGTCCTGAAACTTAAAAAATTAGACACTCATTTGGTTTCAATAGTTTTTGATGTGTAAATACTAATTTTTTTTCTCTTATGTGCATGAAAGAGCAGGGGGATGGACATACCCAAATCTGCATTGTTGTTGTGTTCCACTTTTGTGAGACCCCACCTGGAGTGAGAAGACAGGCTGAGAGAGCTGGAGTTCTTCAACCTTGAGGTTAAGAAGAAATTTTTAATTGCTCCCTCGTTTACTGAGCACAGTCTAGCAAATGTACAGAATTTAAAAAGAAATTCTATGGAAAAACATTATTAGATCCTGTAATTAAAAAAGCTTTCCATAATGCATCTTTAGATTGCTAATGGAACTGGGATCTTTTGCTCCAGAGGGAAAAAACCATATATATCAAATAGGTGATATAAAAATATTTATATAGAAATGATACAGCTGTAAACATGTGAACAGTTGCACAGATGAATTACATTCACAAATGCTTCTGCCTTTATGCACTACACAAGGTTGTAGTCCTTGGTTACCCAAGGACTTGTAAAATGCCAAAGATCTTCAGACGTTTTATTATGTTCAACATGCAAAGATGATCTTTCATTTCCCTACCAAATGAAAGGTTTAACCCATTCCTGCTGATGTGAAATGCACAGGGTACATAAAAATAAACAATAAACTGTGGTGTAAACTCAGCCCATCTTCAAAATTAGATGTCTCATAGTTACATGGAGATTTCCATTCTGGCCTAATTTTCCCTGACTAGGCAGATACTCTCCTGAACTTCCTATCCTACCCTGCCCAAGCAAGCTCAATATGCAGTCTCTCCAACCTTTCCAAGAAATGACCGAGCTTGTTCTTAAATAGAAATCACATTTTCTTGTAAGCTACATGTCCTATCTCTTGCTAATTTTTGTGGGCATTTTCTTATACTGTGCCAGTGTCTCTAAGCTGAGGATGCAGGATATTAGGGGTCACTTCTGACAGTTCCCATTACTGCCTGTGTGTGAGCCAATCCATAGATTTTGTCTCATCCTTGTTTGCACCTACTGGTACTGTCTACATTCATAACTGTGGCAGCAAGTTCCAGAATTTTAGTACTTATTATGTATAAAAAAACTTCCATCTATTCTGAATTTATCTCCTGGTAATTTTGTTGAGTATTCTCTTGTTACAGTCTTTCACACTTTGTTAATAACAATTCTGCCGTAGTTGCTGATTGACCTCACTTTATCCATCATTTTAGTGAGTTTGTAAGTCTCAGCTTTAGTTCTCCTATTCTGTGCCTCTCCAATCACATTACATTCTCCTCGAGATGTGGAGATCAGAACTGCACGCTGAAGGCATGTGAGGGAGCCATGCCTTTGTAAAGTGGCAGAATTATGCCCTGTGCCATGCTGTTGGCACCTGTGCTAGTGATGCTCAATGTCTTTGTTTTTCTGGCAGCTGTTGCTCATTGAGGTGTCATAGATGGCTCCAAAATCTCCTTCCTGATTTGTAGCTGCCAGTACTGAGCGTAAACATAGGTTACAAGGTTATGGCACCTATTTATCAAGCATTTAGGTAACTGCATTGAAACTCACCTGCTGCCCACTTTCTCAGTTTAAAAAGCCTCTTCAAGAATTTAGTACCACCCCATCAGTTGGATTGTCTGACAATGCCCTTCCATCTCTAGGCCATTGGAGATGTTGAATGCTGCTGATCCTAACATTGGCCTCTGGGGACTCTGCTACTGCCTTCTCTCTGGCCTGAGAAGTGACCTTGAAGTCCTCCTTACTGCTACTTGTACTCTAACCAGTCTTCAGTTCCTAAAAAGGACTTTTCTAAACCTTGCAGCAGCCTTTTTTTTTCTTTTTTTTAATAACCTTTGATGAAGAGTGTTATCAAATGTGTTTGTTTTGAATATCCACATATGCTTTGTCTGCTGTATCACCTTTGTTCACATTCATCCTCTGTGCTGGTAGAGTGGGATCTCTTTCTGCCGATTTTTATTCTCCCCCTCTGTTCAGAAAGATACAGACAGATTGGTTTTGTCCATGCATCAGGTCTTTATTTCTTTGAATGAGAAACCTGCAGTTTCCCACTGGAATGTCTTCTGACTAAGATGAATCCCATTTGGTTCTGGTAATATTAACCACTTCCTCTATTTGCTTGGGGGGGGAAAATCTTTTTTCCTTCCTGTAAATCCTCTAACATTTTCTGTTTCAAACATTACTTCCTATTTAATAAAATCAGATTCAATTGCATGCACGCAAATACTTCAAACCATGTAAAACAGTTTTCTCTCTCAGTTTGGGCATTCTTATGTCCTGCAAACACGTCTTTTGCACTTATTCATCTTTTATGTACCAATGTGTGCTGTAGTAGCAACTCACATGTGACAGATGCAGTGTAGTGAAATTTATAATGGGGTAGTCTTTCTTCCTTTACAAATCAATGGCAAGATCAGGTGCAAGGCAATGTAAGAGTCCCTGAAAGAAAAAATCCAAGCAGAAGTCTCCTTTGGTGGTCTTAGCTAAAGAGGAGGCATCCCTGTGGGGAGCCGGTTGGGCTGTCCTTTGTTGTCATGCCTGAGACCTGTCTCACTGTGCTCCCCAGCCTGTGCTGCAGTAGGTCCCCCCGTTCCACAGGAATACCAAGCAGCGCTTTTGTTGGGCGTCTTGGGTACTTCAGCTCCAAAACCTGCAATGCTTCATGGCACAACAAGTTCTCATGTGTATCTGAAGTAAATTTTCAAAATTAAGCTGGTTGTTCGAGAGGTTGGAACAGAGAAGGAGAGTCAAAACATTTGTTGTGTCCCTTGCATAAGTGGGTCTGTCTTGGACATAAACAGCTCCATCTTGTCTTCAGAAAAGTGCTGACCCTGTGGGGTTTTTTTCTTCCCTGTTTTGTTTGTGTATTTTTGGGAGCGTGCCAGTTTTACTGACCTTCTGAGGGCTCCCTTCATGAATAAATCATATCATAGGGAGCTTTGCTTAGAAAAAAGACACACAAGGAGATTCTCCGTTGCTGGTCTGAAAGCTTACAAGGAGACTGGGTGGAAGTGACAGTATCCCTTGCAGGCTTGAAATTTGGGTGCTAAGGTTGACGCCTACACTCGTTTTACCTTTTTTATATGCCCAGTAATCCTCAGGAGACAGAACTGAGGACAAAAGTGCAATTCCCATAGCCACACAGCCTGAAGCAGAGACCAGAATGCTTTTGGACACAGAGCTGGTGTTGAACTAGTTGCCTGCCCAGAAAAGGCATCAGCGCATACAGACAGTGCCACAAGTGCTGCATTTTCATGCGACTCCAGTCCATCAGCTAGCCTGGGAAAGGGAGGCAGGACTGAAAAGGCTGGGCAGAGGATCACAGCCTTATTGCCTAGGCAGGGGTTTGTCTTCTGCCAGTTTGTGCCTGAGGCCCCCTCAAACCTTTTGCTTGCCATAATCAGCACTTTTTCTGGCTACAAACAGTCCTCGAGATGTGTGAGCCATATTTCAGGCTGTCAAAACACCTTTGATTATATGGTATGTGCATGCACCAGGGGTGTTTGATCCAGACAGTAAGTAGATGGGAGGAAGGGGGCAGAGAGACATTTGAAGCATTGTGAAGAAAAAAGCTGGTAACAGAGGGTTAACCTGGTTTCCCCCTAAATGTTTGATTCCTTATGCCGTGTATGTACTCGTCCTGTGCAATGCCTCAGCAGAACAGCCCAGACCCGTACCTGACACGGTCAGCCTTGCATCTTCCCACTCCTCCACTGTTATTCCCAGCTCCAGCATCCCGTTCTTTGAGTTTCACCACTGGAATCCTCTCCCAAGGCTGGTGCTGCAGGTTCAGGGTGTTTGATGGCTTAGTTTCCATGGCAGCCAGGCTCCCCTGCTCCCAGACAGCAGCCAAGGAGGAGAAGGGAAGGAGAGCAAGGGAAAGTCATTAAATGTGCCAATTAGTATGCAGGGCCAGGCATCGGTGGCAGCGGTAGGGGCTCTGGGGCTGCCGGCAGACCCGGGGAAGAGGCTGCAGCAGGCGGGAGCTGAAAGGCTGCTGGCCCTGGACACACAGCCTCTCTCTTACACAGGAGCTCTCCAGCACCATTCCCACCCCACAAGATAAATGGGCTGTGAAAACAGGGAAAGCCTCTAACTGGGACGAAAATTATGCATTCTGAAATTTGAGCATTTGATGACGGGCCAGATATCATAGTGACATTCAGCAGGAGAACTGCAGAGAGGGGAAGGAGTAGGGGAACTTAACTTGGATGAAAACTTGGTATTTTCTCTGCTGCCTCTTAGCTTGCAGTACATGACAGAACAGGACTTATAGAAAATACACAGCTTGGTGTATTTCCATAGGAGCAGACAACAGGGCTCTGCTAGATTGTAGATACGATGCCAAGCAACATGCTGCCCCCTCCTGTAGAGCCTCCAGTTTCTCTTGAACATTGTCTTTTTAAGGATTTCTTGGCCCAGTCTGGTGGGTTTTTAAAAAAATTCTCTGTTCTGTTAAATGGTTACGATATTTTGTCCTCGGCTGGCAATATTTCAGTAAGAGCTGCCTCTTACTGAAATTTTATGCAGCTGTGCAGGATCTGTAAATGTTCTGTGATGTTTCTGAATAAACAGTGCGATGTAACAGTCTGTAATGGTTTAACCCCAGCGAGCAACTAATTACTACACATCCCCCTACTCACTCCCCACTTCTGTTGGCATGGGAAGGAGAATCAAAAAAAAGACTTTTGGGTTGAGATAAGAACAGCTTAATAATTGACATAGAGTAAAATGTTATAATAATTATTATTTTACCATTTATGTAATTAATAATATTATTACTGTAGCAAAAAGGGGAGGGGAAAAGGAATAAAACCCAAGGAAAGAGTGATATATGCTGAGCACATCTTGCTCAGCACCTGCCAACCAATGCCCAGCCCATTGCACAGCAGCGATTGGTGACTCCCAACCAACTCCCACCAGTTTACGTACTGAGCATGGCGTTCTATGGTATGGAATAACCCTCTGGTCAGTTTGGGTAAGCTGTAGTCCATCCCAGCTTCTTGTGCACCTGCTGGCTGGCACAGCGTGGAAAACTGGGAAGTCTTTGACTTAGGTTAAGCTCTACTGAGCAGCAACTGAAATATCAGCATTTTTCAACATTGTTCTCATACAAAATCCGAAACACAGCACCATACCAGCTGCTAAAAAGAAAATTAATTCTATCACAGCTGAAACCAGGACACAGTGAGCGATTGTTAGATGGATTAATTCTGTTGTGATACAGTGGTCTACAATATTTAATCTCTAAAAGGAGAGCATTCTGAGTATCTTAATGAGACATTGATTGGTGGTATTTCAGTTTTTTATTTTCTTTTGAACAACTGATGATCACTTTCTCCCATCATTCCACTTTCCATGGAACGAGTCTGCTTAGAGAAATGTTAGAAGGATTTGCTTATTAATTAATCATTTTGTTGTTTCTTGTTTTTGTTTAGGCTGTAAGATAATCCATTCTCTTCCCAATACAGTTTTGTTCCCTATAGTTGTTTTAGTGCTTTATCTGGGATCCAGTTGTTTTAAGACATGTTTTATTCATCTTGTGTGGAGCTTTCTTTATTTGTTTTTCTCCTGCGAATATCTGTAAAATGTACCTTCTCTCAGTGCAGATCTTGAGTATCTGAGTTGTGTATGGAGCAGTTTCAACTAGGGGAGGAATTCCTTCTGCAAGTGATAATGGAAATAATTTAGAGACCAGTGGAATTGCATTAAGCACTACTCATGTCTCTGCCAACCTTTCACTGTGCCAAGCTACCCAGGGCTTGAAACACACTGGGAATCCCCTGAATGTTGCGCTCCCACATATTCAAGGAGGTGGCACTGTCTGCAGGAAGCGGCCCTCAAAAAGCATAATGGTCCCTTCGACCTCCCAGCCCTCCAGTAGCCATCTCCGCTGAGATTTTTCTTAGCAGACCACTGTAAATCTTTGCTTCATTTCAGAACCCATTTAGAGGATGCACAGTATCAAAAAGCATGCCGTAGAATGTGTGACCTAAATTGAGCATCAGTCATATTTTATTTTAAACTACTTTTTCTTAACGTTTCCATTCAAACTGAAATATTTTGGAAGTCTCTGGCTGCTGTGTTTTTTTGAGAAACACCAACATTTTTAATTTTAAAATTTTTTACTGTGCTCAAAATTATGAGAAAATATTCAGTACTTTTGCCTGATACAGACTGAAAGGTATTTCAAAACATCAGTAATTCTCACAAAGAGAAGAACTTCTTTTTCTGACCACCATAGGTTTGTTGAGTAGAATAGTAAGGGTACTATAAGTAGCCTAGGTAAAAGTTCAATTAAATGGTTTTGAATTTGTTGTGAAAGAGATTTTTAAAGGGAGATTTTCTCAGATTAAAAGTACAGGGTGAACTTTTCGGTTGTTTTGTTGTCTTTTTATTCTGCTTATCCCATCTTCTCTGCTGCTTCTGATTCTTCTGAATCACAATGTATTAACATAATAGTCAAAACTTATTGTGATTTTTCTGTCAGTGAGTCCTTAGACTAAATACAACCATCTCTTCCAGAGCTTAATTCTTCTCTCTTCTTCTTTCTATTGGTAAAACAGAATGAAAAGATCTAGGGCTTGGTTGCACATAGGCTGCTTCTGGATGCCATTGCACAATAGAAAGAGATTTTCCATTATTTCAGAATAGTAAAAGATGATTCAATTCTAGAACCAGCATCCCGACTCATGCTTACAGATGCAGTTCTAGCTTTCATTTAAGTTATGGCATCTTTCTCTTTCTCTGCATAAACAATGGCTATTATTATAATAATTAATATTATACAGGATAATATAGTGTAAACATAAAATATTAATTTTTAAATGCATTTAAATCTTCCAAATAGTAATGATTAGATTTTTTTCATTACTATATAATGTTAAAGTTAATTATTCTGCAGATGAATTTGTGGCAAATACACTGTACATCTCATCTCATACAAATGCATCTCAGTGCTAATAATCAGCAGAAGATGTATAGTATTGCTTCCCTTGTTCTCCCTCTGAGAACATTATGAGCAACTTGTACGGCATAGCCTTAAATCCCAGAGAGATTTGATTTCACCCTTAGTGCTAAGGCATGAAAACAGAATGCAAGCCTTTGACACAAATAATAAATATATTTACAGGTGTCTAACTCACCAGCTGAGGATTTCAGCTCAGGCTTCTAAGGGAACTAGGATATAGACAGTAATGGAAAAGGCTTGTTGGGCCAGTGTTGAACATTGCAGAAGAAATTCCTGGTTCAAATGCAGAATAACTAAAACTGAAACTACAGAAAACAGAAACTACACTTCTGTTGCAAGACAGAATACAAATAACACTTACTGTTTTGGAGGAAACAATTATGCCTGTTCCTATGATGGCAGACATAATCCCAAGACCTGTAGAAATCTGGGGCCACTTTGCATGCTGTGGTTCTTTCCCCAAACCTCTGCCTGAGTTTCACCTAGAGAGAGCCCAGTTGTTGGTGGTGACAGCTGGAAAGCCCAGGGCATTTTGGACAGCTGCTCACAACCCATGAAATCCATCAGGAGCAAGTGTAAGTTGCCTTGTCTCTGCTCACCCTCTGTGGTCTTCCCAACCCAACAACCTCTTTTCTGTTCTGCTGATACTCATCTGGACTCCTTTCCCCCAGGGCTAAGGTGCCATGTTGTTGCTTCATTTTGTAGCTGCTTCTTCATTAAAGTGATCCTGCTGAGCATAAAAAGGCCTTTATTTGAGCAAGTGCATCGGGGGGTGTAACCTATATTAGGTTCATTTAACAGGGAATGTTCTCCCCTGCTTCCTCTATAGTTAAGACAGTCTTGGAGGCAATAATTTAATTTTGCTGTTATTGTGTTCTCCGCAGGAGGACATGGAATCTGGGATGTTGTCTGACCTTAAAGAGCAAGAAGTTGGATTACATTTTGTTCAGGAATTGTAACACTTAATTCCTGTCTATACAAGCACATTCTGTATTGGCTCACATATGATATTCATTGCTATCTCTTCAAAACAGACAAGGAAAGTACATGGAGCCTATTTCTGCCTTTCGAATGTCTAACTTCCATCTGACTATTTCCTCAGCTCAGCAGTTCTCATGGAAAACTGGAGAGCCATCTCTCGCTTTCCGCCAAAGGTGGCATACTGACCATAACAGTGCTTTGCCAAATACCCTGCAGTGCACTATAATGTTGTACATATACAGCAACGTATCAAAATTAAGTGGCATACGTTTTGGGATAGAGTCTCCATGATCTTGCATTAATCCACTACCCACCCTATGAGCCATACAGCAATGACTATGTAAAGTGTTCAAAAGAATTGAAAAGGAGATTAAAACACATAAATGCACACTTCAGCAACTTGGAGAACATTCATTTAGAATGCCAGTATTCACATGTACTTGCCATACTAGCAAGGCAGCCTCCTTCCTCAGTGTTATCTAGTCAGCACAAGCTCACTGATAAAATTAACAAGTCATAGAATTAACACCGTTCTGGAAGGCTGGAGTAATCATACAGAATGGGTCTTGCACCAGACAGAGTGCATTCAAACTCAAAATCATTATGGTAGGAAGAAGATTCAATTAGGAGAGAACTTAAGTGTTGCATCTGCTATTCATTAACAAAAATCTCTTAGCTCAGTGACTCAAGTGTCTTGATGGAGAACTGCTATCTGGCAGAGAGGAAAGGAAAATAAAATTGAGCTGCCGCCTAAGTGTGGGGTCAATGTTAATGGGAACTCCAGAACCACCCCAATGGATACAAGATCCAGGGACATTTTTGCTAGAAATAACCACAGAGGTTATTTAAGTGAGCGTATAGCTTAATACACAGAAAGAATAAATAGATTTGCCTGGCAAGAAAGCAAAGAAAATTTTATACTAAAGGCTAAAGCACATAACATTTTAATAGGAACATCATTGAGTGCATGTGATAATACTCTGTGTGGATCGTCCTAAACATGTCCAAAGAGTTTTATAAAGTAGCATGACTTTAAAAGGAAATGCAGGAACAATATTTCAGAAGTTTTCATCTGAAGCAGATGAAAAATACTCTGAAGTACAAAGACTCACAAACAGTATTAGGGCTATATCAACCCACTGTGATATAAAAAAGTAACACTGCAGCTGCTGTGGTGTACCCATTTGTAATTTTTTACAGGTGGCTAGAAAAAGTGTTGTTGTTGTTGTTATTGTTATTATTATTATTATTGTTACTATATGGCACTGCATAGGAGCCTGTGTAGGAGCCTCCTGTAGATCAGGACTTCATTGATTTAGGCATTATACAAGCATAGGTCAAAATATTAGTGCCAGAATAACAGAAATATGACTTGGTTTAGTACCAGATTTTCACAGATGTTGATTTGGGAGTCCTAGCCTGAAGTATTCCTGACAGTCTAAAAAATTGGAGCTGTAGATAATCTCAGAAAACCCTTCAAAAACTGAAATGTGTCATCTTAACAACATGGTACCTTCATTTCCCACTTGGCTTATTTTGAATCTCTCCAGGACTTCATGAGTCTTGGCAACTCTAGAGTCTCAAAATAGTGTATTTAAGATTTATATTGAAGATCATAAAGCTTGCAGTTCTAATAGTAGAGATCTCAAAAAATTAAATTACTTATCCTAACTACTTTGGTGTGAAATTGTAGCCTGTTTTAAAAAAAAAAAAATTGATCTAAGCTTTGAGCTCTTAGTTTTACTGCAGATCCTACTTTTATTAGAGCAGGTAAACAAAAATTATGTTTTAGTATTTATTTTGAAGTAATTATTGAAGTGGAGCAAGTAGAAGATTCCATGTGTTGTAGGATTCTTATTTATCCAGAGAGAAAGATGAGCATGTATGAGGAAGGAACCACCTCAGAGCTGCATGATTACAGTAAGGAGTAGCTTCAATCACAGGAAAAGGTGGAAGGAGTGCTCTCTTGGGACACTGCAAAATATGAGGGAAAAGCAAGGAAAATAGGTGCAGTTGTGGGTTTCTTGCCCACCCACCTCTTCTTTGTTCACACACTACCAGCATTTGGTGAAGGATACACACTGCACAATCTGTAGTGTGGAAATCTGTGTGTCAGATCTTCAAAGAGTCCTCACCTCACTTGCAGTGCTGGTGCAGAGTCCTAAATCCTTTCAGAGTTTACTCTGATCTTCCTTAGTTCCCCAGGATCACCTAGTAATACGCAAGTTAAACAGGCTTTATGTCAGAAAGGAAAACCTTCACCCTGATCACATGCCATTGGTGAGTGGATACACCCAGGGAAATTTTGGGGGTCGTTTCTTACTAGACTAACACCTTCTGCCGATGCTGGTATCTCAGGAGGTTATCCAACCTTGTTTTAGAGGCAGAAGGTAAGATGCTTCAGCATCACAGGCAGAATTTAAAGCTCAGTGCTGGTGTTAAACAAACACAGTCATGTGAATTCCAAGAACCATTGTATATACAATGGAGTAAAATGTTTCCCAAACGGAAAATTACAGTGCTGAGGGTAGAGACAGGCACTGAAAAGGAAAAAAAAAAAACCCAAAACAAATCCAAATACAAAATCAAAATCCAAATACATAGTTCCAAGCCCTCTGCTGGTGCAAATTCTCCCTTTCCACCATTACAGGAATTTGTCCAAGAGCTATAAAATGAGTTCATCACTGCTTGGGCTAAACTTTGGTTCTTGTATCCAAGAACAATATTTTAAGCATGGCTTGAGGAATAATTTAACGCATGAATTTGATAAGAACAATTTAGGATTTTGAAAGCTCCATAGGAATGGGGGGAGGCTCCCCCAGTAATAGCAGTTACTTGTAATTTTAATGATCATGTTGCGTGTCGTTTAATGGACGTGTCATTTCACAGCAAATGCCTCTTTCAACTCGTGGAATGATGTTGTAGCACAAGTGAGGAGACAAAAACTAAAATTCATGGAAGGAAAACAACAGAGATTTTTTTTCTGTTCTATTTTAGTGAAACTTTACTCCTGTGTTTTCCAGTTTATGTAAACAAATTATGGCCCAGAGAAAGTGTGAGGCAGAAAGCATCATCAAGACTGCAGAAGAGAAGGAAAATGTGTACAAGGACCTTGTCATTGCCTTGTTTATTAGCATCTGGGGGAAAGGGGGAGAGACTGTCTTACAAAATTCAAAGAACTGGAACATCTGAGACATTTCAGCTAAAAATTGTGGTGCTCCCATGCAGTGTTCATTATAAAAATACTTTTGTGACTCACAAGGGAGAAGTAAAGCTACAAACTAAGCTCTGTTGCTCCCCTCTTCTCCTGTGATATAATTTGACATGACCAATAGAGCCAAATATGCTATGTTAACCTACAGTAAATTTGAAAAAAATACATTTTTCAGTAAAATATGGGGAAAAGTTGTGATCTTTAGTAACTAAAAAATAGCTTTCAGACTTGGCATTAGGAGGAGAGATTTCCCAGTGAACACAAACTGTCTTATGTGGTGTGATATCTGGCTTTCAGAGTCTGTGCTCGAGTGACTGCAACTTGTTGATATTGATTATGCTGTTCAGCTAGCATCTCATCACATTACACCTCAAACTCCCACCTGAAAAAGCAAAAGAATTTTGAATTTTAGCTATGACACAGACTTGTAGAAGCTGGTTCTCCAATGCATGTTAAAGATTATTTTTAAAACCTCCTTAGCCCTGGTAGCCCAAACTACTTCAGATTAATGTAGAAGTACAATTTGATATATTGTAAACCACTTTGAAAATCAGAAAGGCAGTAGCTGCAATTCATTAATATTGCATTGCAAAATTGTTTTGCTGTTGACTTGGACAGATTAGATGATCATCCTGGAGCCTGTGAGGAATTTAATGTGACTCATTCTGGCTGCTTGTCTGCTGGTACTTGATATCTCTCTTCATCTGCTGGTACAACCAGCAGACACTCAGATGTGGAAACAGTGGTAAGGTACAACTGTGATATAGTAGCAACTTTTTATAAGGACTTAATAAACAAATGACCTCACATGAGCTCAACATTCTGAAGTGCAAGTCATGCCACTGATCAGTAACTGTATGTGCTGTGGCATGACTTGATATGGCAAATTAGGAGAATGAAGACTGTTTTAGAAAGTAGAGGCCATCTGATTCAACAGATCTTCTGTGGCTTATCTCATCTCCCTGCTTTTTCACTAAGGTCCTAAATTCCCATGTTCAGAAATTAATTTATATCTACTTTAAATTCACTGCAATATGCTATTTAAAGTGTCTTTTCTTCCAGTTTGCCACAGCATACCTCCCTTTCTTTTAGTATAGGTTACTATTTGTTAACACTAGAATACTTCGCCATTTTGAAGTAAAAGAAATTATATTTTAAAGGAATACACTTCTTTTTTTCACTCATACACACTTCATCTGGGACACCAAAGAGCTGTAATCCGTAAGTTTTCAGCAGATTTCTACTGAAATTAACTCTCTTTCGTTTTTCTCATAGGGGATCTTTCTTTTAATAAGAGATGTGAATCATGTCACCTTCTTTATAGCACTCGTCTTATCTTACCTCCAGGGCACTTCATCTTCCTTTCTGAGAAGAGTAAATGGCCTGTAGGGCAATAACTACTATAGTTTATTAATTATCCTGTATATTTGTCTGGCCCAAGTTGACATTGTGTTGTGTGAAACACAGTAACAGGCACTGTTTCTATATCTGTTCAACTTAACATTCTAAAATCTTTGGAAGAAGCTGAATTGTAAGATGCATTAGGTCATTCACCTGTTTTAATTTTATGTGGTATTTCCCCTTCATTCCAATTCTTTGCTAGAATGATTTCTAGCCCTCCATAAGCATTTCTGAGAGGTTTAGTCTAAAGGACTGTATATTGCAATGTGTGGCCCATCTATACAGAAGCATAGGAACAGCTTCTTCAAAAGCCTTTCTAGTCCAGGATCCTATCACTGTGAGAAACTGGTGACTGGAATAGTATGGAAATGCATTAAGCATACTACTATTTCCTAATATTTTCCTCCACTACTCTCTTAGCCTCTAGCATTCTGCAGCTCCAGAGCTTCCCAGGTCAGAGATGGTATTTTTGTGTTTGATAGTCCTTGTCAGATTTTATCCTCCATCAGTTTGTTTAATCACTTTCTCATCCCAGATAGACGCTCAGAGCTGGCAGTATCTCATGTCAGTGAGTTCCACGAAAAATGTACATTAGATGACAGGGGCCCCCTTTTCATTCATTATGAACCTGCCATTTACACATTTCATTTGTTATCTTCTGGTTCTTGTGTTATGTGGACACCTGAGTATTTGGTCTTTCTTCGTCTTCTCCATACTGCTCATGGTTTCACAGAGGTTAATGAGAAGAATTTTATCTCCATGACGCAAAATTGACACACAATACTGAACCAATTCTGTGCAATTGATGAGAGAATTTACAGTGTAATAAATGTTGTTCTAGACAATGTTTCATTTTTCTGACAAAACCACTGGTAGAATTAATAAAGAACTTTAGACATACGCCCCTTTTAATACAGATGAATGAAAGCAGGGATGAAAATGAAAATGAAAGGGTGCATTTTTAGCTATTGGCTAATAATCTGCCTTATTGTATACATCAGTAACCTCTTGTGTTGAAATGCTATGGCTTATTATGACTGTGAAAATAATATAGTAAAATATATTATATATTGCTTTTCTGCAAGTACACATGCAGGACTGATATTTTAAGAGAAGACATTGACTTCATCTGCAATGCCAGGGCATGAAAGAAATGAAAATAACAATTACTGAATTTTTTTTTTCTTCTGCTGAGAGAAACATTTGCCAGCTTTTATGAGGGGGAAAGAGCAGATGTTCAGCAAGAGAGGAGAGGTTTTCAGTTTTAGGAATAAGACATGATAATTTTTGCAGAGAACATTTCTTTGCAGTTATATCATCCTGAGATGGGGAAACAAGCTAGAAGACCAAAATATAAATAGTGAAAAATACCCTAAAATGCTGTTATCTTGCAAGTATATAGGATTTTTTTTAGGGGGGGTGGAACAAATTATTCAAAAGATTCAATTTCATTCTAGTTTGACAGACTAAGGTGTAATTGTGTTAAAGGTATTGAGTATACACTTGTTGCATGACTTTTAATTTGGACATGCACTGAACTGGATTTCTGCTTTCAAGTCTACCACCCTGAATTACAAAAGGTCTGAAAACATCAGGGCTCTGGAAAGATGCACCAGACAAGCCAGACAGGACACTGGGACAAGATCAGGACTGAACCTCTGATAGCCATTCAGCTTCATTGGGCTCACAAAGTAAAAAGATTACTTTCATCCTGTTGGCAGAAAAAGCATCAGTAGTCTTTAGAGAATATACAAAGTGCTATGACACATTACTGAAATGTCACTCTGCAGGAATCGTGGGAACATGGGAACGTGAAATGTTAATGAGGAAGTCTGTTTTTCAAGGCTATGCAATTGGTTGCTGTGCTTTTCACTGCATGAATTCAGAGTAATCAACTACTTAAAGCCAGAAATTGGAGAAAAAAAAGAAAATGGGAAACGGTTATGTAACGCAATGCCTACAAAAGCTGGGAATTCCATTTGATATCCTATCCAGGAGTGCTGGAGCCTCCTCAAATATGGCCTCCAGCATTTAGGAGGAAGACTGTTCCGACTAGTCTCTGTCCTGTCCCTTGTCAGCCACTACAGCACGGTACAGCTGGGTTGTGGAGCCCCAAAGCCATCCGCCACCCTCAGCATCACAGTCCCCACTGATCTTATGGTAAGACCCGACTGCAGCTGACGTGCACTGCAAAAGGGCAGCCAACCCCTCCTCATCCTACTCAGATGAATAAGGCATAAACCTGGTGTGGCTTGATTGAGTGGTCATCTCTAGAAACAGTTGATCTACCTGAGTGTCAGAAGGCTCTGCAGAGAGATCTTGATGGACTGGACCAATGGGTAAGGACAGCTGCACAAGGTTCAACAAAGCAAACTTCCAGGTCCTGCACTTGGACCACAACAGCCCCACATAGTGCTACAGGCTGGGGAAGGAGTGCTTTAAGAGCTCTCCAGCAGAGGGATGGGCAGGCACTGGTTAACAGCCAGCTGAACACGAGCCAGCTGTGCCCCAGGAGGCCAATGGCATCCCGGGCTGTATCAGCAATAGTGTGGCCAGCAGGACCAGGGCAGTGATTGTCTCCCTGTATGCAGCACTGGTGAGGCTGCACCTCACCTGGACCTGTGTTCAGTTCTGGGCACCTCACTTTTGCAGTACTGAAGCATGTCCAGACCAGGGCAACAGAGCTGGTGAAGGATCTGGGGCACAAGTCTTACAAGGAGCAGCTGAAGGAGATGGGGATGTTTAGTCCAGAGAAGAGGAAGCTGAGGGGAGAATTTATGGCTCTCTACAACTGCCTGAAACGAAGTCATAGTGAGGTGGGGGTAATTTTTTTCTGCTATATCTCAAGCAACAGGACAAGAGTAAATGGCCTTAAATTACACTAGTGAAGGTTCAGATAAGAAAATATTTTTTCTCAGAAAGAGTGGTTAAGCATTGGAATAAGTTGCCCAGAAAAGTTGCGGCGTCACAGTCTCTGGAGGTGTTCAAGGGGCATCTGAATGTGGCACCTGGGGACATGGTTTAGGGGTGATTATGGTGGCTAGAGTTGACTAGATGATCTTTCAGCTATCTTCCAGCCTTGATGATTCTGTGTGATTATTTCTCATGCCTTTCCTGGCCCATGGCTTGTGTCTTATCCGTGCAGTCCCACATACATCTTGTGTCCTCCATATCTCAGCAGGTTGGTTTCCCCCAGCTCCACCGTCTTCTTTTTCCAGCAGCAGTACAAGGCTTCATTCGATTTTGTCTCTAAGAGAGCATATCCATTTTCTCACAATCATCAGAAAACAGGGCCTTGGATTTCCATGGCAGCTGGGCAGGAGAAGTTGGAGCAGTAACCATGGCAAGGTATTTTTAATTGGAAGAAAGAGAACAAACTTTAACTCTAAAAGCAGAGATACTGCTTCAGGACTAAGGCATGGTCCTTCTATAGCAGCACAAAAAGATTAATGTTTGCAAATGGATTAAAACAGTGTTCAAGACCAGCTTCTCTGGCACCTTTCAAAGTGATAAATTCATTGAAAAGATGGTTGCTCAAAGCAGTGACAAGTGGAATGAGATTGTATTGTTGAAAGTGCAACATTTCATATGTGGGAAAGTGTGGCAGTTTTTCGTTGGAAAAGCTTCTTTGGAGAACATCACAGTTCACTGATCGGGCACAGCAGTCTCCTCCCCGTGGATTGTTTATACATTGCAGAGGATAATTCACTAGGTTTTCTGGTTTAGATTCTAGCCCAGTATTGCTAGTAAAAGCAGCTAGTGAACATAATGAAAGTCTATAGGCCTATAAAGGCTGTAGGTGGGCCTTGGTGTGCTTGCTCTCATAAACTGACATTTGGAAGTAAGTACTTAAGTCCATACATCTGTAGAAGTACACTTCTAAATAAAACTGAACTGTGGTATTATATGCTATTATGGTCATACTGCAGCTGCTTTCAGGTAAGTATCAAGAAAATCTTCTCTAATTTGTATATATGAAGTGGTCATTTTTATGCTTACAGTATAGATTTTAAAGTGATAGCATAGTAAGTTAAAACTCTAATGCTTTTAACCCTGTCCTAACCTTAGCTAGAGTGAATATAAAGGTGTTTTTTACCCATAACTGTAGTCTGTTTAGCACAAAACCATTTGAAATTTATGTGTGTCAAGCAGCACTGCAATTACATTGTGCATGGCAGGAACTTTATACTGCAGAGTGCTGGTGATATCTGAGAGATTTGTAATAACTTGTATTTCTATTAAACGATATGCTGAAGGCATCTCTTTGAAGCACTCAGAACCTTTAAACTTTGATCAGTGCAGTCATGTTTCCACTCACTGGTGCTTCTTGGAAAACACCTCCCAGCCTTGCTGAGAATATGGCAACAACAGCAAAGAGACATCCCACCTCTCTTCCCTGCTGTTATGGCACAACCCTGGGTGCTTGGGCTCATCAGATAAAAATCAAAAGAAGCTCTCAAGAGAGTGGAAATTTGTTACAGACACCCTACAAACAGTTGTGTCAAATCCTGGGCTTCAGTTCAAAAAGCTCTGAAGTATGTGCTTCATTTTAAGCCTACCAACTTGCACAGCCCTTAATGCTTTTCTGATGAGTGAGTGTTGACTCAGTAACCACTAATTTTTAACAGAGAAGGAAACATGCATTTAGAAGAAGTGCCTTTGGCCCTGACATGTGCTTTTGATGGAATTGAACTGAAATGAAAGGTGCTCTCAGGCCATGGGCAGGTGCACAGCCTGCCATAGGAGATGCTCAGTGTTGTCCAGGTATCCTGTTTTCATTGCAGTGCCACCTGTCAAGGACAGCACACTGTATAATACTTTTGTTGGTACTTTGAAAGGCAATAAATTGTATCTTCAAAAAGATGTTGAGGTATTTGAAGTAACATGATTAATATTGGCAGTGATAGAGAGACCTCATAACTTCTCAGTCCTGGTCAAGTCGTCTGTCCAGATAGACTTCTATCTCTGAAGTCTTGTGCCTTCAGAGATAGAAATGGACACAGCTCCAGCCAAGATGATCTGGGAAGGACACCAATGAGCCCTGTGTCTTGTGCTTACCTGCAAACTGAATTCTTGGTGTCAATACTAATGGGTCAGTCTTACTATGGCTGCAGAGGGACAGCATCAATGTGATGCCACAGATCAGTTAATCAGAGAGCCATCATTTGGTGGCAGTTTATCATCATCACTCTAGAGGTGTGTCCTTCATTTTACACTGGAAGATCAGAATAGAGTCCTACCAAAAATATACTAGATCTGTAGTGAAAAAACATAAGATTTGAAGCGTGGTTGGGGTGGTTTTAATTGCTCTTTCAAAATCTCTTGATTTAAGATGTGACAAAAAAGAAAACATAGAGTCACATATTTTATTGTCTATAGCTTTCATTAATTTTTAAAGAAATGAGTCAAAGAAATTGCTGAACAGAACCTGTAGCAGAGGTTATATGATGAGCAGATCTAAGAGCCATTTTAATATTTGATGAGACCAAAAGGTTCTCATCACTAACCATCTTTTAATGGCACTTGCCCTTTGAATGAGTCTATGTGGCTGCATGTTTCTGAGGGACTAACTTTTTTGACTTTCTAATGAAATACCTCCCAAGACAGGCTTCAAACTAGTGGTGGTTTGAAAGTGTTTGGTTGCCATGTCTTTTAGGTTATGGTAAGGTGGGAAACTGAATGTTTGGTTGCATCTCAGTATGGTGATGCATTCAACTTCTCCACATCATTGAGGGACTTCTCAGTCAAAGCTGATGAAAAATACCCAAGCACAGAGCCTTACAACCAGTCTGTCTGCCAGAGAGATAAGCTGTAACACAGAGACAAATGGGCCAAATAGACAGAAGCACCTAAAAATGTTTCCATTCTCTGTCAATGCAGTGCACTGAAATTGGGCCCCTTTTTGAATGGCTCTGAAACCTGTGCATAGCAACCTGCACGAAATCAGAAGCACATCCACAATGTAGCCAGGAACTGAAATTGGGAGCTCTGCCTGTCATTCAGCAACCCGTTAAAAATATTCCTCCATCTCTCACATAACCTCTCAAGTGGAGAGAGTAGAAGAAGAACCTCATAATAAACCCAGTCTATGAAAATTTTAGTGTGACTTTCTGTTTCTCTGAAGTCAGTAGTGAGCATGGACTTGAGGTGATGCACAGAACAGGACTGAGCTCTCACAGCCATAGCTGTGTTTGGCATATTGCACTAACACTGAATTATTGACAAATAACTAGAAATGGATGTTCTGTGTGATTTAGAAATAATGTGTACCCTGACTGAACTTCTGTTGGGTTTTCCTTCCATTTGCTGTTTGAACATGAGAACAAGGAGGGCATTATTTATAAAAGGAAATGTTAAGTCCCAAAAGGAGAAATTATACTTTGAATTGACAAAATCCTGAAAGTGTAAATGTGTTTTCATACTAAATATATTTTCAGACAGGAAAATGACTTAAGCAAGAGTAAGTTGTCCTTGAAATAGCTTTCCTTTTAAAAAAAAAAAAAAAAAAAATTTCCATGGAAATATTCTCAGCTGTCGTGGTACAAAAGTAACTAGCATATCTGTATACCCCTATCACAGTACCTCAGCAGTTACACTGTTTTAAAAGTACTTAAGTGGATTTCTTTATTGATCTGATCCACCCAGAATAAGACATGCCAAGAACAATAAATTGCTTGGAACCTGGAAATAAAAACTCTAAAAAATTTAAATTAAGCTTAGGAAACCTAAGTTTAAGGAAGTTTAATTTTCTGAGGAAAATTAAAAATGTTCTAAAACCTTTCAGAAAGGCATTAATTCACTGAAGGTCCCATTCATCAGGAGTTGATTTAGGGTAGGAATCCATGTCTTACAAGTTGTTTATTATCGAGGGAATATATTCAAAGGACTGGGGTTTTTTGGTGGTTTGGTTTTGGGATGGGTTGGGAAGGGGATTTGGTTTTTGGTTTTTGGGGTTTTTCTTAGTGGACAGGGTAGTTAGTGTGGAACAAAATAATCTGATAAATTAACTGGGGAATTTAACAACAGAAAATAGCATTGCTTTAATTCAGTCAAAATTAGACATTCAGCCATACAGATCCAATTCTACCATTTCATACAGTCAGACCACTGTGTCTTTATGTATTTCAGTTGATGCCACTGAGTTTCTAGGAGAATCACCAGTCCAGATTTCATTTAATGAATCTTTTTTAGTCTCCTGAGTGTTAAAATAGAGAGTAAAACTGGTCTAATTCAAAGTAGGTTGGTAGTGTAATATAATAGTGGAGTAATATATACCTTCCTGTTCCTTAGGTAGGGTGTGCCAAGTAAACATTAAAGATTCATTTGGACTTCAGAAACAATGTCTTTTGAGATTTTTCTTGAGAAAACTATTGTGTGACACTGTTTTTTGCTTGGAGGAGAGGAGTTTGAAACATGAATCCACAGTTCTTCAAAATTCCTCAAAGTGAATGTTACCAAATGGGAAAAAAGTAACCATGGATTCTCCATATTTGATGTCTTGAGACTGCCTTGTGAGGATCTGAAGAAACTATTTCTGACTCTTTCATTTGTTTTTCTCAGGTTGGGGGTCACACCATGCTGCCCATTCGTTGGATGCCTCCAGAGAGTATAATGTACAGGAAGTTCACCACAGAAAGTGATGTCTGGAGCCTGGGGGTTGTATTGTGGGAAATCTTTACTTATGGCAAACAGCCATGGTATCAGCTCTCAAACAATGAGGTGTGTGTAATATATTCTCAAACTGCATTGGGAAAGCTGTCACATTACTTGTTGATGTTGCTTCTCTGGAGAAGGGACAGCAACAGATTTATTTGTTAAAGGCCGATGCTGATATAAGGTATTTATTGTATTGTCATGGATCCTATGGCTGAATTTCTTCCTTTTCAGCCTTTTCTCCCCTGAGTGGATGGAAGGTGTCCAAGCAGAACTAGAACAGTTGGAAGTTCATTTTTTTCTTCATATAGCATGAAGTCTGCTCTGGGTAGCAGACGAGGCAATGAAAGGGACTGTAGCTATTTGCTGAACAGACATATCATACATGTTATTGTTTCAGAGTGATTGTCCATAACCATGGACAGATTAGGTTGAAATAACCTAGAGATCTTTTGATTTCCAGGCAGTTACGAGTATCTCCTCTCCAGATATTAACCTCAGTGATACTCATAAGTTTGCAGAGGGTGGAGAGGAGAGGCACTGATGCTGCATGTGAGCAGCTTGAAAATTTATCCTCCCTCTGAGGTGCTAGTGGGTTAGAGAGAGAAGATATGGGGTCAATTCCTAGCTATAATTCCCTTATATGTGGTGTGGATAATGTGAGTTAACTTGAATGAAGTTATTGCTCTTTGACCGCTTACAATGCAGTGAATTTTCCAGATTACATGCTGCTGCTCATTCATCTGCCCAGAAAAGCAGTTCTTTACAGAGATTGCTGCATGGCAGCCACCAGTGAGGCTGCTGTCGTCAAAGCTAACTCTTCCATAGATGAACTCCATGTAGTTGACACAACTCTGCTGATCCTTTCCTTGTGATTTCTCACAGGTGATTGAGTGCATCACTCAGGGCCGAGTCCTGCAGCGACCTCGCACATGCCCAAAGGAAGTGTATGACTTGATGCTGGGCTGTTGGCAACGGGAGCCTCACATGAGGCTCAACATCAAAGAAATCCACTCCCTCCTTCAGAACTTGGCCAAGGCATCTCCAGTCTACTTGGATATTTTAGGCTAAAGTCTCCTCGCATTTCTTCTTCTGGGCTGCGGGAATGAATGTGTTCAACTGCCGCTGAACTCCACTAATGTGTTCTTAACTTTGACAGTATTAATGACAAAGTTGCGGAGAAGCTTTCAAAGGGCAAGCAATGTGCACTTCTCCATCTGTAGACACAGTATTGACTTTTTAGACATTACCGAGACGTATCTTCTCTCTTTCTCTCAGTTTCTATCTTTTTTTTCCTCCTCTCCTGTCTTTCTAATCAATTTGGCTTCTGCATTATTGTAACTCTGCATAGACAAAGGCCTTAAAAACCCAATCTGTTATATCAGCAGACTCTTCAGTTTGCCCACCACAACTAACAATGCCTTGTTGTATTCATGCCTTTGATGTGGATGAAAAAAAGGGAAAAATATATTTGACTAAAACTTTGTGATTTCTGCTGTACAGCTACTGGGAGTTTCTATGGATTCACCTCATTTTTTTGCTTCGGCCTGTGGGTGGAAAAAGAAGACTAGTGTTCTCTACATGAAGAATGTTCTTTGCAGAGATCAAGCCAGATGGAAAGAAGACACTCTTGTGTGATAGACTATCTGGAGGAACTTGGGAATCAGGTGGCATCCAACCCTACAAGAAAACACTGAAATTATTTGATGGAAGGCAAGAGGGGATCAAGCAATTTCCCTGAAAGGTCTTTCTGAGGACTAAAGGGATTGTTTAAGGAGGTGCTTTGCCAGCACCATTCATTGCCAGAATCAAGTAAAACAAAGAGAGGTGCTGCCTGCACTGCACGCAATTGTGTTGCAACATGATAAACACATGCCCTTTTTTGTCTTCTGGTAGGATATTGTCATGCCACTGGTGTAAAAATGCTCTCCAGCTAGTCTTTTTTAGTAAAGGCTGAAGCTAGATTTAGTTATGTACAATATTAATTTCAGGATCACATGTTGAAACTAAGGATTTTGATAGGACAAACTATAGATGCTGGGGCAGGTGTATCTTGTACTGTGCTTGTCCAGCAGCGTATTCCTTCCTTCCTCAATCTTTTTTTTCCCTTTTTTTTAAACCGTGCAAGCAGAACTGTGCATGGTCTTTGTCGATTAATACCCTTTGTGCAGAAACAATCACTCATCTTGTAGTACACCCTCGTAGGCATAGCAAACTCATAGTGATATAACCTATATTTCGTTAGAAGAGGCTAATGGAGGACATTAGCCATGTTAAAATGCCTTTACAATGTTACAGATACTATAGGCTGATATAACATGAATAATCTAAAGCACGGAGATCACTAGTTATGTTTGAAACATAGCAGGGGATAATGATCTCTAGAGAAAACACATTACTCTGTGGTTATGGCTTGCTATTCAGAGTGCAAAGATTCTGAGCTCAGCGCCATGTTTGTATTGGTACTATTGCTGTCATAACCAACATACACACTTTATTAAATAATTTATTTTTGTTTGGATTGGCATTGTATGTGTACAACATTTGCATGGCCACTGTGTTGATGACAGCTGCATGAGCATACCTGTTGTTTTTCAAACTAGAAGTTGACAATTTGAAATTTAGAGCTAGGATTATTTTTAATATAAATTCTTACAAATGAAAACCTACCTTACCTATTCCTCAAGATTTCTGCCTCCCTCTGTGAGGGGGCGTTATTGCAAAAAAGTGATCTTTCTTTCCATTTTCTGTTTTTATTATTTCTTATTGATATGAGCCAGATCAAAATAGTCCATCTTCGTGTTGGGGATATTTTATTTAATAAATTAAGCATTTTATTTTTGTAAGTGTTCCCATAGCACATTTAATATATAATTTGCTCGCATGTATTATTTATTGAGGCACTTTAAGTTTTTCCTTCAGAAGCTTTTAGAGCTAGCTTATATTTTCAGAAGAAAACAGTTCAGTGGACACTGATGAAGTTTTACCCTTCTCAATGTCATTGAAAAGGCAGCATTACAAATAAACATGACAGTGTAACTATAAAGCCATACTCAGTATTTCTTTAATAAACTAGATGTTATTTCTTAACTGCTACTGAACTGGAAACACATAAAAAGCCAGAGGAAGATTCCTACAAAATGGGCCTTAAGATTTTATCTAGACTGTCTTGGAAGTTCTCACGGAAAACTAGAAAAAGACTGAGCATCCAGTGAAACCCATTCTCTTGAGAATATGAATGTTGTGTTTTGTCGTGGGTTTGACCCTGGCTAAATGCCAGGCACCTACGACGTTTGCTCTCTATGCTCTCTCCTGCTGCAGCTATGCAGAGGAGAGAGAAAACTAACACAAACACACCAGACTCATGAGTTGAGATAAGACTACTGATAAGCAGGACGCACAAAATTCAGGGCAAAAGCAGGTGGGAAACTTAAAGTTGCAAAAAAAGTTAGTTATTAATCTAACAGAGTCAGAGGATAAATCAGAGGTAAAAATAAGCTCTCAAGACACCGTTTCTTCACTGACCCCCCTTCCCTCTTAAGGCACCACTTCTCAGCTCACCCCCTCTCTCCTTTCCAACTAACCAACAACTCCCGGGCAGGGGCAGGGTGTGGGGTTTTATTTTCTTAAGTCAGTCTATCACAATTCTTTTACTACAGACACTGTTTCCCTATTCGCCCCCTCCCTCCGTTCAACTAACAGATTCAGGCTGGGGCAAGGTATGTGGCTTTTCTTAGTCAGTCCAACGCCACAATTCTTCTGCTACAAATGCTGTTTCTCTACTCACCCCCCTCCCTATTAAGGCCATTTCTCAGCTCACCCCCTCCCTCCTTCCTTCTAACCAACAGCTCTGGGGTGGGGGCAGGGTATGGGGGTTTCCTTTAGTCAGGATCACTCCATCAGGGAGAGGAGTCCTCTGCTTAGCCATGGGGGTCCCTCCCACAAGAGACAGTCCTCTGCGAACTTCTTTGGCGTGGGTCCAATCTCACGAGCAGCCCCGCCCGATTGCTGCAGTTCGAGATTCTTCCGTCCAGGTTTCAGAATTCCAAGCCGAGGCCAGGCTGTTTCCATCCTGGGAGCAAGGCCTTTCTCTCTCCTGCAGGGCCTTTGCAACTCTCAGTCTCTGGGACTCCCACTGGATCACAGCTTCCTGCAGGCATCACCTGCTCCTCTGGCGTGAGCACCTCCCCACAGGCTGTGGGTGTTCTCTGCATCCCCTGGACCCCATGGGCTGCAGGGGGACCACCTGCTTCCCCAAGGTCTTCACCATGGCTGGCAGAGGGTTTTCAGCTCCGGCGCCTGGAGCATCTCCTCCCCCACCTTCTCCACTGAACTTGGGGCCTCCATGTTGCTCTCTCTCACATATTTTCACCTCCTCCTCCTCCTGCCCTGGCTAAAAAGAAGTGTGTGCACACATTGTTTTGATTTCTTCTTAAATATGTTTTCACAGAGGCGTAACTAACATCTCTAATTGGCCCAGGTTTGGCCAGCAGCATGTCCATCATCTTCAGAGCCATCAGAGATTGGCTCTGCTGGACATGGTGGAGAAATTTCCAGAATCTTTACTCAGGACATGCAGGAGCCATCTTCATGCCCCACCCTATTCACTGGCAAAAACTGGGCCAGGCAAAACTACCACAGTTTTAAAGGAATTTGATTTTCAAAATAACAGTGGTAGAAAAGAAAGATATCAGAGTCCTCTCTTACTATGCAGTGGGAGGAGGGTGCAGGTGGTGGAGGAGGCTGCTAACTTTCTACCTGTGTATTCTGTCTTAGTTTCTTATGAGCTGAAGAAAAAGGCATCTGAGATGATGCTTTTACTGGAAAAGAGGCTCCAGTCCAAAAAGCAAGGAGGTGTGTTTTGCAAGCACTCAAAGAATGTATACCAAAAATAACCACAAGACCCTGATAAATGTACTTAGTGGCATCTTCTTTTTGATTTGCCTGTGAGACTTTTAGAGACATTTCAGAGAATAAATAGTATTAAAATGTGTTGTGCAATAACATAGCAGTTTGTTAAACTTCTAAAGGACCAAATGTTCTACAGAGCCACCACTACGGATAACCTTGACCTGTATCATTACTGTTCTTGATAGTGCATAAAACGTATAATCACAGTAGAAAAGCTATAAACTGTAGCTATACATAGTTTGCGTTTGTTCATGAAAAGGTGGATAAGTGTAGCAGAATGAGCAGAGAAGAGGAAGAAATATGTTCAAATCACAATGAAGGGTGAGTATATGTGCATATTCATCATGCTTGCACTGTCAGGTAAATCGTGTACACTGAGTAAATTTGACAATCAGGCTCATTTAAAAAGTCTTTCTGGACTGCGCTATGAACTGATCATATATATAATATATACTATATGTGTGTTTGCATATGGCATATATATATACACACACATAGCATATACATGTATGCCTATGTCTGTTGAATTTTATTTATATATGTGCAGACATGCATGCACATTATATATGGGCTGTGTGTATATGTATAAATTTACATACACCTATGTTATTACAAATTATGATTAGAGTGCTATTAATAAATTGATCAAGTCTGCTGAGTAACCAAATTTTTTTTCTTTTGATATTTCTTTTTATATGTTTGTAAGATTCAACTTTCTAACTGGTGTGCAGCAGAAGCAGTGCTAGAATGCCAGAGATATAACAAGCACTTTTCTTCCCTAGATGATTGCATAAAAACATTTCTTCCATTCCCATCTCACTTGTTGATTTCTCACAATGAAATTAACAGACAAGCTTCCAAGCTCAGAAAACAAGTTTGTTTTACTGTCATTTCTGGGTTTGTGCTACTGTTGTTTTATTGTCCTAGAATAACAGTGCAGCTCCATTAGCGTTTTATACTTGCCTGCAGTAACAAAATAATTCCAAGAATGAGCTGGACTATTCACACTGCAACATGACTTGTAGAACAATGAGAACACTGACATTCAGCAGTAATAATAGTAGCATTCGCCGCACTCTGTCCTTCACTCTCAAAAGATCTGCAGAACTCGGAACTGGACATGGAGAATGGACACACGTAAAGCAACAGCACCCCATGATGCCTGATGGAGTGTACACATTTAACAGGACTGCATTCATTTTGACCTGTGAGAAAACATTTCTTTATATTGTCTACAGTTTAATAAGTAACTGCTTATTTTTCCTCTTTTTCTTTCTTTTTTTTTTTTTGTCCTTGCTATTTTTTAACTTTCTTTCCTTCTTTCTCTTTTCCTGTCATTCCTCCATCTATCTTTCTTTCTATAATATTTTTTTCTTCTCCTCTCTCTCTGTCTGTACCCTCTCCACCTGTATAAGAGATTGTGGTTGATGTAGACTTTACAAAACACTTTAAAAGGAAATTAAATAACCCAAATGACTAAGGTATAAGGCATATATTGTAGAACAAATCCACATTTGGGTTGTTGCAGCCTGTAACTGAATTTCAAATACTGCTGTAAAATTTGGGGGAGGGAAGTGGGGAGGGACTGGATAGCAGGTTGGGATTTCTAATGAGAGACGAAGGTTTTGATTGCACAAGAAGTTGTATTTTCTTGTTGTGGGGCTGGGATAAACCACTGCTGCTTTGAGTAAGAGGTCCTTTAGAGCCTTAGTTAAAACACCTTCATTTGGGCAGGGTGGGGGGATGTGCTATTCATCACAAATATGAAGCAAAAAAAGAAAAAGTCTACATGTTGCAGGGAAAACACTGTGAAATTCACAATAGCAACCAAGTGACTATTTTGCCATCTTTTAAACATATGTCTCAGGAGAAGAAATGGGAAATGATGGGTGTGTTATTTTTCCGTCTATGCATTCTGCACAAGGTCTGTGGGGATTTTTTTGTTTGCTTGTAGAAGGTTCTGAGTGATGACTGGCTGATGTTTTATAAACACTGAATATTTGAGCAAGGATTATGGAAGCTGCTAGTAAGTGAGGCCGTTGATTGGAATACGTGAGAAAACAGAACAAATCAAATCTATCCAGAGGCCTAATTCTTGCAGCTTAGATGTATCTTTCTGTAACTTAAAGAAAAGCACCTAAGAATGTTTTATATACAAATAATTTAATTCAACATTTATGTTTAATTGAATCACCAATAGAGAGAGAATCAATTAATTATGAAAATTTGTCCCAGCCCTTCTCTAGACCTATACTTTATGTATATATATTTCTAGATATCACTCTCTTTATTGCTTTAGGTAAAGAGGAAGATATCTACATACAAATATAAATCTCTATATTGTCACCAAATTGTGACCTGGTGTGTAGAGCTATCTTTCTCCTTTCTTTTCTCCTTTTTAAAAATTTTATTTATTTAATGTGATGTCTCTGTGAAAATATTTAGTGGTTCTTGTTTTGCAGTTTGTTACAAGTAGTCATTGCTTTAAAACTTTCATTGCATCTTGGCTGATTTCAAAGTGATGCCTAGGTATCAGTGTTAAAAGTTTTGTTTGTGAATCATGTGACCAGCTTCTCTCAACATGACATGGAAAGTCTCTTGTATTACAGTGTATTTAATAAAAATGATGTCTTACAATAAACAATGTCATCCAAAAGAAAGATAAAATGGTTACTTTAAGACACTAAAAGTTTCATGATGTGTTGTGTGTTTTTTTCTGTTGTTTGAATACCTTTGTTTACCTCCATTCATTAAATAGGATGAAATTAAGGAAAAGTTTGATATATTTAGAAACATGGCACATTTGCACTTTAAAACTGGGAAGCAAAACCACATCACTGAACTCGTAGTTCTTGGAAAAGTTGACCCACAGGAACAGCACAAAGGAATGACCATTCTGATGGATCACTCATTTTTTAGTCTTTGTAACCAAATGAACATCCTATTTGAATGTTTGTTCATTTGGGCAGCTGGCAGCAAACACCTGCTTCTAGCAGAAGCAGGCCTTCAGGTGTTTCCTGAAGTTCTTAAAAGTGTCCCTAAAACTACAGCCCTGTTAAAAATGTCAGTCTAGAATGAATATATTGTGAATATAGCATTAAATCCAAGTCCTTAATTATGATTCAGAACAGACATCCAAAGGAAGGTTCAGCGACTGCATCAGGGATCCTTCTGCAATCCGTTGATCTCAACCAAGCTCTTCAAGGTCAGAGCAGAACAATCCAGGAGTCAGTTTATGAATGCAGTACTTCCTTCTGCGAAGAGACCTCTCCAAGATTAGATGAGCTGGCTATAAGCATTCAGAAGGTCAATGGAAAATAATCCAATGAGAAGAAGCCTCAGGATAAAATCTGTTCAGAACTGAAAATATCATTAAACCGCATTAAAAAATTTGTTGGCCATTCATGTTCATGCAGTGGCTTAGAAACCCCTTACCTGCTTTTGTGGTAAAATCCCAATGCCTTCTGGATTTGACGGGTTTTTGCCATCCCAAAATTAAATGCCTTTCCACAGGGAACTGTTTGTGGTGAAATCTGTTTGTCAGCAGTGAGAGCTTCAGAAGCGCCCAGCACTGTGCATATGTAAGCATCACCCCGCAGTCCCATCAGCACGTGCGCACGGCCTGCACACACTCCCCACCATTCCCTTTCCACAGGGATTTTTAAGGCTAGGGGCATGTAGCCGCATCAGGGTCAGGACATTACAACTTGTCATGGTGGGTTTGCACCTAAGACACAAAGCCAGATGAGCCAGCAGCATCCATGGACTGCCTCAGCAGGACACACAGAATTTTTGGAGTATTGCAGCAGGCTGGCAAGGTATCTCGCATTTGCAGCCCAGCCCTCTCAAGACTCGAGTTCAAGTTTCCTCTCCCCAGCAACCATCCTGCTACCCACAGAGTCCCATTGCTTCTTTGGGGTCATCCAAGATGGACCCTTGGGCAGGCAAGAGGTAAACACTGATATTCTTGCTCATCAATTGATTGAAGAGGAAGAGCTTTCTGTCTTCTGGTCCTGCAGCATGCATCGTGTTTCAGAGCAGACGTTCAGTTTAAAAGCAATGACTGGTGCCACTTTTATTGCCTTCTGTTCACTGTTAGTTAGTTCAGGCAGCACAAGAGTCTTGGGGAAGACTACTGAGTCTGATGAGCTTCTGATGCTCCCAAAACATGTCAGGCTTAGGAGCCTGTTTAAGGTCACTCATGCACACCTCAGCAATGTCCTCCCATGGCCTTGCAGCATCTGAAGACCTCTTGGCTTACCAGAACCTGCCTCCTGTGTAATCTTCAGAGACAGTTGTGAAATGCTAAACAGGTCAGCAAGGAATATGCAAGACAAGTCCTTCACCTGCTCCTGCTAAGTCTCAACAAACTTCCACAATTGAATTCATAGTGAAAAAGTCTTCATGCTAAATGATTCATGTAACTGGAAAATCATCTTGATCACTCTATTACTTCAACAGTGCTTCACAGTGTCTATTGATTGTTCCCATTGGTATTCTTAATGGCTATAATAATTTCTTTTCTAAATGGTGAGAAAGATTATGTTTAAAAAAAACCCCAAAACTTATGGCCCTATAAAGGACAAAAGAAAAAATAAAATTTTTTATGTACTCAGGACAGGGTAGGCAGACTCTACTAAACCCGGTCACAGGTTTGCTTATCAAAGCAGCTTATTAATATTTGTTATAAGCCATTGGTTCGGGCAGGCAAGATTTCATGTAAGAAAGAAAAATATTTTAAATTATCACTAGAAGAATTACCCAACTAATTTCTAAGCTAGGAGCCCCATGCTTCAACCTCTTGAGCATAGATTGATGTGTACAACAGACACAGAATTTCTTCAGCAATTCATGGCTTTTGAGAGTTTGAAGATTTTAGGGCTCAGGTCTGTTTTTTTCAGTGATGAGTGAAGCATAATAGTAAAAAAGGCCATAAGCAGAACAGCAGTGGAGTGGAAAAACAACTGTTTTATTTTCTTAAACTGATAATCACATCACTCAAGTAAATTTACTGTAACAAGTAATAATTTGAACTAAAACTCAAGAGCTTGTGCTCTTTCTGGCTGGGGTCTGTCTTAAATAGAATGCAAGGGGAAGATCAGAAAGTGTTTAAAATGTGCTGTAAAAATTAGATGTGTAGCTTTGCTATCTCTGTGTCTGACCTTAAAGACAAATAAAACAGATACTTGGCAAATTACTTACACATATTTTGAGCACTTCCAACATGGAAGAAGGTGTCTCTAGCCCTAGCAGTTCTTTGCTATGATACAATGACTGCTGGTGTCGTGGAAAGTCCAGGCCTGTCACTCTATTGTCCTGATTTTTGGTTTTTGGTTTGTTTTTATTTTTCCCCTGAAACAGTTAATTTAAGTGTATAATAAGTGATACTGCTGTTCAGTGTGTTGCAGCATGGGCAGAACTGACTGCTGGGTTCATTAATCTGAATTCTCCAGCTAGCCTAGTTAGAAACTAGTGGGAATGACTAAGTAATTTATTGATGATTAACAGGAACAGGAATATTGATTGACACAGGTAACTCCCAGGGCACGCTCCTGTTTAGGGTAACTCAGGTCCTTCTTTGGAAAGTAGAGGCTGCAGCAGTAACGACAAGGCATTCATCACCTTCTTCACAATCTGAAACCAATTTACTTTCAGTTTGTCATACCCGATCAAAGGCAAAAAATTTCCTCTCTTTGCCATTTTTCTGTTGCCCTTCTAGACAGTGCTACCAGCCCTGGACCTGAGTAACATTTAAATTGAATCTCTTTTCTTCCCCAGCTTGCGTTGGCAGGTCAGAACCTCCCAATCTGGCAGAGGTGATCAGCTTCACCCTCGAAGCCGACAATTCTTTGCCAATTGGTTTTGCACATGTAAGTATCCTCTAATTTCTGAGCCCTGCAGAGACAGCAGATGCTCTCAATATGTGTGAGAGCAGGTGAACAGTATGTTTTGTCCACGCAACAGAGAGGAGAAAAAACAAGGAAGTAGGAGCCAGCGCAGCTCACAAAGCTGACAGAAGGTGAATTTCTTGTCTCTAGGCCCTTAGCAGTGCTGGGAGGCCAAGGGTATATGGCATGGGGACATCTTAGCACACCCACATCTTATGCCCCACCACAGATGTTTGCCCCCACCATGGCCTCCAGCACACAAGGGATGCAGCAGCTGCAGCGTGGGTGCCCCACAGGGAATAGCACAGCCTCGGCCCTCAGCCTCTGCCCTCAGCCTCATGTGGTATTTGGGCACAGTGCTGCCAAACAAGATGTCCCTGTCCTCAAGTGCCTGAACTGATTTGGCTTGTGCATGTCCACATCCTAGAGGTGATAAACATGGTTCCTTTTCACTGGCAAACGCCGGGTGGACTGCTGACAATAGGCCTTGTTTTATCCTGCGGCGAGTTAGCCCAGGCCCATGGAATGCTTGTGGATGTGGTGTGGTATACCTCCAGCATGAGCAGGGTGCATGCGGCTGTGGTCAGCCCAAAGCTGTGATACTGCTTGACTCTTTCCTGCAGCCTCTGTATCAGCCCAGGCCTGATGCACTTGCGAGGATGAAGGAAGCAGCACGCTTCCACCAGGGTGGGCAAAGGACTAAGCGTGAAATGGTCTTGATCTTAGGTGAGGGGGAAAAGATATTAATCACTGTGATGGGAGTGTCCTGGCATTCTGTTCATCAGAAACACTGCATGCAGCTGCCCACACTCCCAAATTCATGTGCTGCCACAGCTTCAGAGCTTCCAGCCAGCTATGGGGTGGCTGTGACAGTTGCAGCACTGCCTGTCTTGGCACACATGGACTGGCCTTTGTGACAAGGGGTGCATATCCTAGGAGAACACCCTCAGTTCTGGATGGACATGCTGGCCGGGAGGTGCCACTCATTGCCACTTGGGCTATTTGATGACGTTTGCTGTGCAGAGAGCTGATATCTGCCTCTGTCCCTGTTATCTTGGTCTTTGCCATTTTTTGGGAGCCATTTTTTGAGGTCTGTTAGCAGTGAACTGAATGATTCCCAGACAGAAAGGGACAGCTCCCTGGTCTCAGCTGCTCACCTTCTCTCTGAAAGCAGGCAATTGATAAATCCCTCAGTAGTGTAATCCAGTAGTTTCAGAAGTCCTGAGATTGAAACACCAAAATACCTGTCCTGGTTTTATTGCACCCATGAAATCTGTGAACAAAGGGAGAACCAATAGAGCTTGTCCCAGAGACTAATCATTCCTTGGAGGCACATCACATTTGACTCAATTTCCCATCCTGGTGATCCTCTGGATGGCAGTGGCAGTTTTTGCACCTGTGTGCATCACCACTGTGGGGGAAATGCCTGTTCAGCCCAGTGCATTCCCGTAACTCTTGCTGAGGTTTGGTTTTGAGAGCCAGCACACCAGCATATGGAGAAATCCAGTGCCAGGGCCCTGGCCAGAGTGGTGCCAGGTGGGCAGAAGTGCAGTCCTGCACTCCTCACACAAGCCACTGCTTTTGCTGCAGCTGATCACTGTTTCTAAAACTGGCTTTTTATTCATTGAATCATTTTTTTTTTAAGCACTTGAGTTAGTCTATTAAGAGCACCGCTGACATCTCCAGCTCCTACAATTAACATTTCAAGAAAAATCACAGCCAAGAACAGCAAGCCTTTAGGAGACAAAGTGAGACAAACATATGGATCTCATCTCCCCTGCTCCCTTCTCCTGCTTCAACCCAAAGTGCAGGGGGTTTGGCACAGAATTTGTCTTCCAGTTCCTCGAAGCAGTTACACAAGAAAGTCTCTGCAAATGATCCATTATAAACTCAGGTCATCTCTTTCTGCTTTGGGGTTTTTTTTCTGCTTTGTGATTTGGGGAATTATGAGGACAAATGTAATTAGCACCGAGGTTTTTTAGCAACCAAGAATCTAAAGAGGCTTGGATAAGGGAAAACAGATGGAGACAAAACATTGTGTCTTCAATACTGCAGAGGCCATGGAATAAACATGCACTTTGCTTGGTTAAAATAACACCTATTGGTACTAATTGTTGTTGGGTTTTTTGCCAGTGGGAGTCTAATCACTCTGGCAAGAACTAGGTGATCCACAAGCTGTTACACTGTGCTCTTGGCTCATCCTGTGTTGTACAGCCTCACAGATTTCCATGCTAGGAAACTATGAAGGGATCAGTGATGTTTGTAATATGAAACTGATATTGCAGGGTATGCTGTTTTCCCAAACTGTGCAAAATTCTATTGTACCATCATACACATTGCTTAGTGGTTATTTTTAGACTAGATTTGCTGCTTAACACCTATGTCAATGTGACTCAGGGCAGAGTCCAAAAATGGCTTTCCCAAGCCAGAATGGCAAATGAGGCAAATTTGGCTGCCAGCTCTTTTAGGAGAAAGTCAACATTCTCCTTAGACAGAAATACAGCCAATGGACATGAAAATTCTTGATTTCAAGTCTGTGGCAGCAGCATGCCAATCTAGTCTAGCACAATTAGCAGCATACAACTGCAGAACTGGTGACATTGAGGGCTGTAGAACCCAAACCAGGAAAGTGTGGGCTGTGATATGAGCAATGGGATTTTGGGACCTTGCCCTGGCATCAAACGCTTCTGCTCTTCTGCCTTCCAGAGGTCAGAAACCAGTGATCTCAGTGGAACAGGTATAGTGCTAAAAGACTTTGGAGGGGATTAGACAATCTCATACCAAACTAAGAAATCAAGCCAGACCCAGCCTGAAAATCCCTAAAATTGATAGTCTCTAGCAGTACCTTGAAATGGTAGCAAAGCTGTTGCATATAAACTGAAAACAACAGTAGTAGTGAAAGGCGGAAAAGTGCACCTGGTATCATACTCATCTTTCTGGCTGTGTGGTTACCTGCTGTACTACTGACAGCATCGAGTAACAATGTCACATTGCGGTAACCCTTCCATGCTGTTATTTTCTCTTTAAAACATACCAGTGATTAAATATATGTGGTTACCCAGCATTGTGAAAAATAATGCATTACAGATTTGTTGTGTTTTACCTTAAAAAGACACTACCAGCTGCTATCTTACCTCCATTCTCAGCCTGAAGCTGGCAATTCCCTGGTGAGCAGGATATTTGATGGGAGATATACACATCAGCTTGTTTTCTGGTGATGCTTAGGTGGGGTTAATGCTGGCCACCTTCCCCTTACTGGTTACCCAGAGTTGAGTTTCTGCATCTTTTGCTTCTTCTCTGACACAGATTTTGTCAGGAGAGTTACCATGGTAGTGCCTCTTAAATAACACAAATTCAACACACATCAGTACCTGTACAATAAATACAATAGAGTTCTACTTATAATACATTATTCCGTATTCATTGTGTGGTAATTTGCGCAGAGGGCTGCAACTAACTCTTATTCATTCAATTATAGGAAAGGCATTCTTCAAATCAGAAATGCTCTGGGCTTGGGAAGGAACAGAATAGAGCTGACGAGTGATTAAAAAGACAGAGCTCCGTTTGCTAAAATAGAGCTACTGATGAGGTTGGTCTTAATGGAGAGACTGATATACCCATCCTGGGTGCTGGACTAGGCCCATACTCTCAGAGAAATGAAGACTTTTAAGGGGTTCTAACAAGGCTGTGTTTTATTTTGTAGGAGATCATGACTGGTATACCAAATGCTGCCAGACCTCCATAAGTCAGGAGACATGTCCATAAGCCAGGAAGAGGGAGTTCAGCTGGGTTCCCTTCACGGAGATGGGAGGCATTAAAAGGCAACTGGAAAACCAGTGATATTTACTCATTTGTGAGACTGAAGTCGAGATATGACGTGTTTCCCACCAAGGCTTGGGCCTTCTTGGTTTGGGCTGGACCTGTCACAGCTGAGCCAGGCCCCCAGGAACAGCTCACAGCAAATGTATATTTGTGTGTATCTCCGAGATCAGACACCTAAGTGTTCTGCCTCACTCTGGAGTATGTGACCAGTGCAGATTTTTTCAGCATTGTTACTCTGCACTGGGAAGCCCTTGCATCCCACTCAGTTGCCTCTGACACACTGAGTCTTCCACTATGGAAGCATGCAGACCAAGCTGTTCTATTGTTTTGCTTAGTTGAGCATAATAATTTTTTTCTTTTCTTTTAACGAATATTGCGCATTATGCTTTAGCGCTTGTAGAGTTCCTGATAAACTGATTTTCTGACTCAGTGGTTCACTACTCTAGGTCACTATGACCACGGGAAGGAAGATCTGTAATGAATGTCTATTAATGTATATCTGTAATGAGTATCTTTTGCCTCTCTCCAGAAATAAGTGGTAAAAATTTGTTTTATACAATTGGAGAGACTTACAAGAGATGAATTATGTTCAGATGTTCCAATGCCAGTCGGAATTATTTGGTTGGAGCATGGTGGTTTTTCCACAAATTTTCTATTCATTTCCTCATTCCTTTGTTAAACAACGGTTGTGATGAGCTAACACACCCATATAAATGACATCCTGAAGACAGGACAATTTTCCTGGCAGTACTTCTGAGCCCATTCTATTTGTAATCTGCACAATGATTAGCATCTCCTGTTGCATGTGGTTCCTCTGAATGAGCTCAGTGAGCCACTAATATAAGGACCTCTGCCTCTTGCATCTTCACCAATGCATGCCACAGCAGTTTGCTCAGGAAAAGATTGCCATTTCACACACTTACTCATCCCATTATTGTAACAGTTCATACAGTTTCCACTGCAGTCGGGTAGTTATAATTCAATTTAAAAAATTCTAAAAATGTTTTTAAATAAATTAAAATGTGAAAAAGGTACCAGTGATACTGTTTAATATTGTCTTTTACTTACAATTGTTAAAAATGCATTATTTCAGCAAAAAATTAAGTCACTTCTATGCAGTTGTAAAACAAAATATGAAAAAATTAGAGCTCTATGAAATATGGCAAAATACAGTCAAACTCTGGGAACAAACAAGACAAGGTTCAACAAAACAGAAGTGAATTGTTTCAACTGTATGCACAGAAGAAGTGGAGATAAAAGACCTCATGCTGCCTTTATAACATTTCATAACATGAAAGTTTATAGTGTGTGCTTAGTCTTCAAGAAAAGTGAACTATCCACTGGTGTTCCCTTATGGTAAAGTTACGGTCAGACAGTTCCTTAAGCTTTCATTTAAATCAGTGGAAATATTCCTGTGGTTTTCAGAGGGCTCTCAATCTGACTGCTGTGCATAGAGTGCATTCACATGCCCTATGCCTGCAAAAATCTCCCAATAGATAGAAGGCTTCCAACAAAAAGAAACACTGAGACACTCTAACACAAAAGTATGTCTCTTCCTATATCTGAGATAATGACCATTTTACAGCTCAGTTGCTCATTATGCTAATAAGCTATGCCAGTGCCAATATAGGCAGGAATAAAGAAGAAACAGAAAATACCATTGTGTCCCTGAGCAAATCTTTACTCCTCAAATGTTGCATATATCTCCCATAGTACTGTAGAGCAGGAAACAAATCAAAGAAAGGCCCCAAAAAATCCAGGTTATGGCAGCAGCTATCATGAAAGAAATGCCTCAGTAGCATCCTAGGTACAGTCCTAAGTCTTCAGACCTAAGGAGGTTAAAATGAAGAATTGACAAATCCCAAGTGGTGTGGTGGAGGTGAATACCACATGATTATGCTTTTTCAGATTCAGATGATGACAGCAAAAGGAAACAGAAGCATGCACTGGAAGCAACAACAGAAAACAACCCTCTGCAATTTAGCTCCATAACCTCGCCAAAGCTTCTTGTGGACAGCAAGAATGAAAAGGGATTGAAAAATTGTTGGACATATCATTGGAAAAAAAAATCTACTGAAAAACTTTAAAAAGTTAGATGTCATTTCACTGGGGAGGTATCCCAGTGATCAGTTTACATCCCACATGCAAGTGGGAAAATATTCTGGTTATTATTGTGTGTTCCTCCTGTCCTTGTCCTTCTCCAGACACCAGTTGCTAGTGGGTCCTGGAGTTGGGATTCTTTTGATCTGCCAGGGCACAACCACTCTCACCTGATTATTTGACTGCAGCCATGATTTTCAGCAGTATAATTTCTGACAATAAGAGTTTCTGATGTGGAATTAGATTTTTTTTAAAAATGTATTTTTTTTTATGAACCGAAAAGACCTGACAACGAAATTTCATGTATTTCAAGCAAATTCATTCTTAAATAGAAGTCTCATTAAAATGGAGATTAAATGGATTTAAATGGTCCATGTTTTTACTTCTTTCACTATTGAGCATTCTTTAATTGTTTTAATGTTTTTGATACAACTGTTTTTCTCTTTGCTACTGTTTTTCTCATATGAAAGGTGCTTAGAATTTACTGGACTCTCTAGTGAAAATGACTGTAACAATATGTAATACACAAAGTACACAAATAAAAATTTGTGCTCATATGCTTTTCAGTTATCATCCAGTCATTTTACCTGAAATTTCCCAGATGCTCAACACCTATCCCCTAAGCGACTTTTAAAAACTCTCAATCACATGTTTGTTACACCAATAACAGGTTATAGTCCTCAAGTTTTTTGAGGCAACTCAAGAATTGTGGAAGTACATTGAAGACGTAAGTGGAGTTAATTGTATAGTTCCCCTACTAAAAGTCAGATGGAGAAAAAAAGCTGCAGACTGTATGACCTCTGTTCAGGTCTCTTCGTTGCTTGGGTGTGGTCCCCAAAATCTCCTAGGGTAAAGGTCTCTGCTCCAGGTGGTACTGTCACTATCCTGATATATTATACAGAAAGATGATCCTGTCCCAAAGCTTCCAAACTGTAGATCATATGTGGGGAACTGGTTGCTAATGTACTGTGTATGTCTTTATAAATACCTGTCTCCATAATATGTCAAATGGGAAAATGCTCCCTCTGCAGGGATTGGCAGGGCAGACCAACACTACAGTGGCAGCTTCTTTTAAATCACTACGTTTATTCATGTGTTTTGCATGCCACTGTATGCTCTTCTTTAAATTAAAACAAACTAAATACTGTCTTGTCCAAAAAGCTAGTAAGTCTGGGATAGAAATATATAAACCCCAAAATTAAATTGTCTTCCAAATTATTAAATAATTGATTTAGAGAAATAAGAAAGAGAACAAACTCTATAAAACCCCAACAAAACTTGCTGTTCTGTGTTTCCCACAGTAGTGGGTGAACAGAATGTTCATAATTGTCTTTAAATATCAAAACAAACATGAAAAAACCCCTACCAAGTGACAGAGAACAGCCACTTCACTGGTGTTTCTGAAGATGCTCTATGGGTGAGAATTGGAAACAGAGGCTTACACTGAGAATGGCTATTTCACTGGCAGACATGATGTTATCTCAGTGCATCAGACAGAAACAAACACAATGTATAAACAAGCAAAGATTTTAGTCTGTAGTGGATCCTAGGCTGGTTACTGGGGATAATTCAATTAATAAGTGGCAGGAAAGAATGAGGACAAGTGAGCCTTATGCCACAGGAAAACATTTTAAAATCACCTCTTTAACAGAAATCATTTAAAGGTTTGGATTGAGATGAAAGAATAACAAATCCCACTAATCTTATCTGCAAAATGTAGCTCCTTTGAAAGTCAGGTGGAGTCTTGATATGCATGTAGCCTGAGACTTTTGTCTTCAGAAACACTGTTGAAAAAGAGCATTGCTTATTCTTGATGCTTTTGTGGTCTTCTCTACTTCTGCATTTCTTTGTTCAGCTGTGTTGAGCACTGAGTTTGGGGAGGCAATACACAAAAAAAGCATGAGTACATCATGAGTTAGAGGAACTGGAGGATGTAGATGAAGAAGACTGGAAATGTGAAGTCCATCTCAACAGGACATGCAGGATAAATTAGGCAGAAGGGGTAAGAAATCTTAGCAACCTGAGAAAAAGCTACCTACAATGTCAAAAATCAGGTATCTGTGAAGAAATATTTGTTTGTCTTAAGTGACTGGGTAGCTGCAGGATGTTTCACACTGTGCAGGTCACTTGTGCTGAAGCCAGCAAGGGATCAAGAGTATCTGTAGATAACACCAACAGGCAATCCGACCCAAGCACAAGGCAGCCAGTTTATATGTTCCCTATTTTAGAAAGCTACCATTCATCCTGTTAAGCTATTTATACAGTGATAATATTTTGAATGGGGAGATATTTGTGCTAAGAGTTTCCTTATCTTATGCACAGCCTAAACATTGCATGCCACCTTAATTGTATTTAGCAGACAGCTAATTTATTCCCATCTGATCTTGGGAAGCTATAATTCATCCCAGCCATGTGAGCCTGGAATTGCCTCCTCTTTCTGTAAGGAGAACCCCATGCAGAAATGATGCAGGATACTGGGATACTTGCCATAACAATCACTGATGGGTAATGAGCCCCATCCCAAGAAGGATGGACACAAACGTAGTGCTCTTTTAGTACAGTGACATAGTACTAGAGTTCAGGACTGCATTGTCATTATAAACTGAAGCATAAGTAGATTCTTTTGCCTTTCATGCTGATTAATAGCCCTGTACACTCTATGGCAAAGGTGCTAGAGCAAAATTATTAATAACTGGAATTAAGACCATTTCTAAATTGCTGTATCCACAATACCTATACCAAAAATAATTATTACATACTTCTGAAAATATGAGCAGGACAGCTCACCATTTCCTTTGCATTTGACACACTAATTTAAACTAGTGCTTCATTTACACCCTTATAATTTATTCCTGTGGTTTGCGTAGTATCATGTGGTCTACTCATCACATTGATCCTTCTCTCATAACTATCACCAGAAAATAAGGGAAGATAGTTACAGAGGCAGAAAAACACCAGTAGGAGCAGGGAGACAGGGACATCATGCACAGTTACACATCCATTCTTAGAAAGTGATACAATGCAAAGATCTAGAGCCAGCTGGCACCCAGACTGTACCACATCTTTTGGAGCAACTTTTGTCAAAGCAATCACAAATCTGCCTACAATTTTCTCTGCCACAGCCCAGAAGTGGCCTTGGGTTCCAAACACTGCTTTGACCAAGTAAATGGGGAAAAGGGAGGCAAAAACCCTGTTAAAATAAATAAATAAATAAATAAATAAATAAAATAAAATTTAAAATTTCATGATGGAAGCTATTTGGAAACTATTTTTTTTTTTCTTAGTTGTTATCAGAATTATGCCTTAAAACATTTTTGGAAATATTGTAGAAGAAAATTAAATTAAACCTGAAATGAAAACATTTGTTGTGGCTGCAGCAAGTGAAAATTCCCTACTGAAAATTTTGGTATACCCAGAAAACCATGTACTTTCCAAAGTAGTATTTGCATTTTTTGTCTTTATCTATTAACTCCCTCTAATTAATGTCAAGCCTGTAATGGTTTGTGAAATCACCTTCAAGAGGACAGGTGGCCCTCATTAAAATCTCCATGTTTTGCTCACAGAATCTGAAAAACTCACGGAAAAGACAAAGGTTAATACTAGATTAGCAGAAGCAGCAAGGTTTGGTTGGTAATCTTAAGATTGCTAGATATATTACACAAATTCTTGCCAAGAGCTTAATTTTGTTTTAAGACAGTTTGGAATATTTTTTTCTCTGTTTTGGCTTTTGTTTTCATTTCCTCCTTAGGGTGTAGGAACAGCCTGCTGAGTTCATCTGCTTTATGTCAGTCAGAAATGTCTCTGTACAGAGCAGAGGGAAAGAAACATTGCTAATGGAAAATACTGATTTAAGGAAAACAGCAAAATTATGCTGAGCATAATTTCTTCAGCAACAGTTTCTTCTCAATACTTGAAAACTAGTAAAACTACTGAAAATAAACTATTTAATGGAGTAATTAAATCTATAAAACAGAGCAGATTGAATTTTCAGTTGCTTTTGTAAAATTCACAAGAAAAATGGCCTAATAACAAATTTTCTGAAGATGTGCAATTTTTCCAGAATTTTAATTCACTACCAAACAATTTTCTTCCTCCCTTACATTTTCCTGAAGTTCATTAGCTTGACTGAATGAAGAATGACTAGTAACAGACCAAGACTTTATAATGTTTATCCAAGCACATGACTATAATTTTTAAAAGGACTTGGACATAAGTTCAAATCACTGACAGCTTCTGAAATGTGGTACATTTTCCTGATTAGATTTTTAAAAATTATACATTTTTGATGTCAAAGGATACATTTAAGGAAGATTCTCTTTCTTCTAATGAAAATCTCATTGATATTTTAGGGTACAATTCAATTGCTACTGCACATCATTCGAAGTGCCTCAAAAAACTTTTGGACCCTTAACACATAATATGTCATTCAGATATGCTTTCATACTGTAGAGAGGAGAAAGCAGAACAAAATTAGACTGAAGTCTGTTGTCTCACTCTGGCATGGCACAGAGTGTGTGCCAAAGCCAGGACCTTTCATTTTCATATGTAAAGTGTGTTAATTTGTCCCAGGGAAGCCCCCAGGAGTATTAGCAATGAGCTGACTGGCCTGAAGTCAAGCCTCAAATCAAATGAGACATTAGTAATCAAAAAGGTATTTAAGGATGTTTTTGCAGTTACATTTTATACCTATAAGTATTTTTGACTGTGGTATACCACATAATTCTATAATTAAATATTTTTGAGGCCTTTAATTTAAAAAGCTATTGCTTTACTTTTTATTAATTTTAATTATTTTAAATTTTAATCACTGTAAAATTTTGAAATTGCAAAAGACCCATGCATTTTACACCAGCATATAAAACCACACATTCATACACACACATATACAAATGCATAAGTACTATTTAAATTTGTTTGCTTCTTGTTTTAATCAGCATGTGCTTAGTGAAATGCCACAGGAAGGGTAAAATATCCAGTTAATTTTTTAAAATCAAATATAATTTATCAACTATGCTATACGAGCAAATATGTCTCTATGTATGTGTTTCTACACAAATAAATGCAACAAACTAGAAGCGATTTTTCTAGTCAGTAAGCTGTATCAGCCTATGATTTTGTATATAACTAAATAGAATGCTTACTCTCATGGAGGGCAAGAAGAGATAATTGTGTTAAATAATTAATTAACAGGATGAAAGTGTAACAATGATATCTGAACAATAGGGCAGAATTTCAAGGTCTCATCTGGAAATAAACTGTACCAGTGCTTTTGCTGATTACATTTAGATATAATTTCCAATACATTAGAGAATATACTATGCTCTTCAAGAGCTAGGAATGCATCAACTCAAGGCATTTGGTTTTGAAAGTATTTTAAATATTACCAGGGAGACAATTTTCTTCCTGTCTGATGATGTCCTTTTGGCTCCAGTATCAAAATCATTACGTTTTTTGTAAGCATAAAACCGTATCTGAATGCCTCATCCTTCGCAAATGCAACTTAAACTTCACTTGTAATTAAATTTGAATGAAAGGATATCGCTAATTTTTAACAAACTTGATGGACATCTGTCTTTGTTGTGCTGCCTGCAGAAATTAGGTCTCTTAACAAATAAATCACTCTACAGAAAAATCTTAATATATGGAGAGTTTCATGAGATGAAGAAGAAAATCATGTTCACCATTGCACAAAGCCCCTGCAGCAAGGTGTAGCCAGCTGATGAAGTAAATTATGAGATTGTTTCTCAAATGAGAAAAACAGCCTTCAGGCTTCCATCTACCTAAAATAACCATTTTTTAGGGTGTTGTTCCATAGAGGTTCATCAGGGACTTGTGGCCTGTTCAGCAAGGACCTGGAGTGATGCTGTGCTCAGGCGCATGTGTGGTCCCACAGATGTGAGTGTCAGCTCACAGGCTTCCTAACAATGAGCTTGGAAAATAAGATTCTTTGAAAGGTGCACCTTTCTGGGGATAAGCTAGCCAGGACACTGGAACCTCAAAGACTCCAGAAACAAAAATCCTGAAAGCCAAGGCCCAGGCATCATTGCATTGTGTCTCTTCTGATATGCTTGGGACATCAGGTATGAACCATTTCTCAGCCACCTGCAGTGACCCTGACCCTGAAATTGTCCTGGGTGCTGCCATTACAAGAAAACTCATGTGGGAAACTCACAGCCAGGTCAAGCCTAAACAGGGAGCTAGCTCATTAGGGCAGCTGTGAGAAACAATTTATGAAGTTTAAGGCCAGAAGGGACCATTAGATCATATAGTTTGACCTTGTGTACATCACAGACCATTACATTTCATCTAGTTATGACTGTATCTTGCTCCATTAACTGTTTTATTTATGTGTGCTTTCCTGTCAGGCAGCTAGACTTAAAGTCAAGACATGGAGAGGCAAATACTTGTCGATTCCCTTAGAACTGTGTCTAACGGCTCATCTTGGATTGTAAGGAAAGATGTGTCCTCAGTTTTCATCTAAATATATTGGACCTTTCCCACATACTGGATTATTGTGCCTTTATGCACTATATCATTAAAAAGCATTGGCTGTTTTCTTTCCATCTTCAGATTATTTCTTGAGAGGGTTGTTTTTTTGGTTTTTGTTTGGTTGGTTGGTTGGTTTTTTTGTTTTGTTTTGGTTTGGTTTTGTTTTGTTTTGTTTTGTTTGTTTTGTTTTTTTCTTCTCCCAAGCATTTAAAAATTTTCTGGGAAGATAAGCTGAATTTACCCTTGTTTTGTCTGGAAAATACTCTACTTGTTTCAGTCCTAATATCAGTTTTGTGTTTCTTCGGGTTTTTCAGTGATGTTTTATAATTGTGGACGATTCTCCTAGTAGTCAGTTTTGTACCACACAGAGAAATAAAATTACCTTAATCTCCTCTCCTAATCACTTCTTCCTTTTTCATACACTCAGTGCTCTTATTACCTTTGTTACCACATCAGTGGAATTTCTCATGTTGAATTGCTATTTGCATTGTGGCCTCTAATGTTCATTCAGGGCCATTGAGCCCAAGGATATGTTTTCACGTATTCTGCTGCCTCTTTGCTCCTAAGCATATAATCTAGCACTTCCGTACACCCAGGGTCCTGCTGTATGGATTTTTTTTTAATCACTTTACTCATTTCTGTGGTGAGCAAAGGATCAAACTCTAGTACTCTTCCATCAATGGCTTCATTTTCGCCTCAGGCAACCTGATGATCACATTAGAATTGAAAGTGCCAATGTACCACATAGTAACCCTGGGTTCCCAGAATTAAAGGCATCTTTAAGCCTCAGTCCTGGGACCTCAAGAATCTGCAGTTCAAAATTTTAAACTGGCCACAAAAACAAAGATCTTGTGTGTTATTACTGTTCTTAATTTGAATCCTCCACATCTGTGAGATCACATTTTCCATACTATTTCCATTAAGACTGAAAACATAAAAAGAAGAAAAAAAAATTGCTTATTCAAATTAAAATGTAAGATATGAAAAATGAAGCTCCTGCCCAATTGAATTGGAGAACCTGATGGGCTCGCAGAAGTCGGCAGAACTGCAAAGAATTACAGAAATGCTTTCTCTTAAAAGCTACTATTTTCTGAAGTAAATTTAACAAGGCTAACTTGGTAAATAAACAGTTAATGAGAGATAGGCATCATGGGATTTCTTTGTTCATGTCAATTTTTTCATCCTGAACATAAGGTCGGTGATCCTCCTTCCCTAAGACTACATCACATCTCCAAGAGATGTTGTTTTGCATTTATATTGGTCACAAAGTGGAATTAGCAAACCAAGTGAACATTATGTCCCTTGCTATAAGTGCATTTCATTAAATTCCTCTTGTATATCCTGCCCTTTGTTTCAAAGAGGTGTACTTCAGCTTTTGAATGCTTTGTTGGAAAACAAGAGACAGTGTGCACTGAAGCCGGGAAAATACCATGCTTCATAAATCAAGGGGAAAACCTGGCCCTCATTACGGAAAACTCAGTGAAATCCAGACTTCACTACAGTCAGTGGAAAAACTCCCGTTGACTTCACAGAGGTCACGGGTTTTCTTTGCTTTTGAAGGTGAGTGTTGGCGACATTAGTCTGTATCTTGCATGTTTCCCAGGTTGTAGGCTCACCAGCCTCCAGTCAGCAAAGCAAAAACTTATTTGAGACAAATTCAAATAATTATAATCTGTCAATCTTCAGCATCTCTCTTAGTTACAAGCTGCACTGCCATACTTGATAATAAATCCTGATGGTTAGCTAGCAGACCACTGGGCAGTGTTTCCTGAAATTTTTAACTTCTCCTTTACAAGATAAGTATGTTTTTCCCATTCACACTGAGCTTCCCTTTCACCTCTCCAAGTGATGGGCCTGGCGTGGAGGTTGCAGACACAGGGGCAAGCCTGCTTTGTGCCCTGACACGCAAGCCCTTGGTGAAGCAATAGTGGCAGGACAGCTTCAGTGTGTGATGGATGGATGCTTTCCTCAGTGCATTGCTCCCAGGGCACATCTCCGGAGAACCTCATGATGCCAGCAGAAGGGATGGAGTAAGAGTGACTGATGAATGTGCTGTCAGTTGAGTAGATGTGCTCACTTTGAGTTATAAAACACTACAGCAATGATTGTTACCCTCAATATCCCATGGTCATGTGTACCTACTGCAGGTACCGCAAAAATCTTCACGTGTGCAAGAAGGAAACTTCTGCCCCCTACACATAGAAAAGGTGTGACTGGCGAACGACTTGAAAGTGGTGTGAGAGGGAACTACATCTGGACAGGGCACATGAGGGCTGATGCTGTCTCATTTCTGGCCACAGAAGCAGGAGCAGGGTACCAGGGAGCAGTGCTGCCCTCGGACCTGCTCTTGGTTCTCTGCAGCCTTCTGCCATGTTTGTTGCTAGATGGGTCATTGTTTCAGCTCCTCATGCCTCCCTATAGGAACCTGCTTAAGTGAAATGCTACCTTAACAATTAATTTCCTTCTGGATCATCTTGCTTGGGTGATCCTCTTTGATTTGTCAAGAAAAAAAAAAAACCTAACAAACCAACCCTAACCCAAACCAGAACCTAAAAGGGCACTCAACTCTCATCAAATGGCACAGAACGACATTTCTCCTGTGTTTTCAGCTGCCACTCACAGAGGTGGTGAGGAGAAAGAACTCACTGTTTCCTCATGCTGAGCCAGGAATTAAATAGCATGCTTGGATGTAGAAGTTCTGGCCTGAAATTCCATTTCAACAACATTCAGAGCTTGGACTAGTGACAAATGCAAAGCTTGTAAAGTTCTTACATGCATGAAGATTCTGCATATTCTTGTGATTTTGAAGTCCAAACTCTAAACAAAGCACTTCTGTGTTTCAAGAAATATTGCTTCATTCTCTTTTTTTTTCAGCCACCACTGCCTAACAAAATAGATTTAACTTCACAAGTCGCTTCGGTTGATCCAAAAGTTAATCTCTAAAGTGCTACGCAAAGAAGACCAGTGCCCAAATCTCCAGTTGGTATCAATCACTGATCCTCCATATAAGTCAGTAGCCAATGGGGGTAGAGGTGAGTTTTACAGTCTGGTTACTGTTGTTTCCCTGGTCCTTGTTGTAAAAGCCAAGTGGGTACTATCTGAAACATAGAAAACACAGATTCAGACTTAGTTTTTTGTGGGTAGTAGCCCTGTGCAGGAAAATGTAAAGGCAGGCCAGGCACACTTTCACTTCTGTTGTCCAAAAGTGGAGTATGAGGGCTTTTTCCTGACTATACTTACAAATTAAGAGAGGACAAAAACTAACCCCAAATTGATTCAAGCTGTACATATCTTATTGCAGCTGTCAGGGTCTCCTGGGATTCTCTAGCAGTCCTAATCTACACAAGTCCTGGGACCATTGTTGTCCACAGAACCATTTCACTCACGCTTACAAAGCATTGCTCTAAGTTCAGCCTCTTACAAGCATTTGGATAATGGATATACATAATGATTCTGCTTATAGTGACTGAGAGCAGTAAACTCTCTGTTGTTACGAATGCTGGCTGCCCTTGCGGGGCCCTCCTTGGACACCATGGGTATAAGAGGTGCTTCCTGCAAGGCTTCTTTGTACAAGTCTGGAGAGCATAAAAGGCAAGTAAATAGTCTGGTGGAGGACAAGGGATGGCCATGACTTATGCATGTAGGTGTGTTTGTGCATGCAAGCAGAGGGATGGAGGCTACCGGGGGCTGGAGGTTGCCTCCCCAGTTACCCTCTCCTCTCTCTGGCATCTCTAGATTGAGCAAGTGGGTAAGAGAAAATCTGTCCCTGAGAGCCTTTGTGGATATTGAGTTACTACCAGGAGCCCATTAGCAATAGCGCTATTAATCTTCTCACAGACATTTAGGGAATAAACCACAAACCACGTAAGAACAGCCAGCAGGGAGAGATGAAGAATTGAAAGGTGGTCTGTCTGTCAGAGCCCAGTGTGAAACCACAGCTGCAGGGCTCTACTGAGGAGCAAGGGAGCTGTGATCCCTGCATGACACTGGCTTACCACCAGGGCCAAGGTTAAAAAGAGAAATGTGACCTGCAGGAAGACCTAATCTTGCAAATGCCCCAGCTGCTTTGGCTCAGGCAAACTCAAGGAGCCAGTCTGGCCAGGCTTGGACAAGGAACCATCCGAAAGATTCAGTGGTGACTGCAAAGTTGCATAAGTCTTGATTAGACTGCTGAGAGTCTGTTCCTCATGCATTAATTATCTTTTGTCTTTGATATGAAATTCATCATGGAAGAAGAATTTGGCAGGGTAAGACTCTTTACAAAGAGCATGTAAAGACTGTCCAGGAGCTGTGCCATTAACCGGTGCACTTATTTAACCACCTGAAGTGATTTGTCTCTTCAGTATCTTTTAAATTTTATTCACTAATGCTGTTGAAGCATCATGTGATCACTTGGTAGCTACTTGGGAAAGCAGGAATTAACATGCAACATCATGGCGTCTTCATCCTATCTGGGCAAGTCTCTGTCATTGGATGGCTTGGCTTCCACCTCTCTTAACCCCATCTCCAGTAGAGCAAAACCTATTGCCTCTAGTAGGACATCTAAGGCAGAAAAGAAATCTCAAATAATGTAAAGGAGGGAAAATGTCACTATCCATCATATTGAAAATATTGGTGACAACCTCCAGATTCATCAGAACTGGCAAAAGCTGAGCTCTTAGACTTTCTTGGTATTGTGGGACATCTCTTCCTAGCGTTTCTTTTGCAGTGGGAGAGGTCATACAGGTTGATATTACCTAGGAGGATGGATCTTCACAGTGTCAAAAAGAAATCAGAAATCAGTGATTTTTGCTTACCTCCCTGTGTCTGGTGGTGTTTATTCCAACTCCCTGTAGAGTAGGATGGGTTCCTTCTTGATGAATCTAAATGCATTCATGAAGCAATGGTTAGGTCTTCAGGATCATGGTACGTGGGGCATGCACACCACAGCCAAGATGTAGCTGCACCTTGAAATGCACCAGGAGGGAAGTGTATGGGACAGGCAAGCTAGAGGTGCTCTGACTAACAAGGGTGGCAAAATCTCACCTAAAACCAAGGCAAACACTCAGAGCATGGCTGGTACTCACCTCCGTCTTAGTCTTGCCACAAAGACTTCTGGACAAACCAAGCAAGAGATATGAGTTTTCTGTTGAGCCATTGAGGGTTTAGACGTAATGATGTAAGCACTATTTGAGATAAATAAAGACTGACCCTAAAAGAATATTGAAGGTATAATCAATTTGAAGACAGCAATCATCTCCTGTTTGCTCAAACTGTGGTGTGTACTCAAGCCCGTACGTAGAGCACAGAGGATTAGACTACTTTCTATCTTGCTGAATATGAAAAGACTGCACACACAAAGAGGATAGCAAACTAATTATCCAGAACACTGGTTTCCAAGATACAGTATATGGAGATTAATGTTTGCATTTTCCCTTAGAATGGGAGATAGTGACCTTAAATAAATTGCTCTGAATTGCAGTAATGAACAATGAGAATAAATCAGTTTCCCCTTTAATTTCCAGCCCTACTACATAATCTCCAGCTACCCAAGGAGATTTCCACAGCTGGCAGGATACAGGGACTATCTCTATGTCTACTATTATTATGCCTCTAATCACTACAGCAGTAAAGACTCCTGCTGCACCTGTGGCTTCTGCTCCCCAAACCCAAATTCTCCCCCTTTCCCAACCCCAGCATCCATGGGAGCTGAAGCAGCAGTGCTTGAAAAGGTCCATGTGCCTTTCCCATGTTGTTTTGTGACTCCTGGAGGCAAAGGCATGGGCAAAGAGAGCTGCAAGAGGGGCAGTGGGCCAGATGGATAGTTTCCTTGAGAACCTGGCCCATAATCAGGCTGTCTCGCGCTCTCTAATTTCCACAAGCCATAGTCAAGTGGGTTGGACTCACAGAGTCTGACGTGAGCGTAAGGGTGACAAAACCACCATGTCCTTGACAGCCAATCATCAAGAATGAAATTCCTCAGTGTTTGCCCCACATTAGTGATGATCACTGCTTAATAGCTCTCTTTTCCATGTGTGAAGTTGCTATGCAAGCAAATAACTGAAGGTAATAAAGCCTGAAACTGGCAGAGAAGTGAACAAAAATAAAATTTGAAAAAAAAAAGAACATGAAGGCTGGCCTTGCTGTGACAAATAGTCACAAGAATAAGTGAGCTGTATTTTCAAAATGTCTCTGTAAACAAAGACCCCCACACTCAATCACTTTCATTATTTGCAGTTTGTTTTTGCTCTTGCACACACTAAGAAGATATGACTGTACCTGAACAGCCCTAATGTTAAGAATTTCCTGGCTGCTGAAAAGCTGATAAACATAGCTGCTATCATAGGAGTCTCCTCAGCATGCAGGACAGTGAGCCTAGGCTGAGCAGCAGTTTTCTTATCATTCCTACCCAGAGAATATCTGGGAACAGCATGGATTACACACGTGAGCAACCTGATCCTGGGGCAGGGAATGCAAAAGACATGAGTCATGTCACAATTCAGCAGTAGGCAAGGTCAAAGATAACAGGATGCACTATTGTAACACTAAAATCAGGTGCCAAAATATGCAGAAGACAATGTCAGCATATAATTTCAAATACAGAGAGCAGTGTGAAATAAAATTATTTTGAACCTTAGGTCCTTTTTGGAAAAGTGCTCCAAAAGTAGGCTTTCAAATTGGAAATTGCATCTAGCACATTATCTACAGTTGTTGGGCAATCCTAGTGCTGGCCGAAAGATTGCCTGAATGAGTAGGAGTGGGAAAATTGATGTTAACAATAATTTATAGCTATGTTTTTGTCAGTATGAAGAGAGAAAAGAGCACAAGTGGCATATTGCAGATGAAAAGAGCCATGTTGCAGTTACCTTTTAGTTTAAATCGTTTTGGAACTGATTTGTGAGGTCTTTGCCTTGGTGATGCGTTGTTGGCGTGGGTTTGGGAGGCCTTTTGGTTTGATTTAATCTTACACACTGAAAGGTGTTCATTTATAACTCTTTGTTGGCTCCTGACTAGAGTGTTTTGGGTGCTGTGACCTTTTAAAAAAAAATTACAAGCAAATGAATTGACACCCTTTGTACTGACCCTTTTCAGACCTTGAAACATGATGTTTCAAGGAGTTGCAGAGTTGACCAGAGTATGAAATTGAGCTAGATTGTATTTCTCTAAGAATATATCAACAAGTCTTTTATACAGTATTATCCTTCCAGAGTTCTGATTTAGGAAGCATCAGGTAAGCTCTAAGCTTGTATTATTCTCTCCTAATTTTTTTCCTCTGCTTTGAAATAATATTCAGGATAAATAAAATTCATTGTTGCTTCTCTTTTTTTCACTCCTACCAAATGTCCAAGCTTTGAACCATAAACTAACCTGTAAGCTCCTACTGCAAAAGCTGTGCCTAAAATCCACCTCTTTCCTAAAAAGTTGGTGTATAAACATCTCATGGATTCATAGGCAAAAAAATATTTTATTTGTGTGTGCATTATCTAGCCTAGGTGACCAAACAAGGTTTTCTAATGTTGGGTTAGAGCACACTTAACAGTTCATGATCAACTTCTTAGAAATGTTGCAAATAGCTTAATAAAAACTTACTGTGTTTCACTGGTAACAACTCTTGCTGGTAAAAACCATGACTGATTTTTCTTTTTTTCCCCCCTTCAAGTTCCACAGCTGGATTTTTGTCTGCTTCTTTCTTTGCAATAAAGTTATGAGTATTATCTTACACTGGTGTGTAAGACACAGCTTGAATAAAAGAAGTGGGAAACAACAGTAGTGGTCCAAGTTTCTTCTGTGGATTAGTTTATCCCCAATATAAAATAATCACATAATTTCATACAACTAATTCATTCTCATCTTCTCAGTTTTCAAAAATAGGTGTCCGTTTCTCAGTTGAAAGGGTAGTTCCTCTTATTAAAAGCAAGAAGTTGGCTTTGATCTTTCAATGCTTGAGCACAGTGGAGTCCAGAAAACTTTCCAACTAACTTGTCCAGTTTATAAATGGACAAAGAAGGTACAAGCTAGATGTTTTTAAAGATAAATGGACCAATATTTAAAAAGCACTAAGAGCCTTTTCATTCAATATGTTCCCAGAACACTGTACTATTTCCAATTATTCTGCTTTTCTTCAAGCCTAGAAACAACAAATGAAAAACAGATGTCACCTTCTATTGAAGGCTACTGATGGAATGGTAGCTGCTCTTGCTTATTGGAAACTGTTTGAGAATTATTTCCCTCTCTTTCTGTTACCATGACAATATTTGGCCTAATCCCATGGGGTTTTTTCACATCTAAGAACACTGTGTAGGCAAGTGGAATTATCATTAAAATTAATCCTGTTTAGAACTGATAATGAATGTCTTAACTGTGCCCTTGTTTTTAAGTGTTACGTTCTTACTATCCTTCCTTCAGGAAAGGTAATATGGAAAATACAAACCTTTAACTTTCTTTGGTTGTCGTAAATTGTTCCCTGGATGTAGTAGGTTTTGCATCATGTTGCTATGAAAATACTTTTTTGTGTTGATAATATTCTACTGTCCTGCAAAAGGCCAAAGTTACCCTGACAGATTTATCTTCTTTATGAATGTGTAAAGATCAGTCCCAAAATTTATCTAGATATCAAAAAACTTACTCAACCTATCTTGTGTTAAAAAAAAAAAAAATTACATTCTAGATTTGATTTTTTTTTTTAAACACCTCTTATCTGAAAGCACATTAATTTGTAAATATAAATACTAACACATAGATACCTGGTTATTCTACTTAAAAGCCCCCTTCACTCTCCTTCCCATATCCCTGTGTGCTGAATTGTAGACCATTAAAAATATGCTTCTTAAAACCTTGCACAGTAGAGTAACTAATGAGGGTAAGAGGTACACGCACTGAGTGGAATGATACCTGTGGGAAATACATTCCTCTCAGTTTTCCTTTTGTGTGCTAGCAAAAAAAATTCAATTATGATATTCCAGGTCATTTATACATGTGGAAATCATTGTTGTGGGAATTCAGAGTAGATGCCTGTAGTACAACCAGCATAAGCTTATTTTAAAAATACATGTAAAGCTAACATGATATGTTCTGCTGGGGTTATGGGTTTGATTGTTAAGGGTCATAGGGTTAATGCGATGTATTTAGACTTCTGTAAAACATTTGGTCTGATGTCTTATTACATTTTGTTTAAGAAATTAGAACAATCCAGAATCAACATAGCCCACATTAATCATAGAATCATAGAATTGCTGAATGACAAAGTGATTTGGGTTGGAAGTAACCTTAAAGATCATGTTGTTCCAACCCCCTCTACCATATTGCAGGGACACCTTCCACTATATCAGGTTGCACAAAGTCCCATCCAGCCTGGCCTTAAACGCTTACAGGAGGGGGATATCCACAACTTCTTGTGAAAGTTTCTGTGCCTCATCACCCTCACAGCAAAGTTTTTGTCTAAAATCTAATAAAAATCTGTTCTCGTTTAGTTTGAATCAATTTCCCCTTGTCCTGTCGCTACATGCTTTTGCAAAAAGTCTCTGTCCATCTTTCTTGTAGGCTCCCTTCAGGTACTGGAAGGTCCCAATAAGGCCAACCCAAAGCCTCTTCCACGCTGAAAAAACCCAACTGTCTCAGCCTTTTCTCACAGGAGAGGTGCTCCATCCCTCTAATCACCGTGGTGTCCCTCCTCTAGACCCACTCCAACAGGTCCCTGTCCTTCCTGTTCTGGGCCCCCAGAGCTGATGCAGTGTTCCAGGTGGGTCTCACCAGAGCAGAGCAGAGGGGCAGAATCCCCTCCCTGGCCCTGCTGCCCACGCTGCTCTGGATGCAGCCCAGGACACTTTCGGCTTTCTGGGCCGGGAGTGCTCGTGGCTGGGTCATGTCCAGCCTCTCACCCACAGCATCCCTAAGTCCTTCTCCCCAGGGCTGCTCTCCATCTGTTTATCCCCAGCCTGTGCTGATACCAGGGATAGCCCTGTCCCAGGTGCAGCACCTTGCACTTGTTCTTAAACTGCATGAGATTTACATGGACCTGGTGCTTGGGCTTGTCCAGGTCCCTCTGTGTGGCATCCTGGCATCCTGTCCTTCAGCTGTGTCAGCTTGATGTTAGCTGCAAATTTGCTGAGGGTCCACTTGATCCCATCATCTATGTTGTTAATTAAGATATTAAATAACACTGGTCTCAGTACTGACCCATGAGGGACACCACTTGTCACTGATGTCCATCAGAGCTCTGAGCTCTTTGTTGAAGCTGTGCTGGCTGTCTTGGATCATCTCCCTGTCCTCCACATGCATTAGCATAGCTTCCAGGAGGATCTTTTCCATGCTTCTCCCAAGCACAAAGGGGAGGCTGACAGGTCTATGGTTCCCAGAGTCCTCCTCTCTATTCTTTTTAAAGATGGGTACAACGTTTCCCCTTTTTGAATTCCCTGGACTGCATGACCTTTCAAACATCATGGAGAGTGGCATGGCAACTCTATTGACCAGTTTCCTCAGGGCTTTGGAATGTTTCTCCTCAGGTCCCATAGATTTAGATACATTCAGCTTCCTCAGGTGGTCCAGAAACTCATTTGTTACTAAAACTTACTTTTGTTCCCTCAGTCCCCATCCTGTTGTCCATCCACCTGAGAGGTGTTGCAAGAGAGGTTGCCATTGAAGACTGAGGTAAAAAATTTGTTGCATACCTCAGCCTTCTCCTTCTCCTTCTCCTTACAAGTTTGCTGGACTTGTTTATTTGGTAGGTCCCCTTCTTTGACTTTCCATTTCAGGCCAACATAATTCTAGAAGCCCTTCCTGGTACTCTTTTTGTTCTGTTCCAGTGCTTGACAAACATCTCTGTCAAGAAATTTTTCCTAATATCCAATCTAAATATGCCCTGGCATAACTTAAGGCCATTTCATCTTCTCCTATTGTTGTATATCCTCATTGACAATATTTCGTAAACCATTATTTTTGTAAATGAGCAAAAATCCTGAGTCCTTAACCACTGGCATTCAGACAGCCTCCTGTGGTCTTTTCCAGCAGCTTTGTTCCATGAGACTGTGAGTCTCTCTACTCCTTTGGAGAGAAACCATCTGACAATGATTTCATGCAGGTCAACAGCTTTTTAACTTGAAGTAATTCGGACTTCTTGATGACTCAACTGGCTTCTTTTCATCAAGAGAGAAGCTAGTCACCCTCAGACTGCGACGGCACCAATTTTAAGTCTGAATTCTTTGTGTTTTCTATCAAGTATAGAAATTAAACCTGGTCATTTTGTGCATAAATTTATAATGTTCTAGATTATACAAACCTCTAAAATGCCTGGTGGTTCTCTTTAGGACTGAAGAGTGGACTGGAAGGCACATAGACACATACATGTAAGTAATCCACTAAAACAGATTATGAGTTTCCGTCAATTCTTAAACCACTGCAAATACAGTCATTTCCCCCACACAAACACACTTTGATTAGCAATTTAAAAACAGAATTTCTACCAGGAATTTCCAATTTCAGGAAAACAAATGAGCTTCAAGTTATAGCTTGAATATAAAAGTGAGTGCTGGTGCTCTGAGGGTACTGTGTTGCTGTTGTGCACCTGATCACAGTCTCAAGGAGCATAGCAAGCCAGCATTTGTCTCTATTGCTGTAGTCCTAAAGCAATGTTATATAATGTGCACGGGACAAAGATTGCCTCTCTAAAAATGTGAACAAGTACTCAGTAAATAAGGTTCCTAAATAAAACAAGGACATCACAAGAGACCTTCCTCCCCTCTTCTTTACTTTAGTTGAAGAGTACTCCATGTAATTGCAGGAAGGAGTGCATTATGTCTTAAAAAATAGTTTATTTCAAGTACTTTCAAACCCATACCTGGGATATATTAAGTAAATGGACCAGAATGGAAGGAGATAATACAAATTAATTTCAGTCTTGATTTTATCTGCTCTAGACACCTGTATATCTAAGATTTGAGGCACATAGTATCTTGAAGCAGGAAAGAAACCCATCTGTGTTTTCTTCCAAAATACAGTTATTAACTGGAGCACGAAAATAAATTTTGAAAAGATCACCTGAGTATTACAGGATTTTCCTGATGCTGCCAGCCTTGCTGTCCTGACATGAGGCCTACATTTCAGAAAGGTTTAGCACAGAACCTTCTTAGGGTGGTACGTTGCTGCATTCAGTTGCCTGACACAAAATATTCTTGCACTGGCTAAAGGCATTATACTGGGCTATGATCCCACCTGTGGTACATGACCAGTGACTTCAGTGAGGTTGCTCAAGTTCAAAGTCTGAGCAGGGATTGACTACATTTATTGCATCGGTATGCACTGTGTCTTCTAAAATGAGTTGCTTACAAGGTCTGAAGCTAGGGAAAATGGGATTTTTATGTTTTCTGGTAACAGGAGGACAAAGATCAGAGATCAGGACCAGGATCAGTGAAAACACCTATCAAACAGAACAGCCTGGGTGACTATTTTTTGCCTTTTAACAGAAGTGGCTAGTATCTGAAAATTCATCCTTGCACTAAGAATGTAACACTTATAAGCCACTTCACTTTTACTTCCCTATGTATATATGATATACATAGAGTATCCAGGGCTTTCCTATATACATAGTGGGGAAAAAAGGCAAAGGAAGAAGGAATGGGGGTAGAAAGAAAGGACAGAAGATTGATAGGAAAATGCATTATTCACAATGTTGTGATTTAGTGTAAATGAAACTATGCCATTTCTGTTCTAAACAAAACCACACATTCTATATGAGTACATATGCTCATATATGAGCATGTATATGTTTTGAAAATGCTGGCAAAAACTAGTATATCACTCAATGAAAGCAACAATCAGAGGAAGCAGATCAGCTTCATCTAGCATCAGTCCATCCAACAAAAAAACTCATTGTTTGGAAACAAATCAGCTGTCTTCATGGAGTTAACTAATGTTTTTGTTATCCCCAGCTGTAGGCTAGACACATACTAGAAGAGAAAATCTAAGTCTGCCTAATTGTTTGCCACCCTAGCAAACAGCAATTGTTTTAGCCAACTGCTGAAAGGGCATGTCAAAGTCCTAATTATCTTGAAGGAGGCAAAACAATGCACTTCAGAAGATGACCAGTATCATTGCAATGGCCCATAGTTTCTGAAATTATTTTTAATGCCCTTAATCACTGTGAAATTGTGATGAAACAGGAAGTAATGAGTACTCATTGAAAGAGGAGAAATTTAGGCTAAACATTAGGAAGAAAGTTTTTACTGTGATGGTGGTGAGACACTGGAACCCAGGGAGGTTGGGGATGCCCCAACCCTGGCACTGTTTGAGACCAGGTAAGATAAGACCTTGAGAAACATTATCTAGTGGAAGGCGACCCCGCCCATGGCAGGAGGGCTTGGGACTAGATGATCTTCAAGGTCTGTTCCAACACCTTAACATTCTACGATCCCATAATTTGGACATCTTCCTGAAAGGATTCAAGTAGACGCATTAGACTTTGAGGGATCCATGCTGTATCTTCTGCCTCTCATACACACGGGGAGGTGATTAGGTTGTCCTGCTGGAGGCATCCTGAGGAAACTGACAGTGATGTGAACAAGTGTGGAAGGTTCCTGCTGCCCATACCAGCATCAGATTTGCCAGTTAACTGTTGTGTCCAAAGATACTGACAGGGAATCAGCTGTTTGGGACTTTTTCATGGTGGGGTTTTTTTCCTCTTCAGAGAAACACAAGTATGCTTGGTGAGGGAAAACAAAGGATCGAGGGTGAGAACTTTTACTTCCAGCAGTTTTCACTGAGCTGTGTTTAGAATAAGAGAGCTCCACCCTCATAGTGCTGACAACAGCTATTTAATCTAATTGTTGAAGACATAAAGCAATTTCCTGCCCGAGTACATTAACTGACATTCAAATTACATTACCATGCATTCTTTCACTCAATCTCTGAGGAAAAAAAGTAGAAAAAGAAAATTTAAATTTGTCTGTTGGCATAAAAAATGCTGGTCCAAAAATTTGAGGGGCACTCAAAAGAGCTTACAGAGTGTTAACTTGAATGTTGCTGCACTTATACTGCTGATTTTGGTAATATGAAATATTAGGGTTGGAATCAAGTCTGCAAAAAAAAAAAGGTTTGGAATGTCTAAAACAATTCTTGAATTTGTTTCTAGTTTCCTAAGTAGCTCAAGCTGATGGCAAAAGAGATGCTTTTTGGAACACAGAGTTTTGACATTTTCAAAGTGAGATGTTTCAATTTTTCACTCCAGAACAACATTTTGTTTCAAAACTTATCTAACAATGATATCTAAAAAGCATTCAAGTATCCAGAATTGATCTAAGCATTTTGCTTCAGATCAAGGAAAACTGTTTGTTCAAATCATGATCCCTTTTCTTAAAATATCTGTTATTTTATTATTACTCCTGCAGGCAGTGGGTTGCTAGCATGCCACTTGACTATCACAAAGGTATGCAGCTGGGGAAATTTTCATTGCCTTAACAAAATGCTGGAAGAAAACCTGGACACTTTTTCTGATGGTAGCATAAGGAGGGGGGAGGGCAGAGGCAGAAGGAGAGAACTGCAGGAAGTTGTATGCCAAATCCCTGAGGTTATAGTTTCACACAGGGATGATCCAATGCCTCTTGATAGAAACAGTGATGAGGCTTTCAATGGAAGACCTTCTTTTGCAAACTTAGTCTAAGAAACACGAATATCTGCAGACATGATTTTTCAGCTTCATTTCTTCTGTGAGAGCCTTTATATTCACAAAGGAAGAATAACCCAACATTTCCTTTTTAGCTGCCATATATTGTTAGCATTATGTCAAGGTAAATTGAACTGTTTAAACAACATCATATGTGAATTAGCTACAGTGAAACAAAAGAAAAATAATTTTAAAATTAAGCTTGCACTATTCAGATTGTGTATTTAGGGTTAAATGAAGTTTTCAGATCAACTGTCTGTTCTTTCCTTGATCTTTATTTAAAGCAGGCTGTTTACTTAAGCCCAAGTTCTTATACTTTACATGATGGTTACCAAAATGCTAAAGCACATTATAAGACAATAGAAATGCAAAATGCCTCCTGTTTGATAAGATCAAGGACTTCCAGAAAACAAATTATGTGACATATTCCGTACCTTACCTTCAAGGGAAATATAGGACATGTTTTTCAGACTAGAAAGTTAATACTTTGCTGTTCAAAGGCCCACTTACTTTGTGACTGTAGTGTGTCATTTATGGCTATTTCATCATTGTGGTAATCTATATTATTTTTCGAAAGAGCACGTTTGAAAGAGTGATTGGTTTCTATTAACAAATGTCACTGCTTTGCTATCGAGCCACATTTAAGGAAATGTTATTACGCTGTTGCTCTGAATATCAGCTAAGTGTAATACGGCTTTTTTTTTTCTGTTATGAAACGCTATTGGTTGAAAACTTAAGTTCATCTTTGCTGCTTTTGTGGATTAGAGACTGACAAAGATAGCTAGATGAGACCAGATGCTGGGTATTTTCTACTGCCTAATTTCTCTGAACCTTTCAGGTTTTGTCAATCTTCTTTCCCTTGGGCTTTCATGATTACAGACTACAGCTCATTTCAATTTTTTTTTTCCAGATGTGACTGCTCCTTTAATGAGACTTAGTTATAGTCCAGGGTTGTTTCACTTATAAACCCTGACTCTGTTTATCATGGCTGCCCTCAAAGGATTTAATCTGCTTATTCCCATGAATACCATAATCTTACAGAAGGTTGCACTATCTAAACTAGCACTTGAATCACACTATGTAAGAAAAATAGAAATACTTGAATTGTGTGTGAAGCAAAATAAATCTCTTTAGTGTTGGACAGTTAGTCAGGCAACCAAATCTACTTTCAAAGCAAGTAACAGAAAAATGCCAATGTCTTTCTTGAGTTCTCTTTCTTGACAGCCTTGATGTTATTCCCACATGAGGTACACAGTGCGACCCTGAACCAGGAGCTGTATGACAACTACGGAGATTGTTCTTCAGTCTTGAAAAGACCTCTGCCTTCACCAAAGATCACACATGGGCAGTAAAAATGGTGAGGTAAAACTGGACATGAATAATAGAGCTTCCCCTCATCTTTCATTGTAGACTAGTTAGCCCAGTGATAAGTTTATACGAGATTTTCCTTCACACCCACTTCGTGTTTACAACCATCCTGAAGGATGGGATCTTGCTGTGCCAAGAACTCTGCAAAGCTGTTGGAAACAAATGCTGCCACAGGAGGGAGGGAAGGTTGCAATCCACTGTGTGCAGACATTTTCTGCATATTGGTTTGTGTGCAAAATCATCGGTATTGCAGATGGTCAGCAATCTCCTCCTCTCACTGGAGGATCTCCCCTCAGATGGAGGTGGTGCGTAAGGACAGCCATGAAGGAGATTAGCTCAGTGACCCCCTCAGTGCTGAGCGAGTGTTGGATTGTGCCACTGGAGCAGACAGGGCCCACAGTTCTTCAGGTGACAAAGTAAGATTTCAGGTCTGGGATAGAAAAGAACTTGGGCAGGGACAGCACATCATGGGAGGAAAGAGCTTTGGAGAGGAGGAAACCTGCAGGGAAGGATGCCCATTTTGGTTTAATTTCCAGCATTACCAGTAAAGGGTGTTCTGGGAGGTCCAACCCTGGTTGCTGCTGCCTCATGCTCCAGCTCCACCTCCTCTGTAGGAGGCTCCCCATTAGGGGAGGACTCGAGGGGTGGAACCAGGGTCTAAGATCCACCCCTTGTTCCAGAAGAAAGGCGTGTCCAGAGCCTTGGGCTAACCCCTTCTTCCTGAAAGTTCTGTTATGTTTGAAGTTTTATTGGTTCTGAGCTGTTGTACCCCTCCCTCAAATGTTTTTATTGGACCCCTGACCACTGTACCTTCCGCTTGTCCTTTACCCCGTTGGCTGTTACCCCCCCTTAAAACCAGCTGGACAGGGACATTTCCCTGGTGTTCTCCCTCCACAACTGTCCCTCATGGATCCCCTCACCCGTTCCCATAATAAAGGAGAGTTCGGGGGAGACCCCCTCCCGCAACCCTTTGCCTCTATTGCCTTATTCCATCGGCACCTCGTCGGTCCCTCACTGTGGGCAGCCCTGCCTCTGCGTGATCCAGCCATGCCAGGCTCGGAACAGCGCAGAAGAAGCCGTCGAGCCGCTGAGCATTTGGGGACTGATGCCTTGGTCGAGGACGGCCAGGAAAGCCAGGCGTAAACAACAGGGTGTATGCTGCCTCAATGGTATTTTTAATCCTTCTTGAGTTAAATTGAAGGTTTTCACCTCTGATTGTACGATTCATATTTGAAGTACTTGTTTCTGTCTCAGGTAATTCCAAAAACAAAGAATAATATAGAGGTTTTAATTTTTTTTTGTCCCCTGACCCAGGATAATCTATACTTTGTGCATGACATGAGATCTGCTAGAGATTGAAGCAGTTCACTGGGAAGGTGGAAGAGAAAAACATGTAACAATGGAGTCACTGGATTTGTACTTTTTTTTCTGATGATGGGCTAAAGCTATAATATACAGAGTATATTTGAAAGAAAAAACATGCACACACAAAAGCAACCAACCAAACAAAACAAAAAATCCAAACAAAAACCGCATTTCAGGTAGATACTAAAGGTACGTGCATTTTTTTGTTTCAGTTATATTGAAACCTTACTGTGCAAAAAGCAGTCGTGTCCTGCTGCTTCAGATAACTTCAGTGCTTGCTACATAGAAAAATATGTATCTGTAAGGAAAAAGGCACACTTCCAGGTGAAACATTCACACAACAGAAATTTACTCACATCCCTTATTCCAGGATGGTCTGATGAAAAACCCTGGTTATCCCTGAGGGAACTGACTTTTACAAATCTGAGGTGAAACATTCCCACTGAGTATTTGAAAGTATTTCATTGATAATCCATAGCATTTCTTTCTCTGTGTAGCTGGCATAAAACAGCTGTTAATGGTGTGTTATAGCACGTATTGTACTTAACTATGATATGTCACTGTTTTAGGCACTATTTCATTGCTAGACATACCTTATCAAAGGTCTGAGCAGCTTTTCATGTCATTTTCTGACTTTATTCAAGAAAAAACTTTTCCCTAAAGTAATAAAAATGTTTACACAATATATAAGAATCAGCTCCTCCTCCAATTTATTCATATGTGTACACAGATGGAGATCTCTCTTTCAAACTGAAATCTGAATTACACAGCTAGTTCAAGACCTTGAATTAGCAGAAACTGATGACCTTTTATTTTCATAAAGGACACTGCTCTCAAAACAGGAAGAATTTAACTGAACGAACAGTGTGTCTTTTACATTCTTTAGCTTCTCAGTTCTCATTGAACTGATAAAATGTTACAGGAACTCCATCTCTCTGGGTGGGTATGAAAGTATTTCTTTAAAGAATACTACCATGTGGCTTAAGAGCAACAATTTGATTTTGTTTAAAAAGAGGCCGAGTGTGAGAAAAGTTGCTACGAATATGAATTCTCTCCCTCTTTTCTCTTCTTTCAAGAGATGATCAATAAAGTGTTTGGTTAAAATAATAAAATATAATTGTGTTTGTTTATATGAGCCACAATATTCTAAGAAAATTAGACTTTCTCAGAACTGGGGAAAAAATAACCCCATAGATGATGTCTACTCATTAATTACAACAAATACTAATAAATTGGATGGGGATGGTGAAGCTTGGATTCATTCAGGTGGAACAGCAGAGCAAATTACCCAACACACAACATGCAGAAGCATTGCCTGATTAATTCAAAATTGGAAATACAATCATTTCAGGGTTTTTTCAACAAAATTTTGTGAACACTCACACAGAAGAGCTTGTCATTCAATAGTAAGAAAAGTTGTCAATGCCACTTTTGGAAACAATCTGTGAAATCTACTTATCATAAATGACAGACTGTAAGTTCATTCTACTCTCACTTATTTGAATTTCTTTTTTTTAAACCCATTACCTGTTAGTCTAACCTCAGTTCCTTTAAAATATTATTTAAAGATTATAAATATTAAAGAAGATTATTTAAAGAATAAAACAATCATCAGACACAGTCAACATGGAGTCACAAATGGAAAGTCCTGTTTAAGTAATTTGATATCTTTCAATGATAAAGTTACATGTTTAGTGGATGAACGGAAGGTGGTGGATGTAGTTTTTCTTGATATTAATAAGGCTTTTTATGCTGTTCTTCACAGCATCTTTCTGAATAAGCTATCCAACTGAACAGGTACACAGTGTGCTGAGTGAAGGACTTGACAAAGGGCAGAGCTCAAAAACTTATTGTGCATGGGGCTATACCTGGTTGCTGGCCAGTCACCAGTGGTGTTTCTCAAGGTTCAGTTGCAGGGCCAGCTCCATTCAACGTGTCTATGATCGGGATGCAGGAGTTTAATGCACCATTGGCAAATTTGCTGATGATATCAAATTGGGAGCTATTGTTGACCCTCTCAAGGCACAAGAGCCTTGCAGAGGGATCTGGCTACACTGGAGCACTGGGTAATTATCAGTGGCATGAAATTTAACAAGAACAAATACCAGATTCTGCCCGTGGGGTGCAGTACAGCTGGGCACAAGTATAAGCTGGGAGAGGGGTGTGGAGAGCAGCCCTGCAGAGAGGGATCTGGGGGTGCTGGTGGGCAGCAGCTCAGTGTGGGTCAGCAGTGTGTGCCTGGGCAGCCAGGAGGGCAAAGCCCATCCCAGGCTGCAGCAGACACAGCAGCACCAGCGGCCAATGGACAGGATCATCCCGCTGGATTCAGCCGTGCTGCGGCCTCACCCCAAGCCCTGGGTGCTGTGCTGGGCCCCACAGTGTGAGAAGGAAGGGAAGGTCCTTGAATGGTCCAGAGGAGGACAGCAGAGCTGGTGGAAGGGCTGGAAGGCACATCCTGTGAGGAGTGGCTGAGGGCCCTGGGTTTGTCCAGCTGGGAGAGAAGGAGGCTGAGGGGTGATCTCAATGTTCTTAGCCTCCTCAGGGAGGATGTGGGCTGAGAGGTGTTGATCTCTTTTCCCTGAGATCCAGTGAGCAGGACACATGGGAATGGTTCAAACAATGCCAGGGCAGGTTGTGCCATGTTGTTAGGGATCATTTCTTTACCCATGCAATGGCCAAACCCTGGAAGAGACTTCTTTAAGAGGTTGTCAATGCCTCAAGCCTGTGAGTATTTAACAGGTATTGGACAATGTTTATAATAATGTGCTTTAACTTTTGGTTGGCCCTTAATTAGTCTGACAGTTGGACTAGATCATTGTTGTAGGTCCCTTCTAACTGAAATTATTCTATTCTATTCTATTCTATTCTATTCTATTCTATTCTATTCTATTCTATTCTATTCTATTCTATTCTATTCTATTCTATTCTATTCTGTTCTGTTCTGTTCTGTTCTGTTCTGTTCTATTCTATTCTATTCTATTCTATTCTATTCTATTCTATCCTATTCTATCCTATTCTATCCTATCCTATGCTAAAAAGGAGGAGCTGAGATTCTAAGAAATACTTGCCTAACACGCTAATTCTTATCCTCATTTGATCCCGTACTTCGACAACTCCTGAATTTCAGCCCAAGATACTTAGACTGACTTGGAAAATTACTCTATTTCAACGGACCATATGGTTTAGTGAAATCAATTTTCCCTGGCTTGCTTGTCTTTCATTCAGAGCCAGTTAAAAGAATGAAGTGGCTTTTTTGTTTCTGGCATGAAAAAGAAAATTCCAGTTAAAACTGAAGTAGAAAACAACAATCTATAAATATTCTAAATCAAATAGTTCTCATTTTGTCTATGTTGTGATTTTTAAAATATATGCTGATTTATATTATAAAAGCAATTATGACTTCATGAAGTTTTTCATTAATGAAGTGTATAAAACAAATACTTAATCACCAAAACCTTGTAAATTAAGGGGCAGATTAAAAAACCCTGAACCATATTTAGAAATAAAAAGTGTTTCAGTAACTATTAACTTTTCTGATGCAGATCGAAGTAAGTTTTTCTGAAGTAATCATTAATATGTAATGCATACATAATTACAATATATAGAATTATCTAAAATATTTTAAGGGCTTCCAATTTTTAAAATGATCAATCCCTCAACAGTGATTGAGGGAGAGACTCATCAGTCTCGATAAACTTGAGCTATCTCAGGCTGTTCCATGCACTCATACTGGAAGAAGCAAAGGATTATTAACCTAATTATTTCACTCCTCTGTTCTCAGATACCTATTTAAATTGTGCTGTGGTCACTAGGTAGTGTGCATGATAATAATAAAATTGTTATATAAAGTCAGTCCACTGGACTCTTAATGTTCACTGTGCAGGTAAAAGTCTCTACCTCTCTACCTCCTCCTAAAGCACTGCATTGAGAGCACCATTAAATTGCTGTCTCATCTCACATTTGTAGCCCAGATCATAAATGCCTTTTTCACACATGGTGGAACATGTGATTTCTGTTCATATATATGTCTATATTCACATTGACAAAAAGGGAATGTTTATCTTGACAATGGATAAACCTTCCTGAGAAACTGAGTTGTTCTTGTAGGTCATTTGCTCTCATACTCACACTTTCTTTTCTAAACCACAAAAATTTCCCTCCCTACTTTCAAAGGCATGTTTGTCTCTTCTGAGGCTGGTTCTCTGCCTAGAAATCAGGCAACCAGTGAAAAAAATGGTGTGAAAATGTTGGAAAAAGGTGTAAGAGCAACAATATTGGACAGTTTTAAGTAAAATGTTTAAGGTGTTACTAGAACAAACTACTATGGACAAAGCAAACTCTGAGGATCGACTATAACAACCTGCATTTAGGATTCTGAAATGATAAAAGTATCTAAGTTCCATGCCGAATAACTGCAGCCTTTATTTTCTGCTATGGCTTTAGGGATTTCTTTTCCTCCCCTATAACCACTACTGCAACAAGGTGTGGAAGGCTATGGACCTGAGGTTGGAGAGGTGGTTATGAGGGATCCTTGTAGTGAAGAATTTCAAACTGTAAAACCCAGATCTGTTTCTGCTCCAAATGATATGAGCAGGGAAAGCGGAAATTACCTTTCCTGTGACTATGAAATATTCATGAAGTGACAACCAATACGTATGACAGCATTTTGCCTCATGTTTTCTCAGAGAGCATCCAGACAAGCTTTGGAAAATTGAACGGAGGCAGTTTAAGATGCTGCGCTCCACGTGCTGACAGTTACCCCACTGCAGCTAAACAAGCAAAGACACTAATAACCACAGGTTTCTCAGCACTGAAGTTCACAGCGTGTTGTATTAATTTCAGGTGTCCTGTGTTTTGTTTTCCATATGTGGCTCCAGATGGGTGCACTGAGAGGCCAACCCATGTGCTTTCAGGAAGGTTGATGCAACCAAGTGAAAAGTAGTTAGGAAACACAGAGCCCATCTCAGCCTACTCCTACTGGTATAATGATTTGCCTCTGCGAAATAGTTAAGATTTTCTGACACTTTTTCTTCCCCTTTTTGCATCATTATTATGTATCTTATTATACAAAGAACACATTCTCTTTTATTTTTGAACTTTACCTTTGAACTTCATTCTTGGCCAGCAGGGCAGTCAGTGGTAATTGCTTCCAGTCTAATTACATTTGGCATGGGATAATATTTCCTTTTATCAGGTCTGAATTTGCCACTTTTTGACTTCTTTGAATGCCTCATTGTCACACATATTATGAGACAGGAAGGATAGAGGTTTCTGCTCTGCTTTCTCTGTAACAATTAATTATTTTGTATGCTCTTATCATGTCTCCTCTTATTCACAGGCTTTGATAAATAAACAATCCCAGCCTTTTTAATCTATTTCCCTAACCAGATTTCTCATGTGCTTAAATATTTCCAGTACCCTGCTCTGACCCCTGTCTAATTCTGCAATATCCTTTGTGGGAGGGGATGCTGGGTGCAGTAGTTGAATACCAAATGAGGCTCTGCAATCTACATGTATTCCCTACCGTAACACAAAGAGCAGAACATGTTATGTTACAGAAATTTCATAAAAGGCCTAATGTCTCATAATAGCCTAGGCAGGAATAATATAGGGCTTATGGTCTATTTATGAAAGAAATCTCCAATATGCCTTTATTTTGTGCAGCATCTGTATCTGGAAAAGCTTACTGGAATAAATACCAGAACAAAAGGTTTCTATAGTAAATAATGGCAATGAGATATAGCAGCTAAGGATAGATCTGAAAGAGTATTTAGGCCCACAAACTCCTGTATAGTCCAAGGAAACTTTGGTTGCCACAAGTTGCTAAATGAGTCTATAACCTCAAAATATTTCAGCTGGAGTGTGTGTTTGAAGCAAATTTCCTGTTTGCCTTTGTTTTCTGTAGTTTGATGCTCATAGCAGGGCATTCTCATCAAGCAGATGAGCAAAAAGACAAGATAGTCAGTAATATGTGTCCAGCTTAGAGGTTAAGCCTACAGCTAATACAAAATAAAGCCCCTGCAATGTACATAATGTGGGGTTCAGGTCCTCTGCATCCCATGGATTACTCTGCAGACACAGTCCTGTTTTGTTCTACACCATCTCACCACCAGCTGGTCAACGCATTTAAGTAGCTGAGCCAAAGGTGCAAAATATCTTACAATTATTATCAACTTTTCGCACATAACTCGTCAAACACTGCCTCTACTAACAGGTGAAGAAATTTGGTTTTGTTAAGACAGTCCCTTATCAGGAGACTTCCCAGTGCTTAGCCCCTATAGGCTGAAGGAGGAGAGATACCTCGGATGTGTTTTAATCTGAGCTTTCTTAGCAAAAAACTGGATTTCTTCCTGAAAAGCCTCGGAGCATACAAGCAGAAAAGTGCTGGGAATGGCTTTGGGCAGCACAAGCAGGGACAGGGACTTCTTTTGGATACAGAGAACACTGGACCTCCAAACACTGCCTGAAGTGAGAGCAGAGCCACATTATGACTTCAGGTGTATCCCTAAGAAGTTGTCCTTGTATTCACCTCCAAAATCTGTGTCAGGCCCTCCCCACACCCACCCACCTGCCCACGTTTGCCTGTGCCCTGCATATGACACTTGTGGTTTATCCTCAAGGCTCTGCCCAGAGCCTTCCTGCAGCAGTGTGCATTGATAGGAAGCAGTCACAAAAAAAATAGGGGGGGGGGGGAACCAGCAAAGTGGGATCATGCCTTTTATGAACTTTTGCAAGTTCTTGTTACTTCATCAGACTGAGAAGCTGAAAGCAAAAACCAGAGGAAATAAAGATTAGAGCAGCAGAGAGGAGATAAAGAACAAAGGTCAAGGGAAAATACCTGGGAATAATAGTAATGGAGACAATGTCGGAAAGGGATCAGCCCAGTTGCCTACAAATGCCATTGATTAGCAACACAGAAAAACTCCTTAGTGCTGTATCTTTTTCTCCAGTCACAGAGGGCAGTGGAAATACAATCATCTGTTTGCAAAGCAAAAGCATCAGAGGATAAAGATAGGGCACATATGGGAACATCTGCTCTTCCTGAAAGATAAGCATGCAATAGAATGGGACCTAAGACAGAATCACAGGCATCAGCTTACCAGTCATCATGCAGTAGAGAGGAACTAGAATTAAAGGGAACAAAATGAAGGGAAAGAGGATGAAGTTTAAAATAGATATGAAATTGAGGGTGCGCTTGTTTGAATAATCCAGAAGTAATGTTTCTGCTTCTTCCTCACTTGTGTCAAATATTACAGCCAAATAGTTTAAAAAATTTCA